>CM062807.1:522675849-525075849 GCA_031772625.1 Pinus tabuliformis | reverse complement strand
GGTGACATGATTCATCAGGTAGGCTGCTTGCCTTTAAACCTGAGCTGACTTGTCGCAAGCATTGGCTCTACTTCAGGTGGTTTGTTGAGAAGTGAACTGAGCTGGGCAGCATAGGTGGCATCATGAATGTCGGGAATTATACACCCGATTGCATCTATTAAACACTTAAGGGCGGCTCTCTGTGTGTGCGGCTTAATCAGGAAAAGCCAATATGCATCGAAGGTCAAACTGTTAACCCCAGCGATTAATCTCCCCTTTTCCTCCAAGTCAGGATAACACGTTTGCTCCAACATGTTTGTTGTTGTTATCTTTCGAGGCATACATTGGGAGATCATATTCGCTAAGTAGAGAGTGTTGTTAACCAGATCCACTAGGTTGCTGGAGGTTGATTTACACCTTGAAGCTGCCCTTTCTGCTTTCATCACCTGAGTGTGCCATTCTGTAAAAAGTATGTCTTTATATGTTTCCGAAATCTTGGGCAAATTTGCTTCTCTCCCTTGATCAGAATCTTGCCAGTCAAGATATCCACTTATGATCTCTTCGGCCTGGTCTAACTCATTCCTGGCTTTCTCTACCTGCTGATTAATGGATGTAGTTAACTCACACAATGGCTCTGCCTCAGTGAGTTGTTGACAAAGGAGCCTAATTTGTGATATCAATGCATTGTTTATTAGTGATGCTTCCTTTCTGAACTCATCCACCTGTGGAGCGCCTTTGATTATTTCAATCTGCGATGACAATTGAGCGATTTGCTCATCTTTCGTTTTCATCATTTGCTCATTTGCTTCTCTCAATTGTGCTAATGCCTCCGACAATTCCTTTTGTTTCTGGATTGCATTTTGGTCAATCCTTTGCCTTTCTTCCTACAATTGCTGGGTTAATTGATTATTCATTTGCTGTTGTGCCAACAATAGCTCCTATGCTTGCGCTGCCTTCTGCTTTTTCTCGGTCAATTATGCCTGTAGTGCAAAAATTTCTTGGTCCTTAGTCTTCAGTAGAAGACTTACCTCCGATGCCTTGTCGATTGTTGCTGCGGAATAGGCTCCTGCATACTGTGACAGCTTTGTTAGGTCATCGGAGGGGTCCAATTCCTCCTTCCATACTACATTACCCGTGACTGTTTGCTCTGGAAAGATAGAAGGTTGATCAGTCCTTCGTCTTTTCCTTGATCGCTTTACAACTGCTCTATGCCTTGGGCTGTAGAAAACATCCAGGGGAGGAATATCTTCTACCTGAAGAATGATTTGGTCGGAGGGGTCCTTTGGTATTACTTCAACATCCTTAGAAATGGGTGGGCCGCTGGTTCCACTTAGAACCGGAGGTGAAGTGATGTCCTGCGTATCATTTGTCTTGGAAGTGTCCCCATCTTTTGAACATTCCAATCCACTGATGATGGAATGAAACTGCTGCCATTCCTGGAATAGTTTGGGGTCTATGGTAGTGTCCACATTGACATCGGTGGTGGTCTGTTTCTCCTTTTCGGTTTGGGACTCTTCCCGTTCTTTTTCCTGCTCCTTCTTCTGTTGCTCCTCTTGTTCCCTCTGTTGCCTTTCCTCATGTTCTTTCCTCTGTTGCTCCTCATGTGCTCTCTTCTGCCGTTCTTCTTTTTCTTTTCTCTGCCTTTCCTCCTGTTCCTTTTTATGATCCTTTGTTACCACCGGAGGTTCCTTTGATTGTTGCCGAACAGGCCCGCTTGATGAAGTTGCTGGGGTTGTTGCTAGTAAATCTAGAGGCAGAGTTTGCAACCTCTGTTCTCTAAGCTTATTAAACTCAGTCAGCCCTTCATCATTATATTTCATTCGAGCGAGTTCTTTAGCCTGACCTATTGTTTCGACTGAAACGAATAGGTCGTCAAATATATCTTCTTTGTGCTCAAATTTTGTCAATTTGGCCTGTTCTAATGCATTGTAGGCAATTTTCTTTGGACCATATGGCCTGTTTGGGATAGTCACCAGAGTTAAGGATTGAAGCTTTGTGGCTTCCTTTTCTGCATGTTTGAGATCATGTAGGGTATAGACACCACACCTGAAGGGAAAAGAGGGCCAACCCCTCTTCTTTTCTTTCTTGAGAGTTTGTGTAACACTCTCAGCCGTAATCTGATAGGCGATTTCTCTTGCTAACAACTTATCTGGTATATACAAAGGAAGAACATGTGGGTTGGCTTGGCTGCCGAAAACTCTTATGTAGGTAAATCTCTCCTCTCCAAACCAACTTGCTACCGCTGTTATATCAAACGAAGCTTGATATGAAATCTCGGGAATGGGTTTGTCAAAAATAGAATAGTGAATAGGCACCATAAAGCCATTGCAGACTTGGTACAGATGGTGCTTGTAAGAGGTCTTCCATAGTTTCTGATGGTATATGTGGATGGCCGTGGGATCTTGTGTCGTCCACCTCCAGCCGAGCACGGGGAATTCAGAATTGAAACATAGTGTATCTAAGATATATGCACTGTAATAAAATGGGGGAATTTTCCTTTCTGTGACGATAGTCTGATGTCTAAAGTCATGCACAGCCTGTGCTAATTTGTCAGAAAGGATGGTGGCCCAATCCATAATTATACTGTTTACAGCTTCTTCCATTAGAGGAACCATCTCTATGGTAAAATTAGCAGAGTCATGCAATCCCCATAATCTACACATCATTATCCCCTCATAGCAATAAGGAGAAGCCAGAGAGTCGACTGAGTACTTACCCGAAGATTCGTGCTTGTGTTTGGCTGGATTTTGTCTCCAATCCTGGATGGGTTCGGATTCAACTTCATTTTCATTTGCAAACTTCTCCAGGAATGCTTTATTATATATCTTCTCCGGCTCGGGCAAATGATACATTTGTCTTAGATCATCTGGCCTGAACGATCCGAAGATTCTCCCATCTCTAGTGTTGAAAGTTCTGTCCAAAATTGGGATTTCTTGAATCGCCCACCGCACTACATCTGTGTATGGTAGAATTTGCTCCCTAGCCGCTATTCTGTGAAGGAAAGAGTCGGCTAAATATTTGAGAGTACAATCAGACTTGCGAGTAGGATCCGCAGTAGCTTCTATTACTGTCTTTTCTGGTTGTTCGGCCTCAATCAAATTGTAAGTGCCTTGCCAGGTGACTCTGGTGAGACCCGTACACGTAGTATCAGAAATTAAGCCCTTCTTCTTGTCCACAAGAGCTTGACCTGCTACTGATGTAGTGGAGGCGCCTGAGGTCTTCTTTGATTTCTTCCCCATCTTGTTTGAGTTTTCTCTTTCGGATGGATTCTGCACAGAGAGACAAATGTGCGTAATACAGAGACAACAATGAAAACTTGCAAGTAATGAGAACATATGCATAGGTGAGTAATAAGGGATTAGTCTTTAAAAATAGGCACGGACACAATCCATGGAAAGATTTTAAGAATTATGATCTCATTGATTGGCTGTTTAAAACCTGTCATCCCTTAAATGCCCATTATATCGTTATTTGGATGAATGATTCACTTAAGCGTGCGGTGGGCGTTTTGGCGGTTGAGTGCAGGTAAATGACTGCTTAACCGATCAAGCTTTAAATATGAATGAATTGCGATATCCCATCACTTAACGGCTTTTTATTGAAAATTGCACTTTATCACATCGCGTCGGGGGAATGAGGATTATAAAGTGCACATATAGTGTATCGTCGATCGCCGATAGCGATATCGGATCGCATCAGGGGTATGACCTATGCACCTTAATGATGTGCATTGGATATTGCCGATTGCCGACTGCCGATTGCATCGCATCGGGGGAAAAGCTTTGAGCATATTAAGACTTAAGTAAAGATTACCGCCGATATCCAATCGCCGATTTCGCATCGCATCGGGGCTAATGGCATGGGGCGCTTTTAAAATGTGCATGAAGTTTTGCCGATCGCCGATTGCGATATCGCATCGGCGGAAATCAATGTGTCGTTTATGTATATTTCTTATGTCATTGCGATATGTGATCTTGCGATCGCTTTATCACAATGACAAAGATTTGCCTTATTTCTTTAAATGGGTTTTTCAAAAAGGGTTTTATAAAATGAGTTCATTTGATTATCGGACCTCTTTTGAACAATAAAAGTATTGATACCAATTAAACTTTAAAGGGACCCATTTCATACGTTAATCTTTATAAATAAAGATGATATGAAATGGGGGGTTGTTGCAGAGCACAACAGGAGGGCAACAAGGTCGCTGACCTCCGAGCCAATGTGGGTGTAGAAAGTGAACATACTCTACTCACAGGAACTCTAGACATAATATCGAACCATGATCGAGTACAGGAATGCAATCAGCTGGTCCAAAAAGATGTTGCACCCCCAGATGTGGGTGATTAGAGGTGCATTCACTACAATGGGACTAGAGCGGGTAGAGTCGAGACGCCACCTGCTAGCCATGTACAAAGGACTGAAAGCCATGTGGAGGGAGGATCGTCCGCAGGTGGGATTAGCAGAGTGTAAGGGAATGTCTGAGGCCAACATTAATATGCTGTCCCTCCTCACATGCGATGACTATTATCAGCCCTCGGCTCCCATGAATGCCATAGTTATGGTGGGAGGATCTAGAGGTAGAGGAAATTGTTTATTAGCCAGTTTCCGCCATGGTAATACTATGTTGTTTCTTATGCTATTTTGGATGGTTGCGGGTGCTGCTGGTGCAAAGGCTTCGTGGTGGTTGGGCTCTGGCTATTCTTCACAGTCCTCCGCTGTGGTTGTGGGCACCCGTCCAGAAGCTTGTTTGCTCAGTTCACGTTGTACCTCTCCTGTTGTTTGTGTTTTTTACATTCACGCTGTTTTCATGCCTCGGATCTGCCAAAGGATTCTCAGCCGCAGAGGCTCAGCGCGGGGCGCTCCTTCACGCCCTTCCTCCGGTGACGCTACCTCGAGTCAGGAACCTCGATCACATAGTGGAAGAGGGGGCATTCTGAGGCCCAGCCAATTCCTCGAACCCAGCTCTCCAGGCTCTTCGACTTCGCCCTCCTTCGGCTCTGCTATCTTCACCTTCAACTGCTCCCTTAATCGCCCTCGGATCACTGCACATGTTTCTGTCCTCTTTCTAGAGGAAGCCCAAGAAGAGGGCGATCCCAGTGCTCTAATGCTAATTACAGAGGATGCCCATGAAGAGGGCGAACCCAGTGCTCCGATGCCAATTGCAGGCTTGCAGCGAGAGATGGAACCGCCGGCCAACATTGTCAATGTCAATCCAATGGCGCCTGTTCCTCTGGTCACGCGCGAAAATGAGGCGACCCAAGCTCAGGACCTGGCTGAAGGGGGTTGGTGCAGGATCGTGGAGGAGATACCAGATGTTTAATCAAGCTATGCAGCTTCTTAATAGGTTTTGTGGCCCAGTTGAAAGGGCTTTTTTGTTAAATTTGTCAAACTTTGTTTTTGCTATCGTGTCGAGGTCAATCTCTAGTTTTTGTTGTGTTTTCTCGCTGTTTGTGTTGTTCTGGATCCCCTGCGTGGGACTGCAAAACAAAATCTCGTCCAATTTCTCAGTTTTGGACACTATCTGTCTCAAACAGCCTGCCTCTCAGTCTAGTTGGCTCACTATGCTCAACATGTTGTAATTTTACTCTTTTACTGTCAATAATAGTATAGGCTTATTTAGAAAAAAAACAATAGTGGGCTTCTATGGGGCACAATATTAGTAATGTGGGGACTACATGGGCACAAAAATACAATAAGGGGGTTGCACTAATAACAATAAGGGGCTACACTAGTAGTAGAGGGACATAATAAAGAACCACTATCTTTCTCCCAATGTAGATTTTCATACTATATACTAGCTTTTTTTATGATTATATTTATAGTAATTTTTATTTCTTCTCTTAGACATTTCATTTTTTTATCATATGGCATGATAAAGTTTTTTATATGATTATTAGGTCACTTAAAAATTCTCCTACATTAAACTTATCACCAACAATCTAGAGAGATGACTTCTACTTTTCTTACTGGTTTGATTTCCCTAGTGGTAAAACAACAACTTACTATACTCCATATATTTATATTTATATCTAATTAATAAAATTGCATTGATAAATTACGAAAAAGATGTGATTAATTTAAGAAAAATAATACTTATACACCAAGAAATTTCAAGCAAGATAAATTAAGAAAAATATAAATTCTATTATAAATAGTGAGATCTTAATTTTTGTAGATAAACTGTAATTACATCTTTAAAACATAATTAACATAAATAAATCCTAATTGAATCTCAAATATATATGTAAAGTAGCTTTATTTAGTTTAAATAAACTCTTATTAAACCCTAATTATATTTTCATAAAGCTTTAATGAAAGTCCCTCATTCGAATTGCGAACAATTGCAACTAACATAAATCAGTGTTATAGTCGAATATATTAGGTATTCATTACATGTGACTCAGTATAAAGGTAAATAATTGTCATGCATTGAAATAAGAAAAATAAGGAGAACATCTTGCAAGGCAAGAAGCCATGGGTAATCATGCTATGCATGTGTAATCTAGGCGGCATTCCATATGGCTATTTACAGAGGTGTAGTCTAGCTGATATTTTATATGGATTTAGTCTTTAGCTAAAAATGTTAATGTTACTCAATTAATGTTAGACTAATTCATAACACTACTTGGATATCAAACAATTTCTTGACAATACGTTTTTTTGGAAATATTTTCATCTAATATGTGCCTCTCGTCTAGGGCAGAGGCCAAATAAGAAGGTGAAATTATTCATTGTCTATTAGAAAGTAGTATAAAGTAGTGATCTCTTGTAGGGTGGAAAAATTAAGACTTTAGATTTGATATCTTTTGATGTCTTGAGCTATGTGCAAGGAATGATAGGAATGAGGAATTTTGATTACTATAGTCCTTGCTACCTTATGGCAGGGATTAATAATGCAAACATTGATCCATTTTAATATCGATTTTTTTATTTATCAATTATTAAAGTCATGTATATGATATAAATGTTGAACATATCAACATGAACATGAAAATTTTGTTCCCATTTGGGGAAATTTCAAAATGGGAGTCTCCACAAGCTTCTTTTTAGTAATTGAAATGATTGATTATATTCTTGATTCTGTGTGTCTTCAACATATTTTCAAAGAATATTATTGATTGGGAAAATAATTTTCAATTAATGACTTATAAATTTGTGGCAATATCATATGTGCCCCCAGAAATATTTTAATCTACTTTTGATTTATTGGTGGCTTTAAGTTGAGGATTACTATGATTTTAGACATGTTTACTTTTATTTCATCCTTTTATGTGATGTAACCCAACAGTATATCAACGGGAGTGGAAAAGATGAAAATTTTAACTTTTAGGGAAAGGTGGATGTATAAAAACCTTTCTAAAAGCATCCTTAACCATTGAATGTGATCCCACAAAAGGCTATAAATTATAAAATCCTAAAAGTAGGTAATCATTGTTGTATAAATATACTATTCAAAATCTTTGACAACAATTTGAAAAAAAATGTTGGTGCATCCTTCAAACCAAATAACATTTCTTAGTATGCAAAAGAATTGAATTCAAAAACAAATGTTTTTTATTAAACCTCTATAAAAATTGGTACTTTATTACACCCAGAAAACCCATGAGTAAAATAGTAGTATTCATGTCCACAAATTATTACTTAACTTATCAACAAATAATGTTGGAAACGGAATAGTTGTAGTAAACACATACCCTTAACCTTTTGCGTCTTTCTTTCCTAGCTTCATGACCATAAGAATCTACCATTCTTATTTATATATTTGGTATATGATTTTTTCTACTAACATCCTCTCAAATTCATTTCACATAATACGTTTTTACTTATTACCCAAGTTATAGGGTCATTTATTTTTATTGTTTTTGCTCCTATGATGAGGCTAATTTTCATATACTTCATCTCTTTAACAAGTCTTCAAAATCATTCTAATCATTGAAGAATGCATATTGATAGGATTGAAGTAAGTCAACTATTTCTATCATTTTTTTATTGATACAATAGTCACCTATCTGAGCCATGTTCAATCAGTCATTCATAGATATGTTGAATTATTTTGTCTTTATTTATTTATTCATACATTCTAGGGGTTTGGATTCATCCAAGTGTGATTCTCCTTCGACTATTTCATTATAGGACAAATAGAATTAAGATTTTCTAGTTTTCTTTCTCTTCTTTAGATACTTTCCAAATTATTCTACATATTTAGTTACTTCAATATGATCTTTTTTCAATCTGAATATTTCACCTAGAAAAATTATGTTTTCCATGTCCAAATGACAAGTTCTTTATTCATATTTTTGGTGATTTAGCACAAGCTTGCAATTTGAAGTTGAATCTACACAAACCTTATATTTTCCCCTCTTCTATAACTTTGGATTTGGTCTTTCAATGAGATCATTTATCTCTTGAACTACTACAATTAGGTGTTCCTCTTATAGGTTAAACTCAAAATCTTTGATACATTTTCCTTTAATGCCATTTTAATTAAATTATTAACCACGTGCTTCCTCTATTTTATACCATTTATATGAGATATCATATAATGTGCTTGGAAACATATGTGGTCAGACTCATACATCTCTATAGCTCAATCTCTTCCATTTGTTTTTACATTGGTGGATATGCGATACTGAGTTAGAAACTAACAATTGGCATGTTTTTCTCTATTGATATCTTATCCCCTCTAAATCACTCCAAAAAGTATGTCATGGTAGTTTTCCACGTTTATAGATGAGAAACATGAGTCTTCCACCAATGAGAAACCTGTCTAGTTAAATATCTAACTAGAATTTGCATTTAACTGTGCTCTCCAACTACTTTTGGGTCTTTGTCAACATGAAGTAATGGAGATACTTTTTGTTTGAAATGTAGTGGAGTGACTCAACTAGACATTAAGTTAGTGGGAAGGAGGGTTTGTTTTTTATTAATCATTTTTTCATAGATGATGGACACTACATTGATAGAAAAACATGAGTGGAATATTTGAATTGGTATGATCTCAATTGATAAATACTCTTTTGAATTTGGCTCATAGTTTTCTATTTTCCAATTCTAAAGTTCATTACCCAAATTTTCACCAATGGATAATAGTGAATTATGTAGAAATATTCCTCATGCATTTGGGTCCACACTATCTTGTTCTTGATTCATAGTTTGGTATAATCATTGGACCACAAAATCTTCATCCTACTCTTCGACCCATGGTTTTCTCTCCTTCAAGTTGAGAGGTATTGTAATCCCTTAAGCTTAATTATATCGCTATAAAACGAGAGATGGTAGATTTTATATTTTGTCTCCAAAGTCAACTAACTAATGAGGGATATGCAGGGATACCCTCAATTGTTCGATAACCTCAATGTTTTCCATATTTAGAATTTATTTTAGAACTATTTTCACATTCTTCAATGTTCTAGTTGGTTAAATAAAGGTTTGATATTCAAATTTTAGAGAGTTCATTATCAGCACATGTGTAGGTAGGCCTAGTTTATCCATGTGTCTCATGAAATAATATTAACCTACTATCCATTTAGATGACAACCTAGTGTACCATGTAGTTGTTGATTTCTAGATTGAATTGGCGGTCACAATAGTTTAAATGTTCATCTTGTGACAACTTCACAAGGTTTTTATAATATCATTATTTTTTTATTATATTTAACAATCCAAGAAGTCAACCAACTATTTGTTTTTCTTTTAAAAGATATAGAAATTTGTCTAAGACATCATCTCTCATAATTTTTGTGATCCACTTCCTTCCCATACTTATAATAATTATTTAAGAAATAGTTCTTCCCACATGCTTCATTCTTCTTGGAAAAGATCTAGGTAAGTTATTTTGTTACCGACTAGTAAGACCAACGATTTATTTTTCATATAAATTTCTTGATCTACTCTGAGTTTGGTAACAACACATAAATTTTTTGACTTTAGTACTTCACGTTGGAATAGTATGTAATGAATCTATAGTTCATTGACTTGTCACTTTCCCCAAAAATATTGGAAAATAGCATCCTTTATTAGGTATTTAAGGCTAATATGGTCATCTTTCGAGTAGATGAAAAAGTGAGATATGCCTTTACCATGTCCTCAGGTTGTACCAAATATACCTCCTCTAAAACCTTCCCTACCTTAGTATCCACCTCTTCCACATCCTTGGTAAACATTATGTTTCCTTCATTGACATTTTTTTTGAAATTTTTTGTATGGTAAACCATTTGGAATTGAGGCTTGTTCTAACCATTTAATTGACACTCCTATGTTGAGTTACTACTCTACTCACACATAGTTCACCACTTGGGCCTCACATTCTTTAATTTGTGAGATACATTCATTGTACTATTATTTGTCAAAGATTAGAAAATTTCACAATAGATTTTGTTTTGCACTCAATTAAAATCTATATTGTATATAGTATGTCACTAAATTTATAGCAATAGTTTCTGTCTTTCACTTGAACAAATGGTGCACCAAACTTCATTTCTCATGATAGTTAATTTCTTAAAATATTGTTGCAAACTTTTCATTTTTTCTTCTATTATTCTCTCCATGGACATGGGAGTGAAGGATGATTTGTCACTAATTTCTATGTATCCTTCCTTCTTCAAGGTGTCTTTGTATGACTAGATATAATGCATTCACAATGGTCCTTTGATTCTCTGTAGTAAGCATGATACATGTCATTGCACCAAGAATTGTTCATTAATGTTGTAAGGGTTTTTTTTTAGAATATCCTTGAGTATTTTATCATATTATTGAACTACTATGATATTTTTCTTTATCTCTTTGAGTTTATAGGATAGTACATGTTCTCTATCTAGATATTTGAAAAATGTAAGGAAACTATTTTAATTTTTGCTTTTCATCAATTTTGATACTTAGTCTTGTCATAAACCATGTGAGGGATCTCTTCTATAAAGTTGTGCTAAATTGAGCCCTATGATTATCCTCATCTTTGAGGTTGGAGGAATATTAAATTTTTTCATATGAACTAATGGCATTTAGGATCCTCGTCTCTCTCATATATGGGGATATGATTTAGACCCATATTTTTAGTTATAGGCTTTAAATTTAGACCCAACGTAGCAGCATGACGGGCCAAGGAAGTGGATGCAGGAGAGGTCACTCAAGTGAGACATCATATTGGTCTGACCTAAGATATGATTATGGAACATGTCGATACATAATTGAGGTGGGTTAGATCAGAAAACCATGATAACTAGCTCAAAACCACCAGTAGGCATGATGAAGGAGAGGGAGGGAGAAATGTTATATGTTACCACCCGATGACCTTATGGAGAACATACAAATGTTTAAGAAGGAGATTGAGGCTAACATAAGAATAGATGGAATGAGGATCATTTGGAAGTAGAGAGGAGAAGGTCACGTAAAAGTAATATGGTAAAGACAGGATAGTTGTAGGGATATGTAGAGGGAATGAAAGGAAGAAGAAGAAAAGTTAAGGGAAAGGTGGAAGGAACCTCCCCAGGAACTTATACTGACAAGAGGATGAAACTAAGGAAAAGGAAATTATGGCAAGGAAGCCTAGATAAGATAAATGGGAATGGGAGGTATAGGTTTGAAAGAATGGATGAGCTTCATCGAGAGGTCTAGACAATGGAGGATCCCTACTACTCATAGTTGTGGTTCTTACATAAGGCTATAGTTGCATTAGTTAGTTCATCCTGATGCCATTTGAAGGGTGGATTTATAAGTCCATATAGTTGAATGTTGTCAGGACAGTTCTCACTGGGAAAGTTGTAGTAGCGGGACGGTGATTTTTCCCAGTGCACAATTACGAATTAGGGGGACACATTGGACAATGCCCTTATCTTAGAAAGTGAACAAGACCAAGACTTGTATCATGAAGAAAATAACCAACTTAAGGTCTTACCCATCCTCGCAAACGTAAGGAGCAAGTATCACTATAAGAAGGAGATAAATACTAGGGACATACATAGAACTCAAACTTGGAGCAATAATTGTGACTGAGTTTCTTTCTCTAAGAGCACCACCGTGGGGGAGGGGAACGTGGTTAGGCACTCCTTAGTTGTTTTAATATCTCCAAGGCAACCTAGTTCCATGTTTTTCCTTGTTGTAGCCATACTAAAGGAAATAAGACAACCTCAGTAACAACAAAGACCTTAGATCCATGGGGATAGAAGAAGTATTGAGTGGCTCGACAATAAGCCACATTTTCATGTTGGGGGGATATTGGAGCCCAGAAAAACCTTTTGTAATTCTTTTTAAGTGTAGGACCATTTAGTAAGGATAAGGAGCACGAAAGGTTGAGTGGAGCATAGAATGGGTTTAGTGTAGGAGGAAGGGTGTGATATAGGTGGATGCCACACAGGAGGAAAGTAATGGTGGCCAAGGAGGGAAGGGAATTTAGGAGAATCTTGACTATTAGGATATTGAAGAAGAGTGGAACCAACTAAATAGTGCGTGGCTGATTGGAATTTGGAGATATTTTGATGAAAGAGAAGACGGGGCAGAGTGGAGCCGAATAATGGGAAGGATATTTTGAACAACTGTTGATACAATGGGATAATTGTGAAGGACGAGGAAAATATCCTAACGATTTTCCAAGAAAACTGGATTGATCAAGAGAGAGAATTAGAGGGTTAGATAGGTTTCCAAGCAACGATAATAAGGGTTGCTAAGGATAGATAATGGATTAGCATGAGTAGAAAATTATGGTGGTGGAATGTTGGATGTTAGTTGTTGAATGTCTGAGCACAATAAAACTTGATCTATAAATCTTGTGTATGATGTATGTCTCTTATGATTGTAAGTAGTGGATATGTGGTTGAGTTTCTCACTACTATGAAGCCTTATTGTGATGAATATGGTTTATGATATATGAGTTGTCCTTTATGTTTATAGTATGGTTTATGGTGGTGCATAGTGCTATTAAGAAGGGTCAGTGAGCCTGTTGACTTGTTTTATGTAAATCTGGGCACAATGTCTTTTTTTCTAATATGAATATAACACAATGAATGAAATATTTACTCCATTTCCTATTGTGTATTTGTGTGAGCACTTTATGTTGTTTCCATGCCTTAGTTTACTGTATAGCTCATAAAGATCTGAATGTTTGTAGTGAGTCATTAATAATCCAAATGTTTATGTTAATAACGTGTTTTGGGATTATCACATACGGAGATGATATGTTCTCGTTTGGACCTTTGATATTTTCTAGGTTGAACAATTATGAATGGATGTGAAGGGACAAATGGGTAACAATGGTTCGAAGCACTAGCTAATGTTGTGTGTTAGTAGTAGAGTCATCAGGGTCTGTTGTCCATTTTTTTTATGGCTAAGCATGTACCTGTGGTTATCTATCGTGTGTGCTTGTTTTAAACTCTTGTGTCTTCTGATGGGTCGAAAGCCTCAACGCACTGCACAGTGCACAACGATAGGTAGACAATGAAGCATGTGTCAAGTAGAGGTAGTGCATTATGAGCCATAAAAATTCAGAATGAGGAAACTTAGTTCCGACAGCCATGCATTAGCATCTAAGGTGAGAATTCACTCATTTTATGGGTGTTGTTGAAACGGTCGATGCTAAGCGGGTCTTTGTTGGCCATTGAATTGAAAATATGGGGTCAGTCAGAATCGATTGCATCAATAATATGCTTTCCTTTCCTTGACTTCCCACCTAACTTTAATATATTTTTAGGAATTTAATAAGAAAAATTCATGTTGATTACCATTATCATCCATTCTATCCCACATGTTAGAGGGTTTGGGGTCTATGAAAATCCTTTGATGGAAGAAATCTCTGATAGGGGAGTAATCTCTCTAATAGGAGATCAATGTCTCATATGTCTCGAGTCGTCAACATCCATACTTTTTCCATGTCCACCAGCTAAAGGGCACCATTTGGTACCTCAACCAACTACATACTTAAACTTCTCATAGGAGGTGTGAAGGTTGCTACTCTCTAATGTGGTTAGTCATTATCTATCTTAGATGTGTCTAGAACGCCAATGATTAGTTTCTCCTAAGATTATTTTCTATTTGAACTTTGTGGATCCCTTGCATTACATATTTCTTCCTATGTTCTTTGGTATTTTATCTTGTTCTATCTTATCTTGTCCTATTTGTAATACTAAAATTGGCGTGAAGTATTTCTCTTCAATTCTTTTTCTAATGCATACTCTTTTCATCAACTTCCTCCTTATTTGTGACATTATTCTCCATTGTATGGTTATTTGGAATTACTCTATCTTAGAAATCATATAAAGCATCAAACCCCCCTTTTCAACCTAACTTACTCTAATATGGTGATGTTTAACGAGGTTTTGATGGTCATTTTCGTAAGAATAAATTCCAGGCTTCTCGTGTGTTCTTACAATTGGCATCTAAGAATCCTTCCCACTTGTCTTGATGTTGCTCCCAATTTGTAGTTGGAAAATCACATAGAAAAACTATGTATTTGATAATATAACTAATTCCATTTAATAACACCTTATGTAATAAGGCAAGTATAGTGCAAAATAAACCATCATGTAGATCATCACAATTTACTTTTAACTATATCAACTAATGTTTTATCTTCGATTGTTTATTAATTAAAATAGTCATGAGCACTTTTTCAATGCACTCATGCTGATTTTTCCATCCTTTGATGATGTTTTTTAACATTAAATGATCATTTGGAGTGTGCATTTTGATTATTTAATTGGTTTATTTATTTACTTGGTTATTCAATAATAACTTCCAAAAAATTCTCTTCGGTTTTTGTGATGAGTTCTGCTTATGATTTAGACAAAAAAAGTTGGTTTATGCTTGTGGAGTTTTTAAGATATTTTTTGACCTTTTACTCCCACCACTCATGGATATCCTCCAAAATCAACATTTATGTGTGCATGATTGAATAGGCCCGGGTTTAGGAACTACCAATAATAGAACTGATGTTGTAATCTAGAGACTTGTAGGCAATACTTGCGAATAGAAAAGAGTAATATACACAATGATACACAATACAAACATGTATAAGAAATTATAGTGAACATTAAATAATGGAAGAACTGACAATATGCATTTTATTATTATATTACACAACAACAACAACTTTTTCTAGGTTATCTATATATACTTGAGAAATGGGTTACTAAGTAACCAAAACTATCTAACTACATTAGTCAATTGACCTGACTATATGATCAACCAAATTACGTTGTTCAACTATAAAATCGACCAAATTACATATGTGACTTGGTCAGCTACGAGGTCTAGTTAGCATCATCAATTAGCCCTTCCAACATATACTATGTGTATATGCATTGTTATTTTTATGTTTGAGATTTGTAAATTTTGATTTTCTTGTGTAAATTTTTCTAACTCTTCACTTTTTATGCTTGCGGTCCTTCAATTTTAGAAAAAATATATGAAAAACACATTATTGAAACGTAACATATATTAAAAGGAATCACATTCACAATATTCTCATTGTGTCATTATTCTCCAACACCTTTTACTCTAAAAATTGTTTACTGAAATAAACATATATGTAGATACAAGTTTATGTTGTTTTACCAAATTATCTGTCACTGACCCTAGTTAAATTGATTTCCACAAACAATTTCTAATAGACAAAAAAATTATAATCCAATATTCAATAAAAGATCAAACGTTTTTATCAATATTAAAAATCCTTTTATAATAATTATAAATATTGATTAAAAACATAGGTTAATATTTTTATAAATAATTTAACTTACTCCATAAATTAAAACCCATTACTAATATTTATGTTGATTATTTATACATAATCAACCTAAAAGAGGAATTAAAAATATTAATAAATACAAATTAAATTTCTCAAAAATGAAAAATTTAAAATTCATACCGCAAAACATTTAACAATAACCATGAATATGTTATACATCCCTTGTCTTACAGGATGATGCTCTATCCTCTTCCTCCCATACAATCAAGCTTAAACATCATAAACAATTTTTAATAATACAATTCAAAATATTAATAAATAAAAATTTAATTTCCCAAAAAATCAAAAGAATTTAAAACCCATACCCAAAAACATTTAGCAATGATAATGAATTTGCTATTCATCCCTCGTTTTAGAAAATAATCCACTGTCCTCTTCACCCAATACAATAAAGCTTCAACATCATAAATAAGGTTTCCTCATCCATGTTGATGGGGGCTTTTCTCTATAATTTCTATGCGATGGGATGTGAGTAGAGATAGAGATTTCACATGGGACTCAAAGACCACCCACCATAACCAATTAATAATTATTTTTATGTCAAGGTGGTAGAGACAAAATGACATATGGGGCCAATAACATTCAAGGTTGAAGGTTTTGATATTAACATCGAGAGTGGAACTCTAAAGACAACAAAGGCTCAAGGTTCAAGGTTTTGATATTAACATAGAGCGTCGAACTCTAAAGACAACAAAGGCTTTTGAATATGTGAAAATATATGCCATATTGAATGAATAAATTCTTGATTCATACAAATAAATCCACTCACCATGATTGTTCCATTGACATATTATCATGGCAAGTTACGTTGACCACGCTTCTCCTTGAACTGGTTTATATCGAAGTGTCATTTTCATATTAAGCTAAGTTAAATATTTATAAATAATGGTTTTCTTTTCCTTTTTGTCATTGACAATCTATATATGGGTCATTATAATAGATTGTATGAAAGCTTACGGTGCCAAGTAAGAATGTGTTCAATAATTCCAATGAAAATGTGAGAGAACCAATTATGGATTCAATTCTTTTTTGACCCATTTATATATATTGGACCACATCACATTTAAGTATTGATTTCCAAATGCTATCGTGTCCCATAGTCCACTAACAAAGAGAGGTCCAACAAATGGGGTTTTAAGCATTTTGGTCTTCTCACAAAACAATTTACTTTTGTCAAAAGAAATCTCATCATTTTGAATTCTTCTTTGTTTTGATGGTTTCAATGAGAATCAATTGATTTCTTACTTCTTGTGATGGTTTCAAAGAGATTAATTTTTCGAGATTGGGTTTTATCATGAAAGCATTTTGATGATGATGATGGAATTTTAATTTTTTAAAATTGAAAATAAAAATAATATTGAGAAAAATGGGTAACTTGAATACCTATTTCACTATTATTTTTTATGAAAATATTACATGAATGTTGAACATAGACATAACTATGGTTGAATTTATTTAGGATGGTTGTATTGAGTTAGGTTGTATGAGCATTTTAAATGAAAAACATTGGGAATGTGGGTATGAATAGGTGTAGTTAGGAGTTTTTTTTTTTTTCTTCGAGAAAGTGATGAGTGGAAACAAATATAATAGATAAAGAATATATAAAATTATATTAAAAAAATTATAATTATTTAATAAATAATATTTTTTCAATTAAAGAATATAATTATTTAAATCACAGTACAATGTTAGAAAACAAATTTTATTGACAATTTAAAAAAACCTAAAAGTGTTGATCATATCTTTGTAAGTTGTTTGGAAATGCTAAACAACAGTTGACTGACCAATAATGTCAACAACCAATAAATATAACAACTTGCTCATTGCCATCCAAGTGAGAAAATATTCTCTTTCCATAATTACATCAATTTTCAAAGTTACATCATTTACAACCATTACTAACTAACAATAATATTTATGGCAAATTTTTATATCATCACAATTATTTGTACATAGTATCATTGTTTTTCTCAAAGGATGTTTTGAATCATACTTTTATATGCATACTAGCCTCGATGTAAACTTATCCCCTAACTCTCAATTTCTTTCTTATGCTAGGCACTCCCAAACCATTTCCAAAATCTTAAAATCACAACATCATGATTTGAAATGTTTCCTTTCATATTCACACACCATAAAATGCCAAAATGCCTAGAGTGAGTTTCCTCAGGGCTAATAATGGTTCTCATGCAACTAAGATATTGAGCTTATAAGGAAGTTGGAAATATTATAAATTATCTAGAAAAATATAATTTGAATAATTTATATATACATTTAATCTTAGAACACAATATCTAATATGTTAATGTACTAATGTTATTACCTTAGTTAAATGTGAGCATTACTTAAGAAATAAATTCTCTTATAGATGTGTTAGTTTCTATGAATAAGGTGTACATGTAAATGAATTGCTTATTATTCCTCTTTAAGACATGATTTTAGCATTCAATTTTTTCATTAACCACTATTAGTTTAGTTTTGACTTGTGTAAAAGCTAATGTTAAAATTTAGAAATAAATAGTATATTTTTAATTCTAATTTTAAAAATTAGTTTGAAAACACTTGATAGGACAAAAAACTTGATGTCTTATTTTATGCTTAACACCATATGTTCTAGTCTCACCAATAAATTATGCGAACTCTAAGAAGTCCTATGTGCAAATGGCATGTGTGCAATGGCCTTATGCATGGGAGAATGCACCAACCTTCATCTCGGGATTTGAGGCCGGATGTAAGGTGATTGGTGCGCTAACTAAAAGAGGCTAGTATGTTTTCATCATGTATTTAACAATGCTAAAAATTTATTCCGAATTATGATTTCGCATCTCAATTATAACTATGTGTTCTTTTAATAGTAGCCAATCTATTGTTTTTGGAGTCCCGAGTGGGTGTTGAATTCACTTACTTAAACAACATCTTTGATTATTCAAATCGTAGTGGCAATAGATGAACGAATAACTATGAAGTACTTGTTTTCGTAGTAGATATGTAATAAATAGGAAACCTTAGGAATAATATACCAAAATTCTAATCATGTTTTTACTTTTTTGGTTCCCATCTACAAATGCATATGTATTTCTAGTTAAATGGTTTATCATATTTCCACAATATAAATTATGATATTTCTACATAGCTAAGGAAAATTATGCAGGTAATCCTCTTATATTATTTTATATTTCTAGTAATATTTGGATTATACGATAGTATATATTAGTATCTTATTAATGGATTATGGAAGACAGTAATATTTATAAGATTAGAGAGAATTCTTTAAAAAATTATATTCAGTAGTTTTAATTCTATTTATTTTAATGAAGTCATGTAACAAGTCAAATTATGTAAGTTACAATATAGCATCACTCGTGCAAATTTCACTGTATATTGCAAGTTTAGTCATCTTGTTATACAAACTTGTCCTGAAATTTGTATACAAGCTACGATACTATGAAAAAATTCAATTCTGGTTCAATGCGAGGCGATATCGATATTTTTATGAGGTTGCTAATTGTATTACCAAAACATGATTATAGGAAATTACATTCAAGAGTTTGTTGCAACTATTTTATAGCACCAAAGGTTGTCACAAGCATATTTCATTAACTTCAAAGGAATAATGTTTAGTTGAACTCCATTTATAAATTTCATACGTAGAATGTGGAATGCTCTTAAAAATATATTTCTATTTGATTGTGTCAATTACTCTTGATTAGTTAGTACTTTCTAGTAAAGTCTAAATTTAGGAATGTTCAGTAATACATATGCATAAGTTAAAATTAGCATAGCCATAACTATCTTTCTAATTATATTTCTATACAGTTCTCCATGATCTTTTTAAAACCATTCTCCATGATTTTTTTGGGTCATTAGTCCCTGCCAAGGCAGGACTCTAGTAATTGATTCGTTCGTTGACCGCAATTAGTTTAACTTTGACTTATACAAAACTTAATGTTAAACTTTAGAAATAAATAACATAATTTTTTTATATTTTAAAAACTCAATTTGTAAACATTTGCTTGAACAAAAAAATTGATGTCTTGTTTCATGCTTAATGCCATCTATCCTAGTCTCACTAATAAACTATGGTAACTCTGAGAAATTTTCAGCCCAAATGTCATGTGTGTAATAGGCTTGCCCATTATCTTTTTTATTGGAAATATACGTATTTCATACATCTCATTGATTTTATTTAATGTATGGAATGTTAATAGTGAAGTGTTAACCTTGCATAGAAGTGAAGCCACCTCTAAAAACATGTATTATTCATGAAAAAATCGTGTATTGTTTAATTTATTACTTCTTTCCTCTATAAGCATATGTATCTCATACATCCCTTTAGTATTTATTTAATATATAGATTAACAAAAGACATTCTAAGCTTGATCATACCTTTTCGAAAGCATGTCATGGATTTATGGTTATGCATGCAACTAAGGAAACCAACTTGTTAAATTATCTTCAATGATACAAAAACCATACCATCTTAATTTATTTTACATTTGTTTTTTCTTAAAATTAAAAATAACTATTTTGAAATAATCATTGAAAACATATAAATTTGTTCATTCCTTAAATTACTATTATTATATTTTTTATTATTTCCTCTCTTTCTTTTCTTTTTCTTCAATTAATATATATATATATATATATATATATATATATATATATATATATATAATTTGTATGCTTTTTAAATTACTATTATTGCATTTTTATTACTATTTTTAACCTATAAAAATTTCAAATTAAAACATATTCAACAAATACAAGTAAAACTTTTAGTTAACAGTACTATTTAATTTAATTATCTAACTTTGTAACTTAATTTTAAGTTGAATAATAATTAATATTAGTATATCTTTTTTTTCAAATTAAAATACATTACAATATTGCGTTATCAATTTTTCTATATTATAGCAAAATGTAATATAAGTAATATTATTCTCCATTTAAAATTTCAATGGGAGGAAAATATGTTTATATTTAAATTTATTTGTAATAAACTTTTATGTAGCATTTGGTATAATTAGGATTAGATATAAATATTAAGTGATTTTGATAGACTAAATAATTATGTTGATAGATTTTTCTAGTTTGGAATAGGGCTTTTAGAATTTTAATTTAATTATCATTAGTTATAAGGTGGATGGAAGAGGTTTAACCTCTATCGAATATTATAGAATATTCTTCGTAATAGTCACAAATCAAAGGTTGAGATTTATCTCAAAAGTGCTCATTCCCTTTCCTCCCTTTTAATTGAATTGATGAATTTAAAAAGAAATGTCATATGAACATGAGTTGTGGTTTTCTTTTACATGTAATATTAATATGTCATGGTATGGTAACATAGCTTATTTACATTAAGAATGTCTATAGTAAAGCGATGGTAAACCTCCATGGTTAAGAATCTTGTTACATGTTTTTTTAAATGTATATATATTTTTAATTCATATATTAATTCTTTTTATAATTAAAAAGAGTAATTGTTCTGATTTTTTTCAATCTTTGCAATGTCAAATGTACGATGAGGTAAGTGTTTTGATGCTTATCAATATTTACCAACCATTTGATTTATAGAGTTTCACTAGTTATAACTCTTATTCAAAATTCTAAAAGTAATATATGTAACAAATATACTATTATAGGTTGATTGAGAGCCTTAATTGACCCTTCAACTTAGTAAAATTTTGACAAATTTTTATTCTTTTTGTAAGCTTGGCAAGACGACATCTTCATCATGTCCAATATATCACTTGGATAGGGGCGAGGGATTCAAATGGTGACTTCACATCAAGGAGTGCCTTAATAGAGCACCCGATCACCGTCTATCCAAGACTCCGTGGACAAAATTTTTACAAACATTTTATTATCTATCTCTAATTAAATTTAATTTGATATTAAGAAAATCAACTTAGAATAACTATAATTAAACTTTAATTAGCCATTGATTAATATTTATTAGCTTAGAAAAATGATAATGAAATTGTAATTATACATGAATAATTATACGTAATTTCAAGTCAATATTAAAACATTGTAGTTAGCTTTAGAAAAATATAATCGGGAAAATTTAAGGGTGGAAATTTATCTTAGTGTAAAAAGTTTGTTGAATTTTTCTAATATTTAATATGTAAATTGTAGAACCTCCCATAAATTAAAGTGCAAATTCTTTTTTCTTATGAAATTTGAACAAATCATCTAAAAAAAAATAGAAATTGGTGAATAGGTTTTCTGAAAAAAACATTGAAAATTAAGCCATGGGAAAAATTTATCCCCTAAATTTGTTACCATGATAAATATACATTACAAAAATTTAAATAAGATAAATTAAAAAATATATATTATTATTTCTATTATAGGTCATAAAATATTAACTAATTCAAATAAAACTATAATTACATGATAACTATATTTTAAGAAATGTAATTAAGATAAGAAAATCTAAATTTAATTATATATATATATATATATATATATATATAACCCACCCTCTAGTTTGTAGGAAATGGTAAGATATCCCTCAAGGCTCAAGGACATTCAACAATAAGACTTAGCATCAATAGAAAAATATACTCAATATGAGTTCGACATGACACTAGAAAGAATTGAACCTAGGATGAGGGAATATTAATCATTCCTCCTAACCACCCAGCATAAACTCAATTGACCATATATATTCATATTTGAAGATAAAGATAAAATAACTTTAATTAATTTAAATAAATCCTTATTAAAACTTAATGCCATATATAAAATTGAAGGAAAATCCATTTTTGTGAATGTGAATTATTGCAACTATCATAAATCCATGTTATAATTGAACCCATTAGGAATTCATTATATGTGATTAGGAATGAGTTTAAGTAAACTAATGCCTTGAAATTAGATAAAAAAGCACAAGAATAGATGCATTTTAATTTCAATTCTCATATCCATTGAGGCCCAAGGGAATTGGATAAGGAACATTGATAATAGACCCTTCATGTAATATAAATTTTCCTCAAATTTAGTAGGAATATTTTCAAGAGTTCCACCTCATTCTTATGAACTATGATTATGGGACTTTTCCTTTATACGTTTTGGCCAATTTTAAGATGAATCAAATTGTTTGACTTTTGAAAAAAGTCATGTTATAGGTGGAGAATTCACCTCACTAAAAAGGGTTAATTGTAGTGCCAATTATACAATGTCAATCCTACTACGAAGGAATAAATCCTTCAAAGTGAAAACCCTCCCTCAAATATTTCCAGCATCAATTTTCAATTTGAAGGATAATATGTGATTAAAATTATTTGTAGTCATGTATGGGAAAATAAGGAATTCCACATTGGACAAGTACCTTAAGTAGCAACTCTCACAAAACTATTAGGAATATACCTTGTAGTGAAAGTTTTTATGGAACCTCTCACAAATAGATATCCTTTTTCTATTTCTAGTCGGGGTTTATACTAAAGAGGACGACCAGAGGTTGTTGCAAACAGTTTTGCAATGGTACACCTAAAATCCTAAAAATGTACCAATAAATAAATGACATCATTTATGAACACAAACATGCATCAATAGATGTGATTTATTGTAAAAATTCCAAATTTTAATTTAAAAAAAGAATGAAAAAAGTGATCATATGTTACTCATTACTATAATCATGCTAGTGTGCATAAAGAGGATGCATCAAACCAAAATATGAAGAACACATCAACTAACTATTATTATTATAGGAAACAAGAATTTTTTTCTAAGAAATGAGTGTTAGTGATTCATACTTATGCAAAAATCCCAATGTGAACATGTGGGAAACACTATTTTAGTTTAAGATAGTTTTTTTTTTTGTGGTAAATATTTTGTATTAACTAAAAACATGATTTACATATTAAGTGAGGAGTTCTGGGATGGTATGCCACAAGGAAACCTATACTAAATGTAGAATATTAACCTTTTCGAAAGAGAGGATGTACTTTTTCTTCTTGATATAAAAACTAAAAGACAAAGCTGAAAATTGTACCATATAGTCCAATTACAGACAAAGAGCATGAAGAATAAGATTGAAAGAGGTTGGTAAAGGAGATTTTTCCATCTTATCTATGGTCCAACATTCTTGCTTGAGGGGAGAGTCTTTAGAGGATTTCCATGGGCATGAGATCTACGAAGCTGATGAGATGCATGTTTGATTGGATAAATTATCTACAATTTTATTTCCAATTCTTCTAATGTGAGTAGGGATGATCAATGGAATGGAAGGAAGGAGCAATGCTCCTCATATGAGTAGGATTTAAATTCTCCAACCATGAGATATTTTGTTGATCTATTTTTCATTTAGGATATTGCGGATCACATTTATAATGAGTTGAGAATCTCGCCCCACCATAGCTTTGGTGTAACAATTAATTTAGGCCATTAATAGTCCCTCTTCCAAAATTTTCAATTATTTTTCATTATTAATATTATCTCCCATAAATAATAAATAAATGTAGATAGGTGATCTTAAATAATCCCTAAGTATTCCTCCATATCTTGCCTCATTTAGGTTACATTTTGAAGCACCATTAAAATTGAGCTTTAAAAAATTAGGGTGAGGAAGGCTTGAGCAAGAAGGAATAGGAATTGCAGCAGGGTGAAGAGAGGGGGTAATTGTGAGTCCTGGAGTAGGGAACTATCTCTAATGTAGTAGGCCCCCCTCATCTAAGGCCTTCTGGCCTTGATCTATCTAATACTACATAGAAATTGAATCATTTACATTTTTCTAAATTATGATCCAATGGGAGTCATGAGGTAGGGAGAGATTCTTGGATATGTGACAATTCCTTTCTTTCTAAATAGCCTAAAGGATAAGTCATGGAAGGAGATCCTATATGTGGTTCAAGATAAGATTATTAAAAGATGGAACCTTCCAAATGTTAATAGTGTGAGGGATACTGGATAAATCATGATCTGATCTATTAATGCTAACTCCTAGATCACTCCATAGATGATTGGAATAGGAGAAAATATTAACGAGGTGTTCTACATTTTGAGCTTCTTGCAGACATAGAGAATGACAAGAGGGGCCCATATGATTTCATTTCTAAATGTTTTCCTAGGTTAAGGGTTTCCCTAGAGCTAGGAGCCATAGGAAGATGGAAACATTCAGTGATATATTTCTCTTCCACGATGTGGTTTACGATAAAAATGCCAAATTTACATTTAAAGAAATAATGAAATAAGTGATCCCATGCTCCTAATTACTAAAATAATTCTAGTGTGCATAAAGAGGATGCATCAAATAAGTATATCAAGGACACTCCTACTAACAAGTATTATTATAAGAAATCTTTTTTCTACCAAATGAGTGTTAGTGATTCATACTTACGGAAACATCCCAATGTGAACATGTGGGAAACACTATTTTAGTTTCGAATATTTCCTTCTTTTGTGGGTTATATATTGTATTACCTAAAAAATGAAGTACACATTATGGCATGGAGATATAGGACGACATGTCACTAGGAAAAAATAGAACAACCCTAGAATAATAACCTTTTCAAAAGAGAAGAGGACATATTATTGCTTGTTGATATAAAAACTAAAAGACAAAAAATAAAAAATTGTCCCACATAGGCCAATTACAGACAAAGAGCATGAAGGAATAAGATAGAAAGAGATCAGTTAGGTAGATTTTATCTTCTTGTCTATGGTCCAATATTATTGCTTGAGGGAGGAGTATTCAAAATATTTCCATGAAGATGAGATCTACAAAGTTGATGAGATGCATATCTGATTGGATAACTTATCTACAATTTTATTTCTTGTTCTTCTAATGTGAGTAAGGATGATTAGTGGAATGGAAGGAAGGAATGATGCTACACATATGAGTAAGATTTCAAGTCTCCCACCATGATATATTGTGTTTATATAAGATCCATGTAGGATCTTGCAAATCGTGTTTATAATGATTTGAGAATCTCCCTCCACCATAAATTTGTTGTAGGGTTGAGTATATGAAATCAATATTTCCTCTTCCAAAGTTTTAAATTATTTTTCATTGTTACTATTATATCCCATAAACCCTAAATAAATTTAGATAGGGAATCTCAAATTATCCCTAAATATTCCTCTATAGACTTCCTCAGTTGGGTTACCTTTTGAAGCGCCATCAAAATTAAGATTTAAGAAATTAGGCGGAGGAGGGCTCGAGGACAAGGGAATATGAATTACAACAAGGTCAAGAGAGGGGGTAACCATGACTTCTAGAGTAGGGAACTAGTTCTAAAGTAGTAATTCTCCATCACATGAGGCCTTCTAGTCTTGATATGACTAGGACTACATAAAAATTTATTACTTTACATTTTTCTAAACTATGATCCAGAGTGCATCATGAGGGAAAGGTATATTATTGGATATGTGACAATTCCTCTCTTTCTAAATAGCCTAAAGGAGAATTCCTAGAAGGAGAGTCTACATGTGGTTCAAGGTAGGATTATTCAAAGAAATATCCCTCTAATTGTTAATAGTGTAAGGGATATTGGATAGATCGTGATCTAATCTCTTCATCCTAGCTTCTAGATTCTATTAGCATCAGTAGTTTCTATTTGTCAAATGTCTTAGAAATTTCTTAATTTTCAGTTTGAATAAGTCGAACTTATATTCACTATCACTTTCATAAGTTCGAAAGTAACCAACCGACATCACCATGAGTTTAGTCATCAAATGATCCAGTCAAAGAATGAATCATTATTGAGTCATTAGGGGTCATGGTTACATATTTTTGGACAATCAAGTCATGGGGTATGTGTCAGTTATGTTTATGTCTGAAAATTTCTCTTGAGATCATTGAAGTCAATTTCTGTTGATCATTGTTCATATTTATTGTATAACAATAAAATTGTTTCCATTGTGAGAAATGGAGGTGAAATCATATGTGTCGAGCCAAAAACCCTAGCACTAGTCAATTTGAGTCCAACAATTAGGGTTGCCTTTGAGAATTTAGGATGTATTCCTTTTTTGAAAAGGTACAAGTTGTAGGTCACCATACACTATTAGCTAACCTGTTTTTTTTAAATCTCAAGGAGGGAAAGTTGAAATTAGGGAGCCTGGAACCAATTGTCTTTTAGAAGACGATTGTTGATGCTAGAGCCATAGTTACAAATGGAGAGAAATGGTTTAAGGGAGATGACCTAGATGTTGCATTCTTTAAAGAGTATGTCAAACCAAAATATAAGAATAAATTTGATGCCACTTTTCCTAGTACATATCTCAAGGATCACCATGGTCAGTTGTAAGTTATTCAGAGATATTTCACCTACGAGGGAAGGTTCATTAAAATCTATCAATACCATCGTAGAATTTTGATGCATTTCACTAAAAAGAAGCACATGAACCTATCATATTATTTGTCCAAAATATTAGTTAGGATGGTAGAACAGGTGTAGGCTAAGAGAGAAAATCACAGGTCTAGTTTATTTTATTTCTCTTTCATCAAGATTTTGGTCATGCATGAAGTTGACAAAAAGAAGATTTCATGGCAAATTTTTCTGTCAAGTCTTGGTTTATTGCCTCAAAAACATTTTTTGCCTATGGAAATTTGTGAAGATAAAGAAGAGGCTAAAGATGAAGTAATAGCTGAGGCAATAGTAAAGGAAGTAGGCGATAGTGAGAGACAAAGAAAAAACCCAAGTAAGAAGTCAAGCACAAATGAAAAGAAGAAGGTTCAAGCATCAGAGGTTCATGTGGTAGAATTTCTAACAGCAAAGATTCAGTTGACAGAATTGAAAGCAGAGGAGACAGTTAAATATAGATAGTTTTTATTGACACATAGAACTAGGTCAAAGGGTAAGCAGGTTGTTGAGGAGCCAACTCCTCAAGTAAATGATGTTGCTCCAAAAGATAAACAAGAAGAGCAAGATGCTTAGTTTGTGTTGAGACCTATAACTAGGTCAAAAGGAAAATGGGGTATTGAGAAATCAGTTGAGGATTTAGTTGAAATGCCAACTCCTAAGCCAATAGATGACATTTCAAGAGATAATCAAGAGCTAGAAATATATAAAGAACTAGATGTCTAGATGAAATAAGTGGATGATGAAATTGTTAGGTTGAAATATTCTCTTGCAAAAGTACAACTAAAGATGGCCTTTTTGAAGAGGAAAAATAAATAGTTTTGACATACTTCTTCACAAGCAACTCAGGTGAAAGAAGAGTCAATGGAACCCCTTAAGCCTACTAGACAGGATAAGGGTAAACACGTTATAAATGTAGAGCAGGAGGAAGATCCAAAAATAAAGCCTGGAAGACATATAACTAGAGCTTCAAAACTCATGCAAGGGTGGGTGCAGTAAATGAAACAAATAGCCCAATCCCCAAACAAACCAAATTTTGATCAATGGAGGGAGTATCACACGTATCTAGAGGAGCTAGAGGAATGCCAAACACAGGTGATGAAAATATCGGAAGACAATGAATATTTCAAGAAATTTGTCGATCAACTGATTCTAGATGCTGATAAGGAAGTGATACAAGCTTGTAAAGTGATTAAAAGAGTGAAACATTTCCTCAAGTGGGCTCTCCCTATAAGGAGGAAAGTGAAATAGTACTACATAAGGAACATGGTTCTTAAGAGAAGGGTGAGGATGATGAAACAAAAATTATCAAAGGCTTGGATGTTAGTAAAGAGGTACAGAGAAGCAGTTGGATTGCCTACACCTGGAAACACACCTAAACCAAGGTATAAGCTACAAGAAGCAACACCAAAATGACCTCAACCGTCAGTGATCAAAGAGGGTAATACTTCATCCAAAGGTATTGAAGTCAAGCCATCTTCCAACAAACCTTCATCTAGTGAGAGAAAAAAGAGGTTATTTTTTTTGCTGAATGATCCAAATTTTTTATGATTGTTGAAGCTTGACAGAGTTGCGTGACATAATCCTTTTAGTTTTCTCAAAGGCAGTATATGTCACTTTTTGACATCTCGAAGGTTTCCTTGGGTACTCTAAGAGTGTTGATTATATACTTGGGCCACATTTTGAATTTCTAGGTAGGAAAAGAAGACATAAGCACAATTTGAAATCTTGCTACGCAACTACTGTGCACATGCTACGCATAATTTTTTATGGATTATTGAGGTTGCCATGTGTCAAGGGAGGGGTGGTAGAATTTTTTCTGCGTCACAAGCTTATTCATCACCTAATCATCATCCATGTGTCTTTTATTATGTGGAAGTTCATGTCAACATGGCATGGTACATAGCGTATGTGCAATAGAGATTTGGGAATGAACTATTGTTTCTTACTTTTTATTTCTAAAGTCATGGTAAGATGACTAGGATATGATTCTCATGGATTAGAATACGGTCTAGATAGGATCACATGATAGGAGCTAAGTTAGTTGTTGTCTTTTTTCTACTAAGAAAAACTGAAGATATGTTTAAAAAATTGCTACTTTTATGATCATTGCGAACTCTCTCATGGATGACACATTCGCTATATTTGGTCATGAGATTTTTGAAGATGTAAGGCTATTTAATGTCGAATTATACAAGCTAGAAAAGGTTGGATGTGACTGTGAATTGTTTCAGATATATTTGTGCGTTGTGATCTTTTATGAATAATAATGTTTAATGCTGAAGTTATTCCAGTGATCATTGCAGAGATACTTGCGGTATGATGCTTCAAATTTGTTTCTCTCTTATGTATTTGTGACCTTATTTAATTTCTTCCTCAGTTTTCTTTAAGGGTATAATGGAAAAAAATACTAGAATTTATCATGCATGGCCTTGTTTGGCCTTGTCAAAATGTTTCAGTTTCAAATGAAATGTGTTATGCCTTTAAATATTATGTTTTCTCTCTTATACTCACGCATTAAAATGTAGTAACAAAATATCATTTGTTCTGTCATGTACAAATAAGTGTTTTTATGTTCATTTCCCATTGTACTACAAATTATTTTTCCTATTCGAAGTATGTACTAGACAGGACTTTGTGCATGTAATTGTTTTGTATATGCATAGGTATGACGAACTAGTTATTTTATGATCACTTGCATCAATATTCCAAAACCCTTCACCAACTTCTAATAAACTTTAAAAAAGTTTCTTCAGATCTGGTCTCTATCTAATATGTGCTTCTAAGCCTTGTTTTTTTTTTCCAGTGGCGGAGTCCCCTCCAGCTAGAAAAGACTAGTTTCTAGCCAAAAGTGGTTTGTGGTTACCTCTATGACCCTTTTCCTCAACCTAAATGGATTCATAGAGTGCTAACATAGTGGCACCATTACTGGGGAAGCGAGAGTATAATTTTTCCTGGGAAGATATTTCATTTTGAGAGTTAAATCTTAGGCTAAAACTTGTAAAGTCACCTTGACTGGTAGTGAAATTGGCTACATGAAAACCTCTGTGAGTAAATATGGTTTCTAAGAGGCATACCAAAAAAAAACGCTGACCCTAATCCTCCAAATGTTTTTATTAATCCTAAAAGTCTCCTTAGTAAGAAGAATATCACTAAATAAACTCAAACCAACAACATCCCTTTTAGCAGATCTTGTTATTTTCCTGAGGGTTTATTGTCTCTACAAGATCTTGAGTTCGATTTGATTTTTGAATGTTCTTTGTTGAGGACCAAATTTGAAACATATGTTTCTGAGATTGTGATAGATGAATATATATTAAAACATTTTATCATTCCTGAAAATTTTGATCACAGTGAGCTTGATAAAAATGCAATAGTTCAGTCTCAGAAATTTGAAAGTTTGGTAGATTAATTGCAGCATATTGTTGAGAAATCAAAATTTTTCCAACCTGCTAGTCCAATTTCAACTGCTAATCATTTTTTCCCATGATCTCCCAACATTTGTTGGTTCATTTTTCGCACCTCGTTCAAGCCCATCTGTCAAAACAACTTATACTTCATTTGTTGTCCATACATCCCCACATCATTATTTTACCCTCTTCTATTCCTAGTACCAAAGCTAGTTCAACCTCTTCATAGACAACACGAATGGCAACTAGGTATGCTCCTTTGGTTCTTCCAGCCCAACTATAGGATCTGCCTCAAAAGTATGGCCAGAGACTTCCCCAATACAATGGTACAGGGGAGATTACAACTAAGAAACATGTGGATAAGGTTAGTGATTTTGTAGATTTGGAGGAAGTGGACCATGACGATGTTAAAGATAGACTGTTTTCTCAAAGTTTTTCTGGTGAGGTTAAGAATTGGTTCAGGAGTTTTCATCCTAGAGATTTTTCCAACTATCAAGATTTGGAAGATGCTTTTCTTGCAATATGGGGTGAGAAGAAGAGTCCCTTAGAAATCCTTGCTGAGTATGATAATTTGAAAAGGCACACTGGTGAAACTCTCTAATATTTTTCTATAATTTTCAATAAAGTGTATAATTCCATCCCTGTAGACATAAAGCCTCCTCCTATAATTTCATTGCTTCATTATCCCTATGGTTTTGACCTTGATATGGCCTATCAACTTAGGGAAAAAAATTGAACGACGCTCGAAGACATGCAAAATAATACAGTCAGTGTGGAGGCAAATTTGTTGGTGAAGAAATCGAAAATGAAGATAGAGAGAAGAGTCACCATAAAAGAGGAGCCTACCACTTCTTCTGGTTCAAAGTTTGACACCTGAGTCAAAAAAATGGAAACGATGATGGAGAATATGGCATTGAATGATCGAGTTGGTGTTAGAGAACCCTAGGTGGGTCCACAAATTCGAAATCCAAATTTTCGAATGCAACCACAAGTGCCAATCAAGCCAAGGGAGAAAAAGGGTCCAAAGCAGTCACAACAACAAGTAAGACCACATTTTTAGCAAAATTATGCCCAAGAATAGGATGAGGAAGACGAGAAATTACCGGAGGATCAAATTCTTTTTATTGGTGATAGGAAACAAGATGTGTATTTTACCAAAGAAGATCAAGAACAAGAGAAGCTCAAGAATTATGCAAAAAAAGAGGAAGAATTGTTTCTTTCTTAGTCCCAAAATGACATGTTGATGACCGAATGTGAGGAGTACAGGAATGGGTACCAAAATGCCATCGTGCAAGTTCAAAGAGAGTATAGTCTAAGGAACATCAAGGCAGGAAGAAATGCAACAAATAAGGAAGTAGCAGTCAGAAAAGTAGCAAAGAAAGATGTGGCAACTAGTAATGTAAAAAAAGATGTCCCAGGCACTCGTGGCCAAAAGAAAGAACCTCCTGTCACCATTGTGCAAAGGAGAGAGGGTTCTTCTAAGGACATTGTAGAAAAGAAGGATGTTGTTCATAAGGAAGAAAAAAAAATACCAAATCCTTTTAATCTTGAGACTGAGCTTGCCAAGTTGAAAATCTCTATTCCCCTTGGTGAATTACTTAAGAATGATCAATATAGAACTCAAATTTTAAAGGCGCTGAGAGTTGACAAATCTTATGAAACTGTTAACATAGATGATGATCATCCAACTATTATTTTTGGGCAAAAAATTAATGATAAAGGGAAGGATGGGGATGTGACTCCTTTTTATGTTAGTTTGAATGTGCATGATCAAATATTACACAATGCTATGCTGAATTCCGGAGCATCACACAATTTGATGCCGAAAGTGATTATGGAGAGACTGGGGTTTGACATCACTAGACCTTACATGGAATTGTACTCATTTGATTCCAACAAAGTGAAGTGCCTGGAATTGATCAAGGATTTAGCAGTATCATTGACTCAGATTCCTTCCAAATGTATGGTGATGGACATTGTTGTAGTGGACAAACCTCCCAAATTTGGCATGCTTCTTTCTAGACCATGGATGGAAGAGCTACATGGTGCGATGCATATTGATATGTCTTATATCACTATCTCAATATTTGGTGGTTAGAAAAGGATACTATATAGGGAACCAGTCATGTAATGCATGATGAGTAGAAAAAAGAAGCCTGCAAATCATCCAATATATGTTGATCATTCTGATTTAGATTCTTTTGTTTTATTTAATTCTAGATGTCTTGATAAAGAGGAGACAAATTTAACAATAAAAGATGAGGAAAATGTGAAACAGATTAGCAATCAAATTGAATAATAGAACAAAAAAATATTCCATGGAAAATATGAAAGTATGAAGGTTTACATAAGTGACAAAGATGAGAAAAATCAACACATTTGGACCATGCATTTTGACGAGGTAGCAAGCAGATATGGTGTTGGTGCAGGTGTATGGATAGTCATCCCAGAGGTTGGAAAGGCCAAGTTATGCTCATACAAATTAATTTTTGATTGTACCAACAATGTGGCGGAGTATGAAGCGCTCCTTTTAGGTCCACGAGTTTTCAAGAAATTAGGAGCCAGAAGGATAGTTGTCTATGGGGATTCAAAGTTAGTTTTCAAGCAAGTTAAAGGTGAGTATTAAATGAAACATCCCTACATGCGTGCTTATCAGAATGATGTCCTATATTACTTGAAAAAAATTTCTCAATGTAATTTTTCAGTTGTTGCTAGAAGAGAGAATCTTGTTGCAGATGCATTGGATGCATCGACCTCTGATTTTGATATTTCAAGAACTATTAGAGGCAATATGAAGTGTAAGTAAATATAGACCAGCTGTCCCATATAACTTGAGGTATTAGCAAGTCTTAGAAAATGACAAGTAGTTGGAAAATTTCTTGTTGATGAAGGAGGAATTTTCTAAAATGAAGCTGGAAAGGGACTGCAAATGGGAAGCTATTGATAAGGAGAGCTTTATAAATCAGATGAAAGAAGAATTTGACAAGAAAGGGGTATAAATGAAAGTGGTGCAGCTAAAAGACAATGCCATTCCAAGATGGCTAGCAACTTTCAAAGGGTTGTTTGATCAGAATGATGTGGCCAAGAGGCCAAAGTTGGTGCCTGTTGGGGATGGAGTGGAATAATGCAACATAGGAACAACAGATAACCTAAAGATGATAAAGTTGTCTAAGCATTTGGGTCTAGAAATGAAGCAGAAATATTTGAACTTGATGAGTGAATTTTTTGATGTGTTTGCATTGGGATATGAGAACCTGAAAGTTTATGATAATGACATCATCCAACACACGATACTAATGAAAGAGGATCAAAGGCCATTAAAACATAAGTTGTAGAGGATAAACTCAGTTTTGCTTCCTTTGATCGAGAGGGAGGTAAGAAAATTATTTGATGCTAGCATTATAGTACCTCTGAGATTTCCTAATTGGTTATCTAACTTGGTACCAATCAGAAAAAAGACCGAAGAAATCGGATTGTGTGTGGATTTTAGAAACCTAAACATGGTGTCACTTAAGGACAACTATCCATTACCAAAAATGGATCACATCCTTCAGAAAATGGTGGGTGCAAGGAGAATGTCATCGTTGGATGCTTTTCAGGATATAAGAAGATTTTGGTTCACCCAGAAGGCCAAGATGAGACTGCATTTACTACACCATGGGGGACCTTCAAATATGCCAAGATGTTGTTTGTTTTGATGAACGTGGGAGTGACATTTCAGCGAGCTATGGATATAGATTTCACAGAGGAGAAGGAAAAAATTTTAGTAATATATCTTGATGATATCACTGTCTTTTCACAGTCAGATGAGGACCACTTGGAGCACTTCAGGGAAGTTCTTAAAAAGTGTAGAAAATATGGCATTTCATTGAATCCCAAAAAATATTTGTTTGGGCTAGATGAAGGTAAGTTGTTAGGCCATATAATTTTGAAATAAGACATCAAGATTGATCTAATTCAAATTTCAGCCATTCAGAAAAGGGAATGAAGAAAGCAAAAAATCTTTTGATGAAGTTAAATCTACATTGTCCCATTTTCCTACACTTGTCTGTCCAGATTACACAAGTGAGTTTATCATCTTTTATTTTTCTTCAGAGCACATTACTTTTGTTGTTTTAATGCAAAAAAATCAGCAAGGAGTGGAACTACCAATTTCATCTTTTAGTAGAACTCTCAGAGATGTTGCTTTTAAATATGATATTATGAAAAAATAGGCCTTTGCTTTCGTGAAAGCTTTGAAGGATTTTTGAACTTATGTTCTATATTCACACATTGTTTCTTATGTACCAAGTGCCGCAGTGAAAGATATTATGACTTAGACTGATTCGGATGGGAGGCGGGGTAAGTTGATTGCCTCCATACTCGAGTATGATATCGAAATCAAACCAAGAATGCTGATTCAAGGACAAGTATTAGCTAGAATAGTCGATGAATCAAATTTGCAGTCACTTAAAATTAATTTCATGGCTACCTTGGAAGAAGAAGATGACTCAAGTTCAACTCAAAAGGTTCCGGAAAAATTTGTTGCCACCAAGTGGTATGTTGATATTTTTTATGTATCACAACATCTACAAGCACCTCCAGATTTTCCCGAAACCAAAGCTCATTTTCTCAAGTTGAAAGCAATAAGAGTTTTTGTCATAGATCAGTTTTTATAATGGAAGGATCTTGATGAGATGTTATTGAATTATTAGTCAGAATATGAAGCTCAAAGGATGATGGAGGAGTTTCACAAACAAGATTGTGGTGGACACTTATTTTGGAAGACCATAGCAAACAAAATCCTAAGGGATGTATTTTATTGGCCAACCTTGTTTGTTGATGTGTATAAAAAGGTTTCTACCTATCGGGAATGTCAATATTTTGAAGGAAGGAAGAAATTTCTCCCGCATCCCCTAAAATCCATATCTATTGAGTCACCATTTTAGCAACAGGGACTCGATTTTGTCGGTGAAATTCATCCCACTTCATTTGGACAACATAAATGGATATAGATGGTGACTGATTATTTCACCAAGTGGATCAAGGTATTTCCTACCAGAAAAGCTATAGATACAATGATTGTTCAATTATTTGAAGGTAATATTTTGTCGAGATTTGGTTGCCCATGGAAAATTATTACAAATAATTTCGTTACCTTTAGATCAAAGAAAATGATAGATTTATGTCATAAGTACAAAATTATTTTAGGCCACTCCACATCATATTATCCTCAGGGTAATGGTTTAACTGAATCATCCAATAAGAACTTGGTCAACATTATTAAGAAAATGTTACAGGAGAACAAGAGAAGTTGGCATAAGAAACTGGTGCATGCACTGTGGGCAGACTAGGTGAGTACCAAAAAGTCAATAGGCATGTCTCCATTTTAGTTAGTTTACGGAATAGATGCGATACTTCCTTCCTCAGTGGGAGTTCAGGTCATGAAATTATTGCATGAAGTTGAGGTAGAGCCTAATGACATGAGTGAAGAATCAGTCAAATGATCCAACTTCAACAGTCAAGAAAAGAGGTGTTCAAGAACACACAACTGATAGAAGACCGAATTAAAAGAATTTATGACAGAAGGACTAAGGCACTTGATTTTTAAATGACAAATTTCGTATTGAAGTGGGATGCCAGAAACGAAGAGAAGGGGAAGCATGAAAAGTTCAAAAATTTATGGAAAGGGCCTTTTAAGATTGCTACATTCCATGGGAAAAATCCATATTTGCTGGAAGATTTGTCTAATGATCCAATTGGAGTAGGGCCTATGAAAGGCAACCTGCTCAAACATTTGCTTATCTGAGGTCACAACTAATGCACCATTTTATTATATATATTGTTTTACTTTTGCATACTAAAAGTGTGAGTAGTCGATGTTGGGATTTGAAGTCTGAAGTGAAAGCTCTAAGATCCCAACATTCTGCTACCATATATAAGTCAATCAGTTCAGTAGGTTTAGTCAGTCAGTAACCATTTTTTAGTTTGTTAATCATACTTTCAGTCACATTTTTAGTTTATCGGTTGACTTTATTGCCCAATGGATTGGATACTAGTCTACATTTTTGTTCATGGCGCCTCGGCGAGAGGCTTCCATCCCTAGTGGAGCCAATGTTATCATCAATAGTTTTTATTCGTCGAATATCTTTGAATTTTCTTAATTTTCATTTTTAACAAGTCAAATTTATAATCACTATCACTGTCATAAGTTTGAAAGTCACTGTTTGACATCACCATGAGTTTATTCATCAAGTGATCACTTAAATCATGAAGAAATATTGAGTCATTTAGAGTCATGGTTACATATTTCTGAACAATCAAGTCATGGGGTATGTGTCAGTTATGTGTCTGTCTGAAAATTCTCTTGAGATTATTGCAGACAATTTCTATTGCTCAAGGAAAATAGTCTTTGGAGAATATCCTATTTCTTATTTCCCCCCTCTAATATACCCTTGTTTCCATAGTTTCATAACCTAAGTATTCCATTATCCATTAATCCTTTTTGCTATTAACTATCCATCGCTCATATATATTTCATTTTCCCCATCCTATCCTAAACCCATCCCTTCAAAAGACTATGAGTACACACTATGCATGACATAACCCATTTATTCCCCACTATCCAAGAACACATGCTCCCTAATCTTCTAATGATCCCCATACACAAATCATCATACCATCCCAAATGAGGCACCCTATTACATGATGTTGTATGATAAATTAAATGCAAATTCAAATTAAACAATTCTCTGCCTTAATTTCTATACAGTGTTCTCATGTTGGGTCATGATGCAGAGATCATCGAACTTGGAGGCCTCTGATCGAACCTTAGCATAGACCAATTTTAATTTTCAGAAAAGCATACCTAGAACGAATCTGTGACCACTGGAAATCATTGTTGCACATGCAACAGTACTCACTATTTCACTGCATACAATGTTGCCCAATCACTACGCAACGACTCCCTGGTGCTACACAGTCACAAACTAATTCGATTCTTCGACTTTTACGTGTCCTGAGGCTGGAGGCCTTGACATGTGTCCTGAATTCATGTTAATGAGCCTAATTCTAGGTCATTAGAGTTGTGACTATTTTTTCTTTCCAAAAGTGTTGTGCATGCTTTGTGCCTGCCACAAAATGATTAAAAAGATCTAAATTTTGACTTTGGCTATGTAATTAAAGTCTGGAGAGATGTTATGTGTGAATCTGACATAGTAGAGGGTTCGTAGGTTTGGTAAGTTTTCTAATAGCCTCACTAAATATCAGTACCCTCCATTTCACATTACACAATGTGTCATATTTATAGTCTATGGTTGTTTCTATTGTATGCAGAGCCTAGGGTTGTTGTTGTCAAGTTCATTGTTGTCCAAATATCAGGAGTGAAGTTGTTGCTGGAATCCTTGTCATCTATTATGAGGGTAAAAGGAAATTTGTTTGTCTATTTCCTTGTGTATAAGAGTAAAATGGCTCCCATTGTGAGAAAGAGAGGTGAAATTGTATGTGTCGAGCCAAAACCCCTACCACTAGTCAATTCCAGTCCAACAATTCGGGTTTCCTTTGATAATTCAGGATGTATCCTTTTTGTGAAAAGTTACAAGATGTAGGTCACCATACAAAATTGGCTAGCATATTTTCTTTAAATCTCAAGGAGGGATAATTTAAATTAGGGAGCCTGGAATTGATTGTCTCTGAGAAGTTGATTGTTGATGCCACAACAATACCTACAAATGGAGAGAAATGGTTTAAGGGAGATGACCTGTATGTTGAATTATTCAAAGAGTATGTCAAACCATAGTATAAGAATAAATTTTATAACACTTTTCTCAGTACATATCTCTAGGATCACCATGTTCAGTTGCTTAAAGTTATTCAGAGATATTTCACATGTGAGGGCGAGATGAGTAAAATTTATTAGTACCGTCTCAGAATTTTGATGCATTTCACTAAAAAGAAGCCCATGAACCTATCATATTATTTGTCCAAAATTTTAGTGAGGATGGCAAAAAAGGTGCAGGTTAAGAAAGGAAATCACAGGTCCTGTTTATTTCATTTCTCTTTGATCAAGATTTTGGTCATGCATGAACTTAAGAAAAAGAAGATTTCATGGCAAATTTTTCTATCAAGTCTTGGTTTATTGCCTCAAATAGATTTTTCGCCCATGGAGATTTTTGAAGATAAAGAAGAGCCTAAAGATAAACCAATACCTAAGAAAGTGGTAAAGGAAGCGGGTCACAGTGAGAGACAAAGAAAAAAAAAATCAAGAAGTCAAGCACACAAGAAAAGGAGAAGGTTCAATCATCAGAGGTTCATGTGGAAGAAGTTCTAACAGCAAAGATTCAATTTACCTAATTGAAAGCAGAGGAGACAGTTAAAGATGCATAGTTCTTATTGAGACCTAGAACTAGGTCAAAGGGTAAGAAGGTTGTTGAGGAGACAACACCTCAACTAAATGATATTTCTCTAGAAGATAAACAAGAAAAGGAAGATTCTCAGCTCATGTTGAGGCCTAGGACTAGGTAAAAAGGAAAATCAAGTATTGAGAAATTAGTTGAGGATTTAGTTGAAATGCCAACTCCTCAGCCAATAGATGACATTTCAGGGGAAAAACAAGAGAAAGATGTAGAGAAATAGCTAGATGCCCAGATGAAAGAAGCAGATGATGAATTTGCTAGGTTGAAAGATGCTCTTGCAAAGGTACAACTAGAGATGGCCTTTTTGAAGAGGAAAAATAAATAGTTTTGACATATTACTTCACAAGTAGCTCAGTAAAAACAAGAGTCAAAAGAACCACTCAAGACTACTGCACAGAATAAGGGTAAACAAGTTATATATGTAGAGAAGGAGGAGTATCCCAAAGTAAAGCCTAGAAGACCTATAACTAGAGCATCATAACTCAAGAAAAGGTGGGTGCAACAAATGACACAAATAGCCCAATCTCAAGATAGACAAGATTTTGATCAATGGAGGGAGTATCATAGATATATAAAGGAGCTTGACAAAAACCAAATGCAGGTGATACAAATATCACAAGACATTGAATATTTCAGGAAAGTTGTTGGTCAACTGATTCTAGACGCTAATAAGGAAGTGATACAAGCTTGTAAAGCGATTAAAAGAGTGAAACATTTCCTCAAGTGGGCTCTCCCTGTAAGGAGGAAAGTGAAACAATACTACATAAGGAAACTGGTTCTAAAGAGAAGGGTGAGGATCATGAGACAAAAGTTATCAAAGGCTTGGAGGTTAATAAAGAGGTATAAAGAAGCAACTAGATTGCCTGCACCTTGAAACACACCTAAACCAAGGTCCAAGCTACAAGCAGCAACACCAAAACGATCTCAAGAATAAACAATCAAAGAAGATAATACTCCATCCAAAGGTACTGAAGTCAATCCATCTTCCAACAAACCTTCATCTAGTAAGAGATAGAAGAGGTAACTTTTTTGCTGAATGATCCAAAAATTTTATAATTATTGAAGATTGTCATAGTTGTTCAGCAGAATCCTTTTAGTTTTTGCAAGTGTGGTATGTGTCACTTTTTTTTGTCTTGAAGGTTTCCTTGTGTAGTTTGAGAGCATTGACTATATAGTTGGGCGGGAAAAGGAGACATAATCACAGTTTGAAATCTTGCTACGTGGTGCTGCACAACTACTATGCACATGCTACGTATAGTTTTTTGTGGATTAATGAGGTTGCCATGTGTCAAGGGAGGGGTGGTAGAATGTTTTTCTGTGTCACAAGCTTATTCATCATATAATCATCATCCAGGTGTTTTCTATTACGTGGAAGGTCATGCCAACATGGCATGCTACATACCTGTTGTGCAATATAGATTTGGTAGAGGACTGTTGTTCCTTATTTTTTATTTCTAAAGGCATGGTACGATGACTAGGATAAGATTCTACTAAGAAAAACTGAATATATGTTTAAAAACTTTCTACTTTTGTGATAATTTCAATATGTCTCATGGATGACACATTCATTGTACCTGGTCATGATATTTTTGAAGAGGTAAGAATATTTAATGCCAAACGATACAAGCTAGAAAGTTTTGGATGTGATTGTGAATTGTTTCAGAGATATTTGTGCGTTGTGACATTTTATTAATAATAATGCTTAATTTTGAAGTTATTCCAATGATCATTGCAGAGATACTTGCAGCATGATTCTTTGAATGTTTTTCTCTCTTGTGTATTTGTGACCTTCTTTAATTTCTTCCTCAGTCTTCTTTAAGGGTGTAATGGAACAACTATATTAGAATTCATCATGCATGGTCTTGTTTAGATGTGTCAAAATGTTTTAGTTGCAAATGAAATGTGTTATGCCTTAAAATACTCTATTTTCCATCTTAATACTCACCCATTTAAATGCAACAAAAAAAAAAATCATTTGTTTTATAATGTGTGGATGTGTGTTTTTATGTTAATTTCCTGCTATACTACAAATTGTTTTTCCTATTCGAAGTATGTGCTAGACAGGCCTATGTGCATGTAATTGGTTGGTGTATCCATAGGTATGACGAGCTAGTAATTTTATGATCACATGCATCAATATTCCATAACCCTTCACCAAATTCTAATAAAATTTAAACAATTCTCTTTAGATATAGTCTCTGTCTAATATGTGCTTCAAAGTCTCTATTTTTTAGGTTTTTCTTTTGAGTGAGGGAGCCCCCTCTAGCTAGAAATGACCAGCATCTAGACAAAAGCAGTCTGTGGTTATCTCTATAGCCCTTTTCCTCAGCCTAAATGGATTCATAGTGTACTAACATATTGGTGCCATTGTCGAGGAAGCGAGAGTCTAATTTTTCTCGGGAATATGTTTCATTTTGAGAGTTACATCATAAGATGAAACTTGTAAAGTCACCTTGACTACTAGTGAAATCAATTGCATGTAAACATCTGTAAGAAAATATGGTTTATGAGAGGCATACCAAACAAAACCATAACCATAATCCTCTAAAGATTGTCAGTAATCCTGGAAGTCTACTTAGAAATAATAAGATCACTGAAGAAACTCAAACCGCCAAGATCCCTTTTAGCATGTCTTGTTCTTTGCCTAAGGGTTTATTCTCTCTAGAAGATCTTGAGTTCAATTTGATTTTTGAAAGTTCTTTGTTCAGGATGAAATCTAAAACCTCTGTTTATGATATTGTGATAGATGAATCTATGTTAAAACCTTTTATCATTCCTACAAAATTTGATCCTAGTGAGCTTGATAAAAATGCATTTGTTCAGTCTCAGAAATTTGAAATCTTGGTAGATCAATTATAGCCTACTATTGAGAAATCAAAAAACATCTAGCCTGCTAGTCCTATTTCAACTACTCATCATTTTTTCCCATACTATCCCAACATCTGTTGATTCATTTTTCGCACCTTTTTTAAGTCCATTTTTCAAAGAAGCTTCTACTTTGTTTGTTTTCCATACATATCCTATTACAACAACTACCTAGATCATTGTTTTACCCTCTTCTCTTCCTAGTACCATAGCTAGTTCAACCTCTTCTCAAACAACATCAATAGCAACTAGGTATGCTCCTTTGGTTCTTCCATCTCAACTTCATGATCTGCCTCAAAAATATGGCCAAAGACTTACCCAATATGATGGTACATGGGATATTACAACTAAGAAAACATTTGGATAAGGTTAGTGATTTTGTAGATTTGGAAGAAGTGGACCATGAGGATGTTAAAGTCAGATTGTTTACTCAATTTTTTTCTAGCGACATTAAGAAGTTGTTTAGGAGTGCTTGTCCCATAGATTTTTCCAACTATCAAGAGTTAGAGGATGCTTTTGTTGCAAGATGGGGCATGAAGAAGAATCCCTTACAAATCCTTGTTAAGTATGATAATCTGAAAAGACAGCCCAGTGAAATTGGCCAAGGATTTTCAATAAGATTCAATAAAGTGTATAATTCCATCCTTGCAGACATAAATCCTCCTCCTAGACATTCTTTTCTTCATTATCTTGATGGTTTTGAGCCTGAGATGCCCTATCAAATTCGGGAAAGAAATCTAGCAACGCTCAAAGACATGAAAAATAATGCAGTCAGTGTGGAGGCCAATATGTTGGCGAATAAATAAAAAATGAAGACAGAGAGAAGATTCACCATAAAAGAGGAGCATGCCACTTCTTATCAGACTAATTTGGACACATTGGTCAAAACAATGGAAAATATGGCGTTGAGTAGTTGAGTTGGTGTTAGAGAACCTTAGGTGGGTCCACAAATTCAAAATCCAAATTTTCGAAGGCAACCACAAGTGCCAATCATGCCAAGGGAGCGAAAGGGTCTATAGCAGTCACAATAGCAAGTAAGACCACCAATTCAACAAAATTATGCCTAAGAATAGGATGTGGAAGATGAGCAATTATCGGAGGATAAAATTATTTTTTTTGGTGATGGGCAACAAGCTATGTATTTGACCAAAGAAGATTAAGAACAAGAGAACTTCTAGAATTTTGTAATAGAAGAGAAAGAATTGATGCTTGCTAAGTCCCAAAATGACATGTTGACGACCGAACCTGAGGAGTACAGGAAAGGGTACCAAAATACCATCATGCAAGTTCAATGATAGTATAATCTAAGGAAAAACAATGTGGGCAACAATGTAGCAAATAAGGAAGTAGCAGTCGACAATGCAGCAAATAAAGATGTGGTAGCTAGTAATGTAAAGAAATATGTCCCAAGCACTAGTGGCCAAAAGAAAGAACCTCCCATCACCATTTTGCAAAGGAGAGAGGATCCTTCTAAGGACATTGCAGAAAAGAAGGATGTTGTTCATAAGGAAGCAGAAAAAACACCAAGTCCTTTTAATCTTGAGATTGAACTTACCAAGTTGAAAATCTCCATTCCCCTTAATGAATTACTTAAGAATGATCAATATAGAACTCAAATTTTAAAGGTGCTGAGAGTTGACAAAACTTCTGATATTGTCAACATACCTGATGATCATCCAGCTATTATTTTTGGGCCAAAAATCGATGATAAAGGGTAGGTTAGGGATGTACCTCCCTTTTATGTTAGTTTGAATGTGCATGATCAAATATTACACAATGCGATGCTGGGTTCTAGGACATCACATAATTTGATGACGAAAGTGATTATGGAGAGACTAAGGATTGACATCACCAGACCTTACAAGGACTTGTACTCATTTGATTCCATCAAAGTGAAGTGTCTGAGATTGATCAATGATTTAGCAATATCATTGACTCAGTTTTCTTCCAAATGTATGGTGATGGACATCGTTGTAGCAAACATTCCTCCAAAATTTGGCATGTTTCTTTCTATATCATGGATGGCAAAGCTAAATGGTGCAATGCAGATTAATATGTCTTATATCACTGTCTCAGTTTTTGGTGGTCAGACAAGGAGATTGTATAGAGAGCCACTCATGTAAAACATGATCAGCAACAAATAGAAGCCTGCAAATCATCCTGTATATGTTTTTCATTTTGATTTAGAATTATTATTTTTTTATTTAATTCTAGTTGTCTTGATGAAGAGGAAACAAATTTAGAAATAAAACAGGAGGAAAATGTGAAACAAATTAGAAAAAAATTTCAAGAATAGGATAAAAAAATAATCCACGAAAAATCTAAAAGTATGAAGGTTGAAATAAGTAAAAAAGATGAGAAAATCTAATGCTTTTGGACCATACATTTTGATGGGGAAATAATCATATATGGCGTTGGTGCAGGTGTATCGATATTCAGCCTGGAGGTTGGAAAGACCAAACTCTCTTCATACAAATTAGTTTTTTATTGTACCAACAATGTGGTGGAGTATGAAGCGCTCCTTTTGGGTCTTTTAGTTTTGAAGAAATTAAGATCTAGAAGGATAGTTGTCTACATGGATTCAGAGTTAGTTGTCAAGCAAGTTAAAGGGGAGTACCAAATGGAACATCCCCAGATGCATGCTTATCAGAATGCTATCCTAGATTACTTGCAAAAAAATTTGAATATAATTTTTCAGTTGTTCCTAGAAGAGAGAATGTTGTTGTAGATGCATTGGCTGTATCAACCTCTGATTTTGATATTTCCATTAGTATTAGAGGCAAAATATAGACCCACTAACCTAGATAACTTGAAGTATTTATTGAATTGAGGCTTCTGTGATCCATAATAGTTGTTAAGAACTTCGGCGTAAATCACATGTAGAAAGACCTTTGTCGACGCGTTTCGAACCAACCAGTGTGGTTCATCGTTAGGACAAGTTGAAGAAACAGATCCAGATCTATTTATCATGCAAAGCTGGATTAGTTTCTTCAACTTGTCCTGACGATGAACCACACTGGTTGGTTTGAAACGCGTCGACAAATGTCTTTCTACATGTGATTTACGCCAAAGTTCTTAACAACTTGAAGTATTGGCAAGTCTTTGAAAATGACAAGCCGTTGGATAAATTTCTTGTTGATGAAGGAGGAATTTTCTAAAATCAGGTTAGAAAGGGAAAGTGAATGGGAAGATGTTGATAAGGAGAGCTTTATAAATTAGATGAAATAAGAATTGGAAAAGCAAGGGGCATAATTGAAAGTGCTACAGCAAAAGGACAATGTCATTCCAAGAGGGCTAGTACCTTTGGAAGAGTTGATTAATCAGAATGATGTGGCCAAGAGGACAAGGTTGGTGCTTACTGGGGATGGAGTGGAAGAATGCAACATAGGTAGAACAAATAACCCAAAGATGATACATTTGTCCAAGAATTTGAGTCCGGAAATGAAGCAAAAATATTTGGACTTGTTGAGTGAATTTTCTGATGTATTTTCCTGGGGATATGAGTACCTGAAAGTGTATGATAAGGACATCATCTAGCACACGATACCAATAAAAGAGGATAAAAGGCCATTCAAATAAAATTTGCGTAGGACAAACCCGGTTCTACTATCTTTGATTAAGAAGGAGGTAAGAAAATTATTTGACATTGGCATTATAGTACCTCTCAGATTTTCTAATTGGTTATCTAACTTGGTACCAATTAGAAAAAATATAGGAGAAATTAGATTGTGTGTGGATTTTAGAAACTTGAACAGGGTGTCACTCAAGGACAACTATCCATTACCAAAAATGGATCACATATTTCAAAAAGTGGTGGGTGCAAGGCGAATGTCACTACTAGAAGGTTTTTCAGGGTATAACTAGATTTTGGTTCACCTAGAAGACCAAGATAACACTGCATTTACTACACCATGGGGGACCCTCAAATATGCGAAGATGCCATTTAGTTTGATGAATGCGGAAGGGACATTTCAGTGAGCTATGTAGATAGATTTCACAGAAGAGAAGGATAAATTTTTAGTAATATATCTTGATGATATCATTGTCTATTGACAATCAAATGAGGACCATTTGAAACACTTGAGGGAAATTATCGAAAAGTGTAGAAATATGGCATTTCATTAAATCCCAAAACATCTTTGTTTGGGCTCAAGGAAGGTAAGTTGTTAGGAAATATAATTTTGAAAGACGACATTAAGATTGATCCGAGCAGAATTTTAGCCATTCAAAAAATGGATATTCCCAGAAGTAAGAAGGAGATTCAATCTTTTATTGGCAGGATACATTTTTGAACGAGTTTATTCCCAATCTAGCAGAAATGTTAAAGAAAATTATAGACATGTTGAAGAAGGATGGTGAAGTGAAATGGAATGAAGAAAGCAAAAAATATTTTGATGAATTTAAATATGCATTATCCCATGCTCTTACACTTGTCAGTCCGGATTACACACGTGAATTTATCAATTTTTTTTTGCTTCAAAGCAAAATATTGCTACTATTGTATGTAGAAAAATTAGCAAGGATTGGAACAACCAATTTCATTTTTTAGCATAACTCTCAGAGATTTTTCTCTTAAATATGATATTATGGAAAAACAGGCCTTTGCTCTCATGAAGGCTATGATAGATTTTCAAATTTATGTTCTACATTCACATATTGTTTCTTATGTACCAAGTGTTGCAGTCAAAGATATTCTAACTCAGAATGATCTGGATGGGAGGAGTGGTAAGTGGATTGCCTCCATACTCGAGTATGACATTGAAATCAAACCCACAAGCTTATTAAAGGACATAGATTGGCTAGAATGATGGATGAATCAAATCTAAGGTCACTTCAAATTAATTTCTTGTCTATTTTAGAAAAAGAAGATGACTCAAGCTCAACTCAACAAGTTCTAGAAAAAATTTCTACCTTCAAGTGGTATGCTGATATTTTGTATGTATTACAGCATCTACAAGCACCTCCAGATTTTCCCAAAACCAAAGCTTGTTTGCTCAAGTTGAAAGTAGTAAAATTTTGCATCATAGATCAATTTTTGTATTGGAAGGACCCCGATGGGATGTTGTTGAATTTTCTATTAGAAGATGAAGCTCAAAAGACAATGGAGGAGTTTCACAAAGGGGATTGTGGTGGACACTTATTTTGGAAGAACAAAACAAACAAAATCCTTATGTTTGGATTTTATTGGATGACCTTGTTCGTTGATGTGTATAGAAAGGTTTCTACCTGTCGGGAATGCTAAATATTTGAAGGAAGGAAGAAATTTCTCTCACTGCCCCTGAAACCTGTTAGCTACCTATACCAATAGGTTTCATATTTCATGATTGGCTATGAGAGGTCCAAATATGCTCTGCTTTGATGATTCAAAGATCACATATTTCCAAGAGAATCCAATCTATGCTTATAGCTTGGTATGGACTTAAAATTTTGATGGATGGTCCAACAGTCTAATCTGGATCATTCCATGGTTTAAATTTGCAGTTGTAGATTAGAGAAGGAAGTCTATCCAAACTGTTTAATCTTGGCAGACAAGTAGTTCAGGTAGAGAAGAAAAGGCTCCCAACAGCTTAATCTGGGACCTTGGAAGAAATAAGGGTAGAAGTAGATAGAAAAAACAAAAGAAAAATCCAAATAAAAGAAAAGGCAAGTAAGGGTCTGCAAGTCCAAGTGCACCCTCCAAGAAGAAATAAAAAATGCTTGGCACAGTAGCTGGGTAAGTAGATGGGGTTGCAGAAGTGGTATTCATTACAGATTGAATCTTGCTGGTTAAATAAGAAAAGCAAGGCAAAGGAGCATGTCTAAATTACCCAAATTCTCCTTCCACTCTTTTTACTGACATCCCCTCATCCATGGAGATTGATGAGAAATTTCTAAGGTTTTATGATGATTCTTGTTCATTTAAAAGCCACATTTCCTGTGTAAAATTCTTTTCATTTTGATCTACTCCCTAAACTAAGTAAATTTCAAATAAACTTAGTGGTTTCCCCTTCATTTACCCTCTCATACATCTTAACCACTAACTCTACTATCTAAATCCCCTATCTCCCCCTTTCCCTACTATAAATAACACTAAGGTGTATAAATCCCAGCACTATGTACATATCCTCCTCTTGGCACTATAGCCAAATAGATGGTCAAGGGAGACTTTAGTCCATCTGGGACTGTGGTCAACCCTATCTTGGAGCTGCTATAACCTCTGGTTATGAGTAGCAACCTCTTCCCTCAGCCATCACCGTCCCTTTGCTCAAAAACACAAAAAACCCCTTCTTTTCCTTGCTAAAATCACCCTTATAAACCCCTTTGTCCTTATAAAAACCCTTGACAAACCCTTGAAAACCAGAAAAATCCCCAAAACCTATGAAAAACCCCCTTTCCTATAGTTCTCCGCCCGAAATATTAAATTGAATATTATAATGGACAGGCGGGCCCCCCCCCCCAACCTGCATGATCCGTCGGAGGACCCGCCTGCCGTCCGATCTCCGCCGCCCAGATCTAACGGTGGGTGGTCACTTTCGTCCCCCGACCTGCCGACCTTTAGCGTCTGGGGAAAGTGGTTTCCCGCTCCGTACCCTGGACGCGTGTCAATCGCCGGGGTTGTTCGGAGCCCCCCTCCCCAATACCACTCACCAGCAAAAGCGGTGCGGGGAACCCGCTTACCACTATTCCGATACCGCCATCCCTTATGTCATCATTGCGTCATCCTGACGTAGTACCTTTCACCCACCCCGCGCCATGTGATCCTCCACGTACCCCTGCCACCTTATTCACCCGCCACCGTGTCCTGCCACCCTGGCTCACACCTCAGCAGCCACGTCACCTCCGTACCCGGGCCCTGCCATGACGTCATGCTGACGTCATCGGCGGAAAAGCGCCAAATGCATACTTTTTCCAAATTTAACGTTATAAACAACCAAATGAGCCGTTTTCGGTCATTTTCACGCGTAAAAGAAGTAGCCGTTGTCGACCAGCTGCCGCGAAATTTGTCCCCAGCCATCAAATTCAACATTTCGACCGCTACAAGTCCAGAATTCGACGGCATTTAACCTCCACAGCCCGACCCACAGGCTTCCAAGCTAGTGTTCCAGGTATTTCACCAGTTTTTCCCCACTTTTGCCCATGCATTCCAATTCTCTGTAAATTCACCATTAAAAGACTGGTAAAAATCCTAAATTCAACTCTGCTGGTTACCTAAAGTAAGCCCAAGCAACCTGCACCACCCCTGAACTATAATTCGACATTAGAGCGGTCATTCCACGGGCTGAAACCGTAAAATTGTCCTCGAGCTGCTCGGCATTGTTCCCTTTTGCCGAGTACAGGCCACCTGCATTCTTACCAAAAGAAACCTCATTACCTCTGCAACTTACCCCTGGCAGTTCACATCCCTGAGAGGTTGCAGCAAACTGCACAGACCAGCTTGCATTTTCACTGAGAAAAAACGCTTCAGACTTGGTCTAACAATTGCCATCACCTTATTTCAAATCAAGCTTTACAATGGCTGCTTCTGCATCCTCATCCCTCATTGTAGCTCCATTGAATCCAACAAGTAGAGAGCTGGAGGCCTTGCCATTGGTTGACAAGGACTGTCTTATTGAAGACTTTGAGGGCAACAGGGATTTCTTACAAACTTTCAGTCAGTTGAGAGAGGACTATAAGGATGGTCATGGCACACATGGGATATGGGAGTCAAACCTACCATATTATTGTCTCCCAGCTGTAAATATCTTCCCTGAGATCATTCACCTATGTGCTGAAAACTATAATGTGCAGCACAAAACTGTTAGCACTCCATCTGGAAGAATCCGTTTCTACATAAATGTTGAGTCTATCAACAAGATGTTACATTTTGATCAGACAGAATTGCTAATCCCATTTTCCTTGAGCTATTTGATAGAGACTGGTGAAAGGATGACCAGTGAGGAAATTCAAAGGGTCACCAGAGATTTCATGAGACCTGAGTGCCAGCCTACAGAGCCACCTCCCTACCTGGGTATCCATTTCAATGATATAGGTAGGCTTTTACTGGACATGATTTCCTATGCGCTGGGATACAAAAACAGTGAGCACGTGGACAGAACGATGCTGGTATTGCTATCTGCATATAGCCCGCGGCAACCCCCTACCAGGAAATATAACTTTGCTAAGTTCATTGCCAATAAGATTCATGATCAGCTGAGCAAGGTGGACAGGCAGGGGGTCTTCAGGTGCTCAGCATATATTTACCACTTATTCATGTACTACCACTATGAAGCCTTCCCATGCTACATCAGAAGGCTGGATCACAAAGGGGAAAGAAGATCTGTTATCTTCTGGACCTCTGTCTTTCATAAGGTCACAAACTCACCCTATACTTACTGTGAATTTGTTGACCAATTTGTATACCCAGTCTCCTGCCTGTTGATGAAGTCCCCTCCTCCCAAGGTATCAAATGAGATAAAGAAAGCCCTGCAGCTTTCTAGAAAATATAAAATAGGTGACTGGTACCTATATGAGAACCATACTGTCATTAGGATCTATGGCTGTGAGCTCTGTCCATACAGGCTCCCAAAATATGTACCTATGAGGTTATTTGCCTTAGAATATTACAGGCAGTTGATTCAGTCAGACCTCACCCATTTCCACAGCGCCAAAAAGAAGGCCCACCTCAAGTTCAAACACGAGTTAGGCCCCTTCATCATGAACAAAAAAGAAGGGTGGGAAGAGGCAGACCTAATCCTCAAGGATAAATACAAGTTATCTTATAGCTTTTGGTGGGTCCATTATGACCCTCAAGGTTTCATCACTGTCAGAAGAAACAAGTATAGGCTGATAGGCATTAAACATTGCCATTACCCTCACATTGAAAAATATGCCAACCTGCAAGAATGGCAGATGGACACTCTAGTTGAAAATCTAACTGAGGAAGAGAGAATGCTAAAGAGTAGGAGGGAGCTTGAAAAGACTATTGACCTGGAGTATGTGCAGCAGGTACCTTTCAGACCGCCTTATTCAATAGGAGAAGGGACCTCGGCTACAAAGACTACACCACAGGCACCTTCTACATCAGCACCAGTGTTAGATAAAGGCAAGGCTATAATGGGCACAGAAGAGGAGGTAACAAAAGAAAAGCCTGCCCCTGAAGCAGAGCAGCAAACATGGCAGCAACAAGAACAGCAGCAAGGGAAAAATGTCCCTCCATAGACTCAGCTACCAGCAGCTCCAACACTGCAAATTCCACCTCCACAAAAAGAGCCAGTAACTGCCCCAATCTTACAGACCCCAGCACATGAGGACAGGGGAACTAAAAGAGATAGAGAAGAGTCCACTCCTCTCAGTGGATCCTCCCACCAGCCAGAAGCCAAAAGGAAAAGAGCAGACTCCCCAGAGGTAGAAGACATTACTGATGATGTCTTAGAGAGTGAAAGAAAAGACAAGGAGGGCAGTCAACACACAGGTACAAGCTCCTTTCAGCAGGAGCAAACTTTACAACATGGCTTAGAGGTGTCCTCCTCTTCCCAGCTGGCCAAGAAGCCCAAAAGCACCAAGGCTTCTTTCAAACAGATAAAAGCTCAGAATGAGCTGCTAAGGGCCGAAGTCTACAAGCAATTCGTTGATGCAACACCAACGGCCGTATTCCCTTGGGAGTCATAGGGAACAACCTGGGTGTTAACATAATTGGCGACTCCGCTGGGGATGCTTGAGATTTTTTAATTACTATATATTTTCCATAGCTACTATCAATCCTGAAATCAGTCAAGAGGCATTTAATCTGTTTTTGTATCACATTAACAGCTTTAAGGAGGAGCTTGTTTAGGGAATCTTCATCTTAGCTCTGAGAATATATAGCCATTCCAAAATCTTCATCCAGTCCTTTTAGATATAAAAATTTCCTACAAAATCCTAAAAAACAGTTAGAAACTGGCTCCCAAGAAAAATCCACGGCATACTAGGGCAAATCCTGACCCTAACCCACCTATCATTGTTGATAATCCAAATACCATCCCAAGGAACATTAGGAGGCAGCAAAAGCAGGAGCAGCCTGCTGATTTAACCTCAGATTCAGATCATCCTAGCCTTATATCTACCCCATGCAAGGTCCTTTTCCGGTCTACCCCTAGTTCCCCTAGTTCACCATCCACATCTCAAAGTCCCCCTCTCACATCTTCATCCACTGCACATATCCCCTTAACCAACACTCTAGGTTCACCCCTACTTGTTACCCCTGTGATACCCACTGTTCCTATTATCCCAGCTGCCCCTGTTAATCCTCTAAATCCTGTAAATATGGCTAACAGATATGCACCCTTGCAGATACCAGCTAATGCTGCATCTCTACCCCAAGATTACCAAACCAAAATTTCATATTTTGACTCCAATGGCCCTCTGACAGCTGCCCAGCATGCCAAGAGGATGTAAGACCATTTTGAGACCTATGAAGTAGATGATGACATTGTCAGAATGAGGATGTTTGTTCAAAGCCTAACTGGGGATGTAAGAACTTGGTTTAGATCCCTGAATGCAAACTCCATTACAACTCCTGTTGAACTGTATCAAGCCTTTACTAGTAGATGGGAGAAGAAGAAAGATCCTCTGCACATACTTGGGGAATATGACACTATCAAAAGAGGTCCCCAAGAGACTGTTTTGGAGTATTGTGTGAGATTTAACAATGTATATAACTCAATTCCACAAAATTTAAGGCCTCCTCCTGATTTAGCCTTGTACAAATTCCCTGATGGTTTTGACCTTGATATGGCCTATCAGTTGAAGGAAAGAGACTGTCAATCCCTTGAAGAGGCCCAAAGGGTTGCTATCACAGTGGAAGCCAACCTAATTGCCAAAAGAAACAGGGCAAGGTTGGAAAAGAGGACTGCTTTCAAAGAGGAACCCTCTGCCTTTGATCAAAAACTGGATGCAATACTCAATGGAATGAAAAGATTGGGTGATAGAGTGGAATCGGTTGAAAGAAAATCATCATGGGAAGCACCACAAAATAACCCTCCTAGGAATCCAAATTTTAGGAGAACTCAAAACCCAAATAGTGGCAAGACCAGTGCTGACCAGGACATAAGACCCCCTTTCCAAGAAAATTATGCAGAAACTTCCACATCAGCAGAGCCCAATGAAGATCCTGAGATTAATTTAATGGGTCTAGATGGTGAAAGTCAAGTTTTCTTAACACAAGAAGATCATGAGGATGATGAAATCAAACTGTTCCAAACTAAATCAGGTGAATCCTTTGACTTCAAACAAGGCTATGACACTGTTGTTTATGAAGTCCATAAACAATACAAGCTGAGGATCAGAACTGTGAATGTTAACCAGCCTGAAAAGAAAAAGGATAATCAGCAGCCTGAAAAAGTTATAGTCATAGAACCTAATGACAAAATGACTTCACATACAGAAGAAGTGATTGTTGAGGAGATCACTGAACCACTGTCCTTAAAACAGCAGCCTATGGTCACTCCCCCTGCTCATCCTTATTCAACTCTTTCTCCTCAAGAGATGAGTAAAAAGGATAAGTCCTAAAGTCAAGACAAAAATCAAGAAGAAGATGTAATAAACAAGGAAAGGACTGTCACCTATAACCCCAAGACCCAAGCTGAAAAACCTTTTGATCTAGAAACAGAAATTGGCAAATTAAAGATAGCAATTCCTCTCTTAGAACTTGCCAAGCATGACATCTATAAACTACAGATCAAAAGGTCCCTTCAACTCACTAGTAACAAAGATGATGTCAATGTGCTGGATGACACCCCAGAACTCCTGTTTGGCCCAGAAGTGGATGGAAAAACAACAGTCACAGGGGTACTGCCTTTCTATGTCAGTTTACATATTCATGATAAAATATTACATAATGCAATGTTTGACTCAGGTGCCTCTCACAATCTCATGCCAAAAGCAGTCATGGAGAGATTGAAGTTAGACATAACAAGACCATATAAGGATCTGTTTTCCTTTGACTCCAGCCAAGTCAAGTGTTTAGGTCTCATAAAAGACTTATGTGTGTCTCTGGTTCAATACCCAAACAAGACAATCCTAATGGATGTGGTAGTTGCTGATATCCCGCCTAAGTATGGGATGTTGTTATCAAGATCATGGGGAGCTAAACTCCAAGGTTCCCTGCAATTAGACATGTCATACGCTACCATCTCTGTTATTGGGCAACCAAAAAGACTGTACAGAGAAACACTTATGAAATACATGGTCAGCAGTGAAGAAAAGCCTCAAAACTTTCCTATATATGCTGTCCATTCAGACATAGACTCATACATTCTCTTCAATGACACCACAACTCCCTCAAAGGGTGAGGTTGAAACCAAGATATTCATACAAGAGGAAGATTCAAATGAAAGTATTATCACCCATGAAACAACAGTCAATCAAACACTAAATGTTGCTGCTGCCTTAGTTGTTAAGAACATCCAATCAAACGATGAGACTGTCCCAGAAGACAAGCTAGGGAAAAAACCACAACTGCTACTCACATTGCCAGCCCATGAACAGATCATCAAATCTCCTTTCCAACAGGATATTCTATGGTTCCTTGAATTTGATGGCTCGGTCAACAAATTAGGGGCAGGAGCTGGAGTTTGGGTGCACAATAAAGAGAATAGTCATGCAGAAGGCAGAGCCTATAGATTGAATTTCAGATGCACTAATAACATGGCAGAATATGAGGCTCTTTTACTAGGCCTCAAGTTAGTAAAGTTCTTACAAGCTGCCAGGGTTTCAATCATGGGTGATTCAGATTTAGTTATCCAACAAGTGAAGGGAAACTTTGTCACCAATGACAAAAGACTAAGGACTTATAGGTCTGCTGTTGCTGAGGTACTAAACTTTTTCTCTGAATTCCAAATTACTAAAATTCCCAGAACCCACAATCTACATGCTCATAGTTTAGCTACCTTTGCAAGTACCTGCAAGTTTCCCTTTGAGCCCCATCATTGTTTTACAGCTGAGGTAAAACACAGACCCTCCATTCCAAACAATGTTAATGATTGGCAAGTATTTGAGGATGACAAGCAAATAAACTGTTTTTTAACTCTGCAGCAAGAATTTGCAGGACTAAATATTGACACTAAGACAGCAAGTCAATCACAAATACTTGAGACAGCAAGTCAATCACAAATACTTGATGGAGCAAGTCCATCACAAATACAGTTTCAATAGATTGCTCACCCAATATCACCCAGAACTGCAAAACTAATGCTGAGTCCAACCATTTTCAACAAGGAAAACATTCAGCAAATTCAACAAATCAATTATGAAGAGGTGGCCAATGCTGAAACTGAAATCATAGACCTGAAGGACAATTTTCTTCCAACGGGCCTAACTCCACTAGAAGACATCTTTGACTCAAATGACATCCCTAGAAAACCAAAAATGCAGCCCTTAAATGCAGCCATTGAAGAGTGCAACATAGGTACAAGTGAGAAGCCCAAGATAATTAAATTATCTGCTTCCTTACCTCCTAATCAAAAGCCCAAATACATTGACCTCTTCAAAGAGTTCCAGGATGTTTTTGCATGGAGCTATGAGGACCTAAAGTCCTATGACACCTCTGTAATCCAGCACACTATCCCTCTCAAACCTGATCAAAAGCCCTTTAAACAAAAACTGAGGAGAATCAATCCTATGCTTCTCCCAGCAATGGAACAAGAGGTACAAAAAATGTTCAAGGCGGGCATCATAGCACCAATCAGATTCTCTGACTGGATCTCTAACCTAGTCCCTACAAGAAAGAAGACTGGTGAAATTAGGCTGTGTGTGGATTTGAGGAATCTGAACCAAGTATCCCTCAAAGACAATTACCCCTTACCCAAGATGGATCACATTTTGCAGAGAGTAGTGGGGGCTTCCAGAATTTCTCTACATGATGGATTCTCAGGTTTCAACCAGATCTTAGTTCACCCTGATGATCAGGACAAAACAACATTTACAACCCCATGGGGAACTTTCAAATATGTAAAGATGCCTTTTGGATTGAAAAACGCAGGGGCAACTTTTCAAAGAGCAATGGATATTGCCTTTGCCAAAGAGATTCATGAATTTTTAGTCATTTACCTGGGTGACCTTACACCTTTCTCAAAATCAGACCAAGAACATATAAAACATTTGAGACAGATCTTCCTTAAATGCAGAAAATATGGAATTTCCTTAAATCCCAAGAAATCCCTGTTTGGTTTAGAGGAAGGTAAGCTATTGGGCCACATCATTTCTAAAGATGGCATTAGAATTGACCCAGATAGGATACAAGCTATCCTACAAATGCCCCACCCAAGAAATGTCAAAGAGTTGCAAGGATTCTTGGGAAAAATCAATTTCTTGAGAAGGTTTATCCCAAACTTAGCAGAGCTAATCAGATTATTAAATAACATGCTAAAGAAAGATTCAAAAGTAAAATGGACTGTTGAAGCCAATCAAGCCTTTGAAGGTATAAAATTGGCCCTTACCCAAACCCCAGTCTTGACCAATCCTCAGTTTGACAGAGAATTTATCATTTTCTCTTTTGCCTCCCAGCATACTATTGCTGCTATCCTATTACAAAAAGATGACCAAGGTAATGAGAAGCCAATTGCTTTCTTTAGCAAAGATCTTAGAGATGCACCTTTAAAGTATCAAATCATGGAAAAGCAAGCTTATGCTTTAGTCAAAGCAATTAAAGACTTTAGGATTTATATCCTTTATTCCCATGTTATAGCATATGTGCCAAGTCCTATTGTCAAAGACATTCTCACCCAAGAAAATTTAGAGGGCAGAAGAGGAAAATGGATTGCCAACATCTTGGAATTTGACATTGAGATAAAACCTACAAAACTAATAAAAGGCCAAGGCTTGGCTAAATTAATGACAGAAACAAATTTTCAAGCCTTAGACATTAACCAGCTGGACAGTGAACCGGAACTGGCGACTCCAAAGATCAATGTAGCCTTTGAACAATCCCCCTGGTATTCAGATATCTGTTATGTGTTACAAAACCTGTGTGCTCCCCCAGGACTGTCCAGAACTAAGTGTAGATTCTTAAAAATGAAAACCTCAAGATTTTGTGTGATGGATGGCAATCTGCTTTGGAAAAACCATGAAGGTATATTGCTGCACTGTTTAATTGAAAATGAAGCTGACAATATCATAAAAGAATTTCATGAAGGTGACTGTGGTGGACACTTGTACTGGAAGTCCACTGTGGACAAGATACTAAGGGCTGGATACTACTGGCCCACCATGTTCTCTGATGTCAAGGAATTCATCACCTCATGTCATAAATGTCAAGTGTTTGAGGGAAAGAGACAGTTGTTGCCACTTCCTTTAAGGCCTATTGCAACAAAGAGACCTTTTCAACAATGGGGATTGGACTTCATTGGGGAAATTCATCCCTCATCTTCAGGCCAACACAGATGGATTTTAATAGCAACAGACTACTTCACTAAGTGGATTGAAGCTGCCCCATGCAGACAAGCAAATGATTCAATAATTATTCAGTTCCTGGAGAACAACATATTGGCTAGATTTGGCTGTCCTGACAAAATAATAACAGACAATGCTGCTGCTTTCAGATCTAATAAAATGGTGAACTTCTGCCATAAATTTCACATCACTCTGGGCCATTCCACTGCCTACTATCCCCAAGGAAATGGCTTTGCTGAATCATCAAACAAAAGTCTGGTAAACATCATAAAGAAAGTACTTGAAGAGAACAAAAAGAATTGGCATAAGAAGCTTGTGAATGCCCTATGGGCAGATAGACTAACAACCAAAAGATCAATTGGGACCAGCCCATATGAGTTGGTTTATGGACTAGAAGCCAAATTCCCCTCATCACTAGGAGTGCCTGTTATGAAGCTTCTTCAAGAAAGCCAAGCTGAACCAAATGATATGCAAAGAAGAATCAATCAAATCATATGTCTGCAGCAAACTAGAGACCAAGTTTTCAGCAGAGTTCAAGTTCTACAAGAGAAATTAAAGAAGGCCTTTGATAGAAGAACTAAGGCAGAAGATTTCAGTGTGGGAGACAAAGTCCTCAAGTGGGATGCAAGAAGAGAAGACAAAGGAAAACATGGAAAATTTGATTCCTTATGGAGAGGACCATTTGCTGTCCAAGCAGTGCAAGGTAACAATACTTATTTCCTGAAAAGCCTTAATGAAACTGACTTGGATGAAGGTCCTGTGAATGGCAGGATGCTCAATTACTATTTTGAATATTACCCATGAGTGCAATCTGGGTTCCCTTGTATATATGCAGATGTATATATTGTTTTCTGTTTTAGATTGTAAAAATGCAGTTTTACAAGTTTATTGACTGCCAACAAAAGGTAAATAGAATCAGAGGTCTACTAAGAAGATAAGCACACAATTTTGGCACTTCAAAGCAGCAAACTACAAAATGGGCAAGAGCAACCAAGGAGCAAGGCAATCTGACCTGTTGTTCTTGGTCTTTCAAATGAAACACCATCCCCATGTGGAGCCACTGTTAGCTACCTATACCAATAGGTTTCATATTTCATGATTGGCTATGAGAGGTCCAAATATGCTCTGCTTTGATGATTCAAAGATCACATATTTCCAAGAGAATCCAATCTGTGCTTATAGCTTGGTATGGACTTAAAATTTTGATGGATGGTCCAACAGTCTAATCTGGATCATTCCATGGTTTAAATTTGCAGTTGTAGATTAGAGAAGGAAGTCTGTCCAAACTGTTTAATCTTGGCAGACAAGTAGTTCAGGTAGAGAAGAAAAGGCTCCCAACAGCTTAATCTGGGACCTTGGAAGAAATAAGGGTAGAAGTAGATAGAAAAAACAAAAGAAAAAGCCAAATAAAAGAAAAGGCAAGTAAGGGTCTGCAAGTCCAAGTGCACCCTCCAAGAAGAAATAAAAAATGCTAGGCACAGTAGCTGGGTAAGTAGATGGGGTTGCAGAAGTGGTATTCATTACAGATTGAATCTTGCTGGTTAAATAAGAAAAGCAAGGCAAAGGAACATGTCTAAATTACCCAAATTCTCCTTCCACTCTTTTTACTGACATCCCCTCATCCATGGAGATTGATGAGAAATTTCTAAGGTTTTATGATGATTCTTGTTCATTTAAAAGCCACATTTCCTGTGTAAAATTCTTTTCATTTTGATCTACTCCCTAAACTAAGTAAATTTCAAATAAACTTAGTGGTTTCCCCTTCATTTACCCTCTCATACATCTTAACCACTAACTCTACTATCTAAATCCCCTATCTCCCCCTTTCCCTACTATAAATAACACTAAGGTGTATAAATCCCAGCACTATGTACATATCCTCCTCTTGGCACTATAGCCAAATAAATGGTCAAGGGAGACTTTAGTCCATCTGGGACTGTGGTCAACCCTATCTTGGAGCTGCTCTAACCTCTGGTTATGAGCAACAACCTCTTCCCTCAGCCATCACCGTCCCTTTGCTCAAAAACACAAAAAACCCCTTCTTTTCCTTGCTAAAATCACCCTTATAAACCCCTTTGTCCTTATAAAAACCCTTGACAAACCCTTGAAAACCAGAAAAATCCCCAAAACCTATGAAAAACCCCCTTTCCTATAGTTCTCCGCCCGAAATATTAAATTGAATATTATAATGGGCAGGCGGCCCCCCCCCCCCAACCTGCACGATCCGTCGGAGGACCCGCCAGCCGTCCGATCTCCGCCGCCCAGATCTAACGGTGGGCGGTCACTTTCGTCCCCCGACCTGCCGACCTTTAGCGTCCGGGGAAAGTGGTTTCCCGCTCCGTACCCTGGACGCGTGTCAATCGCCGGGGTTGTTCGGAGCCCCCCTCCCCAATACCACTCACCAGCAAAAGCGGTGCGGGGAACCCGCTTACCACTATTCCGATACCGCCATCCCTTATGTCATCATTGCGTCATCCTGACGTAGTACCTTTCGCCCACCCCGCGCCATGTGATCCTCCACGTACCCCTGCCACCTTATTCACCCGCCACCGTGTCCTGCCACCCTGGCTCACACCTCAGCAGCCACGTCACCTCCGTACCCGGGCCCCGCCATGACGTCATGCTGACGTCATCGGCGGAAAAGCGCCAAATGCATACTTTTTCCAAATTTAACGTTATAAACGACCAAATGAGCCGTTTTCGGTCATTTTCACGCGCAAAAGAAGTAGCCGTTGTCGACCAGCTGCCGCGAAATTTGTCCCCAGCCATCAAATTCAACATTTCGACCGCTACAAGTCCAGAATTCGACGGCATTTAACCTCCACAGCCCGGCCCGCAGGCTTCCAAGCTAGTGTTCCAGGTATTTCACCAGTTTTTCCCCACTTTTGCCCATGCATTCCAATTCTCTGTAAATTCACCATTAAAAGACTGGTAAAAATCCTAAATTCAACTCTGCTGGTTACCTAAAGTAAGCCCAAGCAACCTGCACCACCCCTGAACTATAATTCAACATTAGAGCGGTCATTCCACGGGCTGAAACCGTAAAATTGTCCTCGAGCTGCTCGGCATTGTTCCCTTTTGCCGAGTACAGGCCACCTGCATTCTTACCAAAAGAAACCTCATTACCTCTGCAACTTACCCCTGGCAGTTCACATCCCTGAGAGGTTGCAGCAAACTGCACAGACCAGCTTGCATTTTCACTGAGAAAAAACGCTTCAGACTTGGTCTAACAATTGCCATCACCTTATTTCAAATCAAGCTTTACAATGGCTGCTTCTGCATCCTCATCCCTCAGTGTAGCTCCATTGAATCCAACAAATAGAGAGCTGGAGGCCTTGCCATTGGTTGACAAGGACTGTCTTATTGAAGACTTTGAGGGCAACAGGGATTTCTTACAAACTTTCAGTCAGTTGAGAGAGGACTATAAGGATGGTCATGGCACACATGGGATATGGGAGTCAAACCTACCATATTATTGTCTCCCAGCTGTAAATATCTTCCCTGAGATCATTCACCTATGTGCTGAAAACTATAATGTGCAGCACAGAACTGTTAGCACTCCATCTGGAAGAATCCTTTTCTACATAAATGCTGAGTCTATCAACAAGATGTTACATTTTGATCAGACAGAATTGCTAATCCCATTTTCCTTGAGCTATTTGATAGAGACTGGTGAAAGGATGACCAGTGAGGAAATTCAAAGGGTCACCAGAGATTTCATGAGACCTGAGTGCCAGCCTACAGAGCCACCTCCCTACCTGGGTATCCATTTCAATGATATAGGCAGGCTTTTACTGGACATATGTGCTGGGATACAAAAACAGTGAGCATGTGGACAGAACGATGCTGGTATTGCTATCTGCATATAGCCCACGGCAACCCCCTGCCAGGAAATATAACTTTGCTAAGTTCATTGCCAATAAGATTCATGATCAGCTGAGCAAGGTGGACAGGCAGGGGGTCTTCAGGTACTCAGCATATATTTACCACTTATTCATGTACTACCACTCTGAAGCCTTCCCATGCTACATCAGAAGGCTGGATCACAAAGGGGAAAGAAGATCTGTTATCTTCTGGACCTCTGTCTTTCATAAGGTCACAAACTCACCCTATACTTACTGTGAATTTGTTGACCAATTTGTATACCCAGTCTCCTGCCTGTTGATGAAGTCCCCTCCTCCCAGGGTATCAAATGAGATAAAGAAAGCCCTGCAGCTTTCTAGAAAATATAAAATAGGTGACTGGTACCTATATGAGAACCATACTGTCATTAGGATCTATGGCTGTGAGCTCTGTCCATACAGGCTCCCAAAATATGTACCTATGAGGTTATTTGCCTTAGAATATTACAGGCAGTTGATTCAGTCAGACCTCACCCATTTCCACAGCGCCAAAAAGAAGGCCCACCTCAAGTTCAAACACGAGTTAGGCCCCTTCATCATGAACAAAAAAGAAGGGTGGGAAGAGGCAGACCTAATCCTCAAGGATAAATACAAGTTATCCTATAGCTTTCGGTGGGTCCATTATGACCCTCAAGGTTTCATCACTGCCAGAAGAAACAAGTATAGGCTGATAGGCATTAAACATTGCCATTACCCTCACATTGAAAAATATGCCAACCTGCAAGAATGGCAGATGGACACTCTAGTTGAAAATCTAACTGAGGAAGAGAGAATGCTAAAGAGTAGGAGGGAGCTTGAAAAGACTATTGACCTGGACTATGTGCAGCAGGTACCTTTCAGACCGCCTTATTCAATAGGAGAAGGGACCTCGGCTACAAAGACTGCACCACAGGCACCTTCTACATCAGCACCAGTGTTAGATAAAGGCAAGGGTATAATGGGCACAGAAGAGGAGGTAACAAAAGAAAAGCCTGCCCCTGAAGCAGAGCAGCAAACAGGGCAGCAACAAGAACAGCAGCAAGGGAAAAATGTCCCTCCACAGACTCAGCTACCAGCAGCTCCAACACTGCAAATTCCACCTCCACAAAAAGAGCCAGTAACTGCCCCAATCTTACAGACCCCAGCACATGAGGACAGGGGAACTAAAAGAGATAGAGAAGAGTCCACTCCTCTCAGTGGATCCTCCCACCAGCCAGAAGCCAAAAGGCAAAGAGCAGACTCCCCAGAGGTAGAAGACATTACTGATGATGTCTTGGAGAGTGAAAGAAAAGACAAGGAGGGCAGTCAACACACAGGTACAAGCTCCTTTCAGCAGGAGCAAACTTTACAACATGGCTTAGAGGTGTCCTCCTCTTCCCAGCTGACCAAGAAGCCCAAAAGCACCAAGGCTTCTTTCAAACAGATAAAAGCTCAGAATGAGCTGCTAAGGGCCGAGGTCTACAAGCAATTCGTTGATGCAACACCAGCCCAGCAAGAGAGACTATTGTCGGTATTTGACATTCAGGAGGAGAGACTGCTCCTGAGCCACTTCAAGCCAATGGGGCCGGAGCCTAAGACACCTGCAGATTTCATAAAGACAAGGGTGGAGGTCCTAGCCAGGGATATACATCCCATGGACCAGATTGAACTCCACAGGCAAACTGGAGAGATGGTCTATACGACCCTAATAGAGAAGGCCACCTTGGCCCATGAGCTGAAGGAGTCCCTCAAAAACACCAACACCCAGTTGGATTTTGAGAGATTGTCATCCCAAGCCAAAGACAACAGGATAAAGTCCCTGGAGGAGATCATCATCGATCTAGGACATGATCCTAGTGATCCAACGGGTGTAAAGGCCCTCCTGAAGAAAAAAGATGATGACTTGAACGCAATGAAGAAGAGGTTTAAGCTGCAGCCCACAGAGCACCCTCAAACAGCAGAACTCCAAAAGCAAAAACGGGCTGAGGACCAGCTAGACCTCCTAATGCAGCAAGACCAAAGGATTAGGGAACTGGAGAAAGAGCTGGAAGGAATATTACAGGAAAAACAAGCAGATTCCACTTCCCAAGCTCCTCCAACTACATCAACAACAGCAGCAACTTCAGGGGCAGCAGTGCCCCCTACAGCAGAAGCAGCAGGAACAGCAGCAGCCCCAGATGCTAGTCCAAGTGTAGAAGAATTGACCAAGGCCGTCAAAGCAATGGAGCTCCAAGCAGACGAAATAAAGAAGGCCAAGGAAAAATTGGCAGAACTGGACTCCAAGTATACCAACTCCAAAATGACTGTAGCAGAACAGGGCAGAGAAATAAAGGCCCAAAGAGACAAGATAAAGGCCTTAGAAAAGGAGCTGAATCTAGAGACAGCTATGGCTGACATAAAGAGAATCCTATGGGCTAAAATTGGCCAATCCATCAAACAGCAGTGGAGGTCAATAAAAATAATACATGAGCAGATGGATTTGATGGGCCAAGCACAAGCGGAAATTCAGAAGGCCAAGACAGTACTAGGTAACAAAACAGAACAGGCAAACAGGATGATAGACTTCCTGAATAGACAGGAAAGGGAAGAATTGGCAGCCATAGGCATTCCAAACAGAACAGAAGCTGTCCTCTCTGCCAAGAAGGCACTAACTCTAAGAAACTATATACAAACAGTAGAGAGGAAATTTTTTGAAATGCAAGCAGATGTGGAGGAATACAAGGCCAAAATGGGAGTGCTGCAAACAAAAGGCCTGCCCAGCTTGCTAAGTGGTGCAGGAAAGCTGATCTCCCTAGATCAAATGGCCAATAGAATGGCAACCACTATTGAAAATCAGATTATTGCATCTGGCAGTACATCTGAACCAGCAGGGCCTCCTACAGGACAAAGTTTATATGAAAAACTTGAAGGCATGTTCTACATTGAGAATGAGGTGAATCACCTGTTTGAGACTCCTCCCAATCTTTACAAACATACAGAGGCAGAGGAAACATTGATTAAAATACGAAGGCATCAAATGCCTAAGGAGGATTGGTGGCAGTTTATGCTTCAGATTTTGCCACGGTAAGTCCAGCTGTTTGGTCACTGCCAGCTCCAGGTCACTACAAGACAAACAGCAAAAAGGGTTAGCATTTAAAAAGCAGCTGAGTAATGACTCATCACATAAGAATATGACAGCTAGCCAAGTTTTGAACAGCGCATCTCCAACCGACTCTAACAGCCATAAAGACCAAATATCTTCTGACTATTTGACAGCTGAAGCATAAAGGAATTTCGGCTGCATTCACTCCTTCAGCTACTGCATTTTGGAGATTAGCATATCATAAATGAGATATTAACTCATTTCGTTGATATTTTTGATGTAAATTTTGTATATAAACTCCCCTGAGTAACTCATAAGGGGTTGGTAATTTTCTCTATGAGAACACTTGTATTGTACACTTTCAATTATCTAATACAAAGGGCTGGATGAGCTCAGTGATTTCCGGAAATTATTTGATGTCTGGAGGATGCTCCATGTGTTGATGCAGAATTCCTGTGCTGTCTGACGAAATAACAAGTTTTCTTCAAAACTCTGTTCTTGTTTTCTTATGTTTATCAAATCATACTTACCTCACACTAAGCTAGCAGTAAAAAAGAAAGAATAGTACAAGATTTGTTTTATTACACCTTGTGCTCAATTTTTGCTGCTGTAAATGTTTGTCCTCAGGGTTAAATATGTACATGAATTCTTAATTGCTCATGTGTCTGTTAATTCTATATGTATGAATATCACCTAGAAATTCTTAAATGCTCCTAGGTCAATATTCTCACTGTCTTACTCCAACAGTTAAACTGTAAGATTCTTAATTGCCTTGCACTAACTGGATACACTCCATTCCATCACTATTACAAACGTTATTTCACAGACACTAATCTGGCTCTGCAGCATCACTACAGTATCACAACAGCACATCAAGCATCTAAAGGACCACTGACTCCTTAGCCCAATGGACTAGAACTCTTTGAAAAATACACAAGCACCTTGATTGAAATTATCATCCAAGAAAAAAACTCAAAACAGACCTGAACTTATAGCTAGCCTAAAATCATTACAAACAGAGATAAATCATAAAGAGAGAGCCCTCTCTGATTACAGTGTGGCTAGGCTCTGTAATCCAAAGATTGGTTAGTGGTTACCCCGGCCGTATTCCCTTGGGAGTCATAGGGAACAACCTGGGTGTTAACATAATTGGCGACTCCGCTGGGGATGCTTGAGATTTTTTAATTACTATATATTTTCCATAGCTACTATCAAGCCTGAAATCAGTCAAGAGGCCTTTAATCTGTTTTTGTATCACATTAACAGCTTTAAGGAGGAGCTTGTTTAGGGAATCTTCATCTTAGCTCTGAGAATATATAGCCATTCCAAAATCTTCATCCAGTCCTTTCAGATATAAAAATTTCCTACAAAATCCTAAAAAACAGTTAGAAACTGGCTCCTAAGAAAAATCCACGGCATACTAGGGCAAATCCTGACCCTAACCCACCTATCATTGTTGATAATCCAAATACCATCCCAAGAAACATTAGGAGGCAGCAAAAGCAGGAGCAGCCTGCTGATTTAACCTCAGATTCAGATCATCCTAGCCTTATATCTACCCCATGCAAGGTCCTTTTCCGGTCTACCCCTAGTTCCCCTAGTTCACCATCCACATCTCAAAGTCCCCCTCTCACATCTTCATCCACTGCACATATCCCCTTAACCAACACTCTAGGTTCACCCCTACTTGTTACCCCTGTGATACCCACTGTTCCTATTATCCCAGCTGCCCCTGTTAATCCTCTAAATCCTGTAAATATGGCTAACAGATATGCACCCTTGCAGATACCAGCTAATGCTGCAGCTCTACCCCAAGATTACCAAACCAAAATTTCATATTTTGACTCCAATGGCCCTCTGACAGCTGCCCAGCATGCCAAGAGGATGCAAGACCATTTTGAGACCTATGAAATAGATGATGACAGTGTCAGAATGAGGATGTTTGTTCAAAGCCTAACTGGGGATGTAAGAACTTGGTTTAGATCCCTGAATGCAAACTCCATTACAACTCCTGTTGAACTGTATCAAGCCTTTACTAGTAGATGGGAGAAGAAGAAAGATCCTCTGCACATACTTGGGGAATATGACACTATCAAAAGAGGTCCCCAAGAGACTGTTTTGGAGTATTGTGCGAGATTTAACAATGTATATAACTCAATTCCACAAAATTTAAGGCCTCCTCCTGATTTAGCCTTGTACAAATTCCCTGATGGTTTTGACCCTGATATGGCCTATCAGTTGAAGGAAAGAGACTGTCAATCCCTTGAAGAGGCCCAAAGGGTTGCTGTCACAGTGGAAGCCAACCTAATTGCCAAAAGAAACAGGGCAAGGTTGGAAAAGAGGACTGCTTTCAAAGAGGAACCCTCTGCCTTTGATCAAAAACTGGATGCAATACTCAATGGAATGAAAAGATTGGGTGATAGAGTGGAATCGGTTGAAAGAAAATCATCATGGGAAGCACCACAAAATAACCCTCCTAGGAATCCAAATTTTAGGAGAACTCAAAACCCAAATAGTGGCAAGACCAGTGCTGACCAGGACATAAGACCCCCTTTCCAAGAAAATTATGCAGAAACTTCCACATCAGCAGAGCCCAATGAAGATCCTGAGATTAATTTAATGGGTCTAGATGGTGAAAGTCAAGTTTTCTTAACACAAGAAGATCATGAGGATGATGAAATCAAACTGTTCCAAACTAAATCAGGTGAATCCTTTGACTTCAAACAAGGCTATGACACTGTTGTTTATGAAGTCCATAAACAATACAAGCTGAGGAGCAGAACTGTGAATGTTAACCAGCCTGAAAAGAAAAAGGATAATCAGCAGCCTGAAAGAGTTATAGTCATAGAACCTAATGACAAAATGACTTCACATACAGAAGAAGTGATTGTTGAGGAGATCACTGAACCACTGTCCTTAAAACAGCAGCCTATGGTCACTCCCCCTGCTCATCCTTATTCAACTCTTTCTCCTCAAGAGATGAGTAAAAAGGATAAGTCCCAAAGTCAAGACAAAAATCAAGAAGAAGATGTAATAAACAAGGAAAGGACTGTCACCTATAACCCCAAGACCCAAGCTGAAAAACCTTTTGATCTAGAAACAGAAATTGGCAAATTAAAGATAGCAATTCCTCTCTTAGAACTTGCCAAGCATGACATCTATAAACTACAGATCAAAAGGTCCCTTCAACTCACTAGTAACAAAGATGATGTCAATGTGCTGGATGACACCCCAAAACTCCTGTTTGGCCCAGAAGTGGATGGAAAAACAGTAGTCACAGGGGTACTGCCTTTCTATGTCAGTTTACATATTCATGATAAAATATTACATAATGCAATGTTTGACTCAGGTGCCTCTCACAATCTCATGCCAAAAGCAGTCATGGAGAGATTGAATTTAGACATAACAAGACCATATAAGGATCTGTTTTCCTTTGACTCCAGCCAAGTCAAGTGTTTAGGTCTCATAAAAGACTTATGTGTGTCTCTGGTTCAATACCCAAACAAGACAATCCTAATGGATGTGGTAGTTGCTGATATCCCGCCTAAGTATGGGATGCTGTTATCAAGATCATGGGGAGCTAAACTCCAAGGTTCCCTGCAATTAGACATGTCATACGCCACCATCTCTGTTTTTGGGCAACCAAAAAGACTGTACAGAGAAACACTTATGAAATACATGGTCAGCAGTGAAGAAAAGCCTCAAAACTTTCCTATATATGTTGTCCATTCAGACATAGACTCATACATTCTCTTCAATGACACCACAACTCCCTCAAAGGGTGAGGTTGAAACCAAGATATTCATACAAGAGGAAGATTCAAATGAAAGTATTATCACCCATGAAACAACAGTCAATCAAACACTAAATGTTGCTGCTGCCTTAGTTGTCAAGAACATCCAATCAAACGATGAGACTGTCCTAGAAGACAAGCTAGGGAAAAAACCACAACTGCTACTCACATTGCCAGCCCATGAACAGATCATCAAATCTCCTTTCCAACAGGATATTCTATGGTTCCTTGAATTTGATGGCTCGGTCAACAAATTAGGGGCAGGAGCTGGAGTTTGGGTGCACAATAAAGAGAATAGTCATGCAGAAGGCAGAGCCTATAGATTGAATTTCAGATGCACTAATAACATGGCAGAATATGAGGCTCTTTTACTAGGCCTCAAGTTAGTAAAGTTCTTACAAGCTGCCAGGGTTTCAATCATGGGTGATTCAGATTTAGTTATCCAACAAGTGAAGGGAAACTTTGTCACCAATGACAAAAGACTAAGGACTTATAGGTCTGCTGTTGCTGAGGTACTAAACTTTTTCTCTGAATTCCAAATTACTAAAATTCCCAGAACCCACAATCTACATGCTCATAGTTTAGCCACCTTTGCAAGTACCTGCAAGTTTCCCTTTGAGCCCCATCATTGTTTTACAGCTGAGGTAAAACACAGACCCTCCATTCCAAACAATGTTAATGATTGGCAAGTATTTGAGGATGACAAGCAAATAAACCGTTTTTTAACTCTGCAGCAAGAATTTGCAGGACTAAATATTGACACTAAGACAGCAAGTCAATCACAAATACTTGAGACAGCAAGTCAATCACAAATACTTGATGGAGCAAGTCCATCACAAATACAGTTTCAATAGATTTCTCACCCAATATCACCCAGAACTGCAAAACTAATGCTGAGTCCAACCATTTTCAACAAGGAAAACATTCAGCAAATTCAACAAATCAACTATGAAGAGGTGGCCAATGCTGAAACTGAAATCATAGACCTGAAAGACAATTTTCTTCCAACGGGCCTAACTCCACTAGAAGACATCTTTGACTCAAATGACATCCCTAGAAAACCAAAAATGCAGCCCTTAAATGCAGCCATTGAAGAGTGCAACATAGGTACAAGTGAGAAGCCCAAGATAATTAAATTATCTGCTTCCTTACCTCCTGATCAAAAGCCCAAATACATTGACCTCTTCAAAGAGTTCCAGGATGTTTTTGCATGGAGCTATGAGGACCTAAAGTCCTATGACACCTCTGTAATCCAGCACACTATCCCTCTCAAACCTGATCAAAAGCCCTTTAAACAAAAACTGAGGAGAATCAATCCTATGCTTCTCCCAGCAATGGAACAAGAGGTACAAAAAATGTTCAAGGCAGGCATCATAGCACCAATCAGATTCTCTGAATGGATCTCTAACCTAGTCCCTACAAGAAAGAAGACTGGTGAAATTAGGCTGTGTGTGGATTTGAGGAATCTGAACCAAGTATCCCTCAAAGACAATTACCCCTTACCCAAGATGGATCACATTTTGCAGAGAGTAGTGGGGGCTTCCAGAATTTCTCTACTTGATGGATTCTCAGGTTTCAACCAGATCTTAGTTCACCCTGATGATCAGGACAAAACAGCATTTACAACCCCATGGGGAACTTTCAAATATGTAAAGATGCCTTTTGGATTGAAAAACGCAGGGGCAACTTTTCAAAGAGCAATGGATATTGCCTTTGCCAAAGAGATTCATGAATTTTTAGTCATTTACCTGGATGACCTTACACCTTTCTCAAAATCAGACCAAGAACATATAAAACATTTGAGACAGATCTTCCTTAAATGCAGAAAATATGGAATTTCCTTAAATCCCAAGAAATCCCTGTTTGGTTTAGAGGAAGGTAAGCTATTGGGCCACATCATTTCTAAAGATGGCATTAGAATTGACCCAGATAGGATACAAGCTATCCTACAAATGCCCCACCCAAGAAATGTCAAAGAGTTGCAAGGATTCTTGGGAAAAATCAATTTCTTGAGAAGGTTTATCCCAAACTTAGCAGAGCTAATCAGATTATTAAATAACATGCTAAAGAAAGATTCAAAAGTAAAATGGACTGTTGAAGCCAATCAAGCCTTTGAAGGTATAAAATTGGCCCTTACCCAAACCCCAGTCTTGACCAATCCTCAGTTTGACAGAGAATTTATCATTTTCTCTTTTGCCTCCCAGCATACTATTGCTGCTGTCCTATTACAAAAAGATGACCAAGGTAATGAGAAGCCAATTGCTTTCTTTAGCAAAGCTCTTAGAGATGCACCTTTAAAGTATCAAATCATGGAAAAGCAAGCTTATGCTTTAGTCAAAGCAATTAAAGACTTTAGGATTTATATCCTTTATTCCCATGTTATAGCATATGTGCCAAGTCCTATTGTCAAAGACATTCTCACCCAAGAAAATTTAGAGGGCAGAAGAGGAAAATGGATTGCCAACATCTTGGAATTTGACATTGAGATAAAACCTACAAAACTAATAAAAGGCCAAGGCTTGGCTAAATTAATGACAGAAACAAATTTTCAAGCCTTAGACATTAACCAGCTGGACAGTGAACCGGAGCTGGCGACTCCAAAGATCAATGTAGCCTTTGAACAATCCCCGTGGTATTCAGATATCTGTTATGTGTTACAAAACCTGTGTGCTCCCCCAGGACTGTCCAGAACTAAGTGTAGATTCTTAAAAATGAAAACCTCAAGATTTTGTGTGATGGATGGCAATCTGCTTTGGAAAAAAACCATGAAGGTATATTGCTGCACTGTTTAATTGAAAATGAAGCTGACAATATCATAAAAGAATTTCATGCAGGTGACTGTGGTGGACACTTGTACTGGAAGTCCACTGTGGACAAGATACTAAGGGCTGGATACTACTGGCCCACCATGTTCTCTGATGTCAAGAAATTCATCACCTCATGTCATAAATGTCAAGTGTTTGAGGGAAAGAGACAGTTGCTGCCACTTCCTTTAAGGCCTATTGCAACAAAGAGACCTTTTCAACAATGGGGATTGGACTTCATTGGGGAAATTCATCCCTCATCTTCAGGCCAACACAGATGGATTTTAACAGCAACAGACTACTTCACTAAGTGGATTGAAGCTGCCCCATGCAGACAAGCAAATGATTCAATAATTATTCAGTTCCTGGAGAACAACATATTGGCTAGATTTGGCTGTCCTGACAAAATAATAACAGACAATGCTGCTGCTTTCAGATCTAAGAAAATGGTGAACTTCTGCCATAAATTTCACATCACTCTGGGCCATTCCACTGCCTACTATCCCCAAGGAAATGGCCTTGCTGAATCATCAAACAAAAGTCTGGTAAACATCATAAAGAAAGTACTTGAAGAGAACAAAAAGAATTGGCATAAGAAGCTTGTGAATGCCCTATGGGCAGATAGACTAACAACCAAAAGATCAATTGGGACCAGCCCATATGAGTTGGTTTATGGACTAGAAGCCAAATTCCCCTCATCACTAGGAGTGCCTGTTATGAAGCTTCTTCAAGAAAGCCAAGCTGAACCAAATGATATGCAAAGAAGAATCAATCAAATCATATGTCTGCAGCAAACTAGAGACCAAGTTTTCAGCAGAGTTCAAGTTCTACAAGAGAAATTAAAGAAGGCCTTTGATAGAAGAACTAAGGCAGAAGATTTCAGTGTGGGATACAAAGTCCTCAAGTGGGATGCAAGAAGAGAAGACAAAGGAAAACATGGAAAATTTGATTCCTTATGGAGAGGACCATTTGCTGTCCAAGCAGTGCAAGGTAACAATACTTATTTCCTGAAAAGCCTTAATGAAACTGACTTGGATGAAGGTCCTGTGAATGGCAGGATGCTCAATTACTATTTTGAATATTACCCATGAGTGCAATCTGGGTTCCCTTGTATATATGCAGATGTATATATTGTTTTCTGTTTTAGATTGTAAAAATGCAGTTTTACAAGTTTATTGACTGCCAGCAAAAGGTAAATAGAATCAGAGGTCTACTAAGAAGATAAGCACACAATTTTGGCACTTCAAAGCAGCAAACTACAAAATGGGCAAGAGCAACCAAGGAGCAAGGCAATCTGACCTGCTGTTCTTGGTCTTTCAAATGAAACACCATCCCCATGTGGAGCCACTGTTAGCTACCTATACCAATAGGTTTCATATTTCATGATTGGCTATGAGAGGTCCAAATATGCTCTGCTTTGATGATTCAAAGATCACATATTTCCAAGAGAATCCAATCTGTGCTTATAGCTTGGTATGGACTTAAAATTTTGATGGATGGTCCAACAGTCTAATCTGGATCATTCCATGGTTTAAATTTGCAGTTGTAGATTAGAGAAGGAAGTCTGTCCAAACTATTTAATCTTGGCAGACAAGTAGTTCAGGTAGAGAAGAAAAGGCTCCCAACAGCTTAATCTGGGACCTTGGAAGAAATAAGGGTAGAAGTAGATAGAAAAAACAAAAGAAAAAGCCAAATAAAAGAAAAGGCAAGTAAGGGTCTGCAAGTCCAAGTGCACCCTCCAAGAAGAAATAAAAAATGCTAGGCACAGTAGCTGGGTAAGTAGATGGGGTTGCAGAAGTGGTATTCATTACAGATTGAATCTTGCTGGTTAAATAAGAAAAGCAAGGCAAAGGAGCATGCCTAAATTACCAAAATTCTCCTTCCACTCTTTTTACTGACATCCCCTCATCCATGGAGATTGATGAGAAATTTCTAAGGTTTTATGATGATTCTTGTTCATTTAAAAGCCACATTTCCTGTGTAAAATTCTTTTCATTTTGATCTACTCCCTAAACTAAGTAAATTTCAAATAAACTTAGTGGTTTCCCCTTCATTTACCCTCTCATACATCTTAACCACTAACTCTACTATCTAAATCCCCTATCTCCCCCTTTCCCTACTATAAATAACACTAAGGTGTATAAATCCCAGCACTATGTACATATCCTCCTCTTGGCACTATAGCCAAATAGATGGTCAAGGGAGACTTTAGTCCATCTGGGACTGTGGTCAACCCTATCTTGGAGCTGCTATAACCTCTGGTTATGAGCAGCAACCTCTTCCCTCAGCCATCACCGTCCCTTTGCTCAAAAACACAAAAAACCCCTTCTTTTCCTTGCTAAAATCACCCTTATAAACCCCTTTGTCCTTATAAAAACCCTTGACAAACCCTTGAAAACCAAAAAAATCCCCAAAACCTATGAAAAACCCCCTTTCCTATAGTTCTCCACCCGAAATATTAAATTGAATATTATAATGGGCAGGCGGGCCCCCCCCCCCAACCTGCACGATCCGTCGGAGGACCCGCCTGCCGTCCAATCTCCGCCGCCCAGATCTAACGGTGGGCAGTCACTTTCGTCCCCCGACCTGCCGACCTTTAGCGTCCGGGGAAAGTGGTTTCCCGCTCCGTACCCTGGACGCGTGTCAATCGCCGGGGTTGTTCGGAGCCCCCCTCCCCAATACCACTCACCAGCAAAAGCGGTGCGGGGAACCCGCTTACCACTATTCCGATACCGCCATCCCTTATGTCATCATTGCGTCATCTTGACGTAGTACCTTTCGCCCACCCCGCGCCATGTGATCCTCCACGTACCCCTGCCACCTTATTCACCCGCCACCGTGTCCTGCCACCCTGGCTCACACCTCAGCAGCCACGTCACCTCCGTACCCGGGCCCCGCCATGACATCATTCTGACGTCATCAGCGGAAAAGCGCCAAATGCATACTTTTTCCAAATTTAACGTTATAAACGACCAAATGAGCCGTTTTCGGTCATTTTCACGCGCAAAAGAAGTAGCCGTTGTCGACCAGCTGCCGCGAAATTTGTCCCCAGCCATCAAATTCAACATTTCGACCGCTACAAGTCCAGAATTCGACGGCATTTAACCTCCACAGCCCGACCCGCAGGCTTCCAAGCTAGTGTTCCAGGTATTTCACCAGTTTTTCCCCACTTTTGCCCATGCATTCCAATTCTCTGTAAATTCACCATTAAAAGACTGGTAAAAATCCTAAATTCAACTCTGCTGGTTACCTAAAGTAAGCCCAAGCAACCTGCACCACCCCTGAACTATAATTCGACATTAGAGCGGTCATTCCACGGGCTGAAACCGTAAAATTGTCCTCGAGCTGCTCGGCATTGTTCCCTTTTGCCAAGTACAGGCCACCTGCATTCTTACCAAAAGAAACCTCATTACCTCTGCAACTTACCCCTGGCAGTTCACATCCCTGAGAGGTTGCAGCAAACTGCACAGACCAGCTTGCATTTTCACTGAGAAAAAACGCTTCAGACTTGGTCTAACAATTGCCATCACCTTATTTCAAATCAAGCTTTACAATGGCTGCTTCTGCATCCTCATCCCTCAGTGTAGCTCCATTGAATCCAACAAATAGAGAGCTGGAGGCCTTGCCATTGGTTGACAAGGACTGTCTTATTGAAGACTTTGAGGGCAACAGGGATTTCTTACAAACTTTCAGTCAGTTGAGAGAGGACTATAAGGATGGTCATGGCACACATGGGATATGGGAGTCAAACCTACCATATTATTGTCTCCCAGCTGTAAATATCTTCCCTGAGATCATTCACCTATGTGCTGAAAACTATAATGTGCAGCACAGAACTATTAGCACTCCATCTGGAAGAATCCTTTTCTACATAAATGCTGAGTCTATCAACAAGATGTTACATTTTGATCAGACAGAATTGATAATCCCATTTTCCTTGAGCTATTTGATAGAGACTGGTGAAAGGATGACCAGTGAGGAAATTCAAAGGGTCACCAGAGATTTCATGAGACCTGAGTGCCAGCCTACAGAGCCACCTCCCTACCTGGGTATCCATTTCAATGATATAGGCAGGCTTTTACTGGACATATGTGCTGGGATACAAAAACAGTGAGCATGTGGACAGAACGATGCTGGTATTGCTATCTGCATATAGCCCACGGCAACCCCCTGCCAGGAAATATAACTTTGCTAAGTTCATTGCCAATAAGATTCATGATCAGCTGAGCAAGGTGGACAGGCAGGGGGTCTTCAGGTACTCAGCATATATTTACCACTTATTCATGTACTACCACTATGAAGCCTTCCCATGCTACATCAGAAGGCTGGATCACAAAGGGGAAAGAAGATCTGTTATCTTCTGGACCTCTGTCTTTCATAAGGTCACAAACTCACCCTATACTTACTGTGAATTTGTTGACCAATTTGTATACCCAGTCTCCTGCCTGTTGATGAAGTCCCCTCCTCCCAGGGTATCAAATGAGATAAAGAAAGCCCTGCAGCTTTCTAGAAAATATAAAATAGGTGACTGGTACCTATATGAGAACCATACTGTCATTAGGATCTATGGCTGTGAGCTCTGTCCATACAGGCTCCCAAAATATGTACCTATGAGGTTATTTGCCTTAGAATATTACAGGCAGTTGATTCAGTCAGACCTCACCCATTTCCACAGCGCCAAAAAGAAGGCCCACCTCAAGTTCAAACACGAGTTAGGCCCATTCATCATGAACAAAAAAGAAGGGTGGGAAGAGGCAGACCTAATCCTCAAGGATAAATACAAGTTATCCTATAGCTTTCGGTGGGTCCATTATGACCCTCAAGGTTTCATCACTGTCAGAAGAAACAAGTATAGGCTGATAGGCATTAAACATTGCCATTACCCTCACATTGAAAAATATGCCAACCTGCAAGAATGGCAGATGGACACTCTAGTTGAAAATCTAACTGAGGAAGAGAGAATGCTAAAGAGTAGGAGGGAGCTTGAAAAGACTATTGACCTGGAGTATGTGCAGCAGGTACCTCTCAGACCGCCTTATTCAATAGGAGAAGGGACCTCGGCTACAAAGACTGCACCACAGGCACCTTCTACATCAGCACCAGTGTTAGATAAAGGCAAGGGTATAATGGGCACAGAAGAGGAGGTAACAAAAGAAAAGCCTGCCCCTGAAGCAGAGCAGCAAACATGGCAGCAACAAGAACAGCAGCAAGGGAAAAATGTCCCTCCACAGACTCAGCTACCAGCAGCTCCAACACTGCAAATTCCACCTCCACAAAAAGAGCCAGTAACTGCCCCAATCTTACAAACCCCAGCACATGAGGACAGGGGAACTAAAAGAGATAGAGAAGAGTCCACTCCTCTCAGTGGATCCTCCCACCAGCCAGAAGCCAAAAGGCAAAGAGCAGACTCCCCAGAGGTAGAAGACATTACTGATTATGTCTTAGAGAGTGAAAGAAAAGACAAGGAGGGCAGTCAACACACAGGTACAAGCTCCTTTCAGCAGGAGCAAACTTTACAACATGGCTTAGAGGTGTCCTCCTCTTCCCAGCTGGCCAAGAAGCCCAAAAGCACCAAGGCTTCTTTCAAACAGATAAAAGCTCAGAATGAGCTGCTAAGGGCCGAAGTCTACAAGCAATTCGTTGATGCAACACCAGCCCAGCAAGAGAGACTATTGTCGGTATTTGACATTCAGGAGGAGAGACTGCTCCTGAGCCACTTCAAGCCAATGGGGCCGGAGACTAAGACACCTGTAGATTTCATAAAGACAAGGGTGGAGGTCCTAGCCAGGGATATACATCCCATGGACCAGATTGAACTCCACAGGCAAACTGGAGAGATGGTCTATACGACCCTAATAGAGAAGGCCACCTTGGCCCATGAGCTGAAGGAGTCCCTCAAAAACACCAACACCCAGTTGGATTTTGAGAGATTGTCATCCCAAGCCAAAGACAACAGGATAAAGTCCCTGGAGGAGATCATCATCGATCTAGGACATGATCCTAGTGATCCAACGGGTGTAAAGGCCCTCCTGAAGAAAAAAGATGATGACTTGAACGCAATGAAGAAGAGGTTTAAGCTGCAGCCCACAGAGCACCCTCAAACAGCAGAACTCCGAAAGCAAAAACGGGCTGAGGACCAGCTAGACCTCCTAATGCAGTAAGACCAAAGGATTAGGGAACTGGAGAAAGAGCTGGAAGGAATATTACAGGAAAAACAAGCAGATTCCACTTCCCAAGCTCCTCCAACTACATCAACAACAGCAGCAACTTCAGGGGTAGCAGTGCCCCCTACAGCAGAAGCAGCAGGAACAGCAGTAGCCCCAGATGCTAGTCCAAGTGTAGAAGAATTGACCAAGGCCGTCAAAGCAATGGAGCTCCAAGCAGACGAAATAAAGAAGGCCAAGGAAAAATTGGCAGAACTGGACTCCAAGTATACCAACTCCAAAATGACTGTAGCAGAACAGGGCAGAGAAATAAAGGCCGAAAGAGACAAGATAAACGCCTTAGAAAAGGAGCTGAATCTAGAGACAGCTATGGTTGACATAAAGAGAATCCTATGGGCTAAAATTGGCCAATCCATCAAATAGCAGTGGAGGTCAATAAAAATAATACATGAGCAGATGGATTTGATGGGCCAAGCACAAGCGGAAATTCAGAAGGCCAAGACAGTACTAGGTAACAAAACAGAACAGGCAAACAGGATGATAGACTTCCTGAATAGACAGGAAAGGGAAGAATTGGCAGCCATAGGCATTCCAAACAGAACAGAATCTATCCTCTCTGCCAAGAAGGCACTAACTCTAAGAAACTATATACAAACAGTAGAGAGGAAATTTTTTGAAATGCAAGTAGATGTGGAGGAATACAAGGCCAAAATGGGAGTGCTGCAAACAAAAGGCCTACCCAGCTTGCTAAGTGGTGCTGGAAAGCTGATCTCCCTAGATCAAATGGCCAATAGAATGGCAACCACTATTGAGAATCAGATTATTGCATCTGGCAGTACATCTGAACCAGCAGGGCCTCCTACAGGACAGAGTTTATATGAAAAACTTGAAGGCATGTTCTACATTGAGAATGAGGTGAATCACCTGTTTGAGACTCCTCCCAATCTTTACAAACATACAGAGGCAGAGGAAACATTGATTAAAATACGAAGGCATCAAATGCCTAAGGAGGATTGGTGGCAGTTTATGCTTCAGATTTTGCCACGGTAAGTCCAGCTGTTTGGTCACTACCAGCTCCAGGTCACTACAAGACAAACAGCAAAAAGGGGTTAGCATTTAAAAAAAAAAAAAAAAGCAGCTGAGTAATGACTCATCACATAAGAATATGACAGCTAGCCAAGTTTTGAACAGCGCATCTCCAACCGACTCTAACAGCCATAAAGACCAAATATCTTCTGACTATTTGACAGCTGAAGCATAAAGGAATTTCGGCTGCATTCACTCCTTCAGCTACTGCATTTTGGAGATTAGCATATCATAAATGAGATATTAACTCATTTCGTTGATATTTTTGATGTAAATTTTGTATATAAACTCCCCTGAGTAACTCATAAGGGGTTGGTAATTTTCTCTATGAGAAGACTTGTATTGTACACTTTCAATTATCTAATACAAAGGGCTGGATGAGCTCAGTGATTTCCGGAAATTATTTGATGTCTGGAGGATGCTCCATGTGTTGATGCAGAATTCCTGTGCTGTCTGATGAGATAACAAGTTTTCTTCAAAACTCTGTTTCTTGTTTTCTTATGTTTATCAAATCATACTTACCTCACACTAAGCTAGCAGTAAAAAAGAAAGAATAGTACAAGATTTGTTTTATTACACCTTGTGCTCAATTTTTGCTGCTGTAAATGTTTGTCCTCAGGGTTAAATATGTACATGAATTCTTAATTGCTCATGTGTCTGTTAATTATTTATGTATGAATATCACCTAGAAATTCTTAAAGGCTCCTAGGTCAATATTCTCACTGTCTTACTCCAACAGTTAAACTGTAAGATTCTTAATTGCCTTGCACTAACTGGATACACTCCATTCCATCACTATTACAAACGTTATTTCACAGACACTAATCTGGCTCTGCAGCATCACTACAGTATCACAGCAGCGCATCAAGCATCTAAAGGACCACTGACTCCTTAGCCCAATGGACTAGAATGCTTTGAAAAATACACAAGCACCTTGATTGAAATTATCGTCCAAGCAAAAAACTCAAAACATACCTGAACTTATATCTAGCCTAAAATCATTACAAACAGAGATAAATCATAAAGAGAGAGCCCTCTCTGATTACAGTGTGGCTAGGCTCTGTAATCCAAAGATTGGTTAGTGGTTACCCCGGCCGTATTCCCTTGGGAGTCATAGGGAACAACCTGGGTGTTAACAAAACCCATATCGATTAAGTCACCATTTCAGGAATGGGGACTTGATTTTATTTGTGAAATTCATCCCACTTCATCTAGACAACATAAATGGATACTGACGAGGATTGATTATTTCACCAAGTGAATCGAGGCAGTTCCTACGAGACAAGCTATAGATACGGTGATTGTTCAATTCTTGGAAGGTAATATTTTTTCTAGATTTGGTCGCCCACAGACAATTATTAGATATAATCCCATTGCTTTTAAATAAAAGAAAATGATATATTTCAGTCATAAGTACAACATTATTTTAGGCCACTCCACAACCTATTATCCTTGGGGTAATGGTTTAGCTGAATCATCCAATAAGAGCCTGATCAACATTATAAAGAAAATGTTGCAGGAGAACAAGAGAAGATGGCATAATAAATTGGTACATGCATTGTTGGAAAACCGGGTGAGTACCAAAAAATCAATAGGCATGTCTCCATTTCAGTTAATTTATTTAACAAATGCAATATTGCCTTCTTCGTTAGGAGTTCCGATCATGAAATTATTGTAGAAAGCTAAGGTAGAGCCTAATGATATGTAGCGAAGAATTCGTCAAATGAGCCAACTTCCACAGTCAACAGAAGAGGTGTTCAAGAGCACACAACTAATACAAGACCAGCTTAAAAAAATTTATTAGAGAAGGACTAAATCAACTAATTTTCAATTGGGAGATTTGGTATTGAAGTGGGATGCCAAAAAAGAAGAGAAGGGGAAGAACGAAAGTTTGAAAATCTGTAGAAATGTCCTTTTAATATTGATGAATTCTGTGGGAAATATGCATATTTTATTTAAGATTTGTCTGATGAGCCAGTTGGAGTAGGGCCTATGAATGGCAAGCTACTAAAACATTTTCTTGTCTATTGTTACTACTGATTCACCATTTCACTGTATATATCCTTTTACTTCTGAATACTGCAAGTGTGGGTAGTCGGTGTTGTGATTTGAAGCCTGAAGTGAAGGTCCTAAGATCCCAACATTATGCTAACATATATAACTCATTCATTTGAGTAGGTTTAGTCAGTCAGTAGTCATTTTTCGGTCTATTAATCATACTTTCAGTCACATTTTTAGTTTACCAGTTCACTTCGTTGCCCAATGGACATGCTACTAGTATGTTTTTTTGTTCTTATCACCTCGATGGGAGGATTCCATCCCCAATGGAGCCAATGTTAGGTTCAGTAGTTTTTATTTGTAGAATGTCTTTGAATTTTCTTAATTTTCTATTTGAATAAGTCGAACTTATAGTCACTCTCTCTCTCATAAGTTTGAAATTCCCAGTCCAACATCTCCATGAGTTTAGTCATCAAGTGATCCATTCAAAGCATGAAGTAGTATTGAGTCATTGAGAATCATGGCTACATATTTCTAAACAGTCAAGTCATGGGGTATGTGTCAGTTATATGTATGTATGAAAATTTCTCTTAAGATCGTTGTAGTCAATTTTTGTTGCTCAAGGAAAATCGTCTTTGGAGAATATCCTATTTCTTATTCCCCCCATCTAATCTACCTATGTTTCCCTAGTTTCATAACCTAAATATTCCATTATCCATTAATATCTTTCCCTAATACCTATCCATCCCTCATACATGTTTCATTTCCCCATCCTATCCTAAACCCATTTCTTCAAAAGGCTATGATTACACACTATGCATGACATAACCAATTTATTCCCCACTATCCAATAACTATGCTCCCTAATGTTTTAATGATTCCCATACAAAAATCATCATACCATCCCAAATGGAGTGCCTTATTACATTGTCTTGTATGATAAATTAAATGAGAATTCAAATTAAACAATTGACCACCTTAATTTCGATATAGTGTTCTCATGCTGGGTCATGTTGCGTAGATCATCAAACTTGAGGCTTCAGATTGAACCTTAGTAGAGACCAATTTAAATTTTTAGCAAAGCATAGTTACACCTAGAATGTAGTTGTGGCAAATGGAAATCATCGCTACACACGCAACCTTGCTCACTAGTTCACTGCATACAACATTGCTCAATCACTACGCAATGACTCCTTGGTGCTACACAATCACAAATTAATTCGATTCTTCACCTTCTGCAATTCTTGGGGTAGGAGGCCTTGAAATTTTTCCTGAATTGATGTTAATGATCCTAAGTCTAGGTCATTAAATTTGTGATTGTTCTTTCTTTCCACAAGTGCTGCACATGCTTTATGCCAGCTAGACAATGATCAAAAAGATCTAAATTTTGGCTTTGGTTGTGTAATTAAAGTTTGGAGAGTTTTTGTGTGTGGAGCTAACTTAGTAGAGGGTCTATAGGTTTGGTAAATTTTCTAGTAGTCTCACTAAATATCAGTACCCTCCATTTCACATTGCGTAGAATGCCACCTTTATAGTCTATGGTTATTACTATAGTATGTAAAGACTAGTGTTGTTGTTGTCAAGGTCATTGATGTCCAAATATCAGGAGTGAAGTTGTTGTTGTCATCCTTGTCATCTACCATGAGGGTCAAAGGAAACTTGTCTATCTATTTCACTATGTATAAGAGTAAAATGGCTCCCATTGTGAGAAAGGGAGGTGAAATCGTATGTGTCAAGCCAAAAACCCTAACACTAGTCAATTCCAATCCAACAATTAGGGTTGCCTTTGAGAATTTAGGATGTATTCGTTTTCATGAAAAGGTACAAGTTGTAGGTCACCATACACACTTGGCTAGCCTATTTTCTTTAAATCTCAGGGAGGGAAAGGAAAAATTAGGGAGTCTAGAATTGATTGTCTCTAAGAAGATGATTGTTGATGGAACAACCATACCTACAAATGGAGAGAAATCGTTTAAGGGAGATGACTTGGATGCTGCCTTCTTCAAAGAGTATGTCAGACCATAGTATAAGAATACTTTTGATCCCACTTTTCCTAGTACATGTCTCCAGGATCACCATGGTCAATTGCTTAAATTTATTCAGAGATATTTCACTTGCGAGGGTAGGTTTAGTAAAATCTATCATTACCATATCAGACTTTTGATGCATTTCACTGAAAATAAGCCCATGAACCTATCATATTATTTGTCCAAAATTTTAGTGGGGATGACAGAAAAGGTGCAGGCTAAGAAAGAAAATCACATGTCTAGCTTATTTCATTTCTCTTTGATCAAGATTTTGGTCATGCATGAACTTGACAAAAAGAAGATTTCATGGAAAAGTTTTTTGTTAAGACTTGGTTTATTGCCTCAAACAGAAAATTTTCCCTTGTAGATTTTTGAAGATAAAGAAGAGATGAAAGATGAACCAATATCTGAGATAGTAGTAAAGGAAGTAGGTTAGAGTGAGAGACAAAGAAAAAAACCAAGCAAGAAGTTAAGGACAAAATAAAAGAAGAAGGCTCAAGCATCAGAGGTTCATGTGGCAAAACTTTTAACAACAAAGATTTAGTTGAATGAATTGAAAGAAGAGGAGACAATTAAATATGCATAGTTATTATTAAGACCTAGAACTAGATCAAAGGGTAAGAAGGTTGTTGAGGAGCCAACTCCTCAACTAAATGATGTTGCTCCAAAAGATAAATAAGAAGAGGAAGATGCTCAGTTTGTGTTGAGACCTAGAACTAGGTCAAAAGGAAAAATGGGGTATTGAGAAATCAGTTGAGGGTTTAGTTGAAATGCCAACTCCTCAGCCAATAGATGACATTTCAGGAGACAAACAAGAGGAAGATGTATAGAAAGAGCCATATGTACAGATGAAAGAAGAAGATGATGAAGTTGTCAGGCTCGAAGATGCTCTTACAAAGGTACAACTAAAGATGGCCATTTTGGAGACAAAAAATAAAGAGTTTCGACATACTTCTTCACAAGTAGCTTAGGAAAAATATGAGGCAAAGGTACCCCTCAAGCCTACTGCACAGGATAAGGGTAAACAAGTTATAGATGTAGAGTAGGAGTAAGAGACAAAAGTAAATCCTAGAAGACCTATAACCATGTCATAAAAACTCAAGTAAGGGTATCTAGAGCATCTTGAGGAATGCCAAATGCAGGTGATGAAAATATCACAAAAAAATGAAGATTTCAAGAAAGTTTCCGGTCAACTAATTCTGGACACTGACAGGGAAGTAGTACAAGCTTGTAAGGCAATTAAAAGAGCGAAACATTTCCTCAAGTGGGCTCTTCCTGTAAGGAGGCAAGTGAAACATTACTGCATAAGGAACCTGGTTCTGAACAGAAAGGTGAGGATCATGAAACAAAAGTTATCAAAGGTTTGGAGGTTAGTAAAGAGGTATAGAGAGGAATTGGATTGCCTGCACCTAGAAACATACCTAAACCAAGGTCCAAGCTACAAGCAGCAACACCAAAATGACCTCAACCATCAGTGATAAAAGAAGATAATACTCCATCCAAAGGTACCGAAGTCAAGCCATCTTCCAATAAACCTTCATCTAGTAAGAGAAAGAAAAGGTAATGTTTTTTGTTGAATGATCCAAATTTATGATGATTGCTGAAGATTGTCAAAGTTGCACAGCAGAATCCTTTCAGTTTTTGCAAAGGTGGTATGTGTCACTTTTTGTCATCCTGAAGGTTTCCTTGGGTTTTCTAAGAGCATTGATTATATATTTGGGCCATGTTTTTAATTTTGAGGTAGGAAAAGGAGACATAAGTATATTTTGAAATCTTTCTACACAGCGCTGTGCATTGCTGTGCACATGCTACGCACAATTTTGTGTGGATTATTGAGGTTTCCATGTGTCAAGGGAGGGGTGGTAGAATGTCTAGTTGTGTCACAATCTTCTTCATCTCCTGATCATCAGCCATGTGTCTTCTATTACATGGAAGGTCATGCCAACATGGCATGCTACATAGTTGTTGTGCAAAATAGATTTGGTAGTGGACTGTTGTTTCTTATTTTTTATTTCTAAAGGCATGGTACGATGACTAGGATAAGATTCTCATGGATTATAATAGTGTCTAGATAGGATAGCATGATAAGAGATAAGTTAGTTTTTGTCTTTTTTCTACTAAGAAGAATTGAATATATGTTTAAAAACTTCCTACCTTTTTTTATCATTTCGATCTCTCTCATGGTTGACACATTCGTTGTATCTAGTGATGAGATTTTTGAAGAGGTAAGGCCATTTAATGCCAAATGACACAAGCTAGAAAGTTTTGGATAAAAATATTTCAGTTGCAAATGAAATGTGTTATGCCTTTAAATATTATATTTTCCCTCTTAATACTCACCCACTGAAATGCAATAACAAAAATATCATTTGTTCTTTCATATGTGGATGAGTGTTTTTATGTTCATTTCCCATTGTACTATAAGTTGTTTTTCCTATATGAAGTATGTGCTCGAGAGGCATATGTGCATGTAATTGGTTGGTATAGGTTTATGCATGGCTAGCTAGTAATTTTATGATCACATGCATCAATATTCTAGAACCCTTCACCAAATTCCAATAAACTTTAAAAAATTATCTTTAGATCTGATCTCTGTCTAATATGTGCTTAAAAGTCTCTATTTTTTCAGATTTTTTTCTTTCAAGCGAGGGAGCCCCCTTCGACTAGAAATTACCATTTTTTAGCCAAAAGTGGTATGTTGTTATATATGTGTCATATTTCATCATCCAGATATAATTCCAAATGACTCGATACCCTTGGATCAAAAATCATAGATATTAGATCCAAAAACAATAACTAAAGTTGAAGAATATCTTATCCCAATACTTCCCTTCAATGTGGGTCTAGAGATACTATCCCAAGCTCCAAGTATCCATTTATTTTCCCAATTTTTATCTTCCCCATAGGAAATACCAATGTAGCCTCTTGATTAAGTTAAGTATGAAGGAGTGAGCCATCGATGTAGTCCATAGATAGATTGAAAATCTTGTAGAACCAAATTGAGGAGGAATAATATTCCTGTGAAGTTTGGTGATTGGAAGATCCAATTCATTAACTTGTCGAATTCGTTGATGAGATACTCCCATACTCTGATTTTGAGAGAAATATCCACAAGCAATTCTATTAGGTATTTTTCTAGAAATTTGTTGATTTGGAAACCAAACATCTTTGCAATTTTTTTTTCACAACCAAATACAAATTGAAGAAAAAATTGTTATTTAGTTGTGCTTATTTATATACATGATGCAATAGATAATTCCTATAGAATATGATAAAAAAAATTAGCATGTTTAATAGTTTGAATGCCCATACCCAAGGTATCATCTACAGATTTTTGGAGTGATAATGGGAGATCATCACCAAATAGACACAATCCTTTGATTTTTCTCCTCAATTGTTGCTTTGAATGCTTGACCAAGACCTTATGCTACTATAAAAAAGAGAAAATTTGACATTGGATATCCTTATCAGATACTACGAGAGGTTGAAAACGGTGTCGTAGGTGATCCATTTAAAAACGTGGAGAAGGAGGCTTAAGAGACAAGGCCCTTGATCAAAAATATCTAGTGAGGATTGAAGCCAAAAGCATAGAGAATGTTGAAGAGATAGCTCTAATTAAGTTTGCCAAATGCCTCAAAGAGATGAACTTTTAGAAGAATGCTGGTGTCTTGAAGTATTCTGAAGAGTGAATGGTTTCAAGTGCAATCATTAATACCATCCATAATTTGACATTGCTCCACATAACCAGATTTTCCTGTAGAAATGTGCTGAGGTGGGATGGGTTTGAGGCATTTGGCTATTATTTTAGTGATCAGTTTGTAGATTAGATTACATAGAGAAATGGCACAAAAGTTTCTAGGGTTTTCAAATTTGTCCCTTTTGGGACCTAAAGTGAAGAAGGTAGCATCAAGAGTCTCATGATGGCTTTCGACATCCTCGATTCCTCCACAGTTTATCAGATACCTGTCTAATTATTGACCAAAGGACCTTAAAAAATTCAGTAGTGAAGTTGTCTTGTCTAGAGGCCTTGTTCCAAGGCACAAATTTTACTACCCTTACCCCCTCTTCGATATAGGTCACTCTTAAGAGATCCTTATTCTTCTCTTTGGTAACCATAGATAAATGTGTTGAACTATTTTTTGTATATCCTTCAAATAGTGTGGCTTCAAGTGGGACACTATTTATTTATAATATTGCACTAGTTACTTAACTTGTTTTTGAATTTGTTGATGAGATCCTCCCATACACCGAGTTTGCAGGAACTATCCACATGTGGTGCTCCTATGTATTTTGTTGGAAATTTATTGATTTGGAAACTAATAATCTTTGCAATATTCTTTTACACATCCAAATACGAAGGCAAAAAATATGATATTTAGCTCTACTTATTTCTATACATAAGGCAAGAGATAAGTCCTCTAGAATATGAAAAATCATTCGGCTTCTTTAATAACTGGAATTCCATACCTAACATAACATCCACAATTATTTGGCGTGATAGAGGGAGATCGTCACCAAATAAATGCAATCCTTGGATTTTTTTCTCTTTAGTTGCCACTTTGAATGCTTGCCCAAGACCCTTTGCTACCATAATAAACAGAAAAAGTGAATTTGGATATCCTTTTCAGATACCAAGAGAGGTTGAAAATGGTGTAATAGGTGATCCATTTAGAAACATAGAGAAGAAGTCATAAGAGACAGGGCCCTTGATCCAGAATATCTAGTTACAATCGAAGCCAACGACACAGATAATGCGGAAGAGATAAATCCAATTAAGTTTATCAAATTCCTCTTAGAGATAAAGTTTTAGGAGAATCTTAGGTTTCTTGGAGAAATTTGAAGAGTGAATGGCTTCATGTGAAATCATTATACTATCCATAATTTGACACCCCTCCACATAACAAGTTTTTTCTATTGAAATGAGATGAAGTGGTATGGGTTTGATGCATTTGGATATTATTTAGTGATCACTTTGTAGATTACATTACAAAGAGAAGTGGGATAAAATATGTTAGGGTATTTAACCTGTCCATTTTTTGAACTAAACTGAATAAGGTAGCAGCAAGAGTTGTCATGATGGATTTGATCTCCTTGATTCCTCCACTTTTTACTAGATACAATGTTTGATTGTGGATCAACTAGCCTAAAAAAGTTAATAGTGATTTTTTCTAGTCCGTAGGCCTTATTTTGAGGCATAGATATTACTACCTCTTCCACCTCTTTGATAGATGTCACTCTTAAGGGAGCCTTGTTATTCTCTTTGGTAACCAGAGGGAGAATGTGTTGAACTATATTTTGCATATCCTTCAAACAGTCTGGCTTCGGGTGGGATAATATATCTTTATAATATTGAACCAACACATTACCCATTCCGTCATGATCTTGAACCTTAAAACATTTCTAGTTTCTTATGGAAGGAATATGATTGTGGTGTTGATTAGGGAAAATTTTAAGGATGGAAAATTATCTTGAAGCTTAAAAACATTGGTGAATCCCACTAGTCCCTAATATGCAAACTATAAAATGTTTACTAATATACTCCTAAAAGTATTCAAATTTATAATGATTTAATATATATTTTCTATATAATGTTGGTAATTTTTAAGGTAAAATAATTTTATATTGTAAAATCTTGGCGAATAATTTTTAGAAAAGATGGAAAATGGTGATTTTTTGTTGTTGTTGGAAAAATCATCTAAAATTAGCCCAACTGTGAATATTAGCCCCTAAATTTTTCCATGGTGTGATGTTGAGCCATTAAATGGTGGAAGCAAACAGTATTTCACTCTCCTTTCAAGCATCTAATTCTAGGTTTTTGTTGCCAAGGTATTTCTTCCTTTTTCCTTTTTTCTTCAAGAAGAGTTGTTAGGAAAAATAATAAGAGGGGGGTGGGGGGGGTGGGGGTGAATCAATATTTTTAACTCACTTTAACTTGTCACTTCATATTTTGAATTATGTATGCAATTTCTCTTTCTGCAACCAACGCATGTATGTGACTTTAGTGAACGTAAACAATGTACATCTAGATTACTTCATTTATCATAACTTCCATCAGTGAGTTAACTTAACCATTTCATTATTAATTCATTAACCATTCAATATGCATTAAATAACAGATAAATCATAGCACATAATAAACACACATAGAACACCAGGATTTAAGGTGGAAACCCAATGTGGGAGAAAACCACCATTGTTTTCATCTTTGTCTTCTTATTTTATTATAAATAAAACCTTCATTACATTTTCCACTAACGTAAAATCTTATCATCATGCAGGAACCCACCTATAGGAGGCTGCAATCTCCACTCATTCTCCAACACAAACTAGAGGGGAGCTACAATCCCTTGATCTCGTTTACCAGCTCCTACTAGAAGGAAGCTCCTACCCCTTGAACGAATTTACTAAATACCACTAGAAAGAAGATTTGAATCCCTCACTGAAGGCTCCAACCATTATCACCCTTTATGGACCATGTTTCATAATATTTCAGACTAGATCCACCTAACTCAAAACATCAAAACCTGTATGCCACCTTTCATCATATTTTCAAAGTAGACCCACACCCAACATTATGCTCAATACCAAGTAACAACTCTGAAACAAATATTTAATTAATTCATCTAATCACTTACCAAACAAAGATACCATACTGAATCACCATAACCAAATCATACCAATGCACAAACATTCATCAGTATACCAAGCCATACATTGTTATTCATTACAAAAACCAAGTGTTGTCACTGCAAACCATGATCATATTGACTTTATAATGTATATTCTATTGTTCTGAAGAGAACCTCCATATATACGCACTTCCTCTGCATACAACCTACATACATATCTCATATTACTGAACATTGAATCATTTAGCTAACTGAATCACTATAACATTGAATCAAATACTGAATCAAGTACTGAACATTTCACAGATCATTGAACCATACCAATTCACAATTTTGCATTGTTAACACTGATCAATATTTCAATTCACAAGTAAGTTAGCCTAGTCAACACTTTCAGATAGAGGCCGATGTGATCAAGACATCACTGAAAAACAACAACAAATAGAACAACTATCATCAATTGTCAACATCAAGGAGAAATTCAAACCCTAGTACATATATGTGACTTCATTAAGATAGATCAGCGTACGTACATGATTACCATGCACAACACCCACATATATATTTCAACACACTGAATAAATTATCACATAATTTATACGCAACAATATTTCACCACATATGCATATATATGCAAATAATTAGAAACAAACTAGTGTATAGATCTTTAATTACTAAATTAAAACTTCGTTACAAATCACAACATCTGTTAAATGCACATATCGACACACATCACTACGTTTGGATCAAATCATCATCATAGCTACAAATCTAACATTACAAGAAAAAATCGGTCAAGCAAGTATTTTCATTAGTCTTCACTACACTTTCATATCTATCGGATGTGGTCCATCTCCTTTGTTCCTGGTGCACCCTGTTCTAGTTTCAATCACATATGAATAAATCATTTAATTTCACAAATAAGACCTTGATCCCCATCTCCTTATATATATTTTTCCTTAACCAATACCTTGGGTAAATCCATTGGTAATGTTGTTAGTATTTGTTGATGGGATCAAATAAACATTTCCACAACCATTACTATTGGCCAATACCATGGTAATGACCCCTAGTATCTAGATTACCATGGTTTAGATTCTATACGCAACTTTCACTTACAAGACCTGCCTATGTACGTGACCCTTCTCCATAGGATCCGTGTATACTTCCTCAAACTTCACATTTATCATCAATCTGTAATATAACTAGCATTTCTCTATCCATGAAAGTCTACGTGGGTTCCATATCATCAATGTTGACCTCTTTATTAAGGAGGTTTCCATGAAGGACAATACATTAGCCATAATTCTAGAAATGTCCCCCTCTAGACTTGATGGCAACCAATTTGGTGTTTGGTCACCACCTGTAAACACATGCAAACACACTTGTAAATACCAATAATTCTCTCCATGCACCTCCAAAAAACAAGATTCTCCCCCCCTTTAACATCAAGGGAAAAGGCTTGAACCATGCTAAATGAAGTACTTCACCTGTAGTGCTCATCGTTGTAAGTTTGATCGAATGAATATGAATCATGAAATCTATATTCTAACCATGCTCCCCCTAGGCATATGCTGAACCTTTTGAAGATATTCAATAGAGAACAAGACTTTAGGACTCAACCAAACATGACATTTCCTATCACCAATGAATCATAATTACATCAGACACCCAACGTATTGGGTTTACATCTTAGACCTAAATTTTACATCAATTACCCAAAAAATTGGGATTACATACATGAAATGACTTGATCCCAATAACCCATAAATTATTAAATGTTATAATTATTACAACATAGGTCTTGCCATGAAATTTACATCAAAATGAGGTTGTTGGGAATAGAGGATTTTGTTGGAGCGACGGAGGGAGCGACTGCTAGGGTTCTGACCAAAACTCAGACGGCGCAGCTTGCACAGATCAGGCTACCATCACAGGCCTGACCTCTAGCTCTGTTTCAACTAAGCAGTTTAGGGTTCTATCGAAGGGCAAATGGATTCACCCCAGGGGGGGCGTCAATGCCCTCCCCCAAAGCAAACACTTCGTAGCCAGGACCTGAAAGGACGATTATGTTTGGTTCTGTTGATGAGGAAGTGATTAACAAGGAGATCCCGCAATGATACAGGCACAATGAGATAGGCAGTCAGGGGGACAAGACAAGCGTCACACCTGGAAGAAAGGACAAACTAGAGGAAGTTTCGAAGATCTCTTCGAATACCTGCAAACCAATAGCAACCGAACGGCCCAGAATAGAGCTGTCGGGACAGAAGATTGAAGAACGAATCCAATACATGAGGGATCATGCCCTCATCGGGAAATTTATAGGATTTTGGCCGACAGAAAAAGCCCTATATGGTTGGATCGCAGCAAAGTGGAAACCCAAAGGAGACGTAACTCTGCAGCTAGGGCCGAAAGGGTTCTTTACTGCGATTTTCTTTTGCCTTGAAGACAAATACAGAATCTTGGGTGAAGGGCCTTACTTTTTCAACTTAGCTAGTTTGTATTTAAGGGAATGGATAGCCAGATTTAATCTGGACAAGGAAGACCTCACCTGGGCACCAGTCTGGATCAGAATGTACTCACTTCCAGATGAGTACTGGGATGAAGATATTCTCAAAGACATAGGAAATGGATTAGGGGAATACATAAAAGCGGCAGAAGAAACAAAACTGCGCAGATACACATCCTACGCTCACATCTGCGTCTTTATGCGCCTGGAAAAAGCCCTACCAGAATCGGTAAGTCTCTCTCACCGTGACAGTGAATGGATTCAACCCTTGGATTATGAACATGTTCCTTTTCATTGCCGAAAATGCCACACTCTCAGGCATTTATTCAGGGACTATCCCCTAAATGCCAAAGATAATGCTCCTGAACCCTCTAACTCCTTGACCCATGATGGCTTCACCAAAGCTCCTAGCCACAAATGAGTGCACAAAAAACCCTCAACCGGGAAAAAGCCCCAGCAAGACAATGCCCCTGGCCCTGCTATTAGGAACAGCTTTGAAATTCTAGCTCAGACCTCGGAAGAGCACATCCCGTTTTCCAAGCCCAGCTCCGCGCCCCCATCCTCCTCCTTCGGCCTCCCCCTCTGAACATCAAACCCCCAAAGTTACTATGGCGAACCCCAAGGATGGTCGAAAGGAACCTGCAGAAAATGATAATGAAATGGACGTGGATGGAACTCTAGATCCCCCCCAAAGCTTAGATATTTCCACTGAAGGAAATAGGCAGGTGCAATATGTTATATACCTAGGGGGATAATATGGGGTACCAAGGGAGGTACCCAAGGTAATAATGTAATAATGGGATGGGCCATAGTAATAAATAAGGTGGTTAACCCATGTCATGTAAGGGACCACAAGTAGTTAATAATAATGTAATGGGCCCAAGGTATTAGTTTGATGGTATGAGGGAACCATGGTAATGACCCATGGTATTGTATGTATGAGGCCTATATAGAGGCTAGAGACTCCACATGGAGAGATAGTGAAGAATTATTGTATGAACAGGCATATGGCTTATGGAGTGTTCTCCTTCCTTAAGGAGTGAATGTATGGTGTTGCCCTACCTTAACGGTTTGATATCAATAAAGAGAATCATTTCTATCTATTTCTCTCTTATTTTTTCTGGGTATATTTGCATTATCTTATATTTTTGGATCAGATCTACAACAATTGGTATCAAAGCTCTTTCTTGGGCACAAAAGTGGAGATTTTTTTTATTTATTTTTTGCAGGGTTTCGGGGGCGGCGACTTTGCAGGTCAGATCTATAAATTTTGGTGTAAGATCTATAAAATATAATTACATATCTAGATTCTTTTTTCAAAAATAGTCGAATTAAAAAAAAAAATCAGTTGAATCGGAGTCCGGATGAAGGAGATATCACCGATCTAAAAATCAGTGGGGTTGCAGACAATTTTCAGGGCAGCGATTTTGCGGCGCAGATCTAGATGTCCTGGTACAAGATCTGAAAAGTCTAATCACATATCTGGATTCTTTGGGAAAAAATACCCAATTTCAAAAAAAAAACCAGTCGAATCGGAGTCCGGATGAGGGAGATATCACTGATTTAAAATCAGCTCTTTTTTGCAGAAATTTTGGTGACGGCGGAAGAGTTGCAGCACAGATCTGAAATCTCAAGTGCCTGGATCAAGATTTCTACCACATGGGCAGATGCATATTGATTGTTCCATTTCTAAAAATAGGTTATAATAGAGATTCTGAGCAATATTGACGAAACTATGACAATTTCAAATTTTCGCCAAAGTAAGTGAATTTTTTTTCAAACCCTCTTCATGGAAAATTTTACTGGAAAAGATGATAGCCCTACTATTGAAGAATTCATACAAAACCTAAAGAAAATATTTGAGGAGACATGGAAGTTTATGGTACCACTTTTTTTGACAGAAGAGGCCGCCATATGGTGGAACTCACTGGGCTATATAGCCTTGACCAAAATCTCGAATGAAGAAATGGAAAAACTCCTTATGGACAAATGGTCTCAGACTAGAAAACAAGATAAGGGGAAACATGTGGGGTTATTTCCTACTAGTATATCCTTATTGCAGGTTCATGGATTGATTCAGAAAGAGAAGATCATTGTTTCTATAAATCCTAGTTGCAAGCATAATTTCATCCATGTTAATTTGGCAAAAAAATTGCAAGTTCCTGCCAAAAACATTAAAAACACACAGGTGGAGGATGAGGATGTTCAAGTGTATAAGGATTTGAAGATTTCTATGGATAAGTATGTGTTGCATGGTGATTTTTATACTTCAGAGATGGATAATGTGGATGTTGTTTTGGGATATCCTTGGATGGAATCCGTGGGTACTATTAATATTAATGTGCAGAAGAAATTCCTGAAGCTCTGGTATAAAAAGAAGAAAATTACAGTGCATGATATTTCCATTAAGACCCAAGCAGAGACTATGGAGGCAGAAGCACAAAGCTCTAATGACACTTACACATCTGATGATGAGCCAGTGATGATCGACAATCAAACACAAACAGAGGCGGAAGCAGAAAAGGTAACAGGTGCTGACACATCTGATGAGGGTTCAATGGTTGAAGTCATATTGGAAAAGAGGACACCACAACAGGCACCACAGCAGGGTGAATTAAAGAAAAATACATCGTGGGTTAAAACTTCAACATATCATCACCCACATCACCCCGCAAGACAACCGTCAAGATAGAAACCAAGTAGTCACATGACGGATAGCGAGGAGAGAAGATCCACCCACTACACATCAAAACAGAAGAGTTGCCACGGTCAACTTCCAGCTCAAGCGAGCAAGGCACCAGCGAGATCGAGGGTTCACCTTTCTCTTGGATGGCTAGATGCACGTGCATGGTATCAGTGGACTACTCTTTTGAGTAGATCTTACTAATTATGTTCTTCCCATGTTTCAGGGACGAAACATGCTTAGGGGGGTGGAATGTTATATACCTAGGGGGGATAATATGGGGTACCAAGGGAGGTACCCAAGGTAATAATGTAATAATGGGATGGGCCATAGTAATAAATAAGCTGGTTAACCCATGTCATGTAAGGGACCACAAGTAGTTAATAATAATGTAATGGGCCCAAGGTATTAGTTTGATGGTATGAGGGAACCATGGTAATGACCCATGGTATTGTATGTATGAGGCCTATATAGAGGCTAGAGACTCCACATGCAGAGATAGTGAAGGATTATTGTATGAACAGGCATATGGCTTGTGGAGTGTTCTCCTTCCTTAAGGAGTGAATGTATGGTGTTGCCCTACCTTAAGGATTTTGATCAATAAAGAATCATTTCATATTATTTCTGGGTTTATTTGTATTCTCTTATATTTCATATCAGATCTATAATATTTCTGTGTTAGATCTATAACAATTGGTATCAGAGCTATCAATTAACCATGGTTCCCTCATACCATCAAACTAATACCTTGGGCCCATTACATTATTATTAACTACTTGTGGTCCCTTACATGACATGGGTTAACCACCTTATTTATTACTATGGCCCATCCCATTATTACATTATTACCTTGTGTACCTCCCTTGGTACCCCATATTATCCCCCCTAGGTATATAACACAATAGATGGATGAAGAACCAGAAAGTATAGATCTGCACGGACTAGACATTTTAGAACTAGAATTAGCATGCAAAAAGAAGGCCTACGACAGTATCCCAGAGCTTCAGCTCGACAAACTGGAAGTGGTAATCTCTAGGGCTTATTAGCAGCAACAGCTAGGCATCCAGCCAGGAAGTCATTGGGATGTAGGCCTTCCCCCAAAAGACTCCAAAAAGAGGGGAAGAAGAACTGATCTCCAGCGAACAATAGTAATAGGGAAAATCCTGGTGGACTCAGGCAGGTATGCAAAGTTGACAAAGTACTATAAACCCTCTATTAATATTGAATCATGAAGATCATTTCATGGAACCAAAGGGGGCTCAACAGCCCAGGAAAACTCAGAATGTTAAAAAAATGATAAAAATGGAAAAGCCACAACTATGCTTTCTCCAGGAAACCAAGTGTAACAGCTCTACACTAGGCAGTATCCTCTCTAAAGCATGGCCAGGTTGTCAATCGGTGGTAGTGGATGCATCTGGCGCATCAGGGGGGCTTGCCATTGCTTGGAACACACAAGCGCTTACTCTCTCAGACTTCCACGCTTCTCATCACCTCATCCAGGCTGCCTTCCACATTTTAGGCACCAATATTCATGGAAACCTCTCAAATGTCTATTTCCCGCAGGAAGCAGGAAACAAAATAGCTCTTCTCAACACCATAGAAGCTCTGAATAACAATAGAATGCATCCTCTATGGATTATTGGAGGGGATTTTAACATGATCACTAAGTTGGAGGAAAAGATTGGGGGAAGAACTAGATTGGAACAGGAAAACACCCACTTCAAAGACTTCATCCAGAACACCTCTCTAATAGACTTGCATTTTTGCAATGGCACTTACACTTGGAGCAATCGAAGAGCAGGAAAGCATCAAATCGCTTCCAAACTGGATCGTTTCCTCATATCAGATAATTCGGTTCACTTAGGAGGAGACATAACTGCTGCCATTCTACCCCACTCAGGCTCGGATCACTGGCCAATTGCCCTCCAGTGGCAACGACCAGGCAACTCCACCAGAAGACCCTTTCGCTTCGAAGGATTCTGGCTCACCCATCCAACTTTCAAAGACTTTGTCAAAACAACTTGGACAACCTTCACTCCGCCAAAAGGCTCCAAGATGTTCCAATTCCAACAGAAACTCAAATATTTAAAATACCATCTAAAGCATTGGAACAATGAGACCTTTGGAAACATCTTTAGGGCACAACATGACTTAAATAAGGAAATGGTGGAACTCCAGCAAAAAATAAGCACAGGGGGTCACACAGAGGGGACTCTGGAGCAGGAGAAGCGCATCCACAACCAGTTGGAGGAGAGGAGAAAGTAGGAGGAGATATATTGGAAGCAAAAGTCCAGGATCAAATGGCTGAAAGAGGGCGAACGGAACACCAAATTCTTCCACCGAACCACTGTTCAACAAAGAATGCACAACAACATCCCTTTCATTCAAAAACAAGGAGGGGCAAAAGCAGAACAGCATGAGGAAATTGAGGAGGAGTTCCTAAATCACTTCAAGCAAGTTCATCTAGAGCCCGATGGAGACAGGCGACCTGCAATAGATAGAATTACACATAATGTGCCAAAGTTAATCACGGAGGAACATAATGAACTTCTCCTTTGCCCTATACTTACTCAGGAGGTGGATACGGCCATGTCCCAGCTCAAGGAAGGAAAAGCCCCTGGCCTGGACGGCTTCACCACAACTTTCTTTCACACTTTCTGGGAGCTGATAAAATTGGAGGTCTGGCAAGTTGTAGAGGAATCGAGAGCTCTTCATTGGCTGCTTCCCTCACTCAATTCAACTTTCATTTCCCTTATACCAAAAGAGGCGGATTCCATCACCCCGGACAAATTCAGGCCGATTTCTCTTTGCAACGTCATATACAAAGTTATCTCCAAAGTTATCGCCAACAGGTTAAAGCCCCTCTTGCCACTGCTCATCTCTTCGGAACAATCTGGATATGTGGAAGGGAGACAGATCATGGATGGCATTATCCTCTCACATGAGATCATACACTCCCTCAAGCAGTCCAATCAGGTAGGTATGATTCTAAAGCTTGATCTTTCTAAGGCTTTTGATAAGCTCAGTTGGACTTACATTCAACAAATGCTAACTGCCTTTGGATTCTGTCCCATGTGGATCCGTTGGATCATGAGTCTTATCTCCTCCTCCTTCTTCTCCATTCTCGTGAATGGGATCCCTTCTCGCCCCTTCAGACCCTCCCGAGGAATCAGCCAAGGTGATCCCCTCTCCCCCTTCCTCTTTGTTTTAATGGCTAAAGGCCTAGGTCGTCACATACAACAAGCCCTCCGCTCTCAACAACTCAAAGGTCTCTCCATTCACCACTCGCCAACTATATCTCATGAGCAGTTTGTTGATGACACCATGCTCTTTGGCTACCCTTCTGTTCAGGAAGCCTCCTGCTCAATGACTTCTCTGAAGCCTCCGGAACCAGCATCAATAGCTCCAAATCACAGATCTTTTTCTTTCACACCCCTCTTGTCGTTAAGATTGTTGTTTCTCGAATCCTGGGATTCCCCATTGCCACTCTCCCCTCTAAATACCTTGGAGCCCCCCTTTCTACCTCAGCCATCAAGCATTCCTCCTGGCGTACTCTCATTGAGAAGCTCGAATCCCGTCTCAACCTCTGGACGCACAGAGCTCTGAACTTGGCCAGTCGTGTAGTGCTCATAAAGTCAATTCTTCAGGCAATGCTGCTCTACTTATTCTTAATCCTAGTAGCGCCGAAATGGGTTCTAAAAAGAATCAAGGATCTTCAACGAGGATTCCTCTGGGGAAATACAGCAACAAACCGCAAATGGGCCCTGGTAAAATGGACCACTGTATGCACGCCCAAAGAAAAAGGGGGCATTGGACTGAGAGATCCCGCGCACAACAACACCATCATGAGCGCAAAAATTTGGTGGCAATGGCTCTCTAACCCAGAAAAACCTTGGGCCACCATTTGGACGGCCAAATATGCCAATCACAAACCCCAGGAAGAGCTCATCAGGTTCACTCCCAATGACAAAGGCTCGCTAATTTGGAACACGGCCAAACAACACTTCCAGTTGATACAACAACATAGTTTTTGGGAGGTAAGAAATGGCAGAACTGCATGATTCTGGACAGATGCCTGGAACCAAATGCCACAGCTCAGCCGCATTCTTAATCCACCTCCGAACTTCATTGGGGAGGAACAGCAGCAAGAAAAGATTCGACAAGGACTCAGGAGATAGAGCAAGGCTTCAGGAAGTGGAAACAGGGTAACCAATTACTCACAAATGAAAATCACCAAATCGTTGAGGAGCTGGAAAGGGAGGTACGCAAAAGAAGCATCAGACATGACGAAGGCAGAGACATTCTATGATGGGGTTACCAACCTAAAGGCGCCTTCACCACATCTAAGGCCTACAAAATCATGTGCAATAACCCTGCTCCCCCTTACCCAATTTGGAGCAAAATCTAGGGGTTAGGATCTTGGCCCAAAGTCTCCTACTTCCTTTGGTTGGTAGGACATTAGAGAATCCTCACATGGGATAAACTTAGGCACATAAATTTTCATGGCCCCTCCATTTGTATTAATTGCAAATCCCATGAGGAAACTCTCCAACACCTCCTGGACTCCTGCCCCTTAGCCAATCAGCTATGGGAAAAGGCAAGCTTCAGATGTCAAAGAAGATGCAGACTTGAGGACGACATAACCAACTCTTTACGTCATTGGCAACAGAATCCTTACAAAAGTGAAATTCTCAACCATTTATGGAACATAATCCCCGGGTTCCTCCTATGGAGCATATGGAAGGAAAGGAACAAACGCATATTCAAAGATCAATGCTCCCCGATAGATAGTATCTGGAGCACGCTTTGTGGGAATCTCAAAGAGACGCTGATGCTCTGCTCATGGACTGAGGAAGACTTTCCGACTCTAGACAATGAGAAATCCATTTTAGAAAACTAGCAAATGCATCTTCCTCAGGAATCTCACAATAAAGGCCCTTCTAAAAGCAGCAACCTAAAAAAGGTCTGCTGGACTGCCCCTCCAAAACATACCTTCAAGCTCAACTTTGATGGTGCCTCAAAAGGAAATCCTGGAAATGCAGGCTTTGGCAGAATTTTAAGGGATCACGAAGGCACACCCTTGCTGCTCTACTATGGGAACATTGGGTGGGATACCAATAACTCGGCAGAGTTAGAGGGACTATGGCAAAGACTCCTTCTCTCATGGAAACACAACTTCCAACCCCTGGAGGTGGAAGGAGATTCCCAGATCCTTATAAATATGGCCAAGCATCTCCTAAATGGTTATCATGCAAGGAAAATAGCCACCAGTTGGAGGCTTGAAGGAAGACTGGAAGCCATAGAACAAGCGCTCCATAGTTTCAAGGCCATCACCTTCAATCACATAAAAAGGGAAGGCAACAAGGTCGCCGACCTCCTGGCCAATATAGGGGTGGAAAATGAGAATACTCTACTCACACGAAATTTGGACATTATATCGAATCATGATCCGGTACAGGAATGCACTCATCTGGTCCAAAACAATGCAGCTCCCCCGGATGCAGGTGATAGAACGGATGGGATGCATATTTAAATGCGGCCACATGCTAGCCATGCGCAGTTGCAAGGAACACACATGGGCGCAGGCCTGTTTTCAGCCGCGCGGGAGTGGTCTGTTTAATATTTACCAGAGGAGCTTAAATGCTCTGTCCACCCTTGTACGCAAGCCAGGGTCCGGCTCTTCGGCTCGCATGGATGTTGCAGTAATGGCGGACGGTTTCGAGGTGAAGGAAGTTATGTTAAATGCAATGGTGGGTTGGGCTTCACTGCGTCGGTTTATGGTCTGTTCATGGTTCAACCTCAGGGTATGTTTATGCAACCTCTGGAGCTGCGAGTAGCTCCAAGCGGCTATCTTTCCGTCTGGGCCAACTCGTCATCTGTTTGTGGTCTCCTCGGGACTGGTTTGATTCTCACTTTCGCTCTGCGCATTATCCATTCAGCCCCTGCAATCATGGTTAGGCCTTGACAGCGAATGCTCAGCCATCGAGGCACCTCCCGTGGAGGGTCTTCGCGCCCTCCTGTAGATGATACTTCTCCCCATTGCTGCCATTGCCATTGCCATCGTGCCCGTGAAGGCAACCCCCTTCAGTCAAGTCAATTCCTGGATTCAAGCGCTTCTGATTCTGCTTCCTCGCCCACCTTCGGCTCTTCCATTTTCAATTTCAACAGTTCTTTGAACTGCCCCCAGATCAGTGCCCATGTGTCGGTTCTCTTCATTGAAGAATCCCCGGATGGCAGTGATACTCAAAACAGTCGAGGGAAGCAGCCAACTGATGACTCAGAGAAAGTCATGAAGATGCCCACTGTAGATCCAGAGAATGTCTCAAAATGCCCTCTAGCTCAGGAGGCGATGATCAGCAAAAGAGAAGATGTGAACATGGAAACCGCTCCAACTGCTGCAGAGGTGGAGGAATACGGTTGGTGCCAGGTGGTTGAGAAGGAACCGGAAGAATAGCGGTGCCTTTGTTCCAGGTCTCTGCGGCACATCTGTTAGGACTTTCGGCCTCTCTCACTGTTTTGATTATGTGTTGGTTTTCATGTTTATGTTCGGTTGGCAAACTGTCCATGTTTGGGTCTTGGGTTTTGGAATCTTTCTCTACGGCTGGGAAGTGTTTGTTTCCCCTGCGCGGGACTAATCTATTGTTCTGCTGGCACCCCTGCGAGGGCTGGTTTATTTTTGTTCTGTTTAAGTCCTCGGACATTGCAGTCTCAACTGTTCCAAGCTGCCATTACAGGCAACTTGGTTCTTTCTGTCTTTAAATGATGTAACTGTTTTCTGTTTATGTATATAATAGAATAGTTTTAACGAGAAAAAAAAAAAGAAATTTACATCAAAATGACATAGATAACCATAAGAAGACTCTCAACAATGAAGAGCAAGACCATGATAATCATCAACAACCACCATGCACCATATATGAATCTATAACATAATCATCTGATAGCAGCAACATAAACGTCATAATGAAAGAATCATGATCCTCCTCATAGATAAAATAGTGTAGCATCAATCATTCCAATATCAACACTTAACCAAATATGCAATATTTCCAAGCATCACCAAGAAGCTATAGAAAAAGAATAATATTGTACAATAACTTTTTTTCAATAACACATCCTTTTGCCCTCATGTCATCCAAATCAACATGCTCTTTCCACATATAGGAAGAGCCATAATCAACAAGAAGAAATATCTAACACTTTACCTACGACATCATAGATAAAAAATGAATGCATCAACAATATATGTGCAAACAAAGGGTACCTCCAGCATCTTAAGCCATAAAACATAACTGATCAATAACATGTACATATCCTCCTTATCAAGTGTATCAAGCAGTATTGACAGACCATTTAATAAATTCACGAAATGAAACTCAAGCAACATATAGGCATTATTCATAACCTTTCCACATGCAACCCATGCATCATTGATCACCCATGACATAATGACAACAACATATATATATCTTTTAATCGATGAAAGATTCAAAAAAATAGTGAGTAAATCATGACCTCATCATCATCAACCAATGTCAGATAAGCAATGCCCAAAAAGAGACCATAATGTCGATAATGAACTACTAGAAGTAAACTAGTGTATAGGTCTTGAATTATAGAATTAAATCTTTGCTACAAATCACAACATTTGTTAAACCCACATCTCATCACACATCACTACATTTGGATCAAATCATCATCATAGCTAAAAATCTAACATTACAAGAAAAAATAGGTCAAGAAAGTATTTTCATTAGTCTTCACTAAACTTTCATATCTATCAGATGTGGTCCATCTCCTTTCTTCCTGGTTCAGCCTGTTCCAGATTCAATCACATAAGAATAAATAATTTAATTTCAAACATAAGACCTTGATCTCCATCTTCTTATATATATATTTTCCTTAACCAATACCTTAGGTAAATCCTTTGGTAATGTTGTTAGTATTTGTTGATGGGATCAAATAAACATTTCCGCAAACATTACTATGGGCCAATACCATGGTAATGACCCCTAGTAGCTAGATTACCATGGTTCAAATTCTATATGCGACATTCACTTACAAGACCTGTGTATGTACGCGACCCTTATCCATAGGGTTTGTGTATCCTTTCTCAAACTTCACATTTATCATCCATATGTAATATAACTAGCATTTATCTATCCATACCTATCTTCATGGGTTCCACAGTCATCAATCTTGACCTCTTTATTAAGTAGGTTTCCATGAAAGACAATACATTAGACATAATTTTAGAAATCCCCCCCTTTAGACTTGATGGAAACGACTTTAGTGTTTGGTCACCACCTGCAAACACACATGTAAATACCAATAATTCTCTCGAAACACCTCCAAACAACAAGCTTCTCTCCTCCTTTGACATCAAGGGCAAAGGCTTGAACTGAGATTAATGAGGTACTTCCCTTATAGCGCTCATCATTGTAAGTCTGATCGGCTGAATATAAATCATGAAATCTATATTTTGACCATGCTCCCCCTTAGCATATGCTAAACTTATGAAGATATTCAATAGAGAACAAGACTTTAGGACTCAACTAAACGTGACCTTTCTTATCACCAATGAGTTATAACTACATCAGACACCTAACATATTGGTTTTACATATTGGACCCAAATTTTACATCAATTACCCAAAATAATGGGATTACATACATGACATGACTAGATCTTAGTAGCCCATAAATGACTAAATGTTATAATTATTACAACATAGGTCTTGCCATGACATTTACATGAAAATGACATACATAAGCATAAGAAGACTCTCAACAACGAAGAGAAAGACCGTCATAATCATCGACAACCACCATGCACTGTATATGAATCTATAACATAATCATCTCATAGAAACAACATAAACGTCATAATCAAAGCATCATGATCCTCCTCATATATAAGATGGTATAGCATCAATTATTCCAATATCAACACTTAACCAAATATGAAATATTTCCAAGCATCACCAAGAAACTATAGCAGAAGCATAAGATTGTGCAATAAAGTTTTGTCAATAACACATCATTTTTCCCTCATGTCATCCAAATCAACATGCTATTTCCACTTATAGGAAGAGTCATAATCCACAAGAAAAAATATCAAACTCTTGAACCACGACATCATAGATAGAATATGAATGCATCAACAATATATGTGCAAACAAAGGGTACCTCCAGCATCTCAAGCCATAGAACATAACTAATGAATAACATATACATATCCTCCCTATCAAGTGTATCAAGCAGGATTAAGAGACCATTTAATAACTTCACCAAATGAAACTCAAGCAACATATAGGCATTATTCATAACCTTTCCACATGCAACCCATGCATCATTGATCACCCATGACATGATGACAACAATGTATATATCTTTTCATCAATGAAAGATTCCAACAAATAGTGAGTAAACCATGAAATCATCATCATCATCCAATGTCAAATATGAAGTGCCCAACAAGAAACCATAATGCCAATAATGAACTACTAGAACCAGCCTAGCGTATAGATCTTGAATTACGGAATTAAACCTTTGCTACAAATCACAACATCTGCTAAACCCACATCTCGACACACATCACTACATTTGGATCAAATCATCATCATAGCTACAAATCTAACATTACAAGAAAAAATAGGTCAAGAAAGAATATTCATTAGTTTTCACTAAACTTTCATTTCTATCGGCTGTGGTCCATCTCGTTTCTTCCTGGTGCAGCCTCTTCCAGATTCAGTCACATATGAATAAATAATCTGATTTCAGACATAATACCTTGATCTCCATCTCCTTATATATATATTTTCCTTAACCAATACCTTAGGTAAATACTTTGCTAATGTTGTTAATATTTGTTGACGAGATCAAATAAACATTTCTGCAAACATTACTGTGGGCCAATACCATGGTAATGATCCCTAGTATCTAGATTACCATGGTTCAAATTCTATACACGACTTTCACTTACAAGACCTATGTATGTATGTGACCCTTATTCATAGGATCTGTGTATACTTTCTCAAGCTTCACATTTATCATTAGTCTGTAATATAACTAGAATTTCTCTATCCATACCAATCTTCATGGGTTCCACGGTCATCAATGTTGACCTCTTTATTAAGCACGTTTTCATGAAGGACAATACATTAGACATAATTCCAGAAATCTCCCCCTTTAGACTTGATGGAAACCACTTTAGTGTTTGATCACCACTTGTAAACACCTACAAACACACCTGTAAATACCAATAACTCTCTCTAAACACCTCCAAAAAACAATCTTCTCTCTCCTTTGACATCAAGGGCAAAGGCTCGAACCAGGCTTAATGAAGTACTTCCCTTGCGGTGCTCATCATTGTAAGTCCGATCGATTGAATATGAATCATGAAATCTATATTTTGGCCATGTTCCCCCTAAACATATGTTGAACCTTATGAAGATATTCAATAGAGAACAATACTTTAGGACTCAACCAAACATGACCTTTCCTACTGCCAATGACTCATAATTATATTAGACACCCAACATATTCAGTTTACATATTGGACGCAAATTTTACATCAATTACCCAAAATAGTGGGATGACATACATGACATGACTCAATCCCAATAGCCCATAAATGATTGAATGTTAGAAATATTACAACATCAGTCTTGCCATGAGATTTACATCAAAATGAGATACATAACCATAAGAAGAATATTAACAAGGAAAAGCAAGACCATCATAATCATTGACAACCACCATGCACCGTATATGAATCTATAAAATAATCATCTCATAGCAACAACATAAATGTCATAACGAAAGCATCATGATCTTCCTCATATATAAGATGGTGTAGCATCTATCATTCCAATATCAACACTTAACCAAATATGCAATATTCCAAAGCATCACCAAGAAACTATAGCAGAAGCATAAGATTGTGAAATAAATATTTGTCAATAACACATCCTATTTCCCTCATGTCATCCAAATCAACATGCTCTTTCCCCAAGAAAAAATATCAAAATCTTGAATCACAACATCATAGATAGAATATGAATGCATCAACAATATATGTGCAAACAAAGGGTACTACCAACATCTCAAGCCATAGAACATAATTGATCAATAACATATACATATCCTCCTTATCAAGTGTATCAAGTAGGATTGAGAGACCTTTTAATAATGTCACCAAATGAAACTCAAGCAACATATAGGCATTATTCATAACCTTTCCACATGCAACTCATGCATCATTGATCACCCATGACATAGTGACAACAACATATATATCATTTCATCAATGAAAGATTCCAACAAATAGTGAGTAAATTATGAACTCATAATCATCAACCAATGTCAGATAAGTAGTTCCCAACAAGAGACGATAATGTCGATAATGAACTACTAGAAGAAAACTAGTGTATGAATATTGAATTATTGAATTAAACATCCGCTACAAATCACAACATCTGTTAAACCCACATCTCGACACACAAAACTACATGTGTATCAAATCATCATCATAAATACAAATCTAAGATTACAAGCAAAAATAGGTCAAAAAAGTATTTTCATTAGTCTTAACTAAAATTTCATATCTATCAGATGTCATCCATCTGCTTTCTCCTTGGTGCAGCCTGTTCGAGATTTAATCACATATGAATAAAGAATTTAATTTCACACATAAGACCTTGATCTCCTTTTCCTTATATATATATTTTCCTTAACTAATACTTTAGGTAAATCCATTAGTAATGTTGTTAGTATTTGTTGATGGGATCAAATAAACATTTTTGCAACCATTACTATGGGCCAATACCATTGTCATGACCCCTAGTATCCAGATTACCATGGTCCAGATTCTATGTGTGACTTTCACTTACATGACCTGTGTATGTACGTGACCCTTCTCTATAGGATCCATGTCTACTATCTCAAAATTCATACTTATCATCAGTCTATAATATAACTAGCACTTATCTATCCCTACCAATCTTCATGGGTTCCACAGTCATCAATGTTGGCATCTTTATTAAGTAGGTTTCCATGAAGGAAAATTTAGCCATAATTCCATAAATCTCCCCCTTTAGACTTGATGGAAACCACTTTGGTGTTTGATCACCACCTGTAAACACCAGCAAACACATCTGTAAATACCAATAATTCTCTACAAACACCTCCAAACAACAATATTCTCTCCCCCTTTGACATCAAGGGAAAAGGCTTGAACCAAGCTAAGTGAAGTACTTCCCTTGTAGTGCTCATCATTTTAAGTCTAATCGGCTGAATATGAATCATGAAATCTATATTCTGACCATGCTCCCCTAAGCAAATGTTGAACCTTCTGAACATATTCAATAGAGAACAAGACTTTAGGACTCAACAAAACATGACCTTTCCTATCACCAATGAATCATAATTACATCAGACACCCAACATATTTGGTTTACATATTGGAACCAAATTTTACATAAATTACCCAAAATAATGGGATTACATACATGACATGACTTGATCCCAATAGCCCATAAATGACTAAATGTTAGAATTATTACAACATAGGTATTGCCATGACATACATAACCATAAGAAGACTCTCAACAATGAAGAGCAAGACCATCATAATCATCGACAACCACCATGCACGCTATATGAATCTATAACATAATCATCTAATAGCAACAACATAAACATCATAATGAAAGCATCATGATCCTCCTCATATCATTCCAATATCAACACTTAACCAAATATGCAATATTTCCAAGCATCACTAAGAAACTATAGCAGAAGCATAAGATTGTGCAAGAAAGTTTTGTCAATAACGCATCCTTTTTCCCTCATGTCATCCAAATCAACGTGCTCTTTCCACATATAGGAAGAGCCATAATACGCAAGAAAAAATATCAAACTCTTGAGCCATGACATTATAGATAGAATATGAATGCATCAACAATATATGTGCAAACAAAGGGTACCTCCAACATCTCAAGCCATAAAACATAATTGATCAATAACATATACATATCCTCCTTACCAAGTGTATCAAGCAGGATTAAGAGACCATTTAATAACTTCACCAAATGAAACTCAAGCAACATATAGGCATTATTCATAACCTTTCCACATGCAACCCATGCATCATTGATCACCCATGACATAATGACAACAACATATATATCTTTTCATCAATGAAAGATTCCAACAAATAGTGAGTAAATTATGAACTCATAATCATCAACCAATGTAGGATAAGCAGTGCCCAACAAGAGACCATAATGTTGATAATGAACTACTAGAAGAAAACTAGTGTATGGATCTTGAACCTCTGCTACAAATCACAACATCTATTAAACCCACATCTCGACACACGTCACCACATTTGTATCAAATCATCATCATAGCTACAAATCTAACATTACAAGCAAAAATAGGTCAAGAAATTATTTTGATTAGTCTTCACTAAAATTTCATTTCTATCATATGTGGTCCATCTCCTTCTAGTGTAGCCTGTTCCAGATTCAATCACATATGAATAAGTAATTTAATTTCGTACATAAGACCTTGATCTCCATCCCCTTATATATATATTTTCATTAACTAATACCTTAGGTAAATCCTTTGGTAATGATGTTAGTATTTGTTGATGGGATCAAATAAACATTTCTACAACCATTACTATGGGCCAATACAATGGTAATGACCCCTAGTATCCAGATTACCATGGTCTAGACTCTATACGCGACTTTCAATTACAATACCTATGTATTTACGCAACCCTTCTCCATAGAATCCGTGTATACTTTCTCAAACTTAACATTTATCATCAATCTGTAATATAACTAGCATTTCTCTATCCATACCAATTTTCATTGGTTCCATAGTCATCAATTTTCACCTCTTTATTAGGCAGGTTTCCATGAAGGGCAATACATTAGCCATAATTCCAGAAATCTCCCGCTTTAGACTTGATGGAAACCACTTTGGTTTTTGGTCACCACCTGTAAAAACCAGCAAACACACTTGTAAATACTAATAAGTCTCTCCAAGCACCTCCAAACAACAATATTATCTCCCCCTTGACATGAAGGGAAACATCTTGAACCATTCTGAATGAAGTACGTCCCTTGTAATGCTCATCATTGTAAGTCTGATCGGCTAAATATGAATCATGAAATCTATATTCTGACCATGCTCCCCCTAAGCATATGCTGAACCTTCTAAAGATATTCAATAGAGAACAAGACTTTAGGACTCAACCAAACATGACCTTTCCTATCACCAATGACTCATAATTACATCAGACACCCAACATATTGGGTTTACATATTGGACCCAAATTTTACATCAATTGCCCAAAATAATGGGATTACATACATGAGATGACTTGATCCCAATATCCCATAAATGACTAAATGCTAGACTTATTACAACATAGGTCGTTCCATGACATTTACATCAAAATGACATACATAACCATAAGAAGACGCTCAACAATGAAGAGAAAGACCATGATAATCATCAACAACCACCATCCATCGTATATGAATCTGTAACAATAATTTGAAAGAAGCAACATAAACATCATAATGAAAGCATCGTGATCCTCCTCATAGATGAGATGGTGTAGCATCAATCATTCCAATATCAACACTTAACCAAATATGAAATATTTCCAAGCATCACCAAGAAACTATAGCAGAAGCATAAGATTGTGCAATAAAGTTTTGTAAATAACACATCCCTTTTCCCTCATGTCATCCAAATCAACATGCTCTTTCCACATATAGGAAGAGCCATAATCCGCAAGAAAAGATATCAAACTCTTGAACCACGACATCATATATAGAATATGAATGCATCAACAATATATGTGCAAAAAAAGGGTACCTCCAACATCTCAAGCCATTGAACATAACTAATCAATAACATATACATATCATCCTTATCAAGTGTATCAAGGATGATTAAGAGACCATTTAATAACTTCACCAAATGAAAATCAAACAACATATAGGCATTATTCATAACCTTTCCACATGAAACCCATGCATCATTGATCACTTATGACATAATGACAACGACATATATACCTTTTCATCGATGAAAGATTCCAACAAATAGTGAGTAAATCATGAACTCATCATGATCAAGCAATGTCAGATAAGAAGTGCCCAACAAGAGACCATAATTCTGATAATGAACTACATGAATCAAACTAGTGTATAGATCTTGAATTACTCAATTAAACCTTCGCTACAAAACCCAACATCTATTAAACCCACATCTCGACACAAATCACTACGTTTGGATCAAATCATCCTTATAGCTACAAATATAACATTACAAACAAAAATAGGTCAAGAAAGTATTTTCATTAGTCCTCGCTAAAATTTCATATCTATCGGATGTGGTCCATCTCCTTTCTTCCTAGTGAAGCTTGTTCCAGATTCAATCACATATGAATAAATAATTTAATTTCACACATAAGACCTTGATCTCCATCTCCTTATATATATATTTTCCTTAACCAATACCTTAGGTAAATCATTTGGTAATGCTATTATTTGTTCATGGGATCAAATAAATGTTTCCACAAACATTACTATGGGCCAATACCATGGTAACGATCACTAGTATCCAGATTACCATGGTTCACATTCTATACGCGACTTTCGCTTACAAGACCTACATATGTACGCGACCCTTCTCCATAGGATCTATGTATAATTTATCAAACTTCATATTTATCATCAATCTTTAATATAACTAGCATTTCTCTATCCATACCAATTGTCATGCGTTCCACAGTCATCAATGTTGACATCTTTATTAAGCAGGTTTCCATGAAGGACAATAGATTAGCCATAATTCCTGAAATCTCCCCATTTAGACTTGATCAAAACCACTTTGGTGTTTGGTCATCACCTATACACACCTACAAACATACCTGTAAATACCAATAATTCTCTCCAAACACCTCCAAACAGCAAGCTTCTCTCCCCCTTTGACATCAAGGGCAAAGGTTTGAACCAGGTTGAATGAAGTACTTCCCTTGCAATGCTCATCGTTGTAAGCCTGATCAGCTGAATATGAATCATGAAATATATATTTTGACCATGCTACCCTAAGCATATGCTGAACCTTATGAAGATATTCAATAGATAACAAGACTTTAGGACTCAACCAAACAGGACCTTTCCTATCACCAATGACTCATAATTACTTCAACCACGCAACATATTGGGTTTACATATTGGACCCAAATTTTACATCAATTACCCAAAATAATGGGATTACATACATGACATGACTTGATCCCAATAGCCCATAAATGACTAAAAGTTAGAAATATTACAACATAGGTATTTCCATGACATTTACATCAAACGGACATATATAACCATAAGAAGACTCTCAACAATGAAGAGGAAGACCATGATAATCATCAACAACCACCATGCACCATATATGAAATTGTAGCATAATCATCTGATATAAGCAACATAAACATCATAATGAAAGCATCATGATCCTCCTCATAGATAAAATGGTGTAGCATCAATCATTCCAATATGAATAATTAACCAAATATGCAATATTTCTAAGCATGACTAAGATACTATAGCAGAAACATAATATTGTGCAATAATTTTTTTCAATAACACATCATTTTGCCCTCATGTCATCAAAATCAATATGCTATTTCCACATATAGGAAGAGCCATAATCCGCAAAAAAAAAAAAAAATTAAACTCTTGAACCACGACATCATAGATAGAATATGAATGCATCAACAATATATGTGCAAACAAGGGTACGTCCAGCATCTCAAGCCATAGAACATAATTAATCAATAACATATACATATCCTCTTTATCAAGTGTATCAAGCAAGATTAAGAGACTGTTTAATAACTTCACCAAATGAAACTCAAGCAACATATAGGCATTATTCATAACCTTTCCACATGCAACTCATGCATCATTGATCACCCATGACATAATGACAAAAACATATATATATTTACATCAATGAAAGATTACAACAAATAGTGAGTAAATCATGAACTCATCATCATCAACCAATGTTAGATAGGAAATTCACAACAAGAGACCATAATGCCGATAATGAACTACTAGAAGCATAAAAGATGCTCCCTCCTAAACTTTTGCCAATTTTTCATTATCAAATCTGATCATATCCATCTCATCAATCAATAAATGCATCAAAACCATGTTATCAACAACAATATAATATTTGCAACAACTCATAAACTCATCATGAACCAACATTATTCTAAGCAACATATGAGCATCATCAACAAACTATAACAAATCAATGCCAAAACAATAATTCTAATAAAGAAATGATGGAAACATATGAGAAGACCCCCCTTGAATCTGTGCCATTCATTTTCACCACTGAAACCATATGCGACTATCCAAATCAAAAATTGTGTATACATGATACTGTTTTTCATAAGATTCACATATAGAATATAAGATGTTGATTTTTCATAACCATAGACACCCCTGAACATTACATGTATGTTCCTATTCTTTGCTACCTCATTAGATTCAATGTTAGTAGTATATCAAAATAGAATAGGAAATATTTATCAAGGCACACATGCATAGCTCCCCCTATGATCATACACCATTGTTCATGTGGACCTCATCATCACCTGTTTTCTATGAGGTTATGTACCTCACATTAACTTCTGAAATCATTGTTAGAATTATACTTTAAATTAGAGTAGACCACATTGAGGACCATCTTCTTGTACTCTGAATCTGAGGAAGAGGAACTATACCTCTTATTTCTACTTGAATTCTTCTTTACTGGCACATATAATTTGTTTGCATTTCTGAATCCTCTTGCTATAACCCTTCCAGTCTCTTCTTCTATAACTTTTCATTTAGTTGATGTAAACACAATTATATGTCCTTTTTCATCTATTTGACCTACGCATAGAATATTCTACTTTATCCCTCGAACTAATAATGCATCAATTGCTTTTGTATACTTAACAATATTGGCTCCACCTTTTCCTAGAAATTTTGATGGAGCACTATTTCCAGTCATGTGGTGAGCATTCATTGTCTATGTACCATTCACCTTTGTCTACAAATGAGCTAAGAGAAAGACCACACTTTATTTGTTCTTCTTCCTTTTACTTAATATGAGAAGTGTTGGTGGATCTATCTTTCTCAGTTATTATGGTGATAATATTATTTTTTGGTTGCTTGCATTGGGGGTAACCAACTTGATTCCTGTGTGAATCCATTGAATTTTTCCTACATTCTTTTGCTACAATCCCAAACTTGTTACAAGGATAACATCTTATATGACGATAAAAGGAAGCAGAGGAATCATAATATTTCTATTTAATATTCCTCCTATTGCAATCAATATATTTGTGATCAAATATGTTGCAAGAAAAAAATATCCCTGAAAGAAACTTGAATACCTAGGAGTTGATGATGTTCTTGTGAAGTGGCTATTTTTTGTAGATAGAAACAATTTGCTTATGCAATTGGCTACAATGTATCCATAGTTATGAAATATAAAACATTCAACATCATTGATCAGAGGAGAGAATCGATTACTGTTTCTATTATTAGAAGAAAATTCATTTTCCTTGGATGTTGATCTGCTTGATCTCTCATATCTTTTCCAGGTCTTTCAGAGTTTTCTTTGTTAACCTCATAATTTCCTACACAAGCTTCTAATCTAGATTCTCCTTTTATAGTTTCATGAAAACCAAGACCATATTTAATGGAGGGAGACCTTTCACTACTAATAATGTTATCGAAAATATTAGTACTTTCTTGAAATTTCAAGTGTTTATCCTTTTCTTCTAATTAACCTTTTAGAATATTTACCTCGACCTCCACTATTTGGCATTGTTATTCCTTTTCTAAATAATGCTTCCTCCTTCCTTCTTCAATATTTCTCCCTTCTTTCAGTTGCTCTTTTAATTCGTTAATATCTTATTTCAACCCATTCTCTTGTTCTTCCAATACTTGAAGTAACTCTTCATTTTGTTTGTTTGAATTTTCAAGATCTGACCTTAGAGAGATGATATCAACTTCAAGTCCTTCACAATATTTATCATGATCCATATTCTCATATGCCTGCAACTTATTCTTAAGATGGTTAATCCTATTAAAAAAAAAACGAGTTTTCTTCTAATATTAAGAGGTTTCTCTAACTTGTCTTCTTATGAATAAATAGCTTCATTTTGCATATCATACTTGTTAATCTAAAGATGATCTGAGGTTGTCATTGATGTCAACCCAAGTAGCACCAGGCGCTACCCTAATCTTGCAAGGGAATTTTGACATGACCACTTACTCTATTTTGAGTCAAGGATCTTCTAGATGGATTCTACTTGTCGAGATGTTTCCGTTGATATATCGCACACCAAGTAATTCTTCACGGTTTGAGAGATATTCATGTTTGAAGTTAGTAAGTCCAGTTAGTGGGCTAAAACCCTATGGGATTATGGCATGGAACTCATAATTGGTATTGGTCATTGAATAGTCAATAATTAATAATCTTTTAAGCTCCTAAAATCCCTCCAACATTCTCTATAAAATCCCCTCTCAACTCTATAAAAAGAAATCTCATATATCCTCCAAATGAAGTGATTGTGGAATTTTCACTATAACTTCATTTTTTAGAAGTCTTAGACTCTGAAATGAAAACCCATTTGATTCGCAATCCTGATGAACGTTGTGACCAAATTTCAGATCTTGGTTCACTATATTTGTAGCGATATGATATGTGGAAGTTAGGGTTTTGCAGGCTCCCGAATTTCACCACAAAGAAGTGACCATGGCAACAACATCATAACTCTCTCTCTCAGAAGAGGATTGGAATTCTGTAAAATGTGTTGAATAGTGCAAACTTTATTTTTTTTTGTATCAATTGTAGAGCCAAAGGAGGAAACAGTGACACGTGGCATGTCGTACAAGTTCAATCTACTGAACTAGTAGATAATTAGGTCATTGTGAGAGATTGGGCATAAATTTTCCTTGAAGAGTCCAAATCGGGTCAAACCTATGGCATTGGAAAGAAGACTCAGAGGGATATAATAGAACCTAAGATCACATATTGGGGATCTGAAATCACATAGATACATCATATTAAATATCGTTCTCCTAAAAGGTGAGAAAAACTAGATAAAGTGTTGTCAAGGGGTGCAATGGACCATACTTTCTAGGGCTGCAAAGAGAAAGGTGCAGCAAAATGATGCAGTAGAGGTAAGCTAAAGGTAAGTATCTTTTTTATATGTATGTTCATTTATTAATTGCATTAGGTTCTTTGTATTCTAATTTGTTGCTTTTTTTTAGCACTGACATATGCTCTACAGGATGAGGTGAGTTTTGTTATTATCATGTCATGCATATTTTCTTGAAGACTTTTTGTAGTTATTATATATTCATGCTGGCTTGAGGGGGCCTGACCTAGGTTCAGTGTTAGTTAGCCAAACAAATCCCTACACTACTGGCTCTTTCAACATCATCTCGTGGAGCGTGGACCGAAGTCTCACCCGAAGCACTATGGGGGGATGTTGGAACCAAGTTTTCGCACCCTTGAGATGGTTGTGATGTCGGTTTATTCCAACTATACCTGTCCTCATGTAGGTGGCTTTGATATTTGTTCTACCCTTCAGTACCTTTGTGATTTGTTACAATCGACCTTCACGTAGCCCTAACCAGGGGCTGAAGTCCTTTCACGCTGCTAGGGTAGCAAACTGTGCTAATTCCCAAACTAGGCTAAGTATCTTATTTATCTTATTAACAAATCTTAATTATCTTCGCATAAACAAATGTTCTTACTTGCATTCACTTAACCAATACAGTTATACACATTTGCGCATCATATAAGCATTAGAAGTGAAATTCATACCTAATATAACAAATGCATAAACATGAAATAAAGACGCAGAAATGATAGAAACTTCTCTTTATTAATGCTTCCAGATGACTATAGACTCAACTCGCCCTACACACTCAGCTACAGGGGTTTGTGCACTCAGCTGTGAACTACTATGCCTCTGTAGACTCAACTGCAGAGCCTCTACCTGTGCTATGATACAAAACATTGACTTACACTTCAAACATTTCTCGCATACATTTGTATTATTTTACCTTAGATGCCTTTGACTACTTAGAGCTTCACTCTATTTATACAATTCCATGGTCCATGGACCATGGCGAGATCGTCTACAGCCGCAATTACATTATCAAAATAGGGGTAGACAATCCTATGACTTTTTAACAACTATGCGCTCTATGCCCACAAAATGTGAAGTCTTTACATTGGAATTACAACATTGGACCAAAATTTGGGCTCTAAGCCATAAATTGCCCATGGGGGATCCCGTGCCGAACAGGCCCCCAACACAAACATTGTGACTCACCCTCAAGTCACTCTACAGGTGCAGAGATCTTAGCACGAAGACCTCCCAGCTCTGTTTGGATTCCTACAAGTTTAGAAGCGCATTGAGCGGTTGCCTGTTGGACTTCCTCCACGCGTTGTTTGATGATCGTTGTTGTTGACACCCTAAATCCTCTCCTAAATTGCTTGTAGTTGCACGACATTTGCTTCAATGGAGGCTGTAATTTTATATGCATCATCGATCCATCGCTATATGCATGCTTTTAAGACTGCTTTCTTATGCTAAGCAGCATCCACTTGTTCCTTGAGCGCCTTTTCCTACTACATCCTTGCAAGCCTCTGTGTAAGGGCAACTGTCTGTGTAGTCCCTTTTACCTCATCATATTTCTGTTGCAGCTCACATGCCTCTGTCTCTAGGCACTCTATGTTTGAGTCCTCCTATAGGGTGGTTATGACCTTAAATGACTGTTCGAACAGCTTCATGCAGTCTGTCACTGCATTGTCAACTATCGCCATTACTGTTGTGGCCATGGTGGTATGTTGTTCTCTGACCTCCGGCAGAGATGAAGGCTGAGCCTTCAACTATAGTTATGCGATCTGCAATTTTAGCTCCAGCTGAATCCTGGCCATCTCTTCTCTTGTGTCGCGCACCCCTGAGGCTAACTTACAGATGCGCACCTCCACCGATTCCTCTGCTTGAATGGCCAACTCCTAGACCATTTGGCATGCTTTCTCCACAACCTGCATTATCTTCCTATTCTACTCCACTAACTCATTGCATTGCAGGTTCAACTGCTCAATGTTCATGCACTGCTCGCTCATTACTTGTATAGCATGACTCTCCCTGGCCCATAGTTCTACAGTGACTCCATCCTACAAAAGATAGAGCATCTCCTGAGGGTGCACAGACATATCTAACCCAACCCCTTTCAAACTTCTGACCATGTCCCTATTGGCCTCCTTCTCTATACTAAGTGCCCCATTTGGTAGCACTATCATGTTGGTCACCTTGGCGCGCAACATTTCCTCGATAGTTGAACTGTCGAATGCGAGGTTGGTGGACATGACGCCAGCCTATGGAGAGCGAACCTACAACTCCTGTATTTCTGTTTTGAGAGCCTCCAATACCAACTATTTTTGTTCCTCAAACTGTTGTAGGGTCTCCATAGAGACATCCCTCACCATTTCACCAATATCATGTAAATCCTCCTCAGTGAGGGTGATTGGGTCGAACAATGTCTTTGAGGCCTTTATTCTCTTTTGTGGCCCTACCTACTCTCATGATCGTGGATGTTTGAGTTGGGTGGACATCATCTGCGGGTCCGCGCCACCTTGTTCTATGTCTGTCTCTGGCTCAGAAAAAGGTGACATCTGTCCTTCATGCTCTTCTTCACCTATTTTATGCTATTGTTCCGCCAACATCGCAGCATCGTGCGCTGCCTGGGCATTAGCCATAGCTTCTTCTTTCCTGTGCTTTTCTGCCAATTGTGCCATCGGAAGTTTTGTCTCTTCCTTCTTGTGTTACACGAAGGACTTCTCTATTTCCATTGTGGAGCAAGCTGGAGCGTGCCACTTCGGTAGCCAAGACTCAAGGATTGTGAATATCACATCGTCAGTCACCAAATACGGTAAATCATGCCACGTCTTCGTAGGGTCCTTCCACACCCTAATAAAGACATGGTGGAAATCTGCTTTGAACTTTGCAAAGCTCTGCAAATTGTTGTATACTGTGGGTGATAACCATGGCTGGCCATTGATCCCCATCCTGATATTCATCTCCGCGAGCACCAAAAATATCTTCCTCTCTCTAATCTGATACATGTCCCTAATCGACCACATCAAAGCGTAATTCACTGTCTCTGGAAGGTCCTGCATGACCAAAGGGAACTGGCTATCTTCGAGCAACTCCCATGCCACTAGTACTATCAAAAATAGGAGCCATGCATAATGAAATGTTTTTCCCTATTCCCGCGCCTCGTGGCAGTTCGTAAGGAACTCATCGCATAGGTAGTTCACCCGGTTGAACTGGAATCCTTCTACGCATTGCACCACTAGTGCAACCACTGGCATGGGCACCTAATTCATATGACACTTCTGCATTACCTTTCCTGCCAATATCTGTGTCATGACCTTGACTGTAGGGTTGTTGATGCTGGAGATGGCATAGCCTCGCTTCTTCTTCTCCATATTAAAATTTTTCTTCATTGCCTCTGCGAGGGCCAACTCATGACCTTTTCCCTCTGAGATGTTTTCTGAGTCCTCTCCTGAGCAAGGTAGTCATGTAATCTTGTCAATCAGATGGTCTGTGATGGGGATGGGCTTGTCCAGCCATAAGCACCCATCACGTACCAAGAAGAACAACTGCCTAATGACAAAAATAATTACTGGGGCGCGGTGGTAATATGGTACATAGGGTAGGTTTAGCAACCTTGATTTCTCCACACCTCTAAGTCATTTCCGTGGCTTTAATTGGATTGTTCTAGCAGTCATGTCGATGCTCTGGCACATTAGCTTCGCATTTTCTAAATGTGTGAACTTCTCATGGTCAGCGAGGTCCCAAAATTTAAATTTCAACACAGGCACCCGCCCCAAGTGCGGTCCCTCAAAAATAATATCGTCAAGGAGCAGTGGGGTTTGTAGAGAGCTCTTGCTCTCATCTATATCCTTTGGAACCTTGGCTTTACACTTTTGTGTAGGAACATATTCCGGCATCCGGTGATAGGATCCACAACGTGGGTTTCGACTTCCATCTCTACATCCTCCTCCTCCACCAGGATTTCTTCATCCTCTTCCTCCTCATCAGCCTCCAAATTAATGGACTTCTCCTTTTCCTTCAATGTGAGCTTGGTCCTTAGTGGATTTCTGGGTGAGACGCGAACCGGGATCATGGCTTCCTTATTCTTCTTAGGTCTCGGTGTGTGCGGTGATTAAGGGATCTCGATGATTATTCCAATGCTCTCTGGTGCTTCCACTTCCACAATTTCCTATGTGGCTACCTTGGCTATCACTACTCCTATGTCCATGGCTTCTTTGGGTGCTGACATAGTGCTACTCCACAATTCCTTCAGTGTCTCAGGTAGTTTCTCAAACAACGAATTCGCTTTCAAAGTCTCGGATAAGTCTCGGTTCGTGAATACTCGAGTGTGCAATGACCCAGTTCTCAAATTTCCAAGTGTTTTTTGTTGGACAAACATTTGTACTTTATATCACCTTTTGAATTTGAATTCGACCATTCCCCCACATTTAGTCCATTAATGCTAGATTAGTGGCAGATTTCAAAGAATCTAACCCATAAAGTCTGTCGCCCACTCCATTTAGCATCAAACCAACCATCAAATCATGAACAGTGACTTTAACGGTCACTTTCGGGCAGACCTGCGTGCCAGCGCAGCTATCTTCACATTGTCATGGACCCTGTGACACTTCGTGACTACACGCAATCTTGACATCGCACAGTTCCCCAATAAAGTGATTTCTAGTTCTGCGCCTCCTTTCAGCTGCTTGGAGTGGTAAGACTGTGCCACTTTCATATAGTCACATCGTTGGATCACTAGTGTATGGCTTCAAGCGACTGCCATTCACCTTTCCTAGGAAGCATTCTCCATTTAACCTGACCAACTATATCATGGCTCTGACGGTAATTTCCTTAATAACATACCACCCTAACCAGTGCATCCTGAACTTTTTAGGGAATTTATCAAACTTACTATCATACAACAACACAAGATCGTTTACCTTGAATGTGTGCAACTTGATGTGTCGGTTGTGCCATGCCTTTTCACATTGCTTTTGGACCTGCTTGTGAAGTCCAACCAAAAATCGTTCTTCTTCAAACTCATCCAATTGCGCGAGCCTCTCCTCTAGGGCTCTGCGATCCATCATACCTGATGAGCCCCGAATTGGGTAACTTATTGGGCTCATTTTGCCTAATTTTCCTTGATCAATCCACCATTTTTCATAGATTATGCATGTTTTTTGAGTATGTTTATGTTATTTGAACGAATAAGGGTGGTCACTTTACCAAGGAGGCTAATACGTGGTTATTTCAGGTTTTTTGGACAAATTTTGGAGCAAAGCCAAGCAATTATGAGCTAGGTGATAGCCAAGCTTGAGGAAGCAAGGGTGAGGATTCGTAGGGAGGTTGTCTCTTGCATTAAATGGCCCTTCCTCGAAATCTCCACCCTCAACTCGGAGCTCAACAGGCCACCAAAACGAATCCTAAAGGCAGCCGAGCAGCTTTGGGAAGAGTGACTATTTACTGGCAGTTTGAACAGCCGAGTCCCTTGAATTAAGGAGGGCTGCTAGGCCCCTCGTAGTGTATAAATAGGAAGGCCTCAACCTTCATAGTTTACTTTTGGAACTGTTGGGTTTTGCACTATAGTGCTATCATTATCTCAGCTCGTTTTTGTAGCTACTGTTGTATAACTTTCTTGTGACATGATTATTTTTGGGTAATGAAAGGCAGCTCTATTTGGCATCAGCTCTGAGTTCTTTATAGGAGCCTATAGCTCTTGGGGTTGGGCCCAACCCAAGTGCCAGGGCTTCCTTATGTACTGTTATTTTCTTTTTATGTCTTTGCAAAATAATTTCTGTTAAGTAGATTAAAATCTTGCTGATTATCTAGGTCATTGTTGATGATTAAAAATACTTTTGATGTTCAGATTGAGTTGATAGGTTATTAACAGGGACAAGCTTTAGAAAAAAGCCATCAAGCACCTCTGATTTCACCTCTCCCTTAGTGGGATCAGGAGCTGGGATCAAGGTGACCTTGCTGCCAACAAAAACACAGTCTTTGCCTCGCCATGCAATCATTAGTGTTCGATTTTTATTTGCAGAAGTTGGTTACATGTTTAGAGTCTTGATTACTTCACTGCATAGTTGGTATCCATGGTTTCAGTGCAGATAAACTTCTGTTCATTCTCTTTACTATTAGCTAGATCAGATTAGGTCAACGTAACTAGGTCTCTGATTTTACAAGTCTTCATTGGATCAGTTGGAAAAACAACTTGCAGAGCACCTGTACCACTTCTCTATCTGCCCATACTCCATCAATCCCATCTGCTCCATCCCCTAACGTGGATTCTTGCCTCATGTTTGCCACATTTGCTCACATAACCCTAATTTTTGTGCAACATTGCTTCACTCCTCTTTGAACAAATCCAGCCATATTCATCTCTCCTCAGCTCCATCCACCAAGTCCTGGACCTCCTCACACCCCTGTCCTACCCCCATACTCACTCCTTCACCTTTCTCTCTCCATCCATCCTCCAAAATCCCATTTCTGAGCATCCTGTAGAAAATTACAAACATCCCGTAGAAATTCCATAACATCCTGTAGAACCCCTGCAGACATCCTGTAGAAGCTCACGAATGAAATTTCCTGATAGCCAAACTCTGTGAAACTCTCTGGAAGGGTGTTAGGGACCCCTTAGGCCCTCTCTGAACCTTCCCGACCTCCTCTAAGCATTTCCTCTTGCCAATCCACCTGTGCACAGTCAAAAACAGTTAAATCGCATGCATGATAATTCTGGCAACTTATTCAAAAATACAAAAAGATGTTTTCTTCAGATGTTACTGTAGAAGTAGCTTAGACACATGCATTCTACCTTCCTAGAAGTCAATGACATCTCTTTCAGTAGCTTGCATCCTCTTTCTTGCATCAGTAGGGCTAGCTGGTGAAATTACGGTTTCCTAGGGTTTACGTTTCCTTTCAGCTTCCCAGTTTCTTTCTGTGAGTAGATCAACCTTCTTTGAGTTAGCTTTCGTCCATCAGTTAAAAAGCTTCTTCTTAGAGCTCATAGAATTTGGCTTAATCTCCTAGTAGATTTATGCCAGCTAACCAAGTGACAGCTGCGGCAAGAGCTAGTACTTGTGCATACAGCATCGTCACTTCCAAGTTTGTTACGAACTACCGAGTTGATAAAAGTAAAGAAGGGAGTCCCAGGAGTTGCAGCATTATTGCTGCAATACTAGAGCCCACCATTCTTTTTGGTGTCGATGCCGGGGAAGCATCAGAGTATTTGTGATTGCTTCTTTTCTGCTATTTTTTTCTACTCCAACCTTCTGCTAAGTAGTTTATTTCAGTTCCGTTCTGCAATTTTAGTTCTGCAAAAGTAAATTAGACATTTCCTGCTTTCATAGATTAGCCTTTCAATTCCGTAATTTCAATTCTGCAAGCATAGAATAGAATTTCAATTCTGCAAGCATAGTCTAGCATTTCATTCCTGCAATTTGATTTCAGCAAAATAGCTTAGTCCTTTCCTGCTTTCATTTCAATTCCGCATTTTCATTTCTGCAAAATAGATTTTAGTTAGTTGCAATTCCATCTATTTCAGTTTTGCAGGTACAAGTAGAAAAAAGCAAAAGCAACCAAAAATCTTTTCATGCCTCGTAGGAACAGAGATAATACCAGAAAATTCCTACCCAACACCCCCACCACTTCACTGAGTCACCCTTCTCTCTTCTTTGGTGGCAGTGACCCAGAAGAACCTATAGGTGAACCTCCTGAGATATATGAAGATCCTATAACAAAAGAAGAGCAAGAAAACATTCGTTTTGAGACCATGGCTGAAAACAAAAATAGTAGAGAAGATGATGAGAGAATTTAAGGTACCTTCCCTATCTGAGAGACCGACGGGGACATGAAGATGAAGAACATAAGTCCCTCAGCCTTACCTCATTTCCATGGATTGACCACTGAAGACCCTAATACCTTCTTGTTTGAGTTTGTTGTCCTTTGTCGAACATATGACTATGCAGAAGATGAGAAAAAGTTGAAACTCTTTCCCTCTACCCTCAAGGATGCAGCATTATGCTGGTTCATGGGGTTACCTGGAAACAGTATCACCACTTGGGCTCAGATGCAGCAAGCCTTTAAAAACAAATACCGGGACTACTGTAGGTCAAAGGAATGAAGGGAGAAATCTTTCGGATGACCATGGGAAATGATGAGTCTTTAGAAGACTATAAGGAAAGGTTCCAACTCATCTATAAACGGGCCAGGTACACACTTGACCATGAATCTCTAAAGCTGGTTCTGCTCCAAGGAGTCCCTGAAGACCTTCTAGATACCCTTCACATGCTAGCTGGAGGAGACATCTACCAACTACCTTATCAGGACATAAAGACTGTGTTTAGAAACCACTCTAGGGAACCCTGGAAAAGAGGTAGGGGGAATCCACTTTCAGCTAGTACCACCTTCTCTAAGCATTAGTTTGCTAATCAAATGGAAGACCTCAAAAGTGAGATGAGACAGACCATTGCCATGCAACTTGATACTTTCCGAATCTAACAAAAGAAAGAGTAAGCTGAGAGGGCTTTGGCCATTTTTTGTCCTAGATGTACGAGGAAGCACCCTAAGAACAAGTGTCCATTGCACTCAATAGAGGTATGTTTCGTTTGTGAGGAAAACCACCCCACAAACCAATGCCCAACCTTGCCCGGATTTAAAGCCATGTACCAAGGGACTGAGGCAACCACTGAACCTCTCTACTTCCTCAACCAAAGGAGGCCGCGTGGGCCCAAACCTTACTAGCAGGGGATGCAAGGGACATCCCAAGCTTATTATAGCCCCAACCAATCTCCTCACATACCTTCTTGGGGGCCCCCTACTCATCCTTCCTAGTCCGCACAACCTCAGTGGAATGCACCTCAACCAGGGTGGAGGCCCAAATACAACTCTCCTCCTGCCATTCTACCTCCACCACCAGCTCAGCCGCAACCATTACCTCCTATTCCTCCAAGACAACCCCAGATGCCTGCTCAACCGATCCCGAACCCCAACAACCGACAGGCCCAGCAGGTATACACTGGGGAGACAACATGCCCTACCTATGCTGTGGAGATCTAGGAGATCAACCTGCGATCTAGGAAGACCCTTCTAGATTGCCAACCTCCTCCCCCAGAGGATGAGGAAGAGAAACAAGAAAGTGAACCCAAAGCCATTCCACCCTTTCCTAAGAGACTAACAATAACCACGCAACCGAAACCAGAAGAGACCAAACTTCTGGGAGAACTTAAACAGTTGTGTGTGAAAATACCACTTCTCCAGGCCATAAAAGATGTACCAATATACAACAAATTCATTAAGGAGAAGTGTTTCAGGCACCCAGGCAGGTGAAAGAGAGATGCCCTGACTATCAATGTCATAGGAAAACTGTCTGATCTAATGTTGGGGCAAGTCATCTGTCCAAAGTATTTAGACCCTGGGAGTCCTGTAGTTGATGTCCACATCAACGGCACCATAATCCCCCATACCTTGATTGATCTAGGGGCTGCCATTAATGTGATGACCAGGGACACCATGCTTAAACTCAACCTTCAGAGTTCCTTAAGGAAGACCTCGACAGTCCTGCAGTTAGCAGATCGCTCCACCGTGACTTCTGAAGGGATTGTGGAAGATGTCTTGGTCTTTGTTGACTATTTGGAGTACCCTACAGACTTCTTGGTCCTTCAGCCAAAGGAAAATCTCACTAGATACCCCCTCATTTTGGGAATGCCTTGGTTAGCCACTGTGGATGCTTACATCAATTGTCGAGCTGGAAGCATGACCATCGAGAATGGGCCTATGTCCAAGCAACTAGTCCTATACCCTCCTGCCCAACCTCTACTAGAACATGACTTACCACTCTGGTTGGAAAAGGTAGATGAGGATGAGGTCTACTCTGCACCATTGTGCACAGTAGAAACCACCAGGGGAGGTCCTCAAACCGAGGATGACTTGATTGAGAATTTGATTCGAAATCAAGCTCCCAGTGCATAGTCCTTAGAAGAGTTGGTGGAGGGTACCCAAGTTAGCACTTTAGTGGACCTCTGTGTGACTGATCCGACCTCTCCCAGAGTTAAGAATGTGGAGTTTGGCCCCGAAATAACTTTAAAGATCAGCTCCTCCCTATCTCCCTCCCAGGAGAAGGAGTTGTGTAGCTTACTGAACAATCATCTGGATGCTTTCACTTGGAGCTATAAGGAGATGAAAGGAGTCCACCCTTTGGTCTGTACCCATCACATTTACATTAAAGAAGATTGTAAACTAGTTAGGCAGCCTCAGAGGAGAATGAATCCAACCCTTAAAGACATTGTCAAAGAAGAATTGTAAAAATTGTTGGATGTAGGATTCATCTACCCCATCTCCGATAGTGAGTGGGTCTCACCTCTAGTGCTTGTGCCCAAGAAGAACAGGAAGTGGAGAATCTCTGTAGATTATAGAGAACTTAACAAAGCCATTAAGAAAGACCATTTCCCTTTGCCTTTCATAGATCAAGTGTTGGATGGACTGGCAGAGAAGAAGTTCTTCTCTTTCTTAGATGGGTTCAGTGGGTATAACCAGACCCAAATAATCCCGGAGGACCAAGATAAAACCACCTTCACTTGTCCATGGGGTACCTTTGCCTACCGAGTCCTTCCCTTGGGGCTATGCAACACTCCTACCACTTTCCAGAGAGCAGTATTGAGCATATTTTCTAAGTTGGTCCATGATTCGGTAGAAATCTATATGGATGACTTTACTCCTTATGGGTCCAACTTCCAAGAAGCATTGACTAATCTGGGAAAAGTTCTAACCAAGTGCATTGAGATAAACCTATCCCTCAATCTCAAAAAATGCAAATTCCTGATGACTGAAGGGACCATGCTAGGTGATACCATTTCTCGGCAAGGATTACAGGTGGATCCTAACAAGATTGCTATCATCCAGAAGGTCCCACCTCCTCAAAAGGTGAGAGATGTTCGGAGTTTCCTAGGCTTAGCAGGATATTATAGAAGATTCATTAAATATTTTAGTAAGCTAGCCTCGCCATTGTTTGGCCTCTTAGGGAAAGATGTTGAGTTTAAATGGACTGACGACTATCAAGGGGCTCTGGATGAGTTGAAAGATAAACTGGTGTTTGCCCCAATCTTAAGAAGTCCAAACTGGGCCCTACCTTTCCACATCCACACTGATGCATCGAACAAAGCCATAGGGGCAGCCTTAGGACAAGTTGAGGAGAAATTACCATATGCCACATACTTCGTCAGCAAAAACCTGTCCAAGGCAGAAATGAACTATATTGTAATCGAGAAAGAGTTCCTAGTTGTAGTCCATTCCCTAAACAAGTTCATACACTACATCACTTGTTATCAAACGTTCATACACACTGATCATGTTGTGATTATATACTTAATGAATAAGCCTGATGTAAATGCTCGTATCATTAGATGGTTACTTTTTTTGCAGTAATTTTATTTGACTATTGTCGACAAGCTAGGTAAGGAAAATGTTGTTGCTGACTTCTTGTCTAGATTGGATTTGCCTGCAACTGAAGAAGGGACAGTGGATGACCAGATGCCAGATGAACACCTGTTTGCTATCTCAGTACTTTCTCCATGGTTTGCTGATATAGCAAATTACTTGGTCTCAGCACAGTTCCCTCCGCATCTATCCTCAAAGGAGAAGAGCAGAATTGTGAGGAAGAGTGCCCTGTTCACTTGGATCGGGGGCAACCTGTTTAAACCCGGCCCAGATCAGATCTTGAGGCATTGTGTTAGGGAGGAGGAAGTCTTTGATATCCTCCTAACCTGTCATGATGGACCTTGTGGAGGCCACTTTGCAGCAAAAAGGACTGCCTTCAAAATTCTACAGGCAGGCTACTATTGGCCTACTCTTCACCAGGATGTCAAAAGATACATCAGCCAGTGTAATCGATGTCAGAGGATGGGGAAACCGACTCCAAGGGATGAAATGACTCTCCAACCTCAAGTGACCTTCAAGCCATTTGAGAAGTGGGGCATGGATTTTGTGGGTCCTATCAACCCTCCTTCAAAGCAAAGGTCTTACATCATTGTGTGCACCGACTATCTGACAAAGTGGGCAAAAACAAAGGCAATCAAAGCAGCAACAGAAGAAAAGGTGGCTGAGTTTTTAAGGGAAAATTTCTTCTACAAGTTTGGCTACCCAAGATAGTTAGTCACCGATCAAGGAAGCCAGTTCACCTCCAACCTGATTGAAGACTTGCTCGCTCATCAGAAGATCAAGCACAAGACTTCCACCCCATATCATCCAAAAGCAAATGGGCAGGTGGAAGTCACTAATAGAGCATTGGAAGGGATTTTGACTATGGTGGTGAGCAGCAACAGAAAGGATTGGGAAGATCACTTGGTTGAGGCCACCTAGGCCTACAACACCACTTGGAAGACTACAACAGGTTTCACACCTTATGAGCTGGTCTACGGGAAGAAAGCTTTGTTGTACATAGAGTTCGAGTACAATACATTAAGGATGGCAGCTCAACTGAACTTAGATCTCAGCCATGCTCAATGTGAAAGATTACTGTAGCTGAATGGATTAGATGAACAACGAATGAAGGCCCTCCTCCACTCAAAAGTAGTTCAACTCCAGAGGAAGATATGGCATGACTGGCACCTTAATGAAAAGCAATTCCAGCCGGGAGATTGGGCACTGCTGTATGACTCAAGATACAAGGATTTCAAAGGAAAGCTAAGGACAAGATGGTTAGGACCATATACAATGGAGAAATGCAATGACAATGGTTCAGTCCTTATCAGGACCATTAATGAAGAAGCCATCCCCATGCTTGTCAATGGGCATCGATTGAAGATCTACAGGAAACCCCTTTCAAGGCAGGAATTCATTGAAACTTTGGAAAAATCAGTGCTAGTAGTGGAGTGGGGTTCTGCCTCTATTCCGCCCACACCTTGATCATAAAAAAAAAATGGAATAAAAAAGATCCCTGGGTGAAAACCTCTCTGAGGCACCCAAGGCAGACAGTGAGGGTGAAAACCTCATGGAGGCGCCCCAGCAATCTCTCAGAAAATAAAGAAATGAAATAAAAAAAGATCCTTGCGTGAAAACCTCTCTGAGGCGCCCAGGGTAGATAGTGGGGGTGAAAACTTCATGGAGGCGCCCCTGCTGTCTCTCAAAAACAAAAAAACAAAAAAAAGAAAAAAAAGAAAAAAAACGAGAAAAAAGAAAAAAGAGAAAAAGAAAAAGAAACAGGTCTAATCTCTGGAAAATTATTGCAGGTTGCAGGGAATACATTGCAGATAAAGAAGGTCATGCAAAATGAGAACATGGGTCTGTACCAGACTACAGGACATCCTTACAGACACTCCCTCCATAGCCACTCACTATTCCCAAGATTTGAACACATTCGGGTCGAGATTCAACCTCCTACCGGGAGTTCTGAGCTTTCTACAGGAAGTTTTGGGGCTTTCTACAGGAAGTTCTGCATTTCTACAGGAAACATCCTATAGAGCCTTCGGGCAGGCTAAATTCGATTTTGGAAAGGAATTTGAAGCTTGAAGTTTGTTGACTAGGCCTGCAGCCACCCCTCTCTTCCATCCATCACCTGTTTCATCTCTTCCCACCGCCATTGCAACAATCTGGTTATGTGTTCCTGCAGTCATGCAAGAAATATTGTTTTTCTCAGATTGGAAATTTTTTTCCCAAGTGACAAATCAAGCACACAAAGGCTCACACGTTCTACCTGTCAAAGCTCCATCAGGACTCTTCGTCAGCAAATAAAACCCTGCTCATTTAAGCATGCATCCTAGGAGGAGAAGCATCTATAGGATATCCTATAGGAATCATGTAGCAGTTGATCCATCTGGAGCACATACTTTGGAGTCATTAGCAGCTAAAATTGACACAGGGGACATAAAACAAAAAAACTCTGCTTGGACGTGAACACCTCCTCGACAGCTAAAATCAAACAGAGCTTGTGCATGTAGTGTTTACAACCAGAGGATCAGGTTCCAAAGCCGTGCATACAGCATCAACCAATGAAAGAAGGAGTTCCAGCACCTGTGCATGAAGCAGCAATGAGGAAAGCTGTCGTTTCAAGTCCCGAAGCTTGCAGAATATGTCCACGGCCACACAGGTAAGTGTTTAACCTTATTCGTCAAATTGCAGAGACTATATTCCAAAAACTGCATGTCTGTGAATGGTTCGGATTGAACAAATTCGGTGGCCAGTCAACTGACCACTCACAGTCAGTCGAATGGCCTCGTGGGATCCGAACAAGCTCAGTTACATTCAAATTCACCAAAGAGATGTGTAGCCAACACGTGGGAAGTATCCAGTAGGGGAGAATCGGCAGGATTGGCAGTGGTGGTGGCGGTTAATGGCAGAGGAAAGGTAGTGGCGGTCAAAGACACGCAGAGGAATGATGGCCGTGATGTTGGCTAATGGATCAGCCTGGCCACCTCACCCCCTCACCATGAATTGCACTGTAATTCAAAAATGCTCGGCCGAAGAACTCACATTAACCGCTGTCATTTACACTTGCAACCATTCTCAGCGAAGTACGCGTCCTCCTCCGCAGTCTGTTAGCCCGAACTTCTCGGTCTGTTTCAAAATCCTCCCACGTCCCAGGCTCGTTCAGAAGCACCGTGACATCCTCCAGAATCCGGCAAAGCGTTCTACAGGAAGAGGCTCTACATGAAATACAGCATAGCCTTCTAAGCAGAGCAAATGGATTTTTCTTCAACAAATTTGGAGTCCCGAAAGAGGTAGGCTCGAAAACCACTCTTCCCTGCATGGTATATATTGAGAGGTGGTGAATTGAACTCTCTGGAGTAGGAGAATTAGAGGCAAGTCTGCCTGTGCGTCAAGAATAGTAGTTTTCCTGTGTGTTACACGGAATGTTTTAGTTGGTTCTGCATTAAATTCTCCTCCACAGTTCTTGTTAAGAAATTCCTCCGCTAGAAACGATAAACCACTATGAGGATTAACCTATGCATGAATAATGTGAATTTTATGTGGTTGTATGCATGCTGTGGATGAAAATTAAGCTCTGCACTCTGTCTGTGGGAGCCTAATTCCCTGGTGACAGTTGAGTTTTGGGCAGCAAAAGCATTAGAACCAGGGAATTGGTGCAAAGTTGAAATAAAAACACTTGAGAAATCCTATCCTGAGGATCGAAAGAAGTAACCATAAAACAGCAGTCCCTTTCTACTCGGAGCAATGAAACAGGGCACTCTCACCATGCCAGGAGGGTGTATCTGGAAGGAACCCTCGGATTCCAGAAAATTGCGTGAAACTCCTGAGGTGGTGAACCTATTCACCCATGCCAATTGCATGACCTTTTATGACAGAATTCAAGGTCATGACGATGAGGTAATAGAAGAATTCTTAATGTCCCTACAGCCTAAATCAAAGACACTGGCCACTATGAATTTCAGAGGGTTGACCCTAAAGCTTACCACACAACTCATTAGTTGGGTTACTAATCTGCCATTAGGGATACCCTAGAGCAAAGAGGAGAGGGCATTGGGTCAAAAAGCCAAGAAAGAATTCTTCCTACCAGAGGAACAATTTTTAGAAGATAAGAATGGGGTCTGGAGAGCCAGCCTACATCCTTTTTGGAGCGAGGTCAGCCTTCAGATCATGAAATACATTACCTGTGAGGGGCAGTTCAGTATTGTCTACGGTTATCACTTCCGGTTGCTAAGTGAACTCAGACATAGGATGGATTTACCCCCAGAACAGAAGTTAAGCATCCCCTATTTCCTCCTACAATCATTAATTGGGTGTGGCACAAAATTGAAGGAAGGGACACCGGATTAGCTAGCCTATCATGGGCTTATCAAGCTTCTAGTGGAAGATGCCCTCCATACCTACATTGTCCCTCTCTCCTGGGAGATTTTCCGCAACATGTCCAAGGATGATGATATTCGAATTATGGCCGAGGAACTCACTTCATCTAGCAATGAGGAAAGGGAGCACATTGAGGCAGAAGAGAAAGCCAAGGGTAAGGAAACTCGAGACAGACCACCACAGAAAGAACAAGAAGAGAAATGAGGGAAAGGCCAAGCTGTTGAGCCCAAAACTGTGGGTGGAACATAGGCACAAACACCAAGGGAGAAACGATTGCAGAGCAGGGCAGAGAGGACTGAAAAAGTCCAAGCAAGTGAGGACACAACCAAGACAACCACAACAAAATTAAAAGGGAAGGCACCCCCAGCTAAGCAAACCAAAACAGTGAAAACAGCTTCTACAGGAAGCCAGAAAACAGTGTCTACAGGAAGCCAGAAAACAGTCACCACAAGACTTTCTACAGGAAGCATGGAGACAGGGCAACAAAAGGAAAAATCGCCTGAGATTTTAGCCAGGGAGGCAGCAGTTGTGCTAGCTACCCTAAGCACATCTCCAAAGCAAAAAGGGAAGCGAAAGAGGGAGCCGTCCATGTATTTTAAGGCAAGAAGGAGCATGAGGATAAAGACTGGCAGACCCCAAGCACCACCAAAAGAGCCAATCATGATTTTAAACACCCTAGCTACACAAAAGGAGAGGTCTCCTTCAAAGGCATCCATCACCTATGAACGGGGAAGCCCGAAGACATCCACCTGGAGAGAAAGAATGAAAATGTTGGACATAAAGGCCTCTCTACAGGATGCTGAGACTGTTCTACAGGAAACACTGGGGCTAAAGGAGACCGAAGAAATGGAAGGAGAGGTAGCTAAATCACCACAGGAGGAAGAAGAGGTGGAGAAAATTGTGGAACCTAGCCCCCAGCCCAGCTTGGGCTCCTACTACCAATTCTTAGAGGCCGAAAAGATCATTCCCCAAAAATTCACAGTGCCACTTTTCCTCGCACTAGAAGAAGAGAGAGTGAGGACCCACACTTGGATGAAGATCGCTAAGTCCAAGGGTGTGGCAGATATAGGTCCCCTGGAGGAACAACTCAAAGAGGTGAGAAGGGAATTGGCTATGGTACGGAATGTGGAGAGCAGCCAGTGGGTCAAGCTACAGGAAGAAAATGAGCTGCTTAAACAGCAGCTACAGGTACAGGGACAGAAGAAGGAAGACAGGCCTCACATCTTAGGGGAACAACAGCAGCAGGAGGAGCCCACAACAGACAAAGAAACCCCTGATGAATAGCAGAAGAGAGATGGGTTGCAGGCTGAAATTGAGACACTGAATAGATAGCTACAGGAGAAGGAATTGCAAGCAGGCCAAGCGATATAGTCTCTGAAATAGCAGGTACAAGAAAAGGAGGCCCAACTGGCCTGCATGGCTAGCTGGGCGATGGAATCTTTGCAGTGTAGGCAGCCTGCCAAGTCGTACGCCGTATACCTTAAGGACCAGTGGTTGCAATTTCAGATCAACACCTTGGCCCAAAGGGGCATCACTCCATTTCAAAATTATCATCAATTTGCAGCTCTATGTGGCAGTATTTCATTAAAGGACAGGGCCAAATTATCATAGTTTTACTTGCACAACTTAGCCCTTCCAAACATGAATGCATGGGATCCCAACACTGTGATAGGAGATGTCCAACTTATGGCCATGGCCTCTTGGATGAATCATGAGGAAAAGAGGGCAGCAGAGGTCCGCAGTATTATGAACAGAGAACTCAATGAGCCACTAATGATTAGAGCGGAGCCGAATGACCCCTTAGTAGTGATAAGCACCCACCAACACTTGGCCAATAGCCCTCAGGATTTACCAGAATACATTGAGCAACAGGCTCAAGCAATTGCCCACTTTGAGGACATGGAGAGACTGTTGGGGGAAAACTACCTGCATGCTTGCACAAGGCGGTGGAACACCCTGCCTCACTGCTTGAAGATAAGAGAATACCACCCTCCCACCAGGATGAGGGAGGCCTTGGCAAGGGTACCTCTCTACAAACAGTTGATGCAAAATCTGCAGGCCAATTGGATTGGCCTGAAATTCAGTCCTCCTTTGCTTTTGGGATTGCTAGAAGGAGTTAAGGAAGAGGAGAAAGACAGATCGTGGGAGGAAGTGGAAAGGAAAGCAGGATTCCACGACCGGGAAGAAGATATCACCGCGGAGGCCTAGGACATGAGGGAGGCAGTCAAAGCTATAAAGGATGATGAGATGTACTAGTTGCTCAGAGGATGAACAACCCATTTAACAGGGGGTGATGATGAGCCCTGAATTAGGTAACTTATTGGGCTCATTTTGCCTAATTGTCCTTGATCAATCCACCATTTTTCATAGATTATGCATGTTTTTTTCGTATGTTTATGTTATTTGAACGAATAAAGGTGGTCACTTTACCAAGGAGGCTAATACATGGTTATTTCAGGGTTTTTGGACAAATTTTGGAGCAAAGCCAAGAAATTATGAGCCAGGTGATAGCCAAGCTTGAGGAAGAAAGGGTGAGGATTCGTAGGGAGGTTGTCTCTTGCATTAAATGGCCCTTCCTCGAAATCTCCACCCTCAACTCAGAGCTCAACAGGCCACCAAAACGAATCCTAAAGGCAGTCGAGAAGCTTTGGGAAGAGTGACTGTTTATTGGTAGTTTGAACAGCCAAGTCCCTTGAATTAAGGAGGGCTACTAGGCCCCTCGTAGTGTATAAATAGGAAGGCCTCAACCTTCGTAGTTTACTTTTGGAGCTGTTGGGTTTTGCACTATAGTGCTATCATTATCTCAGCTTGTTTTTGTAGCTACTGTTGTATAACTTTCTTGTGACATGATTATTTTTGGGTAATGAAAGGCAGCTCTATTTGGCATCAACTCTGAGTTCTTTATAGGAGCCTGTAGCTCTTGGGGTTGGGCCCAACCCAAGTGCCAGGGTTTCCTTATGTATTGTTATTTGCTTTTTATGTCTTTGCAAAATAATTTCTGTTAAGTAGATTAAAATCTTGTTGATTATCTAGGTCACTGTTGATGATTAGAAATACTTTTGATGTTTAGATTGAGTTGATAGGTTATTAACAGGGACAAGCTTCAGAAAAAAGCCATCAAGCACCTCTGATTTCACCTCTCCCTTAGTGGGATCAGGAGCTGGGATCAAGGTGACCTTGCTGCCAACAAAAACACAGTCTTTGCTTCGCCATGCAATCATTAGTGTTCGATTTTTATTTGCAGAAGTTGGTTACATGTTCAGAGTCTTGATTGCTTCACTGCATAGTTGGTATCCATGGTTTCAGTGCAAATAAATTTCTGTTCATTCTCTTTACTATTAGCTAGATCATATTAGGTCAACGTAACTAGGTCTCTGATTTTACAAGTATTCGTTGGTTCAGTTGGAAAAACAACTTGCAGAGCACCCGTACCACTTCTCTATCTACCCATACTCCATCAATCCCATCTGATCCATCCCCTAACATGGATTCTTGCCTCACGTTTGCCACATTTTGTCACGTAACCCTAATTTTTGTGCAACATTGCTTCACTCCTCTTTGAACAAATCCAGCCATCTTCATCTCTCCTCAGCTCCATCCACCAAGTCCTGGACCTCCTCACACCCCTGTCCTACCCCCATACTCACTCCTTCACCTTTCTCTCTCCATCCATCCTCCAAAATCCCATTTCTGAGCATCTTGTAGAAAAGTATAGGCATTCTGTAGAAATTCCAGAACATCCTGTAGAACCCCTGCAGACTTCCTGTAGAAGCTCACGAATGAGGTTTCTGGATAGCCAAGCTCTGTGAAACTCTCTAGAAGGGTGTTAGGGACCCCTTAGGCCCTCTCTGAACCTTCCCGACCTCCTCCAAGCATTTCCTCTTGCCAATCCACCTCTGCACAGTCAAAAACAGTTAAATCGCATGCATGATAATTCTGGAAACTTATTCAAAAATACAAAAAGATGTTTTTTTTCAGATGTTACTATAGAAGTAGCTTAGACACATGCATTCTACCTTCCTACAAGTCGATGGCATCTCTTTCAGTAGATTGCATCCTCTTTCTTGCATCAGTAGGGATAGCTGGTAAAATTAGGGTTTGCTACGGTTTACGTTTCCTTTCAGCTTCCCAGTTTCTTTCTGCGAGTAGATCAGCCTTCTTTGAGTTAGCTTTCGTACATCAGTTAAAAAGCTTCTTCTCAGAGCTCATAGAAGTTGGCTTAAGCTCCTAGCAGACTTGTGCCAGCTGACCAAGTGACAGCTGCGGCAAGAGCTAGTACTTGTGCATACAGCACCGTCGCTTCCAAGTTTGTTACAAACTACTGGGTTGATGAAAGTAAAGAAGGGAGTCCCAGGAGTTGCAGCATTATTGTGCAATACTGGAGCCCACCAATACCTATGAGCGCTACTATGCACAGACTAGGCATGATGTATTCCATAGGCATTATGACTTCCACTCCATATACAATCCTAAAAGGTGTTTGTCCCATTAGTTTCTTGCATGTCATCTGATAAGCCCATAACACTGTAGGTATGTGTAGTTCGCAATCACTTCGTTGTGCATTGCATACCTTGGTCAGTGCATTTTCAAGCACTTTGTTGAATGTCTCCACTATTCCATTAGCCTATGCATGATAAGGTGTGCTCTTCTGGTGATACATCTGAAATTCCTCTATTAGCATGTTGATCATCTCATTTAGGAAGTGTGTACCATGATCACTCATCAAGATCTTCAGACATCCAAATCGCGTCAGTACATGTTCAAATAAAAACTTTGTAGTAGTCGCGCCCGTGCAGTCATTCACCACCTGCGCTTCTACCCAACGATTCAGATACTCCGTTGTAGTGATAATATACCTCATGCTTGTCTTTCCTTGAGGTTTAATAGGTCCTACAAAATCTATTGCCCACTTTTCGAAAGGTTGCAACATCATTTATGGATTCAAAGGCATTTCATCCCTCCGTGATGGCCTTCCTATCCACTGACATACATAACATGCCTTGCAATATGCTTTTGAATCCTAATGAAGGGTTTGCCACCACAACTCAGCGCATAGAATCTCTACGCGATTGCTTTTCCTACATAATGTCCTCTCGTGGGGCCCCCCATGAGTGTCCGCGAGGATGCTGCTTCATTCAAATTCAGGTACATACCTTCAAAGTATTTTGTCATTCCCCATCTTGTATAGATGCCCAGTAGTGACAGAGAAATCTGCGGCATGCACCACTAATTTCTTCTTCTGCTGGATATAGTATCCTCTCGGTGTAGTTCCAATTATTAGAAAGTGTATTATATTTTCAAAAGGTCCATCCACTACACGCACAACAAAGAGTTGCACATCAGGTAATCCTTCCTCCAAACTAGTAGGTTCCTCCCCTGTCTCGATGAATGACAGGTGATCTGGTCCCGCATTCAATCCTCCAGGCTTCACAACAACTTCAAAATCATATTCTTAGAACAATAAAATCCATCTACAAATGTGCCCCCCTAACATAGGCTTATTGACCAGGTACTTTAGCGCGAAGTACATGTGCATCTACTCAGGTTGGGGATTTTCTTTATAAACCTGAATCCATGTGGCTAGATGCACGCATGGATCATCCTGCCTATCATACGTGTCTGTCAGTTGCACCTTAGGCTTCCCAAATCATACTCGCATCATTATCCTACATTTGCGCGAATCATCAAATCTTCCTTTGTGTGTACCCCACCATCTTGCAGGCGTAGCACGCAGTACCCAATCCAAGGCCTGGAAGCATTTCTTTTCTAGCACTATCCTTTCGAATGCATCCAAGAAGGTATCTAGCTCATTTATACCATCATAAGTACATAGATCTCTTACTTCCATCAACATGCAACATAGCGATCAGGTCATCATGTTACAATTCAATGTAGTTACTTCGTGTAACCGATTCTGCCATTGTTCTACTTCTTCGTTGGAATCTGAAGTGAAGGAACTGTCGTGCTCCCATGTAATCCATCCATCCGTGGTGGGATTCACCCAGTCTTGGTCTCTCATTGTTATCTTATAGATGCAGTCCAGATCATCATCACTCTCATAGTCATGGACTGGTTCTGTATAGTGAGATCCCTCAGTAGGATCCAAGGGTATTATTATGTGCAGTGACTTCTTCTCAAAGATCATATTCCACTTCTTTAGATTAATTACCCCATTCATATAAGTGGCCCAATCAATTCCCAAGAGCACAGGGTAGGGATTACTATTGTCAACAATCTCCATTACTTCAAAATCTGCCAACGCACTTGCTCCCTCAATATCCACAATTATTCCCCGCAATTGCCCCAAGGGTATGATTTTATGTTGGTTTGCCATTCTTAGCTAAATCAGAGACCATTTTAGCACAGGTCTGCCCATTCACTCCCATGTGTGTTTCAGTAAAACATTCACCTCTGATTCCAAATCCATAATGACTTAGTCCATCTCGTATTCTCCGATCTGCGCGGTTAGTCTCATTTCACGTCCCATCCTTGTATTATGCTTTCCGATCTTGTGGACTATGCGTGGTTCACCTAGTGCAGTCCCAGCGCATCTATTGATGAGTTCCTGTGACACCTTTACGGCCTTACTATCATGCAGTAGCTTCATACAAGTTTCCAAAACATTTGTGAGCATGGAGGGATCCATCTGAGTCAGGCTGATCTTTTCTCCCTAACGTGGAGGCCTCAGAGAAGCTCTTCTTAGCTTCCATGAAGGTTTCCTGAGCGCGCTCCAAATCAAACTCAACTTCCTTCACCAGGGCTTTACGAACCTAGGTATTATCTTCCGGTTGTTTCCCCTTGTCATCTCCTGTCGCGATTCTACTTCGCAGCACAATATTTATGTTCGGATCTTCCTCACACAGCTCAGACCTCATCATCTGCAGGTTCTGAGTTGAGGGAGGGGGTAGCACTCCTTTGTCATGGATCCTAGCTATCAATGTACGACAATCTTCTGTCGCATGATCAAACAGCGTGCAATACTTGCATGATGGGCACGTTAGATTAGTGCAATCATGGGAATAGTGTCCTGGCCCTCCTATTTGTAGAAAATCAACTGTTTGCGACCTCTACCAGGTTCTCCTCCACCTTGGCCTCTTCTGCACCCCTGAGATCCTATCCATGCCATTCCTGCATTCTGATCAAGGGGCCGTGCTTCGTCTTGAACTCTATAGGTAGGAGTTCTATCCATCATCAATTCATAGCTCATACAAGTACACTCATCATGTCCCACCAACCTATGAAAGTTACAGAACAAATGTTGCGGACTTTGCGTATACTTTTGTAACAAGTGGCAGTTATCTGTGGCATTCTTTCTGGCTACTTGATAGATAGCACACCACAAAGTAGACGCCGTGCTAGGTCCTGCTTGAGCTCCCAGCCTTAGAGGCATCGGTCCTCCTACTGCAAGGTAATTTGTGAAGACCAGGCAGTGGTCTTTTTCATGACCTTGACTCTTGCATTTCACACACCATACTTCTTCATGCACTTCTGGTTGAACCATCCTATCCTACTTCAAGCTTTGCATCTCAAGGCACAGATTCTTCAACTGTGCATGAATTTGATGAACTCCCAGATTAGGATCTTGCATCAGAGTCTCATGTAGTCTCATGGAAATCTCTAGGGTCTTTGCCTGAGTTGTTATCTTATGCTACAATAGCGCACTCCTAAGGTATGTATGTCTTAGGTGATCTAGTTCCCAAGGTGTCTCGCCTGGTAGCATCGTGATTTCTTTGAATCCAATAATCAACTGTGCTTCAAATTTAGGGCTGCTAGATTCCCTATTTAGTGCTGCTTTAATGTCCGCTACTCTTGCATTTGGGTTATCATTGGAGTACTTAATATATGAGGTCAATGCACGATCCTGCAAGGTGCTAACCATTGTTGCTTTCTTTATATGGTCATCTTTGACACCTTGAGCTTCCCAGACAAACTTCACTACAAACTAGAATTAGTCCGGGTCCTCATTTCCCAAGCCTTTGAACAAAGGAAACTTCACTATGCTCACCATATTGAATTGCGGTGGTGGTGGTGTGTACTGAGGTTGGATTCACATAATTCTTTGTCTTATCAGATGAATAGCACTTCATGGAGAGACCCTCGTGAGCTCTTCCTCATCCCCTCATGGAGGTGAAATCAAGGGGCTATTTTTTGGACCTTTATTTCCTTCGTTTCTGTAATCCTTTCCACTTCGCGTAGCCCCGAACATCAAGGTAACTACATAACCTACTTTTCCCATAATAGAATTTTAATCCAAGTATTCAAAGACTTTACGTGCTTACCTCATGGTCCTTTGAGAAAGCATCGCTTTTCCTCGCTGTATCTAACTAAGGTGTCAACTGTGAACTCAGTAAAAAATCCTCCTATAATACAATCGAGTCAATTAGCGACAACGTGCATGATCTTATCCTCCGATGCTTCCAACCTTTGCACTAGCTCTGGGTTCCACACAATAGGACCATCATGTTTCCACCTTCCTTGGCTATCTTCTATCTTCGCGATCCACTCGTATAACTCGGTAGGGAATGACATAAAAAATATTTCATGGATCTCTGTATATAGGTAGTTGTCTAACCACTGTTCTTTTGATAGTCGCGAGTTTCTGTTTTCCTGCGCCATGAACTCGTGAATTCTTCTATCTAACCAACCTTTGATTTCTTTCTTAGTTGGATTTCAATGATACGACATCACACATATTTATGCAGATTCTGGTCATGGCAATGGAACCATTTGTTGGCTTGAGTGGGCTTGACCTAGGTTTAGCATTAGTTAGCCAAACAAATCCCTACACTACTAGCCCTTTTGGCATCAGCCCGCAGAGTGCGGACCCAAGTTTCTGCAGCCTTGAGATGGCTGTGATGTCGGTTTATTCCAACTATACCTGTCATCATGTGAGTGGATTTGAGCTCTATTCTACCCTTCATTACCTTCACGATCTTTTACAATCGACCTTCACATAGCCCTATCCAGGGGCTGAAGTCCATTCACGCTACTAGGGCAATGAACTGAACTAATTCTCAAACTAGGCTAAGTATCTTACTTATCTTGTTGACAGATCTTAATTATATTCATGCAAACAAATTTTCTTACTTGTGTTCACTTAACCAATATAGTTATACACATTTGTACAACATATAAGCATTAGAAGTGAAATTCATACCTAATATAACATATGCATAAATAGGAAATAAAGACGCAGAAATGATAGAAACTTCTCTTTATTAATACTTCCAGATGATTATAGACTCGACTCGCCCTGTGCACTCAGCTGCAGGGGTCCGCGCACTCAGCTGCAGACTACTAGGCCTCTGCGCACTCAACTGCAGAGCATCTACTTATGCTATGACCCAAAACATAGACTTACACTTCAGAACTTTCTCACATACATCTATATTATTTTATCTTAGATGCCTTTGACTACTTAGAGCTTCGCTCTATTTATACAATTCCATCGTCCGCAGAGCATGGGTAGATCTTCTATAGTTGACATTACATGATCAAAATAAGGGCGGCCAACCTGTTATAGACATTTTTGTGCCTCGCAGCATGGAGCATGAAATGTCAATAATTACAGGGATCCTCAGTCCCTAAACATGTTGTTCTTACCCCTAGAAGAACAAGGTCAGCAAACCACAGCACTTCCCATCAGTTCTCCACCTGAAAACACTCAAAAACAGGCTATTTTTGGATCATGTCAGCTGCTCCACTGAGCATCTGCGCTGGAATGCAACTGCTCCTCCTTGTACCTGCGCTGAAAGTCAAATCTAATGAAGGCTACCTGCGCTGGGCGAGATTGGCCAAGTGGCACAGTCATTCTGCAAGGTGTCAATTGCCCGGGAAGCTTCCAAACTGACACTTGGTTCATGGGATTCGCCCTGTGATGAGTAAGAGGTACTTGATCTCCATGTGTAAGCAAGGATCTCCAAGTGGACTCAAGAACTGAAGTTTAACTGAAGAGGGAGAGGACACAAGGCAGCTTTATGTCAGTCTCAAGCTGACTCATCCTTTCTTCTTCTCTCCTATATATAGAGCTCTTCTATGAGGTCTAAGGAGGCTGGAATTTTGTGCAAAGCAAGGAAGTGTTGTTGGTTTACAGTTAGAGCTATTGGGTGATTGCTTTTATAGAGGTGAAGAGGAGATTTCTTGCTGCTGGGGAGGTGCTGCTGGATTGGAGCCGTTGATGGTTGTAACCTTCTCAGAACCCTGTTACTTTTATCAATAAAGCTTTGAATGTTCCCCTATATACTTGTATTGCATTGATGTATTGTATTTACTTGTATATTTGATTCACTCTAATCCATGCATCAGTTATGAGTACATGTATCTTGTAGTTTTCTTCTCTCTATTGTGCAGGATCTGTGTGTAGCTGGACCGGCAAAGGGAGCAAGGAGCTGGGAACAAGAGACCAAGAGAGAGGATAAGGATCGACAAAAGCGAAAGACACCGGTTGGTTAATCTTTTCTTCCTTCTCTCTGTACTTTCATAAAGGAAAACATTAAAGCTTTACTTTCAGTTGTTGCTAAAGACTGTCACCTTTAGAGTAGGGATAGGGTCATCCGAGTCGGATACTTTTCCCCACAACAAACTGGCGACTCCGCTGGGGAGCCTAGTATCTTGTTGGTGTTTGTAGTATCTTTGCTATTCATTTCCTGAACCAAAGAGTACCAAATCGAAAAGCTTTTGACTATATCAAAAGCGAAGTAGAGGGGCTGCTACTCTTGCTCATTTTTCTAAGCAGATTCATGATTTGAAGAGCTGATCTACAAAAGACTCTTATACTCTTTGTGATAGCTTTTCATCCTCTTGATCATCCCTTAGCTTGTACTTGACCTATAGCTTTTTGTTTCAGCAAAGACAGTGAATTTTTGAGCTTTTTATGACCCGGAAATCCTTGTAAACGCAACTCTCGTGTCTCAGTGCAGGCTGTCCACAGGCAGTCTGCATTCCAGCGCAGGTACTCCCTTCGGGAATTGCGCTGAGAGTCAATTTGACAGACTAGAGCCTGCGCTGATCCAGTTAGGCTATGTCCTCCTGAGGTTTCCCACTGTGTCTGAGCCCTGTTTTCACTGTTATTTTGCTGCTGATTGCTTGTCATTGTACTTGCTGTAAACCAACTTTCCTTGACATTATTCCGCCTCAGTTGTGTGATGAAACTGTGATTGTTCTTTCAGTATTTCTTGCTTCAGTTACAGTTTCCCATTGTGAAAAGCGAACCAGTATAGCTGTGGCCTCTTAGATCCTGAACTGTAAAAGTGTCTTTGTGATTTTAAGAGCTAGTGTTATTACTGTTCATGGCTGTTTGAGTTTGTTTGTTTTTCATTTTATGGTTTGAATCTATACATTTCCAGTGTCTAAACAAGTCGATCTTAAGGTGTCTTTTGATTTTGGACAAGATTGTTTACTTTCGCTCGAAATTAGATTCAAAGTTATACAACAGTTTCCTTTTTGTCTTACATCAACATTAAGGATAACGAAAAGAAATATCTGCATTGTGCATTTTGCATTTGACTGTGTGCTTGACGATTTAGGAAAATTTGCATTTTAGTGTGTGTTCCATGATCTGTGCGAAAAGTTGTGTCTTTCTTTTCCTCAGTAGATTAAGGTTTTCAAAGTTGAAAGATTGAAAAGTTTTGCTTCTCATCTTAGATTGCATTTAGGAAGTTGTATATATACATCTCGTGGTGATCCTTAAAGGCAAACTGCTAAGCAAGATCAACATTAAAATAAATCCAATTTACATAACAACGCTTTGTAACATAACGCAAACATCTAGAGGTCTAGGTAGAGACGTGTTCCGGCGTCGTTAAACATAGTGACTGTCGATCTCTACGAAGGTGGGTGATTCCTCCTGAGAGTCGGTGGCACTAATACGGACTTGTGCTCCCGCGTACTGTCGCGAATATTGGGAGACCCCTATAGGCATTTATCCTTTATCCTTAGGAAGCCGTGTCGGCCGCCCTACTGATCGCGATGCAGTGAACACAGCATTCACGAAGATCGACCACCCGTACCGTAAAACGTATTCTGTGGTTTCGCGAAAGGTTTGGCACACCCTCTGCCTAGATCTCCAGAGCAGTTTCTTTTGGCCTTTTTCAAACTCTATAACTGAAAAAGTCCAACCGAGCATTTGTCACTTCGGGCTCGTTAAAACATCGAAGGCGACTAGAGTCATCTTTAGCTTTTTCTCGACTCTTAAAACATAAAAAAGCAAGTTTGTGTCTAAAAGCGTCGTTAATAAAATTTATTTTAAGCGGAACATAATCACCTGTTATTCCCACGTTGATCTTTCAATTGAAAAGTATGGAGCCCACCAACCAAGGAAGCAACCTTGGCGGAAGTCCAAATCCCTTCTCCTCTTGGGGAGATGTTGGTGCGCCTCATATGGCAACATTGTCACTTCCAGGTTTGACAATTGGCCTACCTGTATGGCTCTTTTCAACTAATGTAGTCCAGATCGCCACTAATCCTGAGCAGTCGAATCAACAGTCAGAGCAGTCTAGAACTACCCACCAGCCTTCCACTTCTTACAATACTTCCTCTGATCCTTCCTCTTCGCAAGGTGGAGCTGGCAAAAGTCAGCCTCCCAAGGAGAAGAAGGAAAAGAAGAAGAGAGAAAAGAAGCAGAAGGGGCCTATGGCGAAGGCGACTGGGGGCAAGCAAAAGACAGCTGACAAAAACCCACACACTGCACCGACCGGGCCTAAATCGCCATGTGTCATTTGCAAAGGGACCCACTTCCATCGTGATTGTCCTTGTATTCCCCGGATACTAAGGGACTGGTCCCCCAGGTTGCACAATCCGGTAGCTTCAACCTCTGGTAGTCATGTTGATTGCAGTCCGTCAACTAGCGAGAGTGAAGGACGAAAAGGGAGACCAAGATCACCCTGTATGTTGTGTGAAGGCGATCACGCCATTCACCGATGTCCATTCTTAGATGAGGCGAAGAGAGTTTTGGAAGATCGTCTGGTATCACCGTTACGACTTCCTCCTGGATACCAAAAACTCGTGCCTAATCCCTCGATAGTTGAAAATACAGCTGGCTCGCTCAAGTGGTCGGCTGAAGCGTCAGTCACTGAAAATGAACCTGATGAATCCAGACCGGACGAAAGTCCAAAGGTCGATACGGCAGTTGACCCGGTTCTACCATCAGAAGTTTCATCTTCAAATGACACCGTCGCCGAAGAGTCATCTTCATGCGACACCCTCACTGAAGAGAATAAGGATGACACCATCCAGGTTCTTTTCATCAGCACCGACTCTGATGAGCGTCAGGGCAATGCGCCCATTCCTTTATCGCAGGAAGGAACATCATCAGGGTCATATCCGGCCGTATATTCGGTCCCACCACCAAGCAACCTGGTTGTATCCTTTGATTGGAATCAGCTAGGCAGACCCCGGTTACCAGCCAGTGTACCATTCAGAATCATTGTCCAGATCTATAGAATGATCATGGCTGGTACTATCATTGATGAAGGGGCGTCTGTGAGTATCCTTTCCTCTGTTGCTTAGAAAGCACTGGGTTCCCCGGCGCTTTTACCTGAGTTAAGAAATCTCTCAGGTTTTGATAAAGGAACCAGTCGACCATTAGGAATCCTCCCCAATGTGCCTGTCACGTTGAAAGGGAAGACCGTTAATTTAAACGTGATGGTCGTCCAAGGACCCTTGGATTATAACCTACTCCTTGGACGCGACTATATTTATTGCATGGGAGCGATAGTCTCCTCACTCTTTAGAGTAATGTGTTTTCCACATGAAGGAAGGGTGGTCAAGCTCGTAGAACAACTTTCGTTTCCGGGATCTCGCATCGCAAATAGTCAAATACCATTCCTAAATGGTCTGTTCACACAAGATTCGCCTCCGCCCCCAGTCCTCCTTCCCGATGAGTGCGAGTGATTCGGAAAGAAAGACTGGAACCCAGGGGGCATGCACCCTGGTCTGCTTCGGGCAGAAGAAACCCCGGGTATAAGGCAGAATTTCCGCAGAAGAATATGACTAGTCCGTACCCCATCCGTGGATGGAAGAGGGGTTGTTCTGGAATAGTATTCTTTTGTTAAAGTTATGTGTTTGGCAAAAGAGTCATTCACCTTTGTCTAAATAGGTGGGCACTGCCCAAGTAGGAATTCCCTTTATTGTAACAAGTAGTGACCATCTTTGGGGAAAAGCAAGCCTCACCCATCAAAACAAATGTTTTGGAGGATAAGTAGGGGCAGCCTCCAAAGAAGGAGATTCTATTGTTGTGACAGAGGGTAACCATCTTTGAGTAACCCAATGATAGACATCGCCGAAGAAAGAGATTGATTTGCGGCAGCAAATAGAACCCTCTTCGGATAATAAGAAAGAGACAAGCCTCCCTCAATAATACCAATGTTTTGTCTTTGAGTAGTGTTCTTCTCTTGTCACAAATAGTTGTTCGTTAAAAGTTGGGCCGACGGGAAGACAAGTACCGCGTAAGACCTTTTAAAATAACGAGAAGACTAGTATCGTTAACATTAGATTGGCAAGATGACAAGTAGCTGTGAACACCCAAAGAAAAGCAGAGGTAGGGGAGAGGAGGGGCAGCCTCGAAATTCTATCCTATACCTGGGGGCATGCAAACTTTTGGAATGTAAGCAAGGGACGACTATTTATTTTTTAAATTTTTAGGTCCTCCCTTTAAACCTGTAGGTCTAACCCTTTAAACTCGTAGGATTAGCCGTTTCCGACCTTGCATGAAGAAAGCCTGTGGGGCAAAGGTAAAAACTTGCCAAAATTGGAGCATAGCTTCGTGAGATAAAGCTCCTTAAAAAATAGCTATCTCACAGGAGGCGTTCTTATTATGACTGGTATATCGAGCAGTTTTAGCACATAGTTCATGCTCGTTAAAAAATAAACGCAAGATCCGAGCAGTTTTAGCACATAGTTCATGCTCGTTAAAAAATAAACATAAGTTTATGAGCAGGCTTTCCTTCAGAGTTCAAGCTCATTCAGAAAAAACAAACCGGTAAATAACCTTTTGAGATCGTAAATTCATCAGCCATAAAAGCCTTGGTCGTGTTTGTGCACCGTCACCTCCACTGTTCATTTGGCCGATCATTCACCTCCATTTGTGTGTTTACCTCTTTTGAGAAACAGCTGCGAAGAGTGATTTCACCTAGCCATCCTTGTGACACTGCCGTGATTGGAAAATTCCAATTTGTACCTGGAATCTGCTGCTATCCCTGTTTATCACTCGTTCCTCAAAAGACGAGTCTTCTTTGAGCTCTTTTCACTGACTCGTAAAATATGAAAAGTTTGCCGAGTTTTGGCCTTCCAGCTCGTTAAATGACCGGAACGCTATCCCTCCTCTAGATTTTAATCTTTTTGGACCTGAGGGATTATTGCACAAAAAGATCGAGCGCTTGTTTTGTTCGGCTCGTTAAAGCAATCGAAAACTCATCCCTTCTGTATTGTTTTATACTTTTTCCTGACTTAAGGGATTAGATGACGAAAAAGGAATTATGGAGTTAACTTTCTGTACCTTTTCAGACTCTCTAAAGATGAAAAGGACCGAGTTTTCATTGTCGTTAGACTCGTTAAAATGATTAAATAGCGACAAACTTGTCTTTAGACGAGAATGAGTTTCCCTATCGCTAAGCTCGTTAAATCATAGCGATGGGCTTGCCCGAAGGGCAGGTTATAGAACAAGCATATGTTATCCTCCTCAAGCTTGACAAAAATAAAGAGGTACTGGTCAGAAATGACTGGGGAAAAATTGGGAGAACATCAAAGCTTAATGGTAGCAAGTCACTCTTGAACATGACACTTTTCCTCCGTTCCACATCGGGTTGGGTTGTTTCATTCACCGGTCTCATCACCATGGTCTTCGCCAAACCATCCACATTTGGGGTAATGCTACCGATCCATCGCATCAGTGTCGTTATATGTTCAAGAGGGGTCATTCTGAAAGTGTCAACCGTGTCCCATCCACTGCCATACATTATCCTTCATCCATTCATGATCGCCACCCTAAATCATTTATCACAGTTTGTTTTCACCTCCACTAAAATCATTAGCTCCGTTCCGTGTCATTGATGTGGGATTCATCAAGGCCCTCCTTTGACGGATCGCTTCTTGTCGGCTTCAGCTCATTATCCAAGAAGTTGGTCTAGGAACACCCCCATCAGTACTTTGAAGCTTGCATGCCTCAATGGCAAGTTTCTCACTTCCGGCGACAGGTATACATCAATGACCTTCGACCAGAAGATTTTGCGTGGCGTTCGACGCCAAGTCCTCTATTCACGCCACGTGAATTGTACTGCAGTACCTTGAGGGACATTATCATTATCGGTGATTCCTCTCGCGCTTGTTAACGGTTTTCATCATTGACCGGTAATCAAGCGATGTCTTTCCATGTTCGACTTCAGCGAAATTCTCACATGGATCGACTTGTACTTAGAGTGAAGATCGAACGAGTTTGAAGACCCCGGATCTAGTTTCATCCATCCGGGCTGCGATACATATTCAGGAAATATAAAAGCATTTGTCATGTACATCATTGCAGCAGATGATCATCCTACTCAAAGGATGATAATTTCAGCAGAGAATTATCAGTCTACCATCAGACGATCGTCTGTTCTATGTATCAAAATGTATTTATAAAGCTGAGCATGGGAATGCCCGCCTCAGCTAGATCACGAAAACAAAATGAAAAATAATGTATTGTATTGTATTGTATTACAGGGCGCCTCCTCAGCACTGGAATGAACTTCGGACCCTCTAGATAAAGCATTTCACCCGATAAACGGCCTCATACTTTAGGGGGCAACTGTTATAGACATTTTTGTGCCTCGCAGCATGGAGCATGAAATGTCAATAATTACAGGGATCCTCAGTCCCTAAACATGTTGTTCTTACCCCTAGAAGAACAAGGTCAGCAAACCACAGCACTTCCCATCAGTTCTCCACCTGAAAACACTCAAAAACAGGCTATTTTTGGATCATGTCAGCTGCTCCACTGAGCATCTGCGCTGGAATGCAACTGCTCCTCCTTGTACCTGCGCTGAAAGTCAAATCTAATGAAGGCTACCTGCGCTGGGCGAGATTGGCCAAGTGGCACAGTCATTCTGCAAGGTGTCAATTGCCCGGAAGCTTCCAAACTGACACTTGGTTCATGGGATTCGCCCTGTGATGAGTAAGAGGTACTTGATCTCCATGTGTAAGCAAGGATCTCCAAGTGGACTCAAGAACTGAAGTTTAACTGAAGAGGGAGAGGACACAAGGCAGCTTTATGTCAGTCTCAAGCTGACTCATCCTTTCTTCTTCTCTCCTATATATAGAGCTCTTCTATGAGGTCTAAGGAGGCTGGAATTTTGTGCAAAGCAAGGAAGTGCTGTTGGTTTACAGTTAGAGCTATTGGGTGATTGCTTTTATAGAGGTGAAGAGGAGATTTCTTGCTGCTGGGGAGGTGCTGCTGGATTGGAGCCGTTGATGGTTGTAACCTTCTCAGAACCCTGTTACTTTTATCAATAAAGCTTTGAATGTTCTCCTATATACTTGTATTGCATTGATGTATTGTATTTACTTGTATATTTGATTCACTCTAATCCATGCATCAGTTATGAGTACATGTATCTTGTAGTTTTCTTCTCTCTATTGTGCAGGATCTGTGTGTAGCTGGACCGGCAAAGGGAGCAAGGAGCTGGGAACAAGAGACCAAGAGAGAGGATAAGGATCGACAAAAGTGAAAGACACCGGTTGGTTAATCGTTTCTTCCTTCTCTCTGTACTTTCATAAAGGAAAACATTAAAGCTTTACTTTCAGTTGTTGCTAAAGACTGTCACCTTTAGAGTAGGGATAGGGTCATCCGAGTCGGATACTTTTCCCCACAACACAACCCTATGACCTTTTAACAACTACGCACTCAGCACCCACAAAATGTGATGTCTTTATATTGGAATTACAACATTGGACCAAAATCTGGGCTCTAAGCCCCAAAACTACCCTTGGGGGATCCCGTGCCCAACAATTCATCAAGAGAAGACTCAATGCATAATATAATGTTCTTAAGAGTGAGAAAGGGTAGCATGACAAGAGTAGCAATCAAGGCGTAGAACAACAACAAGAAGTTCACCATATGAAGTCTTCAAGTGGGAAGCATTACATACAGTCATTGTAAAAGTATCATTGTACAAAGTCATTGTAAAAGCATCATTGTAAAATTTGTAGGAGTGTCTATCTACCAAGAGTTGAAGAGGCAGTGTTGGGAGGTCTAGGATCATCATTAGGTGGTTGTGTCATAGTTGGGCTTATGGTCTAGTGTGTCTTCTTCTTCCACATCATTCTATATCATTCTATATCATTCTATATCATTGTAAAATGGATCATTTTCCCTAGTATGGGAGTCCATTCTTCTTTTATTCTTATATAGGGTGGTAGGGTCACGCTAGGTTGAGATGTATCTCATTGGGTGTTGGGGCATCTGTTCAGTTGACTACTGAAGGATCTCGGGCATTGGAGCATCCATCCAGTGGGAGTTGGAGAAGAATGTTTTTCTAGAATTCTAAAAAGTTGTTGCTTTCATTTCATTTGGGGCTAAAGATTAAAGAATTTATTAGAAAAGCGTTCGGTGGTTTTTAACTTGGAGGGGGTTTTCCACCTAAAATCTTTGTGCCTCCTAGGTTCTTTTTTTTATTGTTACTACTATATAAACATTAATAATAATTGAAGATTAACCAATTCTTTGAAAATATTTAAAAGTGCTAATTTCTAAGGAATATTGATTCACCCCCCCCCCTCAATATTTTCCAACAATTGGTATCAGTGCTTGATTCCTTCAGTAACAGCTTAACCGTTGGAAGTCAATTTTCAGATCATAGAGATGGGAAAGTCAAAGAAGTAGGTTATAAGGATTTCAAAGGAAGGTACATGTACAAAAAAATATCAAGAAAGTGAGTATTGTGTATCAACCCTTGATTTTGATGCAGATAATTACTGGATATGGGAATCCAGGATGGAAGTATCTTTGCAGGCACATGGAGTGTGGGAATCAATTGTTTCTAGAGACACATCTACTAACGAAGCTAAAATATACAATTCAAAGGCCATGAGTGTAATTTTTAATGTTTTCCAAATTCTGTGAAAACAAAAGTTGGTTAATGTTCAACAGTTAAAGCTCTTTGGGAAAAGCTTCATAATCTTTATTCAACAAAGAAATCAGGTCAAGATGTTATTGAAAACTCAGGTCCTTCTGAGTATAATGAAGAAGGTTTGACCATAGAAGAATTTTCTAAGGAGGCAGTCAAGCTTATAAAAGGGCTCAAGGCTGAGAAGATCCGTTCCAATACTCTTGAAGAACAAGTTCAAGGTCTCAAAATTGAAGTTGAAGAACACAAATGTATTGAAGAGTCACTTCAAAAGAAGTTGGAAGAAATCAATAATACATCGACATGAGACCTCAAGGGAGAAGTCCAATAGAAGCAAAAAGAACTTGACACAACATTTTCAGAGATTAGCAGGATCACACAACAGATGTAGGAAGCAGAAATTGCAAGGAAGGAATCTGATCAAAGATACATATCCGTCACTGACCAAAATCAAAAGGAATTAGAAACATCTTCAATAGAAATAAGCAGGCTTAGGATTGAAAATGAGAAGTAGAAGGAACGGATACAGGTTCTCAAAAAAGAAGTAGAGAAGACCACTCTTCTCAAGCTACAGGTTGAGGAGGCAGAAAAAAGAAGGAAGATCTTGAAATGATGGTTTCAAGAAGATCTTGCTCAAAAGAAAGATGAACTTGATGCAACTCATGATGAGATCAACAAACTCAAGGGATCATAAAAAGAATACTTATAAGATAAGATAGATGAAGAAGCGAAAATTAAGGCAATTAAAGATGATAAAGCTCTAGTTGATGAAGGTACAAGCTCCACAGTTTCGCAGGATGACTCTATTAAGGAAGTTGATCAAAGTGAAAATCAAAAGAAAAATGTTGCAACTCCAAAGAACAAGATGAAAGCAATCAAGAAAAAAGGACCACAAGAACTACAACACCACCTCCAAAGAAGAATGAAAAATCTTCCAGGTATGTTTGTTTATTTAATGGTTATTACTTTTTATGTGCTAACTATGGACATATGACTAGGGATTGTGAAGTTTTTGATAGGTACAATCATTATTTGCAAAACCCTAGAAGCAAGTTTGCAGGATCACGAGACAGGTTCCATGATGATTTTGTCAGAAGAGAATACGTGCTAGATGGGCCAAATATTGAATGTTTCAAATGCCATAACTATAGCCATAGTGCTCATGGTTGTAGATATCAGAAGGAATCACCTATGGACAACATTGAATGCTTCAAGTGTCATAACTATGGGCACATTGCTCAAGATTGCAGGAATAAGAAGGTCTTGAAAAGGAAACAGGTACAGGAAGACAAAGCAGATAACAAGGTTTCAGAAGTTATGCTTCAGGATTTGTAAAAGAAAAAGGTCATGAGGAATTAGAAGTTGCTTCAGATAATGAATTAAGTCAAGATGGACCATTAGGTGACTCACTATTTTGAACAATCTGGCTTGTTGACTCCTTAATGTTTGTACAAGAGGAGTCTGTGTAGCAGTATATGGCACACATCTATGATTGACAGGAAGGTAGTTTGAACAAGATGGTAGTTTCATTAAAGGTTCAGGGGGAGCAAAAAAGTTGAAGGATTACAAGTTACCAGGAACAAAACAATATTAGTCTCCAAAGGATATGCACAAGTGGAAGGAATTGATTTCGACGAAACATTTTCACCAGTTGCCAGAAGGGAATCCATCTGAATATTTCTCGCCTATGCATGTTCAAGAAAAATAAAAGTATACCAAATGGATGTTAAGTCAACATTTTTGAATGGATAATTAGAAGAAGTTTACATCGAACAACCTGAAGGTTTTCTACTATCAGAAAAAGAAGACTCTGTTTACAGGTTAAAGAAGGCTCTATATGGTCTCAAGCAGGCTCCCAAAGCATGGTATGCTTGTCTTGATAGATATCTACATCAAAAAGGGTTCAATAAAGGTACTGTTGATAGCAATCTTTACGTACAAATAGATAAAGATAATTTAATAATCGTTGAGGTATATGTGGATGATATAATATTTGATAGCAATGATGATCGACTGAGTAAGAAATTTGCTACAAAGATGCAAAGTGAGTTCGAGATGTCTTTACTTGGTGAGTTGACATACTTCTTAGGGCTTCAAATATCTTAGTAAGAGAAAGGAATATTTATATGTCAAGCGTAGTACACCAAGGAAATGCTTGAGAAATTCAAAATGGAAGATTACAAACTCGTCCTTACTCTGATGGCAACAGGTTGCAAATTGAGCATAGACGACACATCTAAGGATGTGGATCAGAGGTTGTATATATCTATGATTGGTAGTCTTCTATATGTAATAGCCTCCCGGCCAGACGTTATGCAAACAGTTGGACAAGTAGCAAGATTCCAAACAGCACCAAAAGAATCACATAAAATTGCCATCAAAAGAATTCTTCGATATCTAAAGGGCACAACAGAATATAGCTTGTGGTACCCCAAGGGAAACAATATCATTATTCAAGCCTTTACTAATGCAGATTAGGTAGGAAGCGTTGATGATTGTAAGAGTACTAGTTGAGTAGCATTCTATCTAGGTGGTTGTCTCGTATCATGGTTGAGAAAAAAACAAACCTCTATCTTGTTATCCACAGTAGAAGTAGAATATATCGTGGTAGCATCTTGTTGTACTCAAGTTCTATGGATGAAGAAAACTTTTCAAGATCTTCAGGTCAAGTTTGATGAGCCTATTCCCATATTTTGTGATAACACCAATGCCATTAGTATCTTCAAGAATCCTGTGATGCATTCTAAAACGAAGCATATTCCAATTAAATATCATTTCGCTAGAGAGAAGGTCTCTAAAAACAATATCAATCTTGAATATGTTGGTACAAAAGAAGAAATTGCTGATATCTTCACTAAACCTTTACCTCATGAAGCATTTGAATATCTTTGCCAGAAGCTTGGGATTCTCCCAAGTTCTCATTAGATTTTCCTTATTCAAAAAATAAAGGGGGAGTGGAAGTGTGTACAGGTCTGCAGGATGGTTGTGTGTTAGGGGGAGTTACCCTTTTCTATTGATGTCAAAGGGGGAGAGAAGGAAGTAGGAAGAGGTGCCCTCATCGCAGGGGGAGTACAAGAGTTGCCATCAATGCCAAAAGGGGAGATTTTTGATCTAAATATGATCTGAGGTTGTCATTGATGTCAACCCAAGCAGCACTAGGGGCTACCTTGATCTTGCAAGGGAATTTTGATTGAAAACTTACTCTATTTTGAGTCAAGGATCTTCTATATGGATTCTACTCGTCGAGATGTTTTTGTTGATATATGGCACACTAAGTAATTCTTCATGGTTTGAGAGATATTCATGTTTGAAGTTAGTAACCCCAGATAGTGGGCTAAAAACATATGGATTTGTGGCATGGCACTCATAATTGGTTTTAGTCACTGAATAGTCAATAATTAATAGTTTTCTAAGCTCCTAAAATCCCTCCACCATTCTCTATAGAAGCCCCTCTCAACTCTATAAAAAGAAATCTCATATATTTTCCAAATGAAGTGATCATGGCATTTTTTCTATAACTTCATTTTTGCAAATTCTTAGATTCTGAAATGAAAACCCATTTAATTAGCAATCCTGGTGAATGTTGTGACCAAATTTCAAATCTTGTGTCACTATAGTTTTGGAGACATCATCTGTGGAAGTTAGGGCTTTTGCAAGCTCCCGAATTTCATCTCAAAGAAGTGACCTTGGGAAAATAGTCATAACTCTCTCTCTAAGAAGAGGATTGAAATTCTGTAAATAGTGGTGGATAGTGCATAGACTATAGTTTTCTGTATATCAATTTTAGAGCTAAAGGAGGAAATAGTGATACGTGGCACAACGTACAAGTTCGCTACTGAACTAGTCCATAATTAGGTCATTGTGAGAGATTGGGCATAACTTTGCCTTGAAGAGTCCAAATCGGGTCAGACCTATGGGATTGGAAAGAAGACTAAGAGGGATACTACAGGACCGAAGATCACATATTTGGGAGATGAAATAACAGACATACATGAGATTAAATATCGTGCTCCTAGAAGGTGAGAAAAAATAGGTCAAGTGTTGTCAAGGGGTGTAAAGAACTAGACTTTTTGGGGCAGAAAAGAGAAAGGTGCAGCAAAATGATGCAGCAGAGGTAAGCTATAGGTAAGTATCTTTTGTATATGCATGTTCATTTCTTAATTGCATTAGCTTCTTTGTATTCTAATTTGTTGTTTTTGTTTAGCACTGACGTATACTTTGCAGGATGAGGTGAGGTTTGCTATTATCATGTCATGGATATTTCCTTGAAGAGATTTTATAGGTATTATATATTCATCAAGAGAAGACTCAATGCCTAATCTAATGTTCTGAAGAGTGAGAAAGGGTAGCATGACAATAGTAGCAATTAAGGTGTAGAATAGCAGCAAGAAGTTCACCATATGAAGTCTTCAAGTGGGAAGCACTACATACAATCATTGTAAAAGTATCATTGTACAGAGTCATTGTAAAAGAATCATTGTAAAAGTTGTACAAGTGTCTATCTGCCAAGAGTTGGAGAGGCAGTGTTGGGAGGTCTAGGATCATCATTAGGTGGTTGTGTCATAGTTGGGGTTATGGTCTAGTGTTTATTCTTCTTTTACATCATTCTATATCATTGTAAAGTTGACCATTTTCCCTAGTGCGGGAGTCCATTCTTCTTTTATTATTCTATAGGGTGGTAGGGTGGTGCTAGGCTGGTGCATGAAGTCACCAATAGGTTCAACCCTGTGAAAACTTCAAGGTGGTAGAGTGGTGCTGGGTGATTTGTAGCTCATTGGGTGTTGGGGGATCAGTTCAGTTGATTACTGAAGAATCTCGGGCGTTGGAGTGTCCATCCAGTGGGAGCTGGAGAAGAATGCTTTTCTAGAATTCTAGGAAGTTGTTTCTTTCATTTCAGTTGGGGCTGAAGATTAAAGAATTTATTAGAAAAGCCTTTAGTGGTTTTTGACCCGTAGGGGGTTTTTCACCTAAAATCTTTGTGCCTCCTAGGTTCTTTCATTTACTGTTATTACTGCATAAACATTAATAATAATTGAAGATAAACTAATGCTCTGAAAATATTTAAAAGTGATAATTGATAAGGAATACTAATTCACCCACCCTCTCATTATTTTCCAACAATACTTATTGTTTGGCACATAATTATTTCCTTTAGAAGCAAGATTACATATTGGTTCCCCTGATGAACAATGGACTGCTTGTAAATTATCCCATAATTCCTTTGTAGTTGCATAATGCATAACCTTTCCTAATGATGAATCAGGTATGTTACCAATGATTTCATTTAGTGCTACATTATTATTTTGCAATTTTTCACCTTATGGAGGATTTTTATTGCAACCATCACATACTAAATTCAAAACATCAAATCCAAGGTTCATTAACTTAGACTTGATCTTTTCGTTCCATTCTTGATAGTTGATATCACTAAGCATAAACATGCCTTCATTGTCCATTTCTATTTTCTCTTTAGAATGATTACTTTCACTTCTACCCATGAGAGAAATTTTAGTTGATTCATTTTCATCTATACTCTCATTATTACATAGACAAGGAAATGGGCCACAATTAGGACAAGAACCAGTGCCTAAAAATTCTTTGCTTGTTATGAAACCAACTCATAAAAAGATAGAAGAGATAGATAAATGACTTAAAAATCAGCCTCTTTGAGGGGGAAACCTCCTTTACATTACTCAAATGAACAATTCTTGGATGATGCAAATGACAAGATCTCATTTCTATATATAGTAGTCTAAGCGGTCATAATATAATCAGAGCCGACATACAATAATAATGCAAGGGCATAAAAATAACAATAGTGGGCTTCTATGGGGCACAATAATAACAATATGGGACTACATGGGAAAACCAATATAATAAGGGGGTTGCACTAATAACAATATGGGGTTACACTAGTAGTATATGGACCTAACATGCCCCTCTCCTTTAAAAAGTGTTTTCCTCAATGCTTGAGTAGTTCTGGATGCTTCTGTATGAAATTATCATCCTTCCATGTGGAATCTTTAGTGGGTAAGTTTTTCCACTTGATGAGATACTATGAAATTGATCGATTTCGTAGCTGTCGATTTCTCAATTCTGTGACTGCTTCAGGTTCCAATATGATTTTTCCTTCCTTGTCAAGTTCTAGCAATAATGTTTGAATTGGGATTTTTTGCAATGTTTGAATGAGTTCCCAGCTTGCTTCATCATTCTTCCATTCATCTCTTGCTTCATTTATCAAATTTGGTTGGATAATTATACTAACCTCTAACATTTTTGTAACCATACATTCAATTTCACTCTTTTGGGCATATGGATATCTGTAATGCCTGATGTTTGGAGGAACGCTTCCTGGAATCAAATGAATAGCATGATCATTATCATGAATAGGTGGTAGGACTTTGGGAGTCTCAAATACCTTGGAATGATTCTCCAAGACTTTTTGGAGATTTGGAGAAATAGATGATTTCTATGTGGGAACCTCTAGCGAACATAATTGTGCAATTACACCTCATTGTTCTTTATTTAGAAGCTTTGTCATTCCATTAGAGATGATTATATTTCCTGGTTTCCTTGTTATACCCCTTAATTCAACTTCCTTTCCTTTCGAAGAAAATTTCATGAAAAGTTATTGAAAATTAAAATCTATTGTACTGAAGGATTGTAGCCATTGGAATCCTAGTACAACATCAACTCCACCCATTGATATGGAAAGAATTGGGCTATTCAATACATACTCTCCCATGGATAGCTTGATATTATGGTACTTTCTAGAGAAATTAATTTTCCTCCACTTGCAACCATCACTTGACACTCTAGTGTTGTATATAGGAAGCAATTCAATTCCTTGGCTATCTTACAATGAATCAAATTATATGTACTGCCCGAATCAATCAACACTATTAGATTTTTCTTCTTGATATGTCCTTCTATATTGATAGCTTGAGGAGTGGTAATTCCGACCAATTCATTACAAGATATGGTCGTATTCATTTCTGCTGTCTCTAGGGTTTATTCCTGGTGTATATCCTCTTCTTTTGGCATTTCTTCTCATCACACTTATGACCTTGAGTGTATTTTCTATCACAATTGTAACAAATCCCTTTTGCTTTTTTTTCTTCCAATTGTTGTGGTGTCAAACTTGTATGTTGTGGAAGGATAGGGGTAGCAACACTTCCATCTTTAGAGTTGTGAGTGGTAGGCTTCCTTGCTGCCATAATTTTGCTTTCCATTTTTCTTGCCAACCTAAATGCCTTCTCCAATGAATTAGGTTCCCAAAGGAAAACCTCATGTTGGGTGTTATCCTTTAAAGTCCCTATGAAAAAATCAATCCTATGTTCCTCTGGAATACCATTTACCCTTATATTCAATTTTTGGAAGTCCTCAATGTGCTCCATCATTGAACCCTTTTGTTTGAGATTTATCAATTGGATAAACAAGGTGTTTTTTTTGTGTCCTCATAATGTGTCATCATTTCTTCTATAAAAATTTCCCAAGTGACAATTTGTTTACAAGAGAAAAGCCAATGATACCATACAAATTGATTTGGTTCCAAATATAAATTTGCAATGCGTACCATTTCTCTGTTTTTCACATTATGGAGATCAAAAAATTGCTCCATTTGTAGTATCCATGTTACGAGATCCTTGCCATCAAACTTCCTCATATCAATATTTGGAACATGGCGGGCCTTCAATCAACCATTAGAGTCTATGAAATCATGATTAGCATTTATTTTGTTCTCATCATGAGTTTTCTCTACTACCTTTTCACCATTAGGAAGCCTTTCTTGTAGCAACTTTGTCAAATCTTCCTTCAAACCTTCCACGTGTTGTCATTCTTCGAATCATGATTAAAATTTATTTTGTTCTCATTTTGAGTTTTCTCTACTACCTTTTTGCCATTAGGAAGCCTTTCTTGTAGCAACTTTGTCAAACCTTCCTTCCAACCTTCCATGTCCTTCTTCCAATCTTCAATGTTGCCTTTTGAACCATCCATCTTAGCTTCCACGCCTTTCTTTAAACCGTCCATATTATATTCCACATCTTTCTTTAAGCCATCCATCTTAGCTTTTGTTACTTTTTGTGAGAGTGAAATTTCTTGCACTTGGTCTCGTAATTTTGCTATATCATGTTGCATTTCTTCCTCTTCTTCATGAGTCATGTTATAGATTTCAGGTTGGTTACTAGGTGTTTCCATTTTCTTTCTTCGAGGCATCACTTAATGATAATTATTCTTCACTATGCCCTTTTAATTCTCTCAAACTAATTTTTCAAACCAAACATATGCAAAATTTAAGAAAAACTACAAACCTTTGTTCGCTTTGTGGGAGCTTGATATTGAATATGATGTATCTCTTAGATTTCGTATCTCTAATATCTGATATTGCAAATTGTGGTAGCCCTCTGAGTCCTCTTTCCAATGCCACTAGTCTAATCACAATTGGTGTTGGGTAGCAGAGGGCCCGCATAATAGTTTTGGGGCTCAAATCCCGGAATTTTTGGAAAGGTATGGTAAGGACTGTGCGAAGTGTGCGAAGTGCAAATTGTAAATGAGTCAAGTCAAAGGGTTGTCCACTTAAGAAATAATATAGAATACTAGGAGGTAAGTTGGCTTGCCCATGGTCCGCGGACCATGGGAGTGTATAAATAGAGCGAGGCTCTAAGGGTAGAAGGCAGCTTTTTGATATGTACTTTTGGATCTGAAATGTAAGGGGGTTTTGAGGAGCGAAGTCTTGAAGCGTCTGTAAGACCGAGTCAAGGGTGTTGGTAGGTAGATAGAGGCTTTGTAGTTGTGTGTGCAGAGGCCTAGTAGAGTCCACAGCTGTGTGCACGGACCTCTGTAGTTGAGTGTGCAGGGTGGATCTGGATGTATTGGTGAAAGAACTGAATAAAGATAAGTTGATTCTGAAATTCCGTTTTAAATCTGAACTATTGTGGATCTAGCTACTTTATGGTTGATATCACTGTTTGATCTATGTGCATATGTTTATATATGAGCTTATGCAAATCTATATCTTTTCTGGTGCATGGAATGGTTATTTCTATTAAATGTATGCTTAAAGACCATAAAAAGTAGATCTAATCTATAACAGCACATTAATAAGTAGTAAGGATTTTCCTAGGTCTGGATCTATGTGGAAGCAGAGTAGTGTGAAGCCACAGAATGATGTGCGAACCTTCCAGAACACATCAATACATCCCAAGGGTGCATAAACCTGGTTCCAGCACCCTCCCCTACTACCTCGAGTGAGATCTCGGTCCCCTCTCTGCGGGTTGTTGCCAAAAGGGCTGGTAGCTACAGTATTTGTTTAGCTAAATAACTCTTCTGAACCTGGGTCAGGCCCATATAAACCAACAAATGGTTCCGTTGTTGGGACCAGGATCTACCTAAGGGATGTATAATGTTGGAACACTGGAATCCTACAAAGAAAGAGCTTGAAGATTGGCTGGATTAGAAGCTTCACGAGTTTGTGGTTCAGGAAAACAGAAATCCGCTGATATCAGAGGAAGGGTGGTCAGATCATTACATATACATGGATATCCATGAAATCTTCTTTGTAACATTCCCAATAGAGTTATATGAGTGGATCACGAGGTTAGTCGATAATGTGGGAAGGTGCAGACTAGATCAACCGATTGTGTGGACTCCAGAAGTGGTGCATAGGCTAGAAGCATCCAAAGATAAAATCGCACGCATAGTAGATCACTGGTTGGATCAGGTAATAGGAGGGTTTATTACTGAGTTCACAATAGACACGACTGTGAGTTATAGTGAACCAGAAAGGAGCTTTCTCCAAGGACCGTGAGGTAAGTACATTAAATCATTGAATACTTGGATTAAGATGTTGTTGTGTGAAAAATAGATTATGCACATTTATTGATTTCTAGCGTAACGCGGAGTGGAAGAGGCTACTGAGGAACTGAAGGATTAGAGAACAGTCAGCTAATTTCCATTTCACAGGAAAGCGAGGAGGAGCTCGCGAGGTTCTCCCCAAGAAGCATGATCCAGTTGATTAAGAAACACTTTCCACTGATACCACCTCCGTCTATGCCATCACCTACTTCACTGATGTCAAATCCATCTTCACCCACTCCACCTCCACCTCTGCCACCATCGAAGGTTGGGATGGAAAGCACAATCAAGTTGCCAATATTTAAGGGTGCAGGAAATGAGGAACCAGGTTAGTTTTGGTTTGTGGTAAGGGCTGTATGGGAAGCCCAAGGCATAACAGATGATAACATCAAAAAGACTACCCTAGTTAGTGCGCTGCAGGACCACGTGTTGACATGGTATATAAAGTACTCAAGCGATCATCTGAATGCAGGAATAACAGTGATATAGGATGCCTTGGACAAAGAATTTGGTTGACCAAAATCAGAGACACGGTTTGTCATTGGGTTCAAAGAGATAGCGATGCTACCAGGTGAAACCCCGTGGGATATAGATCAGAGATTAAAGAACACAATCCGCAAGGCTAACATGGCATTGAAGGATGCCCAGCACTGCGCGTGGTTTGTGGCGTCCTCGACACCAAATCTAAGGACGACACTATCACAGCAAAAGATCTCAACCCAAGCCGAAGCATTAGAAACCATGATGAGATTGCACAAAACCCCAATACAAGATCCGGGGTTGGGAGTTCAGCAAATCCACGGGCAACTACAAAAATTGAGCTTAGAAATGCAAAGCTTTAAGCAAGAAAGGTTGACCCCGATCGGAGGTGCGTACAGAGGTAGGATGCATCAAATGCAAAAGTCAAGCACATGACAAGGACCATTGCCCCGTCTTCACGAACTATCTGGTGGGTGGGGGGGGGGGGGGGGGAATGCAACTAAAACTAGAGGTACATGTAGGGCCAAGTGTGGCACCCATGCTCTGATGTGAAATTTGTCAAGTGGGTGGAAAGCACACAACAGACAACTGCCACCTATTGCAGAAGTATATCCAGACCCCGCAATAGCTGTATTGCAACTTTTGTAGATCAGTGGGTCATGATGAGCGAACATGTCGGAGTTATGACTTAATGATGGAAAGGACCCCAGCTTATTGAGTGCAGACTGAAGCGCGAGGGTTCGACCCAGCCGTAGGGCCACGCGGGGGATTTCAAGGATGCGACTGAGGAAGAGGAATGGGGCTTGGGCAAGGGCATGGACAACTGATCTGTTATAACTGTGGAGGGCCAGGACATTACGCTCATGACTGTACTAACCCGACGAGGATATCTTGTCCATACTGTGAGCAGTTTGACCATGAAATGGTAGATTTCCCGACGTTAATTGCCTAGATGTGTGAAAAGGGAGTATTACAGCCCACTCCAACCCAAAATGTCCAAATGATGAGGTTGGAACCACGTGAAGAAGACCCCAGCATAAATATGGTATTGAGGAGTGGCGCACCCATGGGAGGAGATGCACAGAAAGAGTTTACAGAAGATGCGAAGGGTCACGATACCCTTGCAAGGGAACCTAAATTTGAAGTGGAACAAGGGACGAAGACACCTAAGGAAGCTCCAAAGAGCTTCACGGAAGTCTCTACTCCATGTAGGAGAGATCCAATTGAGCAAGGGATGGATCCCTCTATGCTTACTACCTTTTTAGAGATGTGTATGAAGCTGTTGCACGACAGTACAGTCGTTAAGGGACTGCAAGAGCTGATCACTAAGTGTGCGGGGTCGGGTGAGCCACGCGTAGTCCAGAAACTGGGAAGACATGCTCTGCATACTAGATGAGAGATGCATATGACAGTGCAAATTGGTGAGTACGAGATGGACTAGGTCATTCTGGATTTAGGGTCGGATGCGAATGTGCTACCTAAGCAAACGTGGGAACGCATGGGTAGGCCCGCACTGCAGTGGTCTCCTATTCAACTAAGGATGGCCAACCAGCAAAAGATCCTACCGATGGGCCGACTGCAAGGGGTGATAGTGGACATTGAAGGCATAAGTACGCAGACCGACTTCGAGGTAATAGAAATTGTGGATGACACTAATCCCTACCCTACATTGCTAGGAATTGATTGGGCCACGGACATGAATGGGGTCATCAACTTGAAAAGGTGGAAAATGATGTTCGAAAATAAGTCACTATGGGTAATTATCCCACTGGACCTGGCTAAAGGAGAGTCCTACACCGAGCCGGTGTGTGATGAGGAAAATGACAATGAACTAGAGTGCATATACCAAAAAATAATGCAAGATCAGGGTCGGGTGAATCCTTCAGTGGACAGAAGATTCTCATGGGAGCACAATAGTTCGTGCACATCATATACAAATGAGGATATCGAAAGATCACAGAATAGATTACAAGAAGTCACCACACTCAACTATAATATGATGATTAGATCATTGCGACGCGTAACCACTGAAGTAAGACAATGGTCAGTAGATAGCGGTGCAACCAGTGAGGGGTAGTTCACCAACCTTGGCACCTTAATCATCACCCAGAAGCAGCATGGTGCATCAGGCGAAGCACCACGCGTGCAGAGGAAGCTGAGAAAGAGAAGACGGTTCCATGTACAGATTGGAGGATGTGCGCACTAGAGTAGGGCAGTCATCCATTTACAACAAAGGGCACGGCCGTATGTTGCACGACCATCGCACCAACTGAATCTGTGCATAGCAAGGGTTTGCTAGGCCAATATGACCATACCCAGAGCAGGGTATGCCAAGGGAACTCTATCCATGGCCAGATGGGCCATTCCCCCACGATCGACCTACACCCGAAGACCTGCATGACGGGATTCGATAGTTATGGGAAGCCGTTCGATGTGGCAAAATGAGACTTCATGAGTTAGCACAAATGGGGGCCAGACTACAAAAGAAAAGTGTGAAGCTAGATGAAGAAATTGATAAAATCAAATTAGAACTCACCCACACGGATGGCGCGTGAGAGCTATTGAAGGCACCAGACCTGGCCGGCTCTCCTACACTATTAGGACAAGCTGTGACCCTGCTAGCATGGTTGCACCTACACCCTAGGACACACAGAAACACAAACTGCGATACGCCATCAGACTCAAAGGAATGCGAATGGTGCTCGCATCCTGGGCTAGTAGGGAAGCGAAAGGCTCGCACGATGGGTGTGACCACCTGACTATCTATAGAAGGCCTAGTCCTAGCGCTCCATGCAATTAGAAGAGGGCATGGGACTATAAAACAGGCTACAAAAAATCTGTGCAAGAATGGTCAAATGCATAGGACACACTCATGCACCAGGGGCTGCACTACCACAGGGAGGGGATGGAAGGCACCCCTTGCAGGTATTGTTCATGACAAGATGTATCATTTAATACACGGAGGAGTGGGTGATAGGCAATTAAGGCATAAGGATAACAGCAAAATTTGCATTAATGAGCCATGAGGGGGGCAAACAGCCGATTTTGAATTTGAAATCATGTATATCAAGCAAGCAAAGGGGCATAAAACAAAGTTTGATCTTGTGAAGAATTTGACACCTTGGGTTCTGGCTGAAAGGAGAAAGATGAATGACAACATATTGAAGGAAAGCTCGTAGTTTCAGGCACTGCCAAAGGAATACTGAGAGTCATTCCTCAGGTCAATAAACCCTACCACAGAGAGTCCATAGAATCCCACGCCGTAGGCAACTGAGCTCCCTAAATCACCCAGGATGCCATAGACCAAAAAGGACCCCCAGATACCAGGACCAGTGAGGCGGTCGCTGCGAAATCCGTGCTTTAGCAAGCTCACAATGGAAGAAAAGGGAAAAACTATTACCATTGAAAGCGACGAGGAGGACGAGGGATCCCCGACATATGTTGAAGAAATAAACCCCGACAAGGAAACTGTCTAGCCAATGCACCATCCCAAGTATGTTCCTCCAAGCAAAGGGAAGGCTAAGGTCCCTACCAATCTGGATGATGTTGACAATATAATCACCACCCTGTCTCTTCCAAAAGGGGTTCCGGTTGAAAGCACGGTGACTGGCCGTATTGCGATGATGAAATTTGAAGACTGGGACCTTGCAGATACAACAAAATTTCTGCATTTTCCGACTAGAAAATTGATGGAGCAAAGCATGGAAGGGATGGTTACGACTCTTCAGCCAAAGGAATGGCTGAAAAAGGTGGAGAATGTCAGGTTGCTCTGTCTCCTATCCCTTCCCCACTTTCTCCAGCCCCCTGTCTCACGGAATAAGTCGATCTTGCGGACAAGATAGACCTTCCTAGAATCTAAAGAAGACCTAATGACAAGAAAACCAACCAGACACTATCTTTCTCTAAATATGCTTTAATAAACAATAGCAAACAAGTGTTTTTGGGGTCTACCTTAGGTCCAACGCTAGCTTGTGGATGCCCTTGCTCCTTCGATCCAAATGAGCTCTTTTTCGCGAATATGCAAACACAAACAAGGCAAACAAATTAAATAGCACCTGAAAAGCCAATTGCATAAAACATATTTAACATGAAATTCAAGGTGTCCATGAAACAAATAACATAAGATACTTGTTGAGAAAAATGAGTTTGATTGTATTAATTCAAAAGAAGAAGAACTTCACAACCTTTGCCTTGACGTTGTACAAGCTCCTCCCAGGGTCCAGCAAGAAGTCTCCTCTACTTTGACAAGTTTCACTCACTCCCCAATGAAACCAAAAAGGTATGTGATCTCTCCTCTTTAGGCTTAACTAGGAAGTCTTATTTTCACCAGCATTTACCCTCAAAAATGTTCAGCTTCTAACCTCTCCAGCAACCAGCCCAATGCCTGTATTTATAGTGCAATGGAGGGAGGTTACTAGGTCCTCTTTCAAAGGGATAAAGCCCTCCTTCAAAGGGATAGCTCCTCTCATCAAGGGATTAGCTCCTTCTCTTTTGGGATGCGTGAACCACCTCAGAGCGAACAATTCATGTCAAAATTCCTTCTAGAAACCTCTAGAATTAACCCAAAGTGAGTTTTTTAAGATAAAACTTGCGCCTTTTGACTTTCACAGGGGTCCGCACCTACACCGTTAGGGACAGAGCGGGCAGGTCCGCAGTTTTTGTACACAGAAGGTGCGGGACCGCAAGTGACCATGAGAGAAAGTGCAGAACCAGAGTTACATTGATTTTTAAAGTCTTTCTCTCATTTCCAAAGCTTGATTTGAAGATCTGAGGTCTAAGACTTGCTTAGGAGGACAGTACAAGTGATGATAGACCCATACTGACTGCAAATAATCACGATGACGATATTTTTGTGTAACAGATTGCCCCCTAAAGTGCGAAGTCTGTAGTAGATGAGGATTTCTTATCATTAAGGAAGAGTGAAGTACTTTATCATTTCGAGGATCATCTTCTGGAGAACCCGGTTGGAACCTGTAAAAACATTCAATGCAAAATATATATATGAGATCATATCATCGCTGAGGTAGGCATTCCCATGCTCGGATCAAAACTGACTAGAAAAACTAACTACTGCTCTGATACAGGAGTGATCTTGTAAGACATCACAAGTATAGACTCATGTGGACATAGTATGGACACAACCATCTGTTTATGAATAGTCCATTATATAATGAATACAAAATTCCTCGTAGCCTGGATTGTGGAAACTAGATCCAGGGTCTTCATTTCTACTTCCCGAAACAATACGATTCTATCCATGCGAATGAATGTGTTGATGTCGAACATGGTAGAAACCACTTGATTGCCAGTCAATGATGTAAACTGTTAGCAAGTGTGAGAGAAACCACCAGTGATGTCAATGGCTCTCAAAGTACCCAGTACAATCCATGAGATGCGAATAAATGTGTTGATGTCGAGCATGTCACGGAATCCTTTGATCGAAAGTTAATGATGTAAACTGTCGTCAAAGGCGAGAAACCTGCCATTGATGCATGCAGATCTCAAGGTACTAACGATTCCTAGATCATCTTTCTAGATAATGAGCTGATGTCGATAGAAAGTGATCCGTCGTAGGCAAGCCCACAACACGAAATCATAAATCAAGTTGAAGAAATTTAGTTGCAAGAACTAACTCAGGGATGGTCAAGATGGATGACAGATATTTTGCAGATGAATGGCTTATTGGAAGTGACCTCTTGAACACATAACGACACGACAGATGGTTTGGTGACAATTGACCCAAAGTTAATACCCAGAAACCGGCTGAAGACTTTCAATGTGGTTTGATCAACTGTTATGCAAAGGATTTCCCAACCCAGGTGAATAAAAGTGTCGTGTTCAAGAGTGGTTACAAAGTATGACAAACAGGCTCATTTTTCTCTCTTTTCCCCCACCATTTCTGGCAAGTACCTCTTTATTTTTGACAAGCTTGAGGAGGATAACATTTGCTTGATTATAAGCTCATCCTTCGGATGAGTCCAGCTTAGTTTAAATTCGAACCCTAAGAAGGAGTGGTTCGTTCCTGTTTGTAATTGAACAGGTCCTTTACTGTGAAATTTTAACGAGTCCAGTATAGGAGAAACTCTGCATTTTTCATTTTTAGAGAGTCTGAAAAAACTTAAGAAGACTCCAGGGTTGACCTTTTTCGTAAATTTCTGTCTCCCAAGCCCGAAAAAGTATAAAATAGTACTTGAGAGAACCGCTTGATCTTTTATGACCAAGGATTACTTTTCGTCATTAGTGCCTTTGACCCGAAAAAGTAAAAAAGCGATCAATGACACGTCGTTTTATAACCAATATCGAATTTGTAACGACAAAAATCCGGCAATCTTTTCATGTTTTTACGGTCGGAAAAGAGCTGTAAGGGGACCGTCTTTTAATTCCATTTTAACGAGTTTAAAAGAAACACTCGACAATCTTTTCATGTTTTAGGAGTCAGAAAAGAGCTTAAAGATGACACTACATGTTTTTCTGTTGAAAATGATAGATTTTGCCTGATAATCCTTTATTCTGCACAAAAAAACAAACATTACTCATACTTGTTTGAAATGGATAAAAACATCGCAAAATACCTTTTCAAAGTGAAACATAAACAAATTTGCAATTTATTTACTCAAAAAACTTATAAAAAGGGCCTTTGTCAATTCATTTTTATCGTTTGAGTTTGGGTGAGAAAATAGTGCTTTTGCTTAGAAAACTTCCCGTGAAGATTGCGGAAAATCCAACCGTCGGAATCGAGCACCGTCTTCTCCTGGTAATCCACATCACCCTACTCTTCATTTTCAACCATTTAATTTTTTGTTTTAGTCCTTTATTTCATTTTTGGGAGGGTTTTTAGGCGCAAAACCCGCGCGCGGGGGCCCGCAGGTTTACCATTGCGGGCCTGTGGACCCCGACTTTTTCTCCATTGGGAAAAAGCTCGGGGTCCGCACCTTTCGTGTAGACAAAGTGCGGTCCCACGCACTGTGTCTAACCCGGAGGGTGCGTACCCTACCGCAAGGGTTTTGAACCCAAAAATTCTCAAAAGTGGACCAACCAAAATATTTTCTAGCAATTTAATTAATCTTTATACTTGATGCAGAGAGTACATCATGCTAGATTGGCATGAACGAGAGCATGAGGAGGTGGATGCTGCCGCATGGAATCATCAGCCTTCACTTGATGCTTTGAGGGCGTGCGGATTGTACAAATTCTGGGCCATTCCTAGCATGAGGGCTCAGGTGGATTTCCTACAGTGGCTGGTTGACAGATGGAGCATACAGGACCAGTACTTCTTCATTGGCGGCCACTAGCTCAAAATCGAGCTGGCGAACATTTATTTCTTGACTGGTTTGCCTAAGAGAGGTGAATACTTGACTCTGCACGAGACTAGGCTAGGTGGCCAGTCTGTCGATAGCCTCTGGCTAGAGTACTGCAACAGCCAGGCTAGAGACAAAGGGATAGACATAAAGACGATATCCCGTCCTCAGCTCATGGTGATTGCATTCACTATCACCAGAATTTGCGGAGCTGCCGCATTACATATTGCCACTGGATCCCAGATGCGTATGGCAGTTGATTTCTTTCGAGGCACCATCTTTAACTAGTGCGATGCCGTGTTGGCCAATGTGAAAGGCCAACTGACCAGGGCCAAGAACGGACGACCAAAGACCTTTGGCTATGGGGCTTTGGTCGTGAGTTTTGGCCTGGAGAGGGTTCCTATGGTGATCCCATAGCAGCTTACTGTTGGAGCTGGGCTTCCTCGAGAGCCCAAACTGATGCGATGGGTCGCAGTCATGGCCCGTCACCCGGACGAGAGGACAGAGGTTGCTCGATTCAAACCTGAGTATTTCCAATGGCTGGAAAACCAGGTCTTTTCCATTCAGGACTTCCCTTACGTTGGGATAGATTTTCGTGGTGACCCAGACATGGCTCTTCCACCAGGAGAGCAATGGGACGAGTCAGGTAAAATCCTTTCCAACATTTTTCCTATTTTATTTTATTTTTTTATTTTTTCATCATCTCAAAAATGATAGTAAAAAATTTTAAAATGCAGATGTGGGTCCTGTTAGCTACCTATACCAATAGGTTTCATATTTCATGATTGGCAAAGAAAGGTCCAAATATGCTCTTCTTTGATGATGCAAAGATCCCATATTTCCATGAGGAGACAAGGTGTGTATATAGCTTGATATGGACTCAATTTTGATGGATGGTCCAACAGCCTAATCTGGATCATGCCATGTTTTAAATTTTCAGTTGCAAAATAGAGAAAGAAGTTTGTCCAAACTATTTAATCTTGGTAGACAAGTAGCTTAGGTAGAGAAGTAAGGCTCCCAACTGCTTAATCTGGGACCTTGGAAGCAATAAGGGAAGCATTAGATAGAAAATCAAAAGGAAAAAGCCAGAGAAAAGAAAAGGCAAATAAGGGTCTGCAAGTCTAAGTGCACCCTCCAAGAAGAAACAAAAAATGCTAGGCAAATAGATGGGTAGGCAGATGGGGTTGCAGAAGTGTCATTCCTTACAATTGAAGGTGTGCTAACCTATTTTCACAAAGCAAAATCAATGGATTGAGAAGGTCTTCTTCTCTATCAGGTTGCAGCAAAGCAAAGAAGCATGTCTAACTTCCCAATTTTCCCCTTTCCCATTCATTACTAACATCCCCTCATCAGTTGAGATTCATGGAAGAATTGGTGGTTTTATGGTGGTTCTTAGTCCTTTAAAAGCCACATTTCTTGTCTAAAATTCTTTTCATTTTGATCTACTCCCTAAGCTAAGTGATTTTCAAATAAACCTAGTGATATCACTCCCCATCCACCCTTTTCATCTATATTAACCCCTAACATCTGTTATGTAATTCCCCTATGTTACCCTTTCCCTACTATTATAACACTATGGTGTATAAACCCCCAAGCATTGTATAAATATCCCTCCCCTTGGCATTATAGCCATATGTTCTCTGTCAGGGATCAAATTGACAGCTGGTCAGTTTGAGAACCCTAAGCCTTACCCTTTTTCCCCTCTTAAAGCCATTTGCCCCATTAAAACCTTCATTTGCTAAGAAAAACCTTATGAAAAAACCCCTTTTACCCATAACCCGCTTCACTTGCAAAAAAGCACACAAAAACCCACTTTTTCCATTTTATCCAAAGTATCGGCGCGATATTATTTTTATTTGAAAATACATTGAAAAACCATCAAAATCCGCCACATCCCAAAGGTTTCTGCCGAGCACCAGTCCCAAAAGATATATTATTTTAATCCCGCCCCCCTTCCGTATTGTCCGATCACCTCACTGATCTGTCAACCGTCCGATCAAGTGCCTTTGATCGGACGGCCATTATGCATATCGGGTTGGGCCCGACGTCCGAAAATTAGCACCCGAGAAACTGTCAGAGGGTGACGTTAGGCCTCTGCCACGCGTCGCCCTCACAATTTTTCGGGTCACCCTCTGACAAAACCGTGACCGTATCTAAGGCGATCCGAGAAAAAACCATTACTGCTTATGATTTACCGTCGGTTCTGCTATGCCTGCGTCATCACCACGTCAGACCCACGTCAGTGCCACCCCGCCGTCGCGTCAGCACTCTTGTCCGCCCCTGCGCTAATATGTCTACCACCTCATTATCCCCATGGACCAATCACAGCTTGCCACATCACCCGGTGACGTCATGCTGACGTCATCCGACCTTGACCCCACCTGATGACGTCATCCCAAAAACGCGCCAATATGCCAAAAATCCATATTTTAGCCAAAAATTCGTGTTTTTTCACTTTTTTCCAAGCAACTATTGTTATTTCTGCATGCATTTCACGACCAAATCAGCGCCAACCTGCACAACTCGACTCTGAAATCGTGGGTGCCTTCGTCGTACCTGCATTTGCAACTGTTATCGACAATTCGCAAGGTATTTCTCAAAATCGTTCCCTGCACCTGGTTTTATCCATATTTCTACAAGCAAACTGTTTAAGAGAGTGTAAAGCACTGAAATCACCATCAAGCATCCAGTGACCTGCACCCATTTCCAACTGGCGAGGCAATAAACCTTCTGCCAAGCCCGCATCTGACAAAATTGACCTGAATTCACAGGTAGTTCGCGGAGTCGTGAACTAGAAACCTCAATTACATAAATTCACCATAGAAACACTCTTGTCAGTCCTGCTACTGTTTTAATCAGTCCTATAAACGGTATTTCAATTGCTGTTTGCTCAATTCGCCCTCTGTTCCCTACAATTCACATTTACATTATAAAGAAACTCCTCTGCGTTGTTCTGCTCACTCAAAACAGTTTACATACAATTCAGAAGCCTTACTAGCCATGGAAGCACCAATAGCCCTGAATATCCAGCCTCTGAATGCCCCTCAAAGGGAGTTAGAATGGAAAGCCCTGGGAGATGTAGATTATCAGATGATAGTCTGGTTCCCAATGGGTTCTAAGTTTAATATTCACATGCTAAATGAATTGAAAGCCCAACACCTTGGTGGAGCTGATATTTTAGGGATTTGGGACTCAAATTTGCCCATTTACAACCTCCCTCAAGTCAATGCCCTTCCAGACTTGATCCACAGATGCCAGGAATGCTATGATCCATGCCAAAGAGCTATTCTCAGTCCTACAGGCTCAATCTTGTTCCATATCACCCCAGAAACCATAAATGAGATGCTGCATTTCCACACTGCAAGGCCATTGACCCCTCTCTCCATGCTGGACTTAGTAAAGAAGGGGAGTAATTTGTCAAGTGCCCAGATCATCAAAATTAATCAGTTATTCATACAACCAAGCTCTGAAACTATGAGAACTCCTCCTATTGGATATCAATACCTGAATGACTTGGGCAGAATGCTGGTGGATTTGATCAGCTACGTCCTGGGGTACAAGGGAATTGAGGATGTTGATGACACTATAATGGCAATGCTGTCCATATTTTCTCCTGGAAAGCCTCCAGCTGTACACTATGACTATGCCACATATATTGCAGAAAAGATCCATGAACAGCTAATGAATCTACAAAGGGAAAGGGTGTTCAGATACACCTCATACATCTACCATCTGTTCTTATTTTATCAACCAGACAGTTTCTCCATTCCCCTCAAGAAACTTAATGCCCAGGGGAATCCAAGGTCAGTTGTGTTTTGGACTTCAGTTTTTCATGATATTTCTAAATCACCATACACATACTGTGAATTCATAGACCTGTTCATTCACCCAGCTATGACATTGTTGTATGGTGTCCCACCTCCAAGGTTGACCGATGACATGCAAAGAGTTCTCCATCTCGCCAAGGTCTACAGCATTGGTGATTGGTATTTTTACCAACACCACACAATAATCAGAATATATGGCTATGAGTTGGACCCTTATAGGCTGCCAAGGTATGTCCCCATGAGACTTTTTGCCCTAGAATACTTCAGGCAGTTTGGAAATGCCGACTGCTTCCATTTCCAAAGTAAGAACAAGAAGGTGCAGCTGAAGGTAAGGAGCCAGCTAGGCCCTTTTCTATACAACAAAAGAGAGGAGAGATGGAAGGAGGCAAATATGATCCTAGAGGGCCTCAAATTGCAAACCAGTTTCAAATGGACACCTTATGACCCTAATCATTTTATTTCCCTCTGGAGGATAAAATACAAATTGGGTAACTATGCACATCTAAAGCTGCCTCATATTGAGCAGTATGCCAATTCCTTGAGCTGGAAAGAAGGCACTCTAGAAGAGCCAATTACTAGAGAGCAAATGCTAGAAAGAGAGGCCAGGAATGTTCAAAAAGAGGCTGACTTGGAAACTTGTGGACAGGTTTCCTTCTCATATCAAAGGCAACTTGGAGCAGCTGCCTCATCTTCAACAACACATCAGCAAACTGCCATGGAAACTCAACAGACATCCAGCAAAGGCAAAGAAAAGTAGGTGGAGCAGGAGCAGCCACCTCCCATGACTGAAGAGCAAATAGAAAAAGAGGTGGAACAGCAAGAAGAAGTGCTGCAGTAGGAAGTGCATCAACAACCACAACACCAACAGCAAGAAAAACAAAGACAGGAGTAGCCTGTGCAGCAAGAGCAAACAATGGAAGCCCCAAAATCCACTGAGCAACAACCACAACAAACTGTGCCTCCAAGGCAAGAAACATCAACTGAAGCATCAATCCTCCAAACTCCACAAAAGGAGGATACAAGCAGGAAAAGGGATAGAGAGACTCCCCTTACAACATCGACAACTTATGGGGAGAAAAGACAGAGAATGAATCCTTTCTCAGAGGAGGAAATGCCAATGGGACAGTCTTTGGGCATGGGCCCACCTAGCAGGGAAGCATCCGCAAGTTCCTTCCAAGAGGAACAGAATAGAACAGTGGGAGGAGAAGTCATCTCCTCAAGCCAGCAGAGAGAAGGTGAACTGAGCATCAAACAGCAGTTCATTGACATAAAGAGGAGGAATGAGCCAATAAAGATACAACTATACAATCATTTGTTGAAAATGGCTCCCACTAACCAGCAAAGACTGATGTCCGCATATGATGTTAGTGAAGGAAAAATGATCATGAGTCATTTTTTGCCAGCTGTAGCACAGCCCCAGTCCCCTGCTGATTATATAAGGACTAATCTTGAGGTCCTTGCCAAGGACATCCACCCAATGGACAAAATTGAATTGCACAAACAAACGGGTGAGATGGTGTATGCCTCCTTGGCAGACAAGACATTGGATAATTATAGGATAGAGAATATCCTTAATAATACAGCAGCCCAACTTGAGTTGGAGAGAGCATCCTCTCAAGCAAAGGACAACAGAATTAGGTCCTTAGAAGATATAATCATAGAGATTGGGCATGATCCCAAGGATATCAAGGGCATACAAGAAATATTGAAGTTGAGGGATGCAGACATGGCAGCTTTGAGGAGAAAGATCAAAATTCCAGCCACAATTCACCCTCAAACAGATGAAGTTTCCCAGCAGAGGCATGATCAAGATGCCATAGCTTTGCTGGTGTCTCTATATAAGCAGCTAATCCAGACTCAAGAAAAGTTGGGAGAATCATAGGCTGCACAGGCAGCATTACAGGCAGCTTTGAAGCAAAAAGAAGAAGGTCAGACCTCCCAGCCTCCTCCTGAAATAATTAACCTTGAGGAAGCTTCTCCGACTACTGTTCCCCCTCCTCAACAAACAGCACAGGCAGCACCATCCACCTTAGCAGCACCACCAACAACAGAGCAGGCCCCAAGCCTAGACATGCAAAAGCTGAGGAATGAGATTCAGGCCCTGGAAGCTCAAATGATGGAATTAAAGGAGGCCAGGGAGAATTTGGCCAAGGTAAATGATAGATATGACAAATCCAAGCAGACTGTGGCAGAAAAGGGCAGGGAAATAAAAGCCCTCAAAGACAGGATAAAGGAGCTGGAGAAGGAGCTCAAACTAGATAAAGTGGTGGCTGAGCTCAAGACAGTGCTATGGGCCAATATTGGCCAGTCTATCACTGACCAATGGCAGTATATTGAGACAATTCATGAGCAGTTAGAGCTCATTGCAAAAGCACAGAAGGAAATTCAGAGATCAAGGGCAGCTCTAAGCAATATGCCTGAAGTTGCCGCCAGGATGATCAATGTGCTTAATAATAGAACAAGTTCTCAGTTAGCAACTATGGGAATTTCCAACAGGACTGAGACTATTTTGTTGATAAAGAGGGTCCTTACACTGAGAAGCTTAGTGCAGACATTAGAGAGAAGGACCCAAGACATGGAGACAGAGGTTAACAGGTTCACGGACAAATTTGTGGTGTTACAAAACAGAGGTCTCCCTGGCTTACTGAATAGCGCAGGAAGGCTACTTACACATGAGCAGTATGCCAAGAGGGTCAATACATTCGCCACAAATCCGATCACTGAAAGGCCCAGCACCTCAGAGGAAATAGGGCCAGCTACAGGGAAAAGTCTCTACAACAGGGTAGAGAATCTATTCTTTATAATGAATGAAATTAAACACCTGTTTGAAGTGCCTCCCAATTTCTATAAATACACAGAGGCAGATGAGACTATGGATGCAATTCTTAGGCATCAACTGCCCACACAGGAATGGTGGACTAAGACAATACAGATGATCTTATAGACCAGGAAGCCATTCTTCAAGTTTTTCATCAAAAAATACAAATTGCCATGCACAGGAAAAGTTAATAAAATCAGCATGCATAAAAGGTGAAGGTTGAGCCAACTCAGCAGAGCTTTCGGCCAGCAAGTCAAGATGGACAACTACGGGTGACAGGGCCGAAAAGTTACAGCAGAGCAGCCACATGAGCGCATTTTCCAGCATTTAAAGCAGATCATTCCAACCGACTCGGTGGCCTCCAAAGGCCAAAATATCTTCTGACTGATAGAAATGAGCATTTATGTTGTAGTAAAAGCAGCAATAACTTCTTATCTTCTGTTCTGTACAAAGTTGGTGAAACATTTATTTCTCAGATGACTCAACGCCTTAGATATTTTGTATTACTGTTTGTATATATTTGCCCCTCGCATAAGCTTGCAGGGGTTGTTGTTGATTTCTTTTGAAGAAGTTTCCTATGCTGTAATCTTTGCAGAGTTTAATAACAGAAGTGATGGAATTTCTGAAGTTCTGAGTTGTTTGAATGCGTTCATGGTGTTTGTTGAAGTTTGCAGGATCCCTGTGCATCTCATATACAATAAGTTTTTCTGTAACTCTCTTCGTTTTGTGTTTCAATCTTTTACAACCCATAGATGTTTCTAAGTTCTAAGTATTTAGCAGCAAAGAAAAAGAATAGCCTTCAGGATTTATTCATGCAATACCCTGAGCTCAATCTATGTTGTTAATGAATGTTTTCCTCAGTTATAATCTTGATAAGTGTAATTCTTAATTGCTACACTTTCAGAATATATCTTTCATAGTGACCCTTGTTTTCAGGAATTAAAGTTTACTCCTGAGCAATATATTTCACTTTCACATCATTAGCTTAATGGAGAATTCTTAATTGCTTTCCATTGGAAAAACATGCATCATCATACATCATCACTTAAGCTTTAAATTTTGTTTGTTGGGATACCCAATAGGCCCTGCAGTCTGAACATTCCCACTGAAGCATTTCAAACATTTCACAGCTCTAGACTCGATTGCCCAATGAAATACAACTGTCTAAACATTACATCTTAGGTATTGAAAGACATCCTTCAACCAAAACATAAACAAAAACCTGAGCATAATAGCTAGCCTAAAAGCAATATCAAAACAGAGACATATTACAAAGAGAGAGCCCTCTCTGATTGCAGATTGGCTAGAAGCTGCAATCCAAAGATTGGTTAGTGGTTACCCCGACCGTATTCCCTTGGGAGTCATAGGGAACAACCTGGGTGTTAACATAATTGGCGACTCCGCTGGGGAGTGAGCATATTGTTTTTCAACTATTGTCTGCCAAGACGGTGGTTTTAAAAGCTTGAGCAGTCCCTTAAAATAGTCCTAAAAATATCTTAAAAAATACCAAAAGGAAGTTCAGAAGCTGGCTCCTAAAAGGGAAGCCAGGCACACTAGGTCAAACCCTGACCCAAATCCACCAGCAGTTTTTGAAAATCCAAATACAATTCCAAAAATAATTAGGAAACAACAAAGGCAGGAAAACCCTAGTGATTTGAGTCCTGAGGCAGCTCACCCTGAACCAATTCCAACTCCTATCAAGGTTCTGTTTCGGTCAACTCCTGTCTCCCCCAGTTCACCATCAACATCTCAAAGCCCTCCTTTCACATCTTCACCCACTGCACAAATCCCCTTGACCAACACTCTAGGTGCTGCTACACCTGTTACCCCTGTGGTACACATCGTTCCTTTTATCCCAGTTGCTCCTGTAAATCCCCCAAACCTTGTGAATATGGCTAACAGATATGCACCCTTGCAGTTACCAGCTAATGCTGCAGCTCTACCCCAAGACTACCAAACTAAAATCTCATATTTTGACTCCACTGGCCATCTTACAGCTATTCAGCATGCCAAAAGGATGCAAGACCATTTTGAGACCTATGAAATAGATGATGACAGTGTGAGAATGAGGATGTTTGTTCAAAGTCTGACTGGGGATGTAAGAACTTGGTTCAGATCCTTGAATGCAAATTCCATCACAACTCCTGATGAACTTTATCAAGCCTTTACTAACAGATGGGAGAAAAAGAAAGATCCTCTGCACATACTTGGTGAATATGAAACTATCAAAAGAGGTCCCCAAGAGACTGTTTTGGAGTATTGTGCAAGATTTAACAATGTATATAACGCAATCCCGCAAAATTTAAGACCTCCCCCTGATTTGGCCTTGTACAAATTTCCTGATGGTTTTGACCTTGATATGGCCTATCAGTTGAAGGAGAGAGACCCTCAAACCCTTGCAGATGCCCAAAAGGTTGCTGTCACAGTGGAAGCTAACCTGATTGCCAAAAGAAACAGAGCAAGGTTGGAAAAGAGAACCACCTTCAAAGAAGAACCCTCAGCCTTTGATCAAAAACTGGATGCAATACTCACTGGTATGAAGAGATTGGGGGATAGAGTGGAATCGGTCAAGAGAAAATCATCATGGGAAGCACCACAAAACAACCCTCCTAGGAATCCAAATTTTAGGAGAACTCAAAACCCAAACGTTGGCAAGGCCAGTGCTGACCAAGACATAAGACCCCCTTTCCAAGAAAACTATGCTGAAACTTCCACATCAAGTGAACCCAATGAAGATTCTCAGATTAATTTAATGGGTCTAGATGGTGAAAGTCAAGTCTTTTTGACACAAGAAGACCATGAGGATGATGTAATCAAGCTGTTCCCAACCAAATCAGGTGAGTCATTTGACTTCAAACAAGGCTATGACACAGCTGTTTATGAAGTCCATAAGCAATACAAGCTAAGGAGCAGAACTGTAAATGTAACTCAGCCTGAAAAGACAAAGGACAGCCAGCAGCCCAAAAGAACCATTGTCACAGAACCAAGTAACAAAACTGGTCCAAATACAGATGAGGTAACCGTCGAGGAAATAGCTGAAACCTTTTCCTCAAAACAGCAGCCAGTAGATCCCTCACCCTTGAAGCCCAACCTAAGTAACACCTCTCAAGAGATGAGCAAGAAGGGCAAGCCTCAAGATCAAGATAAGAATCAAGAAGAAGAGTTAGTGAACAAGGAAAGAACTGTCATCCACAGCCAAAAGATCCAATCTGAAAAACCCTTTGACCTAGAAACTGAAATTAGTAAATTGAAGGTAGCTATTCCTCTCTCAGAACTGGCCAAACATGACATTTATAGGCAACAAATCAAGAAGTCCCTTCAACTTACTAACAACAAAGATAATGTCAATGTGCTGGATGATACCCCAGAATTACTTTTCGGCCCAGAGGTGGATGGAAAGACAACAGGTGTAGGCATTTTACCTTTCTATGTCAGCCTGCATGTTCATGACAAGATATTACACAATGCAATGTTTGACTCGGGTGCCTCTCACAACCTAATGCCCAAATCAGTCATGGAAAGACTAAACCTGGATATTACAAGACCATACAAGGACCTGTTCTCCTTTGATTCCAGCCAAGTTAAGTGCTTAGGCCTAATAAAAGATCTATGTGTGTCTCTTGTTCAGTACCCAAACAAAACAATTCTAATGGATGTTGTAGTTGCTAACATCCCACCCAAGTATGGGATGCTGTTATCAAGGTCATGGGGGGCTAAACTTCAAGGTTCCCTGCAGTTAGATATGTCATATGCCACCATCACTGTTTTTGGGCAACCAAAGAGATTATACAGAGAAACATTAATGAAATACATGGTCAGCAGTGAAGAAAAGCCTCAAAACTTTCCCATATATGCTGTCCATTCAGACATAGACTCATACATTCTCTTCAATTATAATACAACTCTCTCAGATAGTGAGGTTGAACCCAAGACACTCATACAAGAGGAAGACACCAATGAGCAAACTACTACCCAAGAAACAATGATTAAGCAAACATTAAACACAGCTGCTGCTCAAGAAAGCGAACAGGTTCCATCAAGTGAGGAGACTGCCCTAGAAAACAAACAAGATGGCAAACCACAGCTTCAACTTACAATTCCAGCACACAAGGAGGTCATTAAGTTCTCCCCGGAACAAGAGATCCTATGGTTCCTTGAATTTGATGGGTCAGTCAACAAATTAGGGGCAGGAGCTGGAGTTTGGATACATAATAAACAAGACAGTCATGCAGAAGGCTGAGCCTATAGACTGAATTTCAAGTGTACTAATAATATGGCAGAATATGAAGCTCTTTTACTAGGCCTCAAGCTAGTAAAGTTCTTACAAGCCACAAAAGTCTCAATTATGGGGGATTCAGATTTAGTCATCCAACAAGTGAAGGGAAATTTTGTCACCAATGACAAGAGACGGAGGTCTTATAGGTCTGCTGTGGCTGAAATACTAAGCTTCTTCTCTCAATTCCAAATCACCAAAATTTCTAGGACCCATAATCTTCATGCTCATAGTTTAGCCACATTTGCAAGTACCTGCAAGCTGCCTTTTGAGCCCCATCATTGCTTTACAGCTGAGGTGAAACACAGACCTTCTGTCCCAAACAATGTCAAAGACTGGCAGGTATTTGAAGATGATGCACAAATAAACAACTTCTTGACCTTGCAACAAGAATTTGTAGGATTAAATATTGACACAGAAAGAGCAAGTCAATCACCAATACTTGAAAGAGCAAGTCAATCACAAATACAGTTTGAACAGACAAACCACCCAATATCACCCAAAACAGCAAAACAAATGCTAAATCCAACTATTTTCAACAAGGAGAACATACAACAAATTCAACAAACCAATCATGAGGAAGCAGCTGTTGTAGAGGCTGAAATCATAGAGCTGAAAGACAATTTTCTCCCAACAGGCCTAACTCCATTAGAAGACATCTTTGACTCAAATGACATCCCTAGAAAACCAAAAATGCAGCCCCTAAATGCAGCCATTGAAGAGTGCAACATTGGCACGGTTGATAAGCCCAAGATAATAAAGCTATCTGCATCTCTGCCTCCTGATCAAAAACCCAAATACATTGACCTTTTCAAAGAGTTTCAGGATGTCTTTGCATGGGGTTATGAGGATTTAAAATCCTATGACACCTCTGTTATCTAGTGTACTATCCCTCTCAAGCCTAATCAGAAGCCATTCAAACAAAAATTGAGAAGGATTAATCCCATGCTCCTCCCTTCAATTGAAAAGGAATTGCAAAAAATGTTTAAAGCAGGCATCATGGCACCAATCAGGTTTTCTGATTGGATTTCAAATTTGGTCCCTACAAGAAAGAAAACTGGTGAAATAAGGCTTTGTGTAGATCTAAGAAATCTGAATCAAGTATCCCTCAAAGATAATTATCCCTTACCCAAGATGGATCACATCCTCCAAAGAGTGGTAGGTGCCTCAAGGATCTCACTACTTGATGGATTCTCAAGCTTTAATCAAATCCTGGTACACCCTGATGATCAAGACAAAACTGCATTTACAACCCCATGGGGAACTTTCAAATATGTGAAAATGCCTTTTGGATTGAAAAATGCAGGGGCAACATTTCAAAGAGCAATGGATATTGCTTTTACCAAGGAGATTCATGACTTTCTTGTCATTTACTTAGATGACCTCACACCTTTCTCAAAATCAGATCAAGAACATTTGAAACATCTAAGGCAGATCTTCTTAACATGCAGGAAATATGGAATTTCCTTGAATCCCAAGAAGTCTCTATTTGGTTTGGAAGAAGGCAAGCTGTTAGGACATATCATTTCAAAGGATGGCATAAGAATTGACCCAGATAGAATACAAACTATCTTACAAATGCCCCACCCAAGAAATATCAAAGAATTGCAAGCATTCTTGGGAAAGATAAACTTCTTGAGAAGGTTTATCCCAAACCTAGCAGAACTGATCAGATTACTGAATAATATGCTAAAGAAGGATTCAAAAGTGAAATGGACAGTTGAAGCAAATCAAGCCTTTGAAGGTATAAAATTGGCCCTTACCCAAACCCTAGTCCTAACAAATCCTCAATTTGACAGGGAATTTATCATATTCTCCTTTGCTTCCCAACACACAATTGCTGTTGTCTTGCTACAGAAAGATGACCAAGGAAATGAGAAACCCATTGCTTTCTTTAGTAGAGCTCTTAGAGATGCTCCCCTAAAATACCAAATCATGGAGAAACAAGCTTATGCTTTGGTCAAGGCCATCAAAGACTTTAGGATTTACATCCTCTATTCACATGTTATAGCTTATGTACCAAGTCCCATTGTTAAAGACATTCTCACCCAAGAAAATTTAGAGGGCAGAAGAGGAAAGTGGATTGCCAACATTTTGGAATTTGATATTGAGATAAAACCTACAAAACTAATAAAAGGGCAAGGTTTGGCCAAACTAATGACAGAAGCAAACTTCCAAGCCTTAGACATCAACCAGCTGGACAGTGAACCAGAGTTGGCGACTCCAAAGATCAATGTAGCCTTTGAACAATCCCCTTGGTACTCTGATATATGTTATGTATTGCAAAACCTGTGTGCTCCCCTAGGATTGTCCAGAACTAAATGTAGATTCTTAAAAATGAAAGCCTCAAGATTTTGTGTTATGGACGGAAATTTGCTTTGGAAAAACCATGAAGGGATATTGCTAAACTGCTTAATTGAGGATGAGACTAACAATATCATGAAAGAATTTCATGCAGGTGACTGTGGTGGACACTTGTATTGGAAGTCCACTGTGGATAAAATACTGAGGGCTGGTTACTATTGGCCTACCCTGTTCTCTGATGTTAAAAAGTTTACTACATCATGTCATAAATGTCAAGTGTTTGAGGGAAAGAGAAAGTTACTACCACTTCCCTTAAGGCCTATTGCAACAGAGAGACCTTTTCAACAATGGGGCTTGGATTTCATTGGGGAAATTCATCCCTCATCCTCAGGCCAGCACAGATGGATTCTAACAGCTACAGACTATTTCACTAAGTGGATTGAAGCTGCTCCATGCAGACAAGCAAATGATTCAATAATCATTCAGTTTTTGGAGAATAACATATTGGCTAGATTTGGCTGCCCTGACAAGATAATAACAGACAATGCTGCTGCTTTCAGATCTAAGAAGATGGTGAATTTCTGCCACAAATTTCACATTACCTTGGGCCATTCTACTGCATACTATCCCCAAGGAAATGGCCTTGCAGAATCATCAAATAAAAGCCTGGTAAACATTATAAAGAAGGTGTTAGAAGAAAATAAAAAGAATTGGCATAAGAAGCTTGTCAATGCCTTATGGGCAGATAGACTAACAACCAAGAGATCAATTGGGGTCAGCCCATATGAGTTGGTTTATGGATTAGAAGCCAAATTTACTTCATCACTAGGAGTTCCTGTTATGAAACTTCTTCAAGAAAGTCGAGCTGAACCAAATGATATGCAAAGAAGGATCAATCAAATAATATGTTTGCAGCAAACTAGAGATCAAGTCTATAGCAGAGTTCAAATTTTACAAGAAAAATTAAAGAAGGCCTTTGACAGAAGGACTAAGGCAGAAGATTTCAACATTGGTGACAAGGTCCTCAAGTGGGATTCAAGAAGGGAAGATAAAGGAAAACATGGAAAATTTGATTCCCTTTGGAGAGGACCATTTGCTGTCCAAGCAGTACAAGGAAACAATACTTATTTCCTTAAAAATCTTAATGAAACTGATTTGGATGAAGGTCCTGTGAATGGCAGGATGCTGAAGCACTATTTTGACTACTACCCATAAGTGCAGCCTGAGTTTCCATTGTACATATTCAAGTGTATATATTACTTTCTGTCAAAAGGTAAAAATGCAGTTTCTTAAGTTTTGTTAACTATCAGCAAAAGGCAAATAGAATCAAAGATCTACCAAGATGGGAAGAACACAAATTTGGCATTTTAAAGCAGCATACTTCAAATGTTGGTGAAAGCAGGCAAGGGCCAAGGCATTCTGACCTGCTGTTCTTGGTCTTTCTAATGAAAAACCATCCCCATGTGGAGCCACTGTTAGCTACCTATACCAATAGGTTTCATATTTCATGATTGGCAAAGAAAGGTCCAAATATGCTCTGCTTTGATGATGCAAAGATCCCATATTTCCATGAGGAGACAAGGTGTGTATATAGCTTGATATGGACTCAATTTTGATGGATGGTCCAACAACCTAATCTGGATCATGCCATGTTTTAAATTTTCAGTTGCAAAATAGAGAAAGAAGTCTGTCCAAACTGTTTAATCTTGGCAGACAAGTAGCTTAGGTAGAGAAGTAAGGCTCCCAACTGCTTAATCTGGGACCTTGGAAGCAATAAGGGAAGCATTAGATAGAAAATCAAAAGGAAAAAGCCAGAGAAAAGAAAAGGCAAATAAGGGTCTGCAAGTCTAAGTGCACCCTCCAAGAAGAAACAAAAAATGCTAGGCAAATAGATGGGTAGGCAGATGGGGTTGCAGAAGTGTCATTCCTTACAATTGAAGGTGTGCTAACCTATTTTCACAAAGCAAAATCAATGGATTGAGAAGGTCTTCTTCTCTATCAGGTTGCAGCAAAGCAAAGAAGCATGTCTAACTTCCCAATTTTCCCCTTTCCCATTCATTAATAACATCCCCTCATCAGTTGAGATTCATGGAAGAATTGGTGGTTTTATGGTGGTTCTTAGTCCTTTAAAAGCCACATTTCTTGTCTAAAATTCTTTTCATTTTGATCTACTCCCTAAGCTAAGTGATTTTCAAATAAACCTAGTGATATCACTCCCCATCCACCCTTTTCATCTATATTAACCCCTAACATCTATTATGTAATTCCCCTATGTTACCCTTTCCCTACTATTATAACACTATGGTGTATAAACCCCCAAGCATTGTATAAATATCCCTCCCCTTGGCATTATAGCCATATGTTCTCTGTCAGGGATCAAATTGACAGCTGGTCAGTTTGAGAACCCTAAGCCTTACCCTTTTTCCCCTCTTAAAGCCATTTGCCCCATTAAAACCTTCATTTGCTAAGAAAAACCTTATGAAAAAACCCACTTTTTCCATTTTATCCAAAGTATCGGCACGATATTATTTTTATTTGAAAATACATTGAAAAACCATCAAAATCCGCCACATCCCAAAGGTTTCCGCCGAGCACCAGTCCCAAAAGATATATTATTTTAATCCCGCCCCCCTTCCGTATTGTCCGATCACCTCACTGATCCGTCAACCGTCCGATCAAGCGCCTTCGATCGGACGACCATTATGCATATCGGGTTGGGCCCGACGTCCGAAAATTAGCACCCTAGAAATTTTCAGAGGGTGATGTCAGGCCTCTGCCACACGTCGCCCTCACAATTTCTTGGGTCGCCCTCTGACAAAACCACGACCGTATCTAAGGCGGTCCGAGAAAAAACCATTACCGCTTATGATTTACTGCCGGTTCTGCTATGCCTGCGTCATCACCACGTCAAACCCACGTCAGTGCCACCCCGCCGTCGCATCAGCACTCTTGTCCGCCCCTGCGCTGATATGTCTACCACCTCATTATCCCCGTGGACCAATCACAGCTTGCCACATCACCCGGTGACGTCATGCTGACGTCATCCGACCTTGACCCCACCTGATGACGTCATGCTGATGTCATCCCAAAAACGCGCCAATATGCCAAAAATCCATATTTTAGCCAAAAATTCGTGTTTTTTCACTTTTTGCCAAGCAACTATTGTTATTCCTGCATGCATTTCATGACCAAATCAGCGCCAACCTACACAACTCGACTATGAAACCGTGGGCGCCTCCATCGTACCTGCATTTGCAACTGTTATCGGCAATTCGCAAGGTATTTCTCAAAATCGTTCCCTACACCTGGTTTTATCCATATTTCTACAAGCAAACTGTTTAAGAGAGTGTAAAGCACTGAAATCACCATCAAGCATCCAGTGACCTGCACGCATTTCCAATTGGCGAGGCAATAAACCTCCTGCCAAGCCCGCATATGACAAAATTGACCTGAATTCACAGGTAGTTCGTGCAGTCGTGAACTAGAAACCTCAATTACATAAATTCACCATAGAAACACTCTTGTCAGTCCTGCTACTGTTTTAATCAGTCCTATAAACGGTATTCCAATTGCTGTTTTCTCAATTCGCCCTCTGTTCCCTACAATTCACATTTACATTGTAAAGAAACTCCTCTGCGTTGTTCTGCTCACTCAAAACAGTTTACATACAATTCAGAAGCCTTACTAGCCATGGAAGCACCAATAGCCCTGAATATCCAGCCTCTTAATGCCCCTCAAAGGGAGTTAGAATGGAAAGCCCTGGGAGATGTAGATTATCAGATGATAGACTGGTTCCCAATGGGTTCTAAGTTTAATATTCACATGCTAAATGAATTGAAAGCCCAACACCTTGGTGGAGCTGATATTTTAGGGATTTGGGACTCAAATTTGCCCATTTACAACCTCCCTCAAGTCAATGCCCTTCAAGACTTGATCCACAAATGCCAGGAATGCTATGATCCATGCCAAAGAGCTATTCTCAGTCCTACAGGCTCAATCTTGTTCCATATCACCCCAGAAACGATAAATGAGATGCTGCATTTCCACACTGCAAGGCCATTGACCCCTCTCTCCATGCTGGACTTAGTAAAGAAGGGGAGTAATTTGTCAAGTGCCCAGATCATCAAAATTAATCAGTTATTCATACAGCCAAGCTCTGAAACTATGAGAACTCCTCCTATTGGATATCAGTACCTGAATGACTTGGGCAGAATGCTGGTGGATTTGATCAGCTACGTCCTGGGGTACAAGGGAATTGAGGATGTTGATGAAACTATAATGGCAATGCTATCCATATTTTCTCCTGGAAAGCCTCCAGCTGTACACTATGACTATGCCACATATATTGCAGAAAAGATCCATGAACAGCTAATGAATCTACAAAGGGAAAGGGTGTTCAGATACACCTCATACATCTACCATCTGTTCTTATTTTATCAACCAGACAGTTTCTCGATTCCCCTCAAGAAACTTAATGCCCAGGGGAATCCAAGGTCAGTTGTGTTTTGGACTTCAATTTTTCATGATATTTCTAAATCACCATACACATACTGTGAATTCATAGACCTGTTCATTCACCCAGCTATGAGATTGTTGTATGGTGTCCCTCCTCCAAGGTTGACCGATGACATGCAAAGAGTTCTCCATCTCTCCAAGGTCTACAGCATTGGTGATTGGTATTTTTACCAACACCACACAGTAATCAGAATATATGGCTGTGAGTTGGACCCTTATAGGCTGCCAAGGTATGTCCCCATGAGACTTTTTGCCCTAGAGTACTTCAGGCAGTTTGGAAATGCCGACTGCTTCCATTTCCAAAGTAAGAACAAGAAGGTGCAGCTGAAGGTAAGGAGCCAGCTAGGCCCTTTTCTATACAACAAAAGAGAGGAGGGATGGAAGGAGGCAGATATGATCCTAGAGGGCCTCAAATTGCAAACCAGTTTCAAATGGACACCTTATGACCCTAATCATTTTATTTCCCTCTGGAGGATAAAACACAAATTGGGTAACTATGCACATCTAAAGCTGCCTCATATTGAGCAGTATGCCAATTCCTTGAGCTGGAAAGAAGGCACTCTAGAAGAGCCAATTACTAGAGAGCAGATGCTAGAAAGAGAGGCTAGGAATATTCAAAAAGAGGTTGACTTGGAAACTTGTGGACAGGTTTCCTTCTCATATCAAAGGCAACTTGGAGCAGCTGCCTCATCTTCAACAACACATCAGCAAGCTGCCATGGACACTCAACAGACATCCAGCAAAGGCAAAGAAAAGCAGGTGGAGCAGGAGCAGCCACCTCCCATGACTAAAGAGCAAACAGAAAAAGAGGTGGAACAGCAAGAAGAAGTGCTGCAGCAGGAAGTGCATCAACAACCACAACACCAACAGCAAGAAAAACAAAGACAGGAGCAGCCTGTGCAGCAAGAGCAAACAATGGAAGCCCCAAAATCCACTGAGCAACAGCCACAACAAACTGTGCCTCCAAGGCAAGAAACATCAGCTGAAGCATCAATCCTCCAAACTCCACAAAAGGAGGATACAAGCAGGAAAAGGGACAGAGAGACTCCCCTTACAACATCGACAACTTATGGGGAGAAAAGACAGAGAATGAATCCTTTCTCAGAGGAGGAAATGCCAATGGGACAGTCTTTGGGCATGGGCCCACCTAGCAGGGAAGCATCCGCAAGTTCCTTCCAAGAGGAACAGAACAGAACAGTGGGAGGAGAAGTCAGCTCCTCAAGCCAGCAGAGAGAAGGTGAACTGAGCATCAAACAGCAGTTCATTGACATAAAGAGGAGGAATGAGCCAATAAAGATACAACTATACAATCATTTGTTGAAAATGGCTCCCACTAACCAGCAAAGACTGATGTCCGCATATGATGCTAGTGAAGGAGAAATGATCATGAGTCATTTTTTGCCAGCTGTAGCACAGCCCCAGTCCCCTGCTGATTATATAAGGACTAATCTTGAGGTCCTTGCCAAGGACATCCACCCAATGGACAAAATTGAATTGCACAAACAAACGAGTGAGATGGTGTATGCCTCCTTCGCAGACAAGACATTGGATAATTATAGGCTAGAGAATAGCCTTAATAATACAGCAGCCCAACTTGAGTTGGAGAGAGCATCCTCTCAAGAAGAGGACAACAGAATTAGGTCCTTAGAAGATATAATCATAGAGATTGGGCATGATCCCAAGGATATCAAGGGCATATAAGAAATATTGAAGTTGAGGGATGTAGACATGGCAGCTTTGAGGAGAAAGATCAAAATTCCAGCCACAATTCACCCTCAAACAGATGAAGTTTCCCAGCAGAGGCATGATCAAGATGCCACAGCTTTGTTGGTGTCTCTATATAAGCAGCTAATCCAGACTCAAGAAAAGCTGGGAGAATCAGAGGCTGCACAGGCAGCATTACAGGCAGCTTTGAAGCAAAAAGAAGAAGGTCAGACCTCCCAGCCTCCTCCTGAAATAATTAACCTTGAGGAAGCTGCTCCGACTACTGTTCCCCCTCCTCAAAAAACAACACAGGCAGCACCATCCACCTCAGCAGCACCACCAACAACAGAGCAGGCCCCAAGCCTGGACATGCAAAAGCTGAGGAATGAAATTCAGGCCCTGGAAGCTCAAATGACGGAATTAAAGGAGGCCAGGGAGAATTTGGCCAAGGTAAATGATAGATATGACAAATCCAAGCAGACTGTGGCAGAAAAGGGCAGGGAAATAAAAGCCCTCAAAGACAGGATAAAGGAGCTGGAGAAGGAGCTCAAACTAGATAAAGTGGTGGCTGAGCTCAAGACAGTGCTATGGGCCAATATTGGCCAGTCTATCACTGACCAATGGCAGTATATTGAGATAATTCATGAGCAGCTGGAGCTCATTGCAAAAGCACAGAAGGAAATTCAGAGATCAAGGGCAGCTCTAAGCAATATGCCTGAAGTTGCCACCAGGATGATAAATGTGCTTAATAATAGAACAAGTTCTCAGTTAGCAACTATGGGAATTTTCAACAGGACTGAGACTATTTTGTTGATAAAGAGGGTCCTTACACTGAGAAGCTTAGTGCAGACATTAGAGAGAAGGACCCAAGACATGGAGACAGAGGTTAACAGGTTCACGGACAAATTTGTGGTGTTACAAAACAGAGGTCTCCCTGGCTTACTGAACAACGCAGGAAGGCTACTTACACATGAGCAGTATGCCAAGAGGGTCAATACATTCACCACAAATCAGATCACTGAAAGGCCCAGCACCTCAGAGGAAACAGGGCCAGCTACAGGGCAAAGTCTCTACAACAGGGTAGAGAATCTATTCTTTATAATGAATGAAATTAAACACCTGTTTGAAGTGCCTCCCAATTTCTATAAATACACAGAGGCAGATGAGACTATGGATGCAATTCTTAGGCATCAACTGCCCACACAGGAATGGTGGACTAAGACAATACAGATGATCTTATAGACCAGGAAGCCATTCTTCAAGTTTTTCATCAAAAAATACAAATTGCCATGCACAGGAAAAGTTAATAAAATCAGCATGCATAAAAGGTGAAGGCTGAGCCAACTCAGCAGAGCTTTCGGCCAACAAGTCAAGATGGACAACTACAGGTGACAGGTCCGAAAAGTTACAGCAGAGTAGCCACATGAGCGCATTTTCCAGCATTTAAAGCAGATCATTCCAACCGACTCGGTGGCCTCCAAAGGCCAAAATATCTTCTGACTGATAGAAATGAGCATTTATGTTGTAGTAAAAGCAGCAATAACTTCTTATCTGTTGTTCTGTACAAAGTTGGTGAAACATTTATTTCTCAGATGACTCAACGCCTTAGATATTTTGTATTACCATTTGTATATATTTGCCCCTCGCATAAGCTTGCAGGGGTTGTTGTTGATTTCTTTTGAAGAAGTTTCCTATGCTGTAATCTTTGCAGAGTTTAATAACAGAAGTGATGGAATTTCTGAAGTTCTGAGTTGTTTGAATGCGTTCATGGTGTTTGTTGAAGTTTGCAGGATCCCTATGCATCTCATATACAATAAGTTTTTCTGTAACTCTCTTCGTTTTGTGTTTCAATCTTTTACAACCCATAGATGTTTCTAAGTTCTAAGTATTTAGCAGCAAAGAAAAAGAATAGCCTTCAAGATTTATTCATGCAATACCCTGAGCTCAATCTATGTTGTTAATGAATGTTTTCCTCAGTTATAATCTTGATAAGTGTAATTCTTAATTGCTACACTTTCAGAATATATCTTTCACAGTAACCCTTGTTTTCAGGAATTCAAGTTTGCTCCTGAGCAATATATTTCACTTTCACATCATTAGCTTAATGGAGAATTCTTAATTGCTTTCCATTGGCTAAACATGCATCGTCATACATCATCACTTAAGCTTTAAATTTTGTTTGTTGGGATACCCAATAGGCCCTGCAGTCTGAACATTCCCACTGAAGCATTTCAAACATTTCACAGCTCTAGACTCCATTGCCCAATGAAATACAACTGTCTAAACATTACATCTTAGGTATTGAAAGACATCCTTCAACCAAAACATAAACAAAAACCTGAGCATAATAGCTAGCCTAAAAGAAATATCAAAATAGAGACATATTACAAAGAGAGAGCCCTCTCTGATTGCAGTTTGGCTAGAAGCTGCAATCCAAAGATTGGTTAGTGGTTACCCCGGCCGTATTCCCTTGGGAGTCATAGGGAACAACCTGGGTGTTAACAGGTCCATAGCAACCAGCCGCTCTCCGGCCTTTCGAGAGGAGGCAACCAATTACACCCGCGCCAGCCCCATAGGACGAATCAGCAGAGGTTTTGGCCGAGTTGGAGGGTCATCTCGAGAGCTTGATAGGATATATTCCTGAGACCACTATAGACGACATTCCTCGTCGACTTCAGCGCTATGTGATTGGAGTCCCGGGACCTTTTAGGAGGTTCCTTCGCAAGGTTGCCCCTGCAGTGGTTTCTTATAGAGATCATCACCAGTGATAGGATGATCGCCTTTTGTGGGCACATGTGACATTTTTGTTTTTTGTACTTATCATTTTTGCCGATCATAAGGTGTTTTTCAACCTATGATCGAAGACGATGTATTTTTGACACACTCCTATATATATATATATCACTATTATCGACTTATCTTGTAAATCATGTTATGGAATGATTTTAAATTCACATGTATGATTATTGCAAATGTCTATTTAACATTCGAGAAGCAATTGCATCTGCTAATGTATTTAAAGACCTTGGAATATGCTGATATTCAATGTAATCAAACTCACGTTCCAAGAGATGCACTCTCAAAAATAATCTTAATAACACTGGATTTCTAATGGCGTACACTCTATTAAGCTGTAATACAAAGAGTTTAGAATCTAACCTCACTATCAAACTCCGAATCCCAAATGAAATAGATTCAGACAATAACTCAATCATTGCACTGTACTCGGCAATGTTGTTCGCTGTTTGACCGAGGCTTACCCCATGCATAGATACTAACTCGTCAGAGGGCGAATAGATAACCCAAGCTGCGGAAGAGATGTTCCGTGTATTACGACAAGCACCATCAGCGAAACCAATGTATGTTTGGAGGGGCATCGACATCTGCAATATCAAGAGTAAAACCAAGATAAGCAGGAATAAGGACGAAAAAACACTCTCTAAGCTAAGCGCACTGTTTAAACTAAAACACACCAGCTAGAAAGAAAAACTATCCTAACTAAAAATCTCCATACCCCTTCTTTTAAGCATAATACCTCTTCAAGTAAAGGCCATTTCTGGGTTTACCCAAAGAGTCCCCATCAAAGTCTACCAATTCATAAGCGCCTTTGGCAAGCTTTCGCTTGACAACATAGGGACCATGACACATAGGAACGAATTTTCCAGCGCCTAATTTATCATTAGCTTGATCATGCACTAAGACTAGATCTCCTTCCGAAAAATTTCGAGGGGTCACATTTCGATCATACTGAGCTTTCATTCGTTTTGCGTGAGTCTCGATCGCCAATGCAGCATCACGTCGATTCTCATCTAATTGAGCTAAGTATAACAAACACTTTTCCTCTTCGGAAGTGGCTGGAAGTAACTCGATGGCTATTTGCAGTGACGGGATTTCGCATTCAATGGGTAACACGGCTTCCAAACCATAGACTAGTTGAAAAGGAGTGAACCCTGTTGATGTTTTTACTGAAGTTCGGTACGCCCAAAGCGCTGAAAATAGCATGTTGTGCCAATTCGACCGATGAATCCCAATGATTCGTTGGATCATGATAACTAAAACTTTGTTGATGGACTCAACCAGACCATTCGCTTGTGGATAATAAGGGGTTGAACTATCATGATGTAAACCAAGCTGGCCTATAAGTTCGGTCATCATAATGTTTTGAAAATGACACCCATGATCAGTGATTATCGCTTGCGAGACACCAAACCTAGCAATTATATGATTGAACATGAAAATTGCAGCTGTCTTGCCATCTGCCTCGAATGTAGGCATCGCCTCGGCCCACTTAGTAAAATAATCTACCGCAAGGATGATATATGCATGCCCCCCGGCCGAGTGAGGGTTACATGTAATAAAATCAATACCCCATTTGGCAAAAGTACCAACGGAAATTATAGGGTGGAGAGGAGCAGGTGGAGTGCGCATCTTAAGATCAAAAATCTGGCAATTGTGGCATTTTCGGACCGTCGTAATACAATCTTTAAATAAAGACGGCCAGAAGTAGCCAGCGCGCAATATCTTTTGGGTTGTGGCAAACCCAAACATATGACCACCACACGCTCTAGAGTGACAGTCATTTAGAACCCTTTCAGCTTCCTCGTGAGTTAAGCAACGTCGAAAAATAGAATCCGCCCCATGGCGATAAAGAGTATCTCTAATAATTCTGAATTGTTGGGACTGGAATCGAATTTTCCGATGTTTTGACCTTGAAATTTCTGGCCGAAAGGATTGGTTCTGGAGATAAAGGATGATATCCCCATACCATGGATCTAAAGTGCCGATTAGAAACAAGGATTCATCCGCAATAGGCTCCTCTGCCACAGTTTCCGTGTCAGCACGCAGGAAGTCACACATTAACTCCACAAAAACTAAAGATTTCTTAGACTTAGATTTCTCAAATTCCAAGTCGAACTCTTGCAGGATAACGATCCATTTAGAGTACTTTCCCCCTAGCAATTGCTTGGTCAAAATCTAGATCATAGGGTTGCAATCCGAAATTACTGTAGTTTTACGTAGTAGAATGTAGTGACCGAAACGTTGGACAACTTGAATGGCTGCCAATGCCAATTTCTCAACATGTGAGTATTTTAGCTCAGTTGGATTTAACGTTTGACTAAGGTAATATATCACATGTTCAGTTCCTGATTCATCTTCCTGAACTAAGACCATTCCAATGGTGGAATGAGAGGCGGCGAGATACAAGAAGTAATCTTGGTTGTAGTTGGGAGGATGCAACAACTGTGCATGGGTCAACGCGTGTTTGAGTGCATCAAAAGATTTCTGAGCTATCTCATCCCAATAGAATTGAGTGTTTTGCTTCAACAACCGGGTAAAACCCTTTGTAACCTCGGCGTAGTTAGGAATGAATCGTCGTAAAAAGTTTGATTTCCCTTGCAAACTTTGGAGTTGGCGAAGACTCGAAGGAGGAGGCAATTTGATGATAGCTTCGACCTTCGAGGGATCAACACGAATGCCGGCTTTCGAAACTACAAACCCTAGCAATCGAACCATTTCTATACAAAAGACACATTTGCGTGGATTCAAATGAATCCGATAATGCCTACACCTCATAAAGATTGCTCGTAAATGGACGAGGTGATCAGCTCGATGTAATGAATGAGCAGGCAAATCATCGAGATACGGTTGCACAATGTGCTTGATGTCATGAAACACATAAGACATCGCCCTTTGAAAAGTTGCTCCGGCATTCTTAAGCCCAAAAGGTAATTTGCAATAAGAAAATGTCCCCCATGGACAAATGAAAGCCGTTTTTGGTTGATCTGCAGTACAATGTTGATTTGATTGTATCCGGAAAAACCATCCATAAAGGAAAATATTTCGCTGTCGGCACAATCATCAATGATTTGATCGATATAGGGAGTTGGGTAATTGTCCTTTGGACAGGCTCGATTAATGTCCCTATAATCGATGCATCTTCTTATTGTTCCCTGCTTTTTGTTAACCAGAACAATATTCAATACCCAATCCGTTAACGGGATCGGATAAATGAAACCTGCTTTCAACAGTTTTTCAACTTCTACTTTAATTGCAGCAGCTTTTCGTGGGTGAATCTGATGCAAACATTGCCGGACGGGTTTAGCGTCCGGGTAAGTCTTGATCTCATGAACAACAATCGCGGGATCAATTCCTGGCATTTCCTCATAGGACCAGGCAAACACGTCGCGGAATTCTTGAAATAGGGCCTTATATAATTGAATTTTTTCATCTATACACGAGGCACCTATATGAATGTTCTCAACAATTCTGGGCTTAACCGAGATGTCAATAGGAACAGTTCGAGAGATGTTTCCCAAATTTAACTCTAAATCAGGATGTTTCATTGGATTCTGAGGTTCCTTGACATATTCAGTTGTAAAAATTGATGAGAAATCATTTTCAAAACGATCATCCTCAGGTAAAAACGAAGATCTGTGATGGAGATCTTCCCATGGTAAATCATCTACACATAGGATTTCACAAATTTGCTCATCAGAGCGAACAAGTTGAGAAAACGTAGTTAAATCCGAGGTTGATGTGAAAAGTGACTCCTCATGGACCACATTCATTAAGTCATTTTCGGTTGAAGACAGGTCGGCAAACAAATGCACGGCTTCATAGGCAATTTCATATGGACTCAAAGGCATGGAATTACCAAATGAGTCTATCTCAGATTCAGAAGGGACGATCCAAGGATCATCATAAACAATGGTGTCTGATGTAATCATATGAATGGTTGCAAATGAAGATGATGCGTTGATTGGAGGAAAAGGAAAAGTTCCCAGTAAACCGGCATCTTTAACTAATCCTACTCCAACATCCTTATATGGGATAGTCGTTTTACCAACATGCTGAATACTCTCCGAAGAGGCTGGGTCGGATGAAAAATAAGCCAGCTGGTCTATTGTTACAATCTTTCCATTGTGTGGAAACTTTATTACTCGAAAGACCGATGAAACGACCGCTGTCATAGCGTAAGACCAACTTCGACCCAAGAGAAGGTTGTAGTCTAGAGGGGCATCAACCACCTCCACATCTAGACTAACGGTTTTTCCTTCAACCCCTATAGGCAAATCCTGTAGAATGCCAAAAGGATGAAACCCATCGCCATCAAAGGCCTTTAGAATCGTCGGGGATTGATTTAGTGAAGGAGAACCAAGTGATCTCCAACATTGTATCGACATAATACACGTTGAGGCTCCCTCATCAATTACAGTCCGATGAATAGGCCTGTTTTTTACTATCACTGGACTCTGGAAAGCCATTTGATGAGGCAAACACGGTGTACTGTTTTCTAGATCGAAAATTATTAGGTTCGGGTCCTGAACATCAACAGCTCCTACAGCCGACAAAAGTAATTTACGTTGTGCTGGGCATGATTGCAGCACTTCCAAAGCCGACATTGCTGAGGGTGAAACAGCGAAATCCTCAACAATGTTATAATTCTGAGCTGCTCTCGCCTATGGATTGAAAGATGACTTTCGAAGTATACCCTTGGTGGGCGGTTTGATTACCAAGTCTGGATTAGGTTTCTCGATCTGTAGTGGATCGGAACCGGGAGCTGAGGTTGATGGATTAGAATGAGAAGATTCTGCTTCTTTACCATCAACAGGACTCTTACTACCATAATCTTGCGATCGAATCGCAATCCTAACATGGGACATCATTAGTATGGGTTCTTCATTGGCACTTAAGGATGAACCTATCATCTTGCTGTCTTGAGCTGGAAAAGGATCCTTCAAAACAGCAGGAGTTTGGGAACCCTTGACAATCTTCACAACCTCTGCACGATGAGGGCAGTCTCTTGTAAAATGTTCATCATCACAAATGAGACAAGGATAACGAGGTTTGTGCTTTTCGTCATTGGATTCCGCCTTTTCAGGTTTCTCCTTTGAACCTTTGTTCGTTTTATTCTTCTTCTTTCCTTTCTTCTTCCCACCGGATTTTGATTTGGCTGTAGATGACTCTACAACGTGAATATCGGCGGAAATCTCTGTAGAAGAATCTCCTGTTGGGGAATCAGGCAAGGTTATGATGGGAGAAGAGTTCTTTGAAGACTTCTTCTTACTTTTAGTGTTAACCGTGCCAATCATACCATCAGCGGCATGAGATCCCGAAGGAGTTGCAGCGATTTGATTTTGCTTGGGAAGATCGGGGATTTTTTGGTGTAACGTACCCGACTGAGTATATACCAAGTCGAGGTACTGTGCTTGAGCAATGACTTGCTCCTCAGTAACCACTCCGGCTTTAGCAACATCTTCAGTGATCTTTGGCAACAAAGATTTTACAAACCACTCAGCCAAGATTTGATCCGGAATAAATACCTTCACTAAACGACGTCGACGTCTCCTCTCATGAATATGATCTGAAATGTAAGTGGATGTCGATTTTTTTAGCGAAGTTAACAATTCCGTGCCATTGTCATATCGGACTGGCAACTGAAAATGAGTTAAAAACGAGGTAGCTAACTGACTAAAATTATAAAAAGTGCCTCGCGGTAACTCAATGTACAACTTGGCCGCGAGACCAATTAGAGTGTGCTGGAAAAGTCTAAGACGGATTGAATCATCTGTGATGGAGTTAGATGCATACCAGAGGTGGTAAGTCATCACATGGTTCGACGGGTCCTCTCCTGATTTACCTTCGAACTTGGGAATGTCACTGGGCAACTTATTCGGCATTGGCGGCCAAAACGGAAGATAATTAATGGGATCGTTCGTTAGGCGCGACAAGTCAGGTAAGTCCAAAGTTGCGATAAACGGTAACTGTCGATTAGGATCCCTAACACTCTAGGTCATGAGACTAGCCCCAGGAGGAGGATATCCAGGATAACTAGGAATAGGAATCGCATTCAGGATATTGTATCCTCCCGGAAAACCAGGATTAACCGGACTGTACTGGGGTTGTTGAGGTTGTTGATAAGTGTACCCAAGATATGGTTGATACTGATAAACTGGCTGCTGGACAGCAGGACCGAATTGGTACTGTCCCTGGTACGGTTGATAGGTGAATTGTGGTTGACTTGTGACAACCGTACTTAAACCAGGTTGTCCTACAGGCATCTGAACCGAAGTTTGAATCGTAGATCCAGACGGTGGTAAAGATGTCTGAGGAGTAGATACAAGAATAGTAGAAACCGGAGCTGTCGATACTCTAGAAGTAGGTGGGGTAGATTGAACAGATGTAGCGGCAGTTGTAGCAGTCGTTTGAGGCGGAGTACGAGGTGTACTAGGCCCAGGCTGAGAAACTACCAAAGGTACAGAAGTTTGAATGTTAGACTGGACTGGTTGCTAGGGTGTACCAGAAACTAGGGGTTGTCCAGTTTGAGATGACAACTGTACACTTGGTTGCAACACCTGTTGGGTTTGTGATGGATCCCACACTATATTCATTCCGGGGTACTGACCCATAACTGGTTGAGAATATTGAGGACCATAACCGGGTTGAGGGTAGGATTGATAATTGAAAGGTACATTTCCCGTTCCTTGAACAAATGTTTGACCTTGGGGTGGTTGGAAACCTTGGTTCGAGTATTGACCTTAGGGTTGATACCCTTGAGGCACATATTAATACTGGGGTTGACCTTGAGGTATAAATTGATACAGGGGTTGACCTTGGGGTACATATTGAGTCTGGGGTTGACCTTGAGGAACGTACTATCCCGTAGGTATGTACTGTCCTTGAGGTTGCCCCCAGGCGTTAATTGAGGCTGCCCCCCAGGTGGTAACTGGCCACCTTGAGGTTGAGGATTGGGAATAGAACCTGACATCATAAGAATGTCTTCTACGCTCAACGGTTTATTACCGTTGCTTCCAGTTAATAACCCTTGCTCAATGGGTTGAGGAGATGCTCCCAGAAAAGTACCAAAAAGAGACTGATACCCAGAGGGAACAGATGGACCGTCGTACAAAAAAGATTCGGGCGATTGAGTAAACATGAACGACTGTCCTGACATATTGACGGGAGTATAAAAACCTCTAGGTGTTGAGTGATAAGGAGCACAAGGTGGTGAAAACCTTAACCCTGAGTTTTCTAAATAATTAGTCAAAGAAAGATACCAAGAACTACTCCTAGGTGGACTGTAAAAAATTGATTCATGCTCCCTTAGTTCAATGACAGGCTGATTTTCAGGGATAGGGATGCCTACTTCTTCTTCTTTCGGAGCAAGTTCTTCAATAGAAATAAGTCCAGAAGGAAGATCTTGAGTGATTACTCTTTCTACCCTAGGTGAACCAGGACCACTAAAAGTTGGAGAAACAAACCCCGATGTCGGAGTAGCAGCAAATTCACTTTCAGGCTCAGATATTTTGGGTTCTTCACCTATATCACTAGTAGATGAAAAGCTACCAGCGATTTTGGAGACAGACACTGACTATGGATTATATTCTGCTACTAGCGTTTGAAAATCAGGATGTACAATCAAAGAAGATTCTCCTTCTTCCGGTGACCCAACTCTACTGTCTCTAGGAGTTACGAGGACTTTTAAGCCTTCAAGTTGGCTCGATACTTCCTCAGGAGGTTGGCCCCGAATTCTACGGGACTTCCTCAGTAACTCAGCCACGTTTATAATCTGAGGAGACTGGCCCCGAAGTCTACGAGACTGTCTTGGTAATTCAGCCATAGTTAAAGACTTTTAATTACTTCACACGCAAACAAAGTAAAATCTCAATGAAAAGCACCTAAAGTCTCTAAAGAACCAAACAAATTTGAATCACACGCCTAAAGAATCTAGGAGGTCAAACACACACAAACAGTAACTTTCCGGACCGAAAACACTAGTTGGTGATGAAACCCAACGTCGCAGAGTTCAGTACAGAAATGGCAGTTCGAACAGTTACCCTGGCAACCTGCTTAATGAATAGACTGGCACAAGTTCCTCCACTTAACCGTCTCGAGTGAAGTGAATCCCCCAGAAAATCCAAGTGAATCTAGCTGATGTCTGCTCCAGGTACAGTGGGATCTTCCTACCACTGTCACCTTAGGAAGAGTCCTAAAGAATATGGCCACTAAGGTTACCAACTGAGACAAATACACCTGGGGGAATAGTCTACGATCCGATACGCACACAAGGGCAGAGTAGCAAGCTCAATCCCCTTGAAGGCTCCTTTACATAATCTAAGGTTTACCAACAAGTGACCCCAGGCTCCTCGACAATGGTTAATCCGAGGTTTACCATTTTTAATACGTGAATATCTGGCGTCGTTCCCAATGAGGAAGGATTGATTCCCACATTGGTTCAGACATGATCTCGTGCTTCTCCTTTAAGAGGAGCTTTCCCAGAGCATAAATGCAACAATTGGATTTCTTCCCTACCACAAGATACAACTACTTGTTTGTTTTTACTGTCTTGGAGAGTTAATTACTCTCCGACTCCAAGACACTAGCCTAAGCTAAGTTGGTGTATCAGAGCCCTAGAAATAAAAATGTTACTAGGTGAATTTTACTTTAAGCGTTAATTTTAGTGGTTTTTGTTTAAGTCCAAAGGTGCGGAGATGAAACTCGTGGTATGAAGACTCGACTCAAAATCACTAAAAATGCACCTAAGATGATCTAAACAATCTTTTTCTCTTCGATGAACTTCTAAACTAAGAAAGAGTTTGAGAATGCAAATACTTTGTAAACACAAATCTTTCTCAATTAAACAAATTAAAAGAAGAGCTTTTCCTTTCCAAAGCACTCAAAACGAGACAACTAATTATTTCACAACAATTTCCCTTTCTCGTTTCAAAGCATTCAATCACTACGAAAAACAAACTTTTTTCAAAAGATATTTTTTATATATTTTTTGCAACACACTCAAAACTAATGAAAATGACTAACTTTGAGAGCTACAAACTATAAAAACCTATTTGAAGTGAAAGCCTACTAAAAGTCTTTTTAAGGATGTTTTACTCAACTAGATGCAAGCTAAGGACTAATTCATACAGAATCACAAATTAGTCAAGAACAACCAATTTCGTTTTCTTTTTGAAAATGAAAATCCAAACTCTCAAACACAAGCTTTTCGAAGTTTTGTAAAGAGAAAACTCAAAGTGGATTCCTCAAACAAGGGGAGATTTCATTAATGGTCAGACTCATAAGAAGGTTGGTAGACACTAAGGTGATCTGAAGTCCCTACAGCTTCTAAGCTTAGAGCCACTACACAACCAAAATGAAAAACAAACCCAACAAGCAAAACTCCTAGTAATTTCACCTAAAACCCTAATACTAACGAAATCAATCCAAGGAAAGTTTTTGACAAGGTACACGCAGGTCTGGGCAATGGCTAAAACCTATAAACAAATTCTAAACTGATAAAAAAGAGAAAAATTTAATATTTCTCAAAATTTTGACGGGGTACGCAGGCAGCCTGTTTACATAGGTGCGTTCATGCTCTGTGCACAAAGCAAAAGCGCGTACAGGTACGCACTGTGCTTAACTCACAGGGTGCGTACTTCTCCCAAAACTATGAAAAATAAAAACTAACTCAAAATTAACTAAATCCACCCAATCCCACAATCATCAAGCCAAAAACAGAAACAAAAATAAAGTTTCTCAAGTCAAAGTATAAACAAGGAAAACAATCAAGTCCCCAGCGGAGTCGCCATTTTGTCGCACGAAATAAGTCAATCTTGTGGACAAGATAGACCTTCCTAGAATCTAAAGAAGACCTAATGACAAGCAAACCAACCAGACACTATCTTTCTCTAAATATGCTTTAATAAACAATAGCAAACAAGTGATTTTAGGGCCTACCTTAGGTCCAACGCTAGCTTGTGGATGCCCTCGCTCCTTCGATCCAAATGAGCTCTTTTTCGCGAATCTACAAACACAAACAAGGCAAAAAAATTAAATAGCACCTGAAAAGCCAATTGCATAAAACATATTTAACATGAAAGTCAAGGAGTCCATGAAACAAATAACATAAGATACTTGTTGAGAAAAATGAGTTTGATTGTATTAATTCAAAAGAAGAAGAACTTTACAACCTTTGCCTTGATGCTATACAAGCTCCTCCCAGGGTCCAGCAAGCAGTCTCCTCTACTTTGACAAGTTTCACTCACTCCCCAATGAAACCAAAAAGGTATGTGATCTCTCCACTTTAGGCTTAACTAGGAAGTCTTGATTTCACTAGCATTTACCCTCAAAAATGTTCAGCTTCTAACCTCTCCAGCAACCAGCCCAATGCCTGTATTTATAGTGCAATGGAGGGAGGTAACTAGGTCCTCCTTCAAAGTGATAAAGCCCTCCTTCAAAGGGATAGCTCCTCTCATCAAGGGATTAGCTCCTTCTCTTTTGGGATGCATGAACCACCTCAGAGCGAACAATCCATGTCAAAATTCCTTCTAGAAACCTCTAGAATTAACCCAAAGTGAGTTTTTTAAGATAAAACTTGCGCCTTTTGACTTTCACAGGGGTCCACACCTACACTGTTAGGGACAGAGCAGGTAGGTCCGCAGTTTTTGTACGCAGAAGGTGCGGGACCGTAGGTGACCATGAGAGAAAGTGCGGAACCAGAGTTACATTGATTTTTAATGTCTTTCTCTCATTTCCAAATCTTGATTTGAACAGTTGAGGTCTGAGACTTGCTTAGGAGGACAGTACAAGTGATGATAGACCCATACTGACTGCAAATAATCATGATGACGATATTTTTGTGTAACATCCCCTATTACAATCTTGGCCATCAGACAGTTGCTGTGTCTAGTACATGATAGATACATATGGCTTGGCAAACCCATCCAAATCACGACAGAACTCATACATAGGATCTCACTGCCTCCCTGCGAAGGAAGATACCCCCAGGAAATTGTTGATAAGAGCAGCAATGTGACGATGATCGAAACCCTGCAAAAGAAATATAAGCTGGAGAAAGGGCAGTGAGGGTACATTATTGATAGTATCTCGAACAAAGTAGTCCGTGTTGCTACCCAGTTGCTAGTCGGGAAAGTGATGTGGAAATACTGCAACACCAAGGTTCCAGCAATCGTCATTGCGCTAACTGAGGAATGCGTAGCTGGAGAATGATTCAATTGGGTGCAGTTCCTTTGTGAAGAATTCTTGACCAACTGTAAGGAGGTTCAAGAGGAGGAAAAGGCCTTCCACTATGCATGGATGTTGTTGTCCATTGTAATGGTTACCACTGACCTACCTAAAGATAGCTAGTTTCCCTCCTTGTACTAGGATTGGCTAGAAGCCACAAGATTTGCGTCACTTTGGGTGACCACGGATGCTGAAAGAATCCTAGGCATCAAGATTTTTTGGATATTGATGGAGGCTGACATGCGACATTGGGTCACCTAGCAACCCTAGTTGTCCACCGAAATCTATGATAGCGTGAAGCATATAGCTAAGTTTAAAGCAGGCATGCACTTTGTCTACATCCAGGCGTGCAAGTACCCCGACCACACGTGGACTACACTTCCTTTCCTTGCCATTGACGAAGCTATCGATGCAGTATTGGATACTTGGCCACTGGAATGACGCGAACCTGATGCAGTGGGGTGTGATGAGGCCCACATCAGGAATTAGAAGTTTGAAGCGAAGCGCGCTGCATAGGAGAAGCGCAATGAACACCACGCTGTGAAAGTTTGAGCGACCCGGGAAACGGCACAAAATTTGACAGGCAAACCACCAGCTAGAGTGACTACAATGGATGAAAACCGTTAGAAGGTGTGCACAAAACTAGCCATAGAGAAAAGGATAGAAGGAACACCATCAACCACCATGGGTGCGCCCTTAAAACAACTATTTCTGACAAAACGGATGAAGCCATGAAAGAAGGCCAAGGCATCTAAATGGGAGGGAAAACTGACCACCTTAACTGAGGGCAACCTAGGTGACATAGGGGACATTGTTCGTGAAGCCACTCGGGATGCAATTGACGATGCCATGTCAGAGCAACAGATTGGGTTGGGGGAGCTTTGCACGCAGCTACAAGAACTTGGGACATGGGTAGCGTAGATAGGAACCATCGCTACTCCTGGGGTTACAGGTCTATCAGCCACTGAGTAGCTATTGAAGGCCGAACTATCTCATAATATCGTGATTCTAGTAGGAGCATTGACAATAGAAAATGAGGGGGATAGAGTTGTGGTAGGACGGCTTACGGGGCTGGGACTCAATTTGGCTGCCCTACCACATGAAAGCTTGTACTAGCTCCAGGACAATGCCACGATGGAGCTCCGTGCCAGGGAGAGGTGTGCGGAACAAGTACTCAGTGAACAAAGAATTAATATAGAACAATTGAGCCTCCAATGAGATGAAGCCATCGCATAGAGTCAACAAGTGGAGCAACTGGTAGGGGAAGCATGTTCGCGTGCTCCAGAGTTGGAGATTGCGACCGATTTACCTGTTGGCATACAAATCCACAAGCTGGCTAGTGGGTTCCATGAAGCAAAGGAGGAGGCCGCAAAGATTCAATTGGAGCTTAGTTTGCAGATTGTAAAGCTGAAGCTGCAGGCACAGCCTTTGATGCCACCAGAGGTCACCGAGTAGCACACAAGCATCATTAACTCTGGCCGGGAAAAGATCACACGTTCTATGAAGGAATGCACTGACTTGTTGACTCAGTCGCTCATTACGCTCACTTCACTCCAGGAAGATCCTACCCTACAGCAACTGGAAACCGAGGCAAGAGAACTCCAGCAAGCCTATGATAATATCAGAGGGACCGTGCAGATGGTTGTGGTTATGTAGCACTTGGCTAAGATGAAGGAGGCCCAGGCTCTGAAAATCCAAGTTGATGCTGGCCGCCAAAAAGAAGCAGTGATTAAAGAATGTCTCTAGCTATGGATTGATGAAGCATTCATTGTTTCCACCACCATTGAGCACACGATGGCACACATGCAGGTAGAATATGCACCTGGGGCTGAAGCTACAGTAGAGACTAATGTGTCAGTGGCACGCATTGAATGAGTACAGCAAATGGAAGATGAGTTTGCTACAAGTAGCAACAAAGAACAGAAATTGCTGACTAACCTTCACGCGAAGATTGTCACACTAGTCGAGTGACTAGGGACGAGTCACGATGATTCTGTTGGGGGATTGTTGGGTAGCAGAGGACCCGCGTAACAGTTTTGGGGCTCAAAGCCAGCAATTTTGGGAAAGGTATGGTAAGGACTCCGTGAAGTTCATGGAGCACGAATTGTAAATGTGTCAAGTCAAAAGGTTGTCCACCTAAGAAATAATATAGAATACTAGGAAGTAAGTCAGCTTTCCCATGGTCTATAGACCATGGGAATGTATAAATAGAGTGAGACTCTAAGGGTAGAAGGTAGCATTTTGATATGTACTTTTGGATCTGAAATGTAATGGGGTTTTGAGGAGTGAAGTCTTGAAGCGTCTATAAGTCTGAGTCAAGGGTGTTGGCAGGTAGATAGAGGCTCTGTAGATGTGTGCATAGAGGCCTAGTAGAATCCACAGCTATGTGTGTGGACCCCTGTAGCTGAGTGCGCAGGGCAGATCTGGAGGTGTTGGTCAAAGAATTCAATAGAGATCAGTTGATTCTGAAATTCCATGTTAAAGATGAACTATTGTGGAACTGGCTACTTTATGGTTGATATAACTGTTTGTTCTATGCATGTATGTTGATATATGAGTTTATGCAAATTTGTATCTTTTCTGGTGCAGAGACTAGTTATTTCTGTTAAATGTATGCTTAAATACCATAAAAAGTAGATCTAATCTATAAATGTGCATTAATAAGTAGTAAGGATTTTCCTGTGTCAGGATCTACGTGGAAGCAGAGTAGCGTGAAGCCATAGAACGGTGTGCAAAACTTCCAGATCACATCAAGACATCCCAAGGGTGTGGAAACCTGGTTCCAGCACCCTTCCCTACTACCTCGGGTGAGACCTCAGTCTATGCTCTGTGGGCTGTTGCCAAAAGGGCCAGTTGTTGTGTTATTTGCTTGGCTAAATAACTCTTTCGAACCTGGGTCAGGCCCATATAAGCCAACAATTGGATTCTCCAAGAAAATGTTATTCCCATTCTCCCAAGATGACTTGATTATACATGTTTTCAGTAGATCGGACTTGTACGAAGTGCCACGTATTACTGTTTCAACCTTCTGACATAAAAACGATGCTCATAAAACTACAGTCCATCCTCTTTCTATAACTTCTAATGAACTTTCAATCTAATACTTAGCGAGAACGTTATGACAATTTTTCCAAGGTCACCTGATTGGGATGTAATTCGAGAGCCTGCCAAAACCCTAAATTCCGTGGATCATATCTCTGAAAATATAGTGAGACAAGAACTGAAATTTGGACCCAAGCTTCAGTATGATTTAGTCTCGAATGGGTTTTACATGCAGAGTTTGAAACTTCGTAGAAACAATTTTATAATGAAAATTCCATGATGACCTGTTTGAGATGGAATTCTGGAGCTTGCACAAACCCTGACTTCCTCAGATCATATCTCCAAAAACATATCGAAACAAGATATAAAATTTCGACCCGAGGTTTAGAAAAATTTTGGATCCAATGGATTTTTTTTTTTTAGCTTCTGAAACTTTGTAGAGAAAACGTTATAGAAAAATTTCCATGATGGCCTGTTTGTAGCAACAAAACCCTAGAATCCAAAGGTCTAATACCAAATGTTATGAAACCAGCTCACAAGAAGATAGAAAAGATAGATAAAAGAATTATAAATAAGCCTCTTCGAGGGGGAAACCTCCTTTACATTACACAAATGAATAATTATTGGATGATGCGAATGACAAGGCCTCCTTTCTATATATAGGAGTCTAAGGGGTCATAATATAATTAGAGATGACATAATAATAATAATGTAAGGGCACAACAATATAATAAGGGGGTTGCACTAATAATAATAAGGGGTTACATTAGTAGTATAGAGACCTAACATTGTTACTATCTTCTTCATTCTTGATCAATGAAAAGAGGGGTGTTCCAGTAGTTGAATATTTGTTTACATCTATAACTATCAATGTATCTGGTATATCACTTTCACTACCACAATTTTCTTGTGCTAATTTCTTCCTTTGAGTTGTCATCTTCTTTTTTCTTCTTTCCCATTGTCCCTGATCCACTCTCAAGCAGTTAAGCTTTTTCTAGACCGAGCTAATGTGATTCCAATTATTAGGAGAAATACTTAGAGGGGGTTGGGGTGAATCAATATTTTTAACTCACTTTAACTTTTCATTTCATATTAAGAATTTTGTATGCAACTATTGTTTATGCAACCAGTGTATGTACATGACTTTAGTGAATGCAAACAACACATATCCAGATTACTTAATTTATCATAACTTCCATCAATGAGTTAGCTTAACCATTGCATTATTAATTCATTAGCTATTCAGTATGTAGTAAATAAAAAATAAATCATAACACATAGGAAACACACATAGAAAACCAAGATTTTAGGTGGAAACCCAATGTGGGAGAAAAACATCGTTGTCATCATCTTTGTCTTCTTATTTTATTATAAATAAAACATTCATTACATTTTGTATTGGTTCATGCATACACTCACCTTCAGGAGGATACAACCTCCACTTCTTCTCCAACACCCACTGGGAGGGAGCTACAACCCCCTAATCTCATTTACTGGCTCCTATCGGAAGGGAACTCCTATCCCTTGAACAAATTTACCATCTACCACTGGAAGCAATATTCGAATCCCTGAGTGAAGGCTCCAAACCTCATAACTCTTTGTGGACCATGTTTCATAATATTTTAGACTGGATCCAACTGACTCAAAACATCAAAACTTTTAGGCCACCTTTAATCATATTTTCAAACTAGACCCACACCCGACATAATGCTCAATACCATGTAACAACTCTAAAAAAAATATTGAATCAATTCATCCAATCACTTACCAAACCAAGATACCATACTGAATTATAGAATATTTAATGAATACTAAATCATCATAACCAAATCATACCAATGCACAACCATTCATCAATATACCAAGCCATACATTGTTATCATTATAGAAACCAGGTGTTGCCACTAAAAAACATGATAAAATTTACCTCATATGGTATTAACTATTGTGCTGAAGAGAACCTACATATATACACATTTCCTCTACATGCAACCTGCATAGAGATCTTAGATTACTGAACACTAAATCATTTAGCTAATTGAGTCACTATAACAATGCATCAACTACTAATTCAAGTATTGAACCTTTCATATATTATTGAACCATACCGAGTCACACTTTTGCATCATTAACACTGATCAATATTTCAATTCACAACTAAGTCAACTCAATCAACACTGCTAAACAGATACCAACATGATCAAGACATCACCAATAGACAACAAAAAATTGAATAGATATCATCAGCTGCCAACATCAAGAAACAATTCAAACCCTAGTACATATACATGACTTCCTTAAGACCTATCAACATATGTACGTGATTACCATGTACAAGACCTGTGTATAAATTTCAACACATTAAATAAATTATCACAGAATTTATATGTGACATTACTGAACTACATTTGCGTATGTATGTGATTAACCAAAAGCAAACCAGTGTACATATCTTGAATTATTGAATAAAACCTTCGTTTCAAATCACAACATTTGTTAAACCTCGATATCGACACACATCACTAAATTTGGATCAAATAATCATCATATCTATAGATCTAACATTACAAGCATAAATATATTAGGAAAGTATTTTCATTAGTCTTCACTACACTTTCAAATCTATTAGGTCTAATCTATCTCCTTGCTTCATGGTGCAACTTGTTCCAGATTCAATCACATATGAATAGATCATTTACTTTCACACATAACACCTTGATCTCCATCTCCTTATATAACTTTTTCCTTAACTACAACTATAACAACCCTAGTGAATAGTTCATGTAATAAATGTTAATAAAGGAAAAATAATACCATGGGTAAGGGACACTTATTCCAAGCTGAATGTTGGGCAAATATATCCTAGTGGGACTCACTGGATGTTTGTTTTGAATAAGGGAATTGGAAAAGGCTAAGGAAAAGGCATTAAAAGGAAAAAAGACATTTTTGGCACATTTATTTATGGAAATAAATGAAATTAGGAGGAAAAGGAGGTGAAAGGTCACAAGTTGCATGTGCGGAGGAAATTGAAGGAAAATAATGGAAAATGAAGAAAATAGAGGCCTCATTCATAAAAAGGCTTTTGAGGACCAGTTCATGGCTTTTTTTAGTTCAACCTTTTGCGTGTTCAAGTTTGGAGCTCTCTCATTATTCTCTCTCTCTCAAACTGTTGGTCACTTAGAGTTTTCTTGGAGCACTCTAGTTTGGAAAAGGAAAGGAAAATAAAGCAAGGATCAAGGAAAGGAAAGCAAGATTGAAGAAGCATCAACAACAATAATTGCAGGTAACCTTTTGCATGCGTGATTTCCTAGCTGGTTTGGACATGCATGGCCTTCAATGTTGGTGTATAGCTCTCTTACTATTGGTGGCATGGTTTTGTTGGGTTATGGAAGTGGATTTCATCCTAGCCAAGCCTTTTTCTCGATGCCATGGTATGTTGGGAGGTTTATTGTATTTTTTGAGCTTTGGTTTGTTAGATGGATTTCAGAATCTGGGGCAGAGGTGGTCTCAAGGTTCATTCCCAAAGGCCTAGGAATCCCTTGACCTATTTTGGTGGGATACACAGTAAAGCCTGGGGGAGCAGACTTGATTTAGGGCCTGGTCATCTAGGCTTGGATTTTGGTAAAGCCTGATAGACAAGGAGATGGAAAATTCCTCAAGGATAGTGATGGATTGCAGATGAAATTCCAAGTTCTGTTCAGTTGTGATTAGAGCACTGGTTTTGGTGTGATCATGATTTGATGAGGGTGGAGGTAGTTTAACATATGGATTCCCTTGGTTTTTCTATGAGATCCCACATTCATGCTTCGAATATGGTATGGGGGTGAATGGCTGAAAGAGAGATTTGGTTCAGCCATGTCTATGGTCGGGTGGTACGTGGAAGTTTCAAACATGATCGGATTTTCCTATGATTAATAAAAGCTAAATTCTCTTACTTTTTCACTGATTTGTATGTGTATTTAATATCTATCGTGTTTCTAATATTTATATCGTTTTATGCTGGTTATAAGCATGGTTGAATGACTAGATTATGTCATGGCTATTTCATATATTTGCTTGTAACTATTAAATGGATGGATGAAAGACCTATTTGATGATGTAGTATTTCAATGGAGAAGAAGATGATCCTTTTGGTTATGTTTCATAAGTTCTTTCAATCATTTATTCTTTGTCTTGTATCCTAGACCTGTAGGGTGCATTGATGCCAAGTATTTGATAGAATGTCAATCCCGATTGGGGATGCTCAGGCCTAGTCCTGAGGATGATTTTTGATTGATCAACATTATTATCATGTTTTTAATGAATTCTAGAAGTTACAACAAGTTTTGGGAAGAGGCTAGGATTTTGGGCTAGAAAAGTGGCTTAAATCCCAGGGTCGCTAGCACAAAACTGAAATTCTGGTCCAAAGTCACTGGCAGGGAAGCCTGTGAGACTGACTTTGGGTTGATGGTCACTCCCTTGCCCATATAATGAGAGAGACTATGGCCTAAGAGATGTAGAATAATAGTGGGACCTTAAGGTGACATGGGAGGTCAAATATGATTGTAGTTGCATCTCTCCTCATGTTTACCCCAGTTGGCATGGTTACTTTGGGTAGACCTGGGAGGGGGTTTTCACAAATTGGTATCGGAGGCAACATATGCTCTCTTTGGGTCATATTTGGTTCTATAGATATGGGTGAATGTGTTGGTCATGCATGCATGTCCATGTGCTTGTTGGATTACATCATATTGATAATTGTAGTAGTAAGGTTATCATGAGGAACTTGATGTCAGTTTTATGGATTGCATCGTCATGAGTATATGACTAGTTATACAATTATATTCAGCTTGATTACATCCCTGTACATTGGGTTGCATTCTTGGTTATTTAATTACATGCATCAGTCTTGTAGGTTGATTACAAGAATTGATACTTATGCTTGGCTACATGCGGTTATGCGTATGTCTAGTTGATTGGGCATTTCTTATGTAGGTGGATAGTTGCATGAGGCAATGTGTATACTGGAGTAATGGTTGTTTTCATGCATGAGGTCATAGCATACATTGTTGATATGGTCTTGCATTGATGACTATACCCTAGTTAGTATGATGGTTATGTGTTGATGCAGTTATTGATATATGTCTATACATTATTATGGTTATGTTGTACATGAATCACGCTAATTTGATGATCTTGTAGACAAGGTATCCTCCATGATTATGCTAAGGTAAGTTGATTAATGGTGACTTGGTTTAGCTGACACAGTATGCCTTGCAGGAAAGATATCAAATGGCCAACAAGGTGGTAGAATACATAGAATCTCCCTATGCATCAGATGGGAAACATGGTGTGGGGAACTCTTCTGACTTGGCAGACATGTTGAGAAGCCTGAAGGAAGAAATAAGGAGTTGCAAAGAAGACAATGATAAAATCATGCAGGCACAAGAGAAACAAGAATAGGTGAATGTGATATTACTTTAGAGTTTGTCAAATTTGTAGCAACATGGATCTCTTGAGATCAGCCATGGACATGAGGACATAACTAATGGGGCATATGGAAGTAGGTCTCATAGTAGACATAGTTCAGATAGATTTGACACTATCAGAGATGGTAGGTTGTTGGGTACTCCGGATGGGAGAGGTGACAGACATAAGTACTATTGTAGTTTTGGTTTTGACAGGCATCATGATCATTATCATTCTTACAGGATGAGTGATAGGGGATACTTTCCAGATGAGTTTAAGAAAGTAAAGCCACCTACCTTTTATGGAGAAATGAAGAAATCGCAAGATGCAGGGGCATGGTTGCTTGGTATGAATAAATTCCTATGATTGCATGATTATTCAGAAAAAATGAAAGCAAAGATAACCAGTTTCAGTCTCCAAATTAAAGTGAATATTTGGTGGGAATACGTGAAGAATGTCAAAGGGATACATGAGGAAGATTTGACTTGGCATGCGTTTGAAAGTATATTCAAGAAGAAGCACTTGTCATAGAGGTACTATGATGATAGGGATAAGGAGTTTTATGAGTTGCGGATGGGTTCTATGACAAATGAGGAGTATACTAGCAAATGTTTGGAGCTGTTAAGATATGTTCCTTACATCAGGGAGGAGAAGGACGAGATTCAAAGATTCATCACTGGACTACCAGTATCATATAGGGACTGGATTGAGTTCAATGAGCCTAGATTGTTGGAGGAGGCCATCCAAAAGTTGAAATGTTGTTATGAGTAGTCGAAGCACAAAGTTGAGCCTAAGCATGAGTTGAAAAGAAATGAGAAAGATAAAGGAAAATGGCCACTAGAGAGAGGAAGTCCTCAAGATGCAAGTGAGAACTAAAATGCAATTGCTTACAAGAGATTCAATACAACTGAGAAGGAATATGGAGAGTAGTATGCTAGAGGCAGTGGTAGGGAACCATTGCAGTGTTGTGTATGTGGTATGGATTAGCGTAAGAGGGATTATCCGCAGTATCAGAGTGGTGGTAGACCCCAAATATAAAGTGCTTAGGAGGCACATATAGGTGGTTATGTTGGTCATAGAATTCCTCATATTTATGAAGTTGTGGACAATATATAGGAAAATCATCAAGCATCGATCATTGAGATGGACAGTAAGCTTTTTGATCAAGTTGTATCTATTTTGATCGATCCTCGATCTAACTATAGTTATATTAATCATGGCCTGGTGGATAAGTGTGGTTGGATAAAAGAAGTGGATGCAAAATCTTGGTTCGTATAGTTGGCTACATGTACAAAGAAGCAAGTTCACCATTGCGTAAGAGCTTGTACATTTGAGTTAAATAGTATGCCTATAACAACACATTTGAATGTATTGTCATTGGGTTCGTATAGTATGATTTTTGGTATGAATTGGATATACCTTCACAAGACCAAAGTTGATTTATTCAACAAGGCCATTGAGTGTGTTGATGATAGTGGGGAAAATAGGACCTTGCAGGGAAAGAAGAATCCTAAATCAGTGAGGATGGTTACCGCTATGAAAGCTAAGTGGAGTTGTATAAAAGGTTTTGTGATGTTTGTAGTACACATTTCTAGCGATGAGGATAAGGAGATTGAGGATGTTGATGCATTGAGAAGGTACCCAGTTTTGCAGTAGTCTTAGGATGTATTTCCGAAGGACATTATAGATTTTCCAGCTCATAGGGAGGTAGAATTTTCTATTGAGTTGGTTCCAGTGGTAGCTTTAGCATTGAAAGAACCTTACAGGATGAGCAAACCTGAGTTGGTAGAGTTGAAGTTGTAGCTAAAGGAAATTTTGGACAAAGGATACATCAGACACAGTGTATCATCTTGCAGCACACTAGTTTTGTTCATAAAGAAGAAAGATGGTACTCTCAGGTTATGCATTGACTACAGGTAGCTGAACAAGGTAACGATCAAGAATAGGTACCCTTTTCCAAGGATTGATGATTTGTTTGATCAACTAAATGGAGCAGTAGTGTTCTCTGAGATCAACTTGAGATTGGGATACCATCAGGTATTCATCAAGGAAGAGGATATCTTGAAGACTACATTCAGGACCAGGTATAGGCATTATGAGTTCGTTGTTGTTCCAATCGGTTTGACTAATGCTCTAGCTACATTCATGTGTTTGATGAATAGTGTGTTGAGTCCTTATTTTGACAAGTTTGTTATTGTATTCATTGATGACATACTGGTATATTCTAAGAATAAGGAAGAACATGCCGAACATTTAGCAGTAGTATTGAGATTGCTAAGAGAGCATCATCTGTATGCTAAGCTTAGCAAGTGAAACTTCTTTAATACTGAGGTGCACTACCTGGGACATGTTGTCTCCAAGGAAGGCATAGTAGTAGATCCAGAAAAGATAAAGGCTATCATGGAATGGGCAGCTCCTAAGAATGTATATGAGGTGAGATAATTTATGGGATTGGCAGGTTATTGCAGGAGGTTCATTAGGAACTTCTCATGCATTTCATATCCTATCACATCATTGTGGTAGAAAGGTAAGAAGTTTGAATGGATGGCAGAATGTGAAGATAGTTTTAAGTAACCTATGAAGTTGTTGACACCTGCACCAGTACTAAAGATTGTGGATCGAGACAAGGAGTTTATATTGTCTACATATGCTTGCAAGAGGGGACTTGGTGGAGTTCTCATGCAAGAAGGATAGGTAGTGTGCTATGAGTCACAAGCAAAACTATCCAATGCATGATCTTGAGCTAGAAATGATTATACAATCATTAAAGATGTGGAGGCATTATATTCTGGGTAGGAGGTTTACATTCATGAGTGATCACAATGAGTTGAGGCATTTGTTTGACTAGTTGAATCTAAATGGCTGACAAGATAGATGGTTAGCTACCCTTAGTGTGATTGATTTCGATATCAGATACATCAAAGGGGAGGAGAACTAGGTTGCAGATTCTCTTCGCAGGAAGGCACAGGTAAACCATATAGAAGCTATAAGCTCCTGTGGGATAGAGTTAGAGGATAGGATCTTGTAGGAAGGACATTAGGATGACAAATACATGGAGATCATGTACAAGTTACAACAGGGTATAGGTATAGATGCAAGTATAGGTATAGGGGATCAGGATGTAGACTATCATTTCACGATAGATGGCTTCGTGAGGTTTTGAGATAGGATCTATGTGTCGAATTGTAGTGAGATCAAGAATATTATCTTGAGGGAATTTCATGTGAAACCATATTCTGGTCATCCAGGATATCAGAAGGTATTGACGATGGTGAAGAAGTTTTACTATTAACCAAATCTAAAGAAGGAAGTGGTTGAGTTCGTGGCTAGATGTTTAGAATGTCAATAGGTAAAGGTGGAATGAAAGCATCCGGGTGGTATATTGTAGCCTATCATGATTCTAGAATGGAAAGGGAAGGCCATTTCCATGGATTTCATCATAGGTCTTCCGAGGATAGTGAGGCAACATGATTCTATTATGGTCGTGTTTGACAGGTTGAGCAAGGTAGCCCGATGAAGACTACATATTTAGCCAGTGAGGTACCACGGGTGTTCATCAGAGAGATAATGAGACTACATGGTGTTCTAAAGAATATTTTGTCAGACAGGGATGTGAAGTTCACTTCCAAGTTTTGGAAGGAGCTATTTGCAGGCTTGGGTACAAAGTTGGCCTTCAGTACAACTTATCATCCATAGAGAGATGGTCAGACAGAGAGGGTCAACAGGATCTTGGAAGATATGTCGAGGATGTACGTGATGCACCAGTAGAGGAAATGTGAGGAGTATCTTCTATTGGTGGAGTTTTCATACAATAATGGTTATCAAGATTCCATGAATATGAGTCCTCTCAGGGTATTGTAAGGACAGAGTTGTAACACTCCCATCAGTTGGAGTGATCCAGTGAATGGGGTAATTATTGGACTAGACATGTTGATGGACATGGAGTAGGAAATTCCAATTATAAAGAAGAATCTAAAGGTGGCATAAGACAGATAGAATATTTATGCAGATCAAAACAGGGTGTTTAAAGAGTTTCAGGTTGGGGAGAATGTGTATTTGCACATCAATCCCAAGAAAATATCTTTGACGATTAGTTCATGTGCCAAGTTGGAACCATGGTATTACGAGCATTTTGAAATCCTTAAGAGGATTGGAACAGTGGCATGTCGACTTGCACTGCCTCCAACAATGAAAGTCCATGATGTTTTCCATATTTCATTCCTTAAGAAATATATAAAGGATGTTGATCATGTTATTGATTGGTCTATATTACAGGTGGAGCAAGAAGGAGAGTTCTAGCCAGAGCCTTAGTGCATGTTGCAGTGTAAACATCTCATGCTATATAATAGAGCCATAGAGCAAGTTAAAGTGTAATGGAAACAATTTTGGCCTCAAGAAACTACATGGGAGATGGAAGATCAGATGCGAGCCCTATATCCTTCATTATTTTCCAATTGAGGAGAATCATTTTTGGTGTGATGTTGGTTTATGTTTGGCATATGTTTTGATGATGTTTTGATATTTGTATATGTATATGTATATGTATATGGATGTAAATACTGCCATGAGCTAAGTTATAAAGATCCAATAAGCAGTATGGTAATTATCTTATCATGTTGTCATGATGTTTTTCTTTTGAGCAGGTCCTTCATTGTAAATACTACAACGAGCTAACTTATAAAGCTCCATAGGCAGTATGTTTTCTTTCCAACAGTGTTATTGAGGTCTTGATGTGGTTTAACATCAAGGACGGTGTTTCCCAAGGGGGTGGTTCTGTAACAACCCTGGTAAAAAGTTCATGTAATAAAATTTAATAAAGGAAAAATAAGACCACGGGTAAGGGACACTTATTCCAAGCTAAATGTTGGGAAAACATATCCTAGTGGGCATCACTAGATGTGTTTTTTGGCTAAGGGAATTGGAAAAGGCTAAGGAAAAGGCATTAAAAGGAAAAAAAAAAACATTTTTGGCACATGCATGGCTTTACATGTTGGTCTATGGTTCTCTTTCTATTGGTGGCATGGTTTTTCTAGGTTATGAGAGTGGATTTTAGCGTAGCCTGGCCATTTTCTAGATGCCATGGTATGTTGAGATGATTATTGTAGTTTTGAACTTTGGTTTGCTAGATGGATTTTAGAATCTAGGGTGTAGGTGGTCTAAAGGTTCATTCCCAAAAGCCTAGGATACATGGTAAATCCTGAGGGAGAAGTTGCGTTTAGGGCATAGTGATCTAGGTTTGGATTTTGGTAAAGCTTGATAGACAAGGAGATGGAATATTCTTCAATGATAGTGATAGGTTTCAGATGGAATTCCAAGTTTTGTTCGATAATGATCGAAGTACCAGTTTTGGTGTGATCACGGTTTGATGAGGGTGGAGGTGTTTTAACCTCTAGATTTCCTTGGTTGTCCTTGGATTGGTTGCTCTACATTCATGCTTCAAATATGACACGGGGGTGACTGGCTAAAAGAGAGATTTGGTTCAGCCATGTCTATGGTCGGGTGGTATGTGGAAGTCCCGAAACTCGTCATATTTTCCTATGATTAATTAAATCTAAGATCTCTTACTTTTTCACTGATTTATATGTGGATTTAATGGTTGTGATATCTCTGATATATATACATGGCTTTATTCTGGTTATAAGCATGGTTAAATGATTGGTTTATGTCATGGTTATTTCATATATTTACTTGTTACTGTTAAATGGATGGATGCAATACATAATTGATGATGTAGTAGTTCAATGGAGAAGGAGGTGATCCTTATGGTTATGTTTCATAAGTTATTTCAGTCATTTATGCTCTATGTTGTATCCTATACCTGTAGGGTGCATTGACACCAAGTATTTAACAAAATGCCAATCTGGGTTGGAGATGTTAAAGCCTATTCTTGAGGGTGGTTTTTGATTGATGAGCATTTTTATCATTTTTTTAATGAATTCAAGAAGTTACAACAAGTTCTGGGAAGAGGCCATGATTCTAGGCTAGAAACCCAGCTTAAATCGCGGGGTCACTGGCATAGAACTAGAAATTCTAGTCCACAGTCACTAGTAGGCAGGCCTATGAGAGTGACTTTGGGTTGTTGGTCACTCCCTTACCCATAGCATGAGAGCGACTATGGCCTAAGAGCTACATAATAGTAGTGAGACCCAGGGACAACCGGTCTAAGTAGATGACTTGTCTCCTGAGGGTTCTATTGATGATGTTGGATGATGATATGTGATATTTCGTTGATTCCTCTTCCTTAAGGTGGCATAGGAGGCCAAATATTATTGTAGTAGCATCTCTCGTCATGATTACCACTGTTAGAATGGTTATTATGGGTAGACCTGGGAGGGGGTGTTACAAATACCTCAAGTAAGTCCTTTGGTAATGTCATTAGTTTTGTTGATGGGATCAAATGAATGTTTCTGCAACCCTTACTATGGTCCAATACCATGTTAATGACCCCTGGTATCTAGATTACCATGGCTCTTAGATTCTGTACGTGACTTTCACTTACAAGACATGCATATGTACATGACCCTTCTTCATAGGATCTGTGTATACTTTCTCAAAATTCACATTTATCATCAATCTGTAATATAACTACCATTTCACTATCCATACCAATTTGCATAAGTTCCACAGTCATAAATGTTGACATCAAGTACATCTTTATTAATCAGGTTTCCATCAGGGACAATACATTAGCCATAATGCCAAAAAGAGTGAGAGCATGTGATTCCTCCTTTATGAATTCCTCTTATCTTCATTGGTGAATGAATTCCTACTGGATGCATACCATTTGCACTTCCATATTTTTTTTCTTGAGAGATGTATTTTCATTTTCCTTATTTTAGGTTTTGAGCTAATATATAATGTTCTCCAATTTCCTTTGTAGGCATAACATGATTGATTGTTCCATGTTGGCTAGTTCAATCCCACCCATCCTTGATGATGGATTGGAAGTCGAGATGTTGGGACCCTAATGCTCTAAGAAAAAAGGCCTATTTCTACGAAGGGACTTTATTTCCATGTCTAAGTTTAGGATATTTTATTATTCAACAAAATAAATGAATTTAAACAAGTACAATGCACTGTGTAAACACAAAGGAACTAATAAATAAAAAGTTTGGTGAATCAAGGAATTACATCATTTTACATTCACCATATCTCCTTAGCAATATAAATTATCAATGCACTTATCGAAGATGTGATAATCGTTAAAAAATCCTAGATTCCATTTTCAAAACATAAGTTAACTTATTCAATCTACTTAAACCATTATGATCACACTAGATTAGTGCCTAACTGACACATTACATCGATAGTCTGACCCATAAGAGAAATAAAAAAAAAAACTCATTAAAAATAAATAAATAACTTATCCAGTGCTCCTAAATAAACTTCTGCCTTATGCATAACTATCCAATGCATCGATAATCAAAATTAATATAAAGATCAAATAAACTTTTGAGGCTCCTTCATAATATAAGGACACTAGTGTGTAATGTCCTTTTACATGGATCAATAATTTCTAGTTTTTTAAAAAAGTAAGCATCATTGCATTTGTGTACCATGCGCCGATGTATATTTCTATCATACACACTACACTATGGTAAATAAACAAAAAAATATTAAGCACAATTTTAGTGTTACATTTTATCCAATGTTCCTAATATTTTTCACATAAGAACTAGTTTTCACCCTTCCTATGTGATTACCATGGTTCCAGTGCTCCACAGTGTTTTTTAGCTTTAGGTAAATTGACTTGATTTGTTTTTTAATTTTAAAAAATATCCCAATTTTTAATTTTTTTCTCTACAAAGAAACCATGCATTCTAAAATCACAAAGGATTAGGTGAATTCATTATTACTTCCTAAACAAATTTTCAATTGCAGTCAAATTTTCACAACAGTGTGCTTAATTGCCACAAATTGGTTCTTAGTATATATGGACCACTAAGAGCAATGTAATTAAATATTTTGGCTTACCTTAGCCTGATGCACATTAATCTCACCCTAGGCCAATGTTTAATAGACATGGCCCATTGTTAGAATGACCTTTGGAAAAAAAATTAACCTATCTAATAGTCCTAAATAAGCATAATGGTGTGTGATTATTTGATGGATGAATAATACCATGATCCTTATTAATATAATCACACCAAGGTTCTTATGGAGGATGCATTAGTAGTTAAAAAATCCCAAATTCCATTCTCAAGATATAAGATGACCTTTTTGATACATTTAAGCCATTCAAATTGCCTTATACTGGTGCATCATTCAATTCATGTTGGAATAATGCTTAGTAATAGATTTCATTTAAGAAAATAAAACAAATAACATTTTTGGTGCTCTCACTAAAAATAGTGCATTGGTATATGCCTATTTGACACATCAATAACAAAGATACATAAAAACAAATAATATATCCGAGGAAATTTAATAATATAAGTGAACTGGCGTGTTTATGTGGGATGCACCAATATTTAGGAAATCCCAAATTCCATTTTCAAAAAATAGAATAACCTAATTGGTTCTCCTTGATATTCCTAGTGCATCAATGCACTACCATCATGGTACAAATTCACTAGTATAGTGCTCCATTAATGGTGAATCCAGTGTTCTGATTTCTATTTAGAGAAACTCACATAACAATATCATTTATGACCATGGGCACACTAATGAATTACATATAAAAATTAAGTTTATCATGGTGATGTTTATTTCTTAGTTTTTCACCCCATAGGAAGTGCACCTCATGTATTATAGGAACATCGATGAGTTTTCAATAATATTCTTGCAAACAAAAAACAATTTCATTATTTTTTTATAAATACAAAATGGCTATAAATGTGCAATTTTATAGTTGGTTATTTTTGTTTTCTATATTTGTATATGTACCTAAAAAAAAATATAATATGAATAAAAAATGATGAAGGTGTGTCAGAGTAGGAGAAGCTATTGTAATTTGACATGTACAACTTTATACATGAGTGGGAGGTGAAGGAGAGGGTGTGGGGGAGATTCCCTCACCCTATTACACCTTAGGCTCAGCCCCTTTTGAGAAATGTTGGCCTCTTAAAGCTTTACAATGAGGGTACATCCCTCATGAGAGACTCCCTACTTTTATAATAGTTGATATATCATTAGGATCATGATGGGTAGGAATTTATATTTGGTCCCAATTTTGGTATAATCCCAGAAAGGATGATATTAATTTAAATATCAAACTATCTAGGAGAGCATAGGGTTAGTCCTAGTTCCCTAAGATATTGTAGGGTGTTGCAACAAAAAGGTAGATGGCATATGTTTAGATATATGTTTGGAATGACATTATTCATCTTGTACAATTCGAGGTTGTTGATGGTTAGTTGTCTATACATTCATTTAGTACACAAGAGGTTAGGTTCCTATACCTATTTTGATGTCACTATAACACACTACTTCTAATGGGTAGTGTATTAGTCTCCCCATGAAGTATTATGTAGATGATTTAGTTCAAAGTCTCTAGTTGATTAGGTGGTTGGCAATATTTTTGTGATAGTTTTGTTTTGATTTGGATAATTGTTGCTCAATTTTTTAGGGAATGTTATTATTCTCAGTTGTTTCATCATTAATTCATTTAATTTTTGAGAGTTTCATGTGAGTTAATCAATAAATCTCCACCTCTCTCATAGGCATAATACTAATGCACGTATGCACATATGGGGGTAGTTGTTTCCCAAGATGGTTCAATTGGGGTGGTTGTGCACTTTAGTCAATATATAAACTTGTAATTTCTTGGTTGGAGAGGATGATTGTATCCTTAATCTTGTATAGTACCCACACATAGGGATAGATTATAGAGGATTTCATAACATCATGTTGTAGCAGTTACAACCACCATCCAAAATTTTGCCTTACCCTGTTTTGGAGCCTCCTCTACCAACCTTAAACAACACTTTGTCTTGCTTCGTCATGTACTCTAGCTTCAATGTTTCCCTTGCACAAAGGTAGCATGTTGATCACGGTCGATCCATTCCCCTCACAGGTTGCTTACCCGGACTTGGTCTGTAGGTTTTAACCCCGTACAAAAATTACCTGCATACGAATTCTAAAAAATAGAAAATAAACAATGCGAGAGCATAACACATAAAACACATATACACAGAGATTTTCTCATGGATTCCAAAACTAGGACTGCCAAATTGATTTTTCATTATCTTCCTTTCAATGTTACAATACATAAATATATACATGCTGAAGCATCCAATACCATGGACTGAAAACCATCGCACCCAAAACCATGTGTGAAAACCATGCACAAAACCATCGGTAGGTCCACCCACCTAATATAGGGTCCAAAAAAAATTTCCCCGGGGTGCTACCCTAGACCTCATATAGGGGGGATACCTGTCCCCTTGTGACCCCCCCACTACACAATCGGTGCAACAAAAGGGGGGCTCTTCCCCACCTCTCACCCCCCAGTTAACTAGGGTCACGAGTCGTGGAAAGAAAATAGCACAACCCAACATGGTCTAGCCACAGACTGAGTAGCTTCCCCTTGAAAATTGTACATTCCTGGAGGGAAACCAGCCTTCCCTCCAAGAATTGCGCAATCCTCTCTGACAGCCTGCTAGACTCCACGATTGTGCAATCCTGCCAGCCATCCCTCCCAACAGGATTTTCATAATTTTTCCCAATAGCAGGCTATTCAGCCCAGGATTTGCACAAATATGGGCAACAGTCAACTACTCTGCCCGGAGATTGCACAATTCCCTTGGGCGGTTAGCCCAGCTCCAAGCCAAGAATGTGCATTTCTCCTAAACAATTGAGCACTCACATGCATGAATAGCCCGATTGACCAGTTCCACCCGGGACAGAGGAAACTTGATTTGCATGCATGCATGATTTGATCTTCCTGGAATAGGAAGAGACAACATGCAAAGGGCATCCCGTGATTTAGGGAACTATTTTTAGCAGTCGGGGGTTACATGCAAAGTTGTTCTAGAAGTTTCCCTCCAAGTGTCACTTTTTGCTAGATTTGTGGCATGCGCGTCATGAGACCAAACTTATTTATTCAATTCATTAGAGCTCATTCATTCACATTGATCTTAGAGCTCTAACATCCCACAACACATCCAGGACTCTTCGACACATCTGGCTTATCTATTCACTGGTAAGTGGCCTTAACTTGTCTTTTTCAACATTTCTATCGCTTTCTATGTATTCTCTTGTGTGAGTGTTGTTTGCTTAATTTATTTGAATTCCTTCTATCATTTACATATATTCTAGCTTGTCCTAGCTCTATTTAAATTTTCGTTGCTATCTCATATTTTTCACGTGCATGAAACCATTTTGCGTGAATGTTCACCCAATCGGAGAATGACCTCACCCACATGCATGTTAATCTGTTTGTTGAATCTTCCATTCATGTTTCGCATGCACTGTTTATCACTTCTACTCTCACTTAGTGTCTCCATGCATTTCATTGACTTACCTTCTTTTAGTTACCTGTCGGCGAGTCAGACCAACCTTGGCCCGATCTTTGCCTTCACCAAGGCTGAACTGCGTAATTTGGAGAAGGAAGGCTCACCTTCCCCTCTAGATTTGTGCATTCTGGCCCAGCACTGGCCTCCTGGACTATTCTATGCATTCCTAGAGGAAAATGGCTACTTGGGCCAAGAAATTGCGCAAATTTGTCCCTGGGCCAACAATCCTTCCCAAATGGAATTGCGCATTATGTAATCCCAGCAGCCAGCTGCCCAACTGGATTATGCATTTCATAGATCTAGTAGCCAATCTAGCCTCCTAGATAGCCTAGAATCCCTTTTTCATAGTTCTGGCAGCTAGTCACTCAGCCTCCCAGTGAAATTTTCGCAATCTTGCTCATCAGTTTTGCAAGTATGTGATGTGTCCTTCCCCGGATTTGCTTTGTTTTCACTGACATATTTCATGCCATGCATGCTGCTTGTTTCCAAATATTTCAGGTGTTCATCTATCTCAATGGCTTCCAAGAGAATAGGATCTTAGGACATTGATGGCATGGTAGTTGGAGCAGCAATTGAGCAGTTGTCCTCTGGTCTACCAATCTATGAAGATAAGAAGTTGTATCTAGACAAGGAAATTAAAATGAAGTGGCAAGAGGTGAATGAAACATTCATTGGTACTTTTGGGGAAGACCTTGAATAGCGTCAGGTGTACGTGAACATTCGTAAGTCTGACTTACACCAGAGATCACGTAGATACCCTGCATTCCCATCCATGGACATGATTCACTGGATCATCTCTCACATTGACCCCAAGATGATGACCTTGAGCAGTATCACTGGGATGAAGCTTCCAACCTTCTGGGCATGAGATTATGATGAGATGCATTAGATGATAGAGCCCATGACTGTCATGACTCCCCCATTCAGCTTGCCCAACAGCAAAGGCCACTCCAGAGACATTCTAAAGGATTGGGTAAAGGAACCAACTCATTTAAGGATGACCCCCAATACTTGGTCATATTCACGTGTCGACTAAGTGGCCAAGAGAGCACTAAAACATTCCCTCAAAGTTGGGTGGTCACTTCAAACCAACTAGCTAGAGAAGGAAGACCATGCAACTCGTCTGGCATACTGGCTCATCAGCTGAAGGAGAAAGTCACAAAGGCATGACAGTCACCCGAAGGTATGCATGCAGATATATACATGTTCGCCAACATTCTAGATGCAGTCTATGCTCGACATAAATTCTCCAGCTTAGAGTGGGCATGGTTACTGGCGGAGACTATTGTGAGCATGTATTTCAAGTTATTGTCCGAGTGCAACTTCAAAGGAGTGATCATACGGTTGTCCGACCATCTTGTCACCCCATTTTAGAGGTTGATATTTGAACAGGATCCACCCTACATGTCAGAAGAAGCAATGAAGGCATTGTTAGGAATTGTAGATTGGTATGCCTCACCAGACGGCACATTCATCTGAGTGTTTAGTGTAGAGAAGCCTCGGCATGTTCTGCTAAAGTTTTCTTTAGACGTGCTTGTCCTGCAAAAAGTGGCATATCATATCTCAGCAGGATTGAAATCTAGGCTGCAACAGAAGAAGAAGGCACCTTGGCCCACTCTTCCATTGTAGATTGGGTTATACGAGATCCAGAGCATCAGGCAAGTAGATGTCAAAGTTGAACAGACAAAGAAATACACGTTCAACCTCCAAAGCTTCAACCCATATGATCCAGATTTCATTGTGAAGGATCACTGCATGAGAGATCAGTTCAATTGGATCCACAGGGCATTTCATTGGGCCAAAGAGGACCCATGGAGATACTGCTACAATTCCTCCTGACCTAATGAATAGGTTAGTTTCACGGTAGAGTGGTTAGCATAGTAGCATGAAGAAACATCACAGAGAACACCATCAGTACCAACAGTAGCAGTAGTTGTAACAAGAGCAGAAGCAGTAGATCCAAGCATACCTATGCATGAAAAAGGGAAGAAAAAGATTGTTGACCGCATGGAGGAGGAACAAAGCTGCAAATTTTTAGTAGATCCACTTGTAGAACAAGCAGCTATGGCCATTCAATAGAAGAGGAATAAGTGCGACAAGAGAATCGTGCGAAGGAAGAGGGATAAGAATAGAATGGAAGAAGCAGAGAAGGAGTTGCATGAGCCGAGGGAGCAACTCCAAAAAGAGCAAGAGTTGCGCCAACATGAGAAGGAAGTGCAACAATAATAGATTCAATAGGGGGTGCATCACATGAGGACAGATGAATCAAGGCATGTACAAGTACTTGATTCTTCTAAACAGCTGGAATTTACCCTCGCAGGGGAAAGACTTTGATTGTGAGATAAAATAGGCTCTTGAATAATTGGATGTAGACATGGTGTAGTAGGAGTTGGAACAAGACAATGATCTCATGCCTCACCAAAGAGAGGTTGACTCACCTTCTTCAATGCATCCAGATGATGAGCAAGTCTCAGATGACCACCCTTTAATATAAATAGTCCCTCATAACTCATTCAAAGGGATTTTGGTCAGCCAAGCATCTACCAAGACTATTTTGAAGAAGGCTTGAATGGTATTGTAACACGCCTTGGCTTCTCCACTGCACAGAGCTAGTACATCTCTTTAGAGGAGCAGGCAGATGTGGCTATAACATTCCATTGTTGGGGCTAGTAGGTTTACAAGGATGTATTGTATGATTTTTACTTACACTTCTTTGTATAATAAGAGCCAACACATTTTCATGCATATCTTGTTATTGTAGTTGGACTGCTCCTGTTGCTTTAATGGTATGCGTTGTTTAACTTACGTACTTATGTATGAACTAAATCACATGCAATGATATGAATCTTGTTGTTAATGTGCTGCATATGTTTTTAATGTTGTCACCGTCCGTGTCAACTGCTCTGCCGGACATCAGACAGACTTTTCACTCGAACCTTGCTATAAAAACCATCACACTCATCATAGACTGATCCGTGAGTGTTGTACATGTTATCTTACCTTGTATGATGTGACTGACACATCTAAGTGGACTGCTCTGCTGGAAGTTGTGAATGTCCCTTGTGCTGTGTGTTCCTAGCCAGGTTGGGACTGCTCCCTTTCAACCTAGAACTCACCTTCACCTCCTTCCACTTTCGAAGTGTTGGAACCTCTCATACACCTTCCTTGACTCACTACATTAGTGACACCCTGAGAGAGTTATTCTACTTGCCTCTGTGCAACACCGCAGTTAAGGCATTACCTTACGACCCATTGTTGGGACTCCTACACCAAACAGTCTGAGGTGTAATTGGGACATCTTACTAGGGAGATCCCCTTGACATGTTTGCAGGTCCATAACTGTCAACATTTCTAGTGCTAGAAGGAGGTCGTGATGACAAGCAATGTCTTCTCATCCAGTTTTGAACCTTTGCATATCTTTCATGGAGTCTTGCATTCTTCTTCCATCGAGGTTTTTTTTGAATCGTGAAGATGTCCCCATCTTGGGGAAGCTTGTTAATCTCTTTTCCACTCAAATGTATGATGGTGAAGGTGAAGTGGCCTGGCCTGAGCACTTACATAACTTTCTTTCCATGATTTATGAGGAAGATGAGTTTACTAATGAACATGCCAGTTTGCTGCTTGCATACACACTTTGCGAATCTCCATTTCGTTGGGTGCTAAACCTACCAGTTGACACCGTGCACTCATGTGAGAAATTCTGTGATCTTACTAAAGACACCTTCTATCATTTTTATCTATACCATATTGACCGAAAACTATTACAGTAATGGAGGGCTCCGCATGAATCCATTATTGATTTTTGGCAGCACTTCCGCGACTTATAATTTCAAGCTCCGAGGAGCTAGATGAAGTTCACTTATCTCTGGGACCGGTTCGAGTACTACCTTAAGAAATCTACCTGTCCCAAGAGAAAGCTTGAGATCAAGCCTAGCTCAATCTTCTTCATTGATATAACTATGCAATCTCATGTGGGAGTAGGCACTCTCTCAATGAACTGTATGCCTCCCTCTCATTCAATAGTTCCAACATCACCCAATGATGCTGAGGATCATCTTTGCACACCTATTCATCCTTCACACTCTCCCAAAATAACTCCACTCCATTTTCACACAGATTTGGTTGTGAGTCCTTCAAGTTCCCATGTGCATTCTTTTCTTCAACCTCCATCTTCGCACTTAGGTGTTCCTCAGGATGATTTTGTCTTGTGTTCATCCATTCTAGACTTTTCACTTGTTGTGAATGAGGAACAACCCACCAACGGAGTTGGTGTTGCACAAAAAACATGCATTGTACTTCATGAAGAGTATGAATGGGAGCTTGAACATCAACACTCAATGAAGGATGACTCCCTTCCGTCTGAGCCCCCTCCTTTCTTTCCTAGCCTTTTTAGTGAACTTTCCATCCATGATTTTGCATGTGTGTCTTCATCCACAAATGCACCCATTGTTGATCACTCACAAGACTCATCGGATGTTAGTCCATCATTCGAAAATGGAAAGGATAAGTTATTCATTGAAGATCCACTTGATCCTTCATCCATCTTTTCCAAAAACACAGAGGATGAGTTCGTTCGCTTTGCATCTACCCCTATGTTTGATTCATCTAATCATGAGGATGTCGAAGAATTCATTGATTTTTTCAATCGTGGCGATCATGATCCATTTGTTGCCAATTTTGATCACGATGATGAATCTATCGTAGTTAATCTTTCGAAGCCACCGGTGTATGATGATCTACCTGATGATGAAGTTGAGGCAGCCAAGACTATCGAGGCACATCAACCCGAGCTAGTGGTTATGTTAGGCCCTCACTCTCTTGAGGTTAGTCTCACTTCCAGTCATAAAATCATTCAATCACCCAAGGCTCCTCATCACTCATCTGTATACATTGAAGATCCATCTCACACACAGATCACACATCCTCCACTCGATCTGCATGATCCCATTTCTCATGCATTGGAGGAGTCTTACATTGCAAGCAATCACTCGCAACGCAAGTTGTCTTTGATTCTTTAGTTTTCCCGCCTTTCAAATTCAAGAGTGTGCTTATGCTTCAAAGTTGCATGTAGTGTCACACAACACCATGAGAATTCCACAGACTACCCGTCATGTTCCTACACTCACTTATGTCACATGGGCACTTTGAAACATGAAGTGTGGTTTTATTCATTATTATATCTTTCATGCTTGCTCGTTCACACCACTAGGTTTCTTGCGGACCAAGCTTTCACCAACATGGGTCTACCAATGAGCCAATGGTTACATTGGAAGTATCGCTTCACTTGATCAAGCCCATGCACTGTTATCATAGTAGTAGGAGTAGTGTTTTCTTTCAGTTGTTTGCTTGCATGCTTCTTTGTTTACATGATTTGTTTGCTTACATTATTTGTTTGCTTGATTGTTAGTTTGCTTGTTTGTTTACTTTCTTTGCTTTCACCTTTTCTTCAGCTTTTTCTTGGCTTTTCTGTTCATTCATTCGCTTGTTTTGTTCATAGGTTAGTTCACATGAAACCATGTGTGACTCAAGAAATGAGCTGGGTAAAGTACAAGAGGGTTTGTATAGCTACAACTACTTGGTTATCTATCATCTTACCTATGTATGATTAACTTGTTACTCTTAGTCCATGATACGTCGAAGGAAAATATGTACTCTTCGAAGTGAACCTTGGTGTAAACACAACACTTGCATACTAACTAGTGTCACCTTCTCTAGTCGATTGTTTTTGGGTTAACCCTTGTCAGCTTAGTCAAGTAGAGTAAGGTGCGGGGGAAAACCTTAACAAGCACGCAGAGATATAATAAACTATTTCTCTGCTGGAACAACCTCCTTTGTCCTTAATAAGTTAGGATCTCTCTTACGCCTTTAAAATGAATAAGTGTTATGCATGTGAAAATGAAAAAATGAAAAGTCAAAAAATGAAAAATGAATAAGGTGAAAGAAGAGAAAGGCTTCCTATGTAGGGACGTGATGCAAGTAACTCCACCAGGGTACTGGCCAGGCTCGCTGGTAGCGGAGCCATGCTTGTGTTCCTATGTGACTCCACTGGGGTATTTTCTAGGCCTGCTGGCAATCAAGCAACACCAGAGATGAAAGTAAGACTCTAACAATTATACTGCTTGTGCACCTATATACCCCTCAACCCCAATCAAAAAAACCATGCTTCCTTCGCTTGGAATGTGTGTTAATTGACCAATGGCTCGACAGATGCTACATCTTCAATCAAGTTAGTGTGAAACCAATATGAGTTGAGAACTGAACAATACTTTCGGAGGTGTTAGACTTGCTTTTCACAAACAAGGTCCATTCAGAGAGTTAGAGTTTTACCAGTGTGTTGCCAAGTGTTGTAGTAGCTACAACCACCCTCCAAATTTTTCCTTAGCTTGTTTTGGAGCCTCCCCTACCAACCTTACACACCACTTTGTCTTGCTCCGTCAACTACTCAAGATTCAGTGTTTTCCTCAAACAAAGGCAGCCTATCGATCACAGTCGATCCATTCCCCTCATAGGTTTCTTACCTAGACTTGGTCCAGCCACAAAAATTGTGCAATCCCCTTGGGCAGTCAACCCATCTCCAAGTGAGGAATACACATTTTTCCTAAAAAGTTGAGCACTCACATGCATGAACAACCCGGTTGACCAGTTCCACCCAGGACCGAGGAAACTTGATTTGCATGCATGCATGACTTGAGCTTCCCAGAATAGCAAGAGACAACATGCAAAGGGTATCCTATGATTTAGGGAAAAGTTCTTTTAGAAGTTTCCCTCCAAGTGTTGTTTTTCCCTAGATTTGTGGCATGCACGTCATGAGACCAAAATTATTTATTCAACGCATCAAAGCTTATTCATTCACATCGATTTTGGAGCTCTGACATCCCACATCACATCGAACACTCTTCGACACATCCGGCTTAACTATTCATGAGTAAGTGGCCTCAACTTGTCTTTTTCAGCATTGTTTTTCGCTTTTTGTGTGTTCACTGGTGTGAGTGTTGTTTTCTTGATTTATTTGAATGCGTGCTGTCGTTTACATATATTCTAGCTTGTCCTAGCTCTATTTCAATTTTCATTTCTATCTCACTATTGTCGCATGCATGAAACTATTTTGCACAAACGTTCGCCCAACCAGCAAACGACCTCAACTACATGCATGTTGATCTGTTTGTTGAATCTTCCATTCATATTTTTCATGCATTATTTATCACTTCTGCTATCACTTAGTGTCGCCATGCATTTCATTGACTTTCTTGCTTTCAGTTTCCTACCAGTGAGTCGGGCCAATCTTGGCTCGGTCTCTACCTTCACCAAGGCTGCATTATAAAATTTGGGGAAGGAAGGCTCACCTTCCTCTCCAAGTTTTCACATTCTAGCCCAACACTGGACTCCTGGACTGTTTTGCACATTCCTGGAGGACAGTGGTTTCTTGGCCCAGGAAATTGCATGAATCTATCCCTGGGCTAGCAATCCTTCCCAGCTGAAATCGTGCATTGCACAATCCCAATAGTCAGCTGCTGTTATACAACAAAATGACCTCCTCATCAGCTCATAGGGGAAAGACATGATGGCTAAAGAAATGACCAAGTTCACAAGCCTTGTTTCCAAGCTAACGTTGCCTATACACTGTCAGCCTGCTTTATAAAGCTTCTCTGCAAGCCTAAGGGAGCATTAGTGACCCCAGTAACTCTACTTGTTACTTCGGGGACAACATTAGTGAACCCTAATGAGTATCTAAGGGTCAATGGAGCGAATTGACTAAGAGATATCCGTACATTCTCTCCTAAATCTACTCAGAAAAGAAAGGAAACACCAAAGTTTGACCTACTTGAGGTGTTCTCATCATTGGCTCCTGGTTAAATGATTCTCATCATTGGCTCCTGGTTAAGAAAGGAAACATCAGGGGTTCTCATTCTTGGCTCCTGGTTAAGTAATTCTATGACTGTTCAATGACAAAAACATTTTTCACACTCGCTAGATTGTACTATGCCTCTTGGATACCATCACCATTATTGGTGGCCTTCCTCGTGTCTATTAATGGTCTCCATTATTGACTGGTAATCAGATTATTTCATGCATGTTCGACATCAATGCATATGTTCACATGCATCGATCTATGTTGTTCGATGAAGTGGAAATCAAGACCTTGAGTAGAGGCTTGCATCACTTAGCCTTGTTTCCTCTCCCAAATTGCGTATATTGTTTTTTGGAGACAGCTCATCAGAATGATCCTATTATGACACTAGTTCTACATTGTGTTTATCAGCGACCAACATCGTCATATCTCTTTTATAAGAAAATCACTTTGACATAGCTAGTAAGCGTGGGAATGCCTGACTCAGGACATGATTTTAGTTTTTTTATATATATGTGTTGTATCAGGTTTCCCTACAGCTCGAAGCTCCGATCCTCTCTCTCTTTTTGTCGAAGAAGAAACATAATAGTTAAGTAAAGTATTTCAGCCATCATCACAACCTCTAATCTCACACTTTAGGGGGCATCTGTTATACAACAAAATGACTTGCTCATCAGCTCAGAGGGGAAAGACATGATGGTTGAAGAAATGACCAAGTTCACAAGCCTTGTTTCCAAGATAACACTGCCTATACACTGAAAACATGCTTTATAAAGCTTCTCTGCAAGCCTAAGGGAGTGTTAGTGACCCTAGTAACTCTAGTTGTTACTTTGGGGACAGAGTTAGTGAACCCTAATGAGGATCTAAGGGTCAAAGGAGCGAATTAACTAAGAAATATCCATACATTTTCTCCTAAATCTACTCAGAAAAGAGAGGAAACATCAAATTTTGACCTATTTGAGGGATTTCTAATCCTAATGAAGAAGGAAAATAGGAAAGAGCTCGAAAGAATGGAAACATCATTACTTTTACCTAGGGAAAATCATGGAGAAACTTGCCAACCCTAACCTTGAATGCTACATAAGTAGAGCTAGGGCTATTGTGAAAGGGGTCAGATCATTTGAAAGGATAACTTACTTGATTGTCGAGCAGAGTCTCAGACCTAAGCATAAGAAGTTGGTAAGAAGGGAGAGATAGAGAGGAGATGGAGGGGTAAGGGAAAACTGATGCAACCAATGGTTGTAATCACTCTTTCAACGTTACTATAGAATTGCAGTTGTACTGTCTACTCCATGGTGTTGGTAATATAATTAATTTATATGTTTATTCAATGTATTTTAGCATGAGTAGCTTAGTTATGTGCAACAAGATGTCTTTTGTATATTCATGCATTAATTGTCAAGGTTTTATGTTGTGATTACGCTTCTCTCTTCTATGTGCACAACTTGATCTGGAGCCGGATCAGCGGACTTCCACATAGCTGCATAATGCTCTCCAACAAATCTAAATGAAGACTCAAGGTAATGAATCTATTTTTCTTTGATAGTTAGTTATTGAGTATGGACGTGCATGTAGATTTGTGACAGCTACAAATAACCTTACAGTCTGCCAAGGGTCCGAGGAAGACCCTTGAGGGTTTCTTCATTCTCCATACACCATGCATTTAATCCTATAGAAGCTGCCCAACTGGATTGCCCATTTCGCAGATCCAACAACCAGTCCAGCCTCCCAGATAGTCCAGACTACCTTTTGTGCAGTTTTGGCAGCAAGTCACTCAACCTCCTAGTGAAATTTCTACAATCTTGCTCATCAGTTTCCCGGGTATGTGTTGTGTCCTTCCCCAGATTTCCTTTGTTTTCACTAACATATTTATTTCCATGCATGCTACTTATTTCCAGATATTTCAGGTGTTCATCTTTCTCAATGGATTCTAAGAGAATAGGATCTCAGGACAATGATGGTATGGCAACTGGAGCAGTAGCTGAGCAGGCGTCCTCTAGTCTGTCGATCTATGAAGATACAAAACTGTATCTAGACAAGGACATCAAACTGAAGTGGCAAGAGTTGAATTAAAAATTTGTAGGTACTTTTTGGGAAGACCTTGAAGACCGTCAAATGTACATGAACATTCATAAGTCCACCATGTACTGGATTGCATGCATATACCTCGCGTTCCGATGCGCAGACATGATTCACTAGATTGTCTCTCACACTGACCCCGAGACAATGATCTTGGGCAGTGTCAGTCGGATGAAGCTTGCAACCTTCTAGGCATGATATTATGATGAGATGTATTAGATGACTGAACCCATGACTATCATGACTCCCCCATTCAGCTTGCCCAATAATACAGGCCACTATAGAGAAATTCTGAAGGATTGGGTAAAGGCGCTAGCTTGCTTTAGGATGACTCCGAATTAGATCTATAAGACGAAGATATTGAGGAAGGCACACCAATACTTGGTCATATTCTCATGTCGACTGAGTGGCCAAGCGAGCACTGAGATGTTCCCTTAGAGTTGGGTGGTCGCACTAGACCAACTGGCTAGAGAAGGAGGACCATGAAAATGGTCCGACATACTAGATCATCAGTTGAAGGAGCAAGTCATGAAGGCTCAAAATTCACCCAATGGCATGCATGTAGAGATCCACATGTCCGCTTACATTCTAGATGAAGTCTGTGCGTGGCATCAATTCCTGGGCTTAGAGTGGGAATGGTCACTGGCGGAGACTATTGTGAGCACGTATTTCTAGTTATTGTCCGAGTGCAGCCTTAGAGGAGTGATCATACGATTTTCTGACCATCTTTTCACCCCATTGTATAGGTTGATATTCGAATAGGATCCAGCCTGAATGTCAAAAGAAGCGATGAAGGCATTGTTAGGCATTACAGATTGGTATGCCTTGCCGGAAGACACGTTCATCCAAGTGTTCAATGCAGAGAAGCCTCAGCATGTTATGCCAAATTTTGCTTTGGACATGGTTGTCATGCAGGAAGTGACATATCATATCTCAGTAGGATTGACATCTAGGCTCCAGCGGAAGAAGAAAGCACCTTGGCCCACTCTTTCATTGTGGATTGGGTTATATGAGATCCGGAGCATCAGGCAAGTAGATGTTGAAGTTGAACAGATGAAGAAATACACATTCAAACTCCAAAGCTTCAACCCATATGACCCGCATTGCATTGTGAAGGATCACTGCATGAGACTTCAGTTCAATTGGATCCATGGGGCATTTCATTGGGCTAAAGAGGACCCATGGAGATAGTGCTACAATTCCTCCAAACCCAATGAACAGGTTGGTTTCACTGTAGAGTGGTTAGCATGACAACATGAAGAATAATCATGGAGAACACCAACAGTACTAGTAGTTGCAGCAACAATAGGGGCATCAGAGCCAAGCATACCTATACACGACAAAGGGAAGAGAAAGATTGCCGACTGCATGGAGGAGGAACAAATCTACAAGTTTAGAGTAGATCCACTTGTAGAACAAGCAGCTATGGTTATTTAAATGAAGAGGCAACAACACGTAGCATGTCATATCTCATCAGGATTGGCAGCTAGGTTGCAGTGGAAGAAGAAGGCACCTTGGCCCACTCTTCCATTGTGGATTGGGTTATACGAGATCTAGAGCATCAAGAAAATAGATGTTTATGCTGAACATATGAAGAAGTACCTGTTCAACCTTTGAAGCTTCAACCCGTATGACCCACATTACATTGTGAAGGATCACTGCATGAAAGCTCAATTCAATTGGATCCTTGGGGAATTTCATTGGGCCCAAGAGGACCCATGGGGATACTACTACAATTCCTCCAAACCCAATGAACAGGTTTGTTTCGCCGTAGAGTGGTTAGCACGGCAGCATGAAGCATCATCATGGAGAACACCAGTAGTACCAGCAATAGCAACAACAAAAGAGGTAGTAGAGCCAAGCATACCTATATGCGACAAAGGGAAGAGAAAGATTGTCGATCGCATGGAGGAGGAACAAATCTACAAGTTTCTAGCAGATCCACTTGTAAAACATGTAGCTATGGCTATTCAACGAAGAGGTAGTAGCACAACAAGCGAATCGCATGAAGGTTGAGGGATAAGAAGAGAATGGAAGAAGAAGAAAAGGAGTTACATGAGCTAAGGGAGAAACTCTGGAAAGAACAAGAGTTGCGCCAACATGAGAAGGAATCTCAGCAACAGTAGATTCAGTAGGGGGCGCATCACATGTAGATAGATGAAGCAACACCCGTGCAAGTAGTTGATTCTTTTGAATAGTTGGCATCAGGGAACCAGGGTGAACCCTCGCGGGGGCAAGACTTTGCTCATGAGATAGAACAGGCTCTTGAATAGTTGGATGTAGACATGGTGCAACAGGAGTTGGAACAAGAAACTAACCTCATGCCTCACCAAAGAGAGTTCGACTCACCTGCTTCAATGCATCCAGATGGTGAGCAAGTCTCGGATGAGCAAGGAGGCACTGATATCCTTGCTGGTCAACTAGAACGAGAGATGCAAAACATCTCCTTTAACGAATCTCATCATAGACTTGTGCAGTCTCAGAGAGTACTGACTCCGAAAGACCAAACATCCCCTACACAATTTGAAGAGAAAGTGATCGTGACTTATGTGCATAAGCATCCAACTACGTTGGCTGATGCAACTAGAGTGTATGCGAAAGCCACTAGCTCAAGTGTTCATTTTCTCACAGCTGAGAATGAGTGAATGGTGAAGGAACTACAGGTGGACAAGAATGGAGGACACTTGGTGACAATGTCTGCCCGAGCTAAACTGAAGAAGGCAATACTAGATGAATTGTTGTCCTTGGACACAGTTATGCGAGCATTGTACTCCAAGTTTGGTACCGTGCATCAAGCAGTCATTCATCTCCACGGATGGTAGCTGCGATGTTCAATAAGAGTATGCATCTTGAAGAACATACATACTTTTGTTGATAACATGTGAGCATGGACAATGAATTACAAGGGAGCCCCACTTCACTTGCCAAAGATGATGAAGGCTAATGCAGTTGAGCTACAAGCGCGTATCCGGAGTCAAATCCAGAACTATGAAGACCTATCACAACTCATCACTATCATACAGGCTTCCCATGCACGAGTATTCAGAAGCATGGAGGTTATAGTGCACACTCATGCAATCCCATCACTTGGGACCCTCACCCAGGCGAAGACCAAGAAGCAGGTCCAATAGGAGCTTAACTCGTACTTCGACGAGTTGATGTGCCCCACCACCAATGCAGACTTGCTTATCAGTGTAGACATCATGTGCAAGTACATTTCTGGTCTAGACACACTAAAGACAAGGATGTGCATGCTCATAGATGAGTTGGACAGAGAAGCCCGAGAAGTGTACCCAGATGCTATGGAGGCAAGGTTCAGGTTTCAGACGAATGTTACAATAGAACACATGGACACTTTCAAGGACTACCAATCTTGGCATTAATATGTCATTGTTGATCAGCATGAGGATGTCGAGCAGTTGGACTTCTATGGTTGTCTAAGTCTGAATGATGTCTAGTTTGGCTTGTCCAAACCATTATTCACATGGGTACATGTGCATTGTAACGTTGAGTCATGTCATGTGTAAGTCAAGTGTCAAGAGTGGATGTAACAGTCATAGAGTAGGTGAAGAGTCATGAGGGTTGTTGAATGGTCACAAAGGGGAATGTCAAGGGTCACCCCACCCTTTGCTATAAATAGTCCCTCATAACTCATTGTAAGGGATTTTGGTCAACCAAGCTTCTACTAAGACTCTTTTGAAGAAGGCTTGCGTAGTATTGTAACGTGCCTTGGATTCTTCACTGCACGGAGCTCGTACATCTCTTTGGAGGAGCATGTGGATGTGGTTGTAACGTTCCACTATTGGGGATAGCACGTTTACATGGATGTATTGTATGATTGTGACTTACACTTCTTTATATAATAATATCCAACACATTTTCATGCATATGTTGTTATTGTAGTTGGACTACTCCAGTTACTTTAATGATATGTGTTGTTTAACTTACGTACTTGTCTATGAACTGATTCACAAAAAATTATATGAATCTTGTTGTTAATGTGTTGCATATGTTGTTAATGTTGTCACTGTCTGTGTCAACTACTCTACCGGACATCAGACAGACCTTTCACTTGAACCTTGCTATAATAACCGTCACACTTGTCTCACACTAATCCATGTCAGAGTGTTGTACGTGTTATCTTACCTTGTATGATGTGACTACCACATCCAAGTGGACTGCTCTGCCAGAAGTTGTGCATGTCCTTTGTTTTGTGTGTTCCTAGCCGAGTTGGGACTACTCCCTTTCAACCTGGAACTCACCTTCATCTCCTTCCCCTTTCGAAGTGTTGGAACCTCAAATACACCTTCCTTGACTCATTGTGTCAGTTACACTCTTGCTACTGACAAAGTTATTCTACTTGCCTCTGTGCGACACCGTAGTCAAGGCATTACCTTATGACCCACTGTTGGGACTCCTACAACAAACAGTTTGAGGTCTAAATGGGACTTCTTACCGAGGAGATCCCTTTCACATGTTGGCAGGTCGAACACCGTCAACACATCATATTTCCTCAAAATGAGCTACTAGATAATACAGGTAATATTATCCTTATGTTTTCATAAAATTACTTGCTTATTTTTTTCTTATTTAATACACATTAATTTATCATAACATTTTGTTTCAATTATCTTATTATTATTCTTTACTATTTTGTACATATTGGGACGTATGTTTATGAACATCCTTCCCATTCGAATGATTAGATGGATGAGGCCATCAAATAGCCTCTAACACACATACTTTCCATGCTACATAGTCGAGATCATAGTGCGTGCACTAAGGATAAAATAACATATGTGATTTGTTTATTAGGTAGAGAGTGGTACATGCACATGTTATATATCTATAATAGGTCATCTAGTTGACATATATATCTATATATGGTGCAAATTTCTTCATGACATGATGTTACTGATGCATCATCTTGTCATTGCCCTAAACCTCATATATAGGTTGGGGGATCACCCTCATCCCATGTTATCCTCTTAGGATGATGCTCAAGGTCCTTCACATCATGATTCTCCACCACTTCATCCCTTAATAGACATATTTCCATCACCCCATTCTCCTCCACATGCACCACCAACTACGACATAAATCAATCATCCACCTCCTCCACATGTGTCACTAGTGGCACCATCGAGTGATCCACTTCCTCCTCTTCCTCATATTCTAAATTCAACATGAGGGGTGTTGCAAAATCAAGGAATTTATATTAGGGTTTGATTCTCCTTTCTTGATAATTACTTGTCAGTGTGTTGGCTTCTTTTACTTCTTTATTATATTATATTTCATCAAGCAATTATACATATATGAATATCACAAAACAAGAGACACAAGATATAGGCACATGCCAGGGAAAATCCCTCCTTGAGGGGAAAACCCAACAAAGATAATTCTTCCTTTCAATAGTATTCTTTGAGACTCTTTACCCGGCTAGACCAAGACTAGACTTTCCCTTCAACCATGTCAGCCTCCAAGATCTTCGACCCCTTCCAGCAACTTCGACTAGGCAACAACTTACATCAACATGCATCTTCTGGAAATCTTCTGGAAACAATGAAAACTTAGGATACAGTGATATCCCAACCCAAACCACAAACGAGAGAGAGAGAGAGAGGCACCAAAAAATTGATTTTTTTCTTCTCTAGAGACTCCCCCAAACTTGCAATTCTTTCATCCTCCCGATAATAGACTTCACACTTCTCCAGCTCTTCTTGAGATATCGAACTTTCTTGAGAGTGAGTGCTCCAAACAAATTCGACATCCTTCAATATACAGGTTTCTAGTGGGTCAAATGGGGGTCCTTAGGCCAAATTGATCTTCCTTAGGCTGACATGATGTGGACACCACATAATTCCTATTTGACTTGATACAAAACCATTTTACATGATTCAAAATCCCAAGAAAGGTCTCTTCGAATATACAGTGATTCTATAAAATCAATATTAATCATAAGAATCCATAATGGGGACTTCACTAGTATAAATATGACCTAAGAATGAAACCCATGCTTTAATAAGTCTCTGTTACAATAATAAAAATTATTTTCTTTATTCTTTTTACAAGTACATTAAATAATGACTCAAGTACATTATTGAAGACCGAACATAGTTATATTCTCTAAAACTCCCTTTTAATGAGGGAGGTATTCATAATGTACATATACAATGGAAGATCTCAAACTATATGAAAACATGAAGAACCTTTAGGCACTGCAGCGCTATGGACTATATTCCTAACCAGGGAAATCTATCCAACCAGTCACTCAACAATTTAGGCACTACAATGCCATGGACTAGATTCGTGACCAGGGAAATCTATCCAAGTGGAACTAAGGTGGACTCAATATTTCAGCCCCTCTATGTACCATCACGATTACTTTCTAACCACCAACACAAACATACAGATGGGTATAAAAAAGAGAGATTAATAAACAACACAACCTTTTCAATTATGGGATTCCAAACATCAACACAGAGTGCTGGCGTGATGTCTCCCCAAGAAATGATTCACTTGCAAAGCCTCAAAAAATCTCTTCCATTTATTTATGATCAATACAATCACCAATATCTACCAAACCCAGCAGGTTCCTTAGATATTTGAACTTCTTACTAAGAAGAGCCTTTGTCAGTATGTCTTCTACCTATTCATCTATTGAAGCATACTCTAACTTCACCATCCCATCCTACACGAAGTTCCTAATAGAGTAGAAATTGTTATTCACATGTTTTGTCCTCGAATGAAACATGAGATCTCAATACATCTTGATACAACTTTGATTATCACAATTAATCATAGTAGGACCCAAAGACTTCTTCAACAAATCTATCAAAAGCTTCCTTCAACAAACAACCTGTTTTCCTACTTCATGTGCAACCACATAATCTACCTCGACACTACTCAATGAAATGGGATCTTGCTTCCTACTCATCTTTGAGATCATAGAAGCTACCAAACTAAATAATCCTCTGGTAGTGCTGCTTCCATCGGTCTCACTGCCACCCCAATCAAAGTCTATGAAGCCAATTAACTTGACTTCCTTACTATCATACTTTAGGTAGTGATGTATAGTGCCACGAAGATATCTCAATATATGTTTTCCAGCTATCTAGCGATGATGACAAGGCTTTAACTGAAACCGTCTAAGAATGTTTACTACAAAACATATATCTGGCCTAGTATTTACTAGATACATCATGGAACCCACCAAATGATGATATGAGGTAGGATCCACGAGACTAGAGTTGGAGATACTCAACTTCTTTAGGTTGTTGATCATAGGAGTAACCATCATCTTGGAGTCCATCATCCCAAATTTCTACAATAACTTGGTGATTTACTTTCCTTGCCCCAAATATGTCTCCCCAAGTCTCTACCATAATTCTAGACCTAGGTAGTAATGCATCAGTCCTAGATCCTTCATCTCAAATTCATCTTCCAACATCTTCTTGCATTCTTCAATTATTCATTCTACACTAATGATGAATATATCATCCACATATAGTAGAATAATAATAGGCTAATTATTCACGATCTTGATATATAGATTCAGATTAGAAATACTCTTCACGAACCCAATTCTGAGAAGATATGCATCCATTCGTGCATAACATGGCCTTGGTGCTTGCTTCAAGCCATATAGGGCCTTCTTGAGTCTACAAACATGAGATTCCATGCTATTCACTTCAAATCCTTCAGGTTGTTTGATGTACATTTCCTCATCAATGGTCCCATTTATAAATGCATTCATAACACCCATTTCATGGATATTCCACCCCATTGTAGCAGCCATTGAAACCAATGATCTAATGGTAGTGTACCTTGTGGTAGGTGCAAAGTTTTCTTCATATTAAATGCCTTCCTTTTGAGAGAAACCCCTTACGACTAACCTTTCTTTGTACTTGTCTATACTTCCATCAACAACATGTTTTATCTTATAGATCCACCTCGATGTGACAACTAATTTGTCACTAGGTCTAGGAACAATTTCCCAAACCCCCTTCTTTTTTAATGATGGATTGATATTCTTCCTACATAGCTTTCTTCCAAACCTCCTCATGCTCAGCTTCCTGGAACATGATGGTTCAACTTCAATCTACTTTGTCATATATGTAGCATAACCATAATACCTTTTTGGTTTCTTACCTTCCCTGGAGAACACTTTCGTAGCTTCATGTCCTTCAACATATTCTAATGTAGATTTCAACCAATTTGGCCTCTTTCTTGTGGTTGGGATAACGACCAATTGAATAGGCTCACACGGTCCTTCTTTTTCGTCATTTGAAGTAGAGTTCTCTTGATGAACTTCATCTTCTTCAAATACGAGAATTTCTTTGTCATCAATATAAATAGGAATATCCTTTTCTTTCTTATAAGCTTGATTCTAATCAAATATGACACCCCTTAATTCAATGTATCTTCCCTCCTTCATGTAAATTCTATATGACTTTGAGGAAATATTATAACCAACGAATATTCCCTTGATGCTTGTCGAGTCCTACTTCTTTTGCTTGTCTTTCAGAACATGGACATACGATGGACTTCCAAATATGCAGAGATGTTACACATTCGGCTTCTTTCCTGTGAATACTTCTTCCGGTGTAGTATTATCAAGACTCTTATGAGGACTTCTATTTTGAATGTACACGACAATCATTGCGGCTTCACTCCATAAGAACTTCGGTAGATCTTGATCAAGCAACATAGTTCTAATGCATTCTTCAATTGAACTAATCTTCCATTCGGCCAATACATTTTATTTGGGATAGTAGGGAATAATGAGCTCCCTCTTAATACTTGCATCCTTACAATATGAAATTAACTCTTTACAAGTGTATTCCCAACCATTGTCATACCTTAGAGTCTTTATATTCTTTTCAATTAGGGTTTCCACCTCGGCCCTAAACTCCTTGAACTTATCAAATACTTCATCTTTAGTTCTGAGTAGGTAGAGCCATGTCATCCTCTAATTATCATCAATGAATGTTTCATAGTAGGGATGACCTCCAAGTGTCTTGTCAGACATGTGCTCGCATACATCGGAATGGATGAGATCTAATATTTCTTTAGATCTAGATTCACTGTGATGAAATGGTTTTCTAGTATGCTTCCCCAAAGAACATCCCTTGCTCACACCTCCATGATCTAATTTCATATCATGAATACCATGAACCAGTAGAATAATAATAGGGATGACCCTATAAAGAATATGACCATACCTTCAATGCCATAGTTCAATGGGACTTATTTCCATATGAACCAAATCCTGAAGAGATGGAGTGATAACCCGATAAACACTTCCTTCATGAACTCCAATAACCCTAGCTTTATCAATACTAGAGTTATTTCCCCAAACCGATACTTTTCTATCAACAAAAGCAATTAGTTACCCTTTATCTTCTAAACAAGAAACAAAAAGAAAATTATTTTTCAAACCTGGAACATAGAGAATGTTGTTGAGATGAAACTTCAATCCATTATCCAACTTCAATGATGTAGATCCCATGCCTCTAACAACATAGATTTTGTTTTCACTGAATTCCACTGCATGAGAGGATGACTCCTTTGATAGTGTGTGAAGTTTATTTCTTTCACTTGTCATGTGTCTCAATGCTCCACTATCAATGATCCATGCATTGTCATTAATAAGAGAACCTGTAAGGGAAGCCAAGAATCCTTGACTCTTGACTTTGTTGAATAAGTAGTAGATGATCTTCTTCATCCATATTCTAGCATAGTTGAAACACAATCTTATGAAGTTCACCATAGAGGGATAATCCATCCCCAAAATCAAGGAAATTATATTAGGGTTTGATTCTCCTTTCTTGATAATTACTTGTGAGTGTGTTGGATTATTTTACTTTTTTATTATCTTATCTTTCATTAAGAAATTATACATATATGAAGATCATAAAACAAGAGACACGTGATATAGGCACATGCAAGGGCAAAACCCCCCTTGAGAGGAAAACCCAATCAAGATGAATATTCCTTCCAATAGTATTCTTTAAGACTCTTTACCCTAGACCAAGGCCAGACCTTCCCTCCACACCATGTCAGTCTCCAAGATCTTTGAACCCTTCAAGAAACTTTGACTAGATAGTAGATTCCGGCAACATGCAGCTTCTAGAAATAGTGAAAACTTAGGAGACTTTGATCTCCCAACCCAGACCACAAAACAGAGAGAGAGAAGCACCAAAAACTTCATTTTCTTCTTCTCTAGAGACTCCCCCAAACTTGCACTTATTTCATCCTCCCGACAATAGACATCGCACTTCAATAGCTCTTCTTGAGATATAAAACTTTCTTGAGAGTGAGTGCTCCAAATGACTTCGACCTCCTTCAATATATAGTTTTTTAGTGGGTCGAATGGGGGTCCTTAGGCCGACTTGATCTTCCTTAGGCCGAGATGATGTGGAGGACACATAATTCATATTTAACTTGATACAAAACCTTTTTACATGATTAAAAAGCCCAAGAAGGGTCTCTTCAAATATACAATGACTCTATAAACTCAATACTAATCCTAGGAACCCACAATGGGGACTTTCACTAATATAAAGATGACCTAAGCCTGAAACCCATGCTTTAATAAGTCGTTGTTACAGTAATAAAAATTATTTTCTTTATTCTTTTGACAAGTACATTACATAATCACTCAAGTACATTATTGAAGACCGAACATAGTTACATTTTCTAACAAGTGACACCATCCACTAATCCATTTCCTCCACCTCCTTCTCCTCCACATGTGTCACCATTTGCACCATTAATCCATGAATCAATGCCTTTGATTGTAATGGTGGACCTAGCTAGAAATGGTACTTTCCATATATATATTGGTGAAATTATATTGACTCATGACGTATATATGAAATTTTTATTCATCATGATGAGATTTTTATTTTGACATCTTTATTTAATGTGTATACCTTTCATTTACATTATTGTTTTTTATATTTTGTTGATGTTTTTTGTTTGATTTATAAAATGTATTATGAGTATGCTAATGATTTATATTAATAATGATTTATCTATTTTTAAAGTAAATTTGAGATGTATCACTCATTTAAATTTAGGGTTGGCATATAATGTTTAACTTTAATTATATGAAAACGTATAATAATTTGGACCATGATTGCAAAAAATTAAAACCATTAATGTCATATAATGTTTATCTCTTCTTCAATGTGAATTATTTATTGTCTACTAAGATAGCATATGTTAATAAAACATATTTACCAAAATTTTCAAATTATTTGATGGATGACTACATGATTTGATTGCTTTTTTTTAAATAAATTGTATAATAATAGGATTAAAGGAAACATAATTCACACTATTGATATTGATCAATTGTATAATCGTATGTTCCATAATTAAACATTAATTACTAGCACAACCACATTAAACATATTAATGTGGTCTATATAGCGGAAGGCTTCATTTGTATCTACCATTGATAAATATACAAGTTGTATCTACCATTTTTATCTACCAAAAAAAACTATTGCAATAAAAATCTTATTGTTATCATTATAATTATTAATAATTATTTCTTTCTAATAATTATTGTTTAATGTTAAATGTTATTTATTATTATTTAATTTGAAATTATGTACCCTAGGAATATGAACCCTTACATTAATAAAATCTAGGGCTTGATATGATAAACCCAAGAGAATAATAAATGCAAGTGGTTAATACTAAAATCCCATGGTACTATAAACATATGGAGTAATATTAACCCAAGGGATTATTAAAAAAAAAACCCTAGGGTTTATATTTCCTTGGGTTTATTGTATTAATCCCTTGGGTTTATAATAACAATCCCTTAGGTATATTAATCTAAGTTTTCATATTCCTAGGGTATAATATTACTCATAGGTTTATAATATTAATCCCTTAGGTTCGATATAAGTCATGGTCAACCAAGGATTTATATATGTTGGATTTATAATATTAGCCCATTGGGTTTAATAATATTAGTCCCTTGGGTTTATAATAACTTGGGGTTTTAGTATTAACCCGTGGGATTATAATGTCAATCCCTTGTGTTTATTAATGTAAGGGTTCATATTCCTAGGGTTTAATTGTAAAACCCAAAGGGATTATGAACCAAAGACAATAATATTAACCCAGGGGATAATAAACCCAAGGGATTAATACTAAAAACCCAAGGAATTATTAACCCAAGGGAATAATATTAAACCCCCAAGATTAATATTATAAACCCAAGGTATATAAACTGTACAAAAAATATTATAAACCCTAAAATAAACATGGTTGACCATAGTCAACCATTTTTATTCTAGGGTTTATAAAATTTATCTTATGGTTTATATACCTTGGGTTTATAATATTAATTCCTTTGGGTTTATAATACTTAGGTTTAATATTAAAAATAAAATGAATTATAAACCCTAGGGAATAATATTAAACCCTATGGATTAATATTAATTACAAACCCTATAAATAATATTATACCATGGAAATATTATACCATTGGGTTTTTAGTATTAAACCCAAGGGATTATAAACCCAAAGGAATAAAATTAAACCCACAAAATTAATATTATAAACCCAAGGTATATAAACCCTAAGATATTAAATACCCTTGAATAAAGATGGTTGGCCATGGTCAACCATGGTCCAACATCGCATTGTGACAACGATTGTTTCAAAATGAAAATCAACCATTTTCAACCATGGTCAGCCATGTTTATTTTAGGGTTTATAATATTTATCTAAGGGTTTATATACCTTGCGTTTATAATATTAATCCCTAGTGTTTAATATTATTCTCTTTTGTTTATAATTCCTTTTGGTTTTAGTATTATACCCTAGGAAAATGAACCCTTAGATTAATAGACCCAATGGATTGATATTATAAAGCCAAGGGAATAATAAACCCAACAGGTTAATAATAAATCCCCAAGGTATTATAAATCGAAGGGACTAATATTATTAAACTCAATGGGCTAATATCATAAATCCAATGTATATAAACCCTTGGTTGACCATGAGTTATATTGAACCTAAAGGATTAATATTATAAACCTATGAATAATATTATACCCTAAGAATATGAACCTTTAGATTAATATACCTAAGGGATTGATATTATAAACCCAAGGGAATAACAAACCTAAGGGATTAATATGAAAAACCTAGGGGAATATAAAACCTATGGTTAATAGTAGTAATGCATTGGGTTTATTATCCTTTGGGTTAATATTATTCTCTTAGGTTTATAATCCCTTGGGGTTTTATTATTAACCCTTTGCATTTATTATTAACCCCTTAGGTTTATAATATCAATCTGTTGGGTTTATAATAAAAATATTATAAACCATTGGACCATGGTTGACCATGATTGAATTTATAAAACATGGTAAACAATGTTTGACTATGGTTGACCATGGTTGACCATAGTTGACCATGATTGATATTATAAACCCAAGGGAATAATAAACCCTAGGGATAAATATTAATATTCCAAAGAACTATAAACCTAAGGGAATAAAATTAAATACCCTTAAATAAAGATGGTTGGCCATGGTCAACCATGGTCCAACATCACATTGTGACAACAATTGTTTCAAAATGAAAATCAACCATTTTCAACATTGGTGATCCATGTTTATTTTAGGGTTTATAATATTTATCTAAGGGTTTATATACCTTTCATTTATAATATTAATCCCTAGTGTTTAATATTATTCTCTTTTGTTTATAATTCCTTGGGGTTTTAGTATTATACCCTAGGAATATGAACCATTAGATTAATAGACCCAATGGATTGATATTATAAAGCAAAGGGAATAATAAACCCAACAAGTTAATACTAAATCCCCAAGGTATTATAAATCGAAAGGACTAATATTATAAACATATGAATAATATTATACCCTAGCAATATGAACCCTTAGATTAATATACCTAAGGGATTGATATTATAAACTCAAGGGAATAACAAACCTAAGGGATTAATATGAAAAACCTAGGGGAATATAAAACCTATGGTTAATAGTAGTAATGCATTGTGTTTACTATCCTTTAGGTTAATATTATTCCCTTGGGTTTATAATCCCTTGGGGTTTTATTATTAACCCCTTTAATTTATTATTAACCCCTTGGGTTTATAATATCAATCTGTTGGGTTTATAATAAAAGTATTATAAACCCGTGGACCATGGTTGACCATGATTGAATTTATAAAACATGGTAAACAATGGTTGAGTATGGTTGACCATGGTTGACCATAGTTGACGATGATTGATATTATAAACCTAAGGGAATAATAAACCCTAGGGATAAATACTAATATCCCAAAGGACTATAAACCTAAGGAAATAAAATTAAACCCTAAGAATATGAAACATTAGAACAATAAACTGAAGGGATTGATACTATAAACCAAAGGGATAAAAATTATGAAATCAAGGGATATAAACCCTAAGATAAGTATTATAAACACTAAAATAAACATGGTTGAGCATGGTTAATTTCCACATTGAGACAATCCTTGTCACAATATGACATTGGACCATGGTTTACCATGATTAACCATTATTGATTTTCATATTGAGACAATATTTGTCACAACATGACGTTGGAACATGGTTGACCATGGTTGATTTCAATATTGAGACAATCTTTGTCACATTTTGACATTCAACCATGGTTGCTCGTGGTTGGATATGGTTGACCATGCTTGACCATGATTAATATTATAAACCAAAGGGAATAATAAACCCAAGGGATTGGTAGTATAAACCCAAGGGAATAATAAACTCAATGGATTAATACTAAAAATCCAAGGGATTATGAACCCAAGGGAATATATTAAACTCAAGGGACAAATATTTTAAACCTAAGGTATATAAATCCTAAGATAAACATTATAAACACTAAAATAAACATGCTTGAACATGGTTGATTTTCATATTGAGACAATCCTTATCACAATGCTACATTAGACCATGGTTGATTTACATATCGAGACAATATTTGTCACAATGTAACATTGGACCATTGTTGACCATGGTTGATTTTCGTATCGAGACAATATTTGTCACAATGCGACGTTCGACCATGATTGTCCATGCTTTTCCATAATTTTCATATGGAGACAATTTTTGTCACAATGCGACACTCAACCATGGTTAACCATGGCAAGCTATGATTGGCCATGCTTAACCATGATTTATATCATAAACCCAAGGGACCGATATTATAAACCCAAGAGAATAATAAACCCAATGGATTAATACTAAAACCCAAAGGGATTATAAACCCAAGGGAATAATGTTATACCTAAGGGACAAATATTAAAAATGCAAGGCATATAAACCCTAAAATAAATATTATAAACACATGGTTGATCACGGTTGATCATGGTTGATCATAGTTTATTTACATATCGAGACAATCTTTATCACAATGCGACGTGAGACCATGGTTGACCATGGTTGATTTTCATATCGAGACAATATTTGTCATAATGCAATGTTCGACAATGGAAATCTTGGTTGATTTTCAAATCCAGACAATTTTTGTCACAATGCGACATTTGAGATGATGCTCGATCTACATATCAAGATAATCTTTGTCACACTATTACGTTGAACCATGGTTTACCATGATTGATTCTCATATTGAGACAATCTTTGTCACAATGTGACATTTGACCATGGTCGATGAGGATTGACCATGATTAACCATGCTTTATAGAATGAGACATGGTTGACCATGATTTTCCATGATTTTCATATGGAGATCATTTTTGTCATAATATGATATTCGACCATGGTTGACCATGACTGGATATTGTTGACCATGCTTAACCATGATTTATATTATAAACCATGGGAATAATAAACCCAAGGGCTTAATATTATAAACCCAAGGGAATAATAAACTGAAGGGATTAATACTAAAACCCTAAGGGATTATGAACCCAATGGGATAATATTAAACCCAATAGACAAATATTATAAACCCAAGGTATCTAAACCCTACAATAAATATTATAAACACATGGTTTATCGTGATTTATTTTCATATTGAGACAATTTGTATCATAATGAGATGTTAGACCATGGTTGATCATGGTTTATTTACATATCGAGACAATCTTTCTCACAATGCGACATTAGACCATGGTTGATTTTCATATGGAGACAATCTTTTTCCAAATGCGACGTTGGACCATGGTTGACCATGGCTGACCATGGTTGATTTTCATATCGAGATAATATTTTTCAAATGCAACGTTCGACCATGGTTGACCTTGGTTGACCATGATTATCCATGATTTTCATATGGAGACAATTTTTGTCACAACATGACATTTGACCATGATTGACCATGGTTGGCTATGATCAACGATGATAAACCATGATTGATATTGTAAACCCATGGGAATAGTAGACCCAAGGGATCGATATTATAAACCCAAGGGGATAATATTAAAACCCTAAGGGATTATAAACCCAAGGGAACAATATTAACCCAAGGGATTAGTACTAAAAACCCCACGGTTTATATTCCCTTGGGTTTTTAGTATTAATCCCTTGGATTTATTATTCCCCTGGGTTTATAATATAAATCCAAGGGATTGATATTATAAACCCAAGGGAATAATAAATCCAAGGGATTAATACTAAAACCCAAGGGAATATAAACCTTGGGGTTCTTAGCATTAATCCCTAGGGTTTATTATCCCTTGGGTTAATATTCTTCCCTTGGGTTTATAATCCCTTGGGGTTTTAATATTAGCCCCTTGGATTTATTATGCCCTTCGGTTTATAATATCAATCCCTTGGGTTTATTAATCTAAGGGTTCATATTCCTAGGGCATAATATTATTCATGGGATTTGTAATTAATATTAATCCTAGGGGTTTAATATTATTCCCTAGGGTTTATAATTCCTAGGTTTTTAGTATTAAACCCAAGGGATTATAAACACAAAGGAAAAATATTAAAACCAAGGATTTAATACTTTAAACCCAAGGTATATAAACCCTAAGATAAATATTATAAACCCTAGAATAAAGATGGTTGACCATGGTTAAGCAAGGTCAAATGCCGCATTGTGACAAGGATTGTCCCAAAATGAAAATCAATCATAATCAACCATGGTCAACCGTGTTTATTTTAGAGTTTAGAATATTTATCTCAGGGTTTATATAGCTTGGAAAATATTGCCTTAGGTTAATACTAAAAGCCCAAGGGCTTATAAACCCAAGGTATATAAACCCTAAGATAAATATTATAAACTCTATAATAAATATGGTTGACCATGGTCAACTATGGTCCAACATTGCATTGTGACAAGAATTCTCTCAAAATGAAAATCAACCATAGTCAACCATGGTCAACCATGTTTATTTTAGGGATCATATACCTTGGGTTTATAATATTAATTCCTAGGGTTTAATATTATTCCCATCGGTTTATAATTCCTTAGGTTTTTTGTATTATTCCCCTCGGTTAATATTATTCCCTTAGTTTTATAATCCCTTGAGTTTTTAGTATTATACCTTAGGAACATGGTTGACCATTTATACTATAAACCTAAGAGACTAATATTTTTAAACCCAAGGGACTAATATTATAAATCCAAGGTATATAAACCCTTGGTTAACCATGATTTATATTGAACCTAAGGGATTAATATTACAAACTCTACGAATAATATTATACCCTAGGAATATGAACTTTTAGATTAATATACCCATGAGATTGATATTATAAACTCTATGAATAATATTATACCCTAGGAATATGAACCCTTAGATTAATATACTCAAGCGATTGATATTATAAACCTAAGGAAATAATAAACCAAAGTGATTAACACTAAAAACCCAAGGGAATATAAACCCTAGGGTTTTTAATATTAATCCCTTGAGTTTATTATCCCTTTGGTTAATATTCCCTTGGGTTTATAATCCCTTGGGGTTTTATTATTAACCCCCTAGGTTTATTATTCCCTTGGGTTTATAATATCAATCCCGTGGGTTTATTAATGTAAAGGTTCATATTCCATGGGTATAATATTATTCATAGGGTTTGTAATTAATATTAACCCCCAAGGTTTAATATCATTCCCTAGGGTTTATAACTCCTTGGGTTTTTCGTATTAAACCCAAGGGATTATAAACCCAAAGGATTATTAATGAATGAATGAATTATTATTGATATTTATTAATTTATAATTCTATTAAATTTTATTTAAAATAATATTAATTAATAATACTAGTAATATTATAATCATAATAATTAATAATAGTAAGAATATTATGATAATACGCCTTCCGTATATATTTCCCACATTATATCAACCATATTTACTAATGTGGTTGTGCTAGTTAGAGTTAAAAGGTCGACACTTTGTGTTATTAATTAATTAGAGTTAAAAGATCGACATCTTGGGTTCTTAGTTTTGTGGAGTCTTACATTAAATAGCACGTTATTATACAATTTGAGGTTAAATGTCATGTTATCATGATAGCACCATTTTTTATGGCACATTTTTGTGTGGACTTTGTTTTCTCAAATTTTTTATACAAAAACATGAATTCTTATTCTATATATATATATACAAAAAAATGAGACATTTCAAATATTAATAAAATTTACAAAATAGAATATTACAAAAAAAAGATCAAGCAAATCTTGTGAGAGGCATGGTTTATAAAGGCTGCAAAGGTTGATATACATATATATATTTCAAGTTGTCTATGATCCTCGAGTCTTGACCTATGGCTTGAAGAGCTGTGACCCAGGGGCATCTAATCCATCAGAGTCACCTAGGGATCACACCTAGCTTGGGCCACACCAGGCCTAAGTTGACTGGATTTTTTTTAGCATGTCTCCTCTTCCTAGCACAGGTCACAACCACTCCCCCGTGAGGTTTGATCCTAAGTCGCCTTGCTAACGAGACCCATCCTCAACCAGTTGTGCTAGTGGGACCTAACAAAAGTTAGTATTTCGTACTAACAAATTTAATATTCAATTTTTTTTATGTGTAGCCTTTGCTTCTTACAACCAAACCAAAAAGGGTTTTGTTATTTTATTTGTTTTGTCTAGATAATTTGATCTATCTTTTGTCCACATAATACGATTATCTTTAGTTTCAACAATATCTTATAATTTAAAGTCCATTTTTTATATAATGCCACTTTTCTCACTATGTTATCACATGTTTGGTTTTTAAATAGAATGGTCTTGTGTTCAGATTTTATGTATGCTATTTAAATTAATTAGAATTAAAAGATTAATGCCTTCGGTTATTATTTATATGAAGTTTCACGTTAAATATCATGTTATTATAAAACTTTAGGTTAAATGTCATGTTATAAGCATAACACTATTTCTTATTTCACATTTTTTCCTCTCATTTAAAAAAAAAAGGTGAATGCTTATTCTAATTTCTTAGTTATCATATATATAAAAAATGATATATTCATTAAAAAGACACTTCAAATATCAATAAAATTTACAAAATAGATTATAAAAAAAATTCAAAACAATCTTGTGAAAATCATTGTTGATAAATCCAATTGAAGTTGATATTTCTTACTAAAAGACATACTACGATTATCTTTATTTTCACCAATATCTTATAATGTAAAGTCCATTTTTTATATAATGGGACTTTTCTCACTATGCTATCACATGTTTGGTTTTTAAATAGAATGGTATTGTGTTCCTATTTTGTGTATGCTATTTAAATTAATTACAATTAAAAGATTAATGCCTTCGCTTATTATTGATATGGAGTTTCACGTTAAATATCATGTTATTATAGAATTTATGTTAAATGACATGTTATAAGCATAACACTATTTCTTATTTCACATTTTTTTTTCTCATTTTTATAAAAAAGGTGAATACTTATTTAATTTCCTAGTTATCAATAAAATTTACAAAATATATTATAAAAAAAATTCAAAACAATCTTGTGAAAATCATTGTTGATAAATCTAAATATATTATAAAAAAATTCAAAACAATCTTGTGAAAATCATTGTTAATAAATCTAATTGAAGTTGATATTTCTTACTTAAAATTTAAAATTTAAAATTTGATTCTTTATGTGTAGCCTTTGCTTCTCAAAAGTAAACCAAAAAACGTTTTGTTATTTTATTTGTTTTGTCAAGATGATCCAATCTATATTTTCTCCACATAATGTGATCATCTTTAGTTTCAACACCTTATAGTTTAAAATCAACTTTTTATATAATGCCACATCCCTAGCTATGTTATACGAATATAGTTAGGCTTCACATATTTCGTTTTTAAATAAATTGGTCTTGTGTTGAGATTTTATGTATATATCTTAATATACTGAGGAAGCATCAAACCAACAATGACATCATTGGCATTGAGCCAACGATCTTCCGTAGCTTGTTGAATGGGTATTGTTTCCACCAGATTCTGTTTTGGACTTTACTATGTAAATAGGAATTATTTCCATTGTTGGCAATTAACATTAAGTGTAAGAAAACAACAAAATGATCTAAAATTTCCTGCAAAAACAACCAGGAGCATGATCGCAAAAATGATATGCAATTTCAACCAGGAGCATGATCGCAAAAATGACATGTAGTTTCCTGGAATGAAGTTTAATTTGATGTATGGAGAATCCCAAGAATACCAAACTAACCATTGTCATATACGATACATCGTCGAACTGCGGGATATCAATTGACACGTTTCAAAATCCAGTTCCTCTAACTATGTTTGTGGGGAGGGAGACCGCTCACCAGATTTCTGTTGCTAAGGATGAATAAAGCCATAATATGAATTTCCATAAACAAAACCATGAGAAAAATGATACTATGATTCTTTCTCAATTGAATGCATTACACATTTCTGATACAATACCCTAATCGAATGGTGAAACAATAAATATTCGTCGTGGTTGTTAACAATTATTTTATAATTCAAAATCCTTATTCATCATTATTCTTGCCAAATTTTTATATTAAAGTGGCAAACATATTTCTTCATTCCCGTGAACTGTAGGATGTATAAGAAAGAGTGTAAATATTGAGATCTGAAATTACAACGTTGTAATGTCCTGAAATTGCGAAGTGAGTGAGTAAATGAGACAACAATGACATTATATAACGTTTGGATGGCCTGGATTGCCCATCATGAAGAAACCCTGGTCCAAATTTAACTATGGTATTATGACACTTAATCTAATATAATTCAACTCTGAGACATTCGTTAATATTTTAGGCAATGGTTTAAGAAACTCGTTAATATTTTAGACAATGGTTGGTTTAAGAAACTATGAGTAATCAATGTGAAGCAAAGTGAAGCTATCTGTAATCCTTAAGGCTTAAACTATGAGTAATGGTTTAATCAAAGTGAAGCTATGAGTAATCCTTAAGGCCTAAACTCTACATTTTACATCTCCCATTCTGGATTTCCCTGCGCGTAGCACTTGACTGAGTGCGCTTCCCTGCCACACTAACGGATTTAAAATTTCCCACCATGAGATCTCTTTATTGTGCAATCCATGTTTAACAGATGAATGTAAAAGAATATACAATCCACTGCGAATTTTACCTAATGATAGATGAGATTTGTACAATCTGTTCAAAAACTTGTCCAATCAAAATAGTTACAACCCAAAGCAGTAATAGTGGTCGTTGCTTCCTCAACCTCTCTAGCCTGTAGTTATGGAAGTCGGCATTCCAACAATGAAACTCTATGTCGGACACAAAGAGAAACTGCAATGCATCCATTAAATAACTCATATCCAATTGGTTGACGTTAGCAAAACGCGAAATGGAGAAGGAAACACTTACATAGGTCGTCTAATGTGCTGCAGAAGTTCATGAAGCATCTCACATATCCGCAGGGTGACTCTTCGGTTTCAATTTCCTACAGGCTTTTAAATTAAAAAATATTTCTCACCGATCATAACGCAGAAGGCACAACTATTGATGTTGTCTCAGACAACACATATTTTGAGAATATCAAATCCCCTCAATTACTTAAAAAGTCAACACCGGCTCATCCACCTGGGGTTGAAATAGGGGAGCTTTAGGCAAATGATTTTATGTGTTTAGTATGGAAAATCCATGTAGTTTATAAAAGTTATATCAAAATAAAAATAAATTTATTTTAAAATTTCAAAATATTTCAGTAAGATTTGATTTTTTTTTAGCATGATCAAGGTTTTAAGTGAATTTTATTTTAAAATATCTTTTTACTACTGTATTTTCGTAATTTTATTCATGAAAGCAAAAGTACATATTGTAGATGCAAAAGCATTCCATCAAGCAAGTTAATGATTGGTGATCATAAAACCATGAAACAAACTAGTAAAAGGAAGAAAAGTTATACTTTTCTCCACTTCTTTTTTTCAACTTTCCACTATTCACCTTGTGATGGGGTGGAAGATATGATAGCTAGTTGATCCTCTTCTTCCATTCTTGGATTTTCTTTTTTTCGAATCCAATCTTTCTGAAGCATGATGGTGCTCGGTACCCCCCAAATCTATTATTTCAGGAAACTTCTCTAGATGCATTTTTTGTATCCTCCTTTTCTATATTTTTTGGTATACCCTCATTTCCTTCATTTGAAGGGGGTTCTATTTCTTCTTCTTCCTCTTCCTCTTATGGCAGAAGAAATTGCCAACTTTTGGGCTGCTTTCCTAGTTTCTTCTTCCCTCGTGTCTCTCTCTTTGCATCAGGACACATATTTTGTAGGTGTCATGTTTGTTGGCATATTCAATATCTAAATGTCATGTTTTCAAAATCTAGATGCCAGCGTCCAACTCTACTTGTTGTGTGTCAATTATATGTGATCCAAGAAGCCTTTGCTTAGGTACACCTCCACACATATTCTGGCGAAAGTGTAGATCTTTTCTTCGATTCTTTGCGTATCTGTCTTGATGTATCAACCTAAGAGATTCCCAATACCTTCTAGGAATTTTTGATGCCAAAATTGAAGGGGGAGATTGTGCAGCCTAACCTAGACCCAAATTCTTGATACTATCATTGTGTTTGCATCAAACTCTGGAAACCATGGGGTTACAAACAATCCTGTAGATCCCCAAAACCACGGTCCTTCATGTAATATATAGTCTCGTATTTCCGATTGATTCAAACTTAAACATGAATGCAACAACTTACAGATATAATCGTAAATACAAAGATGCAGCAGAAAAAAACACTTCATTTCACTAATAGAAAATAACTAAACTATTCTTACAAACAGAACGGAAATAAGATAGCTTGGGTGATGGTAGCTTATGTCTGAGAAGAGATGTGCCAGCTACATGCCTCTAAACTCTGTTACAATGAGGCTCAAAGGGCTATTTATTACTGAGAAGCAATGGAAAACCCTAAACATCCAAAACCCTAACCTTCGGAGATAAAGTGCCAAAATTGTGGGCCCCGTTTGGGTAAATTGGTATATCAACTTCCCGGGGTCGTAACTTTGGCATACGATCTCTGTTTGGCTATCATAATACCTTGTTTCAAATATCATGAAGAGAAGGCTAAGACTAAATGGCAAAGCCAATTTAGGACATTTTCGCTCTCTCCGTTTACCCTAAAAACGTTGTTTAGGGCCTCAAAACGGCTCCGGAAGTTTAGGACCCAAAAAACTACCAAAATAGTAAACTATGCTATAATTTAGGAAACCGAAAACCTGAAAGAGATAGTGTTGGGGGTCCAAGTGGAATAGGCGGGTGGCCACCAATATCCACCTAAATCATTCCTCCCCCCTTAAGAAGCAATTGTCCCCATTGCTTGAGTGCCTCCATGAGATAGGGAAACTTCTGCTGAACTTGGTCCCTGGTGAGCCACTTGCCTTGGTGAAGGAGCTGGCCATCTTTGACAAACCAATATATTTGGATCTTCTGTTGGCAAGTTTATTTAATCTATGCATCCATGACCCGATCAATGGTGGCTTGTTCCAATGCAGTTTGGGTTTAGCTCTATTGATGTGAGTTGTTCTGCAATATTGGATGTGTGCAACGATGATGGAAAGTATGGCTGAAGGCAGTCTACATTGAACATTGGGTGTAGACCAAGGAATGGTGGAATGATAAGCTCAAAGGAATTGTTCCCTACAACCTTGGTGATAGTGTATGGCATATATCAGAGCGGGCGAAGCTCGCGGTAGGGTCCAGCGAGGCGCTGCTTTTGCAAATGTAGCCAAACTTTGTCATCCACATGGAACTTCTATGGCACCCGATGCTAATCATGACGCTTCTTGTACATAGTATTGAATCTGTACAATATATCATGGATCTGCTGGCGGATGTGTTGAATGAACTCAATTAAGATGTTAGCCTTGTCGGCTTCAGACTGTACATGAGACGAATATGACTTAGTAGCTATAAATGGTATGGCCATATCAATGGGACATAATGGATGAAATCCCAATCCCACCTGAAAGGGGTTGTGGCCCATTGAGCTATGGAGAGATCTATTGTAGTTGTGTTGGACATAGGGGAGGCTTTCATCCCATGAGAGTGGATGCTTTGAGTTGTACATGTGTAGAATGTGTACGATCATCATGTTGACAAACTTTGTTTGGCCATCAGTTTGGGGATGGAAAGTTTTGGACTTAGTAATTTTTGTATCCAACATCGACCAGAGACATGACCAAAATGCACTCACAAATTTGTTGTCTCGATCTGAGACAATGAACTGTGGGGTCCCAAAGTGTACCTGCACTCACTCAAAGAAGAGCTTAGAAGTGGCCTCTATTGTGATACTCTTCTTGTAAGCTGTCATGATGGCCATCTTAAAGAATTTGTCAATGACTACGAAAACACAATCATTGTCATGCTTAGTAGAAGGAAGGCCTGACATGTAATCCATGGAGACAGATTCCCAAGGTGGACTAGGAGTAGGTAGGGGAGTATACATGCCTTTCTTCTTGATGTTTTGTTTGGAAATGGCGTAGGCAGTGCAGGATCTAATGTACTTCCCAACATGCTGATGAAGTTTCAGTCAATAAAAATACTTCTGCAATATGGCCATTGTTTTCTCTACTCTAAAATGTCCAGCAACCCAACTGTAGTGTGCCTCCCAAATCATCTTGGCACGCTCACTTGAAGGAACACGTGTCCCAGGTGGAATAACAATACATCTTGAAGGTGAAAATTTGGAACTTTCTTCCTTTTTAGGAGTGTCTGGTATGTGCTACCAAATTCTGGATATCTCTTGTAAAGATGTGGCCACCTCAATGTCTTGTGCCCATAGTAGTCGAGCACAATGATTAGCGCCATGACCGGTGGTCACCTAAGGCAATCAATGACATTATTGGTGCTTCCCTTATTATGCTTAATGTTCAAATGGAACTGTTGCACGTAGGTGGAACATTTCTGATGGCAATCATTCTGCAACTTCCCTTGTGTTTGTATGAACTGTAGAGGTCAGTGGTCTATGTGGATGACCATTTCCTTCCCTAGAATGTAATGCTTCCATTGACGGTAGGCCTGCACAATGGAATACATTTCTTTTTCATAAGTGGGGCACTTTCGAACTGTGTCTGAAACTATCTCACTGTGGTAAGCTATTAGATGCCCATGCTAAGTAATAATCGCACTAATAGCATAGTCAGAGGCATTTGTCCGAATTTTAAATGGTTGTTGTAGGTTTGGTAATGTGAGCATTGGTGCAGAACATAGGTTCTGTTAGAGTGATTAGGGATATCCAATATTGAATGAATTGTATCTTAGATGGGTCCACATGTACACCCTGCTCATCAATTATGTACTCTAGATATTGAACCTGGGTCAATCCAAAGGTGCATTTCTCCAAGTTAGCACATATCTTGTGTTGTCACGAGGTTTGAAGGACCTGTCGAATATGGTTGAGGTGCTCATCCCAACTCTGGTTGAAGATAAAGATGTCATCTAAATACACCACCATGAATGCATTGGGGAAGGGTCACAAAATTTATTCCATCTGTCTCATGAAGGTTGAAGGGGTGTTCGTCAATACGAATGGCATGACCAACCATTTGAAAAGGCCCTCCTTGGATTTGAAGGCAGTATTCCACACATCAGAGGGTTCGATAAACACCTGGTGATAACCTGACTTCCAGTGATTCTTGCTGAAATATTTAGCCCCCATGAGCTGGGCAAGAAGGTCATCAGTCTAGGGGATTGGGTGCCTATTCCAGACAGTGATCTTGTCCAATGCCCGGTAGTTAATACAGAGCCTCCAAGTTCCATCCTTCTTCTGTACCAATACAATTAGGCTCCCACAGGGTAATAAGATTGGCTTGATGTGCCCTCTCTACAATAGTTCTTGAATCTACCTCTTGATCTCATCCTTCTCCAAAATACAGCACTGATAGATCGGCCCATTGGGAAGTAGCATGCCCGGGGTCAAATCGATGAAGTGATTGACCTGACAGTGTAGAGGTACCCCTGTAGATGAGGCGAAAATATCCTTCTACTCCTGCACAACCTTGTCCATTTGCTATTGTTGTGCAGAGGAGCCCTACCTAGAAGTCGTGGCCACAAACTTCTTCTTTCCCTGAGATCGAATCATAAGGAAAACAAATTTCCTAGTCTGGGAAATGATCTTACTGCATTGCTTTGCAGTGATTAAAGAGATGGCGGTAGGTGCACTACCTCCAGTATCCTATATAACTTGTTGGCCAAGGTAATAATCACAGAGCAAGGTCTAGAATCATATACAACATGTCGCTTCCACAAGTATGGTTGTCCTAACAATACATCACAAACTTCAATAGAAGGAACATCAGATAGTACCTCATTCATGAAGGGCTTCATGTTGTAGGGAAGGCAACACTGCTAGCTGACGCGAAGATCTCGTCCCTGTTGTAGCCAACCAATGGTGTATGGATGTGGATGTGTTGTAGTCTTTAGGCCCATCCGCTTCATGACATCTTCTAAAATGAGGTTCTTTTGGCTCCCCCTATTGACAATGAACCACAATGGACAACACTTCACCCACATATGTGAGTGGAAGAGGATTTCCCCCTCCTCTTGATCTTCAGGCTCAATCTTCTGGATCTTGGTGGTGGCCACAATGGCACTGGGCTCCACATCAATGATCTGCTTCCCTTTTTCAGTTCCCTTATCAGGTTCTGATTCAGAGTTGGAACATGCGTCTGATTCAAAAGCCTTCAGCTCAGCCACCAGTGACTGCTTGGCCCAACACTCACATGTATTTTGAGTGGAGCTCTTATGGAACTCACACCATTTTCCCATGTCCTTCTTTGTCTTCGTGGTGTTGTTCTTTTCTTGCAGCTTTGGCAGAAAATCCTAGGTAGCCTGGCCTTGGCTTGGTCCTTTATTCTGTGGTTTGGGGGCACCTTTTCCTTGCTTTGGATCATAGATCCAAAGTCTCACTTCTTTTGTTTAAACTTCTTCTTAATCTTGACAGTGTATCAGTACGTCGTGCTGAGTGAGGAAATTTCCAGGAACTCCATCTCGTCCTCAATGTACTTGTGTAGATAGTTGTAGTACTTGAGCACCCAATTTCGCTCAGTATCCTTGATAACCAGCATCATGCGAAGGGTATGGAAAATATTTGTGAACTCCGAAAAATCTTGGTCCCTTCCCTACTATAGCGTGGTCCACATTATCTATTTATCTTCATAGCTCTCGACAGGGTAATATTTTTCCTTGATGGTGTCCCAAAAAGAATCCCAAGTGGGTGCAGCTGAAAACAATGAGGGTTTACTCTCATCCTTTTGTTCACAATAGGTTTCCCACCAGTGCTTGACGTGTGGGCCAACTTTGAGAAGTGCAAAAGTAATATTTTCCCTATTAGAAAAAGTCATGAATTGAAGAATATCCTTCCAATAGATTTAACCATTTGTCTATAATGTCTTCATCTATCAGGCCTTCAAATATGGGAATATCAAAGTTAACTCGTGATGCCAGCCTAAGCTGCATATACCCCAGTTATGCAGCGTAAGCTGCATATACCCAAAGTATGCAAATACAATTGCATGTCACACTATGCGTGTCCCAAGGTAAACACCAATATCAATTGTGAAAACCCACTTTATCAAAGTTTAAGTCTTTAAGCGAAAATACCTAAGGAAACCTCCCATGACCCAAGGTTTAACATTATTTAATTAAATTCTTAAGGCTCCTTAAAAAACTCTAAGCAGAAACGTTTGACTTAGGTGTCTAAAGTATAAACCTTTGATAAACCTTTAAGTGGAACCTTACACAACCCTTCATAAACTTTGGTTAAACCCCAAACTGAACCCATAAAACCTTAACTCCGCTTATTTATATTATAATCCCATATAATAGAAATATTACATAACCACACTTAAACCTTTACCTTTTCGCCTTTCTTCGAATCTTTGCACATACATCGATGTTGTCCTTGGTGCATTAGATCTCTGTCATTGATCGTATTCCTCAATCTGACGGTCATCGCGTGACTCGATCATCAACTAACCTTGGATGATCTCTACCATTGATCTTCTCCACCTGATCTAACGGTTGTTGTGTCACCCGATCGCCAACATGCTTAGATGATCTTCACCATTGATCAACCCTGCTTGATCCAACGGTTATTGCGCAATCTTGTGTAGAATTAAGCACGACCGATATCAGAATGAACGCACGCGAGAAAAGAGGTTTTCTCTTTCCTCCATGTGCTATGTGTCAGTTGTTAAGGCTAATCACGTAGAATTCTGAAATACCATTTACTACCTTTAGGCCACATGAGAAAATGCTTACCCTTTACGAGATCGCTTCACCCTTTTCTGGCACGTGGGTTTAATCTTCATCGTCCATCTTCTTGACTTATTCTGTGCGACTTAATCTTATCCATGTATCTCCCTTGCTCTTGTTCGTTGATCTGATTGATTGAACGACTGCGCTTCGCTGCTACATTCTTCTGTTTCTTACTATGTAAAAACTCATTCAGCTTTCTGCCTGTGTATTTGCTTCCACCTAACGATCTTCATTGGTTCTAAGCTCAATCTTTGCTTGTGCCTTTACGCTTCCTTCACCTTTGTTGTAACATTAAAGGCTTCCTCCTGTACTATCTGTGTGTAAATCCATAACAATCCTCTCTGCACCTCTTCTCTAGTTCTATACACTTGCAACCTATGTTACACCAAATTACTCAAGTTCACACACAACTTATAATTCAAATACACATCACACAAACTCAGAATCGAGTTATCTGTATTAATAAACAAACATTTACACAAGAATTTCTTCCTCGGCCTGATCTTCTATATCAGTGGCCTTTCTTCCCTGCCCATAGGCTTACAGTCAAACCTATCTAATCTCACTCTAACTAACTAACTCTATGTCTTTTTGGCTTACATTTATACAAAAGGTTCTATTTAACCAATTCTGGTTCAGATCCTTAATTTGTTGAACTAAATCTTGAATATCCTCTAAGTCCACTTTTAACTCCAGTTAATCCCTAAGAATCCTCTCTAGTTCCATGAATCATGACACCACTTTCTAGTCTAAGACTTATAATTGATTTCCAACTCTCTCATCATCACTCATCATCACTCATGTTCTCCTACATTCAAGAGAATTTACAAATACCCTCTCACAACATCTAATTAATTCATATTCTAATCCCTCAAAACATTAATAATTACATACATAGGAATCCAACTTCCTTGAGAACTCAAGACCCCCTAAGTTAACTAAAATGTAATGGAAATGCTAAGTTGTATGCTCTTGCATCAGACTCCCAAGGTTAAAATAATCATGATCTCCTAATCATGTGCTTCTGACCTTTGTCTTCCTGGATCCCATACTTTGTTCTGTAATTTGTCTTTGGTTGCTACTGTTGTTTGTTGTTGCTCTCCAGGTTTCCACACTTTATGTTTCTTTGCTCCCCTAGCTAAGCTTTCATAGTCTAATGCTATCTTTCTCTTTCTATTGCTCCTTGGCCTTGTGATTTTTGTTTTCTTCTGAGGCACCTTCATCATCAATCTTATTATTCTTTCAATCTCTATGTCTAATTTATCTTTTGACTGATAATTACTTTGCCATTTGTACTTTGTCCACTCATCTTCAAACTGTTGTTTACTGTATTCTCTTTGAAGTTGTTGGATTCTTACTGCCTCCCTTTCATCCTTACCCTATTGTAGCTGTCCAAACAACCCATGTTCAATATTTGTAAATTTACTTTCAAAAAGTAAATTGTCCTCCAATTTCCTTTGTACTTGATTCCTCTCAAATACATCACTAAGTTGTTCATCAATTCCAGCATATTTTCCTTCCTCTTCCTTAACAACCCTTATTATTTGTCCTTCAATTCCTTGACTAATTCTAACAATTAGTTTAACTTCTTCAAGCATGGTATCTTCATGCTTTTATTTTTCCTTATCACCATGTCTGTCCTCGCAACTTCCAGCCTTTTGCAGTTCTAAAACTGACTCTTCAACTTGAAACATGTCTATATCATCTTCATCAAATCCTCTAATCATAAAACAATTATCATAATTAAAAATATAAGGCCTCGGTGCCTCTTCTTCCTTTGGCAACATTTCAGTATGCTGCTTTGATTTTTTCTCTTTTATCAACACATCAGTTTGCTAATTCTTCAAAGGATTCTCAAGACTGTCAGCAAGTCTCTCTTCCACACCATCTGCTTCAATTATGTCTTTCTGCTCTTTTCCACTGTAGTGGACTTCTTCATTCTCATTCAGCTCTAATTTTACAACCTGAACACTTACTCTTTGGTTTTCTAGCCTTTTCTCCAAAAGACTTAACTCATGCCATAAATTTGCCATCTCACTTCGGATTTTTCCTAAAAGCTCTGTACAGTCCTCACTATCTTCTTCTTTGTCACAAGTATAATCTTTTGGTGACACTACTTCTTCATTCTCGACTAGAATAAAATTTTGATCCTCCATCCTTGTGATAGTTTTAGATGTTTGTCCATCACTCTTCCTTTGGCCATTTAAGAAAGTCAATTTCTCTTTGTCCTTATCAATAACAAGTTCCTTATCATAAGATATATCTGTCTCATCTCTACTAAAGATATTTCCTTCACTAAGCAAGGAATTTATGAACTCCTTCTGTTATAATAACTCAATTTGATCTTCATTTGAAAGACAGTCATCATCATACTTTGCTTGGAAACTTTCAGTTTCACTCAAGATAGTTCCATAGGATAGTTTGTCTTCTGCAATACCTACATTCACATACAACTTGTCAGTTTTAAAACCACAAGACCTCATGATCTCACTTGATGATTCAATCATCAAGTACTCCTGTTGTTCCAAGCCCTCTACATGACTCATAAATATTTCGATGGTATTCTCTTCAATCTCCTCAAATCCTTCACTTGGTTGCTTGATATCCTTCCCTACTTCTTCCTTCTTTTGGCCATCATCATGAGTCAAACTTCCTCTGCTTTCAGTCCTTGCAATATGCTGAAAAGTAAAACTTGTTCCCAACTGTGTATCGGCATTTATATGAGACTTATCTATCTCATCTTCTTTCATAACAGAATTTAGATTCTTAGGATGTTATTCCTCTTTTACAACAATATCAACAAATTGTCTTTCCGCACATGTTTCACCTGCAAATATACACAAATTATCAGATTTAATATCATGTAACCTTTTGATCTCACTTGAAGTTTCAGTCTTCAAGTCTTCTTGTTGTCTTGAATTCTCACAATAATTCATAAGATCTTCCACAGATCTCCAATCTTCATCTTTACCCAAAACTTCACCCTGTTCTGCTTCACAAATGGATATTTCCATTTGCAACTCAGCCTCTCTGATTTTTTCCACCAACCACTTCACTTGCCTCTGTTATAGCCTTCTCTGTAACTTAGACCACTTCATTGGTTTTTTCCTCAAGACCCAACCTTGTCTTTTCTAGTATCATCCTTAATACATTGAGTTGTTCTTTTAACTCTGCAATCTCCTTGTCACGCTCCTCTTGACTTGTTCTCTTTCCATTTGCCTTGGGATCCTCCTTCTTCACTTTTCCTCTGTTGTGGTCTTCCTTAGAACCTCTATTATCTCTGTTATGACTATCAGTAGTCATCTTCTTCTCTATCTTCATGAGTTCCTTACTCACTTACTATGAGCTGCATTAAAGCCTCTTCAACAGTAAGTCCTCCCTACTGCACTCACCTCACCAAGCTTTCCTCTGTACTTGGTATTTTGCCAAGCACTCGGTTCTCTATTCCCGGGAACCTTTTTGAGCACTTCTCTCTGCTCCTTCTAGGCTTCAACTCATCTACACCTTTTAAGAACACAATTGTCCTCTTGTATTTCAATCACAATGAAATACTAGGTTCTGACCACCTCTTCTTTCACTCACAAATTCTTACCATATTTCTTCATTCCTTAGCAATTCTACCCACAACCTTTGTGAAATGGCTTTTATGATCTTCCTGTGAGCTGCAACAAAACCTCTGCAGTAACAAGTCTCCTTCTTGCTACACATGCCTAACTAAGATTCTCTCCTTTGAGCTCAGTCTTTTGGCATCTCTCTGGTTCTCTCCTCTGGAACCAATTGAGCACTCCTTGCTCTAGGTTGCTACAATCTTCTCACCTTCAAAACCTCTGCATGATCTGGTTCTACCATTCATCTACACTTTGAATGGATTGTTCTCTGTTTCCTTTGCATATGAAAATTCTACTACAATTTATTCTCTGTGTGCCTTCTGTTTGTCAGATTTAAAACCTGATCTCCTGTTACCTGCATACATACCTTCAAAACATAACTCTACTCTAATTTTTCTCAAAGAATTATTACACATAGAATTTCCCTATTCTGCTCTGATACCAAATGATGCCAGCCTAAGCTGCATATACCCCAATGATGCAGCCTAAGCTGCATATACCCATAGTATGCAAATACAATTGCATGTCACACTATGTGTGTCCCAAGATAAACACCAATATCAATGGTGAAAACCCACTTTATCAAAGTTTAAGTCTTTAAGCAGAAATACTTAGGGAAACCTCCCATGACCCAAGGTTTAACGCTCTTTAATTAAATGCTTAAGGCTCCTTAATAAACTCTAAGTGGAAACATTTGACTTAGCTGTCCAAAGTCTAAACCTTTGATAAACCTTTAAGCGGAACCTTACACAACCCTTCATAAACTTTGGTTAAACCCCAAACTTAACCCATAAAACCTTAACTCCACTTATTTCTATTATAATTCCCATATAATAGAAATATTACATAACCACACTTAAACCTTTACCTTTCTGCCTTTCTTCGAATCTTTTCACATACATCGATGCTCTCCTTGGTGCATTAGATCTCTGTCGTTGATCTTATTCCTTGATTCGACAATTATCACATCACTAGATCATCAACTAACCCTGGATGATCTCTATTGTTGATCTGATCCATCCGATCTAGTGGTTTTCACGTCACCCGATTGCCAACAAGCTTGGCTGATCCTCACCATTGATCAACCCCACTTGATCCAATGGTTATCACGCAAAATTAAGCATCACCAATATTAGAATGAAGGCACAAGAGAAAAGTGGTTTTCTCTTTCCTCCATGTGCTACATGTCATCCACTAAGGCTAATCGTGTAGAATTATGAAATATCATTTACTACCTTTAGGCCACGTGAGAAACTGCTTACCCTTTGCGAGACCTCTTCATCCTTTTATAGCATGTGGGTTTAATCTCTGCCATCCATTTTCTTGACTTATTCTACGTGACTTAATCTTATCCATCTATCTCCCTCACTCTCGTTCATTGATTTGATTGATCCAATGATTGTGCTTCATTGCTACATTCTTCTATGTCTTACTATGTAACAAATCGCTCAGCTTTTTGCCTCTATATTTGCTCCAGCATGACGATATTCATTGGTTCTGAACTCGATCTCCACTTGCACCTTTACGCTTCCTTTAACTTCGCTATAAAATTAAAGGCTTCCTCCGGTACTGTCTGTGCGTAAATCTGTAACACTCCTCTCTGCACCTCTCCTCTGGTTCTGTACACCTGCAACCTATGTTACATCGAATTACTCAAGTTTGCACACAACTTATAATTCAAATACACATCACACAAACTTAGAATCGAGTTATCTGTATTAATAAACAAACATTTACACAAGAATTTCTTCTTCGGCCTGATCTTCTATATCAGTGGCCTTTCTTTCCTACCCATAGGCATACAGTCAAACCTATCTAATCTCACTCTAGCTAATTGACTCTATGTCTTTTTGGCTTACATTTATACAAAAGGTTCTGTTTAACCAATTCTGGTTTAGATCCTTAATCTGTTGAACTAAATCCTTAATATCCTCTAAGTCCACTTTTAACTCCAGTTGATCCCTAAGAATCCTCTCTAGTTCCATGAATCATGACACCACTTTCTAGCCTAAGACTTATAATTGATTTCCAACTTTATCAACATCACTCATCATCACTCACGTTCTCCTACATTCGAGAGAATTTAAAAATATCCTCAGAACATCTAATTAATTCCTATTCTAATCTCTCAAAACATTAATAATTACATTTATAGGAATCAAACTTCCTTGAAAACACAAGACCCCCTAAGTTAACTAAAATGTAATGAAATTGCTGATTTGTATGCTCCTGCATCAACTTGTACGTTAAAAAGAGTGGCACCTCCAGAGTGGAAGATGGATTAAGATGCATTGCCTGTGAGTAGTCATCGAAGGATTTGAGCAAAGTTATCCATCATTGCATCCCTCTGTCACTCGAGGGCTTCCATGAGAAACATTTTGAAAGAATATCCTACCCCCTCATCTTTCCTTTCTTCCACCATGGGAGGTCGTCAGGTTTTGCGAGGCTGATCTTGCAACGTTTCAACCAGATGAAGCCCTAACTCCTTATACCCTGACCTTGTTGGGGACATGCAAAGAAAAACAGAGAAAGAGAAGACCGCTCTGATACCACTTATCCGAACTTAAAAAGGAACACAACAACTTACAAATATAATCATAAATAGAGAGATGTAGCAAAAAAACACTTCATTTCATTAATAGAAAAATATTGAACTATGCTTACAAATGAAATGGAAATAAGATAGCTCAAGCGATGGTGGCTTATCTCTGAGAAGAGATGTGGTAGCTACATGCCTTTGAACTCTGTTACAATGAGCCTCAAAGGCCTATTTATTATTAAGAAACAATGGCTAAACATTCAAAAACCTAACACTAGGAGATGAAGTGCCAAAACTATGGGCCCTGTTTGGGTAAATTAGTACATCAACTTCTCAGGGTCATAACTTTGGCATATGATTTTCGTTTGGCTATCATAATACCTCATTTCAAAGATATCAAAGAGAAGGCGGAAAGAAAACCAACAAGTTAGTTTGGGACACTTTTGGTCTCTCCATTTTCCCTAAAAACGTTGTTTAGGGCGTCAAAACGATTCCAGAAGTTGAGGACCTGAAAAACTGCCAAAACTAGTAAATTGTGCTACAATTAAGGAAACAAAAAAACCAAAAGAGATAGTGTTGGGGGTCCAAGTGAAATAGGCAGGTGGCCACCAATATCCACTTGGATCATGGATGATGCCAACTTTACTATGAAGAATCCTTTTGAACATAGATGAATTGCACAATTTAGAACCCAAAGTATGACTATCCATTGGAACAGATGCATTGGTTTTGGCTAGAAGCTATTGAATCTACATATAACTACTAGGGCTTCATAGACAGAACACATATCTCTTGTTTTCTATAAGTCTATATTCAATTATGGCACATGGTTGAACTATTCCATAATATAGGGCCTAGGGGTATTATGTGTCCAATATGGAGTAATTGTTGATGCATGTTTTCCTTTAAGGATTTCTTTGAAATAAATATCTCCATTATTATGCCCTTGATTTGGTGTTGTAGCTTTAGGGAGACTGGATCTTGTCATTCCCCTAGTGCTCTTTGTTTTTCTTGATCCATCAGATCTGCCCCACGGTCTCAGGTATAGGATGACAGTGGATGATGGAGAGACATTGTATTCTCGAAGAAACCATTCATTATGCATTGACCTACCACCATAGATAAAATTATTTTGATTCATGGAAATTTCGAGCTTATCCAAGATATTTACATTCAGGTGGGTGACTTTTTGGGAAGCATGGACCCAAATTAATGTTGTTTTTCCATTTGGAGGCTTGATAAATTTTTAATAGAGTTCTGTAATTCAAAATTCGATGGTTGAAGATCTATAAGTTCCAGATTTCTATATGGATATGCTTTCTGATGCGTGGGATGATTCATCAAGGCCCATAAATTCCCAAGAGCCTTTCGAGAAAAACCCCAATCGATTGTGCTTACTGCGTCTATGTGCAAGGTTGAAGCTCTGTTTAGGACTGTGATTCTGTTGTTGATGCTAGATCTAGCATATGACTGTTGGCCTTGGATCTAGTGAGTTCTCCATCGTTGAATCAAGCCTTCTTCAAATCATATCTATCCTCCACTTTCATGAATATCTTCAATGTGATTAGATCGGAGGCCAACTCACCTCTACGACATAATGATGCGAAGGGCACTGCCAGATCCCATCCAAAGTGGAGCAGATCCACTACATGGACGGGCCGAAGAGATTCCTCAGTCCCGTCAATGGATCTAATGGTCAAACCCACTTCTGCGAGAAATGGTCGACATGCTTGTTGCTTGACATAACATCCTACAAAGGTAAATAGATCCAGAGGCGATTGTGTGTCCAATTTCCAAAAGCCCAGATCTGCCTCGTCGAATACTTCAGATGCAGATCGAAGCTTTGTTGCGGGGGCCTCTAGTAGACTGCTAAAGAATACTCTAAGCTCTATGATCAATACTGGCACAATGGAGATGAAAAATTTATTCGAGAGAAAAATGTTGATGTTTCTGCTAGTCCAACTTGAACTATGGTTGTCTACGAGGGTGCCCAGAGATGCCATGGCAGGTTCAACCCTCTTCATGTACCATTATGCTTCAAAGTGCAATGAAACCCTATCTTCGCACTCCATTAGAAAATTCCTTAATGATATTTACTTCTTTTACTATTGTATTATATGAACACAAAATTAATTTTTTGATATCTCAATTAACTCTTAGTAAGTCATAATTTAATATATTGAACAAATCTTAATATAATACATTTTGCATATTAAATCATGAAATAATCATACATCATATTTTGATTAGTTTTTTTTTTTTTTCTAAGTTCTGTGAGTCGTTAGATGACTGCACACTTGACCTTTGGCTTCAGAAACCATGACCCAGGGGCATATATACCATCAAAATCACCCAGGGATTGCACCTAGCTTGGTCCACACCAACCATTAACATGGATGGATTTTTTCCCATAGAGTTTCAAATGAACGACCTTCACATCAGTGAGTTCCTTAATAGTACACCTCAACACCATCTATTTTATGCCCCATGAACATATTTGATTATGTTTTTTAATTATTTTGTTTGATTAAATATTTATGTTAAAACATGAAAGCAATTATATTGTAAATGGTGATAGCATCTTTCTTACTAAAATACTAAACAGTGTAAACATGAGCCATTGATAAATGTAGGATTTTAAATGAGTCATTCAAGATAAAAATTGGTTTGAGATGGTCACAATATCACATGGCATCTAAAATGTTTACTCTTGTGATAACCAACGAGAAATATAAGAATGTAAAAACTGATTCGAGTATTCAATGTGATTTTGGATACTTGTCAAATATGTGGCATTCCTATATTCTTCATTGCTTATGAAAGATGTGTGCAATTTACATAAAATGGATTTTGCTAAGTTAACTTATTTCCAAATTTTTTATTGATTGATATGTACTTATATTGTTTACTTAATTATGTAGTTTTTACTTTCGTAGTTATAATTTTCTTTTACTTTTATTTTTAGATTCAATTTTCATAACAAATCTTAATATAAACTAAAATAAGTTAATATTAAGTTTTAAAAAGTATATATGTGATTGAGATAGATTAATATTAAAAGTTAAAATTTGGTATTTATTTGAGATAAACCAACATTTTATTCTTATATTTCTTAGGTCCTTATACTACTAGTGTAGCCCCTTATTATTATTAGTGCAACCCCTTATTGTATTGTTTTTCCCATGTAGTCCCCATGTTGTTATTATTGTGCCCCATAGAAGCCCACTATTGTTATTGTTGTGCCGCTACAATATTATTGTTATGTCGGCTCTGATTATATTGGGACCCCTTAGACTCCTATGTATAGAAAGGAGGTCTTGCCATTTGTAGCATCTAAGAATTGTTCATTTGTGTAATCTAAAGGAGTTTCCCCCTCGAAGAGGCTCATTTTGAAGATGTTGATCTATCTTTTCTTCTATTTGTGAACTAGTTGCATAACATTTGGTATCAGAGCTTTGGATTCTAGGGTTTCACTGCTCCAAACAGACCATCGTGGAATTTTCGCTATAACATTTTTTCTGTGACACTTTTGAAGCTAAAAAACAAACCCATTTGAGACAAAATCTCTCTAAAACTCGGGTCTAAATTTCAGATCTTTATCTCTACATTTTCAGAGATATCATCCAAATAAGTTAGGGTTTTTATAGGATCTGAAATTATATCTCAAACAAGTGACCTGGGGAAAATCATCATAACCTTGTTTCTGAGCATCAAATTGATATTTCATAAGAAGTTACAAAAATAGGATAGATTCTAGTTTTCTATGTATCAATTTCAGGTCTTAATATCGAAACAGTGACATGTGGAACTTTGTACAAGTTCGCTCTACTGAACCAGTCTATAATCAGGTCATCGTAGGATATTTTGCATAACTCTTTGTTAAAGAATCCAATATTGATCAAACTAGTGGGGTTAGAAAGAGAACTTAGAGAGCTATCACAAGACTCTATATTATAACTTGGAGATATGAAATTATAGAGTTATAATCATTTCAATATCGAGCTCCTAAAATCAAGAAAAAATGATATAAGTTTGATGGCAAGGATCCAGTAAATTGGATACTACAGATGGAGCAATATTTGATCTACATGATCTACAACTATTATAAAAGGTACATATTGTATCTTTATATTTAGACCCAAATCAGTTTGTATGGTATGGAGCACTTTGTTCTCGTAAACCACTTGTCACTTGGTCAATTTTCACGGAGCACATGACAACACATTATGAGGATACAAAGAGCAACACCTTCTTTATCCAATTGATAAATCTAAAACAAAAGGGTTCAATGGTAGAGCACATTGAGGACTTCCAAAAATTGAATATAAGGGTTAATGATATTACAAAGAAGAGAAGGATTGATGTCTTCATAGGGACTTTAAAGGATAACATTCAACATGAGGTTCGTCTTTGGGAACCCGATTCAATGGAGAAGGAATTCAGGTTGGCAAGAAAAATTGAAAGAGAAATTATGGAAACAAGGAATCATACCACTCACAACAATAAATATGGAAGTGTTTTTGCTCCTATCCTTACACAACCTACAAGGTTTACACCACAACAATTGGAAGAAAAAATATAAAAAGGTATTTATTACAGTTGTGATAGAAAATACACTAAAGCTCATAAGTGTGCTGAGAAGAAATTATTTTACATAGATTTTGAAGAGGAGGAAGAAAAGGATCAAGGAAATCAAAAGAAGAGGATATACACCAGGAACCAATCCCAGAGAAAGAAGAAATGAGTCTAACCATATCTTGTAAAGAATTGGCAAGAATTACCACTCCTCAAACTGTCAAGATAGAAGGACATATCAAGAAGAAAAAGGTTCAAGAAGTGAAAGATCACATCAAGCATCAAGAAATGAATCTTACCATATCTTGTAATGCATTGGAAGGAATTAACACTCCTCAAACTCTCAAGATAGAAGGACATATCAAGAATAAAAAGGTTCAAGTAGTGAAATATCAGATCGAGCATCAGCAACAATTTCTCCAACTTTTAAAGGATAACCCCACTTTGGTGCAGAATCGAATGAAACAATAGGCAGATCAACATCATAGTGAAGGAAGTTTTGATGTAGGCTATTGGATATTTTTATGGCTACAACCATACAAAAAAATGTACCTCAATCAAGCTAAGAAGGATAATAAATTATCACCAAATTACTATGGTCCTTACAAGGTGATGCAAAACATTGGTGCTATGGAATACAAATTGGAGCTTCTTGCATCTTCTTGAGTTCCCCAGTTTTCCATGTTTCATGCTTAAAGAAGGTTATAGGTGAAAAGCTCCCAGTTCAAACAATACTGCCAGAACTTGATGAGGAAGGAAAAGTCATAGTTGAACATAAAGAAGTCATAGAAAGAAGAACCCGACAACTACGAAATCGATCAATTTCTGAGTATCTCATCAAGTGGAAGAACTTAATTGTTGAATATTCCGCATGGGAGGAGGAGAATTTATAGATAAGCATCAAGAACTACTCAAGTGTTGAGGTTCCAACACTTTTTGAAGGAGAGGGGCATGTTAGGTCCCTATACTACTAGTGTAGCCCCTTATTATTATTAGTGCAAACCCTTTATTGTATTGTTTTGCCCATGTAGTCCCCATGTTGTTATTATTGTGCCCCATAGAAGCCCACTATTATTTTTGTTGTTCCCCTACAATATTATTATTATGTAGGATCTAATTATATTGGGACCCCTTACACTCCTATGTATAGAAAGGAGGTCTTGTCATTTGTAGCATCCAAGAATTGTTCATTTGTGTAATGTCAAGGAGGTTGTCCCCCCGAAGAGGCTGATTTTAAAGGCATTGATCTATCTTGTATTCTATTTTGTGGGTTGGTTGCATAATAGTATTATTTAATAGACTATCAATTTGGTAGTTGTAAATGCAGGTTGTTAATTATTCATATCCGACATTATAAAATGAAGAAACAAACTATGATTGGAAAATTATAGATACCCATACTAAATTGTTATATCCACAATATAAATGTCGAAATACAATTTTTATAGATCACACTTCATTGCAATCACCCCATTTATCTTGTTTGCTTTGCATTATAACATTAGTGTTCTAAAAAAGATGTCGTGATTTTGGTTCATATCTGAATATGAACCACCAATATTGATCTAACACATTTGGGTTAAAAAATAATTGGTTGAAATGTTTTGGGTAAACATAAGGCTCCTTGGTTTGAAACAAAATATTTTTCGAATTAATACATATTAGCCCAATCATGATCTTCCTTTACATTACTCCATTCAAAGGTATCCCATCACGTGCAACTAAAAAAACACATTGAAAAGAATATGATCTCATGTATCTTTCCAATGTAACCTAACTTCCCTTCTACAAGGTTTATATCATGGTGGGTAACACAAATAACATGGTTAAACGCCACCCATACTCCACAATATTGTGATAGGTATCCATCATCAACATTCCTAGTGTGAAAATGACATCCATATGCCCACATAGATTGGAACAAATGCCCCTATAAGAAATGTGAACAAAGGATGTCATCATATGTCTAATAATCCTCACATTAATAAACGCATAATACATGTTACAATCCAAATATGAGTTATAAATTTAATGTGGTACTCATAGAGATTATTATAGAGATTCTACACCCAATCCTTATGTTTAGTGCATCCTATTCTCTAGGGGGGTAATAAATGGATGTCCCATATTTATCTATGATCTACACAACCACTTGACTCTTGGGGAATTTTTTTGGAATATTTTCTTTTAAAGTATTAGGATAAGGCATGCTTCTACCATTCAAATATATAAGTGATTTCTTATCACTATCCCATTTCCTTCTTTTCTCCTCATACAATGAAACTCGTGGTTGCATTTCTTCTACACTATAACAGAACAAGTTTATTTATGGTATCAATTTTTGAATTTGTTGTGTATGCAAGAATTCAATATGAATGGTATGGTATCAAATATATATTATCAATTTCAATGTAAATAGTTTCTCTATATAAAATTGACAAAAGTTAATTGACTTACTCATTATCATGCACCTTTTTCTATTTGCTTGGAGAAGATCCCTTTTTATTTTTTCATCATCCAAATGGTCATCCCAAACCACTAACCCTAGTTTGTTATCAATACACTTGATGTACTGATTAAAATAATAAAATGACTTGTATACTCTATACCTATCCACATAGAACGCTTTGGTTTTTCCCTTTGTCAAAGAAAACAATTCAATTTTTTCATCTACCTATTAAAGAAGAACATTGAATGACATGAAAGAACCAAAAATAATTCAACCTCATTAGGTAGGATTATAATATGGATGCATAAGTCCATAAAACTCATGAATTGTTCCTTCTCAAACATACAAACAATATTAGCTATCCATTATTTCGACCATGGAATGCTATCCATATGAATCTCGTTTGACATGATCCAATGTAAAAATGTAGATAATTTAAATATGGTATATCATGGATCTTGCGAGAGGTAATAGTTGAAACAACCATGGATGAACAAAGGAGAATGGCAGTACAAAAGACACACACACATAGTTAACTTCCATGAAATCATGAGTGCACAATCTACTTTAACCTACACTATAGAAAAATAGTCATGTGTTTGATATACAAACCCTTAGAGTTCTTAGATGGTCATGTGGTTTAAAACCTGACAAAAGCCTTCTGTAGTGAAGCAACATGATAGATTTCACCCATACAAAGAAGGTTCCTTCACTCCCAATATAACATCATTTTCCAATAAGGAGATAATATTTCTTCTAAATCCATGGGAAATCAACTTATTTAAACAACTAAGAGGGACCATCCCTTCCTCTACTTTATTTTCTTGTAAAATGTGTATTTTTAGTATTCAAAGAAATAATATCTCTCTTAACAACCATTGTGCCATTTTTCATTGATGATATGTGCCTCCATAAAGAAGAGAGAATATTTTTGAATATGTGAATGAGTTCAAATTTGTGAGAAATTTTTAAGATGATCCCAATATGGAAAGTCCTAAAATATCATTTTCCTTTTCATCCCCATAGGAATTTCCTCAACATATGTGTTAAGAAAATTAGGATGATTAAACATAGGTTCCCCATTTGAACCAAACATTTTCTACAAATTCCTTCTCCTTCTTTGTGTCATATTCCCATATCCAATATGTCAGTTTCATTATTTCATACCTTTAGGTTCCCTCTAGTTTATTATTGAAAATGATGCAAGTCTTCTATAATAGTTATATTTTGGGAGGAATACCGTTGAATATTCATACATTGACTTTTGTTGTTGGTTTTACCACCTAGCCTCTATAGAATGTCGAAAAAATTTACATCTGTGGTGCCATTTTGTCATGAGTTATTATATACAAAGAACATTATCTTCATTATAAATAGTTTTACTAAAATATGTATGCCATATAACATTATAGTTATAAACAAATCAATGAACACCCTTATGAGAGAATACTCCTAGTCTTGGATATTCCTGCATTATGTAACCACATATCCTATACAATGTTAAAGAACTTCCAATTGGAACGAGTCCTTATAAAACATATATATGTATCCCTTCCCATAATTTTTTACATTCATCAACCAATGGTTATAGGTTGACATCCATATTATTCATTTTTCTTCTACTAATGAATATAAGAGTTGGCATAAGAATTTCATTCTTCATGGAAAACCATGGGGTGATATTGTTATTGATCAATACCTGTAGCCAAATAGTATTGTTGGTGTTTGTGATGAAATATAGGTTAACTCCATCCTTGGATATGCTCAATCAAAGGAGTTTTGCTTCATCCTTGAATTTATCAAGCCATGTATCCTCTATATGATTCATGGATATTAAATTGGTTGGCGTCTGTGTAACTTTTGGGTCACTTTTATGTGAGGCATGCCACCTCCACAACTTGGCTAATAGTTTGTAATGAAATAGCCTTTGAACTCTCAAAATTATAAGCATGGAGCTTGATATCTTATAAAAGTACCATGTTCCTTACTCTCTTTTTTTATTCTAATACCTGTCATTCTCATATTATGGACATATCTATTTTTCTACATATTCATCTCTATATAAAATACAATCATTGGGACATGCATGGTATGATATGTACTCAACACCCAACAATTTTAACATTTTTCTTTAACACTACATAACTATCAAGAATGAAATTACCATTCATATGTACAATATATTTGAGTAATCCATAGTTAATAGAAAATTGAAATGTGCATTATTTTGAAGCATGCATAAAATTAATCATTTTCAATGTTAATTGTGTGAAAATATTCTTGAAACAATTAGGGAACTTAATGGTTAGTTACCTCAAAAGTGTTGAGAAACACATAGTCTGACAAAGAATACATTACTTTGAACTTGACACCATTTTCCCTAGTTGGGTAGACCTTTACAACCCATATATAATGAGAGGGGTGGTGAAGGCATATTTTATACTTTCAATGTAGATATTGATGATATCAACATCAACCCCTAGTTCATTTTTATAAAATGCATGTGATGAGCTCCAATTTTGGTAACATTTTGGGCTCATTTGGCCTACTTCCCCTTGCTCAACCCTTCATTTTTCGTCACTTATGCATCATTTCTTAGTATATTCATGTTATTTGTAGGAAGGAGGGCAGTCATTATGCCTATGTGGCTAATACATGTTTATTTCAGGTTTTTTGACATTAAATGGAGCAAAACCACGCAGATGAAGGCAAGGAGACAGCCAAGGTGGCATTGCGGTTTTGTAGGAAGGTTGTCCATAGCCTTGAATGACCTTCCTCATGATCTCCACCCCAGCTCTGAGCTCCAACAGCTATCACCACCGAGCTAGAAGGCAGCCAACGGATTCTAAGGGAACAACAGTTTACTTGTAGTTGGCCAGCCAAGCCCCACTCATTTAGGAGGCCAGCTTGGCCCTCATAATGTATAAATATTGAGGCTGTAGCGTTCGATGGGAACTTTTGAACCTTTGTTGCAGATTCTGAATTATGAGCTATAGCTCTGTTTTTCTTTTTGTAAGCCATTTTTGGCATGTTGTTAGACTTTTGACTATGATCTTTTAATAAAAGGCAGACAGATTTGAGTTCAATTCTGAGTTCTTAGAGGAGCTATAGCTATCAGGTTTGGGCCCAACCTGAGAGCAATAGGCCTCCTTTCTTTGTATTGTTACTTGTCTTTCTTTCAACATTATCTTTCTTGTCCTTTACATGCACTTGGAAACACAGTTTGCTGATTCAGATTTCTTGGTGTGGTTACATAGGTTAGTGTTATGAACAAAGTTGCTTTTAGTAGTTTAGATTAGAGTAAGGAGATTAGAGTGATCAGAGCTTCAAAAAAAAGGGTCGATTGCACACTCACTTCCACCTCTGTTTAGAGATTGGGATTGCAGCCCGTGCCACCCACCAAAAACATAGTTTTACATATTCATGCAAGTCTTGAGGTAATGTTTTTGATTGTAGACATGTCCATGCATTTAGATCTCGTGGAATAACTCTTTGTTTCAGCACCATGCACGATTTTCCCTTAACTTACATTGCTGTTCTTTGGTTTCTAATAAAACAGTTAGAGTAGGTTGATGACATTTCGGTTATACTCAAGACAGAGGTGATTTGTTTCATTTACACTGCGCAGCACCACTCTATCATTTCCTTATCCTTCTCAGCCGTGCCTAGGCCATCTACTCATCTCCCAGTTCGATCATTTGCCTCCCCACTCTTCTATTATCCACGCTGTTTTATCTTTTCGGCCTTCCATTGCCTCTACCCTCCTATCGACCAACCAGCTTTACACACCCCCTCTCCATCTCATCTCTCTATCCATAAGCCATCACAAGCTCCCCTCTCATCCTCCCTATCCACCCATATAGCTCATTCACTCCTCCATCACCCAAAACTCCGATTGCAGAACATCCTGTGGAAGTTAGCAGACTTCCTGTAGAAATCCTGAACTTCCTGTAGGATCCCCTGCAGACATCCTGTAGAAGCTTGCAAACACGGTTGCCGGGCATCTGAAATTTGTGAACTTCTGTGGAATGATGTTAGGGATCCCCTGGAACCTCTCAGAGTCCTCCTGACCTTTTCCAAGCCTTCCTCCCCTTGATGTACCCCTGCACAGTCAAGACCCAGTAAGAAGCACAGTCATAATAACTCCAACCACTTGAGCAAAAATACAAAAACATGTTCTCTTCAGATGAAAGTAGTTCAGACACATGCATCTCATCTCAATAGAAGTAATGGCATCACTTTTAGAAGTTGCATTCCCACCATTGCATCATAAGGATTAAGCTGGTCAAATTAGGGTTTACTAGGGTTTCCATGTTTTGTTGGCTTTTAGTTCATTCTTGCAAAGTAGCTAAGTTTCCTTTGAGATAGCTTTCATTCATCACTTAAAAAGCTTCTTCTGAGAACATATAGAAGTTGGCTTGAGCCCTAGCGGACTTGTGCCAGCTGACCAAGTGACAACTGCGACAAGAGCTAGTACTTGTGTATACAGCACCGTCGCTTTGTTACACTAAAAAATGTCACCATGACTATTTACAGTTAGTATGGCTCAATCAACAGTCATGATACCCTCTTAGGCAAGTCTTATGCCTCTGCTCTCCATGTCAAACTTCAAAAAAGAGAGAAAGTCTTGTATAAATGTATTTATCTCTGGGGACACAGGTTCTCTCAACCTTACCTGTGGGGACGCTCCCAATGTTAACAAAAGCTGCGTCCAAAGACGCTCTGTATGTAAAGGGACAGGTGCGTCCCCCTGTGAAGGTTAGAATGCGCAAGTTTCATCTTTAAAAAGTTACTTGTGGTCATTTCTAGAGAATTCTAGAAGGTTGTTCGACGTGTATTGGGCGCCTCCAGATGGTTCATGCACTCCTATCAAAGAGGAACTTATCCCATCAATAAGGGAGCTATCCCACCCAAAGAGGGGATTATCCCATTGATGGTGGACCTGATTAACCTCCTCTTGAGCACTATAAATACAGGCATTGGGCCAGAAGGAGGAGGGGTTGAAAGCTATACATTTCTAAGGGTAAATGCTGCAGGAATTAGGACTCCCATTTAGAAGCTTGTGAGGAGAGATTGCCATCTTTGCTTTTTCTATTTGGAAGTGGGTGAGCTTTGTCAAAGTAGAGGAAGACTCTTGTGGACCCTGGAAGGAGCTTGCACAACACCAAGGCTCAGGTTGTAATGGTTCCTTTTGATTACCTTTAATGCAAATTGGTCCATTCTTCTCAATAACTTGTTGTTTATGGGTTATTTCATGTACTCCTTGGTCTATATGTTGAATATGCTTCGTTTTATGTTATAATCAAGTGCTATTTAATTGTTTGACTGTTGGTGATTGCAGGTTTCGGAGAAAAGGAGGAGCTCATCCAGATCAACAAAGCTTGGACTTCGACAACAGCGTTTGGACAAAGGTAAGAATGAAACACTTGATTTCTCATATCATAATGCATGTTTAGAGAAGGATAGCTCCAGTTTGTTTTGTTTGTCATTAGAATGTCTTAGACTTCTAGGAAGGTTGGTTGTGTCCGCACTCTTGACTGATTCCGTGTGACAAATTGGCGACTCCACTGGGGATTCCATTAATGAGAAAAGTCTTTTCCTTTGTGTGAACTTTGCTTTGAGAAAATTGGTTTATTTTTCTGGTTTTGGCTCTGTGACTTTGTCTCTGGGTGGGTTAGCTTAGGGTTAGATTCATTTGAGTTTTTCTTGAATTTTCCAGTAGGATGCACCCTCTGAGTATTGCACAGTGCGTCCCTGGACGCACTGTCGCTGTGTGCACAGTGCGGGCCCGCACCTGTTCTAACGGGTTGCCTGCGTCCCCTGCTAAAATTTGAAAAAAATCCATTTTTTGCATTTTTTCTCTTAGTTTTTGCTTTTTCTTAGTTTTTACTGCCCAGATCCATTAGTCTCCTGTCAAAGATCTTCACCTAAGCTTGTTTCATTAGCATTCCTGCTTTAGGCTTTCATCAATTGGGTGTTTTGAGTCTCTTTTTTGAGAAATTCTTAATTTGATTTCCTTTGGTCATTACTTGGAGGTTTGTCTCAGTCCTTTCACAATTGTGTATGAGTGTTAATCGCCTCTGAGTGTTTTTATTTTTTGATCTTTGGAACTCTCACCCAATTTTCTCGACTTGCACTTGATTGGTTCTTAGATTACATTAGAATCATCTTGTGTTTGAGAATTCTCTTGCATAGATCACATTTGCGTAATTAGAATTCTCCTTTTCGGAATATGAATGAAAAATGTGCATAGATTACATTTGCATACTTTTCAAGTGAATTGTGCATAGATGACAATTGCATAGTTTACATTCTGAAAAATCAATTGTAGATTTAGATCAGCTTTCTTTGATTTGAATTTACACAAAAATAAAAATAAAAAAAAGGGTTTGGAATTGATTTGCATTAGTTTGTCTTGATGAAATTAGTGCATTAGAGAATTTGTTATATTTTCTCTTAGTGATCAATTTTTTCATTGTTGGAAGTGAATGGAAACTCTCTCCTTACTTTAGTTAGGATTCATCGAATTGAAAAGATTACATTATCATATTCGATTGCATTCGGTTGAGTCGGGTCATCACACCATTGGTTTCGTATCCATTTACCTATTTGAGTAATAACAGCCTTAATAACACAGCGCTTAATTAAAATTCATCTAGTAATTTTTACATTTCTAGGGCTCTGAAGCACCAACATAGCTTAGGCTAGTGTCTTGGAGTAGGTGAGTACTTAACTCTCCAAGACAGTAAAACCAAACAAGTAGCTGATCTTGTGATAGAATCAAATCCAATTGTTACATTTACACTCTGGGAAAGCTCCTCTTAAAGGAGAAGCACGAGCTCGTGTCCGAACCAGTGAGGGGATCCATCCTCTCTCGTTGGGAACGACGCCAGACAGTACGTATTACAAACGGTAAACCTCGGATTAACCATTGTCGAGGAGCCAGGGGTCACTTGTCGGTAAACCTTGGATTATTGTCAAGGAGCCGGCAAGGGGATTGAGCTTGCTACTCTGCCCTTGCGTGCTGTCGGAGTTTAGACTGTTCCCCCAGGTGCATTTGTTGCGATTGGTAACCTTAGTGACCATTATCTTTAGGATTCTACCCAAGGTGACGGTGGAGGGAAGATCCCACTGTACCTGGAGCAGACGTCGGCTATACTCACTTGGATTTTCTGGGGGGTTCACTTCACTCGAGACGGTTAAAGTGGAGGAACTTGGTCCAGTCTATTCATTAAGCAGGTTGTCGGGGTAACTATTCCACCCACTATTTCTGTACTGGATTCTGCGAGGTTGGGCTTCATCACCAACTAGTGTTTTCGGTCCGGAGAGCTTACTGTTTGTGTGTGGTTTGACTCCTAGATTTGATAGCGCGTGTTAATTTGTTTGTTTTTACTTTTAGAGACCATAGGTGAATTGTGAATTGTTAATTTTAGTTTTAAATTGTTAATAAAATTCACTGAAGTTGAATATAATGGCAAATGTTCCGGAATTTATCAACCTAGGAACCCCTCCTAACGAGAATCCTAGTACTTTTCCTTACTTTGGAAACGTTGGTCCTCCTTATATGGCTACTTTGTCATTACCTTGATTTACAATAGGTTTACCGATATGGTTATTTTCAACTTCGTTGGCCCAAAATACTCAAATTGTTCCACCTCAACCGGATGCTTCACCTCAAGAGAGTTCACCATCTCAACATCACCAACCTTCTGTTGACCCTTTACCCTCTTCGCCTAATTTTTCTTCCTCCATTTCTTCCTCTTCGCCTGGTAAAAACCTTGATGCTAGTAACCAGGAGGTTAAGAAGAAGAAGAAAGGGAAGAAGAAGAAGAAGAAGAAGAAGCAAGATAAGAAAGAAGTCAACCAACCAACCATGGCTGTAAGTGTTAGTTGTGTTGAGGAAAACTCCGACATGCACCGTAAACCCAAATACCCTTGCAGGCTTTGTAAGGGTGACCACTTCCTTGTCAATTGTCCTGGCATTCCAAAGGTCTTGGAAGTATGGTCAGAAAAATCTCATCAACTTTCCATTGATCCATCAACCAGTGATAGTCAGGTTCCTGGGAAAAAGGGTAAAGTTAGGTTTCCTTGTAAGTTATGCAAAGGGAGTCATTAAACTCACATTTGCCCTCACATGGATGAAGCCTCAACTTTGTTGGAAAACCTTACTGTCCCACAGCAAGAATTTCCAACTGGTTACCGTAAACTTTCTCCCAACCTACCGTCAACTGACGGAGTGGTCGATTCAATTTCACATTCGGTCGATCACACTCTTCCATTGGAGAGTGAAACTCACGTCACTCAGGTTGATGAACCATTAGTTGATCAAGTGGTCGATTCAATTTCACGTTTGGTCGATCCCACTTTCCATCTAGAGAGTGAACTTCATACCGCTCAGGTTCTTCTTGTTACATCAGATTCTTCTATGCCGGGGGACATTTCACCTGTTTCTACAGAACCCCCTCCAAGCACTGAGGTATTTTCCTTTGATTGGAATAGACTGACAGAACCTCGTCTTCCTTCCTCCATCCCTTTCCAAATCATTGTTAAGGCTGGTGGTAGGGACATACATCGTACTCAGGTAGATGAAGGTGCTTCTGTCAGTATTTTATCCTCAACTGTTTGGAAAGCTTTGGGTTCCCCTCAGCTTGCGCCTATTACGCAGAATTTGAAAGATTTTAACAGAACCATTAGTGAACCTTTAGGGATCCTTCCTAAGTTTTCTATTACCTTGGAAGGTAAAACTGTCTGTATTGATCTTATGGTAGTTCGAGGTCCCTTGGATTTCAATTTACTCCTTGGGCGAGACTATGTTTATGCAATGAAAGCTGTCGTATCGACACTCTTTCGCGTGATGTCTTTCCCTCACAATGGCAGTATTGTGACTGTAGACCAGCTTTCGTTCCCTAGTCTTGTCTCAACTACCAATAATATGACACCCCTAAATGTTCCTGATTCTAAAGTGGTATCTACCCTGCCATGGGTTAATTATGTGGCAACTGGTCCCATGTTTTCAGTTACCGATGTAAGTGAGCCTCTCACTGTTGATTTAGATCCGGCAATTGACATGGAAAACCCTATGGGATTATTTGAACACGATGTTCTTATCCCTTTTGAGTCCCTTGACATGTGTTCCTTCCAAAAAACTATTCTTCCTTCGGATGAAGACCTTTTGGAAGCCATGATCAAGGTGTGTCCATTGACATGTCTTTCTTCCAGTTGAAAGCCATGATCAGTGTGTGTGAGGATAGTTTCTTCTAGTCTCAACCTCGTTAAAAAATGAAACTGGAAGTCATGAGCATAGTTCCTTGTCTTGTGTCAAGCTCATTAAAAAATGAAACAAGGCGTTATGAGGAAAGTTCCTTTTACTGTGTCAACCTCGTTAAAAAATGAATCAGTTGATGAGGATAGTTCTTTTACTGAGTCAACCTCATTAAAAAATGAATCAGGTAGATTTTAGGATATGTAGGTAGATTATAGAAAGTAGGGTTTTGAGGATAGTTCCTGTTACTGAGTCAACCTCGTTAAAAAATGAATCAGGTATGAGGATAGTTCTTTTCTTGTGTCAACCTCCTTAAAAATGAAACAACTCCCTTTTCAAGTTAAATATTGAAAGTAAACCTTCATTCCATCCATCTGGTTAAATGCAATGAGGCCTAGGGGGCATGTACCTCGTTTTGCGTCATCATGCTGGGGGCATGCGAACTTTTTGAGCATAGTTCCTTGTCTTGTGTCAAGCTCGTTAAAAAATGAAACAAGGGTAGGTTAAGTAGGTAGATTGTAGATAGTAGTCATGAGCATGGTTCCTTGTCTTGTGTCAAGCTCATTAAAAAATGAATCAAGGATTTTAGAGCATAGTTCCTTGTCTTGTGTCAAGCTCGTTAAAAAATGAATCAAGGTTTTTAGAGTAGAGTTTTTGTTAGGTAGATTGTAGAAATAGTTATGAGCATAGTTCCTTATCTTGGGTCAAGCTCGTTTAAAAAATGAAACAAGGGTTTTGAGGATAGTTCTTTTCTTGTGTCAACCTCACTAAAAAATGAAACAACTCCCACAAGTCTTTCCAAGATTTCGAAAGTAAAGCTTCATTCCATCCACCTCATTGAATGCAATGAAGCTTGGGGGGCATGTACCTCGTTTTGCGTCATTATGCTGGGGGCATGTGAACTTATGACAAGCATAGTTTTTCGTTTCAAGCTTGCGTAAACATGAAACCGAATCCGAGCATAGTTCTTTTCCTGTGTCAAGCTCGTTAAAAAATGAAACAAATCCTCCTTCAGTTTTGAGTCGAGTGTTTGGCTAGACCTCATAAATGTTAATTTAGGTTAGTTATTTCAGTTTTTGCATAATTTTCTTACAGTTTTAGGTCGAGTCTTTCAAATGGTCTCGTAACTCAACCTTCATTTCATCCAAATGAAGCTGGGGGGCATGCGCTCTAGCAGTTACGCTTAAGGGGCATCAAGCACAGTTTTCTCTCTGTTTCAAGCTTGTGAAAAAATGAAACTACTTCGAAGCATAGTTTTTCTCTGTTTCAAGCTTTTGTAAAAATGAAACCTATCTCGAGTCAATTTCGGTTATTTTCAAGACTCGTTAAACTCATGAAAATACCGAGATTATTTTGCTATCTTTCATTCTCGTAAAACAAATGAAAATGCCGAGTTCTTTCCGTCTTTTCCTGCTCGTAAATTAAATTGAAAGTCGGCCATATGAGTACATTTTTATCCCTTTTTCGAACTCATCAAAATTTACGAAAAAGTGAAAACCATGAGTACATTTTTATCATTTTTTCGAACTCGTTAAAACTTACGAAAAAGTGACACCTTGGAGTTCTCTTTTAAGCCCTTTTCAGACTCCTAAAATATGAAAAGATTGCCGAGCGTTTCTTTTACACTCGTTAAAACGGAATTAAAAGACGGTCCCCTTATAGCTCTTTTCTGACCGTAAAATCAGGAAAAGATTGCCGGTTTTTTGTCGTTTCAAACTCGATACGGAAATAAAACGACGTGTCCTTGATCGCTTTTTACTTTTCAGGTCAGTGACACTAATTATGAAAGTACTCCTTGGTCGCAAGATCAAGCGGTTCCCCCAAGTATTATTTTATACTTTTTCGGGCTTGAGGAACACAAATCTACGAAAAAGTTCAACTTGGAGTCTTCTTAAGTTTTTCAGACTCTCTAAAATTGAAAAACGCCGAGTTTCTCCTATACTGGGCTCGTTAAACATTTCACAGTAAAGGACCTGTTCAATTACAAACAGGAACGAACCACGCCTTCCTAGGGTTCGAATCAAAACTAGGTTGGACTCATCCGAAGGATGAGCTTATAATCAAGCATATGTTATCCTCCTCAAGCTTGTTAAAAATAAAGAGGTACTTGCCAGAAATGGTGGGGGAAAAGAGAGAAGAATGAACCTGTTTGTTACCTTTTGTCTCAAAAGAAACTTTATTACCACTCTTGAACACGACACTTTTCATTCACCTGGGTTGGGAAATCTTTTACCTCACAGTTGATCAAACCACTTTGAAAGTCTTTAACCAGGTTCCGGGGATTAACTTTGAGCTATTCGTCACCAAGCCATCTGTCGTGTCGTTATGTGTTCAAGAGGTCTGCAAGCAAAACTTTCATCTGCAAAATACTTGTCATCCATTTGACCATCCCTGAGTCAGTCCTTACAGCAACATTTCTTCAACTTGAACAATGATTTCGTGTTGCAGGCTTGCCTGCAACGGGTCGCTTTCTATCGACATCAGCACATTATCTAGAGAGATGACTTAGAAATCGTCAGTACCTTGAAGTCTGCATGCATCAATGGCAGGTTTCTCGCCTTTGACGTCAGTTTATATCATTGACTTTCAATCGAAGGATTCCGTGAAATGTTCGACATCAACTCATTCATTCACATCTCATGGATTGTACTGGGTACTTTGAGAACCATTGACATTACTGGTGGTCTCTCTCACGCTTGTTAACAGTTTACATCATCGACTGGTAATCAAGTGGTTTCTACCATGTTCGACATCAACTCATTTATTCGCATGGCTAGAATCGTACCAATTCGGGAAGTAGAAATGAAGACCCTGGATCTAGTTTCCACCATCCAGGCTGCGAGGAGTTTTGTATTCATTATCTAAGTAGACTAATCATAAACAGATGGCTACGTCCATACTGTGTCTACAAAAGTCTATGATTGTGATGTACTGCAAGATCATTCCTGTATCAGAGTAGTTAGTCTATTAGTTAAAGTTTTGATCTGAGTATGGGAATGCCTACCTCAGTGATGATATAATCTTATACATGTATTTTGTGTTGAAAATTGCAAGTTCTGACCAGGCTCTCCACGGGATAATCCTTGAAATGATAAAGCGCTTCACCCTTCCTAGATATTACAAACCCTAATCTATTCCAGGCTTCGCACTTTAGGGGGCAATCTGTTACACTAAAAAATGTCACCATGACTATTTACAGTTAGTATGGCTCAATCAACAATCATGCTACCCTCTTAGGCAAGTCTTATGCCTCTGCTCTCCATGTCAAACTTCAAAAAAGAGAGAAAGTCTTGTATAAATGTATTTATCTCTGGGGACGCAGGTTCTCTCAACCTTACCTGCGGGGACGCTCCCAATGTTCACAAACGCTGCGTCCAAAGACGCTCTGTATGTAAAGGGACAGGTGCGTCCCCCTGTAAAGGTTAGAATGCGCAAGTTTCATCTTTAAAAAGTTACTTGTGGTCATTTCTAGAGCATTCTAGAAGGTTGTTCGACGTGTATTGGGCGCCTCTAGATGGTTCATGCACTCCTATCAAAGAGGAACTTATCCCATCAATAAGGGAGCTATCCCACCCAAAGAGGGGATTATCCCATTGATGGTGGACCTGATTAACCTCCTCTTGAGCACTATAAATACAGGCATTGGGCCAGAAGGAGGAGGGGTTGAAAGCTATACATTTCTAAGGGTAAATGCTGCAGGAATTAGGACTCCCATTTAGAAGCTTGTGAGGAGAGATTGCCATCTTTGCTTTTTCTATTTGGAAGTGGGTGAGCTTTGTCAAAGTAGAGGAAGACTCTTGTGGACCCTGGAAGGAGCTTGCACAACACCAAGGCTCAGGTTGTAATGGTTCCTTTTGATTACCTTTAATGCAAATTGGTCCATTCTTCTCAATAACTTGTTGTTTATGGGTTATTTCATGTACTCCTTGGTCTATATGTTGAATATGCTTTGTTTTATGTTATAATCAGGTGCTATTTAATTGTTTGACTGTTGGTGATTGCAGGTTTTGGAGAAAAGGAGGAGCTCATCCAGATCAACAAAGCTTGGACTTCGACAACAGCGTTTGGACAAAGGTAAGAACGAAACACTTGATTTCTCATATCATAATGCATGTTTAGAGAAGGATAGCTCCAGTTTGTTTTGTTTGTCATTAGAATGTCTTAGACTTCTAGGAAGGTCGGTTGTGTCCACACTCTTGACTGATTCCGTGTGACACGCTTCCAAGTTTGTTATGAATTACCGGGTTGATAAAATTAGAGAAGGAAGCTCTAGGAGTTGTAGCATTATTGCTACAATACTGGAGCCCACCAGCATGTAGAAACATTATGTCCATGGAATGAGTATCCTTTAAGAAATCATCCATACCAACCTTTATACCATTGCCTCTATCCACAACATGTGAATAACAATAGGCTCTAATGTCCCCTTCCTTCTCCTATTGTGTCACCTTTGTAAATCCTTCAATCTTATTCCTAGTTATTTTGAGGGGGATGCTAGTATATTTAGACACTTAAGATTTAGTTAAGTTCAATTTGGTCTATGATATTTTTTAGGTAAAAGTATGCTTCTTTAGTATGAATTATTTACAATGTAATCCAATAGTCACAATATGTTATAGACGTAGAGTGAATTGATGGATCATATTATCCTCGATACTATAGTTATTAATCTATGGCTTAATGCTCAATTGTGGATTTAGAGCCCTTTAATGAAATTCTCTCACTCGCGATCAAAATCTTAAGCCCATGTTTTTTCATTTCCAAGATCTACTATTTATATACTATTTTGACCTAAATCGACCATTCCATTGGGTATCAAATTCTATTTTTAGTTAAGAACACCTTTCGTTTCATATGAATGATTGTTTGTTTTCTCGAGATACAACATTTTTTGCGGAACATGGATATGCAATCCAAATACATGATTTTTTGAACTTATTTTTATAGATTTCATATCTTATTTTTTTGTTTATATTCTTGTTTTTCTACTCTTTCTAGTCTATGTATACTCTTTTCCTTTCATTATGTGCGATTTTGGCATATTAGAGATAAGAGCACTTTTTTTTTATTGACTGTATATCCTCTTTTCCATGTGTTGGAAATGAATTCAACTATTATTAAGAATTATATACATACAAATAGAACATATAAACCATTGGATTCAACTTCCAAAGTTTATTGGAATTGTAATAAATTTTCACCATAACCCTAACAGATCAGGTGTCCAATATTCCTTCCCTTAATCTAAAGTGGTGTATATGAGTCCAAGAGGAGAGATAAAGTGACAAAATGAATGGAATCCAATTGTTGAATATGCTCTCTGAAATCATGATTTCTAGAAGACCATAAACAAAATGACGTGGGAAAACTCGAGGTCTCTACTGGTTGTGGTTTAAGGTTGACCACCAACTCTAGAACTAAAGCTTGAAGTATTTCCTAGAACAATTATAAATTTGGCTAGAAGTTGAAGTTTTTTGCTAGTGGAAGTGCTCCCTGATAGTGGTTTGAATATGACCATACACAAATGTCGATTTGAAGATTACTACAAGATAAAGTAACAAAAACTGAAGTAATTTGTAGATGGTGGTTTAAGGTAGAGCACCAACCAAAAATTCCATGCTTATGTAGAATGAATCTGTCTCTCACCGCAAATTTGAAACTAGCTATGGCTAATTCTGGCTCTAAGCTCTAGCACTGGCTCTGTCTTAGGTTGTAACTCAAGTTCGCTTGATAAATCTTTGAAGCAAGTAGCTAACCATAAATCATCCCCTGTCAGATAAAAGGTTATAAGATGAAGAGATATTAATTTCAAGACTATTCAATACTCAAGAAAAAATTATATGTTATGATTTCTACATCTTCTTGGCCATTCAAGACCATTTTCAAGAAGTGATCCATCCAAGGTGAATATATTTTCTTGTAGGGGTCTTTTTTTTGGAGCATATGTTTGAATGATGAGTATACTTACCACAATGTTCACAAGGGTGAAGATCAAAACATTGATAGTTCACATAGTCAATCCAATCATAATGTTGGCATCTAACAATCTATTGTGGTTGTGGAATAGGAGCAAGTGAAGATGAATCATCCTAAAGAAAACCAACATTATGAAACTTTATGGGCTTGGAATAGCATGGAATGTGAAAGGGAACATCCTTGTGACATCCAATATTGGTTCTTTTCTTGTTGTTAACAACCTCTTCCCAAGGTCTGATGATGGGCTTGGGAAGTGCAGGTTGAACCTCTGCATCTTTACGAAAATTTATTCCTAAAATGACCTCACAAAGCTAATTAATATTTGACTATTGATGAGAGTTAGACTCAAAAAGAGAGTAGTTGTAAACAAGAACCAATTTAGAATCATGACTCTTCTATTGCAGCGCATCTTGTTGTAGATGAGATTCGAGTTGGAGAAACTTAATATTGTCTTGTGCATATTGTAAACATTTTTGAATGTTGGAGAGAGTGTCCTTATTGATTATGACTATGTTATGAACAATAGAGAGTATTAGAGTGTTCAATAACTCTATTACATTATTAATTAGAGTCATTTTTCCAGTAGCTCAATATTATAAAATTGAGGTTGTTGACTTCTGATGAGCACCAGTATTGCAACAAGAATGCTGCAACTCCTGGAGCTACCAACTTTACTTTATCAACCTGGCATTCGTACAAACTTGGAGGTGACAAAGTTGTATACACAAGTAAAATTTATGGTTCTGCCTTTTGTCATTGTTCAACTGGCGAGAGACCATTATGGTTTTCAAGCTAGAATTCTATGGATTCAAAGAAGCTTGATTACTAATGAGAGAAAGAGAAATCTACTCTAGGAGAAATCTTGTCTACTGCAATAAGGAAAATGACTGAAATCATATGCTAAAAACACACCATTCCCTAACTAACTACTGAGAAAATATGCTTTGCAAGAATGCCAAGCTAACATGTATTAAATGCTTTCATCATAAGAATGGAACTTCAAAACATCAAACATCACTACTGTGCATGTAAAGGACTGAAATAAATTTGTTTTTTCCTTTTATTCTTTTTATGGAAAATCAAGTGTGAACCCTAATCTATTTTGGTGATGTGGTAGGTGGCACAGGGATGCTAGTGGATGGTTGGGAGGTTTAGGAGACTCTCAAGTACCCTTTTGTGGCTTGCTATAAGTTTTCCCTCAATTCTGCCTCAAAATAGGCCACTACAGGAAAACCTATCGGATGTCCTAAAACCCTACAGGATTCCCTGTATTTCTACAGGATACGAGAAAAATGATGGGTGATGGAGGTGATGGAAGTCTTAGGGAAGGTGGTTGGTAGGTGGAATGGAGTCAGAAAATTCCTAGGGTCACTCAAAACTCAAAACCAAGGTTAGGAGATGGTTGGATTTGCTCAACATGCTTGGAGGAGTTTCTATGTAAAATGATGAAATTGGTGAAGGTCTTGGTGAAAGAAAGGAATGATTATGGATGGATGAAGTTGGAAGGTGGTTGCTTGCTATGGGATCTCTCTCTACTTCTGAAACACCTACTCTGCATCAAACATTGATGTTTGACAAAAAAATCATGTAAACAAGTAGAATTCTAATAAGCTATAAAAACATAGTTTAATGAGCTAGCTGTCTACTTCACACATGAGGAAAATTGTAGAATAAAATGGAGTCATTGATGAGATCTACTATAAGGTTGAAGATGAAAGAGATGGTAATTAAATCCTACACTTGAAAATTGATCAAATGCTGGTTCAAGTACAGTAAACTCTAAATTCTATGAGAGTCTTTTTGGGGCTTCATAGGGGTCCTTTCCCTAAGTCATATCCCTAAAGGAAGAGGTGAGGCCAAGACACCTACTAACAATTTTTTCATACTTTTTTCCCTTCTAACCTGCTTCTGAAGTAAAGCACAAATGGAAGCAAACTAATAAATAGACTAATCAAATCTAAACTGCCTGCAATGAAATACTTCTAGGGACAATTTAATCATGAATCTATGAAACTAATCTAAGAATACAGATACAAGAGGAGGATTCTTTGCTTCTAGGGTTGGGCCTGTTGTGGGGAAAAGTATCCGACTCGGAATGACCCTATCCCTACTCTAAGGGTGATAGTTCCTTAGCAACAACTGAAAGTAAAGCTTTGATATTTTTCCTTTATGAAAGTACAGAGAAGGAAGAAAAGATTGACCAACCGATGTCTTTCGCTTTTGTCGATCCTGTCTTCTCTCTTTGCCTCTTGTTCCCAGCTCCTTGCTCCTTTTGCCGGCCCAGCTACACAAAGATCCTGCAAAAACAAGAGAGGGAAACTACAAGAAACATGTACTCATAACTGATGCATGGATTAGAATGGATCAAATATACAGATAAAAACAATACATCATTGCAATACAAGTATATAGGAGAACACCAAAAGCTTTATTGATAGAAGATAAAGGTTCTGAGAAGGTTACAACCATAAATGGCTCCAATCCAGCAGCACCTCCCCAGCAGCAAGAAATCTCCTCTTCTCCTCTATAAAAGCAATCACCCAATAACTCTAACTGTAAACCAACAGCACTTCCTTACTTTGCACAAAATTCCAGCCTCCCTAGACCTCATAGAAGAGCTCTATATATAGGGTAGAAGGAGAAAGGATGAGTCAGCTTGAGACTGACATAAAGCTGCCTTGTGTCCTCTCCCTCTTCAGTTAAACTTCAGTTCTTGAGTCCACTTGGAGATCCTTGCTTCCACATGGAGATCAAGTATCTCTTACTCATCATAGGGCGAATTCCTTGAACCAAGTGTCAGTTTGGAAGCTTCCTGGGCAGTTGACACCTTGCAGAATGACTGTGCCACTTGGCCAATCTCGCGCAGGTAGCCTTCATTGGTTTTGACTTTCAGCGCAGGTACAAGGAGGAGCAGTTGACATTCAGCGCAGATGCTCAGTGGAGCAGCTGACATGATCCAAAAATAGCCTGTTTTTGAGTGTTTTCAGGTGGAGAACTGATAGGAAGTGCTGTGGTTTGCTGACCTTGTTCCTCTAGGGGTAAGAACAACATGTTTAGGGACTTTGGATCCCTGTAATTATCGACATTTCATGCTCCATGCTGTGAGGCACAAAAATGTCTATAACAGTTGCCCCCTAAAGTATGAGGCCGTTTATCGGGTGAAATGCTTTATCCAGAGGGTCCGAAGTTCATTCAAGTACTGAAAGGTGCCCTGTAATACAATACAATACAATACATTATTTTTCATTCTGTTTTCATGATCTAGCTGAGGCGGGCATTCCCATGCTCAGCTTTATAAATACATTTTGGTACATAGAACAGACGATCGTCTGATGGTAGACTGATAATTTTCTGCTGAAATTATCATCCTTTGAGTAGGATGATCATCTGCTGCAATGATGTACATGACAAATGCTTTTATATTTCCTGAATATGTATCGCAACCCGGATGGATGAAACTAGATCCGGGGTCTTCAAACTCGTTCGATCTTCACTCTAAGTACAAGTCGATCCATGTGAGAATTTCGCTGAAGTCGAACATGGAAAGACATCGCTTGATTACCGGTCAATGATGAAAACCGTTAACAAGCGCGAGAGGAATCACCGATAATGATAATGACCCTCAAGGTACTGCAGTACAATTCACGTGGCGTGAATAAAGGACTTGGCGTCGAACGCCACGCAAAATCTTCTGGTCGAAGGTCATTGATGTATACCTGTCGCCGGAAGTGAGAAACTTGCCATTGAGGCATGCAAGCTTCAAAGTACTGATGGGGTTGTTCCTAGATCAACTTCTTGGATAATGAGCTGAAGTCGACAAGAAGCGATCCGTCAAAGGAGGGCCTTAATGAATCCCACATCAATGACACGGAACGGAGCTAATGATTTTAGTGGAGGTGAAAACAAACTGTGACATATGATTCAGGGTGGCGATCATGAATGGATGAAGGATAATGTATGGCAGTGGATGGGACACGGTTGACACTTTCAGAATGACCTCTCTTGAACATATAACGACACTGATGCGATGGATCGGTAGAATTACCCCAAAATGTGGATGGTTTGGCGAAGACCATGGTGATGAGACCGGTGAATGAAACAACCCAACCCGATGTGGTGCGGAAGAAAAGTGTCATGTTCAAGAGCGACTTACTACCATTAAGGTTTGATGTTCTCCCAATTTTTCCCCAGTCATTTCTGACCAGTACCTCTTTATTTTTGTCAAGCTTGAGGAGGATAACATATGCTTGTTCTATAACCTGCCCTTCGGGCAAGCCCATCGCTATGATTTAACGAGCTTAGCGATAGGGAAACTCGTTCTCGTCTAAAGACAAGTTTGTCGCTATTTAATCATTTTAACGAGTCTAACGACAAGGAAAACTCGGTCCTTTTCATTTTTAGAGAGTCTGAAAAGGTACAGAAAGTTAACTCCATAATTCCTTTTTCGTCATCTAATCCCTTAAGTCCGAAAAAGTATAAAACAATACAGAAGGGATGGGTGTTCGGTACTTTTAACGAGCCGAACAAGACAAGCGCTCGATCTTTTTGCGTAATAATCCCTCAGGTCCAAAAAGATTAAAATTTAGAGGAGGGATAGCTCTTCCGGTCGTTTAACGAGCTGGAAGGCCAAAACTCGGCAAACTTTTCATATTTTACGAGTCAGTGAAAAGAGCTCAAAGAAGACTCGTCTTTTGAGGAACGAGTGATAAACAGGGATAGCAGCAGATTCCAGGTACAGGTTGGAATTTTCCAATCACGGCAGTGTCACAAGGATGGCTAGGTGAAATCACTCTTCGCAGCTGTTTCTCAAAAGAGGTAAACACACAAATGGAGGTGAATGATCGGCCAAATGAAAAGTGGAGGTGACGGTGCACAAACACGACCAAGGCTTTTATGGCTGATGAATTTACGATCTCAAAAGGTTATTTACCGGTTCATTTTTTCTGAATGAGCTTGAACTCCAGGGGAAGATTGCTCACAACTTATGTTTATTTTTTAACGAGCATGAACTATGTGCTAAAACTGCTCAGATCTTGCGTTTATTTTTTAACGAGCATGAACTATGTGCTAAAACTGCTCGATATACCAGTCATAGAATAAGAACGCCTCCTGTGAGATAGCTATTTTTTAAGGAGCTTTATCTCACGAAGCTATGCTCCAACTTTGGCAAGTTTTTACCTTTGCCCCACAGACTTTCTTCATGCAAGGTCGGAATCGGCTAATCCTACGAGTTTAAAGGGTTAGACCTACAGGTTTAAAGGGAGGACCTAAAAATTTAAAAAAATAAATAGTCGTCCCTCGCTCACATTCCAAAAGTTTGCATGCCCCCAGGTATAGGATAGAATTTCGAGGCTGCCCCTCCTCTCCCCTACCTCTACTTTTCTTTGGGTGTTCACAGCTACTTGTCATCTTGCCAATCTAATGTTAACGATACTAGTCTTCTCGTTATTTTAAGGGGTCTTACGCGGTACTCAGTCTTCCCGTCGGCCCAACTTTTAACGAACAGCTATTTGTGACAAGAGAAGAACACTACTCAAAGACAAAACATTGGTATTATTGAGGGAGGCTTGTCTCTTTCTTATTATCCGAAGAGGGTTCTATTTGCTGCCACAAATCAATCTCTTTCTTCGGCGATGTCTATCATTGGGTTACTCAAAGATGGTTACCCTCTGTCACAACAATAGAATCTCTTTCTTTGGAGGCTGCCCCTACTTATCCTTCAAAACATTTGTTTTAATGGGTGAGGCTTGCTTTTCCCCAAAGATGGTTACTACTTGTTGCAATAAGGGAATTCCTACTTGGGCATTGCCCACCTCTTTAGACAAAGGTGAATGACTCTTTTGCCAAACACATAACTTTAACAAAAGAATACTATTCCAGAACAACCCCTCTTCCATCCACGGACGGGGTACGGACTAGTCATATTCTTCTGCGGAAATTCTACCTTATACCCGGGGTTTCTTCTGCCCGAAGCAGACCAGGGTGCATGCCCCCTGGGTTCCAGTCTTTCTTTCCGAATCACTCGCACTCATCGGGAAGGAGGACTGGGGGTGGAGGCGAATCTTGTGTGAACAGACCATTTAGGATTGGTATTTGACTATTTGCGATGCGAGATCCTGGAAATGAAAGTTGGTCTACGAGCTTGACCATCCTTCCTTCATGTGGAAAACACATTACTCTAAAGAGTGAGGAGACTATCGCTCCCATGCAATAAATATAGTCACGTCCAAGGAGTAGGTTATAATCTAAGGGTCCTTGGATGACCATCACATTCAAATTGACAGTCTTCCCTTTCAATGTAACAGGCACATTGGGAAGGATTCCTAATGGTCGACTGGTTCCTTTATCAAAACCTGAGAGATTTCTTAACTCAGGTAAAAGCGCCGGGGAACCCAGTGCTTTCCAAGCAACAGAGGAAAGGATACTCACAGACGCCCCTTCATCAATGATAGTACCAGCCATGATCATTCTATAGATCTGGACAATGATTCTGAATGGTACACTGGCTGGTAACCGGGGTCTGCCTAGTTGATTCCAATCAAAGGATACAACCAGGTTGCTTGGTGGTGGGACCGAATATACGGTCGGATATGACCCTGATGATGTTCCTTCCTGCGATAAAGGAATGGGCGCATTGCCCTGACGCTCATCAGAGTCGGTGCTGATGAAAAGAACCTGGATGGTGTCATCCTTATTCTCTTCAGTGAGGGTGTCGCATGAAGATGACTCTTCGGCGACGGTGTCATTTGAAGATGAAACTTCTGAAGGTAGAACCGGGTCAACTGCCGTATCGACCTTTGGACTCTTGTCCGGTCTGGATTCAGTAGGTTCATTTTCAGTGACTGACGCTTCAGCCGACCACTTGGGCGGGTCAGCTGGATTTTCAACTATCAAGGGATTAGGCGCGAGTTTTTGGTATCCAGGAGGAAGTCGTAACGGTGAAACCGGACGATCTTCCAAAACTCTTTTTGCCTCATCTAAGAATGGACATTTGTGGATGGCATGCTTGCCTTCACACAATACACAGGGTGATCTTGGTCTCCCTCTTCGTCCTTCACTCTCGCTAGTTGACAGACTGCAATCAACATGACTATCAGAGGTTGATGCTACCGGATTGTGCAACCTTGGGGACCAGTCCCTTAGTATCCGGGGAATACAAGGACAATCACGATGGAAGTGGGTCCCTTTGCAAATGACACATGACGATTTAGGCCCGGTCGGTGCAGTGTGTGGGTTTTTGTCAGCTGTCTCCTGCTTGCCCCCAGTCGCCTTCGCCATAGGCTCCTTCTGCTTCTTCTCTTTCTTCTTCTTTTCCTTCTTCTCCTTGGGAGACTGACTTTTTCCAGCTCTACCTCGCGAAGATGAAGGATCAGAGGAAGTATTGTAAGAAGTGGAAGGCTGGTGGGTAGTTCTAGATTGTTCTGACTGTTGATTCGACTGCTCAGGATTAGTGGCGATCTGGACTACATTAGTTGAAAAGAGCCATACAGGGAGGCCGATTGTCAATCCTGGAAGTGACAATGTTGCCATATGAGGCGCACCAACATCTCCCCAAGAGGAAAAGGGATTTGGACTTCCGCCAAGGTTGCCTCCTTGGTTGGTGGGCTCCATACTTTTCAACTGAAAGATCAACGTGGGAATAACAGGTGATTTTGTTCCGCTTAAAATAAATTTTATTAACGACGCTTTCAGAAACAAACTTGCTTTTTCATGTTTTAAGAGTCGAGAAAAAGCTAAAGATGACTCTAGTCGCCTTCGATGTTTTAATGAGCCCGAAGTGACAAATGCTCGGTTGGACCTTTTCAGCTATAGAGTTTGAAAAGGGCCAAAAGAAACTGCTCTGGAGATCTAGGCAGAGGGTGTGCCAAACCTTTCGCGAAACCACAGAATACGTTTTACGGTACGGGTGGTCGATCTTCGTGAATGCTGTGTTCACTGCATCGCGATCAGTAGGGCGGCCGACACGGCTTCCTAAGGATAAAGGCTTTATTCCTATAGGGGTCTCCCAATATACTCGACGGTACGTGGGAGCACAAATCCGTATTGATACTTATCGCTTCACCGTGGAGGAATCACCCAACCACTCAACGCTAAGATATCACGTTTAACGACGCCGGAACACGTCTCTAGCTTAGACCTCTATGTGTTTGCGTTATGTTTCAATGCGTTGTTATGTAAATTCAATTCATTTTAATGTTGATCTTGCTTAGCAGTTTGCCTTTAAGGATCACCACGAGATGTATATATACAACTTCCTAAATGCAATCTAAGATGAGAAGCAAAACTTTTCAATCTTTCAACTTTGAAAACCTTAATCTACTGAGGGAAAAGAAAGACATCAACTTTTCACACAGATCATGGAACACACACTAAATGCACTTTTTTCTAAATCAACATGCAAACTGTCAATAATGCACATGCACAATGCAGATATTTCTTTTCTTTATCCTTAATGTTGATGTAAGACAAAAAGGAAACTGTTGTGTAACTTTGAATCTAATTTCAAGCGGAAGTAAACAAGCTTGTCCACAATCAGAAGACACCTTAAGATTGACTTGTTTAGACACTGGAAATGTATAGGTTCAAACCACAAGGTGAAAAACAAACAAACTCAAACAGCCATGAATAGTAATAAAACTAGCTCTTAAGATCGCAAAGACACTTTTACAGTTCAGGATCTAAGAGGCCACAACTATACTGGTTTGCTTTTCACAATGGGAAACTGTAACTGAAACAAGAAATACTGAAAGAACAATCACAGTTTCATCACACAACTGAGGCGGAATAATGTCAAGGAAAGTTGGTTTACAGCAAGTACAAATGACAAGCAATCAGGAGCAAAACAACAGTGAAAACAGGGCTAAGACTCAGTAGGAAACCTCAGCAAGACACTGGCTAACTGGTCCAGCGCAGGCTCTGGTCTGTCAAACTGACTTTCAGCGCAGTTCCCGAAGGGAGTACCTGCGCTGAAATGCAGACTGCCTTTGGGCAGCCTGCACTGAGACACGAGAGTTGCGTTTACAAGGATTTCCGGGTCATAAAAAGCTCAAAAATTCACTGTTTTTGCTGAAATAAAAAGCTATAGGTCAAGTACAAGCTAAGGGATGATCAAGAGGATGAAAAGCTATCACAAAGAGCACAAGAGTCCTTGTGGATCAGCTCTTCAAATCATAAACTTGCTCAGAAACTGAGCCAGAGCAGCTGCCCTCTACTTTGCAATTGAAGGACTCAATTGCAGTTCGATTTGGTGCTCTCTTTGTTTATGAGATGAATAGCAAGAAACACAATAAACCAACAAGATACTAGGCTCCCCAGCGGAGTCGCCAGTTTGTTGTGGGGAAAAGTATCCGACTCGGAATGACCCTATCCCTACTCTAAGGGTGATAGTTCCTTAGCAACAACTGAAAGTAAAGCTTTGATATTTTTCCTTTATGAAAGTACAGAGAAGGAAGAAAAGATTGACCAACCGATGTCTTTCGCTTTTGTCGATCCTGTCTTCTCTCTTTGCCTCTTGTTCCCAGCTCCTTGCTCCTTTTGCCGGCCCAGCTACACAAAGATCCTGCAAAAACAAGAGAGGGAAACTACAAGAAACATGTACTCATAACTGATGCATGGATTAGAATGGATCAAATATACAGATAAAAACAATACATCATTGCAATACAAGTATATAGGAGAACACCAAAAGCTTTATTGATAGAAGATAAAGGTTCTGAGAAGGTTACAACCATAAATGGCTCCAATCCAGCAGCACCTCCCCAGCAGCAAGAAATCTCCTCTTCTCCTCTATAAAAGCAATCACCCAATAACTCTAACTGTAAACCAACAGCACTTCCTTACTTTGCACAAAATTCCAGCCTCCCTAGACCTCATAGAAGAGCTCTATATATAGGGTAGAAGGAGAAAGGATGAGTCAGCTTGAGACTGACATAAAGCTGCCTTGTGTCCTCTCCCTCTTCAGTTAAACTTCAGTTCTTGAGTCCACTTGGAGATCCTTGCTTCCACATGGAGATCAAGTATCTCTTACTCATCATAGGGCGAATTCCTTGAACCAAGTGTCAGTTTGGAAGCTTCCTGGGCAGTTGACACCTTGCAGAATGACTGTGCCACTTGGCCAATCTCGCCCAGCGCAGGTAGCCTTCATTGGTTTTGACTTTCAGCGCAGGTACAAGGAGGAGCAGTTGACATTCAGCGCAGATGCTCAGTGGAGCAGCTGACATGATCCAAAAATAGCCTGTTTTTGAGTGTTTTCAGGTGGAGAACTGATAGGAAGTGCTGTGGTTTGCTGACCTTGTTCCTCTAGGGGTAAGAACAACATGTTTAGGGACTTTGGATCCCTGTAATTATCGACATTTCATGCTCCATGCTGTGAGGCACAAAAATGTCTATAACAGGGCCCTAACCCAAGAGATTCAGCCCTCTGAGTTAACTCAATACTGGATCATGAAAAACTCGTTCTCATTATCAAAACATAAAATTAGATAGCAATGTCTTCCACAAGTCCGGAGCTCAAAAATAACTAGTGTTTTTACAACAAAATTTCAAATCCTAATGAGGCTCTAGGCCTCTTTATTTATACAACTAAAGTCCCCAATGACTTCCTTAAATCAAAGGAGGCCCAACTCCCAAACTCAAGAGGAACTAACTCTTTGACTATCACTTGCTCGACTACCTTTTGATCTTCATGACTTGGCTGCTTGAACTCCGAGCTAGTGTGATTAATGGAGGAATATTCAAATGAAGAAGGAGTAAATGAGGAGGATTTACCTCCTGCAATATCTCTCCCTTGTTCCATTCGAGTTTCAAACCTTAATCTTGCCAAAATTCCTCGATTTTCTCTTTCAAACCTACATTTAATGCATATTAGTCCACTAGGCATAATATCTCACTTTAACTCATCTCACTAAACAAAATATAATCAAAACATGTAATAAATTGTGACAAGAGCTGATTTGACTAAGCTACGAGGTGACTTAATGTCCATATAGTTACCCAATGATGAGGCTCATCATCACCCCCCTACTAAATGTGTTGCTCCCTCTAAGTAACTCAATCAATATCCATGTCTTTCATAGCTCTAGTGGCCTCCCTAACATCCCATGATTTTGTTGTGGTTTCCTCTTCCTATGCATAGAATCCTGCCTTCCTTTCTACCTCCTCCCACTGATTTCTTTCTTCCTCTTCCTTCCTTACTTCTAACATCCCCAAGAGCAGTGGTGGACTAAGTCTCAAGCCAATCCAATTGACTTTGAGCCATTGGATGGTCTTTTTGTACATGGGTATCCTATTTAGTGCTTCTCTCATCCTTTGAGGAGAATGGTACTCTCTTATTTTCAAACTATATGGAAAAGTATTCCATCTCCTTTGGCAAGCTTGCATGTTGTCATCCCCTAACAGTCTGAACATATCCTCAAAATGTGTAATTGCTTGCTCTTGGGCAACAAGATACCTGGGTGCAAGTTGAGGATCATTTGTAATTAAATTATGTGTGCTAGTGACAACCACTAGATTGGACTGCTCAACTCTTATCATGAGAGGCTCAATTTGTTCCCTTACCAATATCTTCTTCATTTCTACATTCCTTGCTTCCTCATGGTTCATCCATGATGCCAAATTCATCAAATGTAAATCCCCCAGCTTTGCATTAGGGCCCCATACATTCCTATCTATCAAAGCCTTGTTATGCAAGTAGAACTTAGACATCTTAGCCCTATCCTCTAATGTACTTTGATCACAGAGATCAATGAACTATCTATAATCCTGGAATGACATAGTGCCTCTCTATGCTAGGGTCTTTATTTGGAACTATAGCCATTGTTCATTAAGGTATAATGCATACGACTTAGTTGACATCCTACACTAGATTGCTTCCAAAGATAGACTGGCCATGGATGCGAATTGATTCTCTCTTTCTTGTAGTTTTCCTTTCAACCATGCATTTTTTGCCTGCAACTGAGCCTTCATTATGGCGCCTCTGTCCCTCAAGCTACTTAGCTCTTTGCCCATCTCTTTGAGATTTTCCTCCATGTGACTAATTTCCTCCACTCCGTTGGACTTGGCAATCTGCATCCATCTATGTGTTTTGGCTCTTTCTTTCTCAAGATCAAAGAATAATGGAATGGAATTTTTTTGTGGAATGACCCTTCACCCCTCAATAAATCTGTAGTAGGAGTCAAGGTTAGGTTGAGGACTAGGTTCCCATAGCTTTGGGTCCTCTCTCTTTGTTTCTGGCTACATACTTCCTTCCTAATCCAATTTTTGATTTTCCTGTAGGTTTAGTAGAGTTTCCTGTAGGGCGGCCTCTGCTTCTTGTAGGTCCTATTGTGTATCCTATAGGATGTCTTTTCCCCTTGAGGAGGTAGATCTAGTTATAGGCCTTCTCACATAGGTGATAGGAGACTTAGGGGAGGTTTGTCATGAGGATCCTTCTTCTTGAGTTTTTATAAGAGGAACCATCTTCTCATGTCGTTTAGGTGAGTCCTCAATAAAAGTGGGAACCTTGGTTAGAGTTTGGGGTTTTCCCTGCCTTGTCCTTATACTTTTTCTTGTTCTGAAGTATAAGGGGGTTTGCCATTGTCTTTTGCCTTTTTGTTTGATAGGGTGCTAAGGGCAATGAGGGAAGTTGCTACCTCTTTCTCAGTGGGTTCCAAAGACACCCTGGGTGACTCCTCCTTGTCTTCTACCTCTTCTTTTTCGTTTCCCTTTTCACCCTTGTCTTTCCCCTCTTCTTCTCCCTCTAGATCCTCATCTTTTTTATCAGTGTCCTCCTTGACATCTTCCTTTGTTTCTTCATCACCTTGTTCCTCTTTCTGTTCCTCTTCCTCCTCATCTAACTCCTCTTCAACCCTCTCTTCTTCTTCTCCATCTGTTTAAGTCTCTTCTTCATCCTTTACACTGACAGTAGCGCTCATATCATATGTGAGGGCTTTGATATCCTCCTATGTCTGCGTGTCTCTAAAAATTTCCCATTGGATAGGAATTATGAGGTTTTGGAGGGCATCTTCTATGATGATTCTAATTAACCCATGATGGGCTAGCTGTTGGTAGTTTCCTTCCTACGCCTTTATGCTTGTATCTATCAGTGATTGCAAAAGGAAGTATGGTATGCTGAGCCTATGGTGACGAGGTGTTTCTGCTCCAAACCTCAATTATTCAAGAAGCCTAAAGTGATATCCATAAACCACACTATACCTACCTTCACATGATATGTATTTTATAAGGTGGTAGCTTACCTCATTCCATAGGTATGGCAGGCTTGTTCTCCTTACTCCATTCTTGTCTTCAATGGGCTCCTCTCCCTCTAAAAAGAATTTCCTTTTGGCAGTTTGGCTATCCCCCTTGTCTTCCTTTTTCCAAGGCACTCCCAGGGGAAGTGTGGTAATTCTGCTTATGATTTTAGGGGTAAGCTCTATGGAGTGACCCCTCACCACAAAAGTGGCAAGGGTTCTTTTCAGTGGAATGAGAGAGAGAAAAAAATCTCAGGCTACTTCATCATCATACCCCCTTAATTTCTCAAAATACCCCATCCAATTATGCCTTGTGAAGATTTCTAGCACAGGAGGGTGTTGGTGAATCCTCATAGAGTTCATGGGCTCCCTTCTATTAAACCCCCCCATCATTTTGTCGGGTGAATTTTGAGGAGTAGAGACGTATGATATGAATTTTAATGGAGGAAATGGGACTGAAATACTTGTGGAACTATTCCCTTACACAACTATCAAATTCAATCAAACTAGGAGATTTTTCTATTCTTTTCACTTGGAAAAATGGAAGGAAATGTAGAGCCTACCTCCTCATGGTTCTTTTTTAGCCAACCCCTATGTTTCCTCCTCTGAAACTGCTCTATGCCATGATGTAGACTACTTGACTATATCCTGTAGGATTCCTATGTGATCCTGTAGGATTTCCTTTGTGATCCTATAGGATGTCCTACGCAAGAGAAAGATCAAATTTTTCTCTTCTGTAGGTAGCTTGGGTATGAGAGCAACTTTGCTAGAGTGAGCATTGAGAATATGAATGAATGAGTGCATCGGGATCAATGGTTATTTCCTCTTATGGTCGAGTTGAGTGAGGTGGTGTGCTAGAATTCGAGGTACGATTTTATATTTTTGGATTGTTGGTCCCCACATCCACATCATCATTCTCCTCTCCTCCTAATCAACTCCCACTTCAGGAATCTGTAGTCTCAACTTCTTCTGACATCATTCTCCTTTTATTTGACTTGATTGCTTCCACGTGTGTGGGGACTAATTGTTTTGTCCTCATTGAGTGAATGAAGGTGGCCAAATTAATTGGCCACCTTTCACTTATAAACCAACTCATCCACAATCTTTACACCTTTTTATTACATTATGAAAATGAGAGAGTGAAGCGAGATACTTACCTGTGGTGATAATACCTTGTTGTAGTTTGTTGAGGGCATGAGGTGCTTGCTGCGTGTTGGCTACATGTTATTTCTTCCTCCCTTCTTTTATATATATTTCCCTTTGATGATTGCCTTGATATGCAGGTACTTGGTGTTGAAGATGATTGTGTTGCTGTTGCTATGGAGTTTCTTATACCATTGGATCTCCATGCTAGAAGCTCGTTGCAACTCATGATTTTTATTCTGTGGGACACGCTGCTACATGATTTCCTACAGAATGTCCTATAGTTGCTTCTCCCTCAAAAATTTTAATCATTTCCACTGTTGGGACTTCAGGATGATGACATGGATATAGAGGAGGTCTAGTAGTGTGAATAATGATAAATACATTCAGGTGATGTTCCCCTCTTCTCTCTGTTTCATCTTTTCTCTGTGTTTTCTCTTGAAGACAGTGAATTTTTTGAAAACTGATTTCTTTTTAACGATGAATGCAGTGGTGATCAAGGTGGAGAGAGGTATGGTAATGAAATTGTGATGTAGGTTTTTTATTTTTTGACATGGGAAAGTCATTTCCTTGTCCTAGGGTTACTCACTTTAGGATTCTAAAGCCACTAGGGATCCTGTAGGTTTATAGGGAATCCTGTAGAAAACACAGTACCCTTGCAAACTGAGGCAAATGAGTGAAAAAAAATGAAAGGAATGGTGGAATGATGAAGGATAATGAATGATGAAATAAAAATATGACTGAAATAGTTCCATTTTGATTCTCCTTTGCTCTCTGATCATCCTCCTGCTGGCCTGCAAAAAAATTTTCATGAATTTTCTTTTCTCTTTTTTATTTTTTGAAAACAACTAGTCTGCCTCCAAGAAGTTTTCATTCTAGCTTCTTGCCTTGGGCACCTCAAGAGAGGTTTTCACCCAGAGATGTTTCTATTTCTCTTTTTTCTTTTTCTCTTTTGACACCATTGGGTTGCCCCAAGAAGCTTTTAGCCCAGTAGTGGGACTTAAGCGCCTCATGGAGGTTTTCGCCTGAGTCTCCTTATTTTTCTTTTTTCTTCTCAGTGACTTGATGAGGTAGGAGCTGAGACTTGTCCCACCACCATAACTATTTTATTGATACCATCAATGAACTCTTTCTTTGATAATGGCCTTTTGTAAACTTTCAATCTGTGCCCATTAACAAGTAAAGGAATGGCCTCTACATCTATGGTTCTGATCTGCACTGAACCATTATCATGACATCTCTCTATAACATAAGGCCCTAACCATCTTGTCCTTAACTTTACCTTAAAGCCTTTATAACTAGAATCATATAACAAGGCCCAATCACCTTCTTCAAATTTCTTATCTTTGATGTTCTTATCATGCCAGATCTTCCTCTGAATTTGAGTTACCTCTGTGTGTAGGAGGGCCTGCATTCTGAACTCATCTAAACCATTCAACTGGAGCAATCTCTCCTTTTGTGCACTGCTTAGATCTAGATCTAGTTGGGATACCATCCTCATTGTATTATACTCAAATTCAATGGACAACAGGGCCTTTTTCCCATAGACCAACTCATAGGGTGTGAATCTGTTATGAAACCAGCTCACAAAAGATAGAAAAGATGGATCAATGCCTTAGAATTCAGCCTCTTCGAGGGGGAAACCTCCTTTACATTACATAAATGAAAAATTCTTGGATGATTCAAATGAAAAAACATCCTTTCTATATATAGGAGTCTAAGGAGTCACAATATAACCAAGCCAGCCTAACAATAATAATATAAAGGCACAAAAATAATAATAGAGGGATTCTATGGGGCACAGTAATAACAATATGGGGACAATATGGGCACAACAATATTAATAAGGGATACAACTACAATAGTAATGGGGTAATCACTGGTATTATAGGGACCTAATATGCCCCTCTACTTCAAAAAAGTTTTGTCCTCAACGCTTGAGTAGTTCTGGATGCTTCTATATAAAATTCTCATCCTCCCATGTGGAATCTTCAGTGGATAAGTTCTTCCACTTGATGAGATACTCCGAAATTGATCGATTTCGTAGCTGTCGAGTTCTCGCTTCTGTGACTACTTCCGATTCCAATATAATTTTTCCTTCCTCGTCAAGTTCTGGCAATATTGTTTGAACTGGGAGCTTCTCGCCTATCACCTTCTTTAAACATGAAACATGGAAAATTGGGTGCACTCGAGAAGCTGCAGGAAGCTCCAATTTGTATGCCATAGTACCAATCTTTTGCAACACCTTGTACATACTATAATACTTTGGTGATAATTTATTATCCTCCTTGAGAGACATTTTTTTATATGGTTGTAGCCGTAGGAATACCCAATCACCTACATCTAAACTTCTTTCAATACAATGTTGATCTACCTGTTGTTTCATTCTATTCTACGCCAACAAGAGGTTATCCTTTAAGAGTTGGAGGACTTGTGGTTGATGCTCGATGTGATGTTCCATTGCTTGAACCTTAGAATTTTCTCTTAAATATGATGTGATGGATGGTGGCTGATATCCATAAAGTGCCATAAATGGGGTCACTTTTGTTGTATTATGGAAGGAAGTGTTATACCACCATTCAGCCAGAGGTAACCATTTGACCCATTGTATCTGTTTATCAAATACAAAGCAACAAAGATATCCTTCCAAACATTTGTTTAATATCTCAATTTTCCCATCAGATTGAGGATGATAAAATGCGGTATGAGCTAACTGAGTACCAAGACAAGAAAATAATTCTGTCAAAAAATTTCCAGTGAAAATGCGATCTCTGTCACTTACAATAATCTTTGGGTTTCCATGTAGCTTTTGAATTGTTTCCATAAATGCAGTACAAACTGTATTGGCTTTAAATGGATGTGATAATGCACAAAAGTGTGCATACTTGGTAAGTCTGTCAACTACCACCATGATGACAGTCTTTCCCTCAGACTTGGGTAAACCTATGATAAAATCCATTGAAACCTCCTCCCAACGTTGGCTTGGAAAGGATAAAGGTTGTAATAGACCCAAGGTCTTAATTGTTTCAACTTTATTTTGTTGGCAAACCAAAATTCCGCCACAAACTTTTGAATATCCAATTTAAGGCCATCCCAAAAAAATTCCTTCTTAACCCTGTGGTAAGTTTTTAAACATCCCGAGTGCCCTCCTAAGGGACCTCCCATTGGAATGGAAAGCATTGGGCTACTCAATACATATTCTCCCATGGATAGCTTGATATTATGGCAGTTTCTAGAGAAATTTATCATTCCTCTACTTGCAACCATTACTTGACACTCTGGTGCTAGATATATGAAGCAATTCAATTCTTTTGCTATCTTACAATGAATAAAATTGTGTGTACTTCCTAAATCAATCAACACTGTTACCTTTTTCTTCTTGATATGTCCTTCTATCTTAATAGCTTGAGGAGTGGTAATTCCAGCCAATGCATTACAACATATGGTTGGATTCATTACGTCTTTATCTAGGGTTTGTTCCTGGAGTATATCCTCTTCTTTTGAAATTTCTTGTTCCTTTTCTTCCTCCTCTTTACAATCTATGTAGAATAATTTCTTCTCAGCACACTTATGACCTTTAGTGTATTTGCTATCACAACTGTAACAAAGCCCTTTTTCTCTTTTTTCTTCCAATTGTTGTGGTGTCAACATTATATGTTGTGGAAGGCTAGGGTCAACAACACTTACATTTTTATAGTTGTGAGTGGTAGGCTTCCTGGTTGCCATAATTTTTCTTTCCATTTTTCTTGCTAACCTGAATTCCTTCTCCAATGAATCAGGTTCCCAAAGGCGAACCTCATGTTGGATATTATCCTTTAAAGTCCCTATGAACACATTAATCCTATGCTCTTCTAGAATATCTTTTACCCTTATGTTCAATTTTTGAAAGTCCTCAATGTCATCCATCATTGAACCCTTTTGTTTGAGACTTATTGGTTGGCTAAAAAAAGTGTTGCTTTTTGTATCCTCATAATGTTTTGTCAATTCTTCTGTAAAAATTGCCCAAGTGACAATTTGTTTGTGAGAGAAGAGCCATTGATACCATACAAACTATATTCGTTCCAAATATAAAGTGGCAATACGTACCTTTTGTGTGTTTTACACATTATTGAGATCGAAAAATTGCTCCATCTATAGTATCCATGTTGCGAGATCCTTGCCATCAAACTTCCTCATATCGATTTTTGGAATATGGTGGTTGTTAGATCCAATGTTAGAGTCTATGAAATCATGATTAACATTTATTTTTTTCTCGTCACGAGTTTCCTTTACTACCATTTCACCATTAGTAAGTATTTCTTGTAGAAATTTTGTCAAATCTGTCTTCAAATCTGCCATGCCTGTGTTCAAATATGTCTACAAATCTATCTTCAAATCATCCATCTTAGCTTCGATGTCATTCATCTTAGCTTATACATCTTTCTTTAAACCATCCATCTTAGATTCTGTTACTTTTTGTGCGAGTGACATTTGTTGCACTTGGTCTTGTAATTTTGATATATCATGTTGCATTTCTTCCTCTTCTTCATAAGTCATGCTAGAGCTTTCAGGTTGCTTACTAGATGTTTGCATTTTCTTTCCTCGAGGCATTAGTTACCAATAATAATGCTATACTATTGCCTTTACATTCATTCAAAATAATTTTTCAAACCAAGCATAAGCAAAAATTTAAAAAAATCTACACACCCTTTTTCACTTTGTAGGAGCTTGATATTGCCTCTGATGTATCTCTGTAATTTCAGATCTTCCAGTTCTGAAATTATGACCTATGGTAACCCTCTGCGTCCTCTTTCCAATGCCACCAGTCTGATCAAATTTATATTCTCCAAGAAATATTTATGCACAATCTCCCAAGATGACCTGATTATATACCTTTTAAGAAGAGCAAACTTGTATGAAGTGCCACGTGTCACTGTTTCAACCTTAGGATCTGAAAAATATATACAGGAAACTACAGTCCATCCTATTTCTGTAACTTTTTACAAAATTTTAATCTGATGCTAAAAACAAAAGTTATGACTATTTTCCCAAAGTCACCTATTTGGAATGTAATTCAGGAGTCTGCAAAAACACTGACTTCCTCATATCATATCTCCGCAAATATTGCGCAAAAAGCTCTGAAATTCGGACCCAAGGTTTAGTGTGATTTCTTCTCAAATGGTTTTTGTTTTTAGCATCTGAAAAATCTCAGAAAATAAGTTATAGCGCAAACGCCACGATGACCTGTTTGGAGCAGCAAAACCCTAGAATTCAAATCTCTGATACCAAATGTTATGAAACCAGCTCACAAAAGATAGAAAAGATAGATCAACACCTTAGAATTCAGCCTCTTCGAGGGGGAAACCTCCTTTACACTACATAAATGAAAAATTCTTGAATGATTCAAATGACAAAACCTCCTTTCTATATATAGGAGTCTAAGGAGTCACAATATAACCAAGCCGACCTAACAATAATAATATAAAGGCACAAAAATAACAATAGAGGGATTCTATGGGGCACAGTAATAACAATATGGGGACAATAGGGGCACAACAATATTAATAAGGGATACAACTACAATAGTAATGGGGTAATCACTAGTATTATAGGGACTTAACAGAATCTAGTGGTGTTCTTCCAGGTGGTATTATAGGCCCAGGTGGCCTAAACTAGTCTATCTGCCCAATCTTTCCTGCCGCTGCTAACCACTTTGGTCAGGATGCCCTCCAATGCTCTGTTGGTCACCTCCACTTGCCCATTAGCTTGTGGGTGATAGGGATTGGATGTTCTATGCTTGATCTTATGTTGGCTTAACAAGTCTTCAATCATGTTGGCGGTAAACTAGTTGCCTTGATTAGTGACCAGTTCTCGAGGTGCGCAAATTTATAAAATACATTCTCCCTTAATAACTCAGCCACATTCTCCTCTATTGCTACCTTAATTTCCTTAGTTTCAATCCACTTAGTTAGATAGTTAGTGCACATAATGATATACTGCTTTTGCTTGGAAGGAGGGTCAATAGGTCCGATGAAGTCCATGCCCCACTTGTCAAATGGCTCAAAAGTCACTTGAGGATGTAGAGGCATTTCATCTCTTGGAGTAGGCTTTCCCATCCTTTGGCACTGATCACAGTGACGTATATCTTTTCACATCCTGATGAAGAGTGGGCCAATAATACCAAGCTTGTAACACTTTAAATGTTGTCCTCTTTACTGCAAGGTGACCTCCATAAGGCCCACCATGATAGGTCAGAACGATTTCAAAGACTTCCTCCTCCCTGACACACCTTCTCAAAATTTGATCCACACCTAGTTTGAAGAGGTTTCCCCCAATCCAAGTGAAGGGGACGCTCTTCCTCACAGTCTTGATTTTCTCTTTTGAGGACAAATTCGGTGGAAACTATGTAGATACCAAATAGTTTTTTATATCAACAAACCATGGAGAGAACTGAAATGGAGAATAAGTGCTCATCTGGTAACTGATCATCAACCATTCCCTCCTCATTTGTAGGAAACGTTAATCTGGACAAAGAATCTGCAACAAAATTTTCCTTGTCAGGCTTATCAACAATAGTTAGATAAAACTGATGTAGTAAAAGTAACCATCTAATTATCTGGGCATTCACATCAGGTTTAGTCATTAAATATTTGGTTGCAACATGGTCAATATGTACAAATGTTTAATAGCCTGTAATAGAATGGATAAACTTGTTCAATGAATACACAACAAATAGGAGCTCCTTTTCGGTCACTGTGTAGTTTAGTTTAGCCTTTAATAGATTCTTGCTCATAAATTAAATGGCATGAGGCAATTTTTCATCTATTTGGCCTAGGGCTTCTCCTACGGATTTTTGTGAGGCATTAGCATGAATATTAAAAGGAAGGGCCCAATTTGGGCCTTAGAGAATTGGTGCAGTGGTTAACTTGTCCTTTAGGGTGTCAAGGGCCTCTTGAAAATTTTTTTACCATACAAACTCAGAGTCTTTGGCCAACAACCCAAATAAAGGAGAAGCCAACTTGTTGAAGTCTTTTATAAACCTTCGGTAATATCTAGCTAACCCTAGGAAAATTCTGACATCTCTCTGCTTTTGTGGAGGTGGGACCCTTTAGATGATAGCTATTTTGTTTGGGTCCACCCGTAGTGCTTGCTAAGATATTGAATGACCTAGCACAGTCCCTGTAGTCATCAAGAACTCACATTTTTAGGGACTGAGAGATAGGTTCATTTCAATGCATTTGTGTAGCACCTTACCTAAGTTGGACAAAGCCTCCTAGAAATCACATCCATAAGGTGTAAAATCATCCATATAAATTTCTTCGCATCATGGACTAACTCAACAAAGATACTTAGGACTGCTCTCTGAAAAGTGGCAGAAGAATTGCATAGGCCAAAAGGAAGGACCCTATAGGAGAAATTAACCCAAGGACAAGTGAAGGTGGTTTTATCCTGGTCTTCTAGGCTGATCTGGATTTGATTGTACCCGCTGAATCCATCTAAGAAAGAGAAAATATTTTTCCCTCCCAGACCATCTAGCACTTGGTCGATGAAAGGTAGAGGGAAATGGTCCTTCTTTGTGGCTTTGTTTAACTCCTTGTAATCAACACAAATCCTCCACTTACCATTTTTCTTTTCAACCAACACCAAAGGGGAGACCCACTCACCATCTGAGATAGGGTAAATGAATCATTCGTCTAGCAGCTTTTGTAGTTCTTCTTTGACTATATCTTTAAGAGCTAGATTCATCCTCCTTTGGGGTTTCCAGACTATCTTGCAACCTTATTTGATATAAATGTGGTGAGTACACACCAAGGGGTGCGCTCCCTTCATTTATTTGTAACTCCAAGCAAAGACATCCAGATGTTCCTTTAGCATGTTGCACAACATTTCTTCTCGGAGAACAGAAAGAGATGGATTGATTTTCAAAGCTCTCTCGGGGCCAAATTCTATGGTTTTGAAACAGAGAGGGTTGGAATCAGCTAAGCATAGATCAATTTGATGGCTGTTCTAGGTTTCCTTTACTACTTCTAAGGAAAATGTACTGGGAGTTGGAATTTGGAGTATGTGTTCAATCAAATTATCTTCATCCTACTGTCCCCCTCCCATGGTCATTTCTAAGGTATAGAGTTGGGAAGAATATACTTCATCCTCTTCCTCCTCTTCAAGCCAAGAAGGTAAGTCATGTTCTAGAGATGGCTAAGCAGAGGGTATAGGGCTAACTTCTTGGACATATGCCCATTCTTGATGGTCATGGTTCTAGCTCTGCAGCTAATGTAAGCATCGAAAGTGGCTAACCAGGGCCTCCCAAGGATGAGAGGGTAACCAGTAAGCTTAGCCTTAGGTTGGAGAACTAGGAAATCTACAGGGTATTCCCAAGAGTCAATGGAGACCATCACATCCTCCACAATCCCCTCAGAGGTCACTATGGAGTGGTCTGTAAATTGCAAAATTGTTGTGGTCTTTCTCAATGAACCTTGGAGCTTGAGCTTGAGCATGGTGTCCTTGGTCATCACATTAATGGAAACCCCAAGATTGATCAAAGTGTGTGGGAAAATGGTGCCATTTATGTGGACATCTACTACAGGGCTTCCACGGTCCAAATACTTTAGACAGATTACCTACCCAACATTAATTTGGCTAACTATCGAATGACATTAATGGTAGGCACATCTCTTCTTCACCTCCATGGATGCTTGAAGCACTTCTCCTTAATCAACTTGTTGTAAATAGGTACATCTTTAATATCTTGGAGAAGTGGATTTTTGACACATAGGTTTTTCAATTCTCCCAGAAGTTCAATCTCTTCTAGAGTAGGATGGAGTGGTTGGGTTAATCTCTTAGGAAAGGGTGGTGGATTTACTTTAAGCATTCTTTCCTCTCTTTCTTCTTGAACCTCCCTAGGTCGAGATAGAGGTTGGTTTTCGGAAGTACTCTCCTAGATCTCAGGTTGATTTCTTGAATTTCCATAGCATAAGTTGGGTAGGATGTCTCTCCACTCTATATTTGTTGTGCCTGTCTATTGTTTGGGTTCAGATTCGGCTAGGTAGGCATATGGGGTTGTTCAAGTGGAGCATAGTGTAAAAGTTGTGGTTGAGCAGGTTGTGAAGGAAATAAAGTTGGAACATTGTTTTATGGGGGCCTCCACCCCGAGGGTAGTGCATTCCACTAAATTTGTGGCGGAGAATATGGTTGAAATGACTGGCTAGTTGGCTGGGAATGATACTGAGGTGCAAAGGACCAAGGAGGAGGTGTAGACTAGGAAGGATGAGTAGGGGTTCCCCAAGAAGGTATGGATGTGGACTGGTTGGGGTTGTAATATGCATGGTATGACCCTTGCATGCCATGTTGGTATGACCTAGGCCCATGAGGTCTCATTTGGTTTATGTAGTAGAGCTACACAGTGACCCCTTCATCTCCTTGATATACAACTTTTAGTCCAGGAAGAGAAGGACACTTGTCTGTGGAGTCGTTTTCTTCATAGACTAAGCAAATTTCAATAGAATTCAATGTACATTCTTTCCTAGGGTGCCTCCTGGTGCATCTAGGATAGAAAATGGCCCTGCCTTTCTCTGCTTCCTCCTACTTTATCTTAATGTGCATAGTGTCCATCTATAGGGAAATGGTTTGCAGCATCTCACTCTTGAAATCCTCCAGCATATTTCCAATTTTTCCCTTGATGGATGAATTGGAAGCAGATGGACTGACCATAGGTTGACTACGCCTACCCTTTTTCCTAGCTGCCCTAGAATGGTTTCTAGAGAAATTCTGATATCCTTATAGGGTAATTGGTAGATATCCCCTCCTACTAACAAGTGTAGGGTATTGAGAAGATCTTCCCTTACTCCTCTAAGCAGGATTAGCTTTAATGACTCAGGGTCAAGTGTGTAGCTGGCCCTTTTGTAGCTAAGCTGGAATCTTTCTTCATAATCCTCTAGGGATTCATTATTTCATAAGGTCATCCTAAAAATTTCATCTTTAGTTTATTTAGACCTACAGTCATCTCATTACTTGCTTTTGAAGGCTTGCTGCACCTGAGCTCAAGTTGTGATGCTATCTCCAGGTAAACCCATGAACCAACGCAAAGATGCATCCTTGAGAGTGGATGGAAACAGTTTCAACTTATGCTCATCATTTGTATAGTCATAGGTTCGAAATATGACAACAAACTCAAATAAGAAAGCATCTGGATCTTCCGCGGTCAGGCCATGGAAGTGAGGATGGGTAGAGGGGTTTATATTTTTCATCTTAGTATTCCCATTGGTTTCCCTAATGGGGAAGGCACCCTCAACTCTTTCTCTATTTCCTCTGTCATTTCCGTTTTGATCCATTGGTTCAGTAGGAATGGGTTCTTATTCCCTTGTAGGTTCTTCAAATATGTCTAGTTACTGACCTAAGGGTTCCTCTAGTTCACAGCCAGCGAAGAAGAGGGAAGGTCGGATGTTTGAAGCAGTGGGGGTATTTGGAAAAAATTTCCCTAAGTTATCCCTATTCCTACGAGGGAAGAGAAAAATGTTTTTGTTTTGTTTTGTGTTTTTTCAAACTTTGAAAGTAATTGCAAACTGAATGAAAACTACTTACTGAATGAAAAATTAACTACTTGATTGAAATCTTACTTGCAAAATGGAAAGGAAAGCAAAGAATGTAGCATGGAAAAGGAAGCAATCTAAATTAATTTTACAGAAATGAAACTAATAGAAGAATATCATAAACAAGAAATGGAAGAAAGAAAGCAGTAACCACATATTATTCAGACACCTCCCTGACAACAGCGCCAAAAAGTGATGAGCACCAGTATTGTAGCAAGAATGTTGCAACTCCTCGAGCTACCAGCTTTACTCATACAAACTTGGAGGTGACAATGTTGTATACACAAGTAAAAGTGATGGTTCTACCTTTTTTCACTGTTCACCTAGCGAGAGACCACTATGGTTTTCAAGCCATACTTCTATGGATTGAAAAGGAGATTGATTACCAATGAGAGAAAGAGAAATCTACTCTACGAGAAAGCTTGTCTACTGCAATAAGGAAAATGACTGAAATCCTATGCTAAAAACACACCATTCCCTAACTAACTGTTGAGAAACTATGCTTTACAAGAATGCCAAGCTAACACATATGAAATGCTATTTTCCTAAGCATGGAATTTCAAAACCTCAAATATCACTACTGTGCATGTAAAGGATTGGAATAAATCTATTTTTTATTTTCATTCTTTTTATGGAAAATCAAGTGTGAACCCTAATCCCTTTTGGTGATGTGGCAGGTGGCTCAAGGATGCTAGTGGATGGTTGGGAGGTTTAGGAGACCCTCAGGTACCCTTTTGTGGCTTCCTATAGGCTTTCCTCAATTCTGCCTCAAAACTGGCCACTACATGATGTCCTAAAACCTACAGGATTCCCTGTATTTCTATAGGATACAACCGAGAGAAAAACGATGGGTGTTGGATGTGTGGTAGGCTTAGGGAAGGTGCTTGGTAGGTGGAATGGATTGATAAAATGCCTAGGGTCACCAAGAACTCAAAACCAAGGTTAGAAGATTGTTGGATTTGCTCAACATGCTTCGAGGAGTTTCTATGTAAAATGATGAAATTGGTGAAGGTCTTGGTGAAAGCAAGGAATGATTATGGATGGATGAAGTTGCAAGGTGGTTGCTTGCTATGGGATCTCTCTATACTTTTGAAACACTTGCTCTACATCAAACATTGATATTTGCCAAAAAAATCATGTAAACAAGAGGAATTCTAATAAGCTAGAAAAACAGAGATTAAAATGGAATCATTGATGAGATCTACTGTAAGAATGAATATGGAAGATATGTTAATTAAATCCTACACTTGCAAACCGATCAAATGTTGGTTCAAGTATAGTAAACTCAAAATTCTATGAGAAAATAGAAATTTGTCTTTTTGGGGCTGCATAGGGGTTCTTTCCTCAGGTCATGATCCCTGAAGGAAGAGGTGAGGCCACAACACCTACTGAAAACTTTGTGATGGTTTTTTCCCTTCTAACGTTTTGTTGAAGTAAAGCACAAATGGAAGAAAAGTAATAAACAAACTAAGCAAATCTACATTGCCTGCAATGAAATACTTCTAAGGACAATTTAATCATGAATATATGAAACTAATCTAAGCATACAGATACAAGAAGAGGAGCCTTTTCTTCTAGGTTTGGTCCCTAATCCAAGATCTTCAGCCCTCTGAGTTAACCCAGTACTGGATCATGAAAAAGCTCATTCTCATTATCAAAATAGAAAATTACATAGCAATGTCTTCCACAAGTCTGGAGCTCAAAAATAACTAGTGTTTTTACAACAAAAAATTGAATCCTAATGAGGCTCTAGGCCTCTTTATTTATAAAACTGAATTCCCCAATGACTTCCTTTAATATAGGGAGGCTTGGCTCCCAAACTCGAGAGTAACTAACTCTTTGACTATCACTTTCTCAGCTGCCTTTTGATCTTCATGACTTGGCTGCTTGTAATCCGAGCTGGTGTGATTAATGGAGGAATATTCAAATGAGGGAGAAGCAAATGAGGAGGATTTACTTCCTACAATCTCTCTCCCTTGTCCCATTCAATTTTCAAACCTTAATCTTGCCGAAATTCGTCAATTTTCCCTTCCAAACCTACATTTAATGCATACAAGTCCACTATGCATAATATCTCACTTTAACTCATCTATTAAACAAAATATAATCAAAACATGTAATAAATTTTGAGATGAGTTGATTTGACTAAGATAGGAGGTGACTTAAGGTCCATATAGTTACCCAATGATTAGGATCATCAACTTCAACCATAAATGGATATGTTTATAATGCAATTTAAAAAATAAAAGTTAGATAGCACCCAAATAAATGAAAATTCTCTAACCACCATGATTAACTTTTAGGATAAGTAACCACTCTCATATTGCAATCTTAAACCATTTTTTTGAGAAAAATTCAGGGAAGAACCAATAACCATAACATTTCACCAAATTCTCCTACAAGTAGTGACACAGACCCCTCACTCCATAAGTGCCTCAGGGGGAGTGAATCTGTAGAGGAATTAATTTTTACAACTGCATCTACCTTTTTCCAAGAACAGATCAACTAATCACCCCCATCTAGCCATCATTTTCATACATGTTCTTCTATTCAAAATTGAAATGTGGGTATGATTCATGGCTTCTATTATAATTCAACTAACAGATTGACTTAATTAAAAGAATTTATATGTGTGTGTGTGTGTGTGTTCCATGTCTTCTTTTCATAGTTCAGACAATAGATTGATTAAATGAAAATACATTTTAGTTCACCCCATCCGAGGGAAGGCATTCGGAAAAGGAGAAATCTATCTAGTCAATGAACAATGCCCTCCAAGAACATGAACAAGAACTCCTATTACAAGCAAAAGTTTGATATATGTGTAAACTCATAGAGTGAATAAAGAGAATCCCATCAAATAAAGAATTTGAAGTGCATATGGATTATGGAGAGGATATGTACTCATAAATATTTTTCAGGTGAGATTTTTGTATTTTTTTTAACTGATAAATACATGCCATCAAAATTAATCAAACCATGCCATCCCTTTTGGTGGCTATAATTTGCAGTATGGCCTTTGATACAAGGTACTCATACCAAGACTTGAGAGGCTTCAATTCAATGGTCAAAGAAAATATTATTTTACCCAACTCATTTAATATTGAAGATTACATACCTTATTTGGAGTGGATGTATTTTCAAGGTCTCAACCATCAGATGAAGAAGCTTTAAAAATTATCCCACGATTTTGAAAAATGTGTCAACAAAGTAATGGTCGCTTCCTATTCAAAAAAGAACAACATGATCATTCTTTATTTTTAAGAACCATGCTCTATGGATCTACACTCAACGATTCTCAACTTTAGTGTTCTCCACCTCCTGTCGCTGCAATAATGCATGAGAAATTGTTTTACAAATCAAACCAAATTCTAGATAGCTTCTAGTTCTAACACATACATAAATTCACCTTTGTTTTCTCTAGTGGTGGTCATGGCATTTGCATCTAGGAAATTTGCAGAGGGCATTATAAATCATATGGTGGAGCATCATCAATAGAGTGTTCAACATGCAGGGTAGGATTGTATTCCATAGTTGGATACCTAGAAATATTTCTCTGCAATGAAATAGCTTGGATACTCAACAATACCCTTAGTTCATGACCTTGGAAAAATGGCTTGGTAATCCTCTCATGCAGGATCCATTCATGTTCAATCTGATTGAAAATATTCATTTACATCAATGACTGGATGTGGTAGAGATAAGAGATGGATTTTATAGTGTCCATAATTTCACAGGATTTTCACAACTACACCAACCACCGTACATCAATACTCAACTCCATAGAGGGACTATTTGAAAGGTAGGCCACAAAAATAGTGGCTCAAGTTATTCAACAGGGAAAATATACCATTTTTCTGATACCATTGTTGGAAATGAATTCAACTATTATTAAGAATAATGTACATATAAATACAGCATAGAAACTGTTGGATTCAACTTCCAAAGTTTCTTGGAATTGTAATAACCTTTCATCATAACCATAATGGATTAGGTGTCCAACACCATGTTCTTTTTGCAATCTTAGAAAATAAAAACAAGTGATAAAATTTTCATTTCCATGGTAAGCTAATTGAGATGTAGCCCCATAGTTGTTGAGTGTGGGAATTTTTTTCAAACTATTGCTTGTTTTTAGATGAGCACATTTTTTTTGGAAAGCATACAATTCGAGGTGTAGCTCAAACACAACAATAACAACAAAAGCACCCCCACCCTCGTTCATTACTATTGTATTTTGTGCTAACTCACTTGGTTAACAGTTGTTTCAATTAGTAAGAGGTATTGAGTTCAAATATCTTTTAAAAAGTTACTTTTTTCTAAATCATGCAAATTTAAGTTATTTCATAACTTTATTGCAAAGTGTATTTCACTTGTCATATAAAAGTGAATCATTGTAAAATAACTTTAATATTTTTTAGTTTGTTTATAAGAAACTCTCACTTATAAAGTAACTTCAATGTAAAACGTATTCTCACTTGTTTTATAAAACTGGGCCACTTCATGAAGTAATTTGTTTGTAAAAGTGAACTTATAGGAAAATATAGCAAAAGAAAATATTTTTTTTATTTTTCATCAACATCTACCACCATGTGGGTCATTCTACTTGCCACATGGAACTTTGTTACTATTAGTTCCTTTTCTAAAAGGGGCATAACTTTCACATTCAAAGTACATTTTTAGCGCTACGCTTTTTTAAGAAACCCATTTTTAATAACTTTCCATATACATGGCCAGTTTAAGATTTTGAAGCCATATTATCTACATATTTCAATATGGCCATTGTAAGTAAACTTTTGCTTACTTATAATGGCTACTTCTCATGAAAATCCAACATGGAGCCATGCACTAAAAGGTAAAGGGTTGTATTGGATTACCTTAGGAAAATAAATGGCTATCACTAATGTTTATAACAGAGCCAAATGGGATAATAGGAATGAAAAAGCATGTGAATTATGTGGAATGTCCATTTCTCTTGATTTGCAACTTTATATTCAAGGAATGGATGATATGAATGACTTTTGGGAAAATTCGAGAAAACTATTTGGTGAATCTAATATTACTATATCTCATCACCTTGAAAATCAAATCATGACTTTATGTCCGAATGATTTCTCTTACATTGAAAATTATTTATCTAATTTCAAAGCACTTAGACATTTGCTTCTAGAATCTTAAGTCAAACTAAAGGATGAAAATTGCATATATATTATTCTTTCCAATCTTGATTTTACATTTTTTTGTATCTGTATTTTATGCCACTAAATAATATTTGAGGGATGCTTATCAAAATCCTTCTCATGAATTATTTTGTGACTCTCTAATTATAGAACAAGACAAGCTCTTACATAATGGAGAAATTAGCACTGAAGGTACATCTAACAAGGAACTATTGGCAACAGAAAAAGATAAAATAAAACATCAAAAGAATCAATGTCATCACAATAACAAGAAAAATAAGGGTCCCAAACCCTCTCAATGACCTTCTACTCCTAAACATGACAAAGGAACAAACTAAAAGAGAAAGAAGACTAATAGACATCACAATTATTCAGGGAAATATGGACATGTGGAGTCTAAAGGTTTTAAAAATATGGAGGCCTTGTAAAAAGTAATGAAGAATCACAAAATTAGTCTTGATTATTCTTCTAACACTTCTTCTCATTGACGTGCACTTTCTACTTCTAGTTTTCCCTTCAATGCAGCCTTTGCTTCTTCTGATGAGTGGCTTATTGTTTCTAGTGCATCTTATCACATGTCTAATGAAAAATCCATTTTTAATCCTAATGATTATAACACCAAAAAATATTTTTTGGTGATTATAGATCTCTTAGTGTTGTAGGGTATAAAATAGTTCACGTAGATAATGGTCATTTCAATGATTTATTTTTTGTTCCATGTCTTTCCTGCAACCTTATATTAATATATTAGATCACTTCATATTAAGGTAAAATGATATATTTTTTACCTCACCAAGTTGTAATTGAGGATTTAAAATATCTTAATAGTGTCCTCTCCACTAAAATAGCCAATGATATTACCCGGATGTACATGTTTGATAATTTTGGGTCATCACCCATTTCCTCAATTTTTGTTGCTCATGGTGATAACTTGAGAAAACTTTGGTGTGGGAAATTTTTTCATCTAAAACTAATTATCACTATAGGAACTATGTAATCAAAATATGATGACTAGTCTTCCTCTTGTTTCTTGTAGAGATGGTGTTTGGGTCGATTGTGTTCTCAACAAAAATCATTGCGACAATTTTGACAAACATGCTTCTTAGAACGCCTCAACCCCTTTGAAACTTGTTGATAGTGATTTGTGTTTTCTACTATATTCTTCTTCTTCTTTGGGATCAAGTACTTCTTAACCCTCACAGATAGATTTTCTAAATACATTTGGGTTTATTTCTTAAAACATAAGGGTTAAGCAAGTAACTTGTTCTTGGCCTACAAGGACCTTGTAGAAAAAAGATGGACATTACTTGCAAAGTTTAAGAACAAATAATGGAGGTGAATATGTCAATAATAAATTTATATCTTACTGCATTACACTCAACATTTACATGAAACTTACTATTCCGTATACACCATAAAAAAATGCTGTTTCTAAAAAAATGAATGGTACATTAAATGAAATGGATAATTCTTTGATACAATCTAAGGGTTTAAGTCTTCATTATTAGGCGAAATCAATAAATTATGTAAATTACATGGTAAATCACACTACCAAAAGGATTTAATCAATATAAAAATGGAGGAAGCTTGAACTAAACTTAAGCTACATGTAAGCCACTTTCATATCTTTCGTAGTGTAGCATGGATTAGCATTCCTAATTAAAAACAAAAATATTTACAACCTAAAAGTGAGAAATGTATTTTTGTTGGCTATTCTAAATAAGTAAGAAGTTATAGACTTCAACCTCACTCGAATGAAATAATCATTAGAACTGAAGTTGAATTTGATGAAAATATCTTATGTCGTGAGCCTATTTCAATGATTATTCCCTCTTTGGCCTACGAGCCATCTTCAACATATGTCCCATATTTTATTCTTATTTTGGTTCCTTTTTCAAATTATGACACGGAGCATGAAAATCTACCTCTTCCTTCTCACCTTCCTCTAGATGAGTCCATTGAACACGAACATGCACCAACACCACAACTTTGCAAATGGGCATGCTCAACATGTGAAGCAAATAATGACCTTGGTAGTGATCCTATAAATCATCATCATACTCATCCATAGTTCTAGCAGATATCCTCTCTTTTGGCTCAAGTTTTAGAGACTCATGATCAAGAAACATTTTCAAGATTCAATCCATCTAGATTTGGAAACAATAATGGATGAAGAATATCATTCCTTGATGGAAAATGATACTTGGGAACTTGTACCTCTTCCAAAAAGGAAGAAAAATTATTAGATGACATGGATATTTAGAACCAATTATGCATCATATGGAAGTGTTGAAGACATAAGTTACAGTTAGTTTCTATAGTATTCTCTCAAGTTGAAGGAAGTGACTATAATGAAACCTTTGCCCCTATTAGAAATATGGATTCCATCTGCCCTTTTCTAGACCTTATTTCCTCACATGGATGTCAGGTCCATCAGATGGATGTTAAATCAACCTTCTTACATGGGGATATATTAGAAGAAATATACATGGAATAACTTTGTATTTATGTTCACAATGTCTCCAACCTTGCTTTTCACCTTAAGAAATATGTGTACGGTCTTAAACAACAACCTTGATCTTACTACACAAAAATGAATAGTTTTCATCTTGACACTGGCTTCACTAGATGTCACCATGACCCTAATTTCTATAGCATGAAAGTAGAAAAACATATCATAATCCTTTTTATTTATGTTGATTACCTTTAGCAGTTGCCATAAATTTTAACCCATGTGAATTCAAGCCTTAAAACTAATTTCAAAATGACATAGAGATTTTCAATAATTCTCTGGCCTCCAAGTAATGGAAACCAACCCATTTTACATTTCAATCCAAAGTAAAACTTACTACCACCTACGTTACTAAAATTGATGCCACTTTCTATAATTAGTAGTTGGTATCATGTTATATTTGACTCATGCCTATCATGATATTTCCTTTAATTGTGGTCTTGTTCCCCATTTTTTCCATAATCATAATCTTTCATTATGTTTGAAAAATTACATGTTGTAGATGCTTCTCATCATATGTTGTATTTGACCTTTGCCACTGTGGGCATTTTCAAAAATGTTGCTCAGTTTATCGAAAACTTAGGATGCATATAGCATTCATCACCACGCAGGGTGCTCAGTCACTGTCTGATATAAAAAGAAACTATAAATAAGTTTGCCTTCTACAATATTCCACATACACCATGCAAGGTGATGCCTTTTCTATAGGCCTATATATAAAAACAAGAATATATAAATATATACAATATATACGTCGTGCATATTCATCAGGTGTGAGCCAAAAAAGACTCCAAATTAGAGGCTATCTACCTTGTGGTAGTTCTGATCATTGTAAGGCCGATGATAGTAGTGATATTCATTGGAGCCTCTATGCTCCTGTATCATCCACTCTCCTCGGGGAAGTATCGTGGCCTCCTTGGAAAGCTCATCAGCACTGTTGTTATGTTCCCTGTAAATGTGATGACATGAAACAGTATTAAACTGTGCTTTGAGCAAGTGCACTTCATCCAGAATATTACTGAGTGTGTGTGAGTGACAGGCAGTAATATTATTGAACCAATTTACTATGATTTTTGAGTCACCATATATGTTTAAATCCATGCAATTATGACCCAAAGAAAAATGCAGCAGATGTCGGAGTGTAATAAGCTCTGCATAATTGTTCGTTCCCTCGCCAAGCCCCATCTTGACTTTGTAGAAATGTTGTTCATTAATATATAATATGAATCCACCACCACATCCATGGTGCTGTGCAGCACCATCAAAAAATGCCCAGGGAGAGTTTTTGTCAATAGGAGCAGGGTCATGCGGTCTACGAGGCCGAGGTCTGTGAGGCTCAGGCAACTCGTGATAGGCTGATATGATCTGGGCTGATATGTGCGGCCAGCTAACAGCTCTGTCCTCAAATATGATTCGATTCTGAGCCAGCCATAAGTGCCAAGAGATAATTAAGGGAAGACATAATTGTTTTGTGCCATGATGCAGATTGCACTAGTTTTCCCAGGCACGACATATGTTATCACCCTCCCATTTCCCAGATATATGAATTGATGAAGAGACAATCTGCCAGAGATTGCTCAGAGTGTTACATTGAAGGAATAAGTGCACTGTCGATTCAGATGAATTCTTGCATAAGACACACCAGTGAGGGCCATGGAAAGAGCGGTGTGATAGTGTTTCTCCTGTGGGGACTTTATTTATGAGGATACACCAAAAGAACAGTCTTGTTCTTGGTGGCGATACAAGCTTCCAGATATTCTTCCACCATACTACTGTCTGCTCCGGCTGTTTGTGTGAAATCAGGTTGAGGTATCCGGCCTTTGGGGAATAAATGCCATTCTCAGCTAGACTCCAAACAAGTTCATCTGGTCCTTCCTTAATCCTGATGTGTGATTCACACATAGTATTTATGTAGTCATGCCATTCCTGGTGCCACTGTGGGGGAATATCAAGTTGTTGGGCAGATTTCCATCCTTGTGAGAAGATGTTGGTATTCAATGGATCCGCTATGTGTGCCATTACCTTTATCTCATGAGAATTAAGGTGCTGGATGAGTTCTCTAGATAGCTAGAATCTACCTCCTCCCCTAGTCCAGGGGTCCAGTCCAATGCGGGCCTTTGATCCATCATTTATTCTCTAGACGAGATTGTTTCTGATGCTAGGCAGGGAGTGTAGAAGAGCCTTCCAAACTGAAGATATACCTGTTCGAGGCTAGCTTGGCATGTAGACCCAATCCATAATTTGATGTGGCCAAATGTACTTGTGATATGAAATTGTGGTCCATAGATTCTACCCGGTCAATAAAGTCCAACCCATTTTTGCAGCCAGGGCTTGTGCAAAAAGGGCTAGGTCTTTTAGCCCCCATCCTCCCCATTTTTTGGGCAAGGCAATCTTGTTCCAGTTGACCCAGGCAAAGATCTTTTTGTCTTGATGGCCATTCCAGAGATATCTACTACAAAGTTGTTGCAGTCGGGCCAGAATGTTCCTGGGTATCCATGCTAATGCCATCCAGAAAATAGGGGTGGCCTCAAGTATTTGATGAGCACTAATCTGCCAACTCTGGATAAGTATCTATGACTCCAATTAGAAAGCCTTTTTTCCAACTTGGTGACAAGCCAGACCCAATCTGCTATTTTCTGGCTGAGAGGCTTTATCCAAAATCCCAGATATTTGAAACCCCTGTCAAGGGGGATGATGCAATAAGGGAAGTGCTGCTGAGCAAGTTGTGACTCTTGGATGGAAGTGAGGGCTAAGGTAATGGTGGATTTCCCTTGATTAGCCTGCATACCAGTTGCCATCGAGAAGAGGGAGAGGATTTTGGAGAAAGTGAGTGTGTCTCGGATGCTCCCATCAAGGAAAATGAGAACATCATCCACAAAAAGGAGATGAGTGAGGTAGCAGGATTCAGATATCTTGAGGCCACATAGGCTGCCATCTCTTTTAGCTTTAGCTAGTAGATGACTAAGCCCATCCATAACAATCAGAAATAGTAAGGGGGAGAGGGGGCAGCCTTGCCTGAGACCACGCTCAGCATGAAAGAAGTGGGAGGCAGATCCATTGATGAGAACACTGTAGGTAGGGGTGGTGATGCAAGCCATAATCCAAGTAATGAAATCATGAGGAAAGCCCAGGTGTATAAGGAGCATCTTGATGTAGAGCCAACTGACTCGGTCAAAAGCTTTTGCTAGGTCGATCTTTAAAATGATCCCTTTTAAGTGTTTAGTCCAGATCGAGTGGATGGCCTCTTGGGTCGTGCCAATGGCTTCATGGATCTGGCGATGCTCAAGAAAGGAAAATTGCTGGGGGGCGATATGGCGAGAAAGTAAGGGCCAAAGACGATTCGCAATGACCTTGGAAATGATTTTATATAGACAGTTGCATAATGAGATAGGCCTGTAGTCATTGAAAGAGGAAGGGGAATCGGATTTCGGGATAAGTGCAATGAAGGTAGTATTGACAGCATTGTAAATGGATCCAGATATTCTACACTCTTCCACAACTTTTAACAGATCATTCCCTAGGAGTTCATAGAAAGCAAGATAGAATTCTATCATCCACCCATCTGGGCCAGGACTTTTGTCCTTTTTGAACCATTTCAACGTTCCTTCCAGTTCGCCAGCAGTAACAAGAGCGATTAGCTCATCGGCCTCATCATCATTTACAAAACGGGGAAAATGTCCGGCAACATTGATGATATCAGCCAGGTTTGACCCAGGAGGGTTTTTAAAGAGATTCTTGAAATGAGAGGTGCCAAGATGGGAGAGTTTGTTAAAGGTGTCTGCTACTCCCCCATCAGGTAGGGGTAAGTTCCATATTGTGTTTGAAACTTTTCTACCTTTAGCATAGTTCTGGAAGAATCTTGTGTTGTCATCTCCCGCTTGTAACCAGATAGCTCTGCTCCTGAGGTGCCAAGATTCCTCTCTCTCCTTCAAAATCCTTGCCTTTTGGTTTTCCAGCTCGATCAGGTGAGCTTTGTCATCAGCTGAATTAAATCCCAGGTTGCGGTCATCGAGCAATATACTCAATTCAGCCTCGATTTGGGATAATGATAGCTCCTCCCTCTGTTGTTTCTCTTTGGCCCATTTGATGGATAGATGCTTGAGCTGGGACAGGTTGTGGCAGAAACCCTTTGTTAAGGATTCATGTCTATCAATAGGGTTGGCTTTCCAATAATTCGAGACTAGGTTTATGTAACCAGGGTCCTGAAGCCAGACATGATTAAATTTGAATGGAGCTTTGGGTTTGGGATGGGGACCAAAGACTTCAAGATAAATGGGAGAGTGATCCGAGATACCCCCAGAACCCACCCATTGTTTGTAATGATGCAGCTGATTCATAAGGGGAACCTTTATCAAAAAATGATCTAACCTCCTGGCTAGAGCAACATCCCCCACCCTTCTGTTTCGCCAAGTAGGGAGTGGCTTATTCATGGGGATATCCACCAAGTTGTGCTGTTCCAGAAGGTTGGTCATATAGCCAGTAATAGAGTCCACTTGAGCTTGTGAACCCCATGATTCTCCAAATCCCATGGAGAAATTGAGATCTCCCCCAAGAATGATGTGATCAGGAGAAAAAATCGATAGATTTAACAGATGTTGCCAGAAGTTTTCTCGCTGATGGCAGGGTCCATATAAATTAATGACCCTCAGGTTTAGACCAAGCTCCGCCGAGAAAAGATCTATGCCAATAAATCCATGGCCTCCCCAAGATGCTAATACCCTGATAGTGTGGGGATTGTAGCCAATGGCTAGGCCCCCCGATCGTCCCGAAGCATCCATGGCAAAAAATTGCCACCCAGGAAGTAAGGAGACTAATGTGCTGGTGATGAATTCGGCCTCTCCTAGGGTTTCTTGCAGCATGATGATATCAGAAGGCTCAACTTCAAATAGTTGACGCAGGGCTAGTTTCTTGGAGGCACTAGCCATGCCTCTGCAATTGAATGAGAGACACTTCATGGGGGAACCCTGCCCGGGGTATTCAGTGCTCTAAGAACCCCTTCCAAAGTGGATTGTCTACCAGAGGTGACCTCTGCCCCAGCCCTTTTGATGGCTATGGATAGATTAGATTTTCTCCCACGAGATGAAAGTATGACCGAACCAGGTTGGGTAAGTCCCAAACTAGAGATATGAGTCGGGTGACTATCAATGTGTGAACGAGAGTGAAGGTTGTAATTGTGAGATGAAGACCTCCCGTTAGATGATGGGGAGGTGGAAATGGATGATAATGTGGGCAAAGATGGAGCAGTGGTGGTGATGGATGGTAATGAATGAGCCAGTGTGCAATGAGCCACAGATGTATTAATGGTGGATGAAACAAGTGATGAGCTATAAGCAAAAGAGGAAGGGCAGGAGGTCAGAGGAATACCCAATAATTTTGCGGCCTCAGCTGCTGCACGAGCTCTAGTAAGAGGGGGCGATGGCGTTCTGTGCTCTCCTTCCACCATCCTCAAGGTGATGTTGCTGACCGGTGGCTGTGGAACCGAACTAGGAGAGCGATTCAAAGCAGGTGCATCAGTCCCTATGGATGTAGTAGGTGCCCTCGGAGGATCCTCTGGTTTTTTGATAAGTGGGCATTCCTTAAAGATGTGCCCTACTCTGTGACATCTTCTACATTAGAAGGGGACTCCTTCATAGTCCAGGATCTGCACCTGAGTGTATTTCCCCCATTGAAGAGTGATTTTCTCTTCCAGTCCTTCGTGAGTGTCCAGATGGACCAGGATGCGAGCTAGGGTTCGGTTCTTCGATTGCACGAAAGTTCTGTCGTGGTCCAGGTAAGTGCCGAGGGCATTTCCAATTCTAACAAAAACCTCCTCGCACCAATACTGCAGTGGAAGCCCTGGCAAGCGAACCCATAGAGGTCCTGCCCCAATCTGCTCCCTCTCTGGATCGAAAAGGGGACTCCATCTCTTGAGGAGTACAGGGGCCATCTCAATATGCCAATATCTAGCGAGGATCAGATCTGTGTAATTTTCTTTTGCAAAATGTAGAGAAAACCAACCCCTGGGCAATACCTGCACCTCAGGCAGTTCTTTAAGCATACTTCCCCAAATCTCTCAGACCCATAACGTGAGCCTGTCTGCTGAGTATGCTCGGCCTTGAACATGTCCAACCAGCACAGTACTAGCCATGTAGGCAGCCTCCCCAATAGCAGTACTCTCGCCAAAACGTATTGTGATGTCCTTTGAGGTAGCCTTCACACACTTTGTCTTTCGTTTCCCAGTTCGTGGAGCTGATGGATGGTCCGACAATGGATCTGGTGTGACTGAGCCCTCCTGAGGTAGATGAGCCACTGATTTGACCTTCACCGCAGGGGTTTCGAAATAGCCCGATGGAGAGTTTGCAGTGGTGGGAGGGTTTTGTCCATCGGATGCTGGGAGATCCTCAGGTGGAGCTGAAAAAAGTGTCGAGCTAGATGGATGGAGGTGGTTAATCGGTGGATTCAGATCAAAAGAGGGCGAAGGTGGAGTGTTTGCAGTGAGAATGTGAAGAGTGCCCAGTGATAAAGGAGGGCAATCGAGGGCGGGAGAATCAATGGAAAGAGACCCAAAGAACAATGGAGTTGTACTGTGATCAGGATAGGTAACCACCGGCGCAGTGCTTGACGGAACAGAGACGGATGGGAGAGATGAGCCAGATGTCGACGAAATTAGGTTAGGGTTTCCAAAAATAACACGGTCAGGAAATGGTTCCTCAGAGTAATCAAGCTCCTCGACCTCCATGACATCACCCATGCTGATAGTTGTTAACCGCCGACAGATGGAGATAGCTGCAGTTGAAATGAAGGAGAAAACATAGTACTATCAGTCGTTCGGGTCCGAGTGCCTATAGGAGGAGCGTCGTGCTACAGTAAAACTAGGGTTTTTTACCCTAAACCCTTACGGTGCCTTCTAACCTCGCGCTTCATCCTGGCCTTCACCAACCATGGTGAATCAACTTTCTTCCTTCTTGTTCCCCATATATGAAAACACCACATGAAATTCATTGGAAAGTATCAAATAATCCCTCTTCAATATATTCTGGGTACAATACATTTTGGGATACATTATAGTTTAGGGGTAGTATTTTGTTTTAGGTTTCATTGATTTATATTCAGTTGGTGACCTAGACAAAAAAATGAACGCCCCATTATATGGTTGAAAAGGAAGGAAATGAGAGAGTGCATGTGAAATGCTAGGGTGTTTTGTACACCTTTCATGTGCATCATCGTCAGTCCAGACATTGTAAAATGGATCATGGGCCTATGTTAAAGTGAAGGTGAGGACCCATTGATCTATTTAGACATAGAACGATGCAATGACACAATATTTAGAATCCATGTGGAAGATAATTTTTGGAGGATTATGTGCCTTAATTAATCCTGATCACATATGTTCCTTGAGGACATATGAATGTGCTATTTTGCAAATTGCACTCGTTAAGGGTTCCTTTATAACATAGGAGATAATGAATGGTTTTTCCTAACCCACATAATATGGATGATGAAATTGATTAGCTGGGATGGTACAACTTGTTTATTTTTACAAGGCCATATTATTGGGGTTTCTCTTCTTCTATAAATTTCAAGGATTTGGTATATGTGACAATAAGGAAACTCCCTTGGAGCGAAGTTTCTCTGTTCAATTTTCATTGTTTATGATTTGGGTTTGATGGAGTTTCTTATGGATTTCCTCCCCTCTTACTGAAGTTTCTCACAAGGAAAAATTGGATATGAAGGATGGTTTCTAGGCCTTTGTTAAAACCCTAAATGTGAAATCGATCTTATCTTGGGCTTTTGGATTTGATCACCTGGTGGATGTAAAATAATAGATAAACCAATGGATTGGCAATCCCATATCAATGAAATGGCTATTATATAAATGGAATCAACTAATATATTTATCTTCATTCTATAATTATGTTCTTACAAGGAATTCCACGATCGTTATGGTTACAAGGATCTATAGTGGAGTTATCAGTACTAAGAAACTAGAGGCATCTAGTTCATACAAGGAATCTATTGGATCTAGAAACCCCATGAGTGGAGATACAGGTTTTAACGAAGTTATTGGATCTAGAAATCCCATGGGCAGAGATTCAATTTTCAAAATCCCTATTGGACCAATCTCATTTAAGGGCATGGTGAAAGAGAAGGCTTCCATTCCTATAGATCATATACCAAATCTGATGGGACCCTATATTTTCAAACAAATTAAACAAGCCCGAACTATGGAAGTAAAAAATTTAGAGGTAAACTCACTATTTTTAGATATTCAATCCAAGGGTATAATCTATAGGTTTAATGCAGTTTGGCTGAGATTTGAAGATTTACACTAGTGGGTTTTTTCCTCTTGGACACCTAATTGTGCTATATACTTTTGCTCCAAAGTATTTTTCATAGTTCAATTTGATACACTAAAATATCTAGAGAACGTCCTAAATTAGGGGCCCTGCTTTTGGGGTAGGGTAGGACTCTTCATTACTCCATGATTCCCATATTTCGATGCCACAAGCATGGCAGCCACATCAATTTGGGTGAGATTACCTAATCTCTCTCTTCCTTTTCGACATCATCAAGTCATTGAAGATATTGGAATTTCCTTGGTAAAATTTAAAAATATGGACCTTGACAGAACAGAAAAAGGTATCTTCACCTTTTCCAGAATTTTTGTAGAGATAGACCTTAGTAAAGGTCTACCTAATCGCATTAATTTGAAACACAAAATATTTTAGTGGAATGAAGTCCTAGATTATGAGAACACAACATTTAGATGTCATATTTGCTTTCAAACAAGACATTTAAAGAACACTTACCCACAGGGAAAGAAGAATCTAGGAAAGGAAAAGATGTAGGAACATAAGCCTAAGGGATCGATACATGTGGCTCCAGAAACACTCAGTGATCAAAGAGGGCTTACGAAAGGCTAAAAAATAAAATTCCTTATATTACCATGAAACAAGGTTCAGATTGAATATCTCATTGCAAGCTTTCCAATGGTGCAAATGACACCTCAATCCGATATCATATGCAAATGTTATAGCCTGTCAAAGTTTTGGTCAACTTGGCCGCTTCACCAAAGTTAGCAGAACACGAACTAAATTTGGAGCCTGCTAGATCTAGTGTAGCCACTAAATTTGGAAACATAAACGAGGCAACAATTGGGAGATTTTCATCGATGGGTTTCGTGGCTGGAATTGGCAAAATTGTTTCCTACTTAATTTTGTTTGTGACCCCTAAAAATCCGACAGAAAAATTCAAGAAATTTGTTTATAAAATAAAAAAATATACAAGAAAACTGGGGTGGCAAGCTAGCACCCACCAATGTCTCTTAAATATATATACTATATATTATTTCATCAGTAGGCCACCCATCGATGAACCCGCCCAACCCACCACCAATGGACCACATATACGCTATATGAGGGGCCGACAAGATTGAAACTCGCATCGGTCATGTGTTCAACCCACCCCAAGCGGTGGCCCCATTAACAAAATCCCCCCAATGTTAACCAAATGGAACCAAATGTTAAACAAACACAAACAAAAATTGGGGGTGGTGGGTTTTGAACCCAACCCGCCACTGAACAAACTCATTATTTTAATATATGCCAATCGAGTTCCCAATGGGCCCCACTTGGTAGAATCTGCAAAATTTTTATATAAACCCATTTTTCCCATTTGACTGAAAGATAAATGAGGTTGAGCACAGAACCCAACGAAGGACAAAAACTTGAGCCAACATAGAAACTGAGTAGCGAAACTCAGATGCAAGGCATTATGTGAGGAATCTAAAAGATTCCCTTGGGGCCAAATTTTCACAGTGACAGAATCATGCCAACTTTATACTCAAATTACTTAGAATTTCTATAGGAGTTTGATGGAGTGATCATTTTTTTTATTCGAGTAGCAGAATTTTAGTCAACCTATAGAACAAAATATTTATGGAATCCTAAGGAATGTTTGAGATTTTCTAAGGGCCTAAAATTGACAGTTTAGAATCAGGACAACTTTATCTTCATTATTCTCAGTTTTTTTGAAAGGAACATGATGGTGTGATCAGATACTTCATCTGAGTAGATGAATTTCAGTCAATCCATGAGAAGGAAACTTTGGGGAATCTTTGAGATTCCCAAGGGACTAGATTTTGACTGAAGTAGAAAGGGGTCGAATTTATAGTAATTTTTCATGATTTTTCACCAGGAATTCAATGGTGTAGTCCATTTCTTCATCAAAGGTGTGCATTTTCAGGCCATACCCAGAAGTGGAGGTATAAGGTGTCTTTTGTACATGCATTTAATTTGATTTCGTTGAATATTAATGAAATAGGCCTCCCCAGATTGAGTAGAGTCGGGAGACATAATCCACACTGGGTGAACTACATCATCAACTTGTTTATGTATTTTCTTCTCATGGTTGTCATTTATTTCTACTCCTTTTATGTGAATGCATCTTATGGTATTCTAAATAAAATTTTTCATGCTTCTTTCAAGTGAAAATATCGTGATCAAGTTTGGTATAAGAGCAGGTCTTTTGTTGATGTGAATTGCAAGTGTATGATAACTAGAAAAAGCTCCAAAGAGGTGAAGGAAAACTTAATTCCTTTGATCTAGAAGTGGGCATGCCACACAAAGAGGGAAAATGGGAGATGAAGATCCTCAGTTGGAGGAAGAGCGAAATTATCGCAAGGCCTTGGCAGAAAAAGTGGACAAATTGTTTGCAGAGTATGAGAAGACAATGGAAAACCCAGAGAAGAAGGAAAAACTAGATGATCATGCCTCGATGAATCATGAAGGAGAAGGAAAAGAGCAACTAGAACCTCCATCTCCATCTACCAGTGAAAGTTATTTTTCTTCCTCTTCTTATAATTCTATAGGTATAAAAACTCATAAAAATCCCTTTTTCAAGTTGGATGTCAAGTTTGGTTTTCCTTTGTTTAGTGGAGAATCTAATGCAGAAAATGCTAGATAATTGGATCAAACATGTTGAAGTATATTTACACATATAATGAATCAAAGAGGATGAAGCCAAGATCCAACTAGCATCCCTTTGATTGAGTGGAACTTCTCTCGTCTAGTGTGAAGGCAAGCTGCAGATAGGTGGTAAAAGTAGTCGTAAACTTCTTTCATCTTAGTATGAGTTTGTTTATGCTTTAAGAGGACAGGTTGCCCATTGGGTTACAGACAAAAGGTCATGATGGAATGACAACATTTGAAACAAATTAAAGGTCATGTCGGGATAGGGTTCCTTGGGGCCAACTTTTGCTACTTACTTTTTGTATAATTGTAAAGTCTCCGCGATTTGTGGAAGAAGAGCGTGAAGGTAATAAGAGTCAAAGGGGATTTAGTCCCTTAGCTTGTTAGGAGATAAGAAGTTGTGAGACCCACCCATGGTACACAAACCATGGTACTGTAAAAGAAAAGGATATATATATAGAATGGTCATAGTGAGTCTAGCAAGTAACTAATTGATAGAAGATAATTGTATGGGAAATTAAGCTAAGGAAGGAAAGTTTGTTTCCTGTACTTAGGTGAAGGGGAAGGCTCCTGCATCTAAGTGCACGAAGCCCTTGGTAAGTCTACAGGCTGAGTGCATGGGGCCCTACAGCTAAGTGTGCAGGGAAGAAGAGTCTATACTTGAAAGAATACATCTAATAAAGGAAATTTGGATCCATAAATTGTGCTCTGTGTATTTGTATTTACTACTGCAATTTCTGTATTTTCACTCCGTATCTGTAATTATGTGAATGAATGCTTATCTTATGCACACAATTAGTAGACCAATATGATTTATTTATGTTATGTATGTTTAAAGACCTTCATAAAGGTATAGATGTTGTTCAAGTGAATTACTGTGATTATCTATGTTGGAACGGTTACGGTTCGTGAAGACAGGACTAAGCCCTAGAAGTCGTACGAACCCATCACACAGACCTTTAGATGCAGAAACCTAGTTTTGTCATCCCCCAATACTGCTTCGAGTGAGACTATAACCTGTGTTACGTGGGTTCTTACCGAAAGGGCTAGCTGTTTGGGGTTTTGTTGGTTGGTGCAGAACTTTGAACCTGGGTCAGGGCCCATCAAGACAACAAATGGTTCTATTGTCGGGATCGAGATCTATCTGAGGAATGTGTGATAAGTGGTTCCCCACTAAGAAATAAATTAAAAAGTGGATAGGTTAGAAACTACACACATTTGTAGCTCATGAGAACAAGAACCCGCACCTATTGAAGGAAGAGCGGATGAATAGATACCTATTCACAAATGAACATGAGATATTCTTCTGCTCTTTCCCCTGCAAATTGCACAAGTGGCTGTCCAAATTGGCAGATAGTCAGGGTACATGGAAGCTTGACAACCCTATTGTGTGGACTCTAGAACTAGTGAAGTGCTTGGAGGCTTCAGAAAACAAAATCACATGGGTTGTTGACCACTGGATCAATAGTATTCTAGGAGGATTCATTACTGATTTCACGATCGATATCTCCACTAGCTATAGTGAAGCAAAGCATAGGTTTTTTAAGGGACTCAGAGGTAAGCACCTGAAATCCCTGAAGACCTAGATTAAGATGTTATTGTGTGAAAAATAGGTTATGCCTTTAAATTGACATTTGGGACTACGTGAAGTGGGAGAGAATTTGGAAGAAATGTAGATCCAGGCTCTCAATATAGTTCGATGTTAGGATCATCTGATAGTGATGACAAAGCTAGCGTTCTGAGGACAACTTCCAGCACGTCATAGATCGTAAGCTAAGGTATCACAGGGTTACCTCACCCATCCACTCCACCTACGTCTCCACCTCCATGCCACACACCTACACCTTCGCCTACAACTCCACCTCCATAATTTAACATGGAAAACATGATAAGATGCCTGTATTTAAGGGTCTGGGGACTGAAGACCCTGATCAATTTTGGTTCATTTCAAGTGATGTGTGGAAGGCATAACGGATTATTGGTGATGACATGAAGAAAGTGCATCTGGTCACAACGTTACAAGACAAAGTGCTTGGTTGTTATATCAATTTTTTCTCAGGAAAACCCATTGTGACTATGTTGGAGACACAACAAGCACTGAAGAATGAATTTAAGAAACCCACGTCACAAGTTCAATCAGTAACGGAGTTCAAAGAGATACAACAGAGGGTAAATGAGTGTTCATGGGACTTTTACCAAACATTGAAATGTATGATTCAACAAGATAACATGAGAATCACAGATGATCAACATAGATACTAGTACATTGCTTCTCTCGTACCTCATCTGAGATTACCACTGTCACAACAGAAAATAGGAATGCAAGTTGAAGCCTTGGAGATAGCCATGCAACTGGAAGCTTCACCTGTGTAGGATATGAATCTAGGGGTACAACAGATTCAGTCACAACTAGCCAGCCTACATACGGAGTTAGAGAGCATTTAGGAGGGAAAGGAATCCCAACCTGAGGTGCATGCGGAGGTTTGGTGCCTGAAATGTAAGGGTCATGGTCATGATAAGGACCAATGTCTAATCTATTAGAATTATCTTTTTGGGGGAGTTCCTTTCCCCCCTGAAGTGAGAAAACACTGTTGGGCCAAGTACATGAGTAGCCTTTTGGTGCACTATATGTCAAATCTCTCAGAAATACACGACTGATAACTATCATCTCCTAGAGAAGTTTGTGCAAACTACACAATAGTTTTTTTACACTTTTGTAAATTGGTTGAGCATGATAAGTGCAATTATTGGAGCTATGAACTGATGATGTAGCGGACCCCTATGTATAGGATGCTGACGAAAAATCGGCCTCATGATCAGAGCGTGGGTGCAGTGTGTGGAGGATTCCAAGGCCAAGGAAGACGGTGAGGAGGATCAAATGGAAGGGATCTTGGACAGGTTATTTGTTACAATTGTGGAGAGGTAGGTCATTTTGCACGTGACTATTAGAATCCAACACACCCCTCCTATCAATATTTCTGGTAGTTTGACCATGTCATAGAATATTTCCCTGTACTTATAGCAAAGATGCAAGAAAAGAAATCTGAAGCACCTACATAGAATATCCAAATGATGAGAGCACAACCTCGCGAAGAGGAGCCTAGCATCAATATCATGACATGAAGAGGTATGGCCATAACAGAAGATAAGAGGAAGAAGCCATAGGCTAAAGGATGGGTAGGCAAGGCTACTGAGAAGGAAGTTGGGTTTGATCTAAGCTGCAAAAGGGAAACCTTTATGGAAGCTAAAAATAGCTTCATAGAAACCTCTACATCAGAAAGTCATGAGAAGTCTGGTGGAAAAAATAGTGCACATGGTGTAGACCCTTCATTGTTAGCAACAATTTTGAAGACTTGTATAAAGCTTTTATTGGATAGAGGGGTAGTAGAAGGGATACATGAGATGATTGATAATTATACAAGTAATATTAAAGCTCCTCCTAAATAGTGCACAATACACAAAGTGGGAAAAAGTAAGAAGTGAACAGGTCGCAAGATGAGACTAACTACACAGATTTGGGAGCATGAGATGGACAAGGTAATTCTCAATTTAGGATTTGATGTGAATGTTTTACCGAATAAAATGTGGGAAAGAATGGGGAGGCCTACGTTGCAATGGTCTCCTATCCAAATACACATGCCAAACTAGCAAAATATGATTCCTATGGGGTTCATGTTGGGTTGTGTTATATTATTTCCATGACTAGCCCACGTAGTTAACTGGGGGTTAGAGGGGGGGTGGAGCGCCCCATTTGTTGCGCTGATTATGCAGCGGGGGGTGGAGGGGTGTGGCAGTCCCCCCTGTCTTGGGGTTTGAGAGGGGCAGGTAGCCCCCCTCTACGGGGTCTGGGGCATGGCCTAGGGGATTTTTTTTTTTGGACCCTATATTAGGTTGGGTGAACCTACCTATTGTTTTGTGCATGATTTTCGCACATGGTTTTGGACGCGATGGTTTTCGATCCATGGTTTTGGATGCAATGGTTTTTGGTCCATGGTATTGGATGCTTCAGCATGTATAAATATGTATTGTAACATTGAAAGGAACATAATGAAAAATCAGGCTGGTGGTCCTAATTTTGGGATCCAGGGGAAAATATTTGTGTATATGTGTTTTATGTGTTATGCTCTCGCATTGTTTATTTTTTGTTCTTAGAATTCGTATGTAGGTAATTTCTGTACAGGATTAAGACCTACAGTTCCTGTATGGGGTCACGGTAGATATTAAAGGAGTGAGCACCCTAGCTCACTTTGAAGTGATCGAGATAGTTGATGATAGTAACCCTTACCATGTGCTACTAGGCATTGATTAGGATTTTGATATGGATGTGATTATTAATATTAAGTAGCATAGAATTATGTTCAAAAGAAAGGAGCTCTGAGTCATTGTTCCATTTGATCCAACAGAAGGTGCGAGATATACGGAACTAGTCTATGATTATGAAGAAGAGGAGGATATTGACAAAATATATAAGATCACTATGCGTGATGAAGACTAGATTAATCCTATAATGGAAGGACGGATCACTTGGGATAGGGATATCTCCTGCACTTCAGATTCTGGTGAGGAGGTGGAGCATTGGAAGAACTGATTACACGAAGTCTCCATTCTGCATTATAACGTGTTGATTAAATCGCTTTGCTGCATATCTACCGAGGTATGAAAATTTCCTTATTATGATGTTGTAGAAGATGTTAATTTATTTTTGGACAAATTTGAGAGTGATGTGCTAGAAGAGCATCAGTTCCAAGCGTTAGATTTGGCACTTTTAGCTATGCATGCCCGTTGGTGGGGTACACATAAGGATAGCTTCACTGATTGGAAGGAATACAAGAGAATAATGAAGCTAAGGTTTGGGTATGCTAATACCTGTATGACAGAGAAATACACCAGGAACGATGATCTGTGTGAACATATGGCACAATGGACTAAGGCATGGGGAGAGGAACTACAACCGGAATGGGTTCACATCCTTTTTCACACTTTGGATACCATCCCAATGAATTGGTATCTGGAAACTAATATGTGACATGAGATGGTTGAATGGGATATCCTGAAGGAAAGTTCCTTGTTGGCGTTCAAATTTGAAGATGGCTTTGAGTGTATTGATGAGGTGCTCCAAGAAATCAAAGTTGTGATATTTAAAATACCCGAGGAACTGGTAGCATGGGTACAACCAGATTGGAATGCCGAGTTGCGCCATAAACTGGAATGTTATAATGTAACCATAGAATATAATGAATATGACCTTATACACATCAATATTCCTCAGTCCAAAGGACAATGCAAGGTTGAGGGACCCTAAAGTAGCAATCCCTGACATATCAGAGCCTTTAAATGCTAAGAAGGTAAATATCGGGTCGAACGCACAACCAAATTTTTCTAAAATAGACAACTATTGGAATGAAGATACAACTGATAAGGTCGCAGAACTGTTGCGCAAGTAGCAGGACTTGTTTTCCACCAAGTTCTCAAATCTCAAGAGGATAGTAGGGGATTTGGGCATTATGAAGATTACTTTGAAGCCAGAACCGAAGCTTGTAAAGCAACGGCCCTACCAATTAAATCCCAAATATAAGGAAAAGGTGTGCAAGGAGTTGGATAAAATTCTCGAGGCAGGGATCATTGAACCTATGGAGGAATCATATTGGGTGAGTCCCATGGTAGTCTAGGGAAAGAAGCAGCAAGATGAAATTCACATATGCCCAGACTTGGGGAAGTTGAATGATGCATGCATCCATGACCCCTTCCCAATGCCATTTACAAATGAAGTGCTGGAGAATGTTGGAGGGCAGGAAGCCTACTCATTCACTAATGGGGTCTCGAGACACCATTAGATCAATATTGTGTCGAAGGATTGAAGTAAGACCACCTTCACGATAGAATGGGGTTGTTTTCAATATACGGTAATGCCTTTTGGGCTAAAGAATGCGCCTGTAATCTTTTCCAGAGTGGTAATTGTGGCCACTAAGGAATTTATCCACAAATTTTTAGATGTCTACTTTGATGATTGGACTATGTTTGGGTTGGTCAAGTACCATGTTGCTAGTCTGTGCTTCATGCTAGATACCCGTTGAAGAAAACTGATCGCCCTTAACCTGAAAATGTGCATCTTCTGTGTACCTTATGGAATATTGTTGGGTCAGGTGGTTTGCAAGTAGGGATTGATGGTAGACCCTGCCAAGATAGATGTCATTGTTAATTTGGAGGCCTCGAAGAATGTAAAACAGTTGCACACAATAGTGGGTCATACTGGACATTATATAAAGTTTATCAAGGTGTATGCACAAATAATTGCGCTAATGGAAAGACTGTTGAAGAAGGATGCAACATTTTGTTGGGACGAAGATTGCCAAAGAAGTTTAGACATTTTGAAGGAAAAAATGGTCATTGAGCCCATTTTGGTGTTCTCGGATTGGAAAAGGGACTTTCATGTTCATGTGGACATGTCCTGTATTACGCTATGTGCAATGCTGACCCAACTAGGTGAATGAGACGTTGATCATCCTATAGCATTTGCAAGTAGGAAATTATCAAAGGCAAAGAACAACTACTTGACTAGAAAGCACGAAGGACTAGCAATGGTGTACGTGCTACAGAAATTCTGGCACTATCTGTTAAGCGCACACTTCAAAATGTATACAGACCATTCTACTCTAAAATACCTAGTCAATAAGCCTATTTTGGGGGGTGAGATTTGAAGGTGGTTGTTGCTATTTTAGGAATATGATTTTGAGGTGATTGTGAAGCCCGTACACCAAAATGTTGGTCTTGATCATATCTCCAGGATTGATACTAGTGATGAGCCTACAAGTTTGGAAGAAGGGTTACCTAACATGCAACTCTTTGTTGTTCATGTCGTAGATGATCAGTTCGTGGATATAATTTAGTTTTCATCTACTAGAATAGCCCCACAAGGAAATTCGACACAACAAAGAAGGAATTGGTGGTTCACATGGTTGACTTCTCTGTCATCACTAGAAACTTATACAAAATGGGATTTGATGCGATACTGCGTCGATTTGTCCCAGAGTACAAACATCCAAGAATTTTGGCAGAAGCGCATGGATGAGTAGCCGAAGGACATTATGCAGGCGGAGAGACTGTATAGAATATCCTGTGCACAGGACTTTGGTGGTCAATAGTGCATACAGACTCGAAGACATATTTTAGGACATGTGATGCTTGTTAGAGGATGGGGCAAACATTGTGAAGGGATGAGTTGTGTTGGGATGGTGTCCCTGGGGTTAATTTTTTGTCAAATTTCGGGTTAATTTTTGTATAAAATGTAAAGTATCCGTGAAATGTGGAAGTGGAGCATGAAGGTGGTATTAGTCAAAGGGGCTTTAGTCCCTTAGGTGGGTAAGCAATAGGAAGGTTTTGACACCCACCCATGGTATTGTAAGAAAAATACTATATATAGATGAGTCATATTGATTCTAAGATATATTAATTGGATAAGAAATTTTGTAAGGGCAAGTAAGCTAAGGCAAGAAAGGCATATTTCTAATACTTAGGTGAAAGGGGAAGGCTCCTACAGCTGAGTGTGCAGAGAACTTGGTAATTCTACAGACTGAGTGTGCAGGCCCTGTAGCTGAGTGCACAGGTAAAAGGATTCTATACTTGAACGATTATACTTAATAAAGACAGTTTTGAGCCAGTTTGGATGCATCTGTCTTATTTCTTACTTGTACAAGTTTATGTATTTCCATTCTATGTTATGATTTATATGAATTAATGCTTATTTGTTTTATGAAAATAGTAGATCTGTAATATTTATGCATGTTAAGAATAATTATGAATCCTTGCGAAGATATAGAAGTTGTTTAAGTGCATTTACAGTAATTGTCTGTTCAGAAGGGTTAAGGTTGTGCGAAAGTATATCTAAGCCCTAAGGAGTATAGGAACCTATCACACAGGCCTCTAGATGCAAAAACCTGGTTTTTTCATCCCCCAATACTGCTTCCGGTGAGACTGCAGCCTGTGCTACGCAGGTTGTTGCTAAAAGAGGCAACAATTATGGTTTTATTGGTTGGCGCGAATAACGTTGAACCTGGGTCAGGCCCCATCAAGCAACAAGTTTCCATTAAATCTAAATATAACCTTGCAGGTTTTTGATAAATGGGTGATAGACTTTGTTGGTCCAATTTATCCACCAGGGAAAAAGAACGGGGCGTGACACATTATTACAACAACTGAATACTTGACACAATGGGTGGAGGCACACCAGTCAAGGACTGTAGCATAGCTACCATTACGAAGTTCATCTTTGAGTTTATTTTGTCCTAGTTTGGTTTCCCTAAAATTTTAATGAGTGATAGGGGCTCGCACTTCTTAAATGAACCTATTGTTGCAATGCTTGAGGAATTCGAGGTATATTATCATAAGAGTACACTATATCACCCTCAAGATAATGGTGTGGTAGAAGCCTTCAACAAAATCTTGGAAAGCACCTTAACCAAGGTTTGCAATGTGAAGCGGAGTGACTGGGATGTGCACACACTGAAAATCCTTTGGGCATATAGGAACAGTTGTAAAGGGTTAACAAGCGAAACCCCTTTCTAACTGGTATATGAGAAGGAGGTTGTAATTCCCATGGAATACATTGTGCCAAGTCTATGTATTGTACCATTAACAGATATGGTTGATTGTGATACTATGGAGGCGCGTCTTGCGCACCTAGTAGAGTTGGAAGAAGTTACAAATGGTGGTGCAATTCAGCTCACAAAGCTTAATGGGGAATTGTTCCTAGGAGAATTCAATGGCATTCGATTGAAGTTGTACAGGGGTGATCCCACCCTTGCACAATGAATATATGATGGCGGTATAGTCTTAATACTCCAAGTAGTTGTAAGGAAGTATGGGACTATAAACTACACTGGGAAAAGGTGGGAAAGACGAAGCTAGAGGGTTTCATGATGGATGGAAGTAAGGCACAAAGGGGAGCTACGCTGAGGAAGCTACACCATATGGATGGGTGCCATGTGGCCTCATCGACAAATGATCGTTGGAAGCACTGTAGATGATTGGATGGAAACACTTTCATTTAAAAGAGTGGGGAGGACGCATTTATGTCACATGTCTTATGAAATCTACTGCCAAACATGCATTAATGATCAGAAATTGGAGGGAATGGTTGGATTCAACTTCAAACTCATTTATAGATATGACCTGCTACCCCACATTTGAACACTTTGCTTCCTGGGAGTTTGTATTGATATTATTCACCTTGTCATGTGTTAAGTGTAGAACTATATGTCTGAGCCAGATTGGTAAGAACTCTTTTCGCAACAAGGGTTGTATAATGTACATGTCTTTCTCTGAGAGTGTTTTCTAGCCAAAATGACTCCAACTCCCTCTGAGACGAAAGCAGCACCATCTGTCTCTACAGGATTTCTAACTAAAATGCCTAGGTATCCTAGACCTAATCCTTCTGTATCAAAACCTTATGCATCCAATGTGATAGATAAGAAGCATAAGAAACCTCAACAGGGCCTAGTGAGGAAGTCACCATGGAAAAACCCCACAAAATTCCTCCACAAGAGGAAGATGGATTGGTCACAATAGGTGACAAACCCGATGGATTTGAGTGAAGAATAATTGTGCAGAGGCATCAAGGAGATTGATTCTCAGGAGGGTGAACCAATGACTCAGCTACTGAAGTATATCCCACCGTGCAAGGCCATAGCTAAAGCGCCTAAAGATCCAAAAAATGAAAAATTCATGGTGACTACACCACTATTGCCGGAGAAGGTGGTGTTCGAGGGCACGCTGTTAGGCCACATACTGACCCTAAAATTAGAGGATTGGGAATTAGGGGATCACGAAAAGTTCCCTAAGTTGGAGCCAACCAAATACCTATCCAAGGTACATTATTAAGCATTGGAGGTTACACATTTGGAGCCGATGAAGTCGGTCACTGGTGTTGGGGTCACAGAGCTCCTGAACATGGTCTAGGTGCTGCATTTCAGTCACACCAACATAAACATTATTTGTGTACAGTAATTTCTCACATTAGTGCACGTTTGGTGTCTATGGCTAGGAGAACCCATCTCGATCATGGACATACTCGTCCACCAGATCACCTTGCTTCCATACCAAGTAACGGATCCAACATAGGCATTTGGGTGAAAATGTAGGAGAAGAAACTCGCAAACTAGATGAAGAGTGAGTTTGGCCTCATAAAGAAGTCGCATGGATATTCTCTCAGCCCTATCATGGATCCTTTTGTACAATTTTCCGTGCAGATATTGGCATGGAAGATCATGCGTAAGTGTTGCACAGATGAAGTTTCGACACCAGTCATCTCTTTGGCTGCGCTTTGTGCCAAAGGAGTCTAGGACAACTGGGCTAAATAATTATGCAAATAATTTTTGGATAACTGTAAGGAGGTCCAGGATGAGGGCAAGGCATTCCATTACGACTAGTTGATATTATTGATAGCATTGGTGGCATGGAAGACTCCGAAGACAATCAGTTTCCTCCGCAAGAGTCGAACCTTCCGGAAGCAGAAAAGTTCGCTTCTCTCTAGGCTACAAAGGATCCTACATGAGTCACTGAGGTAAATATATTCTGGGTCCTATTTGAAATGGATCTAGGTATAGTGATTAGCAAGAGGCCAAGGCTGTCACCCACACTGTATGCTTAGTACGATCCCCTCACTGAATTCAAGGTAGATTTCCACAACCTACATGTTCGTGCAAGGAGGGATCTCCTAAAGACATGGCACAAGTTTCCTTACTTGGTGGCTAAGGAAGACTTAGGAAATATCATGTTCAAGTGGCTACCTATATGGCTAACTTTTTCAGATGCGGGAGTAGGTACAAGAAAGGCTATAGAGGATACCACCGTGCAGATGGAAACATCACAAAAATAGAAGGAGGCCCTAAAGGTTTTCACCTGGGAAAAAGATATGCAATAGAAAGAGGTCGCCACCAGAGAAAAGGAAGTGGTAGACAAAGAATGAGCAGTCCAAGCAATGCGAATGTCATATGCCACTATCGCCATTGAAGAGTCCAATACACAAGACACACTGGAACAAGAAGAGATGGAAGAATAAGAAGGATGGGGTGCGGAGCTAGAAATTCCCTTTGCGGTAAAGAAATGAAAAATGCAGACATCCATGGGGTCACTGTTATCGGGAAATCTAGTGTCTATGCAGAGCTACTAGTCCCACTAAGACTGGTAGCTATCTTAGAAACAAACAAACTAAAACTACTTTCGTTTTCCTTTATGAGAAGTAGATAAGAGGGGAAGAAAAGAGACCAACCTCTGTCTTGCGCTTGTTTCCTTGCTTGATTCCTCTCCCTTCTGATAGATCTTTGCCACTCGCTTCCACGTTTACCCAGCTTCAAAGAGCACCTGTTGAGTCAAAGCATTATAACACTATCCAAGAATAGAGATCTACTATCATAAACAATATAGGACCAGATATGTATTGACCACACAAATGCATATATCATCAATCATACAAGAATGTGGAGGAAAACTTGAATAGCTTTATTAATATCAAGAATAGCAAAGAGGATTACACGCAATTGTTCTGAACCAGCATCATCCTCTCAGCAAGAAAGCCCTTCTTCACCTCATGAAAAGCTTAGATCACCCAACACTATGATGTTACACCAAGAAACCAACAGCACTTCCTTACAAGATACAAAATTCTAGCCTCTGGATATCTAGGATGAGGGATCCATATATAGATCATTGCAGGGAGGTGAGTCAGCTTCTGAGATTTGATTAGTGTCCTCTCTCTGATATTTCTTGATTCCACTTGGAGATTGATGATCTCTTACTCATCCCCGGGCGAATGCAGAGAGGCAAGTGTCACAAGAGAAGTTTCTGGAAGATTCCATGATCCTCCACCTCGCAAATTGACTCTGCCATTTGTCCACTCTCGCCCATCGCACCCCACAGAAGGGCTTTTCCGTATGCATCTCACCTCCTGTGTGCATTTAGGTGGGATGCAGTGCACTTTGACCATGGAGCAGGTGAGATGGTCCAGTTTTGACCAGTTCTGAGTAGTTTTTCATGGAGAACTTCTGGGAGATGATGTAATTAGTTGACCTTGTTCTTTTAGGGGTTGGAACAACACTTTTAGGGACTTAGGAGCCCTTGGTTTATGGACATGTATGATTGGGGTTGTAGTGCCCAAAAATGTCTATAACAATTGCCCCCTAAAGCATGAGGTTGTTAATCTTTTAATGTCGGGTGAAATGCTTTATCATGAGGATCCAAAGTTTTTTCGAGCTAGAAGGCGTCCTGTAATAAGATACAATACAATACATTATCTTCATAATATTTTCATGATCTAGCTGAGGTGGGTATTCCCATGCTTAGCTTTATAAATTCATTTTTATGTACATAAGATAGACAATCATCTGTGTGCAGGCTGATGATTCTGGTAGAGCCATCATCCCTCAGATTCAATGATTATTTGTGCAGCAATGATGTACATTTGATGTCTTTATTTTCCTGAATATATATCGCGGCCTAGATGGATGAAACTAGATCCGGGGTCTTCAATCTCGTTCGATCTTCACTCAAAGTACAAGTCGATCCATGTGAGAGATGTTCTGGAGTTGAACATGGAAAGACATTGCCTGATTACCAGCTAGTGATATGAGCTGTTAACAAGCGCGAGAGGAATCACCGATAATGATGATGACCCTCAAGGTACTACAGTACAATTCACGTGGTGTGAAAGGGGGACTTGGTGTCGAACACCACGCAAAATCTTTCGGTCGAAGGCCATTGATGTAAACCTATCGCCGGAAGTGAGAAACTTGCCATTGAGGCATGCAAGCATCAAAGTACTGAAAGGGTTGTTCCTAGATCGACTTCCTGGATAATGAGCTGATGTCGACAAGAAGCGATCAGTCATAGGAGGGCCTTAATGAATCTCACATCTATGACACGGAATGGAGCAAATGATTTTAATGGAGGTGAAAACGATCTAATGATATAAGGTTCAGGGTGGCGGTCATGAAAGAATGGAGCGTGAATGTATTGCAGTGGATGAGACACAGGGGAATTCTCTGAGCGACTTCTCTTGAACATATTGGTGACACTGACATGATGGATTGGTAGCGTTAACCTCAAATGTGGATGGTGTGATGGACCAATGGTGATATGACTAGTGAACGGAGCAACCCAACCTGACTCGGATGTGGAGTGAAAGTGTGATGTTCAAGAGCGACTTGCTACCAATAAAGTTTCTTCAAGTTTTCTTCCCAATTTTTCCCAGTCATTGCTGACCAGTACCTCTTTATTTTTGTCAAGCTTGAGGAGGATAACATATGCTTGTTCTATAATTTGCCCTTCGGGCAAACCCATCACTATGTTTTAATGAGCCTAGCGATAGTGAAACTCATTCTTGTTTGTATGGACAAGTTTGTTGCTATTTGGTTTTAATGAGTTTAATGACAAAGATAACTTAGTCCCTTTCAATTTTAGAGAGTCTGAAAGGGACATAAAGAAAACTCCAACAATCCTATTTCTTCATATAATCCCTTAAGTCCGAAAAAGTATAAAATAATACAAAAGGGATGAATTTTCGATAATTTTAACGAGCTGAACAAAACAAGCGCTCGATCTTTTTGTGTAATAATCCCTCAGGTCCAAAAAGATTAAAATCTAAAGGAGGGATAGCACTACCGTCACTTTAACGAGCTGGAGAGGCCAATTACTCGGCAATCTTTTCATATTTTATGAGTCAGATGAAAAGAGCTTAAAGGAGACTCGTTTTTCCAAGAACGAGTGATAAATTTGGGTAGCAACTAATTCCATGTAAGGTTTGGAATTTTCCAATCACGGAAGTGCGACAAGGATGGCTAACAGGATCACTCTTCGCAGCTGTTCCTCAAAAACGGTAAACAATCAAATGGAGGTAAATGATCAACCAATATAGAGTGGAGGTGATGATGAGAACATGACCAAGGCTTCAAAGGCTGATGATAATGCATTCATGATGGTTATTTACCAGAAATTGGTTCATTTTTTAATGAATGAGCTTAAACTCTGGGGAAAAAATTTGCTGACTGCTTATGTTTAATTTTTAACGAGCTTGAAATCCACATAAAAACTGCTCGATATAAGGGTCATTGATTACCTTGATTTTACCATTGACAACTTTGTTCCTTCAAAGGTTGTACCGCCTACTCAATTGCTTCATCAAACTAGTTAGAAACGAATAATATATGCTTGAAAAATGAGTCAAAACACTAATATTTTACTTGAATTATGTGAAAAGTAATTTAAAAGTGGTTTTTACCTCTCATTTTACCATTTCATTTGAACTTTGGTTTGTTGGAGCTTTGGAGGTGCTTTCCCCCTTGATTTTCACTAGCTAATTCCGGGAGATTCTGTGGACGATTCTTGGTGCCGTCTGGACCAGGTAAGAGCTAAACCTGAGCTCTTCAATTTCATTCTTTCCTTTTTGAATTCTGAGCATGTTTCCTGGTTTTTCTGAGCCCCTGGTGTTTGAAGAATTCGCCCTGGTCCCATCGCACCTTTCCTATATCGAAATGTGTGATGCATGCTAGCTTGGCCATTGGCCAGTTAGCATGCATCCCACCCAGTACACTGCTAGGGCTGTGATGGGCGCAAGGAGGGAAACTTGTGCATAGTTCTTCATGGAATTTTTTTCCTGTTTTTCACCAAATCAAGATCCTGACTCTTCTCTTGTTTGATTTCAGAGATTCATCGGAGCAAAATGCCTGTTACATGGAGAGAACGTGAGCATGAAGAAGAGGACATGCTTGCTTTACATGATCCGGTTACGGTAAATGCACTGCGGAACTGTGGCCTATTCAAGTTTTTCCGCATCTCTAGCATGAGGCAGCAAATCAACTTGTTGCAATATTTTCTCGATGCATGGGATCCTACCGACCAGGTGTTCCAGATTAGGGGCAAATCCATCCCCTTGACTATCGTGGACATCTATTTTTTGATTGGTTTATCGAGGCGTGGTGCCCTTATCTCATTATCAGGTTCGGCCCGTGGGGGTGAATCCGTGAGAGATTACATTCACCGGTATTGCAGAGAGGGATCTCAGCCGAGTAAGGACAGCAAGATCAATATCCGAGATGTCACTGATAGGCCCTTGAGGACCATTCTATTCACTTTTTCTAGACTAGCTAGTAGTGCGGCTCTTCATGTGGCCAACAGGTCTTATATGCAGTACGCCTTGGAATGCCTTGAACCAAAGGTGTTCAACTGGTGTGATGCAGTACTCTCTGTGATGAAAGAACAACTGACCAAGGTAAAGAGCGGGAGATTGAAGAACTTTGGTTATGGTTCTATTTTGACTGCTTTTGCCTTGGAAAAGATCCCACTGATGCAGCCACAGTATATTCCACTTGGTTTACCTCCACCGACTGAGCCACGGATGCAGAGATCGATTGATTTCATGGCTCGACATGCGGGTCAGTCCCCGATTTCTTTCTCTGGTACCTTCTTTGAGTGGTACAACCGTCAGCAGATGGTTTTTTCCAAGTGTCCATATGCTAGTATGGATTTCCGGGGTGATCCAGATTTGGTACAGCCAGCTGGTGAGCAATGGGGTGCCATAGGTAAATTCTCTGACCATATCCATGTTTATTGTTTTTCATAATGTTCTTATGTTTTCTTTACTCAAGACTAATCAAAACTCATGCGCTCATGTAGACATTGGACTAGTCCGACCAGCAGTATGTTTGAGAGCGCCAGCTGCCGCTCCGGCAAGAGAGGCCATGGGGAGGGCTATCCTTCGCGGCCTTGATGTGGCCGAGACTCTTTCAGCATTGCAGGATCAGGTTGAGGGTCTCACTCTTGGTATTCCGGATGTGACGACTGACGAGATGCCTCTTAGGCTGCAGCGACATACTACTGGCATGCCAAGTTGATGGACTCGACTTTTGCGCATGATTGCACAGGCGGTGACTTGTTATCATCAGCACCATTAGACTAGGGTGCCCCCTAGAATTTTGAGTTTTGGGTCATCTGACCAATTTTGTCTTGGTTACAAAACATTATGTGTAAACCACAAACAGTTATATATATATATATATATATATATATTTTGATTTTCGGAGCTTTATTTCGGTTATGACCCTGATGCAAATATTGATGAAATGCTTCTTTTATAAATGTTGCAAATGCCTATCTAACACATAATTTGCCAATGAGTCCGTTAATGTGTTTAAGTTTCTGGAAATATGATGATATTGAATAAAATCAAACTGACTTTCCAAAATCTTGACCCTTAGGAACATGCGATAGATAGCTGGATTTCGGATGGAGTAGATACCAATGAGTTGTAGGATGATGAGTTGTGAGTCTAACCTGACGACAAGTCGACGTACACCATGTGTGATGGCGTCAGAGAGGAGTTTTATCAACGCGCTATATTCAGCGATGTTATTTGTTGACCAACCAATACATACCCCTCTGAAGCTTATTAACTCGCCGCTTGGATCAAAAATGGCCCAGGCCACAGAAGATAGGTTCCACGAACTACGACTCGCTCCGTCGACATATCCAACAAATGATTCCAATAGGTTTGACATCTGCAACAATTTTAAAAAGTGGATTACTTTACCAAAACAATTACCCTTAGCGAAAACAAAAATTTAACAAAAGCATAGGGGTTACTACACTAAATTAGGCGTACTAACGCTTAAGGTACAACCCGTTACGTGGTTGCGCCAGTGGAATCCCATCATAATCCACTAAATCATAGGCTCCTTTTGCTAATACATGCTTAACAATATAGGGGCCCATCCATAAGGATTTGAATTTACCTGCTCCCAATTTATCAGATTCCTGATCGTAAAGTAAAACCAAGTCACCTTCTGAGAAGACATGGGGTTTGACATTCTTGTCGAACTGCGCCTTCACTCGTTTCTTATGGGCTTCGTTAGCCAAAGCGGCATCACGACGAGTTTCATCCAATTGGATTAGTTCCAAGAAACGAGCCTCCTCTTCTAAAGTTCCGGGGAGAAGGTCGACTGCGAGTTTGAGGTACGAGATCTCACACTGAACAGGTAAGATTGCTTCTAGGCCATACACTAGTTGAAAGGGTGTAAACCCGACTGCATTCCTTACCGATGTTCAGTATGCCCACAAGGATGAGTACAGGATCAGGCGCCAACTCCTTTTTTGGACTCCAATCATCCTTTGCAGCATCCGCTTCAAGACCTTGTTGATTGCTTCAACTTGTCCATTGGCCTGCGAGTAATATGGAGTAGAGTTGTCGTGGGATAACCCCAATTTGGCAGCCAATTCAACCATCATGTGATTGTGAAAATGCGATCCATGATCTCTGACTATGGCCTGTGGAATGCTGAATCTGGCGACTACATGATTGAAAAATAAAAGGGCAGTCGTTTCACCAGTGTTGTTTAATGTAGGCATCGCCTTGGCCCATTTGGTAAAATAGTCTACCGCGACTATGATATACCCATGCCCCCCGATCAAGGTGGGGTTACATGTCATGAAATCTATGCCCCATTTGGCGAATGGCCCAATAGCAACTACTGGTTGCAGGGGTGTGGGTGGTCTTCTGGTTTTGCTATCGAAAATTTGACACGCATGGCAACTTCTGACTGCGGTTATGCAATATTTGAACATTGTTGGCCAGAAGTATCCTGCTCGTAAAAATTTTTGTGTCGTAGCATAACTAGATTGATGTCCCCCACACGCGCCTGAATGGCAATCATTTAGGACTTTTTCGGCCTCCTCATGGGTGAGGCACCTCCTCAAAATTGTATCAACACCACGATGGTAAAGCGTATCACCGACAATCATGTAGTCTTTCGATTGGTATCGAATACGTCTTCGTTCTAAGCGAGAGGTATTAGACCTATATTTTTGGGTTTGGACATAGATGATTATATCTCCATACCACGGATTGATTGAAGATATCAGAAACAAAGATTCATCCACGATTGTTTCTTCAGATGTTTCATCGTTGGACGACGATGGGAGATCACATAGTAATTCTGCGAAAACCAGGGATTTCTTCGATTTGGATTTTACAAATTCCAGATCAAACTCTTGAAGAATTGCTATCCATTTGGAATATTTTGCCCCCCAGCAACTGTTGCGACAATATATAAGTCATGGGGCTGCAATCTAACAAAATGGTAGTTTTTCGAAAGAGGACATAGTGTCGAAATCTCTGTATCACTTGAACAGCTGCGAGAGCCAGCTTTTCAATGTAGGAATACTTGCTTTCTGTATCATTTAATTTTCTACCCAAATAATATATAGGATGTTCAATTCCATCGTCTTCTTGAACTAAAACCATTGCGATGGTTGTATCCGCTGCAGCCAGATACAGGTTAGAGTCTTTTTGATAATCAGGAGCATACATTAATGATGCTTTTAGTAGGGATTCCTTTAAAGCATCAAAGGAAGCTTGTGCGACCTGATCCCAGACGAAGGTTACTTCTTTTTTCAATAGACGTGTATAACCTTTAGCAAGTTCGGCATGATTTGGAATGAACCTCCTCAGAAAGTTTGCTTTCCCTTGGAGTTTATGAATCTGAAGCAAATTTGAAGGTGGAGGCAAATTTATGATTGCCTAAACCTTACATGGGTTGAGACGAATCCCGTCCTTTGAGACTACAAAGCCAAGCAAATGACCAGGACTAACACAGAACACACATTTGTGTGGATTGAGTCATATCTTGTAGTGTCGGCAACGTAGAAATATCGCTCTCAAATACTGCAGATGATCGGTCCGCTTTCGCAAATGAGCCAGAAGATCGTCGAGATATGGTTGAACAATGTTTTTGATGTCATGGAAGGCATAATTCATTGCCCTCTGAAAAGTTGCCCCTACGTTCTTTAAACCAAAGGGTAACTTGTGATATGCAAATGTGCCCCACGGACAAATAAATGCAATGTTTGACTTGTCCTGTGGGCGGATATTCATTTGATTATACCTGGAGAATCCATCCATAAATGAAAAGATTTCACATCTAGCGCATTCATCAATTATCTGGTCAATAAAGGGTGTAGGGTAGTTGTCTTTTGGACAAGCTTGATTTACATCCCTATAATCGACGCACACTCTAATTGTTCCTTGTTTTTTCATTACAGGAACAATGTTCGATACCCAATCGGTTAGAGGAACCGGGTAAATAAAACCAGCATGGAGAAGTTTTTCAACTTCTGCCTCGATGGCAGTGGCTTTCTTGGGGTGCACCTGCCGTAGCCGTTGTCTTACTGGTTTGACATCTGGATACATCTTTATTTCGTGTTCAACTACACTCGAGTCAATGCCTGGCATTTCATCATATGACCAAGCAAAGACATCTCTGAATTCGTGAAAAAGAACTTCGTATATTTCCAGTTCTGAAGGAGAACAACATTTGCCAACATAAATATTCTCTACAACATCTGTTTTGGTCGAGATATTTATGACGATAGTCTCTTCGATATTGGACAAGTTTCGCTCGGAATCCACCGTGTTTACAGTATTTGATAGGAAATCAAAAACTAAAGGATGATGAAGGTCATCAGGAGTATCTTCTTGACAATCCAGAAGATGGGAACGATGGTGGTAATCTTCCCATGGCGCCCCGTCAATTATCATTGACTGAACAATTCCTCCGTCTGCGTAATGTACTTGCAACCAAGGATCTGAAGGGGTGCCATATTTCTTAGACCTATCTATCCAAACGCTTGATGAGCGTTGATTTGGGTTTTCCTCCCATGCCAAAAACATTGATTGCTACAATATTTCTATTGGGTTTGGAGGCAATACCTGCAGATGGTCCATGCTAATATCGTTTTCTGAGATCTTTTGAATAGAAGATATCATATTGCAGGTTCCTACCGTCGCCACTTCCGCCAGATTGATTGGAGGTGGGAGGGCAAAAGTCCCCATTAATATAGGGTCTTTTAGTAGGCCTACTATGATATTTTGAAGCGAATGGGGGCTTCCATGTATCATCGAAATGATTCTCGTAACTTGGGAACTATTGGGGAGAAAGGTTTGTTGGTCGATGATTGTAATTCCCCTTGAAAGGGAAATGCAATCTTCCTGAAGTAGGTTGACACAACCGCAGCCATAGCATATATCTAGGGCCTTCCCAGTAGGATGTTGTAATCGAGGTTTCCGTCGATTACTTCAACATCTATTTCTACCGTTTTCCCCCCTAGTTCAACTTGCAAGTTACTTAAAATCCCATACGGGGTATATGTTCATCCATCAAATGCTTTTAATGTCGTCGAAGATCGAGACAAGGTTGGAGATCCTAAAGTTTTCCTGCAACTCATCGACATAATACATGTAGATTCCCCCTCATCAATAATTGTTCAATGAACAGTTTTGTTGAGGGCTTTCACTTGAATGAGGAAAGCTAGTTGAGCTGGTAACCGAGGATCATATCCTTTGTGATTAAAGGACACAAGATTAGAATCCTTTGGGTCAATCCCACCTATTGTTGATAATAAAGCCTACTTTTGGGAGGGGCAATTTTGCAGTACCTCAAGTGTTGACATAGCGGATGGCGATTGGGCCAGATCTTCCACTATATTATAATGTTGTGTTGCTTTGGCACGAGGATTAAATGTTGACTTGTGTACTACTCCCTTTGGCGGTTTTATTGTTAGCTCTGGAATGATGGGTGGCGCAACTTCTGTCGAAGTTGTTGTCGAACTACTAGGTTGATCTTTATTCTTGTTGTTCGACAGCTGTGGATTCCCATAATCATTATTCCTTGTCGTTATCAAAGCATCATTTTGTTGTTTCGAAACCGACAACATCAGCACTTGGGATGGGGAAGCATTATCACTGGCAACCAGATTTGTTCCCGGATTTGGAAATGGATCAGTTAATACTGTCGAGGTTTTTGAATTCTTAAAGAATTTTTTAAGCTCGACTTAATATGGACAATCTTTTACCCAATGATCCTTATCACATATAAGACATGGACGATTTGGTTTCTTATCTCCAGAAGGGTTTGCAGAAGATTTTTCAGGTGATGATTCCTCGTTTTTCTTCTTCTTCCCTTTGTTTTTCTTCTTGCCTCATGGTTTCTTGGTTTCTTTGCCTTTGTCTGTTGAGATGGCATTTACTTCTGAGGTGAGAAGTTCTTCTTTTGCATTTTTACTAGAAATCTTACCGGCCTTTTTAGATGTAGCCTTTTTTGATTTCGTGTCTGTCATACCAATCACGCCATCGTCGTCATGAGAGTTGTTGTTCGATTTAGGAGGAGGAGGAAAGGAAAATTCCAGTCTAGGAGCATCAGGGATTTTATCGTAGAGTGTGCCAGACTGAGTATAAATCAAGTCCAAATATTGCGCACGAGCAATAACTTGCTCTTCAGTGACGACTCCTCCCTTTGCCACATCTTCTGTAATGGAAGGTAATAATGACTTAATAAACCATTCAGCTAAAAGCTTATCAGGAACGTATGTTTTTACCATTCTACGACGATGTCGCCACTCATGAATATGATCGGATATGTGAGTGGCCGTCGTTTGCTTGAAATTGGTAAGAAGTTTTGTTCCCATTTCGTACCTTATGGGTAACTGAAAATGGGTTAAAAAGGTTGTGGCTAGGGTACTGAAGTTATCAAACGAAGCTCTAGGTAATTCGATATACCATTTTGCTGCCAGACCAGTTAACGTTCTCTGAAAAAGGTGAAGCCTAATCAAATCATCGTTTAGGGTGTTTGATGAGCACCACAAACAAAAGGTCATCACATGATTTGATGGGTCTTCACCCAGATTTCCATTAAATTTAGGAATATCTGACGGAAGTTTATGCGGAATCATTGGCCACCAAGGGGCGTAAGCAATTGGATCGCTCATTAGCCGATTTATATCTGGTAACTCTAAAGTCGCCACGAAGGGTAACTGTTGATTCAGGTTTAGTGAAGCATACCCAGGATAAGATGGAATTGCCTGAGAAGTTGGTCTCTGCATACCAGCATAATCCATTTGATGCTGGTAACTTTGGTAAGGTTGATGGGCATAAACATTATAGAATGGTTGATTTTGACCGTTTTGAATATATGACTGCCCATTATTTGCAAAGATTTGTTGCTCAGATCCTTGGTAAACTTGTTGGAATTGCGGTTGTTGATATTGCACCAACCATGGTTGTGAAGCCATGTGCTGTTGTCCAATACTGGCTGTTTGACCAAGATGAGGGGTAATTGTACCCATTTGGGCCTGTGTCATTCCACTAGTTGGTGATTGTGGTTGAGTCGCAGGGATAAGAGGTTATGATTATGACCCGAGAAACCTAAGGTTTACATACAACAGGCAACGCTTGTACTTGTGACACCGTCAAAATAGCCAGCGTAGTTGGTATATTTGACATAGGTAAACATTGTTGCATCGAGTATACAACTCTTGGTTGTTGAGGCAGTATTGGCACCCAACCGCTAGATGTAATTCCAGCATAACCTGAATTTTGTTGTGAACTCTCGTATGGTTGTTCTCCCAGAGGAGACAATGAAAGGGTATATTGCCCCCCATACGGTGGTAATCCGGTACTCAAAGGAATGATTTTCCCTTGAGGACCGAACTGCCCAAATTGACACCGTGAAGGATCAATTTTCTGAGAATCAACATAAGAGCTCTCGGATATTACTCCGAATGAACAAACGGGAATGGACCATACTATCGAAATAGCCCCTAAGTGGGCCCCATCTAGCGATTGAAAGCTAGTTGGGACAGATGTTATTCCGGTGAACATTGTTGGAGTGACAGCAGGAAGTTCTGCCGTTGTTGTGTCAGATGACACAGTCCTAGATGTTAACGGTTGTTCAGACATTTCTAGTCTATCCGAAAGATTTCCTAGTGATTCTATAGGAGCTTCCAATAACGGTAGACTAATTTCTGATGAAGAAGGATATAGGGTGATCCTGACTCCAAATTGCGATGGAGTACTTGATGTAGGATCCTCCACAATCTTTCTATAGCAATCAGACCAGGTGGAAGAGGTAGACTGTCAGGTCCATAAAATATTTCCGGTGTCGAAGAAGGTATAGATTCTGTAGCGATAGATGTTTGGGGAATAACACCTTCCGAATCAGCTGTAGGTGGAGTTGGTTCAGTAATACAAGTGTTTACCTTCACACTAGGATTAGCTCTACTATCCTTTGGTGGCTACGGAACTTCTTCTATAGAGGTAGGGATACTAGAAATGTTTGGAGTAACCAGAGTCTCCGATGGTGTCAGAAAACTTGTTCCAACTTTACCAGGGGATTTCGAACCGGTTAAACGAGTTTGCTTCATCTATAATAGTTTTGATTCTGGAGACAAAGACGGTTGACTCGTAAGCCTCCGCGAACGACGAGGTTTCAATTGACTTTCTTCCATGATTGCAGATTACTCGATCAACTAAAAATCAAGGGGAAATATGTTTCCGAATTAAATGAATTTTAGACGCTTTGACACAGCTTGTTTTTTCAATTTTTAAGAGTCGAGGAAAAACAAAAGATGACTCTAGTCGCCTTCGATTTTTAATGAGCCTGAAGTAACAAGTGCTCAGATGGACCTCTTCTATTAAGGAGTCTGAAAAGGAATGAAAGAGACTACTCTGGAAATCTAGACAGAGGGATTACCAAACCAATCACAAAACTGCAGAATACTTTTTACAGTACGGCAGTCAATCTTCCCGAATGTTGTGTTCAGTGCATTGCGATCGTTAGGGTGGCAGACACGGCTTCCTATGGATAAAGGATATAGCCTATTGTGGTCTCCCAATATATACTCGACGGTACGTGGGAGCACAAGTCCGTACTGGCACTTGTCGTCTCAAAGTGGAGGAATCACCCAACCAGCAATGAAAACAATAGTTACCAGGCTTTACGACGCCGTAATATGTCTCTAGCCTAGACTTCTAAATGTTGTGCGTTAGGTTCCAAAGCGTTTTTAGATTCATTAAATTTATTTTACAATTGATCTTGCTTAGGAAATTTGCCTTTCAGGTTCACCGCGTGATGTAGATATACAATTCCTAAAATTCAATCTAAGATGATAAACAATTGTTTAATCTTCTTTTTGCAATGAAAATCCTAGCTACTAAAGAAAGAGAGATGATATTCTTTCAACATAGAGCAGAGAGCGCACACTATATGCACTATCCTAAATCAAACCAACAAATAGTGTAAATGCAAATGCACATGCATGTATTTGTTTTCAGCCTTCTTAATGTGTGAATGATAAAAAGAAAGCTAAGCGCAAATCTGAATTATTTTTCAAAGCGACATTACTAACAAGCTTCTTTTCAAGACAAATTGAAGACAATGACGACACTTTGCGATTTGGAATGGGAAACTTGCTTTCGACACTTGAAAAACTACTAATTCAAATCAAATACAAGAGTAACAGTGTATTCGACTATTAAGAACAATCGGATTCTCTTCTATGACTGAAAACGACACTTGCGACACTTCCAAATCAAGAAACGACAGTTCAATTACACTACTTATTTGTAAAAGAGAACTGAAATGGCTCACAATACATAAAAACATTTACAGTTCTTTGCACAATGGAGTCGGAATAATGGCAAGGAAGGGGGTTTCCAACCGAGGTATACTAACTACAGATAGCAAAACTCTTGAATAGAGCTGAAAAGAGTGAAGAAAAACCAAAGTCTGGAGGCAAAATTAGCCTTCTCCGATCAGCGTTCCTGTTACATAGGGATTCCAGTATGCATCCCACCTACAGCACACGGGAAGTGCGATGCATACTGATATCCTTGAAGAGAGGGTGCAATGGTACAGTGCAAGACTTTTGATCCAGTTCATGATCACAATTTACAGCACAGTTCAGGGATTTAGGTCAAGCAAGTGATAATCAGTAAATAAATCACAGGGGTAGATCTAAGAAGGTTACTAGAGCCACCACAAGGGCAATTATAGAGTTTGTAAAGCGATTATTCAGTTCATAAACAAAACCCGGAGATAGACTGAAGCAGCATTGATCTACTTTGCACTTGCATAGCAAATGCAGTTCGAAGGCTAGCTGGCTTGACTTCAGGCTCCGTCTGTAAGTTTATAAAGCAAACAAATATAGACAAACAAACGATCTATTCACTCCCCAGTATGGTCACCATTTTGTTATCGGGAAATCTAGTGTCTTTGTAGAGCTGTTAGTCCCACTAAGACTGGTAGCTATCTTAGAAACAAACAAACTAAAACTACTTTTGTTTTCCTTTATGAGAAGTAGATAAGAGGGGAACAAAAGAGACCAACCTCTGGCTTGCGCTTGGTTCCTTGCTTGATTCCTCTCCCTTCTGATAGATCTTTGACACTCGCTTCCTCGTTTACCCAGCTTCAAAGAGCACCTATGGAATCAAAGCAGCATAACACTATCCAAGAAGAGAGATCGACTATCATAAACAATATAGGACCAGATATATATTGACCACACAAATGCATATATCATCAATCATACAAGAATGTGGAGGAAAACTTGAATAGCTTTATTAATATCAATAATAGCAAAGAGGATTACAACCAATTGTTTTGACCCAGCGTCATCCTCTCAGTAAGAAAGCCCTTCTTCACCTCATGAAAAGCTTAGATCACCCAACACTATGATGTTACACCAAGAAACTAGCAGCACTTCCTTACAAGATACAAAATTCTAGCCTCTGGATCTCTGGGATGAGGGATCCATATATAGATGATTGCAGGGAGGTGAGTCAGATCTGAGATTTGATTAGTGTCCTCTCTCTGATAGTTCTTGATTCCAATAGGAGATTGATGATCTCTTACTCATCCCCAGGTGAATGCAGAGAGGCAAGTGTCACAGGAGAAGTTTCTGGAAGATTCCATGATCCTCCACCTCGCAAATTGACTCTGCCATTTGTCCACTCTCGCCCATCGCACCCCATAGAAGGGCTTTTCAGTATGCATCGCACCTCCCGTGTGCATTTATGTGGGATGCAGTGCACTTTGACCATGGAGTAGGTGAGATTGTCCAGTTTTGACCAGTTCTGAGTAGTTTTTCATGGAGAACTTCTGGGAGATGATGTAATCAGTTGAACTTGTTCTTTTAGGGGTTGGAAAAACACTTTTAGGGACTTAGGAGCCCTTTGTGTATTGACATATATGATTGGGGTTGCAATGCACAAAAATGTCTATAACAGTCACAGAAGAAACAGATGTCTGACGAAGCAGTCGGGGTGACCCATTTAATCCTTATTGAGAGGGACTTAGATGAGATTGATGACATGGTCTGGGATACCACATCTGATATGTGGATCCATTTCAAAGACAAATACAAACAGGCACTAGGAAATATTGAAAAGGATTTGTGCGAGCTATAGATCTAGACAACCAGGTTACAGGCAAGCACAGGTCAGGTGAGCGGGGTGCAAGAGAGCCTGAATCAAGCAAGCATGATAGTCTTGGACACTGATAGAACCTTGGATCTTTGTGTCATTATGTTACCAGATGGAGCCTTGTGCGCCGATAGAGAAGAGGCCAACTTCCAGCTATTAGAGATCAAGAATCTGGGCCTAAACCTCATGACACTCCTGTTGGATTAGAGGATCCTGAATGAGGTTCATAGTTAGTTGCACCAACCAACAAAATCCTACACTGCTGGCCCTTTCGGAAACAACCCACATAGCGTAGGCTGCAGTCTCACCTGAAGCAGTATTGGGGGGATGCAAGAACTAAGTTTATGCATCCAGAGACTAGTGTGATGTCTTAGAGCACCTTAGATTTTCCTCCATGTAGATCGATAGACTTCTAGGGCTCGTTACCGTAATTAAGTTAAAGCTACCTTCAAACCTTCGTGAAGGTCCACGATCAACCTTTGCGATGTTAAACAATTGATTCACCTACTTTCGTGCATCAACCAGAAAACCTAGATTAGAGTTCCTGTAGATCTACTTAATTCGTTAGGAAACATAAGAGAAATAGCTTGTAACTTCTGGAGGTGGCTAAGCATTCATTTCATACATTATCAAGATAGATTCAGTGAATTTGTGTAGCATTCATTCAATAATTCAGAAAACATATCATTAATCGACAACATATAACATAAAACGATTAAATGGAAATACTCAGTAATTCTTCAAACATCTGTCTTTATTAATCTTTCATTCATAGAATACAGACTCTTTACGTTGCACACTTAGCTGCAGCGGTCCACGCACTCAGCTACAGAATCTACCTAGGCCTCATGGGCACTTAGTTGCAGGAGCCTCCCCTTCTCTACCTAAGTGCAAGAAGTAGAGCCTTCCTTCCTTAGCTCTTGCTTAGACAACCAAACTCTTCAATGTACCTAATTCTCTATCCAAATCTATTTCTAAGACTCGCTAAGACTCAAATATTTATAGCTTTCTTATTACAATACCATGGCCCCCAACTCATGGGTGAGTCTTTAAAACTGACCAAAAACAAGAGGCTAACGCCCCTTTAACTCTATATATCTGCTCACTCCGCATCCACATTTTGCGGATACTTTCCATCATTTACAAAAAATGACTAAGTTAATTCAATTCAACCCTTGGGGACCCCATCCCAACAAGCCCCAAACCCAAAGATCATTAGTCACCCTCGAGTCACTCAGTTGGTTGTTCCACTTTCTAGTGGAGTTTGTTGAATGCCTTGGTCAATGCCTAGAACTTTGCGACACTCTGTTCTAGTGCTTTTTGTACTCCTGGACCATTTTCTCTGTGGTTGGCCCCTGTACTGCAAGTTTCATAGTCCTCTAGGTTTGTTGCATTGCCTTGAGGCTAAGGCCCCTTTGAATCTATCTATTTGTGTGCTTTGCATCCGCATTTTACGGTTACTTTACATCTTTTACAAATTTATTTACGAAAAATGACTAAGCTAATTCAATTCTACCCCTGGGGACCCCATCCCAAAAACACCCTATCCAAACCCTGCATGAGCTACACCAAGGGGTATCTGATGAGCTACGGGTTAGGGAGCAGCACATGTTGCTAGTTAACAATGAAGTAAAAACAAAAAAATAGCAGATCTTTGAAGAAAAGGCACAGGGGCTAAAGGAGAAGGAGGAAATCACACGTGAAACCAACAATTAGAAGCAACCATTACACAGGCTTGCAATGAGCTACCAAAACTTAACATTTTGGCTGAAGCAGCTTCCACGGAGAAGATCCAAAAGTTGGCCATAGTAGTAAAAGAGTCTAAGGATGAAATCGACTGAGTCTGATTTGAATTGCAATTACAGATATCAGAGCTACAATTGAAGTTGCAATATACCACTCCTCCAGAGATTCGAGAGCAACACAAAGTTGCTATCAAAGAGGGCATGGCCACTTTAGAAGACACAGTCAAGGGCTGCACCGAGTTGTTTGAGAAGGCCATGGAGTTATGGACTTCACTGTAGGATGACTCGACTCTGCAGAAGATTGGAGCGGACATCATGGAAAAAATGATAGTTCGATGAGATTTGATCCATTTCGTGAACACTCTAGTGTAATGATTTACTCGATTGTAGGTAGGCAAGTTGCTGCAAAATGAAATTGATGAGCTACGCCGCAAAGAGAAAATTCTCACTGCATGCACTCAACATTTGAGAGAGGAGGCCAGCCAGTTGACTCTGTCAATACAGACTAAACTTAAGGGGATGTAGTAGACTCAAAGGACCATTGGCCTCACGGTGGAAGGCCCCACTACTGAAAAACTGGTCGAGGAAGTGCAACAAGTTGCTATGCAGGGAACAACTGATCTGCAAGTTTTGACATTGGAGCTCTGTGAAGTCCAAGTGAAGATCGAAGTGCCAACTGAGTGACTCAAGAAAGTTTCATGGAATTTTGTTGGGGGCCTATTGGGACAAGGTTCCCTCGGGTCAACTCTTGGTACTTACTTTGTGTATAATTGTAAAATATCCTTGATTTGTGGAAGCAGAGTGCGAAGGTAATAAGAGTCAAATGGGGTTTAGTCCCTTAGGTTGTTAGGACATAAGAAGTTTTGAGACCCACCCTGTTATAGACATTTTTGTGCCTTATGGCTATAAGCATGAAATGTCCATAATCCAAGGGATCCAAAGTCCCTAAACATGTTGTTCCTACCCCTAGAGGAACAAGGCCAACAAACCACAGCAATTCACAGAAGTTCTCCACCAGAAACTGCTCAAAAATAAGTCAATTCAGGATCAATTCAGAGGCTCCACTAGCTGCCTGCGTTGAAATGCAGAGGCTACACTGACTAGTTGCATTGCAACGCAGGTGGAAGCACTACCAAGGTGCGCTGAGCGGGAAATGACAAATGGCAGGGTCCTTTGTGTGAGGTGTAAAGACTGTGGAAGCTTCCAGAATCTTCCTCCGTGACACTTGCCTTGATGAGTTCGACTAAGTGATGAGTAAGAGGCTCTTAGTCTCCAAGTGGAAGCAAGAACTGACAGAGGGAGAGGACACTAGTCAGATCTCAAGCTGACTCATCCTCTCTCCAAACATCTATATATAGATCTCTCCTCCATGAGATCTAGAGGCTGGAATTTTGTTATTGCAAAGAATTGTTGTTGGTTTGAGATTGGAATCATTGGGTGCTTAATGCTTTGAAGGGAGGTGAAGAAAGGATTCCATTCACTGGGAGGTAGATGCTGGATTGGAACTCTCTTGGTTGTATCTTCTCCTGAACCTTGTTATTTCGTCAATAAAGCTATCTTGGTTTCTCCTATATACTGATGTGTCTTTGATGTATGATTGCATTAGTATGTTTAGTTTATTTCTAATCCTGAACTAGTTATGAATATGAATCTATGTCTTTGTGTAGTGTTCCCTTCTTGTGATCTTGCAGGAACCTGTTGAAGCTGGGCGAGTGAGAAGGCAAGTAGCTGGGAACTACCAAAGAGAAGAGAAATCGGATCGAGGGACAAACGGAAGACACCGGTTAGTCCATCCCTCTCTCTTTATTCTTAATTCATAAAGGAAGAATACTAGAATAGCTGTTTCTGTTTGTTGCTAAGGCACTGTCACACCTTAGGTGGATAGGATCGTCCTGCATAGGCATTTTTCCCCACAACAAATTGGCGACTCCACTGGGGAAATCTGTTTAGTCATTTTATTTGTGTTTCTATCATTGTTTGTTTCATAGACTCAAGAGCAGCAATCGAACTGCATCTGCTATTTTCAGATGCAAAGTAGACAGCTGTTGCTTTGATCCAATCACTGGATTTGTCTATGATCTGAACAATGGACTCACAAATGATTTGATGATCCTTTGTGATAGATCTTAGCCCTCCTTCAAATCATCCCTTTGATTGTACCTTGCTTGTTGCTTTTATTTGGCCTGAAACCGTAGATTAATCAGCAAACCGTGACCCAGAACCCAGAGAAGAACTCTTGTTTCTGCTCCAGCGCAGGCTCTGTGAAGAGACTCTGCATTTCAACATAGTTCCCGTGAAGGCTACCTGCGTTGCAATTCAGTTTCTCTTTTATACAGGTGCGATGATCCAGCTTAGGCCTTGTGCAGCTGGGGTTCTCTGCTCTGTTTTGCCTTGTTTTGATCTCTGTTTTTTGCAGCCTGTAACCAGCATAGGTACCTGTCTGATAACCCTTTTCTTTGCTTTAATTCTGCCTCCTTTTGTACAAAAAGACTGTGAGTGTTTTTATGTGTTTGTGGCGTCATTTACAGTTTTCCATTGCAAGAGTGAAATAGTCATCCTGTAGCCCTTGATTCAGATCTGTTGATTATGGTCTTAGGAGAGAGTTCATTGGCTGTTTACAGTTGGTTATACATTTACTTTTGCTTTTGGTTTGAGTTTGTCTTTTTTAAGTGTCAAAACAAGTGTTCATTTCGAAAATCATAAAGTGTTGTAATCTCTTCTACCCTTTCTGATTTCGAAAAAGTAAACTTGTTTGTATTAGTCATTTAAAAGCAAATTCAAAGTTGTGCAAAAAGCTTTCTTTTTAGGCATCAATATTAAGAAAGCGGAAAACAAACACTTGCATTGTGCATTTGCATCTTGATAGTTTGCATGCTTGATTTAGGAAAAGTGCATTTAGAGTGTGCTGATTGCTCTTTGAGAAAAGATGGTGTCTTTCTTTTCCCTTTGTAGCTAGGATTTTCATTGTTGAAAAAGAGATAAAATTTGCTTATCATCTTTTAGATTGCATTTAGGAAGTTGTATCTACATCTCGTGGTGAACCTCAAAAGGCAAACTTCTAAGAAAGATCAACATAAAATAAACTGAATGAACTTAATAATGCTTTGTAACATAACGCACAACATAGAGGTCTAGGCTAGAGACGTGTTTCGGCGTCGTAAAACCTAGTATCTGTTGGCATCGCTGATGGTTGGGTGATTCCTCCTAAGGGACCAAAAGTGCCAGTACGGATTGTGCTCCCACGTACCGTCGCGTATATATTGGGAGACCCCTATAGGCTCAAAACCTTTATCCTTAGGAAGTCGTGTCGACCGCCCTACTGATCGCAATGCACCGAACACAGCATTCAGGAAGATCGACTGCCGTACCGTAAAACGTATTCTGCAGTTTTGTGATTGGTTTGGCACACCCTCTACCTAGATCTCCAGAGCAGTTCCTTTTGGCCTTTTTCAGACTCTATAACGGAAAAAGTCCATCCGAGCATTTGTCACTTCGGGCTCGTTAAAACATCAAAGGCGACTAGAGTCATCTTTTGTTTTTTCTCGACTCTTTAAAACTGAAAAAGCAAGTTGTGTCTAAAGCGTCATTAAAATTTATTTTAACGGAATAATAAATCACCCTTATTCCCGCGTTGATCTTTCAGTTGAGAAAATGGAGCCCTCCAACCAAGGAATTCCCCTTGGTGGAAGTCCTAGTCCCTTCTCCCCTTGGGGAGATGTTCGAGCGCCCCATATGGCCCCATTGTCGCTTCCGGGACTGACAATCGGCTTGCCTGTCTGGCTCTTTTCAACTAATGTTGTTCAAAACACCACTATTCCTGAACAATCGAATCAGCAGTTAGACCAGTCCAGAGCTGCTCACCAGCCTTCCACTTCCTCTAACTCTTCCTCTCCTCCTTCCTCTTCGCGTGATGGAGCTGGCAAAGCCAAAAGCCAAGCTCCTAAGGAGAAGAAGGAAAAGAAGAAGAAAGAGAAGAAGAAGAAGGAGCCAAAAGCGACTGGGGGCAAGCGAATGGCGTCTAATAAAAATCCACACACTGCACTGACCAGGCCTAAATCGCCATGTGTCATATGCAAGGGAGACCACTTTCACAGAGATTGTCCTTGCATCCCTCGGATACTAAAGGACTGGTCTCCCCGATTGCACAATTCGGTGGCGTCAACCTCTGATAGCCATGTTGACAACACACCGTCAACTAGTGAAAGTGAAGCCACAGGACAGAGAGGGAGAGCTAGATTTCCCTGCAAACTGTGTGAAGGCGACCATGCCATCCACCGTTGTCCCTTCTTAGATGAGGCTAAAAGAGTTTTGGAAGATCGCCCGGTTTTACCAGCACGACTTCCTCCTGGATATCAAAAACTCCTGCCAAGTCCTTCACTAGTTGAGAACCCGGTTGGCTCGCCTAGGTGGTCAGCCAAACCACCTATCATTGAGGATGAACCGTCTGAATCCATACGTGACGAAAGTCAAAAGGTCGAGACGGCAGTTGACCTGGTCTTGCCTTCAGAGCTTCTATCTTCGAATGATACCATCACAGAGGAGAATAAAGACGACACCGTCCAAATTCTCTTCATCAACACAGACTCCGACGAACAAGGGGGCAATTCACCCGTTCCTTTATCACAGGAAGGAAGTTCGTCAGAGCGATATCCGGCCGTCTATTCAGTCCCACCACCAAGCAACTTAGTTGTATCCTTCGATTAGAACCAACTAGGTAGACCCCGGTTGCCAGTAAGCATACCATTCAGAATTATCATTCAAATATACAGAATGGTAATGGTTGGCACCATCATTGATGAGGGGGCATCTATGAGTATCCTTTCCTCTATTGCTTGGAAAGTGCTTGGTTCGCCAGCGCTTCTGCCTAAAATGAGAAATCTGACAGGCTTTGGTAAAGGAACCAATCGACCTTTAGGGATTCTTCCCAATGTGCCAATAGCATTGAAAGGGAAGACCGTTCAAATGAACGTGATGGTCATTCAAGGACCCTTGGATTATAACCTACTCCTTGGACGAGACTATATTTATTGCATGAGAGCTATAGTCTCCTCACTCTTTAGAGTAATGTGTTTTCGGCATGAAGGAAGAATGGTCAAGCTCGTGGATCAACTTTCATTCCCCGGATCACGCATCGCAAATAGTCATATACCATCTCTAAATGGTCTCTTCACTCAAGAAATGTCTCAACCCACGGTCCGTCCTCCTAATGAGCGCGAGTAATCTGGGAGGATATGACTGGAACCCAGGGAGCATGCGTCCTGGTCTGCTTCGGCAGGAAAAATTTGGGTATAGAATAGGTTTCCGCGGGAGAATATGACTAGTCCGTACCCCGTCCGTGATTGGAAGAGGGGTTGTTCTAGAATAAGATTCTCTTGTCAAAGTTATGTGAGAGGGCGGGCGTCGTCACTCACCTTTGTTTATCTCGGTAGACATCGCCGAAGAAGTGTTTTGTTAGAAAAGATTAACAGAACAATCTTTGGGTGACCTGAAAGAGGTAGGCCTCTCTCGGTAAAACATTTGTTTTGGCGGAAGTGAAGTAGAGGTAACCTTGAAACTCTGTTTTATACCTGGGGGCATGCAAACCTTTTGGAGTGCAAGCAAGGGCGACTATTTATTTTTTTAAATTTTTAGGACCTCTAACCCTTTAAACTCGTAGGATTAGTCGTTTCCGAACTTGCATAAAGAAAGGATCTGGAGCAAAGCTTTATAAGATCTAAGCTCCATAAAAAATAGCATCTTCAATGAGACATTCTTATCATATGACTGGATTAATCGAGCAATTTTAGCACACAGTTCATGCTCGTTAAAAAATAAACGCAAGATCCGAGCAGTTTTAGCGCATAGTTCATGCTCGTTAAAAAATAAACATAAGATCGAGCAAATGTTTCCACCCGCGTTTAAGCTCGTTAAAAAATGAACTATTCCGGTAAATAACCACCGTGAATGTAATATCATCAGCCATTAAAGCCTTGGTCGTGTTTGCCCATCACCTCCACTTTTCCATTGGCCAATCATTCACCTCCATATGATTGTTTACCCATTTTGAGGAACAACTGTGAAGAGTGATTTCACTAGCCATCCTTGTGACACTGCCGTGATTTGGAAATTCCAATCCTTCCCTGGAATCAGCTGCTACCCTTTTTATCACTCGTTCCTCAAAAGACGAGTCTTCTTTAAGCTCTTTTCATCTGACTCGTGAAATATGAAAAGATTGCCGAGTTTTGGCCTTCCAGCTCGATAAAGTGACCGGAAGAGCTATCCCTCCTCTAGATTTTAATATTTTTGGACCTGATGGATTATTGCACAAAAAGATCGAGCGCTTGTTTTATTCGGCTCGTTAAAGATATCGAAAATCCATCCCTTCTGTATTGTTTTATACTTTTTCGGACTTAAGGGATTAGATGACGAAAAAGGACTTTTGGAGTTAACTTTATGTACCTTTTCAGACTCTCTAAAAATGAAAAGGACCGAGTTATCCTTGTCGTTAGACTCGTTAAATGCATGAAATAGCGACAAACTTGTCTTTAGACGAGAACGAGTTTCACTATCGCTAGGCTCGTTAAAACATAGAGATGGGCTTGCCCGAAGGGCAAGTTATAGAACAAGCATATGTTATCCTCCTCAAGCTTGACAAAAATAAAGAGGTACTGGTCAGCAATGACTGGGGAAAAATTGGGAGAAACTCAAGAAAACTTTGATGGTAGCAAGTCGCTCTTGAACATGACACTTTTCCTCCGTACCACAATCGGGTTGGGTTGTTTCATTCACCGGTCACATCACCATGGTCTTGCCATACCATCCATATTTCGGGTAATGCTACCGATCCATCGCATAAGTGTCGCCATATGTTCAAGAGAAGCCGTTCAGAGAAGTCACCTGTGTCCCATCCACTACCATACATTATACTCTTTCATGACCGCCACCCTGAATCATATGTCATCAGATCGTTTTCACCTCCATCAAAATCATTAGCTCCATTCCGTGTCATCGATGTGGGATTCATTAAGGCCCTCCTTTGACGGATCGCTTCTTGTCGACATCAGCTCATTATCCAAGAAGTTGATCTAGGAACACCCCCTTCAGTACTTTGAAGCTTGCATGCCTCAATGGCAAGTTTCTCACTTCCGGCGACAGGTATACATCAATGACCTTCGACCGAAAGATTTTGCGTGGTGTTCGACGCCAAGTCCTCTATTCACACCACGTGAATTGTACTGTAGTACCTTGAGGGTCATCTTCATTATCGGTGATTCCTCTCACGCTTGTTAACAGTTTACATCATTGACTGGTAATCAAGCGATGTCTTTCCATGTTCGACTTTAGAGCAATTCTCACATGGATCGACTTGTACTTAGAGTGAAGATCGGACGAGATTGAAGACCTCGGATCTAGTTTCATCCATCCGGGCTGCGATATATATTCAGAAAATAAAGACATAGAAATGTACAGCTTTACAGCACAGATAATCATCCTAACAAAAGGATGATGGCTCGATCAGAATCATCAGTCTATCATCAGACGATTGTCTGTTATATGTACATGAAAATGAATTTATAAAGCTGAGCATGGGAATGCCCGCCTCAGCCAGATCATGAAAAAAGTATGAAAATAATGTATTGTATTGTATTGTATTACAAGTCTCCTCCCAGCATTGAAAGAACTTCGGATCCTCATAATAAAGCATTTCACCCGATAAACGGCCTCATACTTTAGGGGGCAACTGTTATAGACATTTTTGTGCCTTACGGCTATAAGCATGGAATGTCCATAATCCAAGGGATCCAAAGTCCCTAAACATGTTGTTCCTACCCCTAGAGGAACAAGGCCAACAAACCACAGCAATTCACAGAAGTTCTCCACCAGAAACTGCTCAAAAACAAGTCAATTCAGGATCAATTCAGAGGCTCCACTAGCTGCCTGCGTTGAAATGCAGAGGCTACACTGGCTAGTTGCATTGCAATGCAGGTGGAAGCACTACCAAGGTGTGATGAGCGGGAAATGACAAATGGCAAGGTCATTTGTGCGAGGTGTAAAGACTGTGGAAGCTTCCAGAATCTTCCTCCATGACACTTGCCTTGATGAGTTCGACTAAGTGATGAGTAAGAGGCTCTTAGTCTCCAAGTGGAAGCAAGAACTGACAGAGGGAGAGGACACTAGTCAGATCTCAAGCTGACTCATCCTCTCTCCAAACATCTATATATAGATCTCTCCTCCATGAGATCTAGAGGTTGGAATTTTGTTATTGCAAAGAATTGTTGTTGGTTTGAGATTGGAAACATTGGGTGCTTAATGCTTTGAAGGGAGGTGAAGAAAGGATTCCATTCGCTGGGAGGTAGATGCTGGATTGGAACTCTCTTGGTTGTATCTTCTCCTGAACCTTGTTATTTCATCAATAAAGCTATCTTGGTTTCTCCTATATACTGATGTATCTTTGATGTATGATTGCATTAGTATGTTTAGTTTATTTCTAATCCTGAACTAGTTATGAATATGAATCTATGTCTTTGTGTAGTGTTCCCTTCTTGTGATCTTGCAGGAACCTGTTGAAGATGGGCGAGTGAGAAGGCAAGTAGCTGGGAACTCCCAAAGAGAAGAGAAACCGGATCGAGGGACAAACGGAAGACACCGGTTAGTCCATCCCTCTCTCTTCATTCTTAATTCATAAAGGAAGAATACTAGAATAGTTGTTTCTGTTTGTTGCTAAGGCACTGTCACACCTTAGGTGGATAGGATCGTCCTGCATAGGCATTTTTCCCCACAACACACCCGTGGTCTGCAAACCATGGCATTGTAAAAGAAAAGGATATATATAGAAGGGTCATAGCGAGTCTAGGAAGTAACTAATTGTTAGAAGATCATTGTATGGGCAAGTAAGTTAAGGCAGGAAAGTATGTTTCCTGTACTTAAGGGAAGGGGAAGGTTTCTACAGCTGAGTGCATGAAGATCTTGGTAAGTTTGTAGGCTGAGTGCACGGGCCTCCATAGCTATGTGTGTAGGGAGGAAGATTCTATACTTGAAAGAATGCATCTAATAAAGGCAGTTTTTATCCATCAATTGTGCCTCTATGTATCTATATTTATTGCTACATTTTCTATATTTTTGCTCTGTATCTGGAATTATGTGAATGAATGCTTATCCTATGCGTGAAAGTAGTATATCAGTATGATTTATTGATGTTGTGTATGTTTAAATACCTTCTTGAAGGTATAGATTGTTTTCATGTGAATTACTATAATTATTTATGTCGGAAGGGTTAGGCTTAGCGAAGATAGGATTAAGCCCTAGAAGCCGCATGAACCCATCACACAGACCTCTGGATGCAGAAACCTGGTGTTGGGAATGAGTCTGCTAGGGTCATTTTTGGGGTTAAAAGCCCAAGCTTTGGGACTAAAGGCCCAAGTTTTGTGTAAAGAATGTGAAGTCTCCACATTTTGTGGCTGTACAGCATGAAGATGTAAAGAGTTACTTAGGGTTTTCTACCCTTCTTTTGTATAAGTCATGTCGGATTTAGAGATCTACACATGGTCCATGGACCATGGGATTGTATAAAAAGGAGGTCTTAGAGGAGTCTAAGACAGTTCAGTTCAATTCAGTCTTGTGATGTTTCAGGTATGGGTCTGTGAGAGCTAAGAGCGAAGAGTCTTAGCATAGGAAGATGATCTATAGCTGAGTGCACAGAGGCCTAGGGCAAAAGTCCATAGCTGAGTGCACGGACCCCTACAGATGTGTGCACAGGGTACTCATAGTTTGTACTGGAAATCTAGATTATCAATAAAGAGAAGTATTCTAGAATTATCTGTGTATGCACTATTTTACTTTTGTTATGAATGTTACGATTATGCTATGTTGAATACTGAGGTTACAAATTAATGCTATATTGATGCACGAATCTATGTATTTTACTCTATCATATGAACATGTTATACAACAAAATGACCCCCTCATCAGCTCAGAGGGGAAAGGTATGATAGCTGAAGAAAATACCAAGATCACAAGCCTTGTTTCCACACTAACGCTGGCTAAACACTGACAACATGATTTATAAAGCTTCTTTGTAAGCCTAAGGCAGCATTAGTGACCCTACTAACTCTACTTATTGGTTCAGGGACAGTGTTAGCGGATCCTAATGAGAATCTAGAGGTCAAAGGAGTGAATTAACTCATATGTATCTCTATATTCCCTCCCAAATCTACTCAAAAAAGTAAGGAAATATCTAAAGTTCGACCTATTTGTGGGATTTCTAATCCCAATGAAGGAGGCAAATGGGAAAGAGCTCAAAAGCATGGAAACATCATTGCTTTTACCTTAAGAGACTCATGGAGGAACTTGGCAACCCTAACTCGATTGCTACATAAGCGAAGCTAGGGCTATGGTGATAGAGGTCAAATCATTTGAAAGGATAGCTTACTTGATTGTCCAGCATAGTCTCAAATCTAAGCATAAGAAGTTGGTAAGAAGGGGGAAAGAGAGAGGAGCTAGAGGGGCAAGGGAAGGCTGATGCAACAGATGGTTGTAATCACTCTTCTGACATTAATATAGAACTGAAGTTGTGTTGTCTGCTCCGTAGTGTTGGTACTATCATTCATTTAGTTGCTTGTCCAATACCTTTTAGCATGAGTAGCTTAGTTATGTGTAACCATATGTCTTTTATATATTCATGTATTAGTTATCAAGGTTGTATGCTGTGATTATGCTTGTCTCTTCTATGTGCAGAGCTTGATTAGGAGCCGGTTCAGGGGGACTTCCACCTAGCTGCATTGTGCTCTCCAGCAAATATACATGGAGTCTTGAGGTAATGAATATGTCTTGCTTTGATAGTTAGTTATTGTTTATGGACATGCATGTAACTTGTGACAACTGCAGATAATCTTACACTCTGCCAAGGGTCCCGGGAAGACCATTGAAGGTATCTCCATTCTCCATACATCGTGCATTTTATCTTATAGCAGAATTGGTGACTCTGTCACCAAGTCATAGAGCATCTGAATGCATTTAATACTGTGGTAAGTTAGTTAGCATCTGTTGATATTAAAATTTCAAATGAAGATAAGTGCATTAGTTTGTTGTGTTCTCTACCAGATTTGTGGCATAGTTTGGTTATTGCAATAGGTAGCAATGCAACTGCCTTGCAGTTTGATGAAATAGCCTCATCCTTACTGATGGAGGAGATGAGGCAGAAAAATATGGAGAGCTAGAATGGTGATGTCTTGTCTATACGAGGATGGTCCTAGAACAGAAACAAAAATAATTCATTGAGTGGGAGATCTAAATCTAGAGGGAGATCTAAATCTCCGGGAAAACCTGTAAAGGTGGTGTGCTGGAAATGCGGAAAGGAAGGACACTACAAAAGGGACTGTGTACCTGGATTTTGTAGAGGCGAAAACCACCTCAGATGAAGGTGAGGATGTGTACCTGGCTTCGTCAAGTACACATGTAGATCATGAGGCATGGTTGATTGACTCAGGTGCATCCTTTCACTACACTCCCCATAGAGAGTGGTTCTGTGAGTATGCGAAATATGATGGTGGTGATGTCTTCTTCAGGGATGATAGGAATGCTAGAAGCGTTGGTCGCGGAAACATAAATTTGAAGTTGCAAGGTGGAGGGGTTAGAACACTTCTGAATGTTCTGCATATTCCTTCATTGGCCAGAAATCTTATTTCTATAAGCAAGTTGGATGATGCAGGTGTAAAAGTAGTGTTCGAGAAGGATACTTGCAAGATGGTTTGGGGAGCACTGGTATTGATGTGGGGAGTTTGGATTGGAACTCTGTACAAGATGTAAGGTAGCACGGTTGTTGATGGGTGCAATAATTCTATGGTTCCTGAAAGTGGAGCAGAAAATCTAGTGGTCTCTCGAGAGAAAACCATGATGTGGCATCAAAGGCTTGGACATATTGGAGAGAAGTGCCTTCGAATACTTCATGGTAAAGGTATGGTAGATGGTATGAGTAATAGCTCTTTGGATTTTGATTTCTACTAAAATTTTATATATGGGAAGCAGAATTGAGTGAGTTTCCCCTCTGGTGGTAAGAGGGCGAAACATATATTAGAGCTTGTGCATAGTGATGTGTTTGGACCTGTGAAGGTTCCATATCTCGGTAAGTCTATGTACTATGAATCATTTATAGATTACTTCTCAAGGAATACATGGATATATTTCCTTAAGAAGAAATCTGATGTCTTTGACAGGTTTAAAGAATTCAAGGCTCTGGTGGAAAACCAAACAGAGAAGAAGATAAAGGTGCTGAGGATAGATAACGGTGGAGAGTTTTGCAGTAAGGAATTTGAAGAATTATGTAAGATGTGTGGTATAGCATGACATAAGACTACTCCATATACACCTCAGCAAAATGGAGTTGAAGAAAGAATGAACAAGACATTGATGGAAAGGGCAAGAAGCATGCTCAGTGGTGCCAGGTTAGGACAGGAATTCTAGGTAGAGGCAGTGGAGACAGCATGTTACCTGGTCAACATATCACCTTCATCAACGTTGGAGGATAAAACTCTACAAGAGGTATGGACTGGTAAGAAACCATCTCTTTCACATCTAAGGGTATTTGGATGTGATGCATATGTACATGTTCCAAAGGAGAAATGAACCAAGTTGGATAGTAAATCTAAAAAGTGCATCTTTATTAGGTATAAGGATGGTTTAAAGGGTTATAAGCTTTGGAACCCAGTAACAAGGAAGGTTGTGTACAGCCAAGATGTGGTGTTTAGAGAGGTGAAAGATGTTATTAAACATGAAGTACAACCAAAGGAACCTGAGAAGATAGAGTTTGAGCTAAAGGAGGAAGAATCCGACTATAACAATAGAGGAGGAATCAGAAGATGAAGAGCCACAAACTTTGGGTGTGAGAAGATCAGTTCAAGAAAGAAGGCAGCCAGAAAGGTATAGTCCATCTACTTTCTATTCAAATTTTTCTTGATCTATTACCGATGATGATCCCAGAACTGTGCAGGAAGCAGTAGATTCAGAGGATGGAAAACTCTAGAAAGAGGCCATGGTTGATGAAATGGCATCTTTGTACAAAAATGAGGCTTGGGATTTGGGGGAGTTGCTGGCTAGAAGGAAACCCATTGGCAGCAAATGGGTGTTCAAGAAGAAGAGAAATGCAGAAGGGAAGGTGGAGAAATACAAAACTTAGTTGGTAGCAAAAGGTTATTCCTAGGTGACGGGAATTGATTTTGGTGATATTTTTTCTCTTGTTGCCAAGGTAACTTCTATTAGATTACTTTTATCTATTGTTGTTGCTTTTGATTTTGAGGTAGAAAAGATGGATGTGAAGGCAACGTTTCTTCATGAGGATCTGGAAGAGGAAATCTACATGAAGCAACTTGAAGGCTTTGCAGTGAAGGGTAAGAAAGAACTGGTATGCAAGTTAAAGAAGTCTCTGTATGGGTTAAAATAGTCACCAAGGATGTGGTATTAGAAATTTAATACATTTATACGAGGACTTGGCTTCACCAGAAGCAAAGCAGATCACTTTGTGTATTTTAAATTAATTGGTGTCTGTGTTATTTATTTCGTCTTTTATGTGGATGATATGTTGTTGGCTGGAAATGACAAAGAAACTATCTAGGATTTGAAGACCCAATTGTCCTGCAAATTTGACATGAAATATCTTGGTGCTACAAACTATATTTTGGGCATGGAAATTAAAAGAGATCAGACAAAGTGGAAGCTCTGGTTAAACCAGAGGAAGTATGTCGAGACAATATTGCAGAGATTTAATATGCAGGATAGTAAACCGATGAAGGTTCCTATTCCTGTAGGTGTAAAGTTATTTGTTGAACAGTGTCCCAAGACACGAGAAGAGGAAGAGGACATGTCCCGTGTTCCATATGCAAGTGCAGTCGATAGCCTAATGTATGCAATGGTCTGTACTAGACTAGACATTGCATATGCAGTGGGAGTATTGAGCAGGTTTACGTCAAAACCAAGAAAGGAGCATTGGACAACAGTGCAACGAGTTTTCAGGTAATTGCGTGGCACTAGTGATTATGGTTTGTGCTACCAAGGAAGACCAGGATTGGACGGAATGTTGGATATTCATGGCTTTGTTGATGTAGACCGGGTTGGAGATCTGGATCAGAGAAGATCTACAAGTGGGTATGTGTTTAACCTATTTGGAGGTGCAGTCAGTTGGATGATTAAGAAACATCTGTAGTGGCACTATCAACTACAAAGGCATAATACATGGCAGCCACTCATGCAAGAAAGGAAGCAGTTTGGTTGCAGAGATTGTGTTCAAGTATGGGGTTAGTACACAGAGCTATGAGGATAGACTGTGACAGCCAAAGTGCAATTTTCTTGGCAAAGAATCCTGCATATCATTTAAAGACAAAGCACATTGATGTTCAATATCACTTTGTGAGGGATATGATAGAAGACAAAAAGGTGTTGCTGGTAAAGGTGGACACTTTGAAGAATACTGCAGGGCTGGATAAATGACTAAGCTCTCATGTGTTCCGCTATGGAAAGAAAACAACAAGTGGGAGAATTTCAGGTTGTGTTATATTCTTTCCATGACTAGCCCACGTAGTTAATTGGGGGTTTAGAGGGGGGCCGGAGCCCCCCCTTCATTGCGCCGATTGCATAGCTTGGGGGGGGGGGGTGGGGGTCACAGGGGGTTTAAGGGGTGCAAGTAAGCCCACTCTATGGGGTCTGGCGCAGCGCCCCAAAAAAATTTGGTTTTGGAACCTATGTTAGGTTGGGCGGACCCACCTATGGTTTTGTGCATGATTTTCGCACATGTTTTTGGATGCGATGGTTTTCGGTCCATGGTTTTGGATGCGATGGTTTTCAGTCCATAGTATTGGATGCTTTAGCATGTATAAATATGTATTATAACATTGAAAGGAACACAATGAAAAATCAAGCTGGCAGTCCTAGTTTTTGGATCCAGGGAAAAATCTCTCTGTATATGTGTTTTATGTGTTATGCTCTTGCATTGTTTATTTTCTGTGTTTTTAGAATTCGCATGCAGGGAATTTCTATATGGGGTTAAAACCTACATCTGTGGCCTCTACTACAGATCGTTATTCACCCAAATTTTGACATGCAGCTGTGTCTGTAAACTCAAAAGGATGGGAAACCTACTGATGGACTGAAAAAGGATCTGCAACTATATTTTGTTAGCAAGATATGTGTCCTAAAAGGATATTTTTTTTCTAGGAAATAGTTTTTTTTCTTTCTTAAAATTTTTTATAAAAGAAAAATCAACATTTTTTATTCATTCTTCTGCTTAGCTGGTTAAAATCTGCTTTATTTTGGTTTCAAATAGTTGTTAGAAAGCATTGGAAAGATTTTTGTTGGTTATGCTCATGCTATAATGAGTAGGATGCATGGAACAAATATGAATGTATGAAAGAATCTCACTTGTAGAATACAACTTATTTCATCGAATTGAATATTTTCAAGCGTTGTCTTTTGCATGATTTTGAGTTGGAGTCCCACCAAATATCATACATCAACACCCCTACCGAATACACTAAGAAAGTACACATAAAATATACCTAAAATCAATCAGTAACTCTTTATAGAGCAAACAAACATTAGTTTAGGCTAGGATCTTGGGATAGAGAGTGTGAGTAAACTGCCCACGATCAGAAACCAAAACTAGTATCATTAAAAGAGAGAATTCCTTCTGCACTCATACTATCGGGACCACTCCAGTCAACACGGAGATAAATATGAGACAACATCAGACTGTAAGTGAAGGTATCCCACCTTCGCTTACAACTCCTTTGGGTATTCTGTGTATTGGGGATCCCTTCGAGGATTTTGGAGCTGAGTCGGGGACTCAGGTATCCTTCCCACACAGCATACTGTCTGCAACTATGTCCCCCCCGGTAGTGTTTGTGATCAGAGGTATCCTTAGTGGCCAAAATTTTATGGAATTACACAAAGTGACTAGGGCGGTCTGCCCTGGTACCTAACACAGATGGACCTACTCTGTCTTTAGTTTTTGGGAGCGTGCTCGTCTTCATGAGAGTACCTGGACCCTCAATCTAAGGTTCGAGCAAATCTCTAGAGTAACCGTAACTATACATTTTTCCAACCCTTTTTGTTATTCAATGTGATACTGGGTTTCATCTCTAATGATCGGTGCTTATAAAAAAGGGTCATTTCCCTCTATTTGATGATTGACTCACTTAGTGTATTTTTTATTTTTTAAGCGCCCGCGTGTTATCATTGAGACTTTAATAAATATCATGATAAAATTTATTGATAAAAATTATCGGTCACTGTGGCTACATCCAACCTTCGTCATCAATCTAGATGATTGTTAGGACTTCCTCCACTCATTGTAGAAGATCTGCTGAGCTCCAATGAACCAGATTCCCCATCTTCAGGAAATCAGTCTCCGAGATCTCACACAGAATCTGTTTGGACAACTGATGATTCAAGCTTATTGCAGGATTTCTTCCTCCCTATAACCCTATGAACACGAATCTGTTGGACCCACTCTTGGTTTGCGTTGCACCTATACCCCTTGTGTCTTTAGTTGGAACATTTACATCCATCCCGTCGATGACTAACAGGTCGTGGAACATTTTGGACATTTCTGGTCCCCCACCACTTCCCTAGTCGACAACCACTACCACACCATTGATGGCGAACCCTGCTATCCCATTTGTCCCAGGTACAAAATCTCACATGACACCCTCCATGAATGGAACCCAGCCTATGTCGGGTTCCACCTCCTTAGTGTCAAACTCTATACATTTGACAAGTGCTACATACAACGCTCCTTATAATGTTCAATATGGCACAATTAGCGTGGGTCCCTTCAACCAACAATATGGTTGGCATCCATTGTATAGTTCTAACCCCCAGATTCAAGTATCTGGGAGCACTCCCAATATGCATATACCATTCGAGAACGTAACAATTCCCCCTCCGTTTTCAGGCATGCATGGTCAGTCACTAATTGACATGAGAACTCCTTATGTCAGTCAAGGACATATGGTTAGTTCTGTGGTAGGTGGGAATCCTCAAGGAGGTCCCAACCAATCCATGGGGGCACCCCACTCACAACCTCAAATGAGTCAAGGGGGCACTTCTTATCCTAGGGGAAATGCTATACCCCAGCTTCACAATCCTTATGGAAATCCACATTACAATTCCATACCCCAAGGAAACTGCCATACCACACAACCTATGTATAATATTGGAACTAAAATGATGGGAGGACTGTAAGGATCCTCAAGTCATATGTCATCGCCTTGGTCAGAGTCAGGGGCATCACACACTCTACCTTTCTTGTCAACATTGGATATCCCCAACTTGTACAAACTTAAAAATGACCCCATCTATCATAACTTACTCTGGCCGCCAATCCCGCATAAAATACCGATAGATATCCCCAAGTTCGAAGGGAAATAAGGGGAGGATCTGGGTACCCATATCACCACCTATCATCTTTGGTGTTTTTCTAACTCCATGGTAGATGATAGTATCCAGTTACATCTTTTTTCCCGCACCCTTACTGGCAACGAATCCAAGTCGTACATCAAGTTACCACACACGTCAGTCAATATCTTTGACACTCTAGCAATGGAATTCTTAAAGCACTTCCAGCTACCCATCCGCTATGATACTGGGACAAAAATCCTCACTTCGTTACGTCAGGATATCGCCACTTCCAGCTACCCATCTGCTATGAGACTAGGACAAAAATCCTCACTTCATTACGTCAAGATACCACCACCCACATCTCTCATCATATACATGAATGGAGACATAGGTGGAGGTCAGTCAAAGCTCCCCTCCTATATTATCTCTTAGCGGACTGGTTCTGCAAGTCCCTACTCCCCCAAATTGCTAAGGATGTCACCTTAGGTGGTGCGGCCACAAAAGACCAATCCATAAATCATGCTTAGCACTTAGATCTTATATATTCACAGTCTAGCACTCTTTAGGACTTAATCCCCAATGCCCCTTGCAACTCTAATGCATCCGCTACTCAGCACCCCAGAGCGCACGCCGATGGGATTATTGGCGCAACCTCCGGGATTGTTGTAAAACAACTCAGTGGTCACATTGCCCAGATGTCAGTGGACCCCTCTACCAAATTGACTGCTCTTCCTACCACCGTGATAAACTCTGTGCAGTCTATGCAAAAACCCGGTGGTAAGAACAAGAAGAATAAGAAAAAGACTGCTACTTTTGAGGAGCAGTCAACAAAGTAGCAAAACCAAAAGAAGAAGGTTGTTACGCCTCCTAACGATGGAAAGGATAAACCCGCTAGATTCCCTTGCAAAATCTGTGCTGAAGACCACATGACATATCGTTTCCCGCGTCTTCAGGAATGCACAGATTTCATTACTAAAAAGGATACTGGTAGGACCCCCGTTGTCCTGAATAATCCTTTCCCTGCTCAGTAGTAGAAACACCTTATTGCAAACCAACCCCGATCGCCACAAGGGGGCAACAGTGGTTCACGACATCCTTTAGATGGTGAAGGATCCTTTACCATTTACGCCTTTGAAACGGTAGATCTACAAACAAGAGCCAAATGCTATGGAGCTCCTGTTGCTCATACCGAGGAACCTTCCTCAAGTCAAAACCCACCGCTGCCAAACGTTTTACATATCAAAAGGCTGGTTGCTGACCTTGTGATTTGCCCCCCTAAAGGGGCACTTCGACGCACAACACACAATACATCTGCACATGCTGCCCAAAACTACAACATTTTATAAGACTTGGTGTAAGCATTGTCAGCTATGTTGATGCTCGAAGTATTACAAACATGTCTGGCATAATGGAAAGCTTTTCCTTTCAACTATTGGTGGTATCGACCCACAGGATTCCATGCTTGCAATTTTCGACATGGAAAAGTGTAAACCTCCCCTTTCCCACTAGCTTGCATTTCAAGCGCAAATCTTTTTGAAAGGGAAAGGTATACATAGAACTGTCATCAACAAAGGTGCTTCTACCTACGTCATGTCGGCTTCATGTTGGCTCTCTTTGGGTTCTTCAACCCTATCCCCACCGTCAAACTCCCTTAAATCTTTTGACAGCCACACTTTAATCCCAAAAGGTTACCTAGCTAGCTACCCCATCACTTTCAAGGGGAAAACGGTAATGGTGGATATTGAAGTTGTGGATCATAAACTCGACTATAATTTGCTTTTGGGTCTGTAATTGGACTTATGCCATGAATGCCATTGTTTCTTTGGTCTTCCACATCATCCTATTTCCCTTGGATGGAAAGATAGTCACAGTGGACCAGTTGTCCTTTTGCACCCTAGATTACTCTCTATTACCTAGTAGCTATGTACGCTTAGTGGGTGGTGTACCAAACTCTTACATCAGTATTGGTACCGGTCTACTGAAGGCTTCTTCCCTGATGGGTTGTTTCCCTCTTCTGCTGCCAAAGGTTCCATAGACGGTCCATATGCTTTCATCCATTCCTCATGAACTAACCGATCCATGGATCCTACCAGCTCCTTCAGACATTGACACTTACGGAGAACAAATGTCATTGTCACCAGCTGAATTAGCCTATGAATCCATTCAATCTACATCTGAGTCTTCGGTCACTTTGGTCACAGCCAACGGTACCATTGCCCCTTCCATAACTACTCCTTCTTTCGATCCCCTCAATCAGGTCCTACCTATGGATGAAGCTATTAGAGAGATCATGAGTTTAGAAGAGTGACCTTGGGAGGATTTGAACCATCGAGTTTCAATATCTGACTCGAATATGATGCCTCTTCAAATCCTGTCATCTAATGCACCTGAAATCGTTTCCTCACAATATGCATCTATCCAAACTTTGGACTCGGAGGGAAACATGGGAAATCTTTCAAAGACATTTCTCATCAATATTTCAATCAAGACAGGCATCATGGAAAACATACAGATTGGAGCCAATCGCAATCCTGAGGAAATTGCAAGCTTCACCTACCCTTTTAAGGACTTCCGCGATGTTTTATTTTGGTCTTCTGAGGAAATGCATGGCATAGACCCTTGTATTGTCAAGCATGAGATCAAGAAGTATCGAGCATTCTTTTTATGGTATTTTTCTTGCTCGTTAATTCGAAAAATCCTTGAGTCTCCTTCTTTGGGCATGTTAAGCTACCATGGAGAAGAGTGAGCGTTTTTTTTTTGGTGTTTTTCTTGCTCGTTAATCTAAAAAACCTCAAGTCTCCTTCTTTGGGCTCGTTAAACTACTACAAAGAGGATATGAGCATTTCCTTTATTGGGATCTTTTCTCCCTCTTGAACTGAAAAATCCCGTAGTTTTTCATTGTTGGGCTCATTAAACACATACGATGACAGTCTGAGCAACTCTTTTTCGTTCTTTTTATAGCTCATTAAACTGAAAAAGATCATTAGAGCATTCTTTTTAGGCCTTTTTTTCTCGCTCATAAAACTGGAAAAGAAAAATCTCGAGTTTTGTATTTAGGCTCATTAAAAATTTATAAAGATGACTCGAGCATTCTTTTAGGTACTTTTCTTGCTTGTTAAACTAAAAAATCCTGATTTTTTGTCACTGGGCTCGTTAAAAATCTATGGCAGCAACTAGAGCACTTTCTTTTTTGGGACCATTTCTTGCTCTTAAAATTGAAAAATCCCCAAGTTTTTCCCTTCTTCGGGCTCAGTAAATCTACGAAGAAGGAATGAGCAGTTCTTTTACCTCTTTTTCCTCGCTGAATAAAATGAAAAATATACCTTGATTTTTCTTCATTTGACTCGTTAAAATTTGATGAAGGTATTGAGTTTGTCGTCACTTGACTCATTAAAAATTCACGATGAAAAATGAGTTTAGTCCGTCTCCTCGTACTCATAACAAAATGAGGTCAACATCTATTGAACATAGGTTTCTCTTTATCTAGATTCAATATTTAACTCAAGGAAAAGTAATTGATCCAAGTATACAATTAACCTTTTGTCACACCCAGTTAACAACTATGACAAAGGGATCACCCTGGAGTCATTCTTTACGATCTTTTCAGACTCCCTAAATATGAAAAGACCACTGAGTTGTCTTGTCTGGACTCATTAAATTAAATAGACAAGGTATAGAGTCACTCTTTTTACGATCCTTTTCAAACTCTCAAAACATGAAAAGATTGATGAGTTTGCCTGTCTGGACTCATTAAAATAATCAGATAAGGCATAGAGTCACTCTTTTCGTGATCCTTTTCAAACTCTTAAAATATGAAAAGATCGACGAGTTTGCCTATTTGGACTCACTAAACTAATCAGACGGGGAAAGTAGACAATACAACTGCATTCAGTATTAGAAAGCGTGGTTTAGAAGTAGTCGTTCCCTTGAACATGGAACTCCCTTAGATAAACCTTCCTTGTGAGGGCCTCTCAATATGAATCCTACCATCCTATGAGTTTAGCCTAAATACCCTGATGTTCTCGTATCTCTGTATCCTAACACTCTTTGGTGTTCATGAGTCTAGTGCTGCATGGTTAAAACCATTGTCATGCCTTCTATTGTTCAAGGGTTGACCCTTTGTTTCCTCCATCAACCCATCAATCATATCCTTTCATCATGCCATCTATCATTTTACACCCAATGCTCAAAGATTCCTCAAAAAAAAAAATCATTCTTGTCTCGTTTCTTGTCAATTGATGTAGGACACATTATTTCCTACCTTTCAACAGGTATCTTCCTATCGACTTCAAAACTCTATCTAGGAAGACAACCTAGAAACAAATTCAATGCCTTGGTACTTGCAGAAATTAGTGGTAGGTCACCTTGTGATTGATCAGAAGTTCTCATCATTAGCTCCTGGTTAAGCAATTCTACGAGTGTTTGACGACAATTTTTTTTTTCACATTCACTAGATTTTACTGTGCATCTTGGAGACCATCAACATTATTGGTGGCCTTCCTCGTGCCTATTAACGGTCCCCATTATTTATTGGTAATCAGATGATTTCATGTGTGTTTGACATCAAACCATATATTCACATGTATCGATCTATGTTGTTCGGTGAAGCAGAAATCAAGACCTTGGGTAGAGGCTTGCATCACTTAGCCTTGTTTTCTCTCCCAAGTTGCATATATTGTTTTTTGGAGACAACTCATCAAAATGATCCTATTATGACACCGGATCTGCATTATGCTTATCGGCGGCCAACATCGTCATATCTCTTTTATGAGAAAATAAATCTGACATAGCTACTGAGTGTGGGAATTCCTGACTCAAGATATGATTTTAGTTGTTTTATATATATGTGTTGTATCAGGTTTCCTCTACTGCCCGAAGCTCCAATCCTCTCTCTCTTTTTGTTAAAAAAGAAAATTATAGTTAAGTAAAGTATATCGGCCATTGTCATAGCCTCTGATCTCACACTTTAGAGGGAATCTGATATACAGCAAAATGACACCCTCATCAACTTAGAGGGGAAGGACATGATAGCTGAAGAAAAGACCAAGATCACAAGCCTTGTTTCCACACTAACGCTAGCTAAACACTGACAACATGCTTTGTAAAGCTTCTCTGTAAGCCTAAGGGAGCGTTAGTGACCCTACTAACTCTACTTGTTGGTTCGGGGACAATGTTAGTGGATCCTGATGAGAATCTAGAGGTCAAAGGAGCGAATTGACTCATAAATATCTCTATATTCCCTCCTAAATCTACTCAAAAAAGCAAGGAAACATCTAAAGTTCGACCTGCTTGTGGGATTTCTAATCCTAATGAAGGAGGAAAATGGGAAAGAGCTCAAAAGCATGGAAACATCATTACTTTTACCTTAAGAGACTCATGGAGGAACTTGGCAACCCTAACTCGATTGCTACATAAGCAAAGCTAGGGCTATGGTGATAAATGTCAGATCATTTGAAAGGATAACTTACCTGATTGTCGAGCATAGTCTCAAATCTAAGCATAAGAAGTTGGTAAGAAGGGAGAGAGAGAGAGAGAGGAGCTAGAGGGGTAAGGGAAGGCTAATGAAATAGATGGTTGTAATCACTCTTTCGACATTGATATAGAACAACAGTTGTGTTGTCTGCTCCGTGGTGTTGTTACTATCATTCATTTAGTTGTTTGTCCAATACCTTTTAGCATGAGTAGCTTAGTTATGTATAACTAGATGTCTTTTATATATTCATGTATTAGTTATCAAGGTTGTATGCTATGATTATGCTTGTCTCTTCTATGTGTAGAGCTTGATCTAGAGCCGGCTCAAGGGGACTTCCACCTAGCTGCATTGTGCTCTCCAACAAATCTACACGGAGGCTTGAGGTAATGAATCTGTCTTGCTTTGATAGTTAGTTATTATTTATGGACATGCATGTAACTTTGTGACAACTGCAGATAATCTTACAGTCTGCCAAGGGTCCCGGGAAGACCGTTGAGGGTATCTCCATTCTCCATACATCGTGCATTTTATACTATAGAATAGTGCAAGTAAGAATATTTTTTTGCATGAAAATAACCGTAATGCATGTTAAAGTGAACCGATACTTAAGAAAATATGGGTAGGTACAGAAGTAAGAGTAATTACGGCGGCGCGTAAGTGCCTGATCTATCTATTTAGGGCCCATGAAGGATGACCAGAGACTTTCACGGAGGCTTCGAGGATGAATAAGATAAGTACTTTGATAAGCCCTAAAGGGCTTATTGATCTGCATGAAGGAAGGTTAGGGAAAATAACTGACATCATGACCATCTAAGGGTGCAAAAACTTGGTTCCTGCATCCCCCCATACTCCTTCAGGTGAGACTAAAGTTTTTGCTCCGCGGATTGATCTGGAAAGGGCCAGTAGTGTAGGGATTTTCTTGGCTTCTTAATGTTGAACCTAGGTCAGGGCCCATAAAGACAACAAATGGTTCCATTACTGGGACTGGGATCTGCATAACAAGATGTGTGATGTCACATCATTAGAATCAAACTGAGAAGGAGATTGAAGACTGGTTGGATAGAAAGATCCACGAATTCCCAGCGGAAGAAAACAGGAATCCACGATTGACGAAATAATAGTGATTTGATAAATATTTGTACACAGAGATACACAAAATCTTCTTTTGTTCCTTCCTAATTGAATTATACGAGTGGATCGCAAAGTTGGCAGACGACCAAGGGAGGTGGAGGCTTGATGTTCGATTTTCTAGACCCTAAAGTTAGTGTGGAAATTGGAAGCCTATGAAGATAAGATCATGCACGTTTTCGATCATTGGCTCGATCGTATCATAGGAGGGTTTGTGACAGATTTCGCAGTCAATACTTCAGTGAGTTACAGTGAAGAAGAGTGCCGCTACTTCAAGGGGCCGCAAGGTAAGTATTTGAAATCATTAAATACTAGGATTAAGATGCTCTTCTGTGAAAAGTGGGTTATGCAATTACCTTGATGTTTGGGGCTACACGAAGTGGAAGGACTTTCAAGGATGGAGGAAGAAAGGGCCTTGAATATAGCCTGTTGATTGAGCCTCCTCTGAGTGACAACGAAGGAGTAGCACAGGCTTCTCTATTGAGCGCTAGTTGATAAGACAGGGATTCCTGCAAATACCTACACCGCCTTCATCCTCACCTCATCCATCCACACCACCTCCATCCTCATCTCCGCCACTTAACCCCTCACCCACACCGCCACCAGCTCCACCACCGTTCAACATGGTGAACTCTGTAAAGCTACCTGTGTTCAAGGGTGTAGGAAATGAAGATCCGAACTAGTTTTGGTTCATCGTGAAGGATGTGTGGGAATCTCAAGGTATCACGAATAATCAAATGAAGAAAGAAACATTGGTTAATGATTTGTAGGAATGCACACTAACTTGGTACATTAAGTACTTCACTAATAATCTAACATCTGCATTGGCCGATATCTAGACTGTGCTAAATAAGGAATTTAGTAGACCTAAGTCTGAGGTGTAATAAATTATGGGATTCAAGGAGATCATGATGAAGCCTAAAGAGATGCCCTGGGATTTGGATCAAAGATTGAAGTTTATGATCCATGGAGCCAAAATGAATCTGACTAATGGGCAGCATCGCGAATGGTTTGTGGCCTCGCTCCTGCCTCACCTGAGGGTTGTGCTATCACAACAAAAGATCGAGACCCAAGCGGAAGCTCTAAAAATTGCAATGAGATTGCATGAGACACCAGTGTAGGATGCTAATATGGGGGTTTAGCAGATTCGCGCACGGTTCCAGAACCTTTGCCTCCAAATGCAAAGTCTGAAGAAAGACAGAATAGCTTGGCCAATGGCACACAAACAAGTGTGGTGCCTAAAGTGCAAAAGCCAGGGGCATGACGAAGATCATTGTCCTGTTTTCACAAATTATGTTGCATCAATGGGACCAATGCCTCTAAGTCAGGAAGCTGTCGCAGGGCCAAGTACATGGCCCATGCTATAGTGTGCTATCTGTCAGGTAGCTGGGAGTCATATGACAAATAATTTCCATTTGCTGTAGAAATTCGTACAGACACTGCAATAGATCTTCTACAACTTTTGTCAATCGGTGGGTCATGATGAGCACAATTATCGAAGTTATGAACTAATTATGGATAGGACACCTGCATACAGAGTGTAGGTAGAAACACAGTCTCCAGGCCAAGGCGTTGGAGGAGTGCAAGATGAGTATTAGGGGCACAACCGAGGCCGAGGTGGAGGAGGACCTAGTAGAGGTCGAGGGTAGATTATTTGTTACAATTGTGGATGACCAGGACACTACGCGCGAGACTAATTGAATCCAATGCAACTGTCATGCTGCTATTTTACTCAGTTTGACCATGCAATGGAGGATTTCCCTATATTGTTAGCTAAGATACATGAGAAGGGGTCGCAGCCTCAGTAATCGACTCAAAACTTGCAGATGATGAGGGTTGAGCCTCACGAGGAAGACACTAAGGTAAATATTGTGTTGTGGAGTGGAGTGACGAATCGTGAGGATAAGGGGAAGCAACCTAAAGATGGCGAGTGGGTCTGCAAAGCACCAGAAAGGGACACTGGGTTTGATCTAGAATGAACAAAAGAAACATTTATTGAAGCAAAGAAAAGTTTCACTAAGGCCTCTACCGCAGAGAGTCAGGAGAAACCGGTTGAAGAAATGGACTCGTCCATGATTACCACATTCTTGGATACCTGCATGAAAATACTCCGCAATAGCAAGGCTATGAAGGCACTATAGGAACTAACAATAGGTGCGCTGGCAAGGAAAATTCTACTTATGAACCATGCGTAGTGAGAAATCTTGGTAAGCATAAGGCATGAACTCGATGTGAGATGAGACTCACCTTGAAGATAGGAGAATATGAAATGGACCTAGTGTCTGACGTGAATGTTTTGCCAAAATAGACATGAGAAAGAATTGGGAGACCTATGCTACAGTGGTCTTCGATTTAGTTAAGGATGGGGAATCAGCAAAAAAGCATCCTGATGGGGAGGTTGCAGACGGTAATTGTTGATATCGAAGGTGCGAGCGCACGAGTGGATTTTGAAGTGATAGATATTGTGGATGACAAAAATCCCTACCCTATGGTCCTTGGGATTGATTAGGCCACTGTTGGCTTGATGGGCCCTGAACTAGGCTCAGCATTAAGCAGCCAAGCAAATCCCTACACTACTGACCCTTTCGACATCAATGTGCAGAGCATGGACTGAACTCTCACTCGAAGAAGTGATGAGCCTCATCATTGGGTAATTATATGGGCCTTAATTCACATCCTAGCTTAGTCAAACCAACTTTTATCACAACTTATTACATGTTTTCGATTATATTTTGTTTATGAGATGAGTTAGAGTTGGATATTATGCCTAGTCAACTAATATGCATTGAATGCAGGATTGAAGGAGAAAATCAAGTAATTTCGGCAAAGACTAAGGTTAAAACTCGAATGGGACAAGGAAGAGGGATTGTAGGAGGTAAATCCTCCTAGACTGTAAAGCATCTCACTATCATATGCCACTAGATGACCCTGTTGAGTAAGGACTGCCCCAATATCATAGTCAGAGGCATATGTATCGATCTCAAATGGTTGTTGCAAGTCTGGTAATGTCAACACTAGTGCAAGGTAGAGCTGATGTTTCAACTATGTGAATGCCTTCTATTGAGATTCAAACCAAAAGAATTTTTCTTTCACTCCTCCTTTGGTGACTTGACTCAAGTGCCAAGTGATATGAGAGAACCCCAACACAAACCTGTGGTAGAAATTGGCAAGACCCAGAAAGCTACGGAGCTCTGTCAGAGTAGTTGGGGCTAGCCAATCCTGAATGACTTGGATCTTGGCTGGATCCACATGCACCCATTGTTCATTAATAATGTATCCCAGATACTAAACCTGAGTCATGCCAAAAGTGCATTTCTCCAAATTGACACACAACTTGTGTTGCTGTAGTGTTTGGAGAACCTGGCGGATGTGGTGGAGGTGCTCTTCCTAACTCTGGATGAAGGTCAAGATGTCATCCAAGTATACCACTACAAATGAGCTGGTGAATGTCCGTAAGATGTCATCCATCAGGCTCATGAAGGTTACTGGAGAATTTTTCAACCCGAAAGTCATAACCGACCATTCAAAAAGGCACTCCTTGGCTTTGAATACAATCTTCCACACGTCGGAGGGTTTGATTGGTACCTGGTGATATCCAGACTTGAAGTCGATCTCGCTGAAATATTTTTTCCCCTTGACTTTTTTCCAGAAGGTCATCAATCTGTCGGATCACGTATCTCTTTCAGATAGTGATCTTGTTCAGCGCCCGATAGTCAATACAGAGTCTCCAAGTCCCATACTACTTCTATACTAAGACGATCAGGCTTCCACAGGGTGATGAGCTTGGCCAAATGTGACCTTTCTACAGTAGCTCCTAAATTTGCCTCTTGATTTCATCGTTCTCCAGAATAGAGCATTGATATATTGGTCCCTTGGGTAACGTTGCACATGGGGTCAGATCGATGGAGTTCTTGACTTGACAATGCAAAGGTACCCCTACGGGGAAGTGAAGATGTCCTTGTACTCCACCATGACGTTGTCCATCTGTTTCTGTCATGCGGAGGGGCCCTATTTGGAGGTCATGGCCACCATCTTCTTCTTTCCTTGAGGGCATATCATTAGAAAAACAAATTTCCTGGTTTTTGAAATGAGTTTACTGCATTGTTTTGTAGTAACCAGAGAGATGGCAGTAGGCGGTGCTACCTTCGGTATCCTATACAACTTATTTCCCAATGTAACAATAATAGTGCGAGGCCTTGACTCATACACAACATGTCGCTTCCACAAGTATGGTTGGCCTAATAATACATCACAAACATCAAGGGGAGCAATGTCACATAATACCTCATCCGTGAAGGGCTTGATGCTATATGGAAGGTGGCATTGTTGGCTCACGCGCAGATCCCATCCTTGGTGAAGCCACCTGATGGTGTACATTTGTGGGTGTGCTATGGTCGGTCAGCCCAGCCACTTCATGACCTTTTCTACAATGAGGTTCTTTTGGCTCTCGCCGTCGATAATGAACTATAGTGGGGAACCCTTTACCCACATCCAGGAGTGGAAGAGATGCTCCTCCTCCTCTGGATCTTTGGGTTCATCCTTCTGAATCTTTGTGGTGGCGATAGTGGCGTTGGGCTCTGCATCAATAATTTTCTTCCCTTGTCATTCCCCTTGTCTGGCTCTGACTTAGAATCAGAACATACATTTGATTTTGAAGCCTTCAACTCAGCCACCAGTGACTGCTTGGCCCAACACTCACTTGTGTTTTGGGTGGAGCTCTTACGAAACTAACACCACTTTCCCGTGTCCTTCTTCAACTTCGCAGTGTTATCTTTTGCTTGTGGCCTTGGCGAGTTGTCCTAGGTTGTCCCGCCTTGCCATTGTCCTTTGTTCTATAGTTTGATGGCACCTTTTCCTTACATCGAATTCACAGATCCAAAGTCTCGCTTCTTCTGTTTAAACTTCTGCTTGATCTTGACAACATATCGGTACGTCATTCCGAGCGAGGATATGTACAGGAAATCCATCTCATCTTGGATGTATCTATGTAGTTTGCCATGGTACTTGAGTACCAAATGTTTCTCATAATCCTTGATACCCAACATTGTGCGAAGGGTATGAAAAACATTGGTAAATTCTGGCACATCTTGGTCCCTTCCTTGCCGCAGCATGGCCCACTTTATGTATTTGTCCTCGTAGCTCCCGACAGGGTAGTACTACTCCTTGATGGTATCCTGGAATGAATTCCAAGTGGGAGCAGCTGAAAATAGTGAGGTTGTACTTTTATCCTTCTACTCACAATAGGTTTCCCACCAGTCCTTGACCTGGGGGGTGGCGTTGAGAAGAGAAAAAGTAATATTTTATCGGTTGCAAAAATCATGAACAGAAAAAGATCTTTCTAGTAGATTCAACCATTTATCTACTACATCTACATCTATTTGGCCCTCAAATATGGGAATGTTAAAGTTTACTTGTACCTTAAAAGGTGCGGAGCCTCTAGAGTTGATGTTGGATGTGGATGCACCGCTAGTGGGCAACCGTTGAAGGATCTGGGCAAAGTTGTCCATCATCGCGTTCCTTTATTTCTTGAGGGCCTCCTTGAGCAATATTTTGATAGGATGTCCTACTCCCTCATATTTATTTTCTTCCCCCATGGGAGGTCGTCCGGATTTATGAGGCTGGTCTTGCAAAGGTTCAACCAGTTCGAGCCCTAACTGCTTACATCCCGACCTCGTTGGGGACATGCAAGGAAAAATAGAGAAAGAGAAGATCACTCTGATACCACTGATCCAAAAAAAAATAGGACGCAACAAATTACAGATATAACCACAAATACAGAGATGTAGGAGAAATAACACTTCTTTCATTAATATCAAATAATGAAATATGCTTGCAAATAGAATGGAAATGAGACTAGCTCGGGAGATGGTAGCTTATCTCTAAGAAGAGATGTGGTGGATACATGCCTCTGAACTGAGTTACAATGAGGCTCAAGGGCCTTTTTATTATTGAGAAATAAGAGAAAACCCTAAACAACCAAAACCCTAACTCGAGGAGATGTAACACCAAGAGTTTATGGGCCTCGTTGGGGTTAGTTGGGCAACCAACTTCCTGGGGCCATAACTTGGTCAGATTATCTCTGTTTGACGTGCATGATACCTTGTTGGAAAGATATCTCTGAGGACTACAACTAAAAATGTGATTTCTATGAAATCACCTAGAGGAATATTGCCAAAAAACCATCATTTAGGGCCTCAGAACGGCTTTGAAAGTTCATGACCTGAAAAACAACCAAAAATAGTAAATTGTGCTACAATTAAGGAAACTGAAAATCTGAAAGAAACAATCATGGGGGTCCAAGTGGAATAGGCAAGTGGCCACTGATATCCACCAAGATCAACTCATATGGTCATATTTCGAGTAGATGAAAAAGTAAGATATATGCCTTAACCACGTCCATAGGTTTTACCAAATACACCTCCTCTAAAACCTTCCCTACCTTAGTATCCACCTCTTCCACATCCTTGGTAAAAATTATGTTTCCTTGATCAACAATTTTGTTGAAAGTATGTGTATGGTAAACCATGTAGAAGTTAGGCTTGTTCTAACCATTTAATTGACACTCCTATGTTGAGTTACTACTCTACTCACAAATAGTTCACCACTTGGGCCTGACATTCTTTAATTTGTGAGATAAATCCATTGTACTATTGTTTGTTAGAGATTGGAAAATTTCACAGTAGTTGTTGTCTTGCACTCGGTGAAAATCTATACTTTATATAGTACATCACTAAATTTATAGCAATATTTTGTGTGTCCTTCACTTAAACAAATGGTGCAGCAAAGTTAATTTCTCCCAATAGTCATATTATTCAAATATTATTGTAATATTTTCAAATATTATTCTATTATTCTCTCCATTGACATGGAATTTGATGATTATTTGTCATTAGTTTCTATGTGTTCTTCCTTCTTCAAGGATTCTTTGCATGACTAGATATCATGCATTCACAATGGTCATTTGATTAATTGTAGTAAGGATTCTTTGCATGACTAGATATCATGCAAATCCTTGAATACTTTATCATACTATTCAACTACTCTAGGATTTTGTTTTATCTCTTTGAGTTTCTACGATAGTAGATGTTTTATATACCAACATTTGAAAAATGTAAGGAAACTATTTTTAATTTTTTCTTTTCATCACTTTTGGTGCTTGATCTTGTTCATAAATGATGTGAGGGATCTCTTCTATAATGTTGTGCTAAATTGAGGCCTATGATTATCTTCATCCTTGATGTTGGAGGAATCTCAAAATTTTCATATGAACCAATGGAATTTGGGATCCTTGTCTCCCTTATATATGGGGATATGGTTTAGACCCATCTTTTTAGCTAAAGGATTTAAATTTATATGTGAAAGGGGAGTTTGATTTTATTAACTAATTAGGAATGCCAATGGTGAATTTGACTATGGTTTGACTAGGAATTTTTATCTTTGAATGATTGAATTATTTGTCTCAATCAATTGTTAGGATTCTATTGAACTATGTTTAATCAATATTTTTATTTATTCATGTACTATGATTGTCTCATCCATTTGACAATTTATATATCCTTGAAGAACCATTTTTCAAAAGAACATGTCAGTTCATCCTAGCTACTGTCTAATTTAAATTATTCTTCCTCCTTAATAGGTAGACTTGGTAGGGGGGACACATTAGTGAGATACTTAATATGAAGGAGTAAATTTTCATTTCCTTGACTTCCTACCTAACTTCAATATTTTTTTAGGATTTAAATTAAAAAAATCATGTCAATTACCATTATCATCAATTTAATACTATATGTTAGAGGGCTTGGGGTCTATTAAAATTCTTTGATGGAGAAAATCTCTGATATGGGGAGTAATCTTTGTAACAGGAGATTGATGTATCATATGTTTTGAGTCGTCAACATCCATACCTTTTTCCATGTCAACTAGTTGAAGGGAAAAATTTGGTACCTTAACCAACTATAGACTTAAAATTCTCATAGGAGGCATGAAGGTTGCTCCTCTCTAATATGGTTAGTCATTGTCGATCGCAAATCAGTCCAGAACTCTAGTGATTAGTTTCTCCTAAGATTATTTTATATTTGAACTTTATGGATCCCTTGCATGATATAGATTGGATCATTATATTTTTTTTCCATCCATCTCAATGCATTCAGAGTGGAAAAATTGGAGGAATCAGCTCATGGGACCGTTTTTACCAGCGGGACCCAATTTGGAAAAACGATGTCTAGAACCTTCTGGGAGAATTTTGAGGCATAAAACGATGTATTTTTGGGGGTAAGACTTTTACACTTTCGCGTAACACCTTTTCACATTGGTATACACAAAAATATATTTCCTATGGTGCAAGAAGCAAGCCAATCAGAGTCTGTATGCAAAAGTTATGCCACTTAGAAGTTGACCGTCCTGTTTTCACACCAATAATTCGGGAGGATGCAGCATCAACCCCCCATTATTCATGGAAAAGGGGCTCGCCACATGATTGTGATGTAAAAAACTCTAGAATAATCTATATTGTAACTCTAGTTAAGAGTTGATGTAGTCAAACTTAACCACTAGTAGGCTATCGAGTTGTGTTATAATTGGGCCACTAGGAGGAAGATGCATTCCATTATTTCACGAGATTTTCGTTCCATAGTTGAGCAAAGGTAGCCAAGAGGGATAGGAGGTAGAGCCCATAGGGAGGGTTTGTGCACTGTAGCAAGCCACAGGCCATAGGCATTACTTCTTTGTAACTACATCTATACTTCCAGACAGAGAAAGAGAGTGAAGTGTCATCACATTCTAGCTAGGTTTTCTTCTGAAAGGGTTTCGTAGAGAGAATATATTATGCCTTATGTGTGTTTGTATGAGCTTATTTTGTTGTTCTCTACTTTTTTTCGATAATTTCCATTCGCATGCATGTACTAATTACAATTGAATCTACAGATGTAGAATTTTAATAAAATTGTAATAGTGTAACAATTCAATATTTTAATATATTATTATCAAATTCGTTGTGATGAATTGTCGAGTGGAATATCCATGGAATTTTATGGATCATTTGGTATCAAAGAAATTTTCATTGGGTATTTTTTGGAGATTGCGGGGATCTAGATCGGCATGGACGAAAATCATAAAACCTTAATGATGGACGACGAATCTGTAAACAAACCTCATGATCCTGCAGAGGCTAGGTTTACATAGTTGGAACAACAAGTCACAAATATCAACCGCAATGTAAGCCACCTCATGATGGACATGAATAGAATGTTGGGGATATTTGGAGAATATGGGGGTTTGAATGTAGAGGACAAACTAGAACGAGGATCAGAAGATCAAGGAGAAATAGAGAACTAGTCGAAGAAAGTACTCGAAAAGGATCAACCTAGCTCGAGTGTTGTGAACCAATAACATTACCCATTTAAAATGGAATAAAAAGTCGATATCAAGTTATACAATGGCGATATGGATGCTTTGAAGCTGAACCACTAGTTGCAACAACTAGAAGTTATTTCATCATCCATCAGATTGAGAAAGGGAAAAACATCTCATTCACGTGGTTGAAATCAGAGGGTCATGCATTGAATTGGTGGGAGGGCCAAATAGAAACCATGAGCTTGGAGGGAGAAACTCCAGTGACTAGGTGGGAGGATTTCAAAACCCTCATTAATTCACAATTTTATCCCATTAGATACATGGAGGATCAGTGGATCCGGCAACATTAATTCAGGTAAAAGAGAGGCCAAAGCGTGCAGGAGTACACCACGTAATTCAGAAATATGGCTATAATGTTGGGTATCTATCCAAAGAGCCCAGATGTACTCCTCAAGTATTTGGGGGGTCTACACTACCATTTGCATGAGAAAGTGATGTTGTTCAAGCCCAAATCGTTGGAGGAGGCTTGTGTACAGGTACAGTACCTGGAGAACATAGGCATGAAAAGAGCATAATCAAGTGGATCGAAGCAGAAGGAGAAACAAATGGCTTCTAAGGAGTGGAAGAAGAAGAAAAAATGGAGAAAATATAAAAATATGACATCCACAACACATCCGTGTAAAGATTCTAGCAACCACTGCAACATTGATATCCATACAGAGGAGAAGTGTTGGAAGTTTCATCAAGAGCTAAACCTGATGAACAGGAAGAAAGATAATAAGAAGAAGAATCTAATGGACACAGATTCGAGCAACCAAGTTGAAAGCCACTCAGATTTAGATGAGAAAATCACATGTAAATTAGTGCAAAAGGAGGTGAATCTGAGTAGATTTCATTAATAGGAAGAGAAAGAAATGACCAAACTCTTGTATATAAAGATATAGGTCAAGAAGACAAAGATTGATGCTCTGTTTGACTTACGCTCGCAACAAAATCTCATTGCATCAGAGCTAGTCAAAAAGCTGGGGATGGAAGTTTTTGATCATCCAAACCCATATCCACTGGGATGGGAAAATAAGGATGCAAAGCTGAAGGTAAATAAATGGTGCAAAATTAGATTTTCTATCAGTGCTGATTTTATTAATGAAGTAGATCTATATGTGGTTCCTCTTGATGTATGTGGAGCCGTGTTTTGGAGTCCATACATGTACATGCATGATGCAATATTCATGAGGAGATATAATTAGTAATGGCTCACCAAGGATGGAAAATTTTTCATCATCAAGGCGCATAAATGAAAGTCGAAATTATCACTGGTAATTTCCAACCAAGCTAAGAATCTGATTAGTTCCATCAAGAAGTATGTTTTATTGTTTTTAAGAGAAAGTTAGTCAAAAGAGGAGTCAATAAGAGGTACCAAGGCATCCTTAGAGGGGTGTACTATGAAACAAAAATAAAAATTGGAAGAGTTGTTACAGGCATACAAGGATGTGTTCTAAGAGCTTAAATAGTTATCACCTAAGAGAGAAGTGGAGCATGTGATCCGGCTATATCCAAACTCCCCATTTCCAAATATTGGGTTGTATAGGAAGTCTATTATAAAAGAAAGTGAGGGGAAGAAAAAGTTGCAGTAGGTGCTGGAATAGAGTGTCATTGAACCAAGAAGATCATCATGTGGGTCACCCATCATTATTGTGCCAAATAATGATGAGAATTGGTGGACATGTATAGATTACATGCCATTGAACAAAATCATGCTCAAGAATAGATACCCCCTGCCCAAGATAGATGATTTTTCGGATCAATTTTAGCAAGAAAAATACTTCACCAAGCTGGACTTGAAGCCTGTATATCATCAGGTTTGAGTTAAAGAAGAAGATACCTAGAAAATTGCCTTCCAAACTAGGCAAAATTTGTATGAAAGAATCCATCAGTAGGAAAGAATTCACCAAATTGTCCTTTGGATAGGTCTGGTTACACTTTGGGATACCAAGGAGCATCATTTTAGACAGGGATAAAATATTTCTCAGTGCATTCTAGACTACAACATGGGAGAATATGGACACAAAGTTTAAGAGATCTACAACATTCCATTCACAGACATATAGGCATAGATAAGTAGTCAATAAGACTTTGATGCAACTTCTAAGGGGATATAACCAGAAGCATTTGACGATCTGGGATGAAAATCTGGTATATATACAACATTTTTACAATAGAGCAGTCCACACTTCTATAAGAAAGTCGCGCATTTGAAACTTGTTTTGCATATTTTCTGCCTTCACCTTTGGATATTGCATATGGGAAGAAAGGGGGAGTGAGGGAAGATCTTACAAGAGATGCTTTGAGGGATGAATAATCTATAGAGAAGATAAGGAACATCCATTTATAGGTACAAGAAACACTGCAAAAGTCACAACATAAGTATAAGGTCAGGCATGATAAACATAGAACAGAGAAATTGCTCAAGGCGGGAGACAAAGTATGGCTATAATTAAACAAGGAGAGGATGCAGGAAGCCTGGTAAGAAAATCAAGGCTATGAGGTATGGTCCCTTTAATATATTGGAAACATTGGGTGATAATGCATATCAATCTAATTTACTGCCATATATGCGCATTTACTCAGTTGTGAATGTGGAGAATTTAAAACTCTATCAGCCTTCCATGATAGATGAGGAAGAGGGATAAGTCATACCTTCTATGGAGGATTTGGAACCAAATTCTCAGACAAATTTGATATAAGATACAATTTTACAAAAGAGGTCCAGAACTACATGACAAGGGTAGCACAACCTTTGTCAGATTAGGTTGAAGGGACAACTTGCAGGCAAAGCTAAATGGTACACTAGAGAGAATGTGGAGGAAACATTTCCTCAGCTCATTCAGTAAAATATTTTAGGGATCAAAGGCCTCCCAAAATGGGGAGGCATGATCCATATTGGATAATTATATTGTTTTTGATCCATATCGATGGATTCATAGTGGAAAAATTGGAGGAATTTCTCATGGGATCATTTTCACCAGTGGGACCCAGTTTGGCAAAATGGGGTTTGAAACCTTATAGGATCGTTTTGAGGCATCAAATGGAACGTTTTAGGGGTGAAACTTTAATATTTAACACAACCCTTTTCACGATGTTCTACATACAAATATATTTCCAATGATCCAAGAATCGCATCAATTGGAGTCTGTATGCAAATGTTATGCCACTTAGAAGTTGACCTTCCTATTTTCACACCTATAATTTGGGAGGATACTGTGTTAGCCCCCATTATTCATGGAAAAGGGGCTAGCCACGTGATTGTGATGTAAAATACTCTAGAAGAGTCTATATTGTAACTCTAGTTAAGAGTTGATGTAGTCAAACTTAACCACTTGTAGGCTATCAGGTTGTGTTATAACTGAGCTACTAGGAAGAAGAGGCATTCCATTCTTTCGGAAGAATTTTGTTCCATAACTGAGTAAAGATAGCCAAGTGGGATAGGAGGTAGAGCACACAGGGAGGATTTGTGCAATGTAGCATCCCACGGCCACAAGCCTTACTTCTTTGTACAGGCATCTATATTTCCAGACAAACAAAGAGAGCGAAGTGACCTCACCTTCCAACTGTTGAGTTTTCTCCAGAAAGGGTTTCCTAGAGAGCATATGTTGTGTCTTAGGTGTATGTGTGAGCTTATTTTGTTGTTTTCTACTTTTTTGCATAATTTCCATTCACACACATGCACTAATTATAGTCGAATCTATATATCTAGAATTTTAATAAAATTGTAATAGTGTAACAATTCAATATTTTAATATATTGTTATCAGATCTCTTGTGATGAACTGTCTAGTGTAATATCCATGACAGTTTACGGATCATTGCATTACATATTTCTTTGTATGTTCTTTGGTATTTTTTCTTGTTCTATCTTTTGAATGTCAACCAATAGTTTGTAATACTAAAATTGATGCACAATCTTTCTCTTGATTCCTTTTCTAATGTATATTCTCTTCTCATAAACTTCCTCCTTATTTATGACATTATTCTCCTTAGTATGGTTATTTGGAATTATTTTTTCTTAGGCATCATAAAAAGCATCAAATCCCCCTTTGTCAACCTAACTTACTCTAAGATGGTGATGTTAAACAAGGTTTTCATGGTGATTTTTGTAGGAATAAATCTTAGGCTTCTTGTGTGTTCTTACAATTGACATCTATTAATTCTTCCCACTTGTCTTGATGTTGCTCCCAATTTGTAGTTGGAATATCACATAGAGGAGATTTGTATTTGATAATATAACTCTTTCTTCAGCTCCGGTTTTGATCAGCCCAGACTATACTCAAGATTTTGTTTTGTTTTCCTTTGCCTCAGATCATACTATGGCAGCGATCTTGATGCAAAAAAGAGACCAACTCAAAAAACCAATTGCATTCTTCAGTAGAACCATAAGGGATGCTGCATTGAAGTATAATATTATTGAAAAACAGGTCCTTGCATTGGTTAAAGCATTAAAATATTTTTGGGTTTATATTTTGCATTCTCACATCCTTGCTTATGTTCCCAATGCTACTATCAAAGATGTCTTAGTGCAAACAGATCCGGAGGGAAGGAGAGGCAAATGGATTGCTGCCTTGCTAGAATATGATGTAGAAATCAAACTGACAAAGCTCATTAAAGGACAGGGGCTGGAAAAACTTATGGCTGATTCAAATCTGCACGCTTCGGACATTAATATAATTGCTTCTATGTCTGAGGAAGATGAAGAAAATCTGCCCACTTAGGTATCAGAAAGTTTCCTCCTTTCTCCTTGGTATTCGGACATTGTTTTTGTGCTTCAAAATTTGTCATCACCTCCCAGAATGGCCAAGAACAAAAGTAGGACATTGAAGTTGAAGGCTGAAAAATTTTGTATCATGAATGGTGCACTTTATTGGAAATATCTTGGTGGTGTCCTGCTAAATTTTTTGGTAGAAAAAGAGGCAAAACAAGTGATGGAAGATTTTCACAAAGGAGATTACAGAGGTCATCTTTTCTGGAAGACAACAGCCAATAAAATTTTGAGAGCGGGGTATTATTGGCCAAGTCTATTTGCTGATGTATACAAAACAGTGGCCAACTGTCACGAATGTCAAATTTTTCAAGGTAAGCAGAAGTTGCAGCCTTTACCACTTAAGCCCATTGAAGTGAGCGCTCCATTTCAGCAGTGGGGTTTGGATTTTATTGGTGAGATCCATCCTTCTTCTTCAGCTCACCATAAGTGGATCCTCACAGCGACGAATTATTTCACAAAATGGATAGAGGAAATTCTAGCAAGGCAGGCAACCGATTCGGTAATTATTTCATTTCTTGAAAACAACATTTTGTCTCATTTTGGATGTCCAGATAAGTTGATCACTGACAATGCAACAACTTTTAAATCGAAAAGAATGATTGATTTTTGTCATAAGTATCAAATCACTTTGGGGCATTCGATAGCCTATTACCCACAAGGTAATGGTTTGGCGGAATCCTCCAACAAATCTCTTGTCAACATCATCAAAAAGCTGCTAGAAACTAACAAGAAGAGTTGGCACAAAAAGCTGATCAATGCACTTTGGGCAGACAGGGTAAGTCAAAAGAAATCCATTGGCATGTCTCCTTTTGAGCTTGTGTACGGTGTGGATACAGTCTTCCCGACCTCTTTGGTTGTCCCAGTGGTGAAATTGTTGCAAGAAGCTGGCAGTGAGGATGATGGTTTGCAGCGGAGGATCAACCAAATGATACATTTGCAGCAAACTAGAGAAGAGGTATTTCAGCATACTTCCAAGCTGCAGGAAAGAATTAAGAGGATATATGACCGGAAAGCCAAGGCGAACAGGTTTGAAATCAGAGATATCGTGTTAAAGTGGGATGTAATAAATGAAGAGAAGGGTAAGCACGACAAATTTGAAAATCTTTGGAAAGGACCATACAAGATTGCTACACATCGGGGCCATAATTCTTTCCTTTTGCAAGAGATGAATTGTGAAGACTATCCTGGTGGGCCAGTCAATGGTCGGTTCCTCAAATGGTATATTGTGTGAACTGTTTCTGCTGTCATATTCATCATTGTATATACTAGCTTGTTTAAATTCCATTGCAAGAGTGTGTTGTCTTGATTCTTCAGCTTGGGGCCTGAGGTGAAGGCTAGAAAGCTGAAATTTGATTTCAATTTTGGTTTGGTTTGTTCGAGTTAAGTCTTTTGATCAATTTTAGTCTTGAAAATGAGTCAATTTGAGTCGCATTCAGTCCTGAAATTGAGTTTTTCAGTCAAGATTTCTGATTTGTTGTGTCAAAGTTATTAACTCCATGGCCCAATGGACGAGGCACTGCCTGCTTTCCCAGAGATTTGTAGTTATTGGCACCTCCAAGGAGCTACCATCCCCATTGGAGCCAATGTTAGAGTCGATATTGTCATCCCTCTGTCAAAGATCAAATCCTCTTGTTGCATTTCATGTTAGGTGTCCCGCCCAGTCATTTGCATTCCATTAGGTGCATAGATCATCTGATGGTAGTGGCATTCCTCCAATTTACCTCATGTTATCTACCTGCTGGCACATATTTGATCATTAAAAAAAAACATATACAGTCTCCTTTTTATCCCGAAAATTGCAAAGATTGCCTTTAGGGTTTCATGGTTAGTTAGGTCTAGGGTTTCATTAGGGTTTCATCAAAAAATGTGTTAAATTGTCCAATAATTGCCAGCAGGCCATGAGGAGGGTTCAATATCAATAAATTGCATCATCAAGTGTTCGAAAATGTGTTTTTCCTCAAAACTCTGTTTTGAGGAAAAAATAGAGTTTTTAGCTTTAATTGTTAAAAAATCATGAAAATTTTGTTATCCTCATTGTAAATTCATTCATATGCATCCTGGTTTCTTTCCTTAGCCCAAAAGCTCCAACACCTGCAAAAACAAGCAAGCTCAGGTCATTAAATTCATCACAAAGTGAAAAAAGCAGTGAAAAAGTTCAAAAACAGAGTTTAAAGATAAAGTCAAATCCAAAACATTATAAAAGTGGGTTTCATGAGCCAAAATTTCAAAATCTCTTTGTTTATAAGCTATTTCTTCATGTGATAAGCTCATTTGCAAAAGAGAAGCAAGATAGAGCAATTTTGGTGAGCAAGTGAGAAATTGGGTGACAATCGATGTAAGATTACTGGCACGACGCACTGGGCAGGAGGCGTGCTGCACACAGCCGACACGGCGGATTGGGCCTTAGCACTCAGTGCATTTCAACACAGGTGCGGCGCATAGGTGGGGCGCGACACATTGAGCATGCTACGCGGCGCATACAGCCACGAAGCCTGAAAATTACTAAATTCGCTCCAAAATCACCCAAAACGAATCGATACAAGTAGGTTGAACTTCATTCATGGTTTTTCATCCAAGATTAATGGTTGTTGATGGTGTGTGTTTCATGGTGCTTGTGTAAAACAATCAAACCCTACCTTCTAAAATACCTCAAAGAAACTCGCTGCTAGGGTTTCAATTCACTGTTTTGTCACCAAGTTCACTCCCTCATCTCATTTGTGCTTTGATTTCATAATTACCTAAGTTCCCCTACCCCCCTAAGTTCATTATGTCCCTATCCCAAATTCCCTTTCCCAAATTTCCAAATGTAAACCCCAAACCCTAATCCTATACAAAAACTCCCATAATATCCCATATTTCCCTAACTAAGTCTATCGCAACAGTCCCAAATTTCCCACTAGTTTTCCCCTCTCCTAACAATCCCTTATTTCAGTGTTTTCCCTTGGTGGCAGAGGTCAAGCACATCACCAAAAATAGTCCACCACAGTTTGACACATCAGCACCTATTTCTCCAAGCCAATTTGTCTACCAATAGTTATGGCATCTGATCCTTGATATGATTATGAAGAAGAGACCCAATGTGACTCACCCACGGAGGGAAATGCACCCAGGAGGCCTCATAGAGGTGGCAGACATATCAGAGAAGAACCTACCACTCTTGCCGAGTTGCAAGCCTGCCCTCTTACTATCTTTTGTTTCCAGCATCAGTCATGTTATGAATTTTGCGAGAAGGTTGCTAATATTCAATTTCATCATGAGTTGGCCCGCTTATTTGTGTTGCATTTGCATGGTGATCAAGCCACTCTTGCTGGTGTTACTTTGACACTAACACCAGGAACCATTTCATTAGCACCCGACATACCAAACATTGGAGAACCATGGAATAAGAGGCAGAAGATTGACCGGCAACACTATGAACCATACATCAAACCTGGTTTTCTGAGGCAGCTCAAGAGAGTGTTTCCTTTTCGATTTCTCAAGGATGAGTATGCTCCTTTAATGAAACTCATCATGAAGTATTTCACCTGTGAGGGCCGGTTCTCCTGCTTGTATGCTTATCACATCAGGTTGTTGATGCATTTCACTTGGGTGCGAATGATGAACATTCCTTATTTCATATGCCGAAACATAGAGAAGATGACCAATCTTGTGCAACACAAGACCCCTCAGTAGCAGCTCAACAATCTTTATCATTTTGCTCTCATCAAAATTGTGGTCGTTCATCAGCTTGGTTTATAGGGCATCACTTAGGATGACTTCATCTCTTGTGAATTTTTCAGAGCTTCACAGGGACCTTCAGAGGTTGGGGGTGAGATAGGTGGACCTTCTTATCAGCAGGGCCATGAGATCACTATTGTGTCGGTGTTCATTCTTATCAGAGAGGCACTAGACAGTTGTTTGCAGCAGCGAAGCGAGTGTTATCTCCACTTGGGGTGGAAGGGGCCTCACTTCCTCCATCAACACAACAGGTTCAGGACCAAGGCAAGAGGCCTCTACAGGAGGAAGGACCATCAGGTGATCGAGAAACTGATTTCATCCTCATTGAGGGTGATGATACTGACATGGGCCCACAAAGTGAAAACCTTAGAGATATAATCAAGGATAAGCAAGCAGACATTGATTCCTTGTCCACCAACTTGGATAGAGCACAGTGGACTATACGGTATTTGGAGTAGAGGAAGAAGTAGCTTGAGGATCAGCAGGTGGTGATGGAGTTACAGAACATTCGGCAAACCTGCCGAAGTGCCTGAAGGAGGAGGGTGGAGTTCACTTCCTTGGAGAAAGAGATCAATGCCGATAGGGAGTCATGGCTCAAAAGAGTCAATATCCACTTGGAGAAGAAGCTGTAGAAGGCAATAAATGAGAAGAACATGCTTAGAAACATGTAATATCATTACTTGTCCCGAAACTTGGTGTGCCAAGCAAGAATCGGGAATTTGAAAGCAAAGCTAAAGAGAGCATCAAAGAGGCAAAAAGAGGATGAAGGACTTCAAATCTTGGTTGAGGCTTCCTTGGCCCATCACAGTGCTTGATAGAGAAGACTTGGCCCAAATTTCAAGAAATTTGGAGTAATTTTTGCATTTTTGTAAATTTTTGGCACAAAAAACAGAGTTTTCCTCCCTATGTGCCATGCCACGTGGCACTCGCTTTTGCTAGAGGGCTCCAAATCGCAAAAAAAATTGCATTTATGAAATTGCCTAGTTTCTAGTTCTCAGTTTAGAATCATTTGGATCAGCTCCTAAACTTATGAGCTTGACCCCTAGAGGCAAGGATGAGCTATGTTTGTCTATATTATGTTATTTTTCAGTCATTAGAATGGTTGGACTCTTGAGAAAGCCTTGAGCTTCATTGTACATTCACTTTCAGTATTTTGGCTAAGGAATTGAGACCAGGATTTGCAACACTCTTTGGGATTCATGTGGAAATTTGTATTGGTACAATGCTTCTCTTTGTAATTGTGAATTTTGTTTTTGTATGCCATCATCTATCTTATTTCTTTTGAACTAAACAAACAAGAGTGTAAGTAGAATTCATTGAAAGTGCAATGCTCTACTTGAAGTTTGCTTTAGTTGTTCAATGTTTTTAGCTGTTTGGGGAGGATTCTTGATCGCCCTTGCCCTCTTCAACACCTCACCTGTCTTTTCCGTGCATCTCACTAAAATTTAAGTGCCAAAACGATTGCCTACCTTACCCCATTGAGATCTCTGAGAATTGAACCTCAATCCCCGCACCCCAAAATCTGCCTTTCCCTTGATTCCAACTAAACCCCCAAAAAATCACATCAAATCCTTGTACTTCATACCTAGCCTAAAATCAGTTTTTATTTTAGTCATCTCAAGCCCCATCTATTATCTTTTGCTGAGATTGACCCGGAGAGAGCCCTCTCCTATCCTCATAGGGCTAGCTACGAGGCTGAGCATGGTTTGATGTTGGCCCTGGATCCTACCTTTTCAGCCTGAGGTAAATATAGGCACTAACAGGTCCAACACTCACTTGTGTTGTGGGTGGAGCTCTTACGAAACTAGCACCACTCTCTCATGTCCTTCTTTGGCTTCACAGTGTTGTCTTTTGCTTGTGGCCTTACCGTGTTGTCATGATTTGTTCAGCCTTGCCTTTGTCCTTTGTTCTGCAGTTTGATGGAACCTTTTCCTTACATCGGATTTGCAGATCCAAAGTATTGCTTCTTTTTTTTGAACTTCTGCTTGATCTTGATCGCATATCGGTATGTCGTGCCGAGCAAGGACATGTACAGGAAATACATCTCATCCTGGATGTATCTATGTAGGCTGCCATGGTACTTGAGTACCAAATGTTTCTCATAATCCTTGATACCCAACTTCGTGTGAAGGGTATGAAAAACATTGGTAAACTCTGGAACATCTTGGTCCCTTCCTTGCCGCAGCATGGTCCACTTTATGTATTTGTCCTTGTAGCTCTTGACAAGGTAGTACTACTCCTTGATGGCATCCTAGAATGAATTCCAAGTGGGAACGGCTAAAAATAGTGAGGTCATACTTTTATCCTTCTACTCACAATAGGTTTCCCACCAGTCCTTGACCCGGGGGGTGGCTTTGAGAAGAGCAAAAGTAATATTTTATTGGCTGGAAAAATCATGAACAGAAAAATATCTTTCTAGCAGATTCAAACATTTATCTACTACATCTACATCTATTTGGCCATCAAATATGGTAATGTCAAAGTTTACTTGTACCTTAAAAGGTGGGGATCCTCTACAGTCGATGTTGGACGTGGATGCACTGCTAGTGGGCAATCGTTGAAGGATCTGGGCAAAGTTGTCCATCATCGTGTTCCTTTGTTTGTCGAGGGCCTCCTCAAGCAATATTTTGATAGGATCTCCTGCTCCCTCATCTTTCTTTTCTTCCCCCATGAGAGGTCGTCGGGATTTATGAGGCTGGTCTTGCAAAGGTTCAACCAGTTCGAGCCCTAACTCCTTATATCCCAACCTCGTTGGGGACATGCAAAGAAAAATAGAGAAAGAGAAGACCACTCTGATACCACTGATCCAAATTTAAACAGGGCGCAACAAATTACAGATATAACCACAAATATAGAGATGCAGTAGAAATAACATTTCCTTTCATTGATATCAAATAATGAAATATGCTTGCAAATAGAATGGAAATGAGACTAGCTTGGGAGATGGTAGCTTATCTCTAAGAAGAGATGTGGTGGCTCATTGCCTCTGAATAAGTTACAATGAGGCAAAAGGGCCTTTTTATTATTGAGAAATAAGAGAAAACCCTAAACAACCAAAACCCTAACCTGAGGAGATGTAACACCAAGAGTTTATGGGCCTCGTTGGGGTTAGTTGGGCAACCAACTTCCTGGGGCCATAACTTGGTCCTATTATCTCTGTTTGATGTGCATGATACCTCATTGGAGAGATATCTCTGAGGACTACAACTAAAAATGTGATTTCGATGAAATCACCTAGAGGAATATTGCCAAAAAACCGTCATTTAGGGCCTTAGAATGGCTTTGAGAGTTCAAGACCTGAAAAACAACCAAAAATAGTAAATTGTGCTACAATTAAGGAAACTAAAAAACTAAAAGAAACAATCATGGGGGTCCAAGTGGAATAGGTGGGTGGCCACCAATATCCACCAGGATCAACTAATATGGTCATATTTCGAGTAGATGAAAAAGTAAGATATGCCTTGACCACGTCCATAGGTTGTACCAAATACACCTCCTCTAAAACCTTCCCTACCTTAGTATCCACCTCTTCCACATCCTTGGTAAAAATTATGTTTCCTTGATCAACAATTTTGTTGAAAGTTTGTGTATGGTAAACCATGTAGAAGTTAGGCTTGTTCTAACCATTTAATTGACACTCCTGTGTTGAGTTACTACTCTACTCACAAATAGTTCACCAAATGGGCCTAACATTCTTTAATTTGTGAGATAAATCCATTGTACTATTATTTGATAGAGATTGGAAAATTTCACAGTAGATTTTGTCTTGCACTCGGTGAAAATCTATACTTTATATAGTACATCACTAAATTTATAGCAATATTTTGTGTGTCCTTCACTTAAACAAATGGTGCACCAAAGTTAATTTCTCCCAATAGTCAGATTATTCAAATATTATTGTAATATTTTCAAATTTTATTCTATTATTCTCTCCATTGACATGGAATTTGATGATTATTTGTCATTAGTTTTATGTGTTCTTCCTTCTTCAAGGATTCTTTGCATGACTAGATATCATGCATTCACAATGGTCATTTGATTAATTGTGCCAAATAATGATGAGAATTGGTGGACATGTATAGATTACAGGCCATTGAACAAAATCATGCTCAAGAATAGATACCCCCTGCCCAAGATAGATGATTTGTTGGATCAATTGTAGCAAGAAAAATACTTCACCAAGCTGGACTTAAAGGCTGTATATCATCAAGTTTGAGTTAAAGAAGGAGATACCTAGAAAACTACCTTCCAAACTAGGAAACATTTGTATGAAAGAATCCATCAATAGGAAAGAATCCACAAACTTGTTCTTTGGATAGGTCTGGTTACACTTTGGGATACCAAGAAGCATCATTTTATACAGGGATAAAATATTTCTCAGTGCATTCTAGACTACAGTGTGGGAGAATATGGACACAAAGTTTAAGAGATCTACAACATTCCATTCATAGACATATAGGCATACATAAGTAGTCAATAAGACTTTGATGCAACTTCTAAGGGGATACAACCAGAAGCATTTGATGATTTGCGATGAAAATTTGGTATATATACAACATTTTTACAATAGAGCAGTCCACACTTCTATAAGAAAGTCGCCATTTGAAACTTGTTTTGGATATTTTCCGCCTTCACCTTTGGATATTGCATATGGGAAGAAAGGGGGAGTGAGGGAAGATCTTACAAGAGATGCTTTGAGGGATGAATAATTTATAGAGAAGATAAGGAACATCCATTTATAGGTACAAGAAACACTGCAGAAGTCACAACATAAGTATAAGGTCAGGCATGATAAGCATAGAATAGAGAAATTGTTCAAGACTGGAGACAAAGGATGGCTACAATCAAACAAGGAGAGGATGCAGGAAGCCTGGTAAGAAAATCAAGGCTATGAGGTATGGTCCCTTTAATATACTGGAAACGTTGGGTGATAATGCATATCAATCTAATTTACCACCATATATGTGCATTTACTCAGTTGTGAAATTGGAGAATTTAAAACTCTATGAGCCTTCCATGATAGATGAGGAAGAGGGATGAGTCATACCTTCCGTGGAGGATTTAGAACCAAATGCTCAGACAGAGTTGATATAAGATATAATTTTACAAAAGAGGTCCAGAACTACAAGACAAGGGTAGCATGACCTTTGGCAAATTAGGTTGAATGGACAACTTCGAGGTAAAGCTAAATGGTACACTAAAGAGAATGTGGAGGAAACATTTCCTCAGCTCATTCAATAAGATATTTTAGGGATCAAAGGCCTCCAAAAATAGGGAGGTGTTAACACCCAGGTTGTTCCCTATGACTCCCAAGGGAATACGGCCGGGGTAACCACTAACCAATCTTTTAATCACTGTTTCTTTGCCAAACAGTGATCAGAGAGGGCTCTCTCTTTATGATTTATATCTACAGTGATGGTGTTTTAGGCTAGGTTTTGAGTACAGGTTATGTTTGTGTTTCGGTTGATGTAATTCCCTTAGACTTTAGTGATGTAGTTTTCAGATATGTTGAATATCATTGGGCAATGGAGTCTGTGGCTTGGTGTGTTTGAAACTGTAAGATGAAGGATGGAACGTACAGGGCCTTTTGAGTGCTTCATTAAAACATATTTTTTGGGTAATGACAGGAGACAAGAGAAAACAGAGGTCACAGGGGCAATAGTTGAATCCCTGAAAATGACTGTTACAATAAAAATACAGTTTCGAATTGCAGCAACTAAGAATTACAATTCTTTCACTGTATATGAGGAAAACATATATAATAGCTCAGTTTGAGTCCAGGGTAAACATGGTTAAATCCTGGTACTATCCTTTCACCTTGCTATCAAGTGTAAAACATTAGAACAACAAAGAGAACAAAAGACTCAAAACGCATGACAAAGAGATTTGTGAATACTTATAGTTTTATGCAACACCCATGGAATCCTGTAACATGCATCCTTCACCACAAGACATCAAATACACCAAACTTCTGGAAATTCCATTCCTCCTTTGTATTAATTCTCTGAAAATATTACAGCAGATGGAAGTTATCCAAGAGAAAATTCCAGCAACCACTTCAGCATCTGTGAAGGGTGTATATATACTAGCGGTGGTCTACAGAAATATCTGAGTTCTGCGTTATCTCAGTCTTTACATTCTCACCAACTCTTTAAGATATTATGTCAAAAATTTATTACACATTTAATACACAGTACAGGCATTTTAATGCTCTGTCAGAAGATATTTAGCTTTATAAGAATAGCTAAGTCGGTCTGAATATTTGGAGTTAATGCATAGAAAACCCGACTGTAGGCTGGTACACTATGTCTCGGACCTGTCAGCTGTGACTTTGACTGCTGCTGGTGGTGAGTGACTGGTCTGGCTGAGTTGGCTCAGCCTCTGCTTTTTCTGTAAATTTAATTCCCAAAATTGCCACTGCGCGTGTCTGCCTTTTTCCTTCTGCGCTATTGGTTCTGGCCTGTCAAAATTGTCTGGGTCAAATGCCTCCAGACATCCTGTGTGGGCAGTTGATGTGCCAAAATTGCGCCTAGAGTCTCATCTGCTTCTGTGAATTTGAAGAAATTGGGTGGTGTATCAAACAGATGCTCTATCTCATTCATGAGAAAAAACAGGTTTTCCACCCTGTCATACACCATTTGCCCTGTGGCTGGCCCTGTGTCTGCTGAAGTGCTGGGAGATTTTGCAATCTCTGCTACTGCATGGGCATCAATTCTCTTGTTATAGTTGTCCAGGGTGAGCAGTCTTCCCACGCTGCTCAAAATGTTGGGGAGGCCTCTGTTCTGCAGTGTTACAAATTTCTCCAGGAATTTGTTAATTTCTGCCTGCATGTCCTGTGTTCTTCTCTCCAGGGTCCCAACCAAGTTTCTCAATGTAACAACTCTCTTGGCTATGGCAATTGTTTCTGTCCTGTTGTTGATTCCCATGGTAGCCAATTGAGTGCTGGTCTTGTAATTCAGGATATTGATCATCCTGGTAGCTGCTTCTGGCATGTGTCCAAGGCTTGCCCTGGCTCTCTGTATCTCCTTGTTTGCTTTGGTGATGAGCACCATTTGCTCATCCATAGTCTCAATATATTGCCACTGGTTGGCAATGGATCTTCCAATGTTGCTCCATAATACTGCTTTCATCTGAGCAGTTACCTTTTCCAATGCAAGCTCTTTTTCCAGCTCAGCAATCCTTCTCTTAAGGGTTTTCACCTCTCTCTCCTTGGCTGCCTCATTTTGTTTGCTTTTATCAAATTTCTCATTAACATTAGCCAAGTTCTGTTTGAGCCCATCTAGCTCTTTCATTTGAGCTTCCATAGCTCGGATCTCTGCTTGTAGCTTCTGCATGTCTAAGCTAGCAGCTTGCTCTGATGTTGTTGTGGGGGCTGTGGATGGTGCTGTAGCTCCTGTTTGCTGAGGAGGAGGAGTGATGATCGGAGGTGCTTCCTCAAGATTTATTATTAATGGAGGAGGCTGGGAGGATTGACCTTCCCCTTTCTGTTTCATGGCTTCTTGTAGTGCTGCCTTTGCAGCTTCAGTTTGTCCTAGCTGGTCTTGAGTCCTAACCAGCTCTTTGTATAAGGATACCAGCAGGTCTGTGGTATCTTTTTCTTGCCGTTGCTGGGCAACTTCATCTGTTTGTGGATGGATGGTGGCCGGGAGTTTGATTTTCTTTCTTAGGGCTGCCATGTCTGCATCCCTTATTTTCAGCAGTTCTTGGATGCCTTTGACATCCTTGGGATCATGTCCTATCTCTATGATTACCTCCTCCAAGGATTTGATCCTGTTGTCCTTGGCCTGTGAGGATGCTCGTTCCAATTCTAGCTGGGATGATGTATTGTCTAGGCTGCTCTTTAACTTGTAATTTTCCAGTGTCTCATCTGCCAGGGAGGCATACACCATTTCACCCGTTTGTTTGTGTAACTCTATCTTATCCATGGGGTGAATGTCCTTAGCCAGAACTTCCATATTTGTTCTCAAATAGTCTGAGGTGGACTGAGGATGTAGAGTTGTGGGCATGAAATGGCTCATTATCATTTTTCCCTCACTCACATCAAAAGCAGACATTAGTCTCTGCTGGTTGCTGGGAGCTAGTTTTAACAAGTGATCATAGAGTTGCACTTTTATGGGATCACTCCTTCTCTTGATTTCTATGAACTGCTGCTTTATACTTGAGTGCCCCTCTCTATGCTGGCCAGAAGAGCTGACCTCTCCTCCCATTGTCATATCTGGTCCTCTTTGAGATGAGCTGGCCGAGAGTTCTCCACTGGGTGGGCCCATGCCCATGGCCTGCCTTATTGCTATGTCCTCCTCTTGGGAGTCATTCAATCTTTGTCTCTTCTCTCCTCTGATAAAGGATGAAGTCTGGGGAGTCTCTCTCTCTCTCTTTCTGGTTAAGTCCTCCTTCTGAGGTGTTTGGAGGACTGAGCTGTCCACATTGATGTCTGTTCTTGGAGACAACTCTGTTTGGGGCTGCTGTTCTGTAGAACCGGGCAAATCTGTCTCTTTATCTTGCTGTAATGGCTGCTGCCCACTAGTTTGTGGTTTATCTTGTTGCTGCCCCAACTCCTGTTTTTCCATTTCTTCTTGCTGCTGTAGCAAGGTGTCAACCTGTTCTTCTGTTAATATAGGTGGTTGTTCCACCTGTTTGCCTTTGTCCTTGCTTGCTGCTTGGGTTGTCTGCTCGGCAGTTCGCTGTTGTGTTGCTGGTGTTGTGGTGGCTGCCCCAATTTGCCTCCTGTAGGAAATAGGCACCTGTCCACAAGTTTCCAAGTCAGCTTGTTTTTGGACATTTCTAGCCTCTTGCTCAAGTATTTCTTCATTAGTCATTTTCTCTACTAATGTGCCCCCTTCCCAATCTGGTGCATTTGCATATTTTTCAATTTCAGGTAATCTTGCATGAGCATAGTTGCCTAACTTATACCTGATCCTCCTGAGGGAAATAGAGTGGTTAGGGTCATATGGAATCCACTCAAAACTAGTTTTCAACTGGAGTCCTTCCAGGATCCTGTCTGCCTCTTTCCAGCCTTCCTCCTTCCTGTTGTATAAGAAGGGACCTAGCTGATTTCTCACTTTCAACTGTGATTTCTTGTTTCTACTCTGAAAGTGTAGGTAATCTGAGTTCCCAAATTGCCTGAAATATTCTAAGGCAAACAGTCTCATGGGAACGTACCTTGGCAGCCTAAATGGATTTAATTCACATCCATACACCCTAATGACTGTGTGATTCTGGTAGAAGTACCAGTTGCCGATGTTGTAAAGCTTGTTCAAATGAAGAATTCTCTTCATGTCATCGGTCAGTCTAGGAGGAGGGGCACCTTGCAGCACTGTTAGGGCTGGATGAACAAATAAATCAATAAACTCACAGTATGTATAAGGTGATACTGAGGTACAATGGAACACAGGGGTCCAAAAAACAACTGATCTTGGGGTTCCTTGGGCGTTGAGTGGCCTCAAAGGGACAGAGAAGGTAGCTGGCTGGTTGAACAAGAACAGATGGTATATGTAGGAGGTGTATCTGAACAGCCTCTCCCTCTTCAAGTTCATGAACTGGTCATGAATCTTCTCAGCTATATAAGTTGCATAATCATAGTGGATAGCTGGAGGCTTACCCGGGGCAAATATGGACAGCATGGCCAATATGCTGTCATCTACATCTTCCAGTCCCCTGAATCCCAGGACATATCCAATCAAGTCCACCATCATCCTGCCCAACTCATTCAGGTATTGGTACCCAATGGGAGGGGTTCTGACTGCTTCAGAGCTAGGTGTGACAAATAGCTGGTTAATCTTCACAATCTGGTCATTAGACAGGTTATTTCCTCTCTTTATCAAATCTTGCATGGAAAGAGGGGTCAATTTCTTGGCTGTATGGAAATGCAGCATCTGATTTATACTCTCTGGAGTGATCTGAAACAGGACTAGGCCTGTGGGGCTAATGACTGCCCTTTGGCTGGGGTCATAGCACTCTTGGCAACTGTAGATAAGCTCTGGCATGGGATTAACTTGGGGAAGGTTGTATATGGGCAAATTTGATTCCCAAATTCCCAGGATATCTGCTCCACTCATGTGCTGGGCTCTCAGTTCATTTAACATCTGGATATTATACTTAGTTCCCATAGGAAACCAGTCCAACATCTGGTAATCCATGTCTCCCAGGGGCTTCCATGCTAATTCTTGGTGGGGGGCATTGATAGGCTTAATATTGAGAGCAATGGGAGTCTCCATAGCTTGTGAAGGGATAAACTATTGCAATTTGACAAGTGAGTTGGCAAAGACAGACTGCAGATTGCCCTCTGTGGTAAAAACTTGATTTTCTGAACTGTCAGAGGGGAATTTACCAGCTCGAAATTGAAATACTGCTGGTAATTGGTTACAGAGACTCTTTTAGGGCCCAATTTAGCTCCTGGTAGTAATTCAGAGGTATTCAGCGGGGCATTAGCCGAGAAAACGCAGGACGAGGGGTTTTCAGATGAATTGCAGTTTGTTACAACTCTGCAGGGAATTTTTGGACTTCACAGAGACAATGGTGGAGGTATAACCCGGTTCTAGCGGTGAAAAAGTCTGTTTTACGGTCCTATTATGCCTGTGAGCAGTTTAGAGCAGAATGCAGGTCGTATGGAGGGCAGGGCAGGGTAAATACCTGTAACTCGACGTGCAGAAGTCGTGATAAGGTGTACTGCAGTTGCTGGAGTGGTCGCCTTTGTTGAATTTACAGGTTGGCGGAAATCCGGGCAGAAACGGTTAAACAGAGAGTTCAGCAGACAAAACGATGAAATGGTGAAAAACCGCGTGAAATTTGGTTAATATGAGATTTTTACCCATTTGGCGCTTTTTTTTTTACGATGACGTCAGCATGACGTCATTGGTGGGTCACGGTGATGTGACGTCAGCTGACGTCATCGGGGAGGACGTGGCGGAAGACGACAGGTCAACGGGGGTGAGGTGGCAGTCCAGTCAGCGGTGAGCTGGACGCGGGGTGGAGGCGGGTACGAGACGTGGCAGACAGGTCAACGGGGACGGGCGGAGGTGAAACCGTGACGGTCATGGTTAAGGCTCTAACCGTCACGGTTTCTCGGGGCGGTTAGAGTACGGCGCCCAGGGTGTCAGAGGGAGCTCCGAGATGGTCCATCGGGCGACGCGTGGCGGAGGAGTGACGAGGCGCAACGTCATGTTCTCGGGAGTTAACGTGCGGACGTGGATAGCGCTCCGATATTGTTGTGGGCCGTCGGATCTGGAAGGCTTGATCCGACGGCTGGCGGAGGTGTAAGGTGCACGGCGGATAGGGCGGCGGAAATATTAACTGTTTGTGGGTTTTTTGACATGGTTTTCAAATGTTTCAACTTCTGACCACCCGCGCTTGCATTTGGGAGCGTGCTGAAGGCGGAATTTTGCCTTTTATAAGGTTTGCGGAGGGTTTGTGGGCTAGAGGGGTTTAGAGAGGGGTTTTTACCCATGCAAAGGTATTTTTTGAGGGGAAATGATCTGCAGCAAAGGGAGAGTATCGGAGATAGGTTCACCATGGTGGCCAGATGCCACTATGATCCCTCTTTGCAGATTTCTCGGCTATTATGCCTAGGGGAGGGAATATATAACATTTAGGGCTTTATACACCTTAGTGTTATTACTATTAGGGCAAGGGGTAGAATAAGGGAGTTAAATAGTAGATTTAGGAGTTAGTAAAGTGAAGGAGGGGAATCTTTGAGAAAGGGGATGTTAATGATGGAGTAGAGGGGAAAAAGTGAAGTTAGTGATGCTCTCTGCTGTGAATCCATGAAATTCACCACCTTTTTTGCTGATATGTCCATTTCCTTGGCAAAATATCTTTGACAACTATGTAATGGTGAACCTGTCCTTTCTGCAACCACAACTGCCTACCCAACTATTTCACCTAACATTTTTTAGTTTCTTCTTGGAGGGGCACTTAGACTTGCAACCCTCAATTGCCCTTTCTTTTCTTTGGCTTTTTTCATTTTTTACTCTATCTGCTTCTACCCTTATCTCTTCCAAGGTCCCAGATTAGGCTTTTGGGAACCTTTGTTTCTCTACCTGAACTACTTATCTGCCAAGATTAAGCTATTTGGACAGACTTCTTTCTCTATTCTATAACTCAAAATTGAAACATGGCATGATCCAGCTTGAACTGTTGAATCATCCACAAAATTTGTAAATAAGGTCCTCAATATTTGAAGTATTTCATACACCTCTGATTTCCTGGAAATATGGGATCTTTGTAGTAACAAAGCAGAGCATATTTGGATTTTCAATAATCAATCATGAAATATGAAACCTATTACTATAGGTATCCAACAGTGGCTCCACATGGGGATGGTTTTTCTTTTGAAAGACCAAGAACAGCAGGTCAGATTGCCTTGTTGCTCGATTGTCCATCTTAATCTTTGAGCTCTGATACATGTAACCTGTCAAAATTGTGTGCTTTTTGATGGGGAACCTCTGGTTCTATGTGCCTATTGCTGCTAGGTGCAGCACTTGGAAAACCTCTTCTTACAAACTAAAAATAGAAAACATATATAGGCCTGAATATATACAATGAACCTTTGGATCCTTATCATAGTGGACCATCATAATAGTGCTTCAGCATCCTGCCATTGACAGGACCTTCATCCAGTTCAGTTACAGTCAAACTTTTAAGGAAATAAGTGTTATTACCTTGCACTGCTTGGACAGCAAATGGTCCTTTCCACAAAGAATCAAATTTCCCATGTTTCCCTTTCTCTTCTCTTCTTGCATCCCACTTTAGAACTTTGTCCCCCATATTGAAATCTTCAGCTTTAGTTCTTCTGTCAAAAGCCTTTTTCAGTTTCTCTTGTAGTATCTGCACTCTGCTGAAAACTTGTTCTCTGGTCTGCTGTAGACAAATTATCTGGTTGATCCTTCTTTGCATATCATTTGGCTCTGCTTGGCTTTCTTGTAGAAGTTTCATAACTGGCACACCTAGTGATGAGGGAAATCTGGCCTCTAATCCATAAACTAACTCATATGGGCTGGTCCCAATTGATCTTTTGGTGGTTAATCTGTCTGCCCATAAAGCATTTACTAGCTTCTTGTGCCAGTTCTTTTTGTTCTCTTCTAGCACTTTCTTTATGATGTTTATCAAACTTTTGTTTGATGATTCAGCAAGACCATTTCCCTGAGGATAGTAAGCTGTAGAATGGCCCAAAGTAATGTGAAATTTATGACAGAAATTTATCATTTTCTTGGATTTGAAGGCAGCAGCATTGTCTGTTATTATCTTTTCTGGGCAGCCAAATCTAGCCAGTATATTGTTTTCTAAAAATTGAATGATCACTGAGTCATTTGCTTGTCTGCATGGGGCAGCTTCAATCCACTTGGTGAAGTAGTCTGTTGCAGTCAAAATCCATCTGTGTTGTCCTGAAGATGAGGGATGAATCTCTCCAATGAAATCCAAGCCCCATTGTTGAAAAGGTCTTTCTGTTGAAATGGGCCTCAAAGGAAGTGGCAGCAACTGTCTTCTGCCTTCAAACAGCTGGCACTTGTGGCATGATGTTGTGAATTTCTTCACATCTGAGAACATGGTGGGCCAGTAATAACCGGCCCTTAATATTTTGTCCACAGTGGACTTCCAGTACAAATGTCCACCACAGTCTCCAGCATGGAATTCTTGCATAATTTTATCAGTTTCATTCTCAAGAAGACAGTGCAGCAAAATACCTTCATGGTTTTTCCAGAGTAGATTCTCATCTAACACACAAAATTTGGATGTTTTCATTTTTAGGAACCTAGACTTAGTTCTGGACAGTCCTGGGGGAGCACACAGGTTTTGTAACACATAACAGATATCAGAGTACCATGGAGATTGTTCAAAGGCTACATTGATCTTTGGAGTCGCCAGCTCTGTTTCACTGTCCAGTTGGTTGATATCTAAGGCTTGGAAATTTGATTCTGTCATTAACTTAGCCAAACCTTGCCCTTTTATCAACTTTGTAGGCTTTATTTCAATGTCAAATTCAAGTATGTTTGCAATCCATTTTCCTCTCCTTCCCTCTAAGTTTTCTTGTGTGAGAATGTCTTTGACAATAGGACTTGGTACATAAGCTACAACATGGGAGTAAAGGATGTAAATCCTAAAGTCTTTGATGGCTTTGATCAAGGCATAGGCTTGTTTCTCCATTATTTGGTACTTTAGGGGGGCATCCCTAAGAGCTCTGCTGAAAAAAGCAATGGGCTTTTCATTCCCTTGGTCATCTTTCTGCAATAAAACAGCAGCAATAGTGTGTTGGGAGGCAAAGGAGAAAATGACGAAGTCTCTGTCAAACTGAGGGTTAGTTAACACTGGGGTTTGAGTCAAGGCCAATTTTATACTTTCAAAGGCTTGCTTTGCTTCCACAGTCCACTTGACCTTTGAGTCTTTCTTTAGCATATTGTTTAGTAGTCTGGTCAATTCTGCTAAATTTGGGATAAACCTTCTCAAAAAGTTGATTTTTCCCAAGAATCCTTGAAGCTCTTTGACATTCCTTGGGTGAGGCATTTGTAGGATAGCTTGTATCCTATCTGGATCAATTCTTATGCCATCTTTCGAAATGATGTGTCCTAGAAGTTTCCCTTCTTCCAAACCAAATAAAGACTTCTTGGGGTTTAAGGAGATGCCATATTTTCTGCATGTTATGAAAATCTGTCTTAAATGTTTCAAATGTTCTTGGTCAGATTTTGAGAAGGGTGTGAGATCATCTAAGTAAATGACCAAGAAATCATGAATTTCTTTTGCAAAAGCAATGTCCATTGCTCTCTGAAATGTTGCCCCTGCATTTTTCAATCCAAAGGGCATTTTCACATACTTGAAAGTTCCCCATGGGGTAGTAAATGCAGTTTTGTCTTGATCATCAGGGTGCACTAAAATTTGATTGAAGCCTGAGAACCCGTCAAGCAGTGATATCCTTGAGGCTCCTACTACTCTTTGGAGGATGTGGTCCATTTTTGGTAAAGGGTAGTTATCTTTGAGTGAAACTTGATTCAGATTCCTTAAGTCTACACAAAGTCTGATCTCACCAGTTTTCTTTCTTGTAGGGACCAAATTTGAAATCCACTCAGAAAACCTGATTGGTGCTATGATCCCAGCTTTGAACATTTTTTGTAATTCCTTTTCAATGGAAGGAAGAAGCACAGGATTGATTCTTCTCAATTTTTGTTTGAATGGTTTTTGATTAGGCTTGAGGGGAATGGTGTGCTGTATAACAGAGGTATCATAAGACTTCAAGTCTTCATAACCCCAGGCAAAGACATCTTGGAATTCTTTAAAGAGATCAACATATTTGGGCTTTTGATCGGGGGGCAAAGAGGCGGACAGCTTGACTATCTTAGGCTTTTCCATAGTGCCAATATTACATTCTTCAACTCTTGCATCTAATGGCTGCATCTTTGGCTTCCTAGGGATGTCATTTGAGTCAAAAATATCCTCTAATGGGGTAAGGCCCACTGGGAGGAAGTTGTCTTTGAGTTGTATGATTTCAGTTTCAATGTTACTCATCTCTTCACAGTCCATTTGTTTAATTTGTTGAATGTTTTCATTGTTGAAAATGGTTGGGCTGAGCAGTTGTTTTGCTGTCCTAAGTGACATTGGGTGAGCAGATTGTTGAAACTGTAATTGTGATTGACTTGCTCCATCAACAATTTGAGATTGACTTGCTGTCTCAAGGTCAATATTTAATCCTGTAAACTCTTGTTGCAAAGTTAAAAAGTTGTTTATTTGCCTATCATTCTCAAATACTTGCCATTCTTTGACATTGTTTGGAATAGAAGGCCTATATTTGACTTCTGCTGTGAAACAATTGTTGGGTTGTAGTGGGAATTTGAAGGTGCTGGCAAATGTTGCCAAGCTGTGAGCATGGAGATTGTGGCCCCTTGGAATCTTTGTGAGAACAAACTCGGAGAAAGTTTCTAGTATTTCAATTACAGCAGACCTGTAGGACCTTAATCTTTTGTCATTGGTGACAAAATCCCCTTTTACTTGTTGAATTACTAGATCAGAGTCCCCCATGATTGAGAGGCTATGTGCTTGTAATGATTTTGCAATCTTGAGACCTAGTAGCAGAGCTTCATATTCTGCCATGTTGTTAGTGCATTTAAAGTTCAGTCTATATGCCCTGCCTTGTGCACAGGCTTTCTCTTTGTTATGTATCCATACTCCAGCTCCTGCCCCTAACTTGTTAACTGAGCCATCAAACTCTAGGACCCACAGACTATCTTGCTGGTCAGGGGATCTTAAATTCTTCTCATGGGATGGCCATGTGAGCATGAGTTGAGGTTTCTTTTCCCATTTGTCTCCTAGGATAATTTCATCATTTGTTTGACAATTTTTGACAACTAAAGGAGGGTGAATGGGTATTGTTGGGCTGATTAAATTTTGGCAGGTGCCACTTGTTTGATGGATGTTTTGTTCTTGTATGGGTGTTTCGGTCTTAATGTTATTGCTTAAGGAATTTGTGCTGTCATTGAAAAGGATGAAGGAGTCTATGTCCGAATGGACAGCATATATTGGAAAATTTTGAGGCTTTTCTTCACTGCTGACCATGTATTTCATGAGTGTTTCCCTATAAAGTCTCTTGGGTTGTCCAAAGACAGAGATGGTTGCATATGACATGTCTAATTGCAGGGAGCCTTGGAGCTTGGCTCCCCATGATCTTGATAAGAGCATTCCATATTTGGGTGGGATATCAGCAACAACAACATCCATTAAAATGGTTTTGTTGGGAAATTGAACCAGGGACACACATAAATCCTTAATCAGGCCCAAGCATTTTACTTGACTAGAATCAAAAGAAAACAGGTCTTTGTATGGTCTTGTTATATCCAAATTTAATCTTTCCATGACTGCTTTTGGCATGAGGTTGTGAGATGCACCTGAGTCAAACATTGCATTGTGCAGTATTTTATCATGAACGTGTAAGCTGACATAAAAAGGTAAAACCCCTGTGACTACTGTTTTTCCATCTACCTCTGGACCAAACAGTAATTCTGGAGTGTCATCTAGCACATTTACATCATCTTTGTTGTTGGTGAGCTGAAGGGATTTCTTGATCTGTTGCTTATATATGTCATGCTTGGCTAGCTCTAAAAGGGGAATTGCTATCTTTAACTTGCCAATCTCTGTTCCTAGGTCAAAGGGTTTATCCACCTGAATTTTAGGGTCACGGACAGCAGTCCTTTCCTTGTTCAATGAATCTTCTTGTTGGATTTCATCTTGATTTTGGAACCTGCCCCCCATGCCCATGTCTTGAGGGGTGATGTTCGGATTTGGATGAGAGGATGATGTTGCTGTGGGCTCTTGTGGTGTGGACAGAAATTCAGTGACCTCCTCAACCACTACTTCCTTTGCAGGCAAGTTTGTTTTGTCATTAGGTTCAGTGACTGAGGCTTCTTTAGATTGCTGTTTCTCCTTTACCTTTTCAGGCTGATTTGCATTTACAGTCCGACTTCTTAGTTTGTACTGCTTATGGACTTCATAGACAGCAGTATCATATCCTTGCTTAAAGTCAAAGGATTCTCCTGATTGTGTTTGGAATGTTTTGTTCTCATCCTCATCATGGTCTTCTTGTGTTAGGAAAACATGGCTTTTACCATCCAGACCTATTAAATTGATCTCTGGATCTTCATTGAGCTGATTAGCCGAGGAAGTTTCTGCATAATTTTCTTGAAAAGGTGGTCTGATATCTTGGTCAGCACCTGTTTTTCCTATATTGGGGTTCTGTGTTCTCCTAAAATTTGGGTTTCTAGGAGTATTGTTTTGTGGTGCTTCCCATGATGACTTTCTTTCTACTGATTCCACTCTCTCACCTAGTCTTTTCATGCTGTTTAGTATTGCATCCAACTTCTGATCGAAGCCCGAGGGCTCTTCTTTGAAACCAACCTTCTTTTCCAGCTTTGCCCTGTTTCTTTTGGCAATTAGGTTGGCCTCTACAGTGACTGCAACTCTTTGGGCTTCTGCAAGGGTTGGAGGGTCTCTTTCTCTCAACTGATAGGCCATATCAGAGTCAAAACCATCAGGGAAGTTATAAAGGGCCAAATCAGGAGGGGGCCTTAAGTTCTGGGGAATAGCATTGTATATGTTGTTAAACCTAGCACAATATTCCAACACCGTTTCTTGGGGACCTCTTTTAATAGTGTTATATTCACCAAGTATATGGTGTGGATCTCTCTTTTTCTCCCATCTGTTGGTAAATTCCTGGTATAGAACTTCAGAGGTTGCAATGGAATTTGCATTCAAGGATCTAAACCAAGTTCTGACATCCCCAGTTAGGCTTTGGACAAAAATTCTCATTCTAACACTGTCATCATCAATTTCATAGGTCTCAAAGTGGTCTTGCATCTTTTTAGCATGCTGGATGGCCGTCAAAGGGCCATGGGAATCAAAAAATGAGAGTCTGGTTTGATAATCTTGGGGTAGGGCTGGAGCATTGGCTGGAATCTGCAATGGTGCATATCTGTTAGCCATGTTTATAGGGTTAATAGGGTTGATAGGAACAAATGGGACAACTGGGATTACAGGTGTACTGGGGTTAATAGGATGGGTAACAAGTGGAGAACTGGTTGAGTGAGTATGTGCAGATGGTGAAGATGGAAAGGTAGGACTTTGAGGGGTTGAAGATGAACTAGGGGAATTGGGTGTGGAACGAAAAAGGACTTTGCAAGGAGTGGGAATGAGGATGGGTTGGTCTGACCTTATATCTGAATCAGCAGGTTTATCCTGCTTGTGCTGTTTCCTTATGTTCTTTGGGATGATATTTGGGTTATCAACAATGATGGGTTGATCAGGGTCAGGGTGTGCCCTAGTATGCCTTGGGTTTCTTTTAGGAGCCAGCTTCTAAGTGTTCTTTCAGAACTTTATACAGAAGTTTTGTATTTACAAGGGCAAAATAAGAACTCTGGAATGACTATATATGTTTCAAGGCTAGGATAAGTTTCCCTAGTTAGCTCTTCCCTAAAACTGCCCCTGTATTAGAGAAACAGTCCTAAGATGTCTTGGCTAGCTTCAGGCTTGATGAAAGCTTTGGAAGATAGATAGTGATTGAATAGTCTTATCCCCAGTGGAGTCGCCAATTATGTTAACACCCAGGTTGTTCCCTATGACTCCCAAGGGAATACGGCCGGGGTAACCACTAACCAATCTTTTAATCACTGTTTCTTTGCCAAACAGTGATCAGAGAGGGCTCTCTCTTTATGATTTATATCTACAGTGATGGTGTTTTAGGCTAGGTTTTGAGTACAGGTTATGTTTGTGTTTCGGTTGATGTAATTCCCTTAGACTTTAGTGATGTAGTTTTCAGATATGTTGAATATCATTGGGCAATGGAGTCTGTGGCTTGGTGTGTTTGAAACTGTAAGATGAAGGATGGAACGTACAGGGCCTTTTGAGTGCTTCATTAAAACATATTTTTTGGGTAATGACAGGAGACAAGAGAAAACAGAGGTCACAGGGGCAATAGTTGAATCCCTGAAAATGACTGTTACAATAAAAATACAGTTTCGAATTGCAGCAACTAAGAATTACAATTCTTTCACTGTATATGAGGAAAACATATATAATAGCTCAGTTTGAGTCCAGGGTAAACATGGTTAAATCCTGGTACTATCCTTTCACCTTGCTATCAAGTGTAAAACATTAGAACAACAAAGAGAACAAAAGACTCAAAACGCATGACAAAGAGATTTGTGAATACTTATAGTTTTATGCAACACCCATGGAATCCTGTAACATGCATCCTTCACCACAAGACATCAAATACACCAAACTTCTGGAAATTCCATTCCTCCTTTGTATTAATTCTCTGAAAATATTACAGCAGATGGAAGTTATCCAAGAGAAAATTCCAGCAACCACTTCAGCATCTGTGAAGGGTGTATATATACTAGCGGTGGTCTACAGAAATATCTGAGTTCTGCGTTATCTCAGTCTTTACATTCTCACCAACTCTTTAAGATATTATGTCAAAAATTTATTACACATTTAATACACAGTACAGGCATTTTAATGCTCTGTCAGAAGATATTTAGCTTTATAAGAATAGCTAAGTCGGTCTGAATATTTGGAGTTAATGCATAGAAAACCCGACTGTAGGCTGGTACACTATGTCTCGGACCTGTCAGCTGTGACTTTGACTGCTGCTGGTGGTGAGTGACTGGTCTGGCTGAGTTGGCTCAGCCTCTGCTTTTTCTGTAAATTTAATTCCCAAAATTGCCACTGCGCGTGTCTGCCTTTTTCCTTCTGCGCTATTGGTTCTGGCCTGTCAAAATTGTCTGGGTCAAATGCCTCCAGACATCCTGTGTGGGCAGTTGATGTGCCAAAATTGCGCCTAGAGTCTCATCTGCTTCTGTGAATTTGAAGAAATTGGGTGGTGTATCAAACAGATGCTCTATCTCATTCATGAGAAAAAACAGGTTTTCCACCCTGTCATACACCATTTGCCCTGTGGCTGGCCCTGTGTCTGCTGAAGTGCTGGGAGATTTTGCAATCTCTGCTACTGCATGGGCATCAATTCTCTTGTTATAGTTGTCCAGGGTGAGCAGTCTTCCCACGCTGCTCAAAATGTTGGGGAGGCCTCTGTTCTGCAGTGTTACAAATTTCTCCAGGAATTTGTTAATTTCTGCCTGCATGTCCTGTGTTCTTCTCTCCAGGGTCCCAACCAAGTTTCTCAATGTAACAACTCTCTTGGCTATGGCAATTGTTTCTGTCCTGTTGTTGATTCCCATGGTAGCCAATTGAGTGCTGGTCTTGTAATTCAGGATATTGATCATCCTGGTAGCTGCTTCTGGCATGTGTCCAAGGCTTGCCCTGGCTCTCTGTATCTCCTTGTTTGCTTTGGTGATGAGCACCATTTGCTCATCCATAGTCTCAATATATTGCCACTGGTTGGCAATGGATCTTCCAATGTTGCTCCATAATACTGCTTTCATCTGAGCAGTTACCTTTTCCAATGCAAGCTCTTTTTCCAGCTCAGCAATCCTTCTCTTAAGGGTTTTCACCTCTCTCTCCTTGGCTGCCTCATTTTGTTTGCTTTTATCAAATTTCTCATTAACATTAGCCAAGTTCTGTTTGAGCCCATCTAGCTCTTTCATTTGAGCTTCCATAGCTCGGATCTCTGCTTGTAGCTTCTGCATGTCTAAGCTAGCAGCTTGCTCTGATGTTGTTGTGGGGGCTGTGGATGGTGCTGTAGCTCCTGTTTGCTGAGGAGGAGGAGTGATGATCGGAGGTGCTTCCTCAAGATTTATTATTAATGGAGGAAGCTGGGAGGATTGACCTTCCCCTTTCTGTTTCATGGCTTCTTGTAGTGCTGCCTTTGCAGCTTCAGTTTGTCCTAGCTGGTCTTGAGTCCTAACCAGCTCTTTGTATAAGGATACCAGCAGGTCTGTGGTATCTTTTTCTTGCCGTTGCTGGGCAACTTCATCTGTTTGTGGATGGATGGTGGCCGGGAGTTTGATTTTCTTTCTTAGGGCTGCCATGTCTGCATCCCTTATTTTCAGCAGTTCTTGGATGCCTTTGACATCCTTGGGATCATGTCCTATCTCTATGATTACCTCCTCCAAGGATTTGATCCTGTTGTCCTTGGCCTGTGAGGATGCTCGTTCCAATTCTAGCTGGGATGATGTATTGTCTAGGCTGCTCTTTAACTTGTAATTTTCCAGTGTCTCATCTGCCAGGGAGGCATACACCATTTCACCCGTTTGTTTGTGTAACTCTATCTTATCCATGGGGTGAATGTCCTTAGCCAGAACTTCCATATTTGTTCTCAAATAGTCTGAGGTGGACTGAGGATGTAGAGTTGTGGGCATGAAATGGCTCATTATCATTTTTCCCTCACTCACATCAAAAGCAGACATTAGTCTCTGCTGGTTGCTGGGAGCTAGTTTTAACAAGTGATCATAGAGTTGCACTTTTATGGGATCACTCCTTCTCTTGATTTCTATGAACTGCTGCTTTATACTTGAGTGCCCCTCTCTATGCTGGCCAGAAGAGCTGACCTCTCCTCCCATTGTCATATCTGGTCCTCTTTGAGATGAGCTGGCCGAGAGTTCTCCACTGGGTGGGCCCATGCCCATGGCCTGCCTTATTGCTATGTCCTCCTCTTGGGAGTCATTCAATCTTTGTCTCTTCTCTCCTCTGATAAAGGATGAAGTCTGGGGAGTCTCTCTCTCTCTCTTTCTGGTTAAGTCCTCCTTCTGAGGTGTTTGGAGGACTGAGCTGTCCACATTGATGTCTGTTCTTGGAGACAACTCTGTTTGGGGCTGTTGTTCTGTAGAACCGGGCAAATCTGTCTCTTTATCTTGCTGTAATGGCTGCTGCCCACTAGTTTGTGGTTTATCTTGTTGCTGCCCCAACTCCTGTTTTTCCATTTCTTCTTGCTGCTGTAGCAAGGTGTCAACCTGTTCTTCTGTTAATATAGGTGGTTGTTCCACCTGTTTGCCTTTGTCCTTGCTTGCTGCTTGGGTTGTCTGCTCGGCAGTTCGCTGTTGTGTTGCTGGTGTTGTGGTGGCTGCCCCAATTTGCCTCCTGTAGGAAATAGGCACCTGTCCACAAGTTTCCAAGTCAGCTTGTTTTTGGACATTTCTAGCCTCTTGCTCAAGTATTTCTTCATTAGTCATTTGCTCTACTAATGTGCCCCCTTCCCAATCTGGTGCATTTGCATATTTTTCAATTTCAGGTAATCTTGCATGAGCATAGTTGCCTAACTTATACCTGATCCTCCTGAGGGAAATAGAGTGGTTAGGGTCATATGGAATCCACTCAAAACTAGTTTTCAACTGGAGTCCTTCCAGGATCCTGTCTGCCTCTTTCCAGCCTTCCTCCTTCCTGTTGTATAAGAAGGGACCTAGCTGATTTCTCACTTTCAACTGTGATTTCTTGTTTCTACTCTGAAAGTGTAGGTAATCTGAGTTCCCAAATTGCCTGAAATATTCTAAGGCAAACAGTCTCATGGGAACGTACCTTGGCAGCCTAAATGGATTTAATTCACATCCATACACCCTAATGACTGTGTGATTCTGGTAGAAGTACCAGTTGCCGATGTTGTAAAGCTTGTTCAAATGAAGAATTCTCTTCATGTCATCGGTCAGTCTAGGAGGAGGGGCACCTTGCAGCACTGTTAGGGCTGGATGAACAAATAAATCAATAAACTCACAGTATGTATAAGGTGATACTGAGGTACAATGGAACACAGGGGTCCAAAAAACAACTGATCTTGGGGTTCCTTGGGCGTTGAGTGGCCTCAAAGGGACAGAGAAGGTAGCTGGCTGGTTGAACAAGAACAGATGGTATATGTAGGAGGTGTATCTGAACAGCCTCTCCCTCTTCAAGTTCATGAACTGGTCATGAATCTTCTCAGCTATATAAGTTGCATAATCATAGTGGATAGCTGGAGGCTTACCCGGGGCAAATATGGACAGCATGGCCAATATGCTGTCATCTACATCTTCCAGTCCTCTGAATCCCAGGACATATCCAATCAAGTCCACCATCATCCTGCCCAACTCATTCAGGTATTGGTACCCAATGGGAGGGGTTCTGACTGCTTCAGAGCTAGGTGTGACAAATAGCTGGTTAATCTTCACAATCTGGTCATTAGACAGGTTATTTCCTCTCTTTATCAAATCTTGCATGGAAAGAGGGGTCAATTTCTTGGCTGTATGGAAATGCAGCATCTGATTTATACTCTCTGGAGTGATCTGAAACAGGACTAGGCCTGTGGGGCTAATGACTGCCCTTTGGCTGGGGTCATAGCACTCTTGGCAACTGTAGATAAGCTCTGGCATGGGATTAACTTGGGGAAGGTTGTATATGGGCAAATTTGATTCCCAAATTCCTAGGATATCTGCTCCACTCATGTGCTGGGCTCTCAGTTCATTTAACATCTGGATATTATACTTAGTTCCCATAGGAAACCAGTCCAACATCTGGTAATCCATGTCTCCCAGGGGCTTCCATGCTAATTCTTGGTGGGGGGCATTGATAGGCTTAATATTGAGAGCAATGGGAGTCTCCATAGCTTGTGAAGGGATAAACTATTGCAATTTGACAAGTGAGTTGGCAAAGACAGACTGCAGATTGCCCTCTGTGGTAAAAACTTGATTTTCTGAACTGTCAGAGGGGAATTTACCAGCTCGAAATTGAAATACTGCTGGTAATTGGTTACAGAGACTCTTTTAGGGCCCAATTTAGCTCCTGGTAGTAATTCAGAGGTATTCAGCGGGGCATTAGCCGAGAAAACGCAGGACGAGGGGTTTTCAGATGAATTGCAGTTTGTTACAACTCTGCAGGGAATTTTTGGACTTCACAGAGACAATGGTGGAGGTATAACCCGGTTCTAGCGGTGAAAAAGTCTGTTTTACGGTCCTATTATGCCTGTGAGCAGTTTAGAGCAGAATGCAGGTCGTATGGAGGGCAGGGCAGGGTAAATACCTGTAACTCGACGTGCAGAAGTCGTGATAAGGTGTACTGCAGTTGCTGGAGTGGTCGCCTTTGTTGAATTTACAGGTTGGCGGAAATCTGGGCAGAAACGGTTAAACAGAGAGTTCAGCAGACAAAACGATGAAATGGTGAAAAACCGCGTGAAATTTGGTTAATATGAGATTTTTACCCATTTGGCGCTTTTTTTTTTACGATGACGTCAGCATGACGTCATTGGTGGGTCACGGTGATGTGACGTCAGCTGACGTCATCGGGGAGGACGTGGCGGAAGACGACAGGTCAACGGGGGTGAGGTGGCAGTCCAGTCAGCGGTGAGCTGGACGCGGGGTGGAGGCGGGTACGAGACGTGGCAGACAGGTCAACGGGGACGGGCGGAGGTGAAACCGTGACGGTCATGGTTAAGGCTCTAACCGTCACGGTTTCTCGGGGCGGTTAGAGTACGGCGCCCAGGGTGTCAGAGGGAGCTCCGAGATGGTCCATCGGGCGACGCGTGGCGGAGGAGTGACGAGGCGCAACGTCATGTTCTCGGGAGTTAACGTGCGGATGTGGATAGCGCTCCGATATTGTTGTGGGCCGTCGGATCTGGAAGGCTTGATCCGACGGCTGGCGGAGGTGTAAGGTGCACGGCGGATAGGGCGGCGGAAATATTAACTGTTTGTGGGTTTTTTGACATGTTTTTCAAATGTTTCAACTTCTGACCACCCGCGCTTGCATTTGGGAGCGTGCTGAAGGCGGAATTTTGCCTTTTATAAGGTTTGCGGAGGGTTTGTGGGCTAGAGGGGTTTAGAGAGGGGTTTTTACCCATGCAAAGGTATTTTTTGAGGGGAAATGATCTGCAGCAAAGGGAGAGTATCGGAGATAGGTTCACCATGGTGGCCAGATGCCACTATGATCCCTCTTTGCAGATTTCTCGGCTATTATGCCTAGGGGAGGGAATATATAACATTTAGGGCTTTATACACCTTAGTGTTATTACTATTAGGGCAAGGGGTAGAATAAGGGAGTTAAATAGTAGATTTAGGAGTTAGTAAAGTGAAGGAGGGGAATCTTTGAGAAAGGGGATGTTAATGATGGAGTAGAGGGGAAAAAGTGAAGTTAGTGATGCTCTCTGCTGTGAATCCATGAAATTCACCACCTTTTTTGCTGATATGTCCATTGCCTTGGCAAAATATCTTTGACAACTATGTAATGGTGAACCTGTCCTTTCTGCAACCACAACTGCCTACCCAACTATTTCACCTAACATTTTTTAGTTTCTTCTTGGAGGGGCACTTAGACTTGCAACCCTCAATTGCCCTTTCTTTTCTTTGGCTTTTTTCATTTTTTACTCTATCTGCTTCTACCCTTATCTCTTCCAAGGTCCCAGATTAGGCTTTTGGGAACCTTTGTTTCTCTACCTGAACTACTTATCTGCCAAGATTAAGCTATTTGGACAGACTTCTTTCTCTATTCTATAACTCAAAATTGAAACATGGCATGATCCAGCTTGAACTGTTGAATCATCCACAAAATTTGTAAATAAGGTCCTCAATATTTGAAGTATTTCATACACCTCTGATTTCCTGGAAATATGGGATCTTTGTAGTAACAAAGCAGAGCATATTTGGATTTTCAATAATCAATCATGAAATATGAAACCTATTACTATAGGTATCCAACAGGAGGCATGATCCATATTGGATAATATATTGTTTTTCATCCATCTCGATGCATTCAGAGTGGAAAAATTGGAGGAATTAGCTGATGGGATCATTTTCACCAGCGGGACCCAGTTTGGCAAAATGGGGTTTGAAACCTTCTAGGAGCGTTTTGTGGCATCAAATGGAATTTTTTAGGGGTGAAACTTTTAATATTTAACAAAACCCTTTTCACGATGTTCTACATACAAATATATTTCCAATGATGTAACAAGTGCGTCAATTGGAGTCTGTATGCAAATGTTATGCCACTTAGAAGTTGACCTTCCTATTTTCACACCTATAATTTGGGAGGATACTGTGTCAGCCACCATTATTCATGGAAAATGGGCTAGCCACATGATTGTGATGTAAAATACTCTAGAAGAGTTTATATTGTAACTCTAGTTAAGAGTTGATGTAGTCAAACTTAACCACTTGTAGGCTATTAGGTTGTGTTATAACCAAGCTACTAGGAAGAAGAGGCATTCCATTCTTTCGGAAGAATTTTGTTCCATAACTGAGTAAATATAGCCAAGTGGGATAGGAGGTAGAGCACACAGGGAGGATTTGTGCAATGTAGCATCCCACAACCACAAGCCTTACTTCTTTGTACCTGCATCCATATTTCCAGACAAACAAAGAGAGAAAAGTGACATCACCTTCCAACTGTTGAGTTTTCTCTCGAAAGGGTTTCCTAGAGAGCATGTGTTGTGTCTTAGGTGTATGTGTGAGCTTATTTTGTTGTTTTCTACTTTTCTGCATAATTTCCATTCATATGCATGCACTAATTATAGTTGAATCTATATATCTAGAATTTTAATAAAATTGTAATAGTGTAACAATTCAATATTTTAATATATTGTTATTAGATCTCTAGTGATGAACTATCTAGTGTAATATCCACGACAATTTATGGATCATTGCATTACATATTTCTTCATATGTTCTTTGGTATTTTTTCTTGTTTTATCTTTTGAATGTCAACCAATAGTTTGTAATACTAAAATTGATGTGCAATCCTTTTCTTGATTCCTTTTCTAATGTATATTCTCTTCTCATAAACTTCCTCCTTATTTATGACATTATTCTCCTTAGTATAGTTATTTGGAATGATTTTTTCTTAGGCATCATAAAAAGCATCAAATCCCCCTTTGTCAACCTAACTTACTCTAATATGGTGATGTTAAACAAGGTTTTCATGGTGATTTTTGTAGGAATAAACCTTAGGCTTCTTGTGTGTTCTTACAATTGACATCTAATAATTCTTCCCACTTGTCTTGATGTTGCTCCCAATTTGTAGTTGGAAAATCACATAGAGGAGATTTGTATTTGATAATATAACTAACTCCTCCATTTAGTAATACCTTATGTAATAAGGTAGGTATAGTGCAAAAAAAACATCATGTAAATCATCAAATTTTCTTTTTTCTATATCAAATAATCTTCTATCTTCGATTGTTTATTATTTAAAATAATCATTAGAAATTTTCTCAATGCATTCATGCATATTTTTCCATCCTTTGATGGCTATTTTTAACATCAAATTATCATTTGGAGTATGTATTTTCATTATTTAATTGGTTGAATTTTTACTTAGTTATTTAGTAATAACTTCCGAAATATTCTCTTGGGTTTTTGTGATGAATCGTGCCTATGATTTAGATAGAGTTAGTTGGTTTATGCTTGTATAATTTTTAAGATAATTTTTTACCTTTTCCTTCCACCACTCACATATATCTTCCAAAATCAACATCTATGAGTGCATAATTGAATAGACTCGAGTTTAGGAACTACATATAGTGGAACTACTGTTGTAATCTAGAGACTTCTACAGAATAATTGCCCATAACATTATAGGATATAGCAATATACACAATGATACACAATACAAACACATATTATAAAATGGCAGATAATGGAAGAATCGACAATATGCATTTTATTATTATGGTACAAAACAACAAGTCTTTCTCAGATATCTATATATACTTGAGAAATGGGTTACTAAGTAACCACAACTATCTTCTTAGTCAATTGACCCGACTACATGATAAATCACATTACATTGTTCAACTAGACAATTGAGGAACTTATATATGTGACTTGGTCAACTATGGGGTCTAGTCAACATAGTCAATTAGCCCTTCCAACATATACTATGTGTATGTGTTATTGTTATTCTTATGTTTGAGACTTGTAAATTTTGATTTTCTTGCATAAATTTATCTAACTCTTCACTTTTTAGGTTTGAGGTCCTTCGACTTTAGAAAACAAATATGAAAAACCCATTATTGAAAAATAACATATATTAAAAAGAAACACATTCATAATCTTATCATTCTGTCATACTATAGTTCATTCTCTAACACCTTTTACTCTATTAATTGTTTACTCAAATAAACATATATGTAGATATAATTTTATGTTGTTTTACCAAATTGTTCATAATCCAAAACTTTAATAAAACATAAATTAATATTTTTATAAATAATCTATCTTTCCCTATCAATTAAAATTCATTACTATATAAACAACTTTAAAAAAATGAAAATATTAATAAATATAAATTTAATTTAAAAATAAAAATAAAAAAATTTAAAACCCATATCCAAAAGCATTTAAAAATAATAATGAATATGTTATTAATTCCTAGTTTGAGAAAATGATCTTCAATCCTCTTCATCCAATACAGTGAAGCTTCAACATCATAAACAACTATTTAAAAAGAAATTCAAAATATTAGTAAATAAAAATTAAATTTCCAAAAAAAAAACCATACCAACATGAAGCTTCAACTTTATAAATGAGGTTTCCTCATCCATGTTGATCAATATGATTAGGGTAGAGTCATTGTTTCTTATTTTTTCTTTACTATTAACCAGTTGGGGCTTTTGTCTATATAACTTCTCTGAGATAGGATGTGAATGAGAGCGAGATTTCACATAGGATTCAAAGACTATTAACTATAATCAATTAATTAATTGTTGGGATTGGTTGTTGCATTTTTGTTATTTATTTATTTATTTTATAGTTCAGTTATTTATTTATGTCCCAAATAAGTAGCTCAAAACAGATTGATATAAACTTGATATGTAATTTTTCGGAAAAGTATTTTTATTAATTATTGCTATGTCAAGATGATGGAGACAAAATGACATATGGAGCCAACTATCATGGAATTAACATTTCAGGGGTGGATATTAACATAGATAGTGGAACTCTAAAGACAACAAAGGCTTTTCTATCAATGATAAGCTTTTGAATATGTGAAAGCATATCCCATCTTGAATGCATAAATTCTTGATTCATACAAATAAATCGAGTGCCCATGATTGTTTCACTGGCATATTGTCATGGCAAGTTACGTTGACCACGCTTCTCATTAAGCTAAGTTAAATATCTCTTTTGACAAATTAAGAATGTGTTCAATAATTCCAATGAAAATGTGAGAGGACCAATTATGGTTTCAATTCTCTTTTGACAAATTTATATATATATTGGACCACATCATATTTAATTAGTGAGTTCCAAATGCTATGATGTCCGATGGTCCACTAACAAACAAAGGTCCAACGAATGGGGTTTAAGTCTTATCACAAAACGCTTTACTTTTGTCAATGTGTGTATCATTTTGAATTTCTTCTTTGTTTTGATGGTTTCAATGAGAATCAATTGATTTCTTAGGGTTGGGATGGTTCCAAAGAACATTTGTATTTCGAGACAAGGGTTTTATCAGGAAAGAATTTATGCATTTCGAGACAAGGGTCTCATCATGAAAGAATTTTGATGATGAAGAATTTATTTATTATTTTTTAATTTTAATAAAAATAATATGCAAAAAAAATAGTCTCTTTTACTATTATTTTTATAAAAATATTACATCTATTTTGAACATAGACATAATGGTGGTTGAATTGATTTAGGTGATGATGGTATTAAGTTATGTTGTATGAGCATTTTAAATGGAAAACTATTGGGAATGTAGGTAGGAATATGTGTAGTTAGGAGTTTTTTCTAAATTTAAATTTACAGAAAGTGATAAGTTTAAAAAGATATAATATATATAAAATTATATAAAAAAAAATATAATTGGTTAATAAAAGAAAATTTTTTTTTCAGCTAAAACTTATAATCATTTAATGTATAATATATGGTTAGGAAACAAGTTTTATTGGCAAGTTAAAAATTTAAAAGTGTTTATCATATTGAAAAGCCAAACAATACTTGAGTGAGAAATAACATCAACAACCAATAAACATAACAACTTGTTCATTGCCATCCAAGTGAGGGTATATGTTCTTTCCATGGTTATATCAATTTTCATAGTGACATCATTTACAACTATTACTAAGTAACAATAACCTTTATCACAAATTTTTATGTCATCACAATGATTTGTACATGGTATCATCTTCCTTCTCAAAGGATGTCTTCAATCATACTTTTGTATGCATACCAGCCTAGGTGTAAACTTATCCCCTAACTCTTAATTGCTTATGTTAGACACTCTGAGGCCATTCCCAAAATCTTAAAATCACACCATCATGATTTGAAATGTTTTCTTTCATCTCCACACTCCATAAAATGCCAAAATGCCTAGAGTGAGTTTGCTAAGGGCCAAGAGTGGTTCTCATGCAACTAGGCTATTGAGCTTATAACGAAGTTGAAAATATTATAAATTGTCTAGAAAAATATAATTTGAATAATTTGTATATACATTTAATTTTAGAACATCGTATCTAATATGTTAATGTACTGGTGTTATTTCCTTTGTTAGCTAAATGTGATCATTACTTAAGAATTAAATGCTCTCATAGATGTGTTATTTTTTATGAATAAGGTGTACATGTAAATGGATTGCTTATTATTCCTTGCCAAGGTAGGATTCTACCAATCAATTTGCATCTTGATCACTATTAGTTTAGCTTTGATTAATTCAAAGCTAATGTTAAAATTTAGAAATAAATAACGTATTTTTTATTATAATTTTAAAAATTAATTTGTAGACACTTGATTGGACAAAACTTATGATGTCTAATTTTAGGCTTAACGCTATCTGTCCTAGTCTCACTGATAAACTATGCTAACTTGAGAAGTCGTTAGTGCAAATTGCATGTGTGTAATAGCATTGTGCATGGGAGAATGCATTAGCCTTAATATTAGGATCTGAGGCAAAATCTAAGGCAACTAGTGTGCTAATTGAAGACGATTGGTAAATCTTCATCATGTATTTAACCATGCTAAAAATTTATTTTGAATTATGATTTTGCATCTCAATTATTACTATACATTCTTTCAACAATGGTCAATCTATTGTTTTTGGAGTCCCCAATGGGTATTGGATTCTCTTACTCAAACAAGATCTTTGATTATTCAAATCATAGTGGCGATAGACGAACGGATAACTCATGAAGCAATTGTTTCCATAGTAGATATGTAATAAACAGGAAACCCTAAGCACAATACACTAGAATTCTAAACATGTTTTTAATTTTTTGTTTTCCAGCTATAGATGCATGTGTATTTCTAGTTAAATGTGAATATGTATTTCTAATTAAATGGTTTATCATATTTCCATAATACAAATTATGATAATTCTACATAGCAAGGGAAATTTATGTAGGTGATATCTCTTATATTACTTTGTACTTCTAGTGACATTTGGATTATATAATAAAATATATTATTCTCTTATTTATGGTTTATGGGAGACTGTGAGATTTATAAGATCAGAGAGAAAGTTTTAAAAAATTATAGTCAATCGTTTTAATTCAATTTATTTTGATGAAGTCCTATAACAAGTCAAATTATGTAAGTTACAATATAGCATCACTAGTGCAAACTGGATTGTAATTTTCTAGTTTAGTAATTTTTTAATACAAAATTTTCATGAAATTTAACTACAAATTGTGATACTGTGAAAAAATCAATCTTGGTTTGATGTGGAGAGATATTGGTATTTGTATGAAGCTACTAATTGTAATTACCAGAACATGATTGTAGAAAATTATATTCCAAAGTTGGTTCCAACTATTTTATACCACCAAAGGTTGTCGCAGGCATCTTTCATTAATTTCAAAGGAATAATTGTGAGTTGAACTCCATTTAGAAATTCGATACGTAGAATGTGCAATGCCCTTAAAATATATATTTTTATTTGATTGTGTTAATTACTCTCGATTAGTCATTACTCTCAAGTAAAGTCTAAATTTAAGAATTATTAGTCATACATATGCATAAGCTAAAATTAGCATAGCCATAATTATCTTTCTAATGTTAGAGAATTCTCTATGTTCTTTTTTAAATGATTCTCCATTATCTTTTGGGTTATTAGTCCCTTCCAAGCCAAGACTCTAGCAATCGATTTTCCTATTGAACACTATTAGTTTAGATTTGACTTATGCAAAACCTAATATTAAAATTTAGAAATAAATAACATATTTTTTTTTATAATTTAAAAAGTTAATTTTTAAACACTTGATTTGACAAAAAAATTGATATCCTATTTTAGACTTAATGCCATCTATCCCAATCTCACCAATAAACTTTGGTAACTATGATAAGTCGTCAGTGCAAATGACATGTGTAATAGCCTTGCACATTATTCTTTTTTTGTAGAAATTCTATCAACAAATCGAGTTCTGTAGATCTGCTTCAAGTTAACCCAATAGTGCAATATAACCAAAGCAAAATACTTTAACTTACTTCTAAAATCAATTTGCAGAAGCTTAAATGTTTGAGAAAGAACGAGATGAACACATATAACCAAAAGAAGAATCAATGCACATGAAACACAGAAAATACTCAGGGGAAAGCCTCAACTAAAAAACCCACTAGCTGTATTATCATACAAGGTGGAAATATATCAGAATTACACAAAGCCTTAGCTCTCACAGCTAGCCAGCTCTCAATACAATCCTCCTGGATGCTCACAGGAAAACACGGCTTCTCACAAACCTTCTCCTCTACCCTCCAAGCTGCCTATTTCCTTGCGTAGTTTCTCCTGGGTGATCCTCCTGTTACCAAGTGTAACACTGATCACTCACATTGATCTCAAACCCTGTAAAACTGTGCAATCCTCAAGGAATCTTGTTCCTTCTGCATGCATGAGTTTCCTTTATAGGAGAAAACATGCAACTAATAGTAATATGTCCATGACATTTAGCTCAACTAGGTCTTTCTCAGAATAGACATGCATGAGTTAATGATGAGAGAACCTTTAGTTATCTGGAGTACACTAGTTGAGTGCATGCATGCATCAACTGACTGATAACTCACAATTAGTTCCTCAAACAATTTGGAACTAATTTAACTGAACTTAACTCAATAAGTTGAACTAGCTAATTACAACTCAAATATAACTCAATCTTTTCTCCTTAATTAAGGGATAATCTCCTTAATTTAAGGGATAACTGTCGCATGACTTCAGAAAGACTTCTAACTTGAATTTATCCAACTAATTAACTCAAGATGAATTAATTAATTATTTTTCAAGCAGCTGGTGAGACTAAATTCGAATTTTAATTCAAAATTTTAATTCAAGGACAAATTAAAATTGGAATATATTGGATTCTATTTTTATCATTTCTTGTTGCTATTTTTAACACTCCCTCTCAACAAGAAAGGAATTCAACTCGATCCTGATCCTGAACATTTGGAATGTTCTGCATGCAACACTTCTCTTGAGTGTTGTAGCTCCAGTAACTCCAGAGACAAAAAAAAAAACATCCAACCTGAATGAGTATGATGCAACTATCATCAAAGTCTCTGACTACTATTGCCTCTGTCAACTGAAAACTCTGTGCTTCTACTAACTCAACCTTTCTACACTGTTGTCAATCCTTCTCTATGCTCTTCAATATCTGACTGCTCTAGCCTCTATCACTTTGATCTCTAACTGCATCAATCCCACTGATTCCTCTCGCTACTGTGTACTTTGGGCTCCCAAAAAAATGTATGATCCAAGAGATAAAACCTCTCAATGGACCCTGCCCAATTTCAGCCTTCTTGGGACTATCACTTCACATTGGCCCACCTCACACCTGGAGGTATGGCTGCATGTGATCCCTCTGCCCACTTCTCCAATTGTGGCTCCTCCACAATTGTCTGAGACTTCTTTTGGGACTGCATGCTGAGAGGTAATTTACTCTCCCTCTCAACCACCAAGTCTCTAACATTTTCCTTACTCCTCAATGCTTTGCATGCATCTTGAACCTCAAGAGCATACAGGTTCTTAACTCGTGAAGTGATCTGTTTCACCTGTCCTATGGTGATGTGTCTAAGGAAAACCTTTCCCTTACTGAAGACAACATCATAGCCTTTGTCCTCCAACATCGTGATCGATACCAAATTCTTCTTCGGTCTAGGTACATACTTCACATCTGTCAAGGTGATAATATCTCCATGCTCCCTCTAAAAAGCAACTGTGCCCACTCCTAAAACATTATACCTTTCATCATCACCCATCTCTATGCGCATCTTGAGGTCTTTGTCCTCCAAGGTACTAAATAAAATTTTATTGTCGGTCATGTGGAATGAGGCTCCATTGTCAAGATACCAACCACAACCCATCATCAATGACACCATGCATGCAATGAGGGTGAAGTCCATCTCGAATTGAGAGGCTAATGCCTCACCTTCAGATCCTTCCAAGGATCCCTTCTTGGACTTCTTCGATGGGTGATTAGTCACATAATGACCAATTTCATGACAATTACAACATCTCACTTTAGACTTGTCAACCTTCTTCCCTCCATGAGAAGAATTCAATTTGGAATGGGAATCCTTCCCGTTCACTTTCCTTGCCTAACTCGCTAAGGCCAGATTTTCTTCATCATCATCCTTGGATGAAGAACCATCTCAAGTGCTCCTCTAGATCTCCTCCTGCATGAGATCTGACCACAGTCGTTCCCAATCTGACAGTTTATCCCTTCCATTCACAGAGTCCTGGTAGCTATTCCAGCTCTTTGGAAGGCCGAGGAGAGCAAGGCTCACCATATCATCATCGATAATATTTATTCCCACACTACCAAGCTCATCTTGGTAGGTTGTGAGCTTGTTCAGATATGTGGAGATAGTATTGTCGTTCTCCATCTTGATTCTTCGAAGCTTATCCTTTAGCGCCAATTTCCTCTAGTCGCTACTGTTCTGGTAGAGGTCCTTCAATGTCTTCCACATTAAATATGGAGTATCCTTCCCATTGTTATCGGGAAATCTAGTGTCTATGCAGAGCTGCTAGTCCCACTAAGACGGGTAGCTATCTTAGAAACAAACAGATTAAAGTTACTTTCATTTTCCTTTATGAGAAGTAGATAGGAGAGGATCAAAGAATACCAACCTCGATCTTTCGCTCAGTTCTTTGCTTGTTCCTTCTCCTCACCGACAGGTCTTTGCCGCTTCTCCCTTGACCACTCCGCTTCAAAGAGTACCTGTAAAGTCAAAGCAGCATAATACCTTCAAAGTGCAGAGATCTACAATCATAAGCAATATAGGACCAGATATATATTGACCACACAAATGCATATACTATCAGACATACAAGAATGTGGAGGAAAACTTGAATAGCTTTATTGATGTGAAGATTAGAAGAGAGGATTACAACCCATTGATCTGACCCAGTGTCATCCTCCCAGCATGAAAGCCCTTCTTCACCTCATGAAAAGCTTAGATCACCCAACACTATGATATTGCACCAAGAAACCAACAACACTTCCTTACAAGATACAAAATTCCCGCCTATGGATCTCTGGGATGAGGGATCCATATATAGATGATTGTAGGGAGGTGAGTCAGCTTTTGGGATTTTGATTAGTGTCTTCTCTCTGATAGTTCTTGATTCCACTTGGAGATTGATGATCTCTTACTCATCCCTGGGCGAATTCAAAGAGGAAAGTGTCATAGGAGAAGTTTCTAGAAGATTCCATGATCATCCACCTTGAAAACTGTCTCTGCCATTTGTCCATTCTTGTCCATCGCACCCTACAGAAGGGCTTTCCAGTATGCATCGCACCTTTTACACTGGGCAGGTGAGATGCATCGCACCTTTAGCACTGAGCAACCTGTATGGTCCAGTTTTGACCAGTTCTGAGCAGTTTTCTATGGAGAACTTCTGGGAGATGATGTAATCAGCTGACCTTGTTCCTTTAGGGAATGAAACAACACTTTTAGGGACTCAGAAGCCCTTGGTTTATGGACATATATGATTGGGGTTGCAGTGCCCAAAAATGTCTATAACAATTTCCCCCTAAAGCATGAGGTCGTTAATCTTTTGATGTTGGGTGAAATGGTTTATCATGAGGATCTAAGGTTTTTCGAACTGGAAGGCAACCTGTAATAAGATACAATACAATACATTATCTTCATAACATTTTCATGATCTAGCTGAGGCGGGCATTCCCATGCTTGGCTTTATAAATTCATTTTCATGTACATAGGATAGACAACCGTCTGTGTGGCAGACTGATGATTTTGATAGAGCCATCATACTTTGATTCAGATGATCATTTGTGCAGCAATGATGTACATTTGATGTCTTTATTTTCCTGAATATATCGTAGCACAAATGGATGAAACTAGATCCGGGGTCTTCAAACTCGTCCAACCTTCGCCCGAAGTACAAGTCAATCCATGTGAAAAATGTTATGGAGTCAAACATGGAAAGACATCGCCTGATTACCAGCCAATGATGTAAGCTGTTAACAGGCATGAGAGGAATCACCAATAATGATGATGACCCTCAAGGTATGATAGTACAATTCACGTGGTGTGAAAATGGGAATTGGCGTCGAACACCATGAAAAATCTCTCGGTCGAAGGCCATTGATGTAAACTTGTCGCCGAAAGTGAGAAAGTTGCCATTGAGGCATGCAAGCTTCAAAGTACGGAAAGGGTTGTTCCTAGGTCAAATTCTTGGATAATGAGCGGATGTCGACAAGAAGTGACCCATCGTAGGAGGGCCTTAATGAATCCCACATCTACGACACGGAATGGAGCAAATGACTTTTGGAGGTGAAAACGATCTGATGATACAGGGTTTAGGGTGGCGGTCATGAAAGAATGAAGCGTAAAGGTATTGTAGCAAATGAGACACAAGATGGGTTGGTGAATTCTCTGATTGACTTCTCTTAAACATATCGGCGACACTGAAATGGATTGGTAGCATTAACCCCAAAGATGGATGGTATGGTGGACCAATGGTAATATGACTAGTGAACAGAATAACCCAACCCGACTCGATCATGGTGATGGAGCGAAAGTGTCATGTTTAAGAGCGATCGCTACCAATAAAGTTTCTTCAAGTGTTCTTCCCAATTTTTCCCCAGTCATTTCTGACCAGTACCTCTTTATTTTTATCAAGCTTGAGGAGGATAACATATGCTTGTTCTATAATTTGCCCTTCGGGCAAACCCCTCGCTATGTTTTAACGAGCCTAGCGACAATGAAACTCATTCTTGTCTGCATGGACAAGTTTGTCACTATTGGTTTTAACGAGTTTATTGACAAAGAAAACTCGGTCCTTTTTCAATTTTAAAGAGTCTGAAAAGGGACAACAAGGAAACTCCACTGATCCTTTTTCATCATGTAATCCCTTAAGTCAGAAAAAGTATAAAATAATATGAAAGGGATGAATTTTCGATAGTTTTAATGAGCCAAACAAGACAAGCGCTCGATCTTTTTGTGTAATAATCCCTCAGGTCCAAGAATATTAAAATCTAGAGGAGGGATAGCACTCCTGGTAGCTTTAATGAGCTAGAGAGGCCAACTTCTTGGCAATATTTTCATATTTTATGAGTCAGACGAAAAGAGGTTAAAGGAGACTCGCCTCTTGAGGAACGAGTGATATTTCCAGGTAGCAACTAATTCCAGGTAAGGTTTGGAATTTTCGTTCAAGGCAGTGTCGCAAGCATGGCTAATAGAATCACTCTTCGCAACTGTTCCTCAAAAGGGGTAAACAATCGAATGGAGATGAATGATCGGCTAAAACAGAGTAGAGGTGATGGTAAGAACACGACCAGAGCTCAAAAAGCTGATGATAATGCATTCAAAATGGTTATTTACCGGAAACTGGTTCATTTTTTAATGAGCTTAAACTCTGGGGGGAAACATTTTCTCATTGCTTAGGTTTAATTTTTAACGAGCTTGAACTTTGCATAAAAACTGCTCGTGCGAATTGTATAATCAGGATGTCTCATCGATAGGGTCAATTTTTAAGGAGCTTGCACCATTCGAAACTTTGCTTCACTGCCTCTTGCATGTAAGCTAGGAACGACTAGCTACTGTCCTAGGCATTAGTTAACTACTAAGGTTGGGTAGGAAAATTTTTCCTTTATTTCGCCGGTGCCATTTGGCCCCTGCGAAGGCGAACGGTTGATTCAACCACTCACCCAACTTAAGCAGTTGAAGTTAGCGAAACTATGGAGTTAGCGTTACGTTGGTCACTTTTCACTTGCGCACAAAAGGTTTGCATGCCCCCAGGTATAGCGAAGTAGAGATTCCCAGGTTACCCCTCAATTTGTAGACAAGACAATTGTTCTATCAGGAAAGGCCTAACATTTCTAGGTTACCCTTCAATTTACAGACAAAACATTCATTCTATCGGGAAAGGCCTACCTTCTAATAGAGGTACCTTATTCCGGTCTAATCCCATTTTCCTATATGGACGGGTGTGTCAGACTAGTCATATATCCTCCGCGGAAACCTACCCTATACCTGAAGTTTTTCTGCTGAAGCAGACCAGGGTGCATGCCCCCTGGGTTTCAGTCATGGCCACCGAATTACTCGCATTCTTCAGGTGGACGGACTAGAGATTGATGAGACATTCCTTGCGTGAAAATACCATTTACGGATGGTATTTGACTATTATCTATGTGTGAGCCGGGGAACGAAAGCTGGTCTACAAGCTGGACCACTCGGCCTTCATGCGGAAAACACATTACTCGAAAGAGTGAGGAGACAATGGCTCCCATGCTATAAATATAATTGCGCCCAAGGAGAAAATTATAATCTAAAGGTTGTTGGACTACCATTATGTTCAGACACACAGTTTTCCCTCTCAAGGTTATAGGCAAACTTGGAAGGATCCCTAACGGTCGACTAGTTCCTTTATCAAAGCCTGTTAGATTCTGCATCTCAGGCAGAAGCGATGGTGAACCAAGCGCTTTCCAAGCAATTGAGGAAAGGATACTCGCAGAAACCCCCTCATCTATGATGGCACCGACCATGACCATTCTGTAGGTTTGAACAATGATTCGGAATGGCACACTAGCCGGTAAACAGGGTTAGTCTAGTAGATTCCAATCGAAGGAAACGACTAGGTTGCTTGGAGGTGGGACCGAATAAACGACCGGGTATGACTCTGACGAACTTCCTTCCTGCAGTAAAGGAACGGGTAGATTGCCCCCATGTTCATCAGAGTCTATGTTTACGAAAAGAATTTGAACGGCGTCGTTCTCATTCTCTTCGGTGATTGTATCATTTGAAGATGGACCTTCCGAAGACAAGACCGGGTCAACTGTCGTCTCAACCTTTTGACTTTCGTCTGGTATGGATTCAGTGGGTTTATCTTCAATGATAGATGCTTCGATCGACCACGAAGTTGTGTCGATCAGATTTTCAACTAGCGATGGATTCGACAAGATTTTCTTGTATCCAGGAGGAAGCCGTAGCGGTGAAGAAGGACGGTTATCCAAGACTCTTTTATCTTCATCCAGGAAGGGACAATGGTGGATGGCATGATTTCCTTCACACAGTTTGCAAGGAAATTTACATCTTCCTTTCTGTCTAGAGACTTCGTTTTCACTAGTTGATGGTGTGCTTTCAACATGATCGTCAGAGGTTCATGACACAGAATTATGCAAATGAGGAGAATAGTCCCTTAAGATCCGGGGGATACAAGGACAATCTTGATGATAGTGGTACCCTTTGCAAATGACACATGGATATTTAGGTCTGGATGGTGCCGTGTGTGGATTTTCGCTAGATGATGCATGGTTACCCCTTTTTGCCTTTGGCTCCTTCTTCTTCTTTTCTTTCTTCTCCTTCCCCTTCTTCTCCTTCTTAGTTATTTGATTTTTTTATTTACCAGCTTCATCAAGCGAAGAGGAAGGAGGAGAGGGAGAAATGGACGAAGAAGAAGGTTGGGGGTTAACTGTAGTATCATCTAGTTGCTGACTTAATTGTTCAGGAATCATGGTATTCTGAATGACAGAGATCGAGAAGAGCCATATTGGCAAGCCAATCGTCAATCCTGGAAGTGACAATGTGGCCATATGAGGTGCGCCAACATCTCCCCAAGAGGAGAAAAGACCAGGATTTCCTCCAAGGGGAAATCCTTGGTTGGTGGACTCCATTTTCTCAACCTAAGACCAATGAGGGAATAGTGACATTATTCCGATTAAAATAAATTTTAGACGCTTTGACACAACCTGCTTTTTCAATTTTTAAGAGTTGAGAAAAAGCAAAAGATGACTCTAGTCACCTTTGATTTTTAATGAGCCTAAAGTGACAAGTGCTCAGATGGACCTTTTCCTTTAAGGAGTCTGAAAAGGAATGAAAGAGACTACTCTGGAAATCTAGACAGAGGAATTACCAAACCAATCACAAAATTGTAGAATACTTTTTACGGTATGACAGTCAATCTTCCCAAATGTTGTGTTCAATGTATTGCGATCGATAGGGCGGCAGACACGGCTTCCTAAGGATAAAGGATATAGCCTATTGTGGTCTCCCAATATATACTCGACGGTACCTGGGAGGACAAGTCTGTACTGGCACTTGTCGTCTCAAAGAGGAGGAATCACCCAACCAACAATGAAAGCGATACTTACCAGGCTTTACGACGTCGGAATATGTCTCTAGCCTAGACTTCTAAATGTTGTGCGTTAGGTTCCAAAGCATTTTTATGTTCATTGAATTTATTTTACAGTTGATCTTTCTTAAGAAATTTTCCTTTCAGGTTCACCGCGTGATGTAGATATATAATTCCTAAAATGCAATCTAAGATGATAAACAATCGTTTAATCTTCTTTTTGCAATGAAAATCCTAGCTCAACTGGGTCTTTCTCAGAATAGACATGCATGAGTTAATGATGAGAGAATCTTCAGTTATCTGGAGTACACTAGTTGAGTGCATGCATGCATCAACTGGCTAATAACTCACAATTAGTTCCTCAAACAATTTGGAACTAATTCAACTAGACTTAACTCAGTAAACTGAATTAACTAATTACAACTCAAATATAACTCAATCTTATCTCCTTAATTAAGGGATGATCTCCCTAATTTAAGGGATAACTATTGCATGACTTCAGAAAGACTTCTAACTTGAATTTATCTAACTAATTAACTCAAGATTAATTAATTAATTATTTTTCAAGCAGCTAGTGAGACTAAATTCAAAGTTTAATTCACAATTTTAATGAAAAGACAAATTAAAATTGGAATATTTTGGATTTTATTTTTATCATTTCTTATTGCTATTTTTAACATTTTCTGAAAACATATGTATCTCATATCTATCTTTGATATTTATTTAATGTATAAATTGTTAATAGTAAATTATTAACTTGCATAAAAAAACCACCTATATTTTATGTAATATTTATGAAAAATAATTTTTTTAATTTATTGTTTTTTTCCTCAGGAAACATAAGTATCTCATACATCCCTTTGGTATTTATTTAATATATAAATTGACGAGAGACATTCTAAGATTGATCATACCTTTTCGAAGGCACATGCATTTATGGTTATTCATGCAACGTAGGAAACTAACTTGTTGAATTATTTTCAATGATGCAAAAACCACACTATCTTTCTTCATATGTTTTTTTTTAATTACAAATAATTATTTTTAAATAATCATTGAAAACACGTAGATTTATCCATTCCTTAAATTACTAATATGATACTTTTTATTATTTTTTTAAGATGACACATTTTGTTTTTAACATTGACCCAAAATTTTTTATAAAAAATTCAAATTAAAACATATTCTACAAAAACAGCTATAACTTTTATTTAACAATATATATTGAATTTAATTATCTAATTTTTAAACTTAACTTTAAGTATAATGATAACTAATATTATTATGTATTATCTTTCAAATTAAAATACATCATAATATTGCATTATCAAGGTTTTTATATTATAGAAAAATGTAATATAAAACAATTTAATACATATATTTTTATAAGTGGTATTATTCTCTATTTTAAAATTTCAATAGTAAGAAAACATTTTTATATTCAAATTTATTTTGCAGGGACTAAGTTTCCAATGCAATTCTTGTTATAATTAGGATTAGATACAAGCATTTAGTGATTTTGGTGGACTAAATAATTACATCGATAGATGTGTCTAGTTTGGAATAGGGTTTCAGAATTTTAATTTAATTATCAATAATTAATATTAAGTGGATGTTAGAAGTTTAACCTCTACTGAATATTTTAGAAAATTCTGAGTAATAGTCACCAATCAAAGGTGGAGATTTATCCCAAAAGTACATATTCCCTTTCTTCCCTTTTAATTGAATTGATTAAGTTAAAAAAACAAAATCATATGAACGTGAGTTATGTAGGAATTTACAGTTTAAGTTCCTCAGACATAACACCAAAGGACACCGCTCACAAACAGATCACAGATCAACACCAGTATTTTGATGTGGTTAAAACCCTCAAAGAGGGAAACAGTCCACGGCCTGAGCCAACGCGACCACTTCAGGCAATTTATTAATAAAAGAATGAAAATTTACATAAGTTTTTCTCATGAACAGTTAACCTACAAATGACCCTCCATGCTCTTTAAATAGAGATCATGGACCAATCGAGTGTTAAGCCACAGATCAAGTGTCGATAATACCGAGGAGAGAATGAACCGTCGGATCACTACATATCGTGACCGTCAGATTGTAAGTTACAAAATGTACATAGTAAAGAAACACACTTTACCTAACTCTATACTAAACCAAGTTATACTTAACTATTTCCTATGTGTCGGAATATCCTAACATCCCCCCTTAAGAACAACTTGGGATAGGATTGAAGGATTTACAAATATGACACAATAGGAGAAGGAAGGAGGCACTAGAGCCTATCCCCCCTTAGTGACAACTTCCTGAACTCCAACCATAAATCGAAGTTTAGTGAAATTTGCCTCTGTGAGAGCCTTTGTAAAGATGTCTGCAACTTGATCATTTGTTGAACAATATTGCACTTCAAGAACATGGTCATGAATGAGCTTTCTGATGAAGTGCATGTGTTGTTCAATGTGTTTGCTACGTTGGTGTTGGACTGGATCTTTGCATATTTGAATGACACTTTGATTATCACACCAAAGTGTAGTTGGATGCTACTGCTGAAAGCCAAACTCTGATAGGATTTGATGAAGGCACAAGGCTTCCTTACTAGCTTCTACGGCACCACGATACTATACATTCTTTCAACAATGGTCAATCTATTGTTTTTGGAGTCCCCAATGGGTATTGGATTCTCTTACTCAAACAAGATCTTTGATTATTCAAATCATAGTGGCGATAGACGAATGGATAACTCATGAAGAAATTGTTTCCATAGTAGATATGTAGTAAACAAGAAACCCTAAGCATAATACACTAGAATTCTAAACATGTTTTTAATTTTTTGTTTTCCAGCTATAGATGCATGTGTATTTCTAGTTAAATGTGCATATTTATTTCTAGTTAAATGGTTTATCATATTTCCATAATACAAATTATGATAATTCTACATAGCAAGGGAAATTTATGTAGGTGATATCTCTTATATTACTTTGTACTTCTAGTGATATTTGGATTATATAATAGAATATATTATTCTCTTATTTATGGTTTATGGGAGACTATGAGATTTATAAGATCAGAGAGAAAGTTTTAAAAAATTATAGTCAATCATTTTAATTCAATTTATTTTGATGAAGTCCTATAACAAGTCAAATTATGTAAGTTACAATATAGCATCACTGGTGCAAACTGGATTGTATTTTTCTAGTTTAGTAATTTTCTAATACAAAATTTTCATGAAATTTAACTACAAATTGTGATACTGTGAAAAAAATCAATCTTGGTTTGATGTGGAGAGATATTGGTATTTGTATGAAGCTACTAATTGTAATTACCAGAACATGATTGTAGAAAATTATATGCCAAAGTTGGTTCCAACTATTTTATACCACCAAAGGTTGTCGCAGGCATCTTTCATTAATTTCAAAGGAATAATTGTGAGTTGAACTCCATTTAGAAATTCGATACATAGAATGTGCAATGCCCTTAAAATATATATTTTTATTTGATTGTGTTAATTACTCTCGATTAGTCATTACTCTCAAGTAAAGTCTAAATTTAAGAATTATTAGTCATACATATGCATAAGCTAAAATTAGCATAGCCATAATTATCTTTCTAATGTTAGAGAATTCTCTATGTTCTTTTTTAAATGATTCTCCATTATCTTTTGGGTTATTAGTCCCTTCCAAGCCAAGACTCTAGCAATCGATTTTCCTATTGAAGACTATTAGTTTAGATTTGACTTATGCAAAACCTAATATTAAAATTTAGAAATAAATAACATATTTTTTTTATAATTTAAAAAGTTAATTTTTAAACACTTGATTTGACAAAAAAATTGATATCCTATTTTAGACTTAATGCCATCTATCCCAATCTCACCAATAAACTTTGGTAACTATGATAAGTTGTCAGTGAAAATGACATGTGTAATAGCCTTGCACATTATTCTTTTTTTGTAGAAATTCTATCAACAAATCAAGTTCTGTAGATCTGCTTCAAGTTAACGCAATAGTGCAATATAACCAAAGCAAAATACTTTAACTTACTTCTACAATCAATTTGCAGAAGCTTAAATGTTTGAGAAAGAACGCACTGAACACATATAACCAGAAGAAGAATCAATGCACATGAAACACAGAAAATACTCAAGGGAAAGCCTTAGCTAAAAACCCCACTATCTGTATTATCATACAAGGTGGAAATATATCAGAATTACACAAAGCCTTAGCTCTCACAGATAGCCAGCTCTCAATACAATCCTCCTGGATGCTCACAGGAAAATAAGGCTTCTCACAAACCTTCTCCTCTACCCTCCAAGCTTCCTATTTCCTTGCATAGTTTCTCCTGGGTGATCCTCCTGTTACCAAGTGTAACACTGATCACTCACATTGATCTCACACCCTGTAAAACTGCACAATCCTCAAAGAATCTTGTTCCTTTTGCATGCATGAGTTTCCTTTATAGGAGAAAACATGCAACTAATAGTAATCTGTCCTTGACATTTAGCTCAACTAGGTCTTTCTCAGAATAGACATGCATGAGTTAATGATGAGATAATCTTCAGTTATCTGGAGTACACTAGTTGAGTGCATGCATGCATCAACTGACTGATAACTCACAATTAGTTCCTCAAACAATTTGGAACTAATTTAACTGAACTTAACTCAGTAAATTGAGCTAGCTAATTACAACTCAAATATAACTCAATATTTTCTCCTTAATTAAGGGATAATCTCCTTAATTTAAGGGATAACTGTTGCATGACTTCAGAAAGACTTCTAACTTGAATTTATCCAACTAATTTACTCAAGATGAATTAATTAATTATTTTTCAAGCAGCTGGTGAGACTAAATTCAAGTTTTAATTCAAGGACAAATAAAAATTGGAATATTTTGGATTCTATTTTTATCATTTCTTGTTGCTATTTTTAACACTCCCTCTCAACAAGAAAGGAATTCAACTCGATCCCGATCCTGAACATTGGGAATGTTCTGCATGCAACACTTCTCTCGAGTGTTGTAGCTCCAGTAACTCCAGAGACAAAAAAAACATCCAACCTGAATCAGTATGATGCAACTATCATCAAAGTATCTGACTACTATTGCCTCTGTCAACTGAAAACTCTGCGCTTCTGCTAACTTAGCCTTTCTGCACTATTGTCAATCCTTCTCTGTGCTCTTCAATATCTGAATGCTCTAGCCTCTATCACTTTGATCTCTGACTGCATCAATCCCACTGATTCCTCTCGCTACTATGTACTTTGGGCTCCCATAAAAATGTATGATCCAAGAGATAAAACCTCTTAGTGGACCCTGCCCAATTTCAGCCTTCTTTGGACTATCACTTCACATCGGCCCACCTCACACCTGGAGGTATGGCTGCATGTGATCCCTCTGCCCACTTCTCCAATTGTGGCTCCTCCACAATTGTCTGAGACTTCTTCTGGGACTGCATGCTGAGAGGTAGTTTACTCTCCATCTCAACCACCAAGTCTCTAACATTTTCCTTACTCCTCAATGCTTTGCATGCATCTTGAACCTCAAGAGCATACAGGTTCTTAACTCGTGAAGTGATCTGTTTCACCTGTCCTTTGGTGATGTGTCTAAGGAAAACCTTTCCCTTATTGAAGACAACATCATATCCTTTGTCCTCCAACATTGTGATCGATACCAAATTTTTCTTCGGTCTAGGTACATACTTCACGTCTGTCAAGGTGATAAGATCTCCATGCTCCCTCTAAAAAGCAACTGTGCCCACTCCTAAAACACTATACCTTTCATCATCACCCATATCTATGCGCATCTTGAGGTCTTTGTCCTCCAAGATACTAAATAAAATTTTATTGTTGGTCATGTGGAATGAGGCTCCATTGTCAAGATACCAACCACAACCCATCATCAATGACACCATGCATGCAATGAGGGTGAAGTCCATCTCAAACTGAGAGGCTAATGCCTCACCTTCAGATCCTTCCGACGATCCCTTCTTGGACTTCTTCGATGGGAAATTAGTCACATAATGACCAATTTCATGACAATTACAACATCTCACTTTAGACTTGTCAACCTTCTTCCCTCCATGAGAAGAATTCAATTTGGAATGGGAATCCTTCCCTTTCACTTTCCTTGCCTTACTCGCTAAGGCCAGATTTTCTTCATCATCATCCTTGGATGAAGAACCATCTCAAGTGCTCCTCCTGATCTCCTCCTGCATGAGATCTGACCACAGTCGTTCCCAATCCGATAGTTTATCCCTTCCATTCACAGAGTCCTGGTAGCTATTCCAGCTCTTCAGAAGGTCGAGGAGAGCGAGGCTCACCATATCATCATCGATAATATTTATTCCCACACTACCAAGCTCATCTCGGTAGGTTGTGAGATTTTTCAGATATGTGGAAATAGTATTGTCGTTCTCCATCTTGATTCTTCGAAGCTTATCCTTGAGCGCCAATTTCCTCTGGTCGCTACTGTTCTGGTAGAGGTCCTTCAATTTCTTCCACATTAAATATGGAGTATCCTTCCCATTGTTATTGGGAAATCTAGTGTCTATGAAGAGCTCCTAGTCCCACTAAGATGGGTAGCTATCTTAGAAACAAGCAGATTAAAGTTACTTTCATTTTCCTTTATGAGAAGTAGATAGGAGAGGACCAAAGAATGCCAACCTCGATCTTTCGCTCAGTTCTTTGCTTGTTCCTTCTCCTCACCGAAAGGTCTTTGCCGCTTCTCCCTTGACCACTCCACTTCAAAGAGTACCTGTAAAGTCAAAGCAGCATAATACCTTCAAAGTGCAGAGATCTACAATCATAAGCAATATAGGACCAGATATATATTGACCACACAAATGCATATACTATCAGACATACGAGAATGTGGAGGAAAACTTGAATAGCTTTATTGATGTGAAGATTAGAAGAGAGGATTACAACCCATTGATTTGACCCAGCGTCATCCTCCCAGCATGAAAGCCCTTCTTCACCTCATGAAAATATTAGATCACCCAACACTATGATATTGCACCAGGAAACTAACAACACTTCTTACAAGATACAAAATTCCCTCCTCTGGATCTTTGGGATGAGGGATCCATATATAGATTATTGTAGGGTGGTGAGTCAGCTTTTGGGATTTTTATTAGTGTCTTCTCTCTAATAGTTCTTGATTCCACTTGGAGATTGATGATCTCTTACTCATCCCTGGGCGAATTCAGAGAGGCAAGTGTCATAGAAGAAGTTTCTGGAAGATTCCATGATCATCCACCTCGTAAACTGTCTCTGCCATTTGTCCATTCTTATCCATCGCACCCTACAGAAGGGCTTTCCAGTATGCATTACACCTTTTACACTGGGCAGGTGAGATGCATCGCACCCTTAGCACTGAGCAACCTGTATGGTCCAGTTTTGGCCAGTTCTGAGCAGTTTTCTGTGGAGAACTTCTGGGAGATGATGTAATCAGCTGACCTTGTTCCTTTAGGACATGAAACAACACTTTTAGGGACTCAGAAGCCCTTGGTTTATGGACGTATATGATTGGGGTTGCAGTGCCCAAAAATGTCTATAGCAGTTGCCCCCTAAAGCATGAGGTCATTAATCTTTTGATGTTGGGTGAAATGGTTTATGATGAGGATCTAAGGTTTTTCAAACTGGAAGGCAACCTGTAATAAGATACAATACAATACATTATCTTCATAACATTTTCATGATCTAGCTGAGGCGTGCTTCCCATGCTTAGCTTTATAAATTCATTTTCATGTACATAGGACAGACAACCGTCTGTGTGGCAGACTGATGATTTTGATAGAACCATCATCCTTTGATTCAGTTGATCATTTGTGCGGCAATGATGTAGATGTCTTTATTTTGCTGAATATATCGCAGCCCGAATGGATGAAACTAGATCCGGGGTCTTCAAACTCGTCCAATCTTCACCCGAAGTACAAGTCGATCCATGTGAAAAACGTTCTAGAGTCGAACATGGAAAGACATCGCCTCATTACCAGCTAATGATGTAAGCTGTTAACAGGCACGAGAGGAATCACCAATAATGATGATGACCCTCAAGGTACGACAATACAATTCGCGTGATGTGAAAATGGGACTTGGCGTCGAACACCACGCAAAATCTCTCGGTCGAAGGCCATTGATGTAAACCTGTCGCCGAAAGTGAGAAAGTTGCCATTGAGGCATGCAAGCTTCAAAGTATTGAAAGGGTTGTTCCTAGGTCGAATTCTTGGATAATGAGTTGATGTCGACAAGAAGTGACCCGTTGTAGGAGGGCCTTAATGAATCCCACATCTACGACATGGAATGGAGCAAATGACTTCTGGAGGTGAAAACGATCAGATGATAGAGGGTTTAGGGTGGCGGTCATGAAAGAATGAAGCGTAAAGGTATTGTAGCAGATGAGACACAAGATGGGTTGGTGAATTCTCTGATCGACTTCTCTTGAACATATCAGCGACACTGAAATGGATTGGTAGCGTTAACCCAAAAGATGGATGGTATGGTGGACCAATGGTAATATGACCGGTGAACGGAATAACCCAACCCGACTCGATCATGGTGACGAAGCGAAAGTGTCATGTTTAAGAGCGATCGCTACCAATAAAGTTTCTTCAAGTTTTCTTCCCAATTTTTCCCCAGTCATTTCTGACCAGTACCTCTTTATTTTTATCAAGCTTGAGGAGGATAACATATGCTTGTTCTATAATTTTCCCTTCGGGCAAATCCGTCGCTATGTTTTAATGAGCCTAGCGACAATGAAACTCGTTCTTGTCTGTATGGACAAGTTTGTTGCTATTGGTTTTAACGAGTTTAATGACAAAGACAACTCGGTCCTTTTTCAATTTTAAAGAGTCTGAAAAAGGACAAAAAGGAAACTCCAGTGATCCTTTTTCGTCATGTAATCCCTTAAGTCTGAAAAAGTATAAAATAATGTGAAAGGGATGAATTTTCGATAGTTTTAATGAGCCGAACAAGACAAGCGCTCGATCTTTTTGTGTAATAATCCCTCAAGTCCAAGAATATTAAAATCTAGAGGAGGGATAGCACTCCTGGTAGCTTTAATGAGCTGGAGAGGCCAACTGCTTGGCAATATTTTCATATTTTATGAGTCAGACGAAAAGAGGTTAAAGGAGACTCGCCTCTTGAGGAACGAGTGATATTTCCAGGTAGCAGCTGATTCCAGGTAAGATTTTGGAATTTTCCAATCACGGCAGTGTCACAAGGATGGCTAATAGAATCACTCTTCGTAGCCGTTCCTCAAAACGGGTAAACAGTCAAATGGAGGTGAATGATCAGCTAGAACAGAGTGGAGATGATGGTAAGAACATGACCAGGGCTCAAAAAGCTGATGATAATGCATTCAGAATGGTTATTTACCGGAAACTGGTTCATTTTTTAATGAGCTTAAACTCTGGAGGAAAAAATTTGCTCATTGCTTAGGTTTAATTTTTAACGAGCTTGAACTTTGCATAAAAACTGCTCATGCCAATCGTATAATAAGGATGTCTCATCGATAGGTTCAATTTTTAAGGAGCTTGCACCATTCGAAACTTTGCTCCGCTGCCTCTTGCATGTAAGCCAGGAACGACCAGCTACTATCCTAGGCGTTAGTTAACTACTAAGGTTGGGTAGGAAAATTTTTCCTTTATTTTGCCGGTGCCATTTGGCCCCTGCGAAGGCGAACGGTTGATTCAACCACTCACCCAACTTAAGCAGTTGAAGTTAGCGAAACTATAGAGTTAGCATTATGCTAGTCACTTTTCACTTGCGCATAAAAGGTTCGCATGCCCCCAGGTATAGCGAAGTAGAGATTCCCAGGTTACCCCTCAATTTGTAGACAAAACAATTGTTCTATCAGGAAAGGCCTAACTTTTCTAGGTTACCCTTCAATTTGCAGACAAAACATTCATTCTATCGGGAAAGGCCTACCTTCTAATAGAGGTACCTTATTCCAGTATAATACCATTTTCCTATATGGACGGGTGTGTCGGACTAGTAATATATCCTCCGTGGAAACCTACCGTATAACTGAAGTTTTTCTACCGAAGCAGACCAGGGTGCATGCCCCCTGGGTTTCAGTCATGGCCACCGAATTACTTGCGTTCTTCAGGTGGATGGACTAGAGATTGCTGAGACATTCCTTGCATGAAAAGACCATTTAGGGATGGTATTTGACTATTATCTATGTGTGAGCCGGGGAACGAAAGCTGGTCTATGAGCTGGACCACTTGGCCTTCATGCGGAAAAGACATTACTCGAAAGAGTGAGGAGACAATGGCTCCCATGCTATAAATATAGTTGCGCCCAAGGAGCAGATTATAATCTAAAGGTCCTTGGACTACCATTATGTTCAGACACACGGTTTTCCCTCTCAAGGTTATAGGCAAACTTGGAAGGATCCCTGACGATCGACTGGTTCCTTTATCAAAGCCTGTTAGATTCTGCATCTCAGGCAGAAGCGATGGTGAACCAAGCGCTTTCCAAGCAATTGAGGAAAGGATGCTCACAGAAGCCCCCTCATCTATGATGGCACCGACCATGACCATTCTGTAGGTTTGAACAATGAATCAGAATGGTACACTAGCCGATAAACAGGGTCAGCCAAGTAGATTCCAATCGAAGGAAACGATTAGGTTGCTTGGAGGTGGGACCGAATAAACGACCGGGCATGACTTTGTCGAACTTCCTTCCTGCGGTAAAGGAACGGGTAGATTTCCCCCATGTTCATCAGAGTCTGTGTTTACGAAAAGAATTTGAACGACATCGTTCTCATTCTCTTTGGTGATTGTATCATCTGAAGATGGACCTTCCGAAGACAAGACCGGGTCAACTGCTGTCTCAACCTTTTGACTTTCGTCTAGTATGGATTCAGTGGGTTTCTCTTCAATGGTAGATTCTTCGATCGACCACAAAGTTGTGTCGGTCAGATTTTCAACTAGCGATGGATTCGGCAAGAGTTTCTTGTATCCAGGAGGAAGCCGCAGTAGTGAAGCGGGACAGTTATCCAAGACTCTTTTAGCTTCATCCAGGAAGGGACAACGGTGGATGGCATGATTGACTTCGCACAGTTTGCAAGGAAATTTACATCTTCCTTTCTATCCAGTGACTTCGTTTTCACTAGTTGATGGTGTGCTTTCAACATGATTGTTAGAGGTTCATGACACCGAATTGTGCAAATGAGGAGACCAGTCCCTTAAGATCTAGGGGATACAAGGACAATCTTGATGATAGTGGTCCCCTTTGCAAATGACACATGGAGATTTAGGTTTGGATGGTGCTATGTGTGGATTTTCACTAGATGATGCATGGTTACCCCTTTTTGCCTTTGGCTCCTTCTTCTTCTTTTCTTTCTTCTCCTTCCCCTTCTTCTCCTTCTTAGTTATTTGATTTTTTTCTTTACCAGCTTCATCAAGCGAAGAGGAAGGAGGAGAAGGAGAAACGGACGAAGTAGAAGGTTGGGGGGTAACTCTAGTATCATCTAGTTGCTGACTTAATTGTTCATGAATCACGGTATTCTGAATGACAGAGATCAAGAAGAGCCATATTGGCAAGCCAATCGTCAATCCTGGAAGTGACAATGTGGCCATATGAGGTGCGCCAACATCTCCCCAAGAGGAGAAAAGACCAGGATTTCCTCCAAGGGGAAATCCTTGGTTGGTGAACTCCATTTTCTCAACCTAAGACCAATGAGGGAATAGTGACATTATTCCGATTAAAATAAATTTTAGACGCTTTGACACAATCTGCTTTTTCAATTTTTAAGAGTCGAGAAAAAACAAAAGATGACTCTAGTCACCTTCGATTTTTAATGAGCCTAAAATGACAAGTGCTCAGATGGACCTTTTCCTTCAAGGAGTCTGAAAATGAATGAAAGAGACTACTCTGGAAATCTAGACAGAGGGATTACCAAACCAATTGCAAAATTGTAGAATATTCTTTACGGTATGACAGTCAATCTTCCCGAATGCTGTGTTCAATGCATTGCGATTGATAGGGTGGCAGACACGGCTTCCTAAGGATAAAGGATATAGCCTATTGTGGTCTCCCAATATATACTCGACGGCACGTGGGTGAACAAGTCTGTACTGGCACTTGTCGTCTCAAAGAGGAGGAATCACCCAACCAACAATGAAAGCGGTACTTACCAGGCTTTACGACACCGGAATATGTCTCTAGCTTAGACTTTTAAATGTTATGCATTAGGTTCCAAAGCATTTTTATGTTCATTGAATTTATTTTACAGTTGATCTTTCTTAAGAAATTTTCCGTTCAGGTTCACCGCGTGATGTAGATATATAATTCCTAAAATGCAATCTAAGATGATAAACAATCGTTTAATCTTCTTTTTGCAATGAAAATCCTAGCTCAACTGGGTCTTTCTCAGAATAGATATGCATGAGTTAATAATGAGAGAATCTTCAGTTATCTGGAGTACACTAGTTGAGTGCATGCATGCATCAACTGGCTGATAACTCACAATTAGTTCCTCAAACAGTTTGGAACTAATTCAACTAGACTTAACTCAGTAAACTGAGTTAACTAATTACAACTCAAATATAACTCAATCTTATCTCCTTAATTAAGGGATAATCTCCCTAATTTTAGGGATAACTATTGCATGACTTCAGAAAGACTTCTAACTTGAATTTATCTAACTAATTAACTCAAGATTAATTAATTAATTATTTTTCAAGCAGCTAGTGAGATTAAATTCAAAGTTTAATTCACAATTTTAATTCAAAGACAAATTAAAATTAGAATATTTTGGATTCTATTTTTACCATTTCTTATTGCTATTTTTAACATTTTCTGAAAACATATGTATCTCATACCTCTCTTTGATATTTATTTAATGTATAAATTATTAATAGTAAATTATTAACTTGCATAAAAAAACCCACCTATATTTTATGTAATATTTATGAAAAATCCTTTTTTTTTAATTTATTTTTTTTCCTCGGGAAACATAAGTATCTGATACATCCCTTTGGTATTTATTTAATATATAAATTGACGACAGACATTCTAAGATTGATCATACCTTTTCGAAGGCACATGCATTTATGGTTATTCATGCAACGTAGGAAACTAACTTGTTGAATTATTTTCAATGATGCAAAAACCACACTATCTTTCTTCATATGTTTTTTTTTTAATTACAGATAATTATTTTTTAAATAATCATTGAAAACAAGTAGATTTATCCATTCCTTAAATTACTACTATGATACTTTTTATTATTTTTTTAAGATGACACATTTTCTTTTTAACATTGACCAAAAAAATTATAAAAAATTCAAATTAAAACATATTCTCTTTTTAACATTGACCAAAAAAATTATAAAAAATTCAAATTAAAACATATTCTAGAAAAACAGCTATAACTTTTATTTAACAATATATATTTAATTTAATTATCTAATTTTTAAACTTAACTTTAAGTATAATGATAACTAATATTATTATGTATTATCTTTCAAATTAAAATACATCATAATATTGCATTATCAAGGTTTTTATATTATAGAAAAATGTAATATAAAACAATTTAATACATATATTTTTATAAGTGGTATTATTCTCTATTTTAAAATTTCAATAGTAAGAAAACATTTTTATATTCAAATTTATTTGGCAGGGACTAAGTTTCCAATGCAATTCTTGTTATAATTAGGATTAGATATAAGCATTTAGTGATTTTGGTGGACTAAATAATTACATCGATATATGTGTCTAGTTTGGAATAGGGTTTCAGAATTTTAATTTAATTATCAATAATTAATATTAAGTGGATGCCAGAAGTTTAACCTCTACTGAATATTTTAGAAAATTCTGAGTAATAGTCACCAATCAAAGGTGGAGATTTATCTCAAAAGTACATATTCCCTTTCTTCCCTTTTAATTGAATTGATTAAGTTAAAAAAACAAAATCATATGAACATGAGTTATGTAGGAATTTACAGGGTAAGTTCATCAGACAGAACACCAAAGGACACCGCTCACAAACAGATCACAGATCAATACACCAGTTTTTTGACGTGGTTAAAACCCTCAAAGAGGGAAACAGTCCACGGCCTGAGCCAACGCGGCCACTTCAGGCAATTTATTAATAAAAGAATGAAATTTTACATAAGCTTCTCTCATGAACAGTTAACCTACAAATGACCCTCCATGCTCTTTAAATAGAGATCATGGACCAATCGGGTGTTAAGCCACGGATCAAGTGTCGATAATACCGAGGAGAGAATGAGCTGTCGGATCACTACATATCATGACCGTCGGATTGTAAGTTACAAAATGTACATAGTAAAGAAACACACTTTACCTAACTCTATACTAGACCAAGTTATACTTAACTATTTCCTATGTGTCAGAATATTCTAACATCCCCCCTTAAGAACAACTTGGGATAGGATTGAAGGATTTACAAATATGACACAATAGGAGAAGGAAGGAGGCACTAGAGCCTATCCCCCCTTAGTGACAACTTCCTGAACTCCAACCATAAATCGAAGTTTAGTGAACTTCGCCTCTGTGAGAGCCTTTGTAAAGATGTCTGCAACTTGATCATCTGTTGAACAATATTGCACTTCAAGAACATGGTCATGAATGAGCTTTCTGATGAAGTGCATGTGCAGTTCAATGTGTTTGCTACGCTGGTGTTGGACTGGATCTTTGAATAGTTGAATGGCACTTTGATTATCACACCAAAGTGTAGTTGGATGCTGCTGCTGAAAGCCAAACTCTGACAGGATTTGACGAAGCCACAAGGCTTCCTTACTAGCTTCTACGGCACCACGATACTCTGCTTCTGCTGAAGAAAGAGAAATGACACCTTGTTTCTTACATTATTTTCTTGGTCTTCAAGTCAAGGTGCCATTTCTCTTTCTTTTGTGGTACTTTTGAAAAAAATAGTGTTATAGGTGGAAAATTCGCCTCACTAAAAAGTGGTGATTGTAGCACCCATTATACAATGTTAGTCATACTATGCAGGAATAAATTCTTCAAAGTGAAAACTCTCTCTCCCTCAAATAATGGCACCATTAATATTTTCTTTGAAGGATAATATGTGATTAAAATTATTTTCATTCATATAATGGGAAAATAAGGAATTCCACATCGTAAAATTACCTTAAGTAACAACTCTCACAACTATCACTACTAGGAATACACCTTGTAGTGGATGTTTTTATGGAACCTCTCGCAAAAAATTATCCCTTTTCTATTTATAGTGTAGGTTTATACTAAAAGAGAATAACCAGAGGTTGTGGCAAACAGGGAAAATTTAGGGGTTAATATTTGCAGGTGGGTTAATTTTCCAAGATTTTTCCAAAAAAAGATTTGCCAATTTCCATTGTTTTCTAAAATGATTCACCCAAATTTTATAGTACACCATTATTTTACCTTTAAAATCGCCAAAATATTATATTAAATAATATAAAATTGTTGGAAATCTAAATATTTCTAGAAAAATATGACCAAATTTTTTACAATTGGCATATTTGGGACTAGTAGATTCACCAAGGTTTCTAAACTTTAAGATAAATGTCTATCCTTAAAAATTACCCTGATGATAGATGTTTTGGAAATGGTGCACCTAAAATCCTACAAATGTACCAATATCTAAATAAATAAATGATATCATTGATTAACACAAGCATGCCTCGATAGATGTGATTTATTATAAAAATGCAAAATTTTCATTAAAAAAGAAAGAACGAAAAAACTGATTGCATGTGCCTCATTACTATAACCATGCTAGTGTGCATAAAGATGATGCATCAAATCAATATATGAAGGAAACACCAACTAGAAATTATTATTGTAAGAAACAAACTTATTTTCTAACAAATGAGTGTTAGTGATTCATACTTATGTGAACATCCCAAAGTGAACATGTGGGAAAAATTATTTTGGTTTAGGATAATCTTTAGTGATTCATATTTATGTAAACATCCCAAAGTGAACATGTGGGAAAAATTATTTTGGTTTAGGATGATCTTCTATTTTGTGGGGTGAATTTTTTTATTACCTAAAACCATGAAGTGCATATTAGCTCATGGAGTTGTGGGATGGTATGTCACTAGGAAAACTAGACTAAATCTAGAATCTTAACCTTTTCGAAAGAGGATGACAAATTTTTTCTTGTTGATATAAAAACTAAAAGACAAAAGATAAGAATTGTCCCACATAGGCCAATTACAGAGAAAGAGCATGAAGAATAAGGTTGAAAGAGATTAGTAAAGAAGATTTGTCCTTATTAACTATGTTCCAACATTCTTGCTTGAGGGGAAATTCCTCAAAGGATTTCCATGAGGATGAGATCTACAAAGCTGATGAGATTCATCTTTGATTGGATAACTTATCTACAATTTTATTTCCAATTATTCTAATGTGAGTAGGGATGATAAATGGAATGGAAGGAAGGAAATATCTTACTCATATGAGTAGGCTTTCAAGTCTTCAACCATGAGATATTTTGTTGATCTATGTTCCAACTAGGATATTGTGGATCTAGATTATAATGAGTTGATAATCTCCCTTCACCATAAGTTTGGTGTAACATTGAATATAGGCAATCAATAGTCCCTCTTCCAAAGTTTTCAATTATTTTTCATTGTTAATATTATATCCATCAATCATAAATAAATTTAGATGGGGGATCTCTAATGATCCCTAAAGATTCCTCCATAGCTTGCGTCTCGTAGGTTACTTTTTGAAGCACCATCAAAATTGAGCTTTAAAAAATTAGGGGGAGGAGGGCATGAGGAGGAGGGAATAGGAATTGTAGTTGGGTGAAGAGAGGGGGTAATAATGACTCCTTAAGTAGGGAACTAGCTCTACAGCAGCAGTTCCCCCTCACCTGAGGCCTTCCAATTTTTATCTGACTAGGACTACATAGTAATTGGTTCCTTCACATTTTTCTAAACTATGATCCAATGAGAGTCATGAGACGGGGAGAGATTCTTGGATATGTGACAATTCCTCTCTTTATAAATAGCCTAAACTAGAAGTCATGGAAGGAGCATCTAGATGTGGTTTAAGGTAGGATTATTAAAATATAGAGCCCTCCAAATGTTAATAATGTGAGGGATATTGGATAGATCACGATCTAATCTCTTCATGCTAACTTCTAGATCCCTTTGGGAAAATATTGAGGAGGTAACTTACGTTTTTATCTTCTTGAAGGCACAGAGAAAAATAAGAGGGGTCAATATGATTGCATTTATAAATGTCTTTCCCAGTTAAGGGTTTCCCTTAAACTAAGAGCCATAGGAAGATGTAAAATTTTAGTGATATATTTCTCTAGTAGGATATGATTTATTATAAAAAATCCAAATTTCCATTTAAAGAAAGAATGAAATAATTGATTCCATGCTCCTCATTACTATAATCATGTTATTTTTTATAAAGAGGATGCATCAAATAAATATGTCAAGGACACACCAACTAACAATTATTATTATTAATAATAAATGAATATTTTCTCTAAAAAATGAGTGTTCGTGATTCATACTTATGTAAACATCCCAATGTGACCATGTGGGAAACACTATTTTAGTTTAGGATAGTTTTCGTTTTTTGTGGGGTATATATTTTGTATTACCTAAAAACCTAAAGTACATATTATGGCATGGAGTTATAAGATGGTATGTCACTAGGAAAACTAGACCAAACCTATAATATTAACCTTTTCAAAAGAGAAGAGGACACATTTTTTCTTGTTGATATAAAAATAAAAAGAAAAAAACTAAAAAATTTCCCACATAGGCCAATTATAGACAAAGAGAATGAAGGAATAAGATAGAAAGAGACTAATCAGGGATATTTGTTCTTCTTAGTTATGGTCCAACATTCTTTCTTGAATGGGAATTGTTCAAAGGATTTCCATGATGATGAGATATACAAAGTTGATGAGATGCACTCTTTGATTGTCTAACTTATCAACAATTTTATTTCCAGATCTTCTAACATGAATAGGGATGATCAGTGGAATGAAAGGAAAGAACGATGCTACTCATATGAGTAGCCTTTCAAGTCTCCAACCATGAGATATTTTGTCGATTTAAGCTCCATGTAGGATATTGTGAATCATCTTTATAATGATTTGAGAATCTTCCTCTACCATAAGTTAGGTGTAGGGTTGAATTTAGGAAATCATTAGTCCCTCTTCCAAAGTTTTCAATTATTTTTCATTTTTAGTGTTATATCCGATTAATTCTAAATAGATGTAGATAGGGGATTTAAAATGATACCTAAATATTACCCTACATCTTTTCTTGCTTGGGTTACCTTTTGAAGCACCATCAAAATTTAGATTTAAAGGATTAATGGGAGGGGGGTTCGAGGATAAGGGTATAGGAATTACAATAGGGTGAAGAGATGGGGTAATCATGACTTTTGGAGTAGGGAACTAGCTGTGAAGTAGTATTTCCCACTCACCTAAGGATTTTTGGTCTTCATCTGACTAGGGCTACACAACAATATATTCCTCTACATTTTTCTAAACTATGATCCAAAGAGAGTCATGAGGGAGGGAGATATTCTTGGATATGTGAAGATTTTTCTCTTTCTAAATAGCCTAAAGGAGAGGTATTATAAGGAGAGTCTATATGTGGTTCAATATAGGATTATTAAAATAAAGATCCCTCTAATTGTTAATAGTTTGAGGGGTATTGGATATATCATGATCTGATCTCTTCATCCTCGCTTTTAGATCACTCCATAGATGATTGAAATAGGGGAAAATATTGAATAGTTTCTCCATTTATTTAGCTTATTGAAGGAATAGAGAACAATAGGACAAGCCCATATGTAGAAAATCTATTGTAGGTTAACCCGATAATGCAATATAAATCAAAGAAGAATACTATAACCTACTTCTACTATCAATTTGTGGAAGCTTAAAGATCGAGCTGAACAATATAACCAGAAGAAGAAGAATCAATGCACAATACACATGAAAATACTTTGGAAAAAGCCTCAACTAAAAACCCAACTATCTATATTATCATAAAAGGTGGAAATACATAGGAATTATACAAAGCCTTAGCTCTCACAGCTAGCTAGCTCTCAGTACAATCCTCACATATGCTCACAGGTAATCATGGCTTATCACAAGCCTTCCTCTCTGCCCTCTAAGCTCCTATTTCCTTGCACTGTTCCTCTGGGATGATCTCCTTCAACCAAGTGGAAAAACTCAATTTACCAAGTGGATGATATCCTGATCTCACACACTGTCAGAATAGTGCAATCCTCAAGGAATTGATTCCTTTTGCATGCATGAGTTTTCTTTATAAGAAAACACATGCAAATGATAGTACACTGTCCTTGACATTTAGCTCAACTGGGCCTTTCTCAGAATAGACATGCACGAGTTTCTGATGAGGGAATATTTAGTTAACTGGAGTACACTAGTTGAGTGCATGCATGCATCTACTGACTGTTAACTCACCATTAGTTCCTCAAACAATTTGGAATTAATTTAACTGGACTTAACTCAGTAAACTGAGTTAACTAATTACAACTCAAATATAACTCAATCTTATCTCCTTAATTTAAGGGATAACTCTTGCATGACTTCAGAAAGACTTCTAACTTGAATTTCTCCAACTAATTAAGTCAAAATACCTTAATTAATTATTTTCAAGTAGTTGTTAAGACTAAATTTTATTTTAATGCACAATTTAATTCAAGGACAAATTAAATTGGAATATTCTTGTTGCCATATTTCAACACTCCCTCTCAACAAGAAAGGGATTATCTGCCACCCCGATCCTGTCTCTATGGAACTCAAATTTACACTTTGACAATGCGTTTGTCAAAATGTCAGCATCTTGCTCCTCTGTCAAAATATACTATAGCAACATGATCCTCCCATCATCAACAACTTGCTTTACCTTGTAAAGCCAATGGGAACTCACAACTGACTTGTTCTCTAGTCTCGGAACCACATCCCAAACACTATTACGAAATATGGAATCATACTCCTCCACCATAGCATCAACCCAAATCGACTGCTGCACTACTTCCTCAAAGGAAGATGGCTCGGTCTCAACACATTCCCCAACAAGGGCCATGTATCTAGTGTACCTGTCAGGTGACCTCCTCTATTTGCACTGAGAATATGGTGCTCCCAAATTCTCTCTCACATCCTTCAACAATTTATCAGCTTCTCTTGTGCACTTCCGTCCATCTATGGAAGACTCTGCTTGAGTGGATGTCTCCACTCCTGGAACATCTACATGCAGCTGCTACACATCAGTCTGAGGTTCCTCCTCCTTAGGAACCAACAGTTCCTCCACAACTTGTAGTTGGAGCTCCCTCTCAAGGGAAACTCACATGGTCTTCTGCTCATCAAACTTGAGATCTCTACAAACCACTATCCTCCGACTGGTGGGCAAGTACACCTGATAGTTGTGAGGTGTATCAGTGTACTCCACAAGTATCCCCAACTCTATTGTAGGCTCAAGCTTATTCCATGCATCCTTTGTCACATGGCAATATTCCAGTGACCCAAAGATCCTGAAGTGACCCACATCTGGTCTCTTACCAGAGAAAGCTTCCTCTAGTGTCTTCATCCCAAGTATGCGATGTGGGCTTCTATTCTCCAAATAGACTGTTGTGTTGCATGCCTCAGCCCATAAGTGAAGTGGTAGGCCTTGGTCATGCAACATTGCCCATGTTGCCCCTACAATAGTTATGTTCTTCCTCTCGGACACCCTATTATGATGTGGGTTATGAGGTGTCATCAACTCTCGTTTAATTCCTTCCACTGCATAGAAGTCCTTAAACTCTTGAGAGACATATTCTCCATCGTTGTCACTTCTCAAGGCCTTGATCTTCTTCCCTAACTCTTTCTCGACCAAATCTTTTAACTCACAAAACTTTGTGAAGGTTTGGTCCTTCTTCTGCATGTAATAAATCCATCATTTATGAGAATAATCATCAATGAATATCACATAATACCTTTTCTTTGCTGTGGATGCCGTTGAGAATGGTCCACACACATTAGTATGAACTCCCTCTAAGATAGCCTTTGCTCGACTGTGTCGACCATGAAAGGAAGACTTGGTCTACTTTCCCAAGTTACAACCTTTGCATGTGTCAACTTGCTCAAGTTCACCTTTGGGAAGTCATGTAGATATCTGTTGCATTATCTTAAAAGCCCCATGATGCAAATGGCCCAACCGCCTGTGCCACAACTCACTAATGTCTTGGCTTTGCACCATTTCTGCTTTCGTACTCAATGCTGCATAATCATCTACCTCTAGTTTATAGAGATTCTTCACCTGAATCCCTATCCTCTTGGTCTAACCTATGGTTATGTGTCTTAGGAACACCTTTCCTTTACTGAAGATAATATTGTAGCCTTTGTCCTCTAGCATCGTGACCGATAGCAAGTTCTTCTTCAGTCCATGAACATACTTCACATCTGTCAAGGTGATAGGAGCTCCATGCTCCCTCTAAAAAGCAATCATGCCCACTCCTAAAACATTATACCTTCCGTTGTCACCCATCTCTATGCGCATCTTGAGGTCTTTCTCCTCCAAGGTACTGAATAAATTTTTATCACCGATCATGTGGAATGAGGCTCCACTGTCAAGATATCAGACACAACCCATCATCGATGACACCATGCATGTGATGAGGGTAAAGTCAATTTTGAACTGAGAGGCTAGTGCCTCACCTTCTGATCCTTCTGACGATCCCTTCCTAGACTTCTTTGATGGGCAATTAGTCACATAATGTCCCATCTCATGACAATTAAAGCATCTCACTTTAGACTTTTCATCTTTCTTCCCTCCATAAGAAGAATACGATTTTGAATGGGAAGCCTTCCCCTTCCCTTTCCTTGCCTTACTTGCTAAGGCCAGATTTTCTTCATCATCATTCTTGGATGAAGAACCATCTCGTGTGCTCCTCCTAATCTCCTCCTGCATTAGATCCAACCACAGTCATTCCCAATCCAACAATTTCTCCCTTCCATTCACAGAGTCCTGGTAGCTATTCCAACTCTTTGGAAGGCCAACGAGAGCGAGGTTCACCATATCATCATTGGCAGTAGTTATTCCCACACTACCAAGCTTATCTATGCAGGTGGTGAGATTGTTCAGATATGTGGAAATACTATCGCCCTTCTCCATCTTCATCCTTCGAAGCTTATCCTTGAGCACCAATTTCCTCTAGTTTCTATTGTTCTGGTAGAGGTCCTTCAATGTCTTTCACATTGAAAATGTAGTATCCTTCCCATGGAGACTCGAGACAATATGGTCTCAAACTCCCTCAAGGATGATCCGTCTCACCTTCGCCACACACTTCTTCGACTCAACCAACTCTTGTGCATCAGTTGAAGCTGGCTTTTGGATTTCTTGATCAATGAATTCCTTCAAGCCATTGTCTTCTAATATAGTGTCCATTCTATCTTTCCATGTTATGTAATTCGAGCTACCTTCCAAGGCATACATGAGTCTCAAGCCATAGAACGCCATTGGCCAACCTTGAAGCATGATATGAATTTGATTTTCACCTACAACCCCGAACTTTAGACTTCGAATTCTCTTCTCTGTATACTGTTCACAACTTCGATAAACTTGGCTCTGATACCATGTAGAAAATCTGTTGTAGGTTAACCCGATAATGCAATATAAATCAAAGAAGAATACTATAAGCTACTTCTATTATCAATTTGCAAAAGCTTTTAGATAGAGTTGAATCAAGCTGAACAATATCACCAGAAGAAGAAGAATCAATGCACAATACACATAAAAATACTTTGGGGAAAGCCTCAGCTAAAAACACCACCATATGTATTATCATACAAGGTGGAAATACATAAGAATTATACAAAGCCTTAGCTCTCACAGCTAGCTAGCTCTCAGTACAATCCTCATAGATGCTCACAGGAAATCCTGGATTCTCACAAGCCTTCCTCTTTGCCCTCCAAGCTCCTATTTCCTTGCATTGTTCCTCTGGGATGATCTCCTTCAACCAAGTGGAAAAACTCAATTTACCATGTGGATGATCTCCTGATCTCACACACTGTCAGAACTACGCAATCCTCAAGGAATTGATTCCTTCTGCATGCATGAGTTTTCTTTATAGGAAAACACATGCAACTGATAGGACACTATCCTTGACATTTAGCTCAATTGGGTCTTTCTCAGAATAGACATGCACAAGTTTCTGATGAGGGAATCTTTAGTTAACTGGAGTACACTAGTTGAGTGCATGCATGCATCAACTTACTGTTAACTCACCATTAGTTCCTCAAACAATTTGGAACTAATTTAACTGGACTTAACTCAATAAACGGAGTTAACTAATTAGAACTCAAATATAACTCAACCTTATCTCCTTAATTTAAGGGATAACTCTTGCATGACTTCAGAAAGACTTCTAACTTGAATTTCTCCAACTAATTAAGTCAAAATAACTTAATTAATTATTTTCAAGTAGCTGTTAAGACTAAATTCAATTTTAATTCACAATTTAAATCAAGGACAAATTAAATTGGAATATTCTTGTTGCCACATTTCAACACCATATGCTTTCATTTCTAAATGTTTTCCTAGTTTTATGGTTTCCCTTGAATTAGGAGCCATAAGAAGATGGAAAATTTTAGCCATAGATTTCTCTACTAGATGCATCTCCAGATGGAATGTTTTGGTAATTATTTGAGACCCTATTTAAGACTATAGGCCTCACAAATTGGAAAGGAACCATTTTGTCCATAAAACCATCAAAAGTTATTGGCTAAGTTGGATATCTTGACGAGTCTTTTCTAAAGGTTTCACCAAAATTTTCACCAAGTCTCCTCCTTAGGCCCAGGGTTCCATTCCCTAAGAATTAACAATGAGATCCATGTTTGATTTGAATTAGAGTCATCCCAGTAGTATTTTACATTATGAAGGCTTTGGGAATTCACGTGGAGGCATAGATCTCTTAAGTCATTTTGATCTTGTAATTTTGGGAGTTGTTGCCATGATTCCTCCCAAAACATCTTTGATTATACATCACATACTTCCCAATAGAAATGTTGATGTATTAAATGCATTCCTTTCTTGCTAGATTTCGATTGGAGAAGCTTGATTGGGAGAAGGGAATTCATTTGAGCTTCCCAATATGATTTTTTTTTCATATTTTCTCATCTAGATAGATTCCCAAAGGTCTTTACCACCTTGGATCATATGCCACAGATATTGGATCACAAAAATATAGTTGAAGGATATCTTATCCCTAAACCTCCCTTCAGTTTAGGTTTGAAAAATATTATCCCAAGCTCTAAGTATCCATTTATTTTCCCAATTTTTCTCTTCCCCATATGAGAGACCAATGTAGCCTCTTGATTAAGTTAAGGATGCAGGAGTGAGTCATGGTGTAGTCCATAGATAGTTTTCAAATCCTATAGAACCAAATTGAGGAGGAATAGCCTTCTTTCCATGTTTGGCGATTGCGAGGTCGAAATGGTTAACTTGTTGTTGAATTTGGTGATGAGATCCTCCCATAGACTGACTTTGAGGGAACTATCCACAAGAAATGCTCCTAGGAATTTTGCTGGAGATTTTTTGATTTGGAAACTAGGCATCTTTGCAAGATGTTTTTGCACAGCCAAATACAAATTGATGAAAAAAATTGATATTTAGTTGTGTGTATTTCTATACATGAGGAAAGAGATAAGTCCTCTAGAATATGACGAAATCATTTTTCTTGTTTAATAGTTCGAATGCCCATACCCAAGGTATCATCTACAAATATTTAGTGTGATAAAGGGAGATCATCACTAAATAGACAAAATCCTTTGATTATTTTCTCCTAAAATGTTTTTTTGAATGCTTGACCAAGACCCTATGCTACAATAATAAAGAGAAAAGGTGGCATTGGATATCCTTATCAGATACCATAAGATTTTGAATATGAGGTAGTAGGTGATCCACTTAGAAACGTGGAGAAAAAGGCTTCAGAGACAAGGCCCTTGATCCAAAATATCTAGTCAAGGTCGCAGACAAAGGCATAGAGAATTCTAAAGACATAACTATAATTAAGTTTATCAAATGCCTCAGAGAGATCAAGTTTTATAAGAACGATAGGTTTCTTGGAGGATTTAAAAGAGTGAATGGTTTCATGTGCAATCATTATACCATCCATGATTTGACACCCCTCCACATATCCAGTTTTTCTTGTTGAAATGTGTTGAGGTGGGATAGGTTTTGAGGCGTTTGGCTATTATTTTATGTGATCAATTTGTATATTACATGACAGAGAGTAATGACACAAAAGTTTCTGGTGTCTTCAACTTAGATATAATATTATGTCAACCTAGACGGCTCATGTATTGTCCTTGACGTCAAACTGGATGTCAACTTGTCATATTATGTCATCATGATTGTATAGGTGTTACAAGAGTTTTTTGAAGTATTGCAGGTCATATTAATGTTCATACAGGTGATGTAAAGAATGAGGAAGTGTATTGACATGCTTCATTTGAGAAAATTTGAAAATGTGAAGATTGCAAATCCATGCGCAACTTTTGTGAAGGAAAGTCATGTACATAAATAGTTTTTATGAACAAGAGTGATGTACACAACCCTGCACATGGAAAATAAAAAACCATGAGCATTTCCCATGGTAATATCCCATAGTTTTGTATTTCCAACATCTATCTTATCCCATTAACAATTTCCAATACAGATACCATGGATTTTCCTGAGATATTAGCAAGGCACAAAGGTTATAAAAGAAGCAGATCAAGTAGAAAGTTTTAATTTTTGATGACCTATTTGATATGATTTGGTTTGGAAGAGGTGTGCACCAGGGCACATGGAGAAGGCCCATATCTGATTATTCAATGAGAGATGTGAAGATGTTTTAGAGAACTAATGGATGTGTTTTTTCCAGGTGTAATTATGGGAAAGTGTTTTGTTAGAAATAATACTGAGAGGGGGGGTGAATCAGTATTATCAAATTCTTTTCAATATATCTTCCAGATTTATACTTTGATTTATTCTTCAGATATTGATCATTAGATTGTATGTCAGTACCATATAATAATGAGCAAGAACAAGAAAAACAGATAATCACACCAAAGAACACCAGATATAAGGTGGAAACCCAATGTGGGTGAAAAACACCTGCTGCAATATGTCTCTATCTTCTTTCAATTAGAAACTTCTTTTACAATGATTTTGTATTGGTGTAGTCCTTTACCAGTACGCAGGCTGCAACCTGCTAAGAGCTACAACCCTCTCTCATTTTCCAGTCTCTCCTGGAAGGGAGCTACAACCCCCCTTAGCTCTTATACTAGCTGATCTACTAGTATGTAGGTGCTGACCTACTTCTTTTCTTCCGAGGACCACTTTTCATAAATTTTCAAACTGGATCCATGAACATCAAATAACTATCAAGTACATGTGAATCAACCAATCTCCTTTTTCAGTCAACCAATGAATCAACCAATAACTTCTCAGAATGCAGTAACTAGATCAACAATACCAGTAATCTAAACCCAGAACTCTTCAGCAAAAGATAAAAGATAGCCAACAAATATTTCAAGAAAAGTTCGTAACTTCACCAATAGAAGCCTGCGAATATCTGCAGCTCTTCTGTGTCTAAACTGTGCAAATCCGCACCCGGTCTTCTTCTGCTTTGCATTCCTCTGCACCTATTCCTTCTGCTGCACTGCGTACCTCTGCTTAGATCCGCACCTGCACTGTCTGCCTGGCAGCATACCTCCGCACCTGGTCCTTCTATTTTTCTGTGGACCCCCGCACCTACACCTTCTGCTGCGCTACGGGCCCCCGCACCTACGCTGTGGATCGCCTGCGGACCTCTGAATAGAGCTAAATTATTAGTCCTCCAATGTGCCTCAGAAAGTCAGATCCACAGATCTAATCATGCGCCCGAGAGATCACGACCTATCAATAGATTCGCCTTAAATTTCACCTTGATTTAGATCTAGCTTTTAAAACCGATCACCAAAAATTTCAGATCTTAAGATATTCAAATTTCACAAGTGACTAGCCAGGTGAACTCATTTCCTTTTTTATAGGCAAGCCCTTATTCACACCATGGGACAAAACCATCCAAAACCAATACAAGGGATCCAAACTGGGGTTCAATAATTTAGATCCTATACCACAGGCCAAAACCATAGGATCATGAACGTCGGGCTAAATACCATGGGCTAGACATAAGAATTCCCATGTGTGCGTGCTTTCTCTGCATTGGAGTGAGTAGACTAGCGTCCACACCTTCTATTCAGATAACCTGCGGACATGACCGCACTTGGTGAACGGCGTGCCTGCTGGTCCGCACCTTTTGAACGGTGTACTTGCGAACCCCTTATTTTCCATCATTTTGAGAGCCAGAACAAAGATTTGCCACTTGAGTGAGTTGCCATCAAGTACAACACTTGTGCCATAGCACCAAACCTGAATCATAATGCCAACAATCTCCCCCTTTGGACTTGATGGCAACCCCAAGATCCTCAAATTCATTCTTCCCCTTTGACATCAAGGGCAAAGGGTGGACCAAGATATTCTCTTCCTTTGCTATCCATACTCCCCCTAAGTGCCTGCCGAAATTTCTGAATGAGCTCCCCCTGACTATAGACCAGATCTGCAAAAGAAAAATTCTTCAAGAAGAACCATAATCTACTATACACCATACATGACCTTGACAAGAGAGATAGAGACATATTAGCAGCAATATTCAGATCAGCATCCATGTTCTCCTTCTGTACTTTCTCCTCCAAGATCTTCTACCATAATGCCAACAATGCATTATTAGAAGAATATATGCTCCCCCTGAACCTATGCCATTCGATCTTCGATCAATCCATAACCCAGCAAATGTACGTGTATACCCCATATGAAACTCGTGTACAACCAACAATCTCTAAAACAGATGAGATTCAACAACAAGATGATGCATCAACTACCCCCAGCTTTTGCCTGAGGTATTCAAAGGTCTCCCTGGGCAATGGTTTGGTGAGTATATCAGCAACCTGTTCCTTAGAAGGAACATACTCCAACTTAACCTTTTGTTCAAGCACTTGTTCCTGAAGAAAATGATATTTGATATGTATATGCTTGGTCTTTGAATGCATGACTGGGTTCTTTGAAATGCTGATAGAACTTGTATTATCACATAGGATGGAGATAGGTGGTGTACAAGTGATTTGAAAATCCTGCAAGGTCTGCATCATCCAAAGGAGTTGAGTGCAGCAAGATGCAGCGGCCACATATTCCGCTTCAGCTGTAGATAAAACAATCGAACTCTGTTTCTTGCTGAACCAAGATACTAATCTGGAACCCATAAAAAATGCACCACCACTTGTGCTTTTCTTGTCATCCACGCTTTCGGCCCAATCTGCATCTGTATAAGCATGAAGTGTGAGATCTGTATCTCTAAGATACCATAAGCCATAGTTTTGAGTTCCTTGAAGGTACTTGAAGATTCTCTTAACTGCCTGAAGATGAGTTTCCTTGGGATTTGCTTGAAATCTTCCAACTATTCCCACTACATGCATGATGTCTGGTCGGGTACCTGTCAAATAAAGTATACTTCCAATCATGGATCTATAGGTTGGTTGATGCATTGCTGCTGATTCATCATTTTCACTAAGGCTACATCCTGTAACCATAGGGGTACATACTGGTTTTGAATCTTCCATGCCATACTTCTTCAAAATCTGCTTGAGGTACCTGGTTTGAGACAAAAAGATACCGCCTTCATTTTGTTGGATTTGTAGACCAAGAAAATATGTCAACTCTCCAAGTAATGAAATTTTGAATTCTTTCTGCATCACCAAGGCAAAGTTTTGACTCATAGTTTCTTCATTGCTACCAAAGATAATATCATCTACATACACAACAAGTATTAGCAATTTGTCATTTACAACTTTTACATAAAGATTGCTATCTGTTGATCCCTTTGAAAAGCCTTGTTGATGAAGAGATTTGTCCAAATGATAGTACCAAGCCCTTGGAGCCTGTTTAAGACCATAGAGAGCCTTTTTCAGTCTCCATACAAGATTTGGATCATTCCCAAGAATGAAACCATCTGGCTGCTCAATGTACACTTCTTCTTCTAAGTCTCCATTCAGAAAGGCTGATTTGACGTCCATTTGAAATACTTTGAACTTCTGAAAGCTTGAGAGAGCAAGGAACATTCGGATGGCCTCAAGTCTTGAAACAGGAGCAAAAGTTTCTTCAAAGTCTATTCCTTCTTGTTGAGCATACCCTTTACAAACAAGTCTGGCCTTGTTTCTAATTTCTTCCCCATTTTCATTCAACTTATTTTTGAAGACGCATTTTGTCCCTATGACATTCTTATCTTTTGGTCTAGGAACCAACTCCCAAGTGTTGTTCTTTTCGATCTACTCAATTTCTTCATCCATTGCCTTGACCCAACATTCATCTTTGCATGCCTCTCTTACATTTTGTGGTTCAGTGGAGGAGAGTAATGCCAAATAGCTTGAAGCTTCTGCAATTGTTCTTCTTGTTTGTACGCCTGCCTCCTTTTGCCCCAAGATTTGAGATTCTGGATTATTCTTTTGAACATACCTGGATGGAGTCTTCTCTTCTATCCTTGTCTGTTCCTCTGGTGCCTCTTGAGGTTCTTCTTCATCTTCAGTCTGATTTGGAGGGTAGTCTTCACCCTCTTCAATATTTTCATAATTTACTTGCCTAGGAATGTTTCCTTTTTCATCAACCACCACATCAATGCTGTCAACAATTCTTCCAAGTCTTTTATTCTAACACTTATATGCTTTGATGTGAGGAGAATAACCAAGGAGAATGCCTTCATCTGCTCTAGGTTCAAGTTTGCCAAGTTGTTCATCATTATTGTTAATATAGCATTTGCTTCCAAAAATTTTGAAATGCTTTACCGAAGGAGTCTCACCATACCAGAGCTCATGAGGAGTTTGAGTGCTGTTCACTCAGACATTTGTTTTGTTGAGAATAACAACTGCAGCAAATGCAGCTTCACCCCAGAAAGTTGCAGGAGTTCCAGACTCATCAAGCATAGCACGAGCCATTTGTTGAACCGTTCTGTTCATCCTTTCCACCACTCCATTTTGCTGAGGAGTCCTAGCTGTAGAGAATTCCCTTCTTATTCCATGTTCTTCACAGAAATTGAAAAATTCATTTGAGGTAAACTCCCCACCTCTGTCAGACCTGAGGCACTTAATTTTGTGATTTGATTCGTTTTCAACCAAGGCTTTGAAAGATTTGAATTTTTCGAATGCTTCGTCCTTGTGTTTCATAAGTCCTAACCAAATCATCGTGGAGAAGTCGTCAATGAATAATATAAAGTATTCTTCTCCTCGAGGTGACCTTGTCCTAAATGGACCACATACTTCTGTATGGACTAGTTCAAGAGGCCTGCTGGCTGATCCTTCCTTCTCAGGGAAGTTAGTTCTAGTTTTCTTACCAAACTAACATGATTTGCATATGGTGTTGCCTGGAATTTTGATGTCTGGAAGACCACGAACTGCCTGGTATTTGCATGCTTTCCTTATTTGTGAAAATCTTAGATGCCCCAACCTCCGGTGCCATAACCAGTGTTCATCATCCTTGCTCAAATAGCATTGTTGTTGTCCTTCTTCAAATATGTATAAGTTATTTGGAGTTCTTCTGCCTTTGATCACTGTTTTTCCTGTATCAAGATCACGAACACTACATCCATTTGATTGAAATATTACCTCAGTTCCTTGATCGCACATCTGACTGACACTCAGTAGATTATGCTTCAAGCCATCAACATACAGGACATTTCCAGCTTTGACCTTTTCTTTCAACTGAGCAGTGCCTTTTCCTTTTATGACTCTAGGGGTATCATTTCCAAAAGAAACTTTCTTTCCCTTTTCTAAAGCACTATATTATTCAAGTTTTTCTTTATCACCTGTCATATGCTTCAAACATCCGATGTCGATGTACCATTGATTTTCTTGTCCTTCTGCATAAAAAGCTATCCCACATCTTTCTGGTTGTGGTTCCTTTATTCTCCATGTTTTGGTACTTGAGGCTTGTTCCTTTGTCTGCCAAAACCTGCTCCTACATTCAGAATCTTCATGACCAAAGTTATTACAAATAGAACATTCAATTTCACTTTCAAGGGCCGAAAAGTTGTTATAGGTCCTTTTCGTGATCCCAGTCATACTCCTTTGTTTTTTGAGCTTCTCTAGTCATGATTGTTTTATAGGCAACACATTGAGCTGCTTTGTGGCAAAAGTTATGGCAAGAGAAACATTGGCCATTGAAGAAACTTCTACGATTATCAAATCTACCTACCAAATGATTGTAGTTTCTATTGTCATCCATTCTTGAGGCAAATTGAGAATATTTTACCTGTGGTTGGTTGTAGCTTTTGTTCATCCTTAAGGTGGATTGCCCCTGATTTACCTGGTAGTATTTGTTTATTCTTGATGTAATTCATCCCTGTTTTACCTGGTGATCTCCATTGGGCTTTTGCTTATTCCTCCTTGCTGCATTGAGATAACTCTTTGAGGTGGATGCTTGAGAGGCTTCTCCATTATACCCCAGACCTGTCTTGATTAGTGGAGAACGCTGTACATTGATAATCTCATCCAGAGTTTCAGATCCTTTAACAAATTTAAGATTGAGAGCCTTTGTTTTCTCAATTTCTTTTCTAAGGCCAACAATTTCACATTCTAACTTCTCAAGACATTTTTCTTTTTCATCAAGTTGGAATTGCAGAGTATCAATGATCACATTCTTTTCTTGTAAACATGTTTTGAGTCTAGAAATCTCTTCATAAAATCCATCCACATCTATAGCATCCATGTAATCATCATCTTCAAAAGCCATTAAAAGTTTATAGTTATTACCTCGTTCATCTTCATCACTATTTGAAAGACCATCACTATCTTCATGAGTGTAGTAACTTTTCTTAGTTACATTCTGTTTCTTGTTCCATCTAACACGTTCCTTCCCTTTGTCAGTTTTATCCTTATGAGGACATTTGGCAGCATAGTGACCGACTCTCCCACAAGCAAAACATTTGAAAGGTAACTTACCTCTGAATCTTCCAGTACCCCGTTGAAGGTTTTTGACAAAATTTGATTCTTCTTCCTCTTTTGACGCATGTCCTAACTCATAGTAGTCTCCTTTGCCTGAAGCCTTGAAAGCTGCTTCTCTCCTGTCTAATGGTCCTCCTTTCCTCATTTCATAAGCAGTTAGAATCCTGTGTAGTTGTGACATGGTAAGGTTTCGAAGATTCTCCTTTTCTTCTATTGCAGAAACTTTAGATTCAAACCTAAGGGACAAAGATCTTAGAACTTTTTCAACCACAACAGCCTCTTTTATTTCTTCACCCAAGTTTTTCATACAATTAACAATCTCATCCACACGAAGGAAATAGTTAGCCACACTTTCATCATTGTGCATTCTGATATTTTCATACTAAATCCTGAGGGTTTGAAGTTTTGCTCGTTTTACCTATTCATCTCCTTCATAGTTAAGAACAATCTTGTCCCATATTTCTTTTGCAGATTTATACTGCATTACCTTGAAAAATTCTAATTGAGATAGGCATCCTAATAGGGTATTGACTGCTTTTGCATTTTTTTCATATTTCTTCTTCTCAACCAGATCTGTAGGAGTTGCTGAAGGAAAGGTGTACCCTGTATCTATGATATCCGAGACTTTTGTGCTAAGTGATTGAAGATAGGCAGTAACTCTTACCTTCCAATATACGAAGTTTGTCCCATCAAAAATCGGTGGCCTGATAGATGCTTCCCTCTTGTAGTTGCTCATGAAGATGGATCTTCCTCCAAGCGATCAAGCTTCGTCAGAAGGACCTACTCTGATTCCAATTGTTGGAAATAATACTGAGAGGGGGGGGTGAATCAGTATTATCAAATTCTTTTCAATATATCTTCCAGATTTATACTTTGATTTATTCTTCAGATATTGATCATTAGATTGTATGTCAGTACCATATAATAATGAGCAAGAACAAGAAAAATAGATAATCACACCAAAGAACACCAGATATAAGGTGGAAACCCAATGTGGGTGAAAACCACCTGCTGCAATATGTCTCTATCTTCTTTCAATTAGAAACTTCTTTTACAATGATTTTGTACTGGTGCAATCCTTTACCAGTATGCAGGCTGCAACCTGCTGAGAGCTACAACCCTCTCTCATCTTTCAGTCTCTCCTGGAAGGGAGCTACAACCCCCCTTAGCTCTTGTACTAGCTGATATACTAGTATATAGGTGCTGACCTACTTCTTTTCTTCCAAGGACCACTTTTCATAAATTTTCAAACTGGATCCATGAACATCAAATAATCATCAAGTACATGTGAATCAACCAATCTCCTTTTTCAATCAACCAATGAATCAACCAATAACTTCTCAGAATGCAGTAACCAGATCAGCAATACCAGTAATCTAAACCCAGAACTCTTCAGCAATAGATAAAAGACAGCCAACAAATATTTCAAGAAAAGTCCGCAACTTCACCAATAGAAGCTTGCGAATATCCGCAGCTCTTCTGTGTCTAAACTGTGCAGATCTGCACCTGGTCTTCTTCTGCCCTGCGTTCCTCCGCACCTACTCCTTCTGCGGCACTGCGTACCTCTGTTCAGATTCGCACCTGCACTGTCTGCCTGGCAGCGTACCTCCACACCTGGTCCTTCTATTTTGCTACGGACCCTCGCACCTGCACCTTTTGCTGCACTGCGGACCCCCACACTTGCGCTGTGGATCGCCTGCGGACCTCTGAATAGAGCCAAATTAACAGTCCTCCAATGTGCCTCAGATAGTCAAATCCACAGATCTAATCATGTGCCCGAGAGATCACGACCTATCAATAGATTCGCCTTAAATTTCACCTTGATTTAGATCTAGCTTTTGAAACTGATCACCCAAAATTTCAGATCTTATGATATTCAAATTTCACAAGTGACTAGCTAGGTGATCTCCTTTCCTTTTTTATAGGCAAGCCCTTATTCACACCATGGGAAAAAACCATCCAAAAGCAATACAAGGGATCCAAACCGGGGTTCAATAATTTAGATCCTATACCACGGGCCAAAACCATAGGATCATGAACGTCGGGCTAAATACCATGGGCTAGACATAATAATTCCCACGTGTGCGCACTTTCTCTGCATTGGAGTGAGTAGACTGGGGTCCGCACCTTCTGTTCAGATAACCTGTGGACATGACCGCACTTGGTGAACGGCGTGCCTGTGGGTCCACACCTTTTGAACAGTGTACCTGCGAACCCCTTATTTTCCATCATTTTGAGAGCCAGAACAAAGATTTAGCACTTGAGTGAGTTGCCATCAAGTACAACACCTGTGCCATAGCGCCAAACCTGAATCATAATGCCAACATGTTTAAGTTCCTAACAAATGAAGGATCAATGGTTATAGTGGAGCTATGATCTAAATGTATGTGCAGAGATATATGATTTTAACAGAGTTTGTATCCAAGACAAAAAGGACAAAAACTTATGTTGTCGATTGTCTTTTATCTATTAATAATTAGCTATGAAAAAGGTTGACATGCATAGTGTGTTAATGGGAATGAAATTTTAGAGATTTATGATGATAATGATGTGGTTGTAGCTGTAGTTGTTTCATATCCAAAGTTGAATTCATTGTGATATGTGATGTACTTTGAGGGTTTGATGTGTTGATATACGTATGTTATTTGTATTCTATAATATCACATACATACGTGGATCTTCCCTATAACAGTCATGTATATATTCTGAGTTAATAAGATTTTAATGTTGTTTCTTGATCTCAGTTGTCAGAAGTTGTCTTGTTACTGATTGATGCATATGATGATGGTAGATAATGTTTTCTTTGAATAGATAGAATGGCTTGGCTATGGTATTCAATGAATTGAGATCTATACATAGGTATTATGCATACATGGCACGCATATATGCATATCTATTTAATTAGAGTCGCCTATATAGTAGGATTTGATCAGGGTTCCTAATATTGGTTGGTTATGATAGTGGATTGGTTTTGTATTGTTTGTTGTTGATTGTTAAGGATGTCTTAATTAGGATGTTTGAAGTATGATAATATTGATTTATTGCTTATTTATATTGAGTTTGATCAATGATTTGGTTGTAGAGGGGTGTTTGGTACCTTGGTATTAAGCATAATGGATGGTGTGGGTCCAATTTGAAAATTTGATGAAAGGTGACCTACAAGTTTTGATGTGTGTTTTATTGAGATAGGCGGATCCAATATGAAAATTATGAAATGTTGTCCACAAAAGTGTTGAGGGATGGAGCCTTTAGTGAGGTATTTGTATATTTCATCTGGTGGTAGCTGATAAATTTAATGAGCGAGTAGGAGCTTCCCTATGGTAGGATCTGGTAAACTTGGTCATGGAGTAGTAGCTTCCTTCCTGTTGGAGCTAGAGAATTTGTGGAGGTTGTAGCCTCATGTAGATAGGAGCCTACATACTGGTAAGAATCTACACTAGTACAATATGTAATAAGATTCCTTTATAATAATAAAGAAGATAGAGCTAACACTAGTGGCGGTTTTCTCCCAAATTGGGTTTCCACCTAAAAATCTGATGTCCCTATGTGTTGATGTGTTGATTATGTGGTTTTGCCTTATGGTTTACATGCTATTATATTTAATGATGCAAAACATGCTTGTATATACTACATAATATTCAATTAATAATCCATGAATATTATGAAAAATAAGTAACTCACATATACACATTTTGCTTTCATTAAAGTCACATGCACACGCGGATTATCTAAAGAACAATAGCATATAAATATTTGAAAGTTTTTGTTGAAATATTAATTTAAACGAAATAACTATTCACCCCCCCCCCCCCCCCAAGCCCCCCTTCAGTGTTTCTAAAAATTGGTATCAGGTCGCATGTATCTCTAGTAAAGATTGATCACTTGAGAGCAAATCATAGATCATGGGAAATAAGTAGAAGACGAAGGCAACACAAAGGAAGACTTTAGTTTAGAACAACAATGAAAATTATAATGATGTATCAGGTGTGGTTGTAATATCAACAACGGTCATAGATAAAGGAAAAAAAATACTAGAGAAAGTCAGATATTCAGGAGCACCCCATTCTTTGTTGATTAAGGATGAGGAAGATAGTGAAGATAATGATCAGGAATCTTTAGGTATTGGTTTTTGTTTTAATTGTAGACCTGATGACCATTGCATGAATGATTTCCCATTTCCTTGCTCATGTAGTGATGATGATAATGAATCAACTAATATTTCTTTGTAGGTGATCCATGTGGCTCTAGAAACACTCAGAATTTAGAAGTGGCTCAAAAAAGGCTAAAAAATAAAATTTCTCATATTTCACCCAAACCAAGACTAGTTCGTAGTGCTTGTCATACTAATTGCAATGGCTAGAATAATGCTCAAATCTGAGTTCGTATGCTCAAGATATTTGGGGTGAAATTTTTGGTCAAACTAGGCCCAGTGGCAGCCACTAACGAGGAAACAACTTTCCATTTATCGGCGCACGAATTTCAGCAGCTATAAAGGGTGATTTTTCTACCTCGTTAATTTTGCTAGTGACCCTTAAAATCCACCAACAAGGTTTTTTCCACTTTGTTTTATGAAAATGAAAAAAATATATATAAAAAAGGGGTAGCGGGCCACCGCACTCACCAACCCCAACAAACTCATAATGAATATATATTGTATATGGAGGTGGGCCACCAAACAGTGGACCCGCAAACCAACCTGCCAAATGGCTGACCATTATTAACGACCCCAATCATATACATGTATATTTATGTATTAGCCAATGGCTATATCAAAACGGTCGAATAAAATGCAAGACCAATGGGGTTTGAACCCGCACCATCCGGATGGCTAGCTCACTCAATGCAGTGGTCCCATATCCAATACAAACGGTAAAAACATGACCACCACCCAAAATATAAACATTACCTCCGAAAAATATTTTAATAAAAAAAGATGTTGCCTAGGTATGGTTTTGAAACCAAGCCTCATGCACCCACCTTGGCCACACCACCAATGGCCCAAGTGGCCCAATGTTGAACTCTCTTCCCAATGAACATTACATAAAACAAAATCATTTGTGCACCCAAGAGGAGAGGAGGCTGAGGACAAGCAGTGGAACCAGGTGCAGAGGCAAACCCAGCCTAGGCAAGGCACGATTTTTTAGGCAGAGCATATTCTAAGGGAATATTCCATAGAATATTCCACAGAGTATTCCATGCAGAATCAGTGAAGAATCTAAAAGATTCATTGGAGGGTGATTTTTCAGAGTGTTAGTTTCATGCCAAGTTTATGCTCAAATGAAATAGAATTTCATAGGGAATGTGATGGTGTGGTCCATTTCCTCATCTGAGCAGCAGAATTTCAGGCAAACAATAGTGAGAAATCTTTGCAAAATCATGAGGAATCTAAAAGATTCCCTTGGAAGCTTATTTTTTATAGAGGCAGAATGATGTCAACTTTATAGTCATTTTTCTTAGAATTTCAAAGGGAGCACAAATTTCTACTCAGAATTTTTATTCGAGCAGCTGATTTTTAACCCATCTTCAGGAAGGAATCTTTGGGGAGAATCTTCAAGATTCCTGAGGGTCCAAATTTTGACGGTGTCAGAAAGGGGCAAAATTTATAGTCATTTGACACGATTTCGTGCCACGAATTCAACAATGATGTTTGTTTATGTAGTTGATTTTTTAATTTTTAGAACATTTTGGAAGTGGAGGTATATGATGTAGTGATGCCATGTTTTTTTTTTCTTTTGTTGAGATGATGATTTTTTTGTTGAGATCCTTATTATCATTATGTTGAAGGATACTTTTATGCCAAGTCACGTGAGAATTTGTTATCTTGTCATGCTAAAGGAGGGCCGATATGAGTGAGAATTACAGTATGAGAACATCTCATGGAGGGACATACTGATCTTGTTAAGGGAGTTTATCCTCGTAATGACAAAGAATATCCATTGTACATCATCATTTTGTAGGACTTAGTGAAGCAACCTTCCCACTCTTGACAACGAGCCTAGAGACATAACCCATACTAGGTGAACTCCATTATCAATATGTGTGTGTACTTTGATTTGATGGTCATCATTATGTTTCTTATTTAACGTATGCAGGTGTGGTTTTTCATACTCTTTAATACGCAGTTCTGCTAACGTCACAAAAGTAAAAGATATTGGTTAATTCTGGTAGTTGGAGACATTTGGATCAAGTTTCGTATTAGAGTAGTCTTCTCACTAATGCAATTGTGAGTGTGAATGATTGAACATATTGCTAGAAAGACATTGGAGGATGAGAGAGATATCTACGAGGCCTTCCACGGGATGTAAAAATTGGTATATTTAATGTATGCTAATTATGAAGAGAAGATGACAATAGAGGAATAGGAGAAAGAAAGAGCAGAGGACGATGCTCCATCTCCATCTTCCGGTGATTATTCATCTTCTTCATCGTCTTCTCTTCATTCATATTAAGAGATCAATCAAATCCTTCAAGCATAGAATGTTTAATTGAGGAGACTTCTATGAGAAGAAAAAGAGTAGAAGCAAAGATTGTAGCTCTAGTTATGAGACATGAAAGAGGCCTTGGAAAAATTGAAGCGCAACGAAGGCTTAGCATCACCTGCTTCAGAATCAACAATTGAGGTAAATAATGTTGTTCGTTCTTCAGTTTCATTTTCACATGATGTTATTTCTGGTTGAAGCCTTGAGGTACCCATTTCAGGAATCGACCTGAGACTCCTTACCAAGATGGGATACACTAAAGTAGAGTTCTCAAAGGTAGCAGAGGCCTTCAACACATTTTCAAAGCCATCAAGGAAAGAGGATGATTTGAACACATCAAAATCCTCCCATGACATTGCACATTGCAAAGGAAGAGCTAATGAAAGCTCTCATCACCAGGGCTGCACCAGGGTTATCGAGTGCTGGAAGAGAATGGGAACAAGAAAGAGGATGAGGTGTGAAAGGCCTTCTCAACATCAGGAAAAGAAGAAGGTTTGCTAGGTCTAGAAGAAGAATACCTTTTGCAATCATTGCAATAGAGGTGGACATCAAAGAGCCACATGTTGGAGGCTCCATTTAGAGCAACGTCTCAATGACACAACACCCATTTAGGAACTAGTTGGAAAAGTTGTTCAACAAGTGAATCATCTCCAGGATGATGACCCATTCACTTTTATGAGTGAGAGATGGTTTTACTAGATATGGTATCTTGTCATGGCCACATTTTTTAAATCATGTGTTGCGATAATTGTAAAAGTGATGATGTATTTTCCATTGCTTATTAAAGCAATGCCGATCTTTTGGCCTTTTATTAATAGCTGAGGTATTGATTTTTATTATGATGTAAACTCGACCAAAGAGTGTGTGTTATAAACTCTTGGCAAGTATGGGGATTCTTAGGTCAAGATTGGTCATGTAATTGAAAATGTAGTTTGCAATAATGTCTTACAGGTTTGCAGAGGATGTAGGTGTTGATTCATCACTTATGGCTCCGAAGAATAACGGTGATGGAGAAGGATGTGTGACTTGTGAGGACACGTGCAAAAAAGTTAACAGATCATTTGTAGATTATCATCATTCTTTTGGAGGACAAAAATCTCCTCAGTGGGGAGGAATGATCTAGCTGGCTCCAAAAATGATCAAAATTTAGAAGTGGCTCACAAAAGGCTCAAAATAAAAGTTCTTGTATTTTACCCAAAACAAGATGATATCATAGTGCTCTTCATCCTCATTCCAACGATGCGAATAATGCTCAAATCTAAGTTCGTATGCTTAAGATATTTATAGTTAAAGTTTTGGTCAAACTAAGCCCAATCACAGTCACTAATGAGGCAACAATTTGGCATTTACCGACGCACAAATTCTAGCTGTCGAATAGGGAGAATTTGCGACCTCGTTAATTTTTCCGGTGACCCTCAAAATTTGTCAACTGGGTTTTTTCCACATTGTTTTATGAAAATGAAAAAGAGTATATAAAAAGGAGTGGTGGGCCACCATCCTCTCCAACCTCAATGAACTCATAATGAATATATATTGTATATGGGGGTGGGCCGCCAAATCGGCAAACCCGCTAGCCAACCTACCAAATGGCTTACCAATATTAACGACCCTAAACATATACATGTATATTTATGTATTGGCCAATGGCTATATCAAAATGGAAACATAAAATGCAGGACCTAGAGGGTTTGAACCCTCTTTAGCCGAGTGGCCGACCCACCCAACATTGTGGTCCCATAACCAATACAAATGGTCAAGCATAACCATCGTCCAAAATGTAAACACCACCTCCCAAAAATCTTTTAAGAAAACAAAATGTTTCCCAGGTCAAGTTTTGATCTCGAGCATCGCACGCCCAACATGGCCACACCACCAATGACCCAAGTGGCCCAAGGTTGAACTCTTTGCCCAACGAACACTACATAAACTAAAATCAATTGTGCACCAAGGAGGAGAGGAGACCGAGAACAAGTAGCGAAGCTAGGTGCAAAGGAGAACCCAACCTAGGCAAGGCATGTTTTCCATAGAATATTCCATGCATAAGCAGTAAGGAATCTAAAATATTCCTTAAAGGGGATTTTTCATAGTGTCAAATTCATGCCAAGTTTATACTCAAACAAACCAAAATTTCAAAACAAACATGATGGTGTAGTATGTTTCCTCATCTGAGTAGTAGAATTTCAGTTAGTCATCAGTGAGGAATCTTTGCAGAATGTTGAGGAATCTAAAAGATTCCCTTAGAGGTTGATTTCTGATAGAGGCGGAATGATGCTAAATTTATAGTCATTTTTCTTATAATTTCACAAGGAGCAAAGTCATGTGCTTAGAATTTTCATCTGAGTAGTGGATTTTTCACCCATCTTCAAGAAGGAATATTTGGGGGAATCTCTGAGATTCTCGAGGGTCTATATTTTGATGATGTGAGAAAGGGGCCAAGTTTATGGTCGTTTGACATGATTTTTCACCACAAATTCAATGGTGATGTCCATTTGTGCAACTGATTTTTCCATTGTCAGACCATTCCAGAAGTGGAGGTTGTGCTATATTCTTTCCATGACTAGCCCCCCTAGTCGACTTGGGGGTTAGAGGGGGGGCAGAGCCTCCCCTTCGTTGCACTGACTACACAGCTGGGGGGTCATAGGGGGTTTAATGGGGGCGGTTAGCCCCCAAATTGTTTTGGACCCTATATTAGGTGGGCGGACCTACCTATGGTTTTTTGAATGGTTTTTGCACATGGTTTTGGGCACAATGGTTTTCGGTCCATGGTATTAGATACTTTGACATGTATATATATGTATTGTAACATTGAAAGGAACATAATGAAAAATCAAGTTGGTAGTCCTAATTTTGGGCTCTAGGGGAAAATCTTTGTGTATATGTGTTTTATGTGTTATGCTCTCGCATTGTTTATTTTTTAATGTTTTATAATTCGTATGTAGGTAATTTCTGTATGGTGGTAAAACCTACATTTTGCACCATGAATTCAATGGTGATGTCCATTTGTGCAGCTGATTTTTTCATTTTCATACCATTCCGGAAGTGGAGGTACATGATGTAGTGGTGCCATATTTTTTCTTTCATTTCACTGGGATGATGATTTTGTTATTGAGATCCTTGTTACCATTATGTTGAAGGATACTTGTATGCCATGTCATTTGAGAATTTATTGTCTTTTCATGCTAAAGGAGGGACCATATGAGTGAGAATTCATGTAGGAGAACATCTCATGGAGAGACATGCCACTCTTGTTGAGGGATTCTATCCTTGTAATGAAAAAGAATATCCCATGTACATCATCATCATTTTACAACATTTAATGAAGTGGCCTCCCCACTCTTGACACCGGGCCTGGAGACATAACCCACACTTGGTGAACTTCGTTATCAATGTGTGTGTGTACTTTAATTTGATGGTGGTCATTATGTCTCCTCTTCTTTAAATTATTCACATGTGGTTTTTCATACTCTTTCATATGCAATTCTGCTAACATAACATAACTAAAAGATCTTGGTTAATTCCAGTAGCTAGAGAGATCCAAATCATTTAGGTATAAGTGGAAGTAATCATTTTGTAAAGAAATCAAATTCAAATATAACGGCCTTAGAAGTGGATATTAAAAGGCTCATAGTTGAGGATAAATATTATCGAAAGTTATTACAATTTTTTGATGAAAAGGAGTGTCCCTACAAAGAAGAACTTATCATATTAAAAACTTAGCTGGAAGAAGGTAGAAAATTTGAAGAAGGAATGAAGAAGAAGTATAAGGAAATGGAAGATCATTTTCAAATACTAGAGGATGAAGTAGCTTCATAGAGAAATGAACTCGAAAATAAAATATCCCAGCTACAGGAGGTAACGAAAACTAAAGAAGAAGAAACAATAAAGGAGGTTAAAGAAAGAACTAGTTATTGTGAAGAACTTGAAGTAGAGATCATCTCTCTCAATAATGATCTTGAAAATTCAAACAAACGATATGAGGAGACACTTCAAGTATTTGAAGAACAATAAAATGAGTTTAAATAATAGATCATCGAGTAAGAACACAACTGGAAATGAAAAAAGGAGAAAAATAGCTTGAAGTAAGCATATTAGAAGGTAAATTAGCAGAAAAGAATAACCAAATGTCAAGATTTCAAGATAGCTAAAATATATTGGATAATTTAGTTAATAGTCAAAGGTCTCCCCCATTAAATTTGGCCTTGGTTTCCATGAAACTATGAAGGGAGAACGTACCTCACAAGCTTGTGTAGGAAATTATGAGGATAACAAGAAAACTCTGTAAATCTTGATAAAGAATTAAGAAGTCAACCAAACGAGCAACCAAGAAAAGTGAATCTTCAAAGTAAATCATTTTCTCCCAACAATATAAATAACAATGCATTCTCTCCCTTGATAAATGATATTGAATGTTATATCTGTCACAATTTTAGACACATTAAAACCAATTGTAAAAGCACATTCACAGGAATATCATCAGTTCTTAGGTACTCATGTTTCCTTAAAGGGTATTTTTTTCAATGTAATGTATTTAGTCACAAATATATTAATTGCACTAAGAGAAATATGAAGTAGAAATATTATGAATCTCTTGCCGCTTTCTCTGGTCATGTAAGGTGTTATACACGTAACAACGGTTTGGACATGCAACAAAAGAATGCAAGAACAAGAGAATGAATTCATATAAACAATAAATAGATTCCCTCCAAAGAAAGCATCCAGACAAGGATATCATTATCAAAAGATCTAAAAAATGTTAGAAAATTATATATTACGGAGCAATGGAACACATAAAATATTGCAGAAATATAAACACAAAAAACGCATAAAACAAGAGAGACACAGATAGACGTGGTTCACCCAGTTTGGGCTACGTCCACCCCGAACAACCAGTCCTTCCTTTCTATTATCCAGCAAAATGAAGAGACACAACCTACAATAGATCCACTGTAATATCCTCTGTTTTCTCTCACAGTCTCACCTCTCTGTTTCTCACTCATGGAATACACATCTATTTCACAGCCTCAAATACAATGCCCTCATACAAAGAGAGGGGTTTCCTTCTAGGGCAAAAAACCCTAAACTAAACATAAGTTCTACCATCATATCATCTGCCTAATCAACGACCCAGATTGACTAGAAATTACTATACTTTTACAAGGCAATTTTACATCTGTTTTTAGCTTCGGGGGCGCTGCCCCCGAGCCCCCGCTGGGGGACCACTGGTCCCCGGACCCCTCAACCAGGGGGATCTGCCCCCCTGGACCCCCATAGGGGGGACAAGTCCCCCCCGCACCCCCCCCGCATGGAGGGGTGTACAAACATCCTAGGGTATACATCCAGCTGAAACAAATACCTCTGAACAATCATGCTCCACATGCAACAATCTCCCACTTGGAGAATGATTGTAGCAACTCCACCGCTGCTTCATTTGCTGGACAATGACTCCTCTTTGGACCTAGTTGTTTCTCATCTTCATCATCATCCTTTAAGACCAATTGAAACTGAGAATGTTCTCAATTTCTTCTTGGTTACAACTTTTGTTAGCATATCTGCAGGATTTTGGCCAGTGTGTATCTTTTCCAGCTTCAACTCTCCATCTTCCAGCACTGATCGTATGAAATGGTACTTGAGCTGTATGTGTTTAGTCCTGGAATGAAATGCTGAGTTCTTTGCAAGATGAATGGCACTTTGGCTATCACTGTATAACGTGCCCATATCATGCTCATTACCCAATTCACCCATAAACCTTTGTAACCAAATCATTTCTTTACTAGCCTCTGTAGCAGCAACATACTCTACTTCTGTTGTTGAAAGTGCAACAACACTTTTGATTTTTGAAACCCATCTGATAGCTGTTCCACCAACAGTAAATACATATCCTGTAGTGCTCCTCCTGTTATCTGTCACCTGCCATATCTGCATCAACATATCCCTGTAGGGAAATGTTTGAACCACCAAAGCATAATGCTTGATTTGTGGTACCTTTAAAATATCTGAGAATCCATTTCACTGCCATCCAATGTTCCTTTCCTGGATTGTTCATGTACCTACTTACAACTCCCACTGCATGTGCAATATCAGGCCTTGCGCAGACCACTGAATACATTAAGCTTCCAACTGTTGATGCATATGGAACTTTAAACATATAATCCATGTCTTCTTGGGTCTTTGGGCACATTTCCTTACTAAGTTTGAAATGGCTAGCAAAAGGTGTACTAACTGGTTTTGCGTCTGTTATATGTCATTTCTTTCTTTCTTGATTGGCCCATTCATGCACATGACTGGAATCGCTGGAATCACTGGTCGAACTAAGCCTTCCATCGACCTTCCTGCTTCACTCAACCTCTCTTGCTGCCCATCTAGTTTTTGATTACCGCCGTAGATCTGCTCTATCCCCAGCCATCATACTCAGACTCATTTTGCTCATACTCCAGACCGCTCATACTCACTACATCTCTCTCTATACCCATCCTACCTTCTATCTAGCTATACACATCTAGAACACAGCTAGCTCCTCCCTATGGAAACATCACTATCTATCTAGCGATATACCGAGCTTATTGAACCAATCAACCAAGCAGACACTCAACCAATCAAAGCATATATGCCTAGCTCCATCAATCCATCCATAAAGCAAGGAGGTAGACTGAAATCAATCAGTCAATCAAGGTCCGGAGGTCTTGTCCGCTGAGGGCAAGGAAGCAGACTGCATTCCAGCCATCTTTTCAACACCTTTTGTATCTACTCATTTTGAGACAATGTTAATTTGTGATTTTTCCTGTCTTTAGTTATTCTCATGCCAAGGATTTGTTTTGCAGCTCCCAAATCCTTCATTGCAAATGAATTTGCCAATTTTCTTTTGAGCACATTTATTTCCTGCATGTTAGATCCTACAACAAGCATGTCATCTACATACAATAACAATATAATATAGCTTCCATCATTTTGCTTTTTCAGATAAACACAATGATCAGAGTGACATCTAGTATAACCTTGTTCAGACATAAACTTGTCAAATTATAGATACCACTGCCTTGGAGCCTGTTTTAAGCCATACAAGCTCTTCTTCAACCTGCACACTAGTTTCTCCTTCCCTTTCACTTCATATCCTTGTGGCTGCTGCATATATATCTCTTCCTCCAAATCCCATGGAGAAAGGTTGTCTTTACATCTAACTGCTCAAGATGCAAATATTCAACTACCACTAGACTTAAAATAGTTCTGATTGAAGTCATTTTAACAACAGGAGAGAATATTTCATCAAAATCAATACCTTTTTTTTGTGCAAACCCCTTCACCACAAGTCTAGCTTTGTACCTCTGTTTTCCTCCATCTTCTTCCTTCAGCTTGTAAACCCATTTATTCTGCAATGTAGTTTTACCTGCAGGCAACTTGACTAAGTCCCAAGTCTGGTTATGCATTAAGGAGTCCATCTCTTCTTCCATGGCTACCTCCCACTTCTTCCTGCTTTCAACCTGCATTGCTTCTTCATAACATTCGGGTTCACCGGAATCAGTCAACAATAAATAATATAATGAAGGAGAGTATCGTTCAGGGGGTCTACTTATCCTGGTAGATCTTCTAACACCACTTTCAGGTGTTTGGGGTGCCTGTTGCTATTGTGGTGGTTGCTGCTGTTGTGGTTGTTGATTATTATTATTTTCAGGCACCTTTACTTTTTCAGTGATTTCATCAAGAACTGCGTATTCCTTGTTTTCTTTTTCCTCTTTCTTTTCCTGCAACTGATTATTATACAAGACCTTTTCATTGAATATTACTTCTTTGCTCCTAATGATTTTGTGATTTTCATAATCATATAAGCGATAACCAAAATCATTAACACCATATCCAATAAAGGTACATTTATTTGACTTTGCCTCAAGCTTTGTTCTGTTTTCTTTATCAATATGGACAAAGGCCTCACAACCAAAAGAATTTAAAAAAGAGTAGTTTACCCTTTTACCTGTCCATGCTTCCTCCGGAACACCACCATGCAAGGAACTTGAAGGCCCTCTGTTTATTAGATAAACAACAGTATCTACAGCATCTGCCTAAAACTGTAAAGGCAATCCTGCATGCAATCTCATGCACCTTGCACGCTCCATGATTTTTCTATTCATCTTTTTTGACACACCATTTTCTTGTGGTGTTCTTGGAACTATCTTCTCTCTGCAAATTCCATGCTCTGAACAGTACCTATCAAACTCTTTGCTGCAATATTCACCTCCATTTTCTGATCTAAGACACTTCAATTTCTTTCCTGTCTCAATCTCAACCAAAGCTTTCCATTTCTTGAAAGTATCAAATACATCAGATTTATTCTTAATACAATAAATCCAGGTTTTTCTAGTTGCATCATCAATAAAAGTAACATAATAATGAGAGCCATTGAGAGATGATACCTGAGCAGGTCCCCATAAATCTGTATGCACAAGCTCTAATTTTTCATTCTTCTTTTCTTTCCCAACTCTGAGAAATCTGACTCTCTTCTGTTTTCCATAAATGCAATTCTCACATAAGTCCAAATCAACATCCTTCAAACCCAGCAACAAATTCCTTGAGTGAAGAATCTTCATCCCCTTTTCACTCGTGTCCAAGCCTATGATGCCATAATGCTACATCTGCTCCTTTGGAAGTTAAAGCATTAACAGAGTTAGAAATAGCATTGCATAAATACAATGTACCAACCTTTTCAACTTTTTCTATTACGAGGGCTCCTTTGGTGACCTTCCAAGCTTTATCTGTGAAAGTTGTCATACAACCTTCACCGCCTAACTACCCTTGTTGAAATCAGATTTTTCTTTAGATCTGGAACATGCCTTACCTCCTTTAATAGCCATTGGTTTCCATTCTGCTGTTTTACAAGAACCTTACCCATTCCAACAATTTTACAGGGTTTATCATCACCCAAACGAACTTGTCCAAAATCTCCTTGAACATAGTCATGAAAGTATTTCTTATCAGGTGTGGCATGGAATGAGGCCCCTGAATCTACCACCCACGAATCAGTAATATTTTCGAAAGAAAGAATCAAAGCATCTTGTAACACCTCACCTGTCACATTTGCTTCATGATTGTTTTCTTGCTGTGAGTCTCCTTCTTTTCCCTTCTGAGATCTACAGTCTTTCTTTAGGTGTCCTTTCTTTCTGCATTTCCAACACGCTATCCCCAATCTGGACTTGGATCTGCCTTTCCTTGATTTACTGCGATATCCTGAGCTCTTTCCTCTTTCAATTTTTCTTCCCCTAGACTTTGCACTCAAAGCATTTCCCGATGTCTCACCGGAGCTTTTCCGTCGCATTTCCTCGCTAAGGATAGCACCAACAACATCATAAAACGTTAAAGTACTAGATCCAGACACAGAGTTACTAATGGCCATTACTAAACCATTCCAACTTTCTGGCAATGAGCACAAGAATAACAGAGCTCTAACTTCATCATCAAAGTTTATGCCTACAGAACATAACTGACTTGTAACAGTATTAAAATCATTTAAATGATCTACAACAAATCCACCTTCCGACATCTTCATATTAAATAACCGTTTCATAAGAAATACCTTGTTTGAGGCCGAGGGTTTTCATATAGTTTCTCAAACGCCTTAATCAAACCCCCTGTCATTGTTTCCTTCGAAATGTTGAAGGCGACCGACGCTGCAAGGCACAACTGTATTGTTCCGAGTGCCTTTCTATTGAGAAGGTTCCATTCTTCACCTTTCATACCCATCAGCATCTTTTCTTTTCTACCCAATGGTAAGTATAGATCTTTCTTATACAGATAATCTTCCATCTACATCTTCCATAGTGAGAAGTTTTGGCTGTTAAATTTCTCGACCCTAAACTTACAATCTTCCGCCATTGCTGCCACTCAAACGAGGAACCCTTCTTTCCTGCAAGTTTATCAGCCAAATAGACATTCGGCTCTGATACTAGTTGTTAGAAAATTATATATTACGGAGCAATGGAACACATAAAATATTGCAGAAATATAAACACAAAAAACGCATAAAAAAAGAGAGACACACATATATGTGGTTCACCCAGTTTGGGCTACGTCCACCCCAAACAGCCAGTCCTTCCTTTCTATTATCCAGCAAAATGAAGAGACACAACCTACAACAGATCTGCTGTAATATCCTCTGTTTTCTCTCACAGTCTCACCTCTCTGTTTCTCGCTCACGGAATACACATCTATTTCACAGCCTCAAATACAATGCCCTCATACAAAGAGAGGGGTTGCCTTCTAGGGCAAAAAACCCTAAAATAAACATAAGCTCTACCATCAGATCATCCGCCTAATCAACGGCCCAGTTTGACTAGAAATTACTATACTTTTACAAGGAAATTTTACATTTGTTTTTAGCTTTGGGGGTGCTACCCCTGAGCCCCCGCCAGGGGACCGCTAGCCCTTGGACCCCTCAGCCGGGGGGGATCGGCCCCCCCGGACCCCCGCGAGGGGGAACAAGTCCCCCTGCACCCCCCTGCGTGGAGGGTGTACAAACTTCCTAGGGTATACATCCGGATGAAACGAAGACCTCTAAACAATCATGCTCCACACACAACAAAAAATATAGATCCACCAACACTCCACATATTAAGAAAAATGAAGAAGAACAAGTGAAGTGTGCCTTTCTTTGTGTGCATTTGAAGAAGAAGGTAAATGGTACATAGATAGTGTATTCTCTCATCACATGACTGGAAATAAGAGAAAAATAATCTCTCTCAAGAAAAACAAGAGTGGTGGAGTTATTCTTGGAAATAATGAACCAACAAAGGTTCTAGGAATAGGTAGTGTTGATCTTGATGTTAATAATATAAAGCAGCTAATGTATTGTTAGTTGATGGACTAAAGTATAAATTTTTGAGTGTAGGTCAAATAACAAATAAAGGGAATGTAATTGTATTTACATCAACTGGATGAAAAATTATAAAACAAGACAATGGAAAAGTTATAAAAAAATGATTTAGAAATGCAAACAAATTATATGTACTAATGAAGAATTCTGGTAGAGATAAGAAATCTAGCTCCTCTTCTTCATATTCGAAGTAAAGGAATATGTTCGCCACTACAGTCTATTATATCTTATGCTTATTTCTAAAGTGATTGTAGAAGTACAAGTGGAGAAGTTCATAGCTTGATGACAATCACGTCCACAAGATCAATGGTGAATGATCATAGGGGGAGTTATGCATGTGTACCTTGATGTTGATTTCATATGTTTCTACATTATTCTTGTGGTGATGATTTATGCTACTAAGGATACAGCTATTGAAGTAATTTTGTTCCAAAAGAGATAAGACATGTTCATGGGGAGTTGTGAATGATCAATTCTGAGTAAAAGTCAACATTTCACATTATATACATGTTTATTATCAAGTACAACTATGTATGTATTCAGATCGTAACTTAGACAGTCACGTATGCTTTTATTTGGTGATAAAGAAGTGGCACAGATTTAGGGGGAGCTTCTCATATGATTCCAACCATTCGTTGTTGGCATTTTGGTTTTGACATTGGTTTGTTGTAGACAATTGATGATGCCTATTTGATGTTTTGATATGTTGATCTGTGTAAAACCTTATTACTGTTATTTTCATTTCTTATTGACATATTCATTGATGAAGAGAATATATATGCTATTGGTGATGAAGAGTTGACACATATTTAGGGGGGCATCTTTTATGCTTCCAATGATTCAATGTTGGCATTATGGTTTCTGATGAGTTCATGGTTATTGCTACTGTGATCAACCTTATTAAATGCATTTCTTATTGTTGGAATGTCTGTGTGTGTGTGTGTGTGTGTGTGTGTTTATTATGTCAAGGTTGATATTCAATGTGCTATTGATCAATCCTATTCTATACTTGATGGTCTATGATGTTAGAGATTCACATATGATGTTGATGAGTCTATTATCTATAGCAATCTATTATTGATGGATGTCATGTATTGATCATATATCATAATTTTCCAATCCTTTGGCGTATTGGTCAAGACGCGACCCATGTTGCAAACACTGTAAAATCCAGTCATGTATGGGCCGATGATTATGTTGTGTATATAGGCCCATTTCTTTGGATGATTGATGTAAACTTGGAGAGGTCATATGTACTTAAGGATATCCATGTATTTTCTTCATAAAGCCTTTTATTTACATTACATATCTCTAGAAGGTACAATATATGCTCATGGGGAGCATGGTCAGTATCAGAAGCCATGGTCATATCTTGCAGTCAAGTTCTTTGTTTCACATCAGCAAATCATATTTATAGTGTTGATCACTTCAGCGGGAGTACTTCTCTCAACTTGGTTCCACCCTTTTCCCTTTATGTGAAAGGGGGAGAGAAGACTTGGTGTTTTTCAACAGGTTTCCATGAAGTAAAAAGGGTGGGATTGTTGGAAATATGGCTAATATGCTAGCCTTGATGTTAACCTAGATATAATATGATGTCAACCTCTATGGATAATGTATTTTCCTTGATGTCAACTTGTCATATTATGTAATCATGATTGTATAGGTGTTGCAGGAGTTTGATGAAGATTTGTGGGTCATATGAATGTTTCCACATGTGATGTAAAGGATGAGGAAGTGTATTGATAAGTTTCAATTGAGAAAAAAATGAAAATGTGATGTTTGCAAAACCATACGTGACTTTTTTGAAGGAAAGTAGTGTACATACATAGTTTTTATGAATAAGAGTCATGTACACAACCCTTTTCATGGAAAATAAAAAACCGTGAATAATTCCTATGATAATCTCCCATGGTTTTGTGTTTCCAACCTCTATTTGATCTCATCAACAATTTCTAACAAAAAATACCATGGATTTTCCTAAGGTACTAATAAGGCATGAAGTTTATAAAAGGAGAAGGAGATCAAGTAGAAAGTGTTCATTTTTTATGAGTTATTTGATGTGATTTTGTTTCGAACAGGTGTGCACCAGAGCACATGGAGAAGGCCCAGAACTAATTATTTAAGTAGAGATCTAAAGATGTTATAAAGAACTAATGGATGTGTTTGTTCCGGGTGTAATTATGGGAATATTTAAGTTGCTAACAAATGAAGGACAAATGGTTATAGTAGAGTTATGATCAGAATGTATGTGTAGAGATATGTGATTTTGACAAAGTTTTTATGCAGGACAGAAATGACAAAAATTTATGTTATTTCCTGTCTTTTTTCTATTAAGAATTAGCTATGTAGAAAGTTGACTTGTAGAGTGCGTTCATGGGCATGACATTTTAGAGATTTATGATGATATTGATGTGATTGTAGTTGTTACATATTCGGAGTTGAAGTCGTTGTGAAACATGATGTATTGTAATGGTTTGATTTATTGATATCTATACATTGGTTGTATTCTTGAATATCATGTACATACATGGATCTTCCCTATAATAGTCATATATATATTTTGAATTAATAATATTTTAATGTTGTTTCTTGATCTGGGTTGTCAGAAGTTGTGTTGTTGTTGATTGATGCATATTATGATTGTAGATAAAGTTTTCTTTGAATAGATAGAATGGCTTGGCTATGGTATTCAGTGAACTGAGATCTATACGTAGGTATTATGCATAAAAGGTGTATATATATGCAAATCTTCTTAATTATAGTCATCTATATATTCTAATTTCGTCAGGGTTTCTAATGTTGGTTGGTTATGAGAGTGGACTAGCTCCATTTTTTTTGTTGTTCATTGTTAAGGATGTCTTAATCAGGATGTTTGATATATGACAATATTGGTTGATTTCTTATTTGTTTTGAGTTTTATTAGTGATTCGGTTGCAAAGGGGTGTTTGGTATCTTGGTATTGAGCATAATGGATGGTTTGGGTCCAGTTTGAAAATTTGATGAAAGGTGGCCTACAAGTTTTTATATGTGTTTGATTGAGATAGGTGGATCTAGTATGAAAATTCTAAAACATTTTCCACAAAGGTGTTGAGCATTTGAGCCTTCAGTGAGGGAGTAGTAGCTTCCTTCTAGTGGTCGCTAGTAAACTGGATGGGGGAGTAGGAGATTCCTTCCGATATGAGATGGTAAATGTGATGAGGGAGTAGAAGCTTCCTTTTAGTTAGATCTAGAGAATTTGTGGAGGTTGTAGCCTCCTGCAGGTAGGAGCCTATGTACTAGTAATATTCTAGTACAAGATGTAAGAATATTTATTTATAATAAGAAAGAAGACATAGATTATATCAATGGTGGTTTTCTCCCAAATTGGGTTTCCACCTAAAAATTTGGTGTCCATATGTCTTGATGTGTTGGTGATGTGTTTCTCACTTATGATTTACATGCTCATATATTTAATGATTCTAAACATGATCAAATATAATGCACAATAATCAGTTAATAATTAATGAAAAGTATGAAAAATAAGTAACTAGCGCATATGTTTTTTGCATTCATTAAAGTCGCATACACACAAATTTTCCAAAGAATAGTAACGTAAAATTTTTTGAAAGTGTTTCTTGAAAGATTAATTGAAAGGAAATATTGGTTTACCGGCCCCATCCCCTTGCTTCTAAGTATTTCTAACATGACCTTAACCAAATAGATAGAATCCTTGGATTTTTTTCTCCTCAGTTGATGTTTTGAATGCTCGACCAAGACAATCTACTACCATAATGAAGAGAAAAAGTGACTTTGAATATCCTTGTAAGATATGATGAGAGGTTGAAAAGGCTGTAGTAGGTGATACATTTATCAACATAGAGAAGAAGGCTTAAGAGACAAGGACCTTGATCCAAAATATCTAGTTAGGATCGAAACCGAAGGCATCGAGAATGTTGAAGAGATAGCTCCAATTATGTTTATCAAATTCTTGAGAGAGATCAAGTTTTAGAAGCATTCTAGGTTTCTTGGAGGTGAAGAGTGAATCGATTCATGTACAATCATTATATCATCCATAATTTAAAACCCCTCCACATAACCTATTTTTTTTTTTGTTGAAATGAGATAAAGTGGGATGGGTTTGAGGCATTTGGCTATTAATTTAGTTTTCACTTTCTAGATTACATTATAGAGAGAAATGGGATAGAAGATGAGATGGTCCTCAAATTTTTCCCTTTTTGGAACTAAAGTGAATAAGGTAGCATCAAGAGTTGCCATGATGGATTTTGATCTCCTTTATTCCTCCACTACTTTCCAGATACCATGTCTGATTGTTGACCAACTGGCCTAGAAAGGGTCAATAGTGATTTTTTCTAGTCCAGGGGCCTTATTATGAGGCATAGATATTAGTAACTCTTCCACCTCTTCGATAGATATCACTCTCAAGCAAGCCTTGTTCTTCTCTTTGGTAACCAGAGTGAGAATGTGTTGAATTATATTTTTTATATCCTTCAAACAATCTAACATTAGGTGGGATAATGTTTCTTTATAATATTGTGCCAACACATTATCCATTCCCTCATGATCTTCAACCTTGACATGTATCTAGTTTCCTAAGGAATAAATATGATTGTGGTGTTGTTGTTGAACCATTAAATTGTGGAATCAAGCACTATTTCTCTCTCCTTCCTTCACACATTTAATTCTATGTTTTTGTTGCCAAAGTATTTCATCCCATTTCCTTATTTCTTCAAGTAGAGTGAGAGCATGTGCTTCCTCCTTTCTAATTTCCTTGTATGTATGAATTCCTACTGGATGCATACCATTTTCACTTCCAGGTTTTTTCTTCCATGAGTGATGTCCTTTGATTTTTCCTTATTTTAACTTTTCATCCAATATCTAATGTGCCCCATCTTCCTTTATAGGAATAATATGGCTAATCCTTCTATGTTGGCTATTTCATCTCACAAATCCTTGATGATGGATTGGAAGTCAGGATGTTTGGACCTGAAATGCTCTAGGAGAAAAGGCTTATTTCTATGGAGGGACTTTATTTCCATGTCTATGTTTAGGATAGTTTAGTATTCAACAAAATAAATGAATTTAAAAAAAACAATGCACCAGGTAAATGAAAAGGCACTAATGAATGAAAAGTTTGTTGAATCAAGGAATTACATCCTTTTACATTCACCATATCTCCTTAGCAATATAAGTGATCTATTCACTTATGGAAGATATGATAATGGTTAAAAAAATCCTAGATTCCATTTTCAAAACATAAGTTAACATATTCACTCTACTTAAACCATTATGATCACCCTAGACTACTTCCTAACTGACACATTGCATCAATAGTCATGATCCATAATAGAAATAAAAATTTTCATTATAAAAAAAATAAAATATCCTATCCAGTGCTCCTAACTAAACATGTGTATTGTGCATAATTATCCAATTCTTATATAATCAAAATTAATAGAAAAATAAAACAAACTATTTGAGGCTCCTTAATAATATAAGCACACTAATGTTTAATGTCCTTTTATATGGATCAATAATTTCTATTTTTTTTAAACTAAGCATCATTGTATTTATGGACCATGCACCAATGTATATTTCTATTAGAAACACTACACTATGGTAAATAAACAAAAAAATATCAAACACAATTTTAGTGTTACATTTCATCAAATGCTCCTAAATTTTTTCAAACAAGAATTGGTTTTCACCCTTCATATGTGATTACCTTGGTGCCAATTCTCCATAGTGCTTGTTAGCTCCAAGTTAATCAATTGGATTTGTTTTTGGTCATTTTTTTCTCTACCAAGAAACCATGCATTCCCAAACAACAAAGGATTAGATGAATTTATTATTACTTCCTCATTTTATTGTTGACTAAATTAAATTTTGAATTGCTCTCAAATTTGGCCCATTTTCTCAATTTTTCACAAAAGATTTTGCATGGTGTGCTTAGCTACTCAAGTTTCCAAATTTTTTTTATTTAATAGATATTTAGTGATTTGATTAAATATTTTGGCTTGCCCTAGCTCAATTAACATTCATCTTACCCTAGGTTGGTATTTAATAGTCATGGCCCATTGGTAGCAATAACCCTTATAAAGAAAAATAACTTATCTAGCGGTCCTAACTAAACACCACCACTAAACACAATGGTGTATGACTATTTGATGGATGAATAATGACATGCTCCTTATTAATATAAGTGCACCAAGGTGCTTATGGAGGATGCATTAGTAGTTAAAAAATCCCAAATTCCATTTTCAAAATATAAGATGACCTTTTCGATACATTTAAACCATTCAACTTTCCTTACACTAGTGCATCATTCAATTCATGCTGGAATAGTCATTTAAACAAATAAAATAAAATAAAGTAACATGTTTAATGCTCCTCACTAAAAATAGTGCATTGGTGCATGCCTATTTGACACATCAATAACCAAGATTCATAAAAAAAAATTCTATCCAAGAAAATTTAATAATATAAGTGCATTGGTCTGTTTATGTGGGATGCATCAATATTTAGAAAATTCCAAATTCCATTTAAAAGAAAAAAGAATAACCTCATTTACTTTCCTTGATATTCCTAGTGCATCACTGTACTACCATCATGGTACAAATTCACTAGTATAATGCTCCATTACTAGTGCCACATACATATTAATGGTGAACCCAATATTTTGATTTCTATTTAGAGAAATGGACACAACAATATCATTCATGATTATGGTCACACTGATGTATTACATAAGAAAAATCATTGCTATCATGGTGGTTCTTATTTGTTGGTTTAGCACCCCATAGGAATTGTAGCTTATGTATTATAGGAATATTGATGATTCTTCAACAATATTTTTGCAAACAAAAATTAATTTCATTCTTTTTATAAATACAAAGTGGTTATATATGTGGCTTCTGATAATTGGATTTTTCTTTTTTTTCTTTTTTATATCTTTATATATGTACCTAAAAATATATATATCAATAAAAAATGATGAAGGTGTGGCTAGGAGTAGGAGAAGCTATTGTAACTCAACATGTACAACATTGTATATGAGTGGAAGGTGAAGGAGAGGGAGTGGGATAAATTACCTCACCCTATTATACCTTAGACTCAACCCTTTTTAAGAAATGTTGGCCTCTTAAAGCTTTACAAGGAGGTTACATCTCTCCTGAGAGACTCCCTGCTTTTATAATAGTTCATCTATCATTAGGATCATGGTGGCTAGGAATTTATATTTGGTCCCAATTTTTGGTATAATCCCATAGAGGAGGATATTATTTAATTATCAGACTATCTAAGAGAGCATAGGAATGGCCCTAGTTGCCTGAGATATTACATGGTGTTGCAAAAAAGAATTAGTTGACATGTGTTTAGAGATATGTTAGGAATGTTATTCTTCATCTTGTAGAATTTGAGCTTGTTGGGGGTTAGTTGTGTATACATTCATTTAGTGCAAAAGAGGTTAGGTCCCTATCCCTATTTTGATGTCACTATCACACTCCACTTATAATGGGAAGTGCATTAGTCTCTCAATGAAGTATTATGTATATGATTTAGTTCAAAGTCCCTAGCTGATTAGGTCGTCGGTGATATTTTTTTGATAGTTTTGTTTTGCTCTAGATAATTTTTGCTCAAATTTTTAGGGAAGGTTATTCTTCACATTTGTGTCATCACTAATTAATTTAATTTTTGAGAGTTTCATGTTAGTCAATCAATAGTTCTCCACCTCTCTCATATGGATAGGAATAATGCATGTATGCACATATGGGGGTAGTTGTTTGCCAAGATGCTTCAATTGGGGTGGTTGTGTACTTTAGTCAATAGAGAAACTTGCAATTTCTTGGTTGGAGAGGATCATTGTATCCTCGATCTTGTATAGTACCCATAAATGGGGATATATTAGAGAGGTTGTCATAAAATCCTATTTCCTCAAAATAAGCCACTAGAAAATAGAGGTAATATTATCCTTATGTTTTCATAAAATTACTTGCTTATTTTTTTGTTACCTAATACACATGTAATTTATCATAACATTTTGTTTCAATTATTTGATTATTATTCTTTACTATTTTGTACACAGTGGGACATATGTTTCGTACTAGCCTCCCCATTAGGATGATTATATGGATGAGGCCATCCTATAAGCTATAGCACATAGACTTTCCATGCCACATAGGTGAGATCATAGTGCATGCATTAAGGAGAAAAATCACATATACGAATTGTTTATTATGTACAGAATGTCACATGGACATGTTACAGATGTCTAATAGGTCATCTAGTTGATAGGTATATATATATATATATATATATATATATATATATATATATATATATATATATATATATATATATATATATATATATATATATATGGTGCACACTTTCGCGTGACATGATATTACTAATGCATCATGTTGTCAGTTCCCTCAACCTCATATATAGGTTGGGGGATCACCCTCATGCCATGTCATCCTCTTAGGATGATTCTTAGGGTCCTTCACATCATGATACTCCACCACTTGATCCCTTAATAGGCATATTGACATTAACTCATTCTCCTCCACATTCATCACCAGCTACAACATCCATTAATCACCCACCTCATCCACATGTGCCACTAGTGGCACCATCTGTTGATCCACTTCCTCCTCCTCCTCATATTCCACATTCATCACTAGTGGTGCCATCCAATGATCCATTTCCTCCTCCTGCTCCTCATCCAGATGTGTCACCCTTTGCACCATCCATTAATCCATCAATTGATGCCTATGGCTCTAGTGGTTGACCTAGCTAGCAATGGTACTTTCCATATATACTAGTGAAATTATATTGACTGAAGATGCATATATGAAATGTTTATTCATTATGATGAGATGTTTATTTGCCATGTTTATCTAATAAGTATACCTTTCATTTATATTACAACTTTTTATATCGTGTTCATTTTGTTTTTATTTGATTTATAAAATGTATTATGAGCATGCTAATGATTGATATTGATAATTATTTCTCTATTTTTAAAGTAAATTCAAGATGTATCGCTCATTTAAATTTAGGGTTGGCATATAATGTTTAACTTTAGTTTTATGAAATCGTTTAATAATTTGGATCGTGATTGCAAAAAATTATAACCATTAATGCGATATAATGTTTATCTCTTCTCCAATGTGAATTATTTGTTGTCTAATAAGATAGGATATGTTAATAAAACATATTTACCAAAAATTTTAAATGATTCAATGAATGACTACATGATTTGATTAATTTTTTAAAATTAAATTGTATAATAGTAGGATTAAAGGAAAAAATAATCCATCTATTGATATTGATCAATTGTAGAATAGTGTGTCCCATAATTAAACATTAATTATGGATTTATTTGTTTGGTATGATGGAAAATCCATGTAGTTCTATCAGAATAACTATATATTTATTTTAAATTTTCAAACAATAAAAATTTAAGATTTGATATTTTAGCATGGTAAACTTTTTAAATGAATTTTATTTTAAAATAAATCCTTACTATTGTATTATATGAATACATCATTAACTTTGTGATATCTTAATTAATTCTTAGTAAGTCATAAGCTAACATATTGAACACATGTTTTTTTTTTTTTTTCTCGGTAAAACTATACTAATATATTATATACAGAAGCCAAAAATTTACATCAGATCAAAACAAAAAGAACCAGGCACCTGAGGTGTCAACCTGGAACAGCTGAGACTGCAAGGTCCAAAGGACTAGACCATTCAAAAAGAGCTAGCCCACGGAGGGGCCCCAACCGAAAATCCAATTGATCCCGAGCAGGGGAGACAGACATAACCCAGACCATCAACAAAGGTGCTTGACCTCCATTCTGAACACAGACAAAATGCATACATAACGAAACTAAGCAAACACAAACAACGATAGAAGCCAAAAGACCAGACAGAAGAGCCATGTAGACCTTGAGCGGGGGCAGCTCTATTCTTCCAGTTTCTCCTCCACTACTCAGCACCATCTGTAAGCCTCCACCTCCGCAACAGTGGGGGCAGTGTCCATATGGATGTCTTCTGTTTTGCTGGTCCTCGCCTTCTGATCCAGAAAGCTTTTCGAGACATTCTCCAGGTCTGCAGCGGGATCCTTTGTTTCTTTCTCCGGGCTGTCAGCAGGTATCTTCCCACGATTGTCCTGAGAGTCATTGTCTTCCTGGGAAGTTTCAATGAACAGAACCGATACATGAGCACTGATTCAGGGGCTGTTCATAGCACTGCTGAAGTTAAAAATGGCAGAGCCGAAGGCGGGCAAGGAAGCAGAGTTCGGAGCACCAGCATCCATGAACTGACTAGATGGAAGGGGGTTAGCTCCAGTGGAGCGAATGCCATGGCAATGACAGCGGTGGGTAGAAGTATTAGCAACAGGAGTGCGCGAAGTTCCTCCCCTGGCGGTGCCACGATGGCTGAGCATGCACTGTCGGGGCCTTACCATCCTTGCAGGGACCGAAGGGATGAGACCCAGCTCCAAAGTGTAATACAAATCCTTCCCGTGAGAAATGAAAATAGACAACGGAATGACCCAGACAGACAGCGTTATGACCCAAACGAAGAGGCAGTTGCTTGGAGCTACGCAGAGCACCTGAGGTTGCATAAACCTGCCTGAAGGAAAAACTAGGAACATGCCCTGACCCGGCGCAGTGACATGGTTTTTAATCACAACGACCTCGCCTTGGAACGCGTCCGCCATAACTGCAACCTCCAAGCGAGCCGAATATCCATGCAAGGCATTAACTCTCCTCTATTGAATGACCTTATACCTGCTTCCACTCATATAGATACAGGCTTGAGCCCAAACGTCTACCTCGTGATGGCACATGGCTGGCATGTGGGCATCGTTAAACTCCCGTCCCATCCACACTATCACTAGCATCCGGGGGAGCCGCATCTCTTTGGACCAGATGAGTGCATTCTTGTGCCTTGTCATGAGTCAAAATGATATCCATTTGCCCGGTGAGTAGAGAGTTATCATTTTCCACCTCCAAATTGGCCATGAAGTCAGCAACTTTGTTACCTTCCCTTTTTATGTGATTGAAGATGATAGCTCTGTTTCTGTGGAGCTCAAGTTCTATGGCCTCCAATCTTGCTTCGAGCCTCCAGCTGGTAGCTATTTTCCTGGCATGAGATCCATTTAGGAGATGCTTGGCCATATTTATGAGGATCTGAGAGTCTCCTTCCACCTCCAGGGGATGGAAGTTATGATTCCATGCGAGAAGGAGTCCTTGCCATAGTCCCTCTAACTCAGCCGAGTTATTGGTGTCCCATCCAATGTTCCCGTAGTACAGCATCAGGGGTTCACCTTCATGATTCCTTAATATTCCGCCAAAGCCTGCAATTCCGGGATTCCCTTTTGAGGCACCATCGAAGTTGAGCTTGAACGTGTGCTTTGGAGGGGGAGTCCAGGTAACTTTTTTTAGATTGCTGCCTTCAGAATGGCCTTGCTTGTGAGATCCTTGAGGAAGATGTATTTGCCAATTTTCCAAAATGGCTTTCTCATTATCTAGAGTCGGAAAGTCCTCCACATTCCAAGATCTTAGCATCAGAGTCTCTTTAAGATTTCTACAAAGCAGGCTCCAAATATTATCTATCGAGGAGCATTGATCTTTGAATATGCATCTATTCCATTCCTTCCATATGCTCCATAGTAGCAACCCGGGAATTATTTTCCATAGGTGATTAAGGATTTCACTTTTGTAAGGATCTTGTTGCCACTGACGTATTGAGTTGGTGATTTCATTCTCAAGTCTGCATCTTCTTTGACATCTGAAGTTGACCTTTTCCCATAGCTGATTGGACAAGGGACAGGAGTCCAGAAGGTGTTGGAGAGTTTCCTCATGGGAATTGCAATTAAAACAAATGGAGGGGCCGTGAAAATTTTTGCTTCTGAGTTTGTCTCATGTTAGAATTCTCTGATGTCCTACCAGCCAAAGGAAGTAGGAGATTTTAGGCCAAGAGCCAAAACCCCAGATTTTGCTCCAGATGGGATCCTGGGGAGCAGAACTATTGCAAATGATTTTGTAGGCCTCAGATGTGGTAAAGGCTCCTTTAGGCTGGTATCCCCATCTTAGAATGTCTCTGCTTTCATCATATCTGATTCTTCTTTTGCGCAGTTCCCTATCCATCTCCTCAACAATTTGGTGATTTCCATTTGTGATTACTTGGTTGCCCTGTTTCCAATTCCTGAAGCCTTGCTCTATTTCCTGAGTCCAGTAATGCCAAATATTTTCTTGTTGCTGCTCCTCCCTAATGAGGTTCGGTGGCAGGTTAAGTACTTGGCTGAGTTGAGGCATTTGATTCCAGGCATCTGTCCAGAATCTTGCAGTATTACCATTTCTTACCTCCCAAAAACTGTGCTTCTGTATCAATTGGAAGTGTTCTTTGGCTGCATTCCAAATTAGCGAGCCTTTGTCATTGGGAGTGAACCTAATCAGCTCTTCCTGGGGTCGGTGATTGGCATACTTGGCCATCCAAATTTTGACCCAAGGTTTTCCTGGGTTGGTGAGCCATTGCCACCATATTTTAGCTCCCATGATGGCATTGCTATGCTCGGGATCTCTTAGGCCAATGCCCCCTTTTTCTCTGGGCTTGCAAACAGTGCTCCATTTTACTAGGGCCCATTTGCGATTTGTTGCGGTGTTTCCCCAGAGGAATCCTCGCTGAAGATTTCTTATTCTTTTTAGGACACATTTTGGTGCAGCAAGGATAGAGAATAAGTATAGTGGCATTGCTTGAAGGATAGACTTTATGAGCACTGCACGACTGGCTAAGTTCAGAGCCCTGTGCGACCATAGGTTGAGATGGGATTCGAGCTTCTCAATTAGATTACGCCAAGAGGAATTCTTGATGGATGAGACCGTTAGGGGGGCTCCCAGGTATTTGGAGGGAAGAGTGGCAATAGGGAATCCCAGGATTCGAGCGATTGCAATCTTAACAACAGGAGGGGTGTTAAAGAAAAAGATCTGTGATTTTGAGCTGTTTATGCTGGTTCCAGAGGTTTCAAAGAAGTCATTGAGCATGGCTTTAAATCTTGAGGCCTCCTTGACAGAGGGGTAACCGAAGAGCATTGTGTCATCTACAAACTGCTGATGAGAAATGGCAGGAGAGTGGTGAATGGAGAGGCCTTTGAACTGTTGAGAGTGGAGGGCTCTTTTAATGTGACGACCCAGGCCTTCAGCCGTTAAAACAAAGAGGAAGGGGGAGAGGGGATCTCCTTGCCTGATTCTACGTGAGGGAGAAAAGGGGCGAGAGGGGATCCCATTCACGAGAATGGAGAAGAAGGAGGAGGAGATTAGACTCATAATCTAGCGGATCCACATGGGACATAATCCAAAAGCAATTAGCATTTGTTGTATGTAAGTCCAACTGAGCTTATCAAACGCTTTAGAAAGATCAAGTTTTAGGAGCATATCTTCCTGTTTGGAGTGCTTGAGGGACTGCATGATCTCATGCGAGAGGATAATTCCATCCATGATCTGTCTCCCTTCCACATATCCAGACTATTCTGGAGAAATGAGCAGTGGCAAGAGGGGTTTTAACTTGTTTGTAATGACTTTAGAAATGACTTTGTATATGACGTTGCATAGAGCAATCGGCCTGAATTTGTCCGGGGTGATTGAGTCCTCCTCTTTAGGGATTAGGGCAATGAAAGTAGAATTAAGTGAGGGAAGCAGCCAATGATGTGCACACGATTCCTCTACCACTTGACAGACTTCCAATTTTATCAGCTCCCAGAAATTGTGGAAGAAAGTTGTGGTGAAGCCTTCTGGGCCAGGAGCTTTTCCATCTTTGAGCTAGGCCATAGCGATATCCACTTCCTGAGTAAGAATTGGACGGAGGAGAAGTTCATTATGTTCCTCAGTGATTAGTTTTGGATCATTGTGTGTAATTCTATCAATTGCAGGTTTCCTGTCTATTTCAGGCTCTTGATGAACTTGCTTGAAGTGATTAAGGAACTCCTTCTCAATTTCCTCATGCTATTCTACCTTTTCCCCTCCTTGTTTTTGAATAAAAGGGATGTTATTGCGCATTCTTCGTTGAACAGTGGTTTGGTGGAAGAATTTGGTGTTTCGTTTGCCCTCTTTCAACCATCTAATCCTGGATTTTTGCTTCCAATATATCTCCTCCTGCTTTCTTCTCTCCTATAGCTGGTTGTGGATGCGCTGCTCCTGCTTAAGGGTTCTTTCTGTGTGTCCTCCTGTGCTTATTTCTTGCTGTAGTTCCGCCAATTCCTTGTGAAGGTCATGTTGCACCTTAAAAATGTTTCTGAAGGTCTCGCTGTTCCATCGCTTTAAATTGAATTTTAAATGTTTGAGTTTCTGTTGGAACTGGAACATCTTGGAGCCTTCCGGCGGAATGAAGGTTGTCCAAGTTGTGTTAACAAAGTCTTTGAAGGAAGGATGGGTGAGCCAGAATTCTTTGAAGCGAAAGGGTCTTCTAGTGGTGCTGCCAGGACATTGCCATTGAAGAGAAATAGGCCAGTGATCCGATCCTGAGTGGGGAAGAATGGCCGCCGATATGTCTCCTCCTAAGTGAATCGAGTTGTCTGAAATTAGAAACCGATCCAGTTTAGAGGAAATTTGATGCCTTCCTGCTCTTCTATTGCTCCAAGTGAAAGTGCCATTGCAAAAATGCAGATCTATTAGAGAGGTGTTCTGGATGAAGTCTTTGAAATGGGTGTTTTCCTCTTCCAATCTAGTTCTTCCCCCAATCTTTTCCTCCAATTTGGTGATCATGTTAAAATCCCCCCTATAATCCATAGCGGGTGCCTTCTATTGATATTCAGTGCTTCTATGGTGTTGAGGAGAGCTATTTTGTTTCCTGCTTCCTATGGGAAGTAGACATTCGAAAGATTTCCATGAATATTGGTGCCAATAATGTGGAATGCAGCCTGGATTAGATTATGAGAAGCGTGGAAATCCGAGAGAGTAAGCGCTTGTGTGTTCCATGCAATGGCGAGCCCCCCAGATGCGCCAGATGCATCCACTGCCACCGATTGACAACCTGGCCATGCCTTAGAGAGAATATTACCTAGAGTTGAGCTGTTACATTTGGTTTCCTGGAGAAAGCATATTTGCGGCTTTTCCATTTTTATCATATTTTTTAACATTCTGAGTTTTCCTGGGCTATTGAGCCCCCTTAGGTTCCATGAAATGAGCTTCATGATTCACTATTGATAGAGGGCTTATAGTACTTCGTCAACTTAGCATACTTGCCTGAGTCCACTAGGATTTTCCCTATCGCTATTGTTCGTTGGAGATCAGTTCTTCTTCCACTTTTTTTGGAATCTTTTGGGGGAAGGCCTATATCCCATGGACTTCCTGATTGGATGCCGAGCTGTTGCTGATGATAAGCTCTAGAGATGACCATTTCCAGTTCATTAAGCTGAAGCTCTGGGATACTTTCGTAGGCCTTCTTTTTGCATGCTGCTTCTAGTTCTAAAATATCTAGTCCATTCAGATCTATGCTTTCTGGTTCTTCCTCCATCTGTTGCACCTGGCTATTTCCTTCTGTGGGAATATCTAAGCTTTGGAGGGGATCTGAAGTTCCATCTACTTCCATTTCATTGTCTTTTTCTACATGTTTCTCTCTACCTTCCTTGGGGTTTGCTAGGGTGACTTTGGGGGATTGGGGTTCAGAGGGATGAGCTGAAGGAGGTGGCTGGGCAGAGGAGGAGGGGAGGGCAGAGCTGGGATTAGAGAACGGGTTTTTCTCTTCCATAGATTGAGCTAGAATTTCAAAGCTGTTTCTAACCATTGGATCAGAGGTATTGTCTTGCTGGGGCTTTTTCCTTGTTGTAGGTTTTTTGTGCGCTAGTTTGCGATTAGGAGCTTTGGTGAAGCCATCATGGGTCATAGAGTCTGAGGGGGCAGGAGCATTAGCTTTGGCATTTAGGGGACAGTCTCTGAAAGGATGCCCGATGGCGTGGCATTTACGGCATCGAAACGGGACATGTTCATAGTCTAATGGTTGAATCCATTCATAGTCACGGTGAGAGAGACTTACCGATTCTGGCAGAGCTTTGTCCAGGCGCATAAAGACGTAGATGCGGGTGTATGATGTATATCTTCGCAGTTTTGTTTCTTCTTCCGCCTTTATGTATTCCCCTAGACCATTTCCTATGTTTTTGAGAATATTTTCATCCCTTTACTCATCTGGAAGTGAGTACATTCTTATCCAGACTGGCGCCCAGGTGAGGTCTTCCTTATCCGGATTAAATCTGGCTGTCCATTCCCTTAAGTATAGACCAGCTAAGTTGAAGAAGTAGGGTCCTTCAACCAAGATTCTGTATTTGTCTTCCAGGAAAAAGAAAATCGCAGTGAAGAATCCTTTCGGGCCTAGCTGCAGAGTCACATCTCCTTTAGGTTTCCACTTCGCTGCAATCCAACCATATAGGGATTTTTCCGTCGGCCAGAACCCTATAAATTTCGTAATGAGGGCATGATCTCTCATATATTGGATCTGTTCTTCTATTATCTGTCCCGACAGTTCTATTCTGGGCCGATCTGTTGCTATTGGTTTGCAAGTAATCGAGGAGCCCTTTGGGGTTCCTTCTGGTTTGTCCTTTCGTCCGGGTATTCCTTCTGTCTTGTCTCCTTGACTGCCTGTTTCAGTGTGCTCATTCCATCGCGGGATCTCCTTGTTTATCACTTCCTCATTGACCGAACCAAACAAAATCGTCCGTTCAGGTCCTTGCTGCGGGTTACTTGCTTTGGGGGAGGGCGTTGACGCCCCCCCTCGGGGAATGTCCATTCGCCTTTCGATCCGTCACTGAACAGTTGAGTAGCGACAGAGCAAGAGGTCAGGTCTGTGATGGCTTTCTAAGCTGAGCAGACTTCGCCGTCTGAGATATGGTCAGAACCCTAGCAGTCGAGTTCCGTCACAGAGCGCCTCTGAAAATCCATATAGTGCCGATCTTATTGAACACATGTTAATATAAGACATTTTTCACATTAAATCATGAAACAATCATACATCATAATTGATTATATTTTGTTTTTCGCTAAGTTGTGTGGGAACTGTTGATGGGTCGAATCAATAAGTATATTTTAAGGCTCATTTTTCTATCTTCCAACATATAAAAATGTTATTTCCTCACATTAATTTACATTTTTTAGCTATAATGTGCTTAGTAGGAAGACTAAAATGTGGGTGTCATACTGCGTGGCCTAATGTGGTTTATGTGCAGGAAAACGAGCATTTTTTAGTACATTTATGATACAGAGGCACAATGGAGGTAGATAGAGGAAGTGTAGGAGGATTGTCCCATGCATTTACTCTTCTTTGACTCGAAGTAATCCCTAGAATCAATCACCCAGACTCATCTACAACTTCCGGTCCACTAGTATCCAATGAACTCAAGTACATGAGAGGATCTAAGGGAACTAGATCCATGATTTTTAAGGTTTTGGAGGGAAGCAATGAGGCTCATCAATAGGTATATAATATGGGTCACAATGCCATCCTCCAGCTTATTAAATTATCTTTTTCTCACATTTATCTACAAATTCCATTATATTATGCTTAGTGTGAGAGTAAAAGATGTGTTGCTATGTCTTGTGGCCTAATGTGTGTTAAATGTAGGAATTGAAGCAATTTTGAGTTGGTTTGAGTGCATGAACTTAGAGTAGAGAATCAAGAGAGATACTAGGAGGTGGCCCACCTCCTTAACTCCTCCAATCAGTCGAATATCCCCCACTCTATCTCATCAATCAGTGTCATTGGCAGCCAAGGAGGTTGATTTCATTGACAGTAGAGCTAGTGCAAGTCAAATAAGAGTTAGATTCACCTATTCTTGAGTTAGGGAGAAAAATATCCCTATTTTCTAGGGAGATGTTGGTAGCTCCACTTTTGTATAAATAAACAAGCTAAGGGACTCATTAGGATTCAAAGTTTTATTATAGTCAAGAGGCCATTGAGCTGAAGCACATTTCATTGTTATTTCGATGATGTATTTGACATTTTTTGAATGATAATGAGAAGTTATGTTTTGATACAACAATGAGTTGACTCAGAGGGTTGAAGATCTTGGGTTAGGGCCCAAGCCTAGTAGCAGAAGTTCCTTTCTTGTATCTATATTTGTAGTCTATAATGTTGATTAAATTGTTGAAGCCTATTCATGTTTCTTTTAGCTTAGAAGATTGATTAAGTTGTTTCTTATTCATGGTTCCTTTAGCTTAGATGGAAAACTAGTTCTTGCAATTCAGTAGAGTAAAATACATCAAAAATATCGTGATAGACCCCTATCTCATCTCCCTCATGGGATCATGATTAGAGGACCCCACTATCACAGCCCAAAAACATAGTTGATTTCCTATTCATTGCATAGATCAAGTTTTAGCATTGGTTAAATAGTTGTTTATGATTTCCTGGAAAGATTTACATTTGTTATTTTTATTCTCATGATTGTTGTAGCTTAGTGTAGAAATTCTCAGCGTAGATTAAATTGATTATGTAATGTACTAAAGCAAAAGACTTAATCTACTTCTACAATCAAACTTGCAGAAGCTTAATCAATTTTGAGCAAGATCAAATAGAACACATATAACAGAGAATAAGAATCAATCACACATGAAACACAAAAGAATACTCTAGGGAAAGCCTTAGCTAAAAACCCTGCTATATGTATTATCATACAAGTGGAAATATCTCAGGATTACACAAAGCTTTAGCTTACAAGCTATCCAGCTCTCAGTATAATCCCTCATTGCTGCTCATAGACAAAATAGACAACACATATGCCTTCCTTCAGTCCTCCAAGCCTCCTATTTCCTTGCGCAGTTTCTCCTGGTTCCTCCAGTTGCAACCTGTGTGTAATAATCCCTCACACACTATTTTGACCTCTGAAATAATTGCGCAGTCCTGAAGGAGATAATTCCTTCTGCATGGATGAGTTTCCTTTATCGGAAAATTACTCCAACTGGTAGTACATTATCCCTTCCTTTAATCTCAACTGGGTCTTTCTCTGAACTGACATGCATGAGTTATTTATGAGAGAATATTCAATTATCTAGAGAACACTACCTGCATGCATGCATGCATTAAATGATTGAACTCACAATTAGTTCCTCCAACTGTTTGGAAATAATTTAACTAGACTTAACTCAGTTAACTGAGCTAACAAATTACAACTCAAATACAACTCATCCTTATCTCCTTAATTAAGGGATAATCTCCTTAATTTAAGGGATAACTGCTGCATGACTTCACAAAGACTTCTATCTTGAATTTCTCCAACTAATTTACTCAAGATGATTTAATTAATGATTTTTCAAAAAGTTGGTGAGACTAAATTCGAATTTTAATTCTCAATTTTAATTCAAGGACAAATTAAAATTGGAATATTCTGAATGCTATTTTTATCATTTCTTATTGCTATTTTCAACACTCCCTCTCAACAAGAAAGGAATTCAACTCAATCCTGATTGTGAACCTTTGGTATGTTCTGCATGCAACACTTCTCTCTAGTGTTGTTGCTCCAGCAACACTAGAAACAAAAAAAACATCCAACCTGAATCAGAATGATGCATCTGTCATCAAAGTCTCTGGCTGTTATTTCCTCTATTGACTGAAAACGTTGTGCTTCTGCTGACTCAGCCTTTCTGCATTGTTGTCAATCCTTCTCTGCGCTCTTTAGTATCTGACTGCTTTAGCCTCTATCACTTTGATCTTTGACTGTATCAATCCCACTGATTCCTCCTGTTGCATTTTTGCTGCTGGTGGTCCTATCTCTTAGCACTACATCTATACTACACCTTCTCTCATCATGTTGCATTGTGCTACCCACTGCTACACTACAACTCAGTTACTGAGAAGTAAGTAACTGATCTCCCAACTGGCCTCCCTGTTGGGCTAGAAACATCCTCTGATGCTGAAGCTTCCTCTACCGCTCCATCTGCATCTGTCTCTAGCCACTCAACCAGTCCTGCTACTCCTCACCAGGGCTCCCGTAGCAAGGTCTAATCAAAGAGGCTAGGTACCTCAAGGATCCTGCCCTAATTTTAGCGTTCTTGGGACTATCATTTCACATCTCCCCATCTCACACCTAGAGGTATGGATGCATGTGATCCCTCTTCCCACTTTCCTCGAAATTCCCCCCCTACTGGAGGCCTCTACATGAGTGGATGTCTCCACTCGGTCTCCTCTCTACTTCTCCAGTTCTGGCTACTCCATAACCTCTTGAAGCTGCTTCACCAGTTGTGGCTCCTCCACAATTGTCTGAGACTTCTTCTAGCGCTGCATGTTGAGAGGTAATGTACTTTTCCTCTCAACCACCAAGTCTCCAACATTTTCCTTTCTCCTCAAGGCTTTGCATGCATCTTGAACCTCAAGAGCATACAGGTTCTTGACTCGTGAACCGATATGATTCACGTGTCTCGTGGTGATGTATCTAAGGAAAACCTTTCCCTTACTAAAGACTACATCATAGCCTTTGTCCTCCAACATTGCGATCAATACCAAGTTCTTCTTTAGTCCTGGCACATACTTTACATCTTTCAAGGTGATGCGAGCTCCATGCTCCCTCTAAAAAGCAACTGTGCCCACTTCTGAAACACTATACTTTTCATCATTACCCATCTCTATGCGCATATAGAGGTCTTTCTCCTCCAAGGTATTGAACAAAATCTTATCGCCGGTCATGTGGAATGGTGCTCCACTGTAAAGAAACCAACCACAACCTATCATCGATGAAACCATTCATGCGACGAGGGTAAAATCCAATTCGTATTAAGAGGCCAATGCCTCACTTTCAGATCCTTCTAAGGATCCCTTCTTGGATTTCTTCAATGGACAATTAGTTGCATAATGGCCCACCTCATGACAATTAAAGCATCTCACTTTAGATTTTTCAATCTTCTTCCCTCCATGAGAAGAACTCAATTTGGGATGAGAATCCTTATCCTTCCCTTTCCTTGCCTTACTCGCTAAGGCAAAATTTTCTTCATCCTCCTTGGATGAAGAACCATCTCTGGTGCTCCTCTTGATCTCCTCCTACATGAGATCCAACCACAGTCATTCCCAATATAGCAGTTTCTCTCTTCCATTCACTGAGTCCTGGTAGCTATACCAGCTCTTAGGAAGACCGAGGAGAGCAAGACTCACCATATCATCATCAACTGTCGTGATTCCTACACTTCCAAGCTCATCTCTGCAGGTGGTGAGCTTGTTCAGATATGTAGAGATCGTGTCGCCCTTTTCACACTTGATTTTCCAAAGCTTGTCCTTCAGCACCAACTTCCTCTTGTCGTTGTTTTTCTGATATAGATCCTTCAATGTCTTCCACATTGAAAACAATGTCTCCTTCCTATGGAGACTTGAGACAATGTTGTCTCAAACTCCCTCCAGAAGAAGCCTCCTCACTCTCACCACACATTTCTTCCATTCTGCCAATTCTTGAGCATTAGCTGCTGTTGGCTTGGGGAATTATTGATCAATAAAGTCCTTCAACCCATTGTCCTCTAATACCGATTCCATGCGATCCTTCCATGCTATGTAATTTGAGATGCCATCCAGGGCATATTCGAGTCTCAAGCCATTGAACACCATTGGTGAACTTTGAAATGTGATAAGAAATTGATTTTGTACCTACAATCAAGAACTTCAAACTTCGAACTTCGAACTTCTTTGTATAGTGTTCTCTGCTTTGATCACCTTTGCTCTGATACCATGTATAAATTTCTCTATAGATCAACTAGCTCCGATAATATGTAGAAATTCTCACCATAGATTAAACTGATTATGCAATGTACTAAAGAAAAATTCTTAATCTACTTCTACAATCAAACTTGCGGAAGCTTAATCAACTTTGAGCAAGATCAAATAGAACACATATAATAGGGAATAAGAATCAAACACACATGAAACACAGAAGAATACTCTGGGGAAAGCCTTAGCTAAAAACCCCGCTATTTGTATTATCATACAAGTGTAAATATCTTAGGATTACACAAAGATCTAGCTCACAAGCTATCCAGCTCTTAGTCTAATCCCTCACTGCTACTCATAGACAGAATAGACAACACATATGCCTTCCTCCATTCCTCCGGGCCTCCTATTCCCTTGTGTAGTTTCTCCTAGGTCCTCTAACTACAACCTGTGTGTAATAATCCCTCACACACTACTCTGGCCTCTAAAATAACTGCACAATCCTGAAGGAAATAATTCCTTCTACATGGATGAGTTTCCTTTATAGGAAAATTCCTCCAACTGATAGTACACTATCCCTTCCTTTAATCTCAACTGGGTCTTTCTATGAATTGACATGCATGAGTTATTTATGAGAGAATATTCAGTTATCTAGAGAACACTAGTTGCATGCATGCATGCATTAAATGACTAAACTCACAATTAGTTCCTTCAATTGTTTGGAAATAATTTAACTGGACTTGACTCAGTTAACTGAGCTAACTAATTACAACTCAAATACAACTCATCCTTATCTCCTTAAGGGATAATCTCCTTAATTTAAGGGATAATTGTTGCATGACTTCATAAAGACTTCTAGCTTGAATTTCTCCAACTAATTAACTCAATATGAATTAATTAATTATTTTTCAAACATCTGGTGAGACTAAATTCAAATTCTAATTCTCAATTTTAATTTAAGGACAAATTAAAATTGGAATATTCTGAATTCTATTTTTAGCATTTCTTGTTGCTATTTTCAACACTTAGAAGGTAGTTCATTTCATAGATCAAGTTCTTAGCATTAGTTAGATAAGAATTTCCAAATTAAATTCATCTTTTCCATGTCGACTTGTAATATTTTGCAAATGAAAAGAGAAACAGGTGCATGTGTTATTGCAGGGTTGTTGGATCTGCACGAAAGGACCCCTTTCACCAACTCCATTTAGGTCTTCTCCACATATTTTGATGCATTCCAACCCATGTTTTAGATCTTTATTTTTTGGTCACCGTGAGCAGTCAACTTAGCCCAAATCCACCCTTCTTGAAGTGATGGGATTGGCTAAGTGTGTTGATCACCTTCCCCATATTTTATACAAATTTCATACAACCTTACAACACTTCATGTCACCATTCTTACCCTCCAAACTATCTCAGCCAACTTCCTTTAACATTTCATGACTTCCTGTAGCAGTACAAGAATCACGTAACAACATCCTATAGCACACCCATAGCCACCTATTTTGACCCTCTTTTGACCTGAAATGATAGCCTAGATTAGTTTAGGAGTAGTTTGACCCCTCATCTTGGACTTGATGACCATAAATGCCACCTAGACTAGTCCCTTCACTCTTTTTCCTCTCCTGCAAGATCAGATAGAATTAGTTCTTTCATTTTTGAATTTAGCAATTAGAACTTTATTTACTCTATAATGTGAATTAATTAGTCAATGCATGCATTCTTGAATTATGAAATGGTAGAATAACCTTATATTTTCAAGCAACTCTTATAGCTAGATGACTGGGTGCAAGTTAGCATAGTTTCCTTTCTGCAAATTAGCATAATATTTTTGTTCTTTCATAAAATTTACAAGTTGGCAACATTCATTTTTGAGTTGAAAAACATTTACTTTCTCTACACTAGCACTAGCCTTTACATTTTTCTTTCGGTAGTTAGTCTCCTTTCAATTTAGTAGAGGAATGGTCTAGAACCCTAATGATCAAGTGACCTAGTTGAAGGTGGCATGAGTAGGATGATGCATCTATTATGTATATAGCACTCTCACCTCTAAGTTTGTATGAAACCCGGGGTTGATAAAGTAAAGTTGAAGAGCTAGGGCTCACCAGGAACCTGTCCTCCTTCCAAGGTGTTAGGATATTCCGACACATAGGATATAGTTAAGTTCAACTTGGTCTAGTATAGAGTTAGGTTAGAGTTAGGTAAAGTGTGTTTCTTTACCGTTGTACATTTTGTAACTTACAATCCGACGGTCACGATATGTAGTGATCCGACGGTTCACTCTCACCTCGGTATTACCGACACTTGATCCGTGGCTTGACACCCGATTGGTCCATGAGTTCTATTTAAAGCGCATGGAGGGTCATTGTTCGGGTAATCCGTGCATGAGAGAAGCTTATGTAAATTTTCATTCTTTGATTAATAAATTGTCTGTACCCACGTTGGGACAGGCCGTGGACTGTTTCCCTCCTTGCACTCTGAGGGTTTTAACCACGTCAAAAATACTGGTGTATTGATTTGAGATCTGGTTGTGAGCGGTGTCCTTTTGGTATTCTTTCTGAGGAACTTACCCTGTAAATTCCTACATGGTATCGGAGCTATTTGAGGGCCGCGTCCGTTGGTGATCCAAATCTGAAGCCGGTAGAACTGCATGCGGCTGTCGTTTCCTAGATCTGCTGTTTCTGACTGCTTTCGGGCCGAGAGGACTGCTCTGTTGCGTTCGGAGCATCTGTTTCAGTGAGGAACCCCTTTCGTTTCACGCGAAAAGGTTTCCGGTAGCCCTAGCTGCGTCATTTTTCAGATCGGGAGGTATACAGTGCTTTTTTTTGCAGTTTACTGTCATTTTCTCTCTGCTTATTTTGGTTTTGGTTTATTTAGCCTTTTTTTTCGGATCTATACCTTTCATTTCTGTGTATGCTCTTTGCCCTGCGACTCTGTGCGATCTGGGCAAATCAGAAACAGAAAGAAAGGATTTTTCTCATGCGTATGCTCTTTTCCCTGCACCTTAGTGTGATCTCGGAAAATCAGAAACATTGAGAAAAATATTTAGTTTTTCGGCTAAAAGCTAACTTTGAGATTTTTTTTAAAATTTCTAGTTTTTTGGCTAAAGCTAACTTCGAGCCGTAAGGTTCGTTTTTCTTTGGATATTCGTGTTGGGTTTTGTGTTTTGTGTTTTGTAGGGGAAAAGAGTCTTCCCAAGGCAAGCACGCAAATCGCGGCCCCCCCCCCCCCCCCCCTCTCTCTCTCTCTCTCTCTCTCTCTCTCTCTCTCAAATATTTTGTATAGATCAATTGGTTCAAAGACCTTTTAAGAGAGTAGAGGTCTTGGGTTCAAGTCTCCATTTTGTGGGGGCGGATTTTTTCATTCCCGCACATTCGCGCACTTTGCCGGCAACGTCAACAATTTTTTTTCAAAAAGCCATAACTTCTTCATCCGGAAGCCTTTTTCAGAGCCGTTTTTTTTAAAACCGCCTATTTTTTCGAGATCTATCCATTGGACCACTTACTTTCAGCATCTTCAGCTTCAGTTGTTTTTCAAAAAATGGAAAGTCCATGCCAAGTCATTCTTGACAGCACTAACTACTTCCAATGGGTAGCCTACATGGGAGATTTACTTAGAAGTAAAGGTCTCTTCAGAATAGCCACAGACCAAGAGAAGAAACCCAAAGATGAAGACAAGGCCGAAAAATGGGAAAATCGACAAGATCAAGCACGTGGTTTGATAGGAATGTCTGTTTCTCCTGATCTTAGATTCCACATTGCAGAAATTGAAACTCCTCATGAAGCATTAGAAAAACTTGCTAAAGTTTTTGGGAATTAAAAATGAAATTAGAGCCCATCAACTTGAGAATGAGTTGCTTACTTTGGATCCTAATAATTTTTCTTGCATTGAAGATTTCTTGTCCAAATTCAAGACCCTTAGATATCTCTTGGAAGGTGTTAAAGTTAAGAAAGAAGATGGTAACCTTATTTATTCCATCCTTACTAAGTTGGGACCAGCCTACTCTGTATTTGTTTCCACTTTCCATTCTACCAGGGAAGCTTTCATTTGTCAAGGCAAAGACTACAAGCCCCCTTCCTTTGACTCCTTTTGTGATTCCTTAATAAGAGAACAAGAAAAACTCTTACACCTTGGTCTTCTTAATCTTGGAAACTCTTCCTCGAAAGCGTTAGCCGCCCAGCAGCAACCAAATTCAAAGAATCCTAAGAAGTCTTATCCTCAAAGGAATGGTCCTAAACCAACTCAGCCTCAAGATGAAAGATCATTTCAGCAAATGATAAGACCAATAAAAACAAATGGAAGAAGACTGACAGACATTGTAACTTTTGTAATCGAGATGGCCACTTAGAATCTAAATGCTTTAAGAAGATGGAAGCCTTGGAAGCCGCAATGAAGAAACATAACATCCATCTGGAGCCTACTTCAACTTCAACTTCCGGAACGGCACTTTCTGCATGTCATCGTCAATCATCTCAGTCTGGTTATGCATTAAATGTATCTTCTTCTTCTTCTCATTCTCATGAGTGGCTCATTGATTCTGGAGCCTCTTGTCACATGGCCAAAAACCAAGCCATGTTTTCTTCTTTAAATGATTGTAACACCAAAAATATATATGTTGGTGATGATAGATCTCTTAATGTTGTAGGGACTGGAACTGTTCATCTAGACAATGGTCAGTTCAATGATGTATTATGTGTTCCAAACTTATCCTGCAACCTTCTATCTGTCTATCAGATAACTCATTCAGGTGAAGGTAAAATTGTTGAATTTTCACCTCATGATGTTGTAATCAAGGATCTAAAAGATCCTAAACAGATTCTAGCTACTGGTCTTGCTGATGATTCCAAAAGGTTGTATAAGTTTCACAACTTTGGGTCATCCCATCTTCCCTCAGTATTTGTTGCTCATAATGATGAAGTGAGCAAACTTTGGCATGAGCGGTTTGGTCACTTAAACTATCGCTCCCTTCAGCATCTATGTAAAGAAAATATGGTGACAGGTCTTCCTATGGTATCTTGCAAAGATGGTGTTTGTTCCGGATGTGTACTCGGAAAACATCATCGGGACAGTTTTGACAAACGTGCCTCTTGGCACGCCTCAGCCCCTTTACAGCTTGTGCACAGTGATTTATGTGGTCCTCTTCCTGTTGCTTCATTCTCTGGCTGCAAGTACTTCTTAACTTTCATTGATGATTTCTCTAGACGCACTTGGGTATACTTCTTAAAACTCAAGAGCGAAGTATTTAGCACCTTTTTGGCCTTCAAAGCATTTGTTGAAAAACAATCTGGACATCAAATTCTTAAGCTAAGAACTGATAATGGTGGAGAATATGTTAAAAACACATTCATCAACTTTTGCACCGAAAATGGAATTCAAATGCAACATACTGTTCCATACACTCCACAACAAAATGGTGTAGCTGAAAGGAAAAATCGCACCTTAAAGGAAATGGCTAATTGTATGCTGCAATCTAAAGGACTCAGTCTTAGTTTTTGGGCCGAAGCAATTAATTGTGCAAATTATATAATCAATCGCACTCCTACTAAGGTTCTAGAGAATATCACTCCAGAAGAAGCTTGGAGTTCCATTAAACCAGATGTAAGTCACTTTCGTGTGTTTGGAAGTGAAGCATGGGCCCATATTCCAGATGAAAAGCATAAAGCTTTAGAACCTAAGAGTGAGAAATGTACTTTTGTTGGATATTCTGAAGATGTAAAAGGTTATAGACTTATTCCATTTAAGTCCAAAAATGTTATCATTAGAAGAGATGTAAAATTTGATGAAAATAAATCGGCCTGCGAGCCTAGTCCGGCGGATGTGCCACCTCTTCCTATCTCTTCTATCTTTGAAAACATTTCTTCTTCTGATGATGAAAGCGAGGATGATAATCCTCCCCCACCTTCTCAGGATCCTCAACTTCCAAGATGGGTCCGTGCTACTCGGGATGCAGCAGGTGATCTTGCCGGTGATCCTACAGATCAGCGACGTACACGTTCTCAGTTTGAAAGAGCCTCTTCTTTACTGGCTCAAGCTCCAGTAAATCATGATCCTGACACTTTTGCAGAAGCTTCAGGCCATCCACATTGGGAAGCAGCTATGAATGAAGAATATCATTCATTGATGACAAATGATACATGGGATCTTGTTCCTCTACCAAAGGGACGCAAACTTGTTAGATGCAAATGGGTTTACAGAACCAAGTATGGACCAGATGGGAAAGTTGATAAACATAAAGCTCGTCTAGTTGCTAAGGGCTTTTCACAGGTTGAAGGCATTGACTACACTGAAACCTTCTCCCCTGTTGCCAAAATGAACTCTATCCGCCTTGTTCTTTCCCTTGCTGCCTCTTTAAAATGGGAAGTCCATCAGATGGATGTTAAATCTGCCTTCTTGCATGGGGACTTGCAGGAAGAAATCTATATGGAACAACCCATTGGCTTCATACAAACAGACTCCAGCCTTGTTTGTCGACTTAAGAAATCCCTTTATGGTCTCAAGCAAGCTCCTCGGGCTTGGTATGCCAAAATGGATAGCTTTCTTTTAGAATCTGGCTTTTCTAGGTGTCATTCTGACAATACTGTCTACACCAAGAAAGTGGGTGACTCTCTTATCATCCTTGTTCTTTATGTTGATGATCTTATCCTTACTGGTAGTGATCCCAACCTTATAAACCATGTGAAGTCTAGCCTTAAAAAGAAATTTGAAATGACAGACTTAGGACACTTACACTATTTTCTCGGTCTTCAAGTCTTGCAATCCAAGGAGGGTATTTCCCTTTCCCAGTCCAAGTATGCTTGTGATATTCTTCGTCATTTTCACATGGAAGACTGTAAGCCAGCCCCTTCTCCCTTTCAGTCTGGAGTCAAACTTTCAGTCTCTTGTACTTCTCCTGAAGTTGATGCTACCTTATACCGTCAACTTGTAGGAAAACTCTTGTATTTAACCCATACTCGTCCTGATCTTTCCTTTGCTGTTGGCCTTGTTGCTCGTTTTATGCAAAACCCCCGTGAAAGTCATTGGAAAGCAGCCAAAAGAATACTTCGTTATGTTCGAGGTACAGTACAGTTTGGGATTCATTACAGTGCCAAAGCAGCTCCTCTGTTAGTTGGTTTCACTGATTCTGATTGGGCTGGTGACCCTGATGATCGGAAGTCTACTGCCGGTTATGTCTTCACTCTTGGTTCAGGACCTATTACATGGGCTTGTAAGAAACAGGCTGCCATTTCTCTTTCGTCAGCAGAAGCAGAGTATCGTGGTGCCGTGGAAGCTAGTAAGGAAGCCTTGTGGCTTCGTCAGATCCTATCAGAGTTTGGCTTTGAGCAGCAGCATCCAACCACACTTTGGTGTGATAATCAAAGTGCCATTCAGCTATGCAAAGATCCAGTCCAGCATCAGCGCAGCAAACACATTGAACTACACATGCACTTCATCAGAAAGCTCATTCATGACCATGTTCTTGAAGTGCAATATTGTCCAACGGATGATCAGGTTGCAGACATCTTCACAAAGGCTCTCACAGAGGCGAAGTTCACTAAACTTCGATATATGCTTGGAGTTCAGGAAGTTGTCACTAAGGGGGGATAGGCTCTAGTGCCTCCTTCCTTCTCCTATTGTGTCATATTTGTAAATCCTTCAATCCTATCCCAAGTTGTTCTTAAGGGGGGATGTTAGGATATTCCGACACATAGGATATAGTTAAGTTCAACTTGGTCTAGTATAGAGTTAGGTTAGAGTTAGGTAAAGTGTGTTTCTTTACCGTTGTACATTTTGTAACTTACAATCCGACGGTCACGATATGTAGTGATCCGACGGTTCACTCTCACCTCGGTATTACCGACACTTGATCCGTGGCTTGACACCCGATTGGTCCATGAGTTCTATTTAAAGCGCATGGAGGGTCATTGTTCGGGTAATCCGTGCATGAGAGAAGCTTATGTAAATTTTCATTCTTTGATTAATAAATTGTCTGTACCCACGTTGGGACAGGCCGTGGACTGTTTCCCTCCTTGCACTCTGAGGGTTTTAACCACGTCAAAAATACTGGTGTATTGATTTGAGATCTGGTTGTGAGCGGTGTCCTCTTGGTATTCTTTCTGAGGAACTTACCCTGTAAATTCCTACACAAGGGAGATGACCCTTAGTCATATTTTGTATAAATTAATAGGCTTGAGGGCTCATTAGGATTAAAACTTTTGGAACTAAGAAGAGTTATTGAGAGAAAATTTCTTGGGATTTTTATTTAGATTATGATATGATGTATTTGAACTCCATTTCTTGTTAGTGAAATTTTCATTATTGGTCTACATCTCAGTTAAGTTTGGGGGGTTGAGATCCTTGGGTTAGGGCCCAACCCTGAGGCTCTAGTTTCTCTTATGTATTTAATTTTATTATTGTTTCAGTAGTGGAATTTATTTCCTTGTTTAGGTAGAAGTTATATTGCAAATGTTTTGGTTGCATGCCTGATTACCACCTCTCTTGTAGGAAGTTCAGTTGAGGAGTCTACAACAACCAACCAAGAATATGTGTTTTTTTTTTTCCTTTCAAAGTTGCTAGGCTTTGGTTTATAGTTCTCTTGCATACTCTTTTTTTGCATCATAGAATTTAAGGACATTATTTTTCACATGGATTATATGCATGTTGTAGGATAGAGTAGCTCTTGATGACATAAAATTCAACTCATCCTTTCCATCTTGATTTGTTTTGTTGCAATTTGATCACTAGATTTATGTTCTTTCCAAGAGTTAAAAGGGGTTGATTTTTAGTTTGCAGGTACTACCAGTGACTTCCAGGGATTGGAACACTCATACTACATCCATTTTTTCATCACCCATCCTCCTTCTTGACACCTAATACTTCTCTTAAATTATGCCACCATTATCATCTTTTCAGGGTCATTGGGGACACTATGAGCATGTACTTTTATGCAATATGGGCCTTTGAGGGGTTTTAATCTTGGAAAAAATCCTCAAATATTCTTCATACAACCTCGTGTACCTTATTCCACCTTAAGAACACATTTCCTACCCTCAGGATGCTCTCAGATCCAATCTTTTAGAAAAACAAGGCAATCTTATTGCATCCTGTAACAGTCTTGTAGAATCATGTAGCATTGTCTAAACATGACCAAATATTATTTAAGAGCTTGATTTTCGTATCTTGGGATTAACTAATGACCTCCAAACTTTGAATCCATGGTGTGGGAGCACCAAGGACCACTTTATACCCATTCTTCCTTCACTGCAAGTACAAATAACAATTAGAATTACTAGATAGATTTCCACATTTGAATCACAAAGATTGTTCTCTTATGTAATGTGTAAGGACTCTATTAATAAACCTAAGTTACCTTGAACTTAGTGATAAGAATGGAAACTATTCAATGCAAGTATATTAGACCTTTTTTGAAGTTATCTTCTTAGATTTTCTAGTCATATGCTTTCGATCAAGTTTCCTTTTTCAAGCAATATTTCACATTCTGCAAGTAGAGTAATGATTTACATTAAACAAGTAGAATCTTGATTTCCATCTGCAAGTGGACTAACATATTCATCTCTGCAAGTAGTACAGTCCTTTACCTTCATGCAATTGTAGTTAGTCTTTACATTTGATTAATGACACCTTCATTTATGCAAATAGGATAATGTTTATCTTTCTGCAATTATAGTAGACTCTTGTCTTTTCATGGAAGGTATTTTTGAAAACTAGCAAAAGGAATGGTATTTGTATGCCCTGATCTAATTCATCGACTGAAATGGACATAAGTAGAGATTGACCTACTGTTCATATGTCATTGTCACCTCTTAAGTTTGTACGAACCATAAGTTGATAATTAAAGTTGGTAGCTTTGGGAGTCTCAATAATCTTGTTGTGATACTAGTGCTCATCACGTTTTGATGTCATTGCCGAGTGGGTGTCCAAGTAGGTGTTGTTTCTACTTAGATGTTTCCTTTCTTTATTTTCTATCCTTTTTTTTTCATTAGTATTCCTGATTTGAAAAAGAAAAAAAAGGTGAAAATAAATTACAGAAAAATAAAACTAGTCTTTTCATGCCTCTTAGGAGTAGGAATAATCAAGGGAAATTTATACCAAAAACTCCCACCCCATCAATTAGTCAACCATCCTTCTTCCTTGCTGACTATGAGCTTCTCTCTTTTACTATAGAGGAGTTAGAAATCCTCTAGGTAAGCAACCTGAAATTCTTGAGGAACTGAGAGGGGAGGAAGAGCCCATATCACCTACCCAAACCATGGTTGAGAAAAGGAAAAATGAGTTTTGATATTTGAGTAGCTTGGGAAGTAATCAAATCCCTAGGGTTTAGGTTTTGGAGGTTGGAGCACCACAATTGGTCATTGTCGGCTTGGAACCCAAGCTTTGTGTTTTTCACCCATTGATGTTTGGGCCAAAACCATGGAGAATTTTGGACATGTGATGGATGGAGATGATAGAGGATGATGAGAAGAATCCAACACATTAAGAATTATTCAAATATGATTTGTCCTTAATGATATACGATTTTTTAGTGTTTTGGGGTTTTTTTGACACTCAAGTCATTTAGGCTTGATTTTGTGAAGTGCTAAAAGGCACGTTGGAGCCCACATTTAGGTGAATCATTGAAGCACTTTTATGGTGTATAAATAGAAGGTGATTAAGGTTCATTCTACACATCCACTTGGTGCAACACAAGGACAACGAAGAAGTGTGGGAAGAAGCTTGTATAGGAGAAGGAAGACTACTCTGTGGTGGCCATAGATTAGGAGTATCTTCAACAATGGAAAGGAAGTTTGGTTGGGATCCTTTGTGACCATTTGAAGGTGAAGTTAAGTCTACTGGAATGATGCATTAGAAGAGACATTTTCTGGGCTAGTAAAGTGTGGGAATTACTCCCTGAAGTAGGCCGAAATGATAACAAAATTGAGATGATTAGGCCACAGACCTGTAGTGGGTGTTTTTAGGGTAAAACAAACCCTAAATAGGGAGATGTAGGAGCCTATTCACACAGTGAGTTACCAGCCTTGTGAAGGGAAGGAAGTTGTATTAATTTAGTTCAATTTTGGTAGGTTGTTGTAGGATACAAGAGAAACCCTAACTAGTGACTAAAATTATGTTCAATCAAGAGGTATGTCATTTCTCCATTAGTGACTTTTGTTGGATCCTACTATTTAGATCAGTTTGGATGAGATTAAAGTTGTAGATTATGGAAGCCATTTGGAGGTCTTGACTTGGTGGTTAGAAAACCCTCCTACGAGAATATTTGACAATGATTGGATTGGTCACTTAGTGATTGGTGGAGGGAACCAAGAAATTTACCAAACTATCCCTTAACAAGTTGTCCTAAAGGAATTTCGATAGTTGAAGATTGGGAAAAGTTGTTAAGACTAGTGTGCAATAAATTAATGGACTAGTGGACTATTACATTGGCATATTGGAGCTCAGGTATTGGCCAACCTATAAGAGCATATTGGATCAGCCCATGCTCATTGAAGAAAAAGTGGCTTGTAGTAGTGATAGGTGGCATACCTATTGGATTCTCTATGTGTTGACCTTTGATGGACTAAGGGTCAGCTAGAGAGTAGAATGAAAGTAAAGGAATGATAAGATGAGATACGACATAAAGGCTTTGATTATGCATTAGAGAAATGTGTTTGTCATTGTATCTTGTATTCTTGTACTTGTGGATAATTGAGGGCCATTATCCCTTGTATGGGAGACCTATATAGTTGTACTATTCAGTTGGTTTAATATAACGAATATTGTGTTGTTGTACATATTTGTATCATATTTTGTAAAAAGTTGTCTATACTTGTCCATGTGTGATTTACTGCTATTTATATTCTATTGTGCCAAGTAGCTTTCTTAATATTCTTGGTTTTGTAGTGTTAGATATTTTAAGATTCTATCCTAGATCCCAAGATCATGGAAATTTAAAAATGAGTTCTTTCCTATCTAAGAGACCAATGGGGAGGCTAGAATGAAAAATATAAGCCTTGTTTCCCTTCCACATTTCCATGGATTAGCCTCTGAGGACCCTGACACATTTATCTTTAAGTTTGTTGTAGTTTGTATGACCTATGACTATTCCTCTGACGAACAAAATCTAAAGTTGTTTCACTCCAACCCTAAGGATGCAGCCTTGCATTCGTTTATGAGTTTACCTGGAAGCAGTATCACCACCTAGGAACAAATGTAACAAACCTTTAATGAGAAGTACAGGGAATAATGTAGGTTTAAAGAGAAAAAAGAGGAAATATTTAGGATTACCCTAAGACCAGATGAATCCTTAGAGCACTATGAGGAAATATTCCAACTCAAATATAGGAGGGCTAACTGTACCCTTCACTCTGAGCCACTCAAGCTATTACTTCTCCGAGGGATCATGGAGGATGTAATGGAGACCCCCAATATCTCTGGAGGAGAAATTTACCAGCTGACCTATGATGACATCAAGGAAATATTCAAGAATCATTCTAGGGCTGCTAGAAAAAATGTAGGTCCATTCAAGGCCTCGTCAACTCATCTCCCTCTCCATTAACTATAAAATATAAGATAGGGAGTTTGTTGGAAGACTTTAAGAGTGAAATGTTGCATACAGTTTCTTTGTAGATGGATACTATGAAGATCAAAAGGAAGCAAGAGGAAGAGGAAATGGAACTAACCATCTTTTTCCCTAGATGCACTAAGAGGCATCCCAGAAATGAGTGCCCATTAAACACCATAGAGGTTTGCTCTGTCTATGAGGAGAACCATGCAACAGATAAGTGCTCCTCTCTTCCAAGCCTAAAGGTTTTGTACCAAGGAGCTGAGAATGGCTTGGAGAAGCTTTGTTTCATCAACGAGAGAAGGCCCCAAGGTCGTAAGTCTTATCAACAAGGCATGCCGGTTGCATAGTATCCTTCTTACAATTCAAAGTAGAATGCCCCTTTCCAGACTTGGTACCTCCCAACTCATCCATATTGGTCTATTCCCTCTCCTTAGTCCTATGCTCCTTAGTATCCCCATCATCTTGTCAACCTTCTTTTCCAGCAATACCAATCTCGATCGCCTCAATTAGGCAACCCCTCACAAGGATGGAGGTCTTAGGAAACCAAACCTCATACCTTAATCTCTCCTCCTCAACCTCAACCATATCTTCCTCACCACAACCCACCTAAGAAACCTCAAATTCCTATCTAACCCAATCTGAACTTCAACAATAACAAGGCACATCAGGTTTACAATGGGGAGACATCCTATCCTACTTATGTTGTGGAAATCCAAGAGATCAACATTCAGTCTAGGAAGGTACTTCCAAATTCTCACCCACGTTCTCCACCTAGAGAACTTGAAGAAGAAAAGGAAGATAGTATCCCTCAAGCCAATGCACCTCCCTAAACTGGAAGGTTGATCCAACCTAAACAAGACACCCCAGGAGAGGTTGAACTTCTAGGGGAATTGAAGAGCTTCTGTGTCAAAATACCCATTCTCCAAGCCATCAAAGTTGTCTCCATTTACAACAAGCTTATTAAGGAAGAATGTTTTAAAATTCCTATGAGAAGAAGAAGAGATACCCCCACTATTAATGTTGTTGGGGAGTTTTATGATCTAATGCTTGGGAGGGTGATCTCCCCAAAGTACATGGATCCTGGTAGCCCAATGGTGGATGTGCACATTGAAAACATTACAGTCCATAATACCTTGATTTACCTTGGGGCTGAAACCAATGTTATGAACAAAGAAACCTTGCTCAAGCTCAACCTCTAAGGATCTTTGATAAAAACCTCCATAGTACTGCAACTTGCAGGCAGGTCCACAATATCCCCTGAAGGAGTTATTGAGGATATGATGGTCTCCATCTATTCCTAGGATTATCCCATAGATTTCCTTATCCTCCTTCCCAAAACAAAGTTTAATGGTTACCCTCTTATCCTAGGAATACCTTGGTTGGCCACTATTTATGCCTGCATTAGTTGCAGGGCTGGGAACATGACCATCAAGAATGGCATCTCTCAAAGAAACTCGTATTGTATCCCCCTGCTCAACCTTTTATTGAGCATGAATTTCCCTTATGGATATAGGATGGGGAAGAAGAATAATTTTATCAGACATCCCTCTACCCATTTTCTACACTAGACATTGTTGTAGGAGGTAGGCAACTTGATGAAGATGGCCTTATTGAACATATCTTATAGAATCAACCTCCCATTTTCATGCCAATTAATGAACGTGTGGAAGAATCCTTGGAACAATATGAGGGAAATTTATGGACTAATATATGCTCTATCGACCCTGATCTAGATCATGCCAAGGTTTTGTAAATTATCCCATTCATAACTCTAAATATCAACCCCTCTCTCTTAGTTGAGCAAGAAAAGAAATTATGCAATGTGTTGAGGAAAGACCTCGATGCTTTTTCTTGGGACTATATGGAAATGAAAGATGTGCATCCCTCAATTTGTATTCACCATATTTACATCAAGGAAGGATGCAACCTATGAACCAAACCCAAAGGAGGATGAATCCTACCCTTAAGCACATTATGAAAGAAGAATTGTAGAAACTACTGGATGCAAGGATGATATACCTCATATCAGATAGTGAGTGGGTGTCCCCTCTTTTCATAGTCCCCAAGAAGAATGGGAAGTGGAGGATTTGTGTTGATTATAGAGAGCTTAATAACGCTACAAAGAAGGACCATTTCCCTCTACCTTCATTGACCAAGCCTTAGATGGCCTCATAGGGAAGAGATTATTTTCCTTCCTAGATGAATTTAGTGGGTACAATCAAATATAGATCAACCTTGAGGACCAAGAAAAGACGACATTCACATGTCCTTGGGGTACCTTCACCTATAGAGTCCTTCCATTTGTTTTGTGTAATGGTCTTGCTACCTTCCAAATGGAAGTCTTGAGTATCTTTGGTGACCTTGTTCACGACACTGTTGAGATATACATGGATGATGTCACTCCTTATGGATGTGACTTCCAGGAATCTATTTATAATCTATTTATAGTCTTAAAGAAATGCATTAAGATGAATATTTCATTAAGTCCTGAGAAATGTGAGTTTTTGATGAATGCAAGGACTGTCCTAGGCCATTCCATATCTAAGGAAGGGATACAAGTTGACCCAAACAAAGCTGTTATCATTAAAAGGGTACCTACCCCTAAAAAACATATGGATGTCAGAAAATTCCTTGGACTAGTTGGGTATTATAGAAGGTTCATTAAGGACTTTAGTAAACTAGATTCACCTTTGTTAGGATTACTGGTTAAAGACTCAAAATTCTATTCGAGACATAAATTTCAAGAGGCATTTGAAGTGCTAAAGTATAATTTGACCATTGCACCCATCCTTATGGGTTTCAATTGGGAATTTCCTTTCCATATCCACATAGATGCATTAGATGAAGTTGTAGGAGAAACCTTAGGACAAGAGGAAGACAAACTGCCCTATGTTATATATTTCATTAGTAAGAACCTTTCGAAGGTTGAACTTAACTACATGATGAGGCTCATCAATGGGTTAATTATATGGACCTTAATGCACCTCCATCTTACTAAAATCAACTTTTCTCATCATTCTTTACATGTTTGAATTATGTTTTGCTTAATGAGGAGAGTAAAGATGAGATGCCATGTCTAGTGGTCTAATGTGCATTGATTGCAGGTTTTGGAGAAAATTTTGGCTAATTAAAGTGCAGGAACTCAAATGAAGACAAGAAAGAGGGATTTTAGGAGATAGGGTCTCCCTCCTTAACTCCTCACTCACTCGAAGATTCCTCATTCAACTCTCATCAACTCAGAGTTGCAAGAAACCAATTCATGAGGTTCATTGGTAGCCAAGCCAGTGATAGTTGAAGACTAGTTGATCTCGAGATTTGGAGACAAGCCTCCCTAAATTTAAGGAAGTTGTTGGTAACTTCAGTTGTATAAATCAAGAGGCCTAGAGCCTCATTAGGACTCAATTTTTTTGCTAAATATAGCTAAGTAGTTTGATGAGCACTAGTATTGTAGCAAGAATGCTGCAACTCCGGGGGCTACAAACTTTACTTTATCAACCCGGGGTTCGTACAAACTTGGAGGTGACAGTGATGTATACATAAGTAGATGTGATGGGTCTACTCTTTATGACTGCTAAGCTAGCGATATACCACTAAATTTTCTCAAACTAGCCTTCTATTGATTCAGAAGAAGCTTGATTACCAATGAGTAAAAGGGAAATTTACACAAAATGAAATCTTGTCTACTGTAGTAAGGAAAATACTGAAATAAAATGCTTAACACAACATTCATCTAACTAACTGCTAAGAGGATTTTCTTCAAAATAATTCTAATTTAACATGTGTATAATCTTACTATCCTAGGCATGCAATTTGAAACATCCAAACATTCTACTGCTATGCATGTAAATGAACAAAATAACTCTTTTTCCTTTTTGTCTTTTTCTATGAAAATGTGAATGCTAACTTCTCTTGCTAATGTGGTAGGTGGATTAGGAATGATGGTGAATGGTCAAATGGCTTGGGAGGCAAGTAGGGGTCTTCTACTATCTTCCTAGGTGTTTTCTCCACAATTCAACCTCAAAACAGGTCACTACAGGTCAACCTATAGGATGTTCTAATGCCTCCTACAGGATGTCCTAATGCTCCTACGGGATCCCTTGTATTTCTACAGGATACAACTTAGAGCAAGAGGAGGGATTTGGAAGGTGGTGTAGGGCTCAGGGAAGGTGAATGGTCAGAGAAATGGGTCAAGGGAGTACCTAGGACTCCTTCAAAGCTCAAAACAGAGTTTGTGAGATGGTTGGATTTGCCGAACAAGCTTGGAGAAGTATTCTTATGGAATGATGAATTTGGTCAAGGGACTTAGTGGAAAAAGTGATAATCATAGATGGATGAGGCTAGGTTGCAGCTGCTGGTCATGAAATCTCTCTGCACTACTAAAACTTATTCACTACTCAATCATTGACATTTATCCATGAATCATGTAAACAAGAAAGATTTTCAATGAACCAGAGAAAACACAATTTCATGAGCTAGCTGCCTATTTCATGCATGGGAAAAATTTGCAGAATAATGTGAAACCTTTAGGAGATCTAGTGCAAGGTTGAAGATATCAGAAATGACAATTAAATCCTACTCTTAAAACTAGTAAAATGCTGGCCTAAGTAACAGAAAACCCTAAATTCCATAAGAAATCATAATTCTGTCTTTTTGGGGCTACATAGGAGTTCTTTCCTCAAACCATGGTCCCTAAAGGGAGGAGTAAGGTGAAAGATACCTACTATCAGCTTTTTTATATTCCTTTATCTTTCTATGCTAATGTTGAAGCAATGCACAAATGGAAGCAAACTAATTAAATCCACAACTACTTGCAATGAAATGATGCTAAATAAAATTCGACCATTAATCTATGAAATCAACAAATCATACACATAAAAGAAGAGGAGTCTTTTCTGCTAGGATTGAGCCCTAACCCAAGAGCTTCAACCCTCTGAGTCAACTTAGTGTTGGATCAAGGAAATGCTCATTCTTATTATGAAATCAGAAAATTACATAACAATGTCTTCCACAAGTCTTGAACTCGAAAAATGCTTAGTGATTTTATATCAAAAATTTGAATCCTAATGAGGATCTTGGCCTCCTTATCTATACAACTAAAGTCTCCAATGACTTCCTTAAATCTAGGGAGGCTCAGATTCCAAACTCAAGATGAACTGGCTCTTTAACTGTCACTGTTTCGGCTTCATTTTGATATTCATGACTCGACTGCTTGCAACTCTGAGCTAGTGTGATTTGATGGAGGAATATTTGAATGGGTGAGGAGTTAATGAGGAGGATATATCTCCTATAGGGATTCCATCTAACAGGAAGAGTAGATCAGGAGGGATCTTTAGTATTGGGTCAGCGGCAGTTTCTTGGTACAGCAAGAAAGAAAGATCAGTTGCACTCAACTCGACAGAGGTAGAGTACATGGCTTCAAGTTAGGAAACATATGAGGCCATCTGGATGAGGAAGATCCTGGTTGGTTTGTTTGGTCAGCAAATGGATCCAATTTTGATTTAATGCAATGATCAAAGTTGTATCAAACTATCTGAAAATACATTTTTTCATGATCGTTCCAAGCATATTAATATCTGATATCATCACCTCAAATATTGTGTATTAAGGCAGATTACGTTGTTAGAGTACATTCCCACGAAGGAGCAAGATGTTGACATTTTGACAAAGGAATTTTCAAGATGTAAATTTGAGTTTCATAGAGACAGGATCATCATAGCTGATAATCCCTTTCTTGTTGAGAGAGAGTGTTGAGAAATGGCAACAAGAAATTCTAGTTTAATTTGTCCTTGATTTAAACTCAGAATTAAAATCGAATTATATTCTCATAGCAACTCGTAAGTAGTTAATTAAGTTAATTAGCTTAGGAATTTTGAGTTGGAAGTCTTTCTGAAGTCATGTATATGTTCTCCCTAAGTGTTAGGGGTCCAGTATGAGTTTAAATTGAGTTGGAAATTATATCACTCAGATTACTAAGTTAAGTTCAGTTAAATTAGTTCCAATTTTTTTGTGAAACTAAAAGAGGACTAAAAATAAATTGGTGCATGTTTGGATGGCATCCCCTGGGTCATTTTTGGGGCAAAAGCCCAAAGTTTTATGTAAAGAAATGTAAAGTCTCTACAAATTGTGGTCGTAGAGCACGTAAATAGTTAAAGAGTCAGAAAGGGTAATATCCTCATTTATGTAAGTTAAGTCAGCCTTTTGAATAACTACCCATGGTCCATGGGCCATGGGATTGTATAAATAGGTGTGTCTTAGAGAGTCTAAAAAAAGACATAGAGGATGAAGACGAATGTAGTGGGTCAATAGAAGGAAGATCATAGAAGTCTTGGAGGTGGAAAAGGCTCTGCAACAGTGTGTGCAGAGGCATAGAGTAGAGTCCACAGCTGAGTGTGCGAACCCCTACAGCTGAGTGCACAGGGAAGTCTTGAGTATGTAAGCTGAACTAAATATTAATAAAGAAGATTATTACAGAAATTCTTGTGTTTTACCTATGCACTTCTATTATGTATGAATGCGCTTTATGCTGTGGAAAATGATGGGTTTATAAAATAATGATGTATTAATGTGTGACTTTACTTGATCTATATTGTTATATGAATGCAATTGATGTTAAGGATTTATGTGAAGATTACATCATTGTATGTTAGAGTTATCGATACTTAAACAAAATCTAAGTAAATATTGGGCTAAGAGTAATATTTGATGCACACAAGTAGTTGATTTACCTATTCAGGGTCCGCGAAAGACAATTGTATACCTTCGTGGAGGTCTAGAGGCTGATTAAAGGAAGTTACATAGATAAGCCATAAAGGCTTATCAATATGTGCAAAGGCAGATCTAGGGCACAAAATGACATCACACTGATCTCTGGGTGTAGAAACTTGGTTCCAACATCCCTCCATACTACTTTAGGTGAGACTTTAGTCCGTGCTCCACGGATTGATGTTGAAAGGGCTAGTAGTGTAGGGATTTGTTTGGCACAAATAACTCTAAACATGGGTCAAGACCCACTAAGCCAAAAAATGGTTCTGTTGTCAGGATTGAGATCTGCATAAAGAGATGTGTGATGTCACATCACTGGAATTCGACAAAGAAAGAAATTGAGAAGTGGTTGGATAGAAAGATCCACGAATTTGCAGTGCAAGAAAATAGAAACCCACGCCTAACAAAAGAACAGTGGTTGGACAGGTATCTATACACAAAAATACACAAAACGTTCTTCTGCACCTTCTTGATTGAACTATAAGAGTGGATTGCTAAATTGGTAGATGGCCAAGGAAGGTGGAGGCTTGACAGTCCAATAGTGTGGACCCCGGAGCTAGTAGGAAGGTTGGAAACTTCTGAAGATAAGATTGCACGCATTGTCGATCATTAGCTCAATTGAGTCATAGGAGGATTTATGACAGAATTCGCGTTCAATACCTTAGTTAACTACAGTGAAGGAGAGTGACTCTTTTTCAAGGGATATTTGAGATATTTGAATGCCTGGATTAAAATTCCTGGATTAAAATGCTATTGGGTGAAAAGCGGGCTATGCCACTGCCTTGATGTTTAGATCTACACAAAATGGATGATTCTTTAAAAATAAGGAGAGAGCGGGTCCTGAATGCAGCCCATTGATAGAACCTCATTCGAGTGACGAGGAGGGGGCAGTATAGGCCTCACCGCGAAGTGCTATACAATTGATAAAATAAGGTTTTCCATGAATACCTCATCTGCCCACACCACATCCACCTTCACCTCCACAACATACACCTTCACCCATACCACCACCACCTCTGCCATCGTTCAATATGTCAAATACCATGAAGTTTCCCATTTTCAAGGGCTTGAGAAGTGAGGAACCATATCAATTTTGGTTCATTGCGAAGGTTGTATGGATGACACAAAATATTACAGATGATCATATCAAGAAGGCACAATTGGTTACTGCTATACAAGATCACGCGTTGACATGGTAAACTAAGTACTACACTGATAACGCATTGGCATTGTTAGTGGACACTCAGACCTCTCTGAATAAGGAATTTGGTGGGCCCAAGTTTGAATCACACTCAGTCATTGGATTCAAGAAAATCATGATGTGGCCCAGCAAAACACCATGGGAATTAGGTCAAATATTGATGTGCCAGATCCACAGAGCTAACATGAATATCATGGACAGTCAACACCATGAATGGTTTGTAGCCTTGCTCCTGCCCCACCTAAGGGTTTCTTTATTGCATAAAAAGATAGGGACCCAGGTGGAAGCCCTAGAAATTGCGATGAGATTACATGAAATGCCTATTCAAGATGCTACTTTGGGAGTTCAGCAGATTCACGTGGAATTGTAGAATCTCTGCTTGGAATTACAGAGCTTGAAAAAGGAAAAAGCGGCTTGGCTGGAGGTGGGCGAAGAATTTTGGTGCCCCAAATGTAAAATCTAGGGGCATGATAAAGATCACTGCCCTATCTTTGAAAATTATATTACTGGTGGAGGGCCAATGCCTCTGAGGCAGGAGGCTGCCATAAGACCAAGTACAAGGCCCACATTATGGTGTGTTATTTGTCAAGTAGCTGGAAAACATGTAAAGAACAATTGTCACTTGCTGCAAAAATTTGTACAGACACCGCAATAGTTATTCTACAATTTCTATAAATCGATGGGCCATGATGAATGTAACTACCGTAGCTATGCATTTATGATGGAAAGAATTCCCGCGTATCGAATTCATACAGAAACTCGGCCTCTGGATCAAGGTGCTAGGATAGTGCACGGAGGATATCAGGGGTGCAGCGGATGCCGAGGAGGGGGAGGACCTGGTAGAGGTCAAGGGAAATTTATTTTCTATAATTGCGGAGTGCCACGACACTACGCGCAAGAGTGTATGAGCCAAACACGCCCGTCATGCTGGTATTGTACTTAGTTTGACCATGTGATAGAAGAATGCCCTATATTGATAGCTAAGGTGCAAGACAAGAAGGAGTAGCCTCAAGAATCTATTCAAAAATCTATAGATGATGAGGTCCAAGCCCCATAAGGAGGATCCCAATGTGAATATTTTGTTGCAAAGCAGAATGATGACTAGTGATGATAAAGGGAAACTGCCTGATGAAAATCAATGGGTCCTCAAGGATCCATAAAAAGAAGTTGGGTTTTACCTGGAGCACGCGAAGGAAATGTTCATGGAAGCAAAGAAATGCTTCACTGAGGCCTCTACCTCAGGAAGTCAATAGAAGGTACCGGAAGAGGTTGACCCCTCCATTCTTACCACTTTCTTGGAGACTTGTATGAAGCTGCTTTGTGATAGCAAGGCCATGAAAGGGCTACAAGAACTGATAAATAAATGTGATGGTAAGGAAGGTGCTCCTGAAGGACACCACGCAGTCAGAAAAATAGGCAAACACAATACAAGAACAGGGAGCGATATGAGACTCACTACGCAAATATGAGACTATGAGATGTACAAAGTTATTTTGGATCTGGGGTCGGATGCGAATGTTTTGCCTAAATAGACATGGGAAAGAATGGGGAGATCTACACTATAGTGGTATCTGATTCAATTAAAGATGGAGAAACAACAGAGGATTATCCCTATGGGGCAATTGCATGGAGTGACCATAGATATAGAAGGTGTGAGTGCACTGGCTAATTATGAAGTGATAGAGATTGTTGATGACAACAATCCATACCCCACGCTCCTAGGATTTGATTGGGCTATTGACATGAATGGGGTAATCAATTTGAAGAAGCAAATAATGTCGTAGTAGTACCGTTGCACCCTGCAGAAGGACTGTGCTATACTGAACCAGTTCGTGATTATGAGGAAAGCGAAGATGATTTGGACCAGATCTATAAAATAACAGTGCAAGATCAAAACTGGGTTAATCTGATAGCCGATGGATGAATTTCCTGGGACCATGAAAGTTTCTGTACATCATACTCAGATGAGGAATTGGAGCATTGGTAGAATAGGTTGCACGAAGTATCTACGCTGCATTGCAATATGATGACTAAGTCGTTGCACTGTGTATCACCAGAGGTAACAAATTTACCTTATTATGATGGTATAACTGATGTAGATAAGTTTTTGGATGCATTTGAAAGATAAGTACCTGAGAAACATTGCTTCCAAGCACTGAATTTGGCATTAACCATTACGCCCACATGGTGGTGGGGTATGCATAAGGACAATTTTGAAGAATTGCGTGAGTACCGAAGAATAATGATATTGCAGTTCGGTCGCCCAAAAGTTTGGTTAACTGAGAAATATGATGGTAGAAAAAATCCATGCGATCATTTAGAAAAGTGGACTAAGGTTTATGGAACGGAGCCACAACTAGAATGGGTGCATTTATTCTGTCATACTCTTGATATAATCCCTATGAAATGATATTTGTTGACAGAGCTCTGCCACAACACTACGAAATGGGATATCTTAAGAGAGGGATTTGTGAGGACCTTTAGCTTTGAAGATGGGTTCGAAATAATTGATGAGGCGTTGTAGGAGGTTAAGGTAGCAATCTTCCGAATACCATAGGATCCTTTGGAATTTATTCAACCAGATTGGAGCACCTAACTACGCCATGCGCTATAATGCTATAATATGACTACTGAAGGAGAGGATGAGGATCCAAGGAATATTAACATTCCAAAAACAAAAGGCCACCACGAGGTAGAGGGACCACGAATAGAGAATCCAGACATCACCACGCCATTGAAAACTAGGCAAGTAAATATTAGTACAAAGGGAGAGTTAAAGTTTGCAAAGATTGAGGATTACTAGGATGATGCTATAGTAGATAAAGTCACTAAGTTGCTCCGCGAATATCAGGATTTGTTCCCTACAAAATTTTCGGACTTGAAAGGTATCATAGACGATTTACAAGTGATGAAAATAACTCTGAAACTGGACGTGAATCCTATGAAACAGAAGCCATATCGCCTTGATTCCAAATATAAGGAAAAGGTCCGCTCAGAGTTGGATAAGATGCTTGAGGCGGGCATTATTGAACATGTGGAGGAATTTGATTGGGTGAGCCTAATGGTAGTCCAAGAAAAGAAGCAGAAAGGAAAAATAAGGATCTATGTAGACCTTAGGAAGCTTAACGATGCCTGCGTTCATGATCCTTTTCCGACACCATTCACAGATGAAGTACTGGATAATGTTGGAGGGTAGGAGGCCTACTCATTCATTGATGGGTTCTCTGGATACCATCAAGTTAAGATCGCGCCAGAAGACAGGAGTAAGACCACCTTCGTGATAGAGTGGGGATGTTTCCAATATATAGTGATGCCTTTTGGACTTAAGAATGTGCTAATGATCTTCTCACACGTAGTCATCGCGACATTGAAAGAATTTATTCACAATTTCATGGAGGTATATTTTGATAATTGCACAGTGTTTGGGCTAGTAAAGCACCATGTGGCCAGTTTGCACTTGATGTTGGATACATGACGAAGGTATCAGATTGCACTAAACTTGAAGAACCCTTTCGAAATTTTGTTGGGTCATGTGGTGTGCAAGAAAGGACTAATGGTGGACCCTACTAATATCGTTGTCATAATTAATTTGGAGGGCATCAAGAAGTGTCAAACAACTACGCGCAACGTTGGTTCATACTAGATACTATCAGAAGTTCATCAAAAGTTATGCTCAGATTACCACAGTTATGGAAAAGTTGCTAAAGAAGGATGCTACATTCTGTTGGAATGAAGAGTGTCAACGTAGTCTGGATGTATTGAAGGAAAAAATGGTCACTCCATTGATCCTGGTATTCCCACATTGGAAGAAGAAATTCCACGTGCATGTTGATGCCTCATGTATTGCTCTAGGAGTAGTGCTAACGTAGGTCGGTGAAGGAGAGATGGATCACCCTATAGTGTTTCCAAGCAGGAAGCAGTCAAAATATAAAAATAATTATTCAATGACAAAGCACGAAGGGTTGGCTATGGTGTACGCGCTCCATAAATTCAGACATTATCTACTAGGTAGACATTTCAAGATGTACACAGACCATTCTATAGTGAAGTATCTAGTCAATAAGCTCGTGTTGGGGGGGTGGGGATATGCAAATGGCTATTGTTGTTTCAAGAATATGATTTTTAAGTAATTGTGAAGCTAGGAAGATTGAAAGCGGGACCCGACCATTTGTCGCACATTGAAACAGGAGAGGAGCCTACCAATTTGGAGGAAGGGCTGCTTGACGCGCAACTCTTCTTGGTGCGTGTAGCCGATAATCACTTTGCAGATATTATCCACTTCCTAACTATAGGAACGGCTCCAGAGGGATATATGAGTCAACAGAAGAAATAATTGGTGGTGCACATGGCAGACTTTTTGGTAATTGCGGGCCATTTGTATAAGATGGGATTGGACAAAATACTTCAACGTTATGTGCCTGATTTTGAGCGAAATAGTATCCTCATTGAAGCTCATGGAGGAGCTGTAGGAGGGCATTATGCAAGAAAAGAAACAATGCAGAAGATTTTACATGCTGGATTACGGTGGTCAACACTGCATAAAGACTCTAAAGCATATTGTAGGGCATGTGATGCATGTCAGAGAATAGGGAGGCCATCGCGGAGAGATGAAATGCCTTTGACTCTGTAAGTGTCATTGCAACCATTTGAGAAATGGGCAATTGACTTTGTAGGACCAATTCAACCCCCAGGCAAGAAGACAGGTGCGTGTTATATCATCACCGCGACAGAGTATTTGACAAGATGGGTGGAGGCACAACCTGTGAAAGACTTTACAAGGGAAACAACAACAAAATTTTTGTTTGAATATGTGTTGACCATTTTTGGTTGCCCAAAGTTTTTTATGAGTGATCGTGATACATATTTTCTTAATGAAACGATCAGCGTGCTGACAGAAGACTTCTAGGTTTACCATTAGAAGAGTACGCCATATCATCCTCAGGCCAATGGAATGGTTGAGGCTTTTAATAAGATATTGGAGAATGCGCTGAGGTTTGTAATGTGTAGTGGAATGATTGGGATGTGTGCGTACCGACAGTATTGTGGGCTTACAAAACTACTTGTAAAAATCTTACTAGTCAAACACATTTTAGGCTGGTCTATGCATAGAAGTTGTGATGCATATGGAATACATTGTGCCTAGTCTACACATAGAGGCTTTCATAGGAATGGCAGACCAAGGAGCCTTAGAATAACGGCTCACGCAAATAATGGAGCTCGAGGAAGATAAATTTTTGTTTGGATTCCATCATCAGGTTCAGAAGGAATGTGAAAAAGCTTGGCACAATCGGCACATCAAATTGTGCACCTTCAAGGTAAATGATTTGGTTTTATTATATGATAGTAAGATTGATAAGTTTCTAGGGAAGTTTCAAATGCACTGGCTAGGACCATATGTCATCAAAGAAATTATAGATGGTGGAGTAGTTCAGCTCGCGAATTTGAATGGAGATCCATTTCTGAGAAGGGTAAATGGAAGTCGATTAAAGCCATACACAGGGGATCTAGCCAATGACTACATGATGGTAGCATAGTCTCAGAGCTCCAGGTAGCTACAAGGGAGCGCAAGACTATAAAATACACTGCCTAGATTGTAGAGCTACGCAACAAGGGGGCTGTGTGAAAAAGGGTGACGTCTCAGTACAAGAAGAGGCGCAAAGGGAGTTGCACTACAAAGGGAGTTACCATGCAGCACAACCATAAAATTACCATTACAGTCACTATTCATGATTTGACTGCCAGAAGATGGTTAAGAGGAGCGGGGGGCCGACATTTAAGGCAATTAAGCATGCAATCTTTGGAGATCTATTGCCAAATCAACATTTATGAATGGATTTTGGGGGGAACAGTCAAATTTGAATTTGAATTTGCCTATAAATTACACGTGGCCATCCAGGGGAAAACACTTTGCATCCATAGAGTTTTTATCGAGTTGTGCTATCGATTGCATATGAATCGCTTGTATTGGGAGGATTTAGTCATGAGCCTTGCATTTGCCAAGTTACCAGAGGTAAATCAGACATTCATCCTGGAAAAGATGTTAGGACCAAACCCCACGGAAACTATGAGTACTAGTGGAGATTTTGCTTCTGAGGGGGCGCTTTCAGAAGTTGTAAGCATGGAGGATATCGCTGATGTGCTTATGGTGCCAAGGTTGCCTAAGCCGAAACCTACACTGGTGCAGGAAGTCCCCAAGCCCAAGAAATATAAGAAGAAGAAGCCCATGTTGGTGTGCAAGTCACCAAGGAAGCATGTTGCTACCCAGGCCTAGAAGATGGAAAAAAAACCTGCAAAGGACAAGGGAAAAGTGGTAGATTTGCAGGCTGAAGAAGGCGCAGAGGATATCGATACCGTGGGGGTGGAGCCTATCTCCAAACTTCTTGATTATATCCTTCCGCGTAAGGGACAAGTGAAGGTCCCTAGGGAACCAGATGTAGGAGAATTCCTCCTAAACACGCCACCGCTGTTGGAGGGCATCAATTTTGAAGGTCTGCGCTTGGCGTGGATTCCCCACTTAAAGTTGGAAGATTGGGATTTGGCGAACCATGAGAGGTTCCCCCACCTTGCAACAGAAAATTATATGGAAAGGGTCTATTATAAAGAATCAGGTGTCACCGTGTTGGAACATGTGGAATGGATCGCGGAGTCAAACAGTCGGGGTCGCTGAACCTACTATGGGTGCCCCACTACCACTGCTCCAACATTAACCTCATTGTTATCAGGCAATTGCTGACCCTAGTTCATGACGAATGTTTGTGGTTGAGCATGCCAATCCCAATCACTGATATGCTGATCCATCGGATCATGCTATTATCGCACTCAGGGTTGAATCTGGCCAAGGAGTTTGGCAGAAAGATGAGTGAGTGCAACCTCATAGAGAAAATGAAGGAAAAATTCAATCTAGTGAAGAAGCCACATGGGTACTCCATCACATCTATCACCAACCCTGCAGTACAAGTTGCTACACAAATCCTAGTTGGGAAAGTCATGAGAAAATTTCACGCAGATGAGGTTTTGGCGCCAATAATTTCATTGGCTGCACAGTGCACGGAGGGCGAGTAGTTCAATTGGTCGTGTTACCTATGTAGCAAGTTTCTTGCTAATTTTCGTGAGGTGCAGGATGAGAGAAAAACCTTCCACTACGCGTGGTTGTTGCCCTCCATCGTGCTCATGGCTTGGGACCTACCGGAGGATAGTCAGTTTCCTCCTGTGGACAAGGGATTGTCGGAAGCTGCATAGTTTGCATCCCTCTGGGAAACAAAGGACATTGTGTGCATCACAGAGACCAAAGTATTCTGGGTGCTGATGGAGGCGAACATTCACATGACCATCAACCAGAAGCCATAGTTGTCACCAACCGTGTTTGAGCAGCTAGTAAAGTATGTAGAGTTTAACGTAGATTTCCACCGCATCTACATCACAGTGCGGAAGGATCTGCAACAAAAATGGTTTGATCTACCTTACTTGGCCATGAACGACGCCATCTAGGAAACCATCAAGCATTGGTTGGAATATTGGCATACTCCATCTGATCTAGCCACAATCTCCAAAAAATCCATGGAGAAGAAAAATAAGGAAGCAGCAAAGCAGAAGGTCCAGCAGTTGGTTGAGAAGTGCAGAAAAGAGGTCAAGGAAAAGGACTGGGTGGAAAAGGAGTGCACAGTGAAGCTGCAGGCTAGACAAGGAGAGCATGACTCCGAGTGAAGTGGTAAGTCCCCTACACCCCAAAGAGAGGAAGAGGAATAGTCAGACTAGGGCGGTGGTAGTCAGGACGAGCAGAGCACTCCCTTCCGAGTGAAGCAATACAAAGAACAAGAAAAGGAAGTGCCCTGAAAGAAATCCAAAGCAACAAATCCTTCACTGGATCCAATCACTCTAATAGAAGGTGACCTTGATGAAATTGGAGATAAGGTGCGTGATACCAAAGTGGAATCACTCCAACAGATCGAACAACAACAACAATAGGCGCTAAGTACCATTTAGAAGGATCTGCGCAAGCTACAGATTTAGACAAGTAGGATCCAGGTGTGCACAGGGTAGGTAAGCACCACACAGACAAGCTTGGCACCTGGAACATATCAGACATCATGTTGGGTTGCGTTATATTCTTTCCACGACTATCCCACATAGTTAACTGGGGGGTTAGATGCGGCGCAGACCCCCCCCCTTCGTTGTGTCGATTGCATAGCGGGGGGATCAAAGGGGGTTTGACGGGTCCAGGTAATCCCCCTCTAAAATTTTGTTTTTGGACCCTATATTAGGTTGGGTGGACCTACCTATGGTTTTGTGCATGATTTTTCGCACATGGTTTTGGACGTGATGGTTTTCGATCCATGGTTTTGGACGTGATGGTTTTCGGTCCATGTTATTGGATGCTTCAAAATGTATAAATATATATTGTAACATTGAAAGGAACATAATAAAAAATTAAGCTGGTAGTCCCGGTTTTGGGATCCAGGGGAAAATCTCTGTGTATATGTGTTTTATGTGTTATGATCTCGCATTGTTTATTTTTTGTTTTTTAGAATTTGTATATAGTTAATTTATGTATGGGGTTAAAACCTACATAGCAGAGACAATCAGATCATTGGATCTTTGGGCAGTCGTGTTACCAGAAGGAACCTTGAGCATGGAGGCGACCGATGACAAGGTAATTGTAAGTTCTCTGAGGAACATTGGCCTCAACCTGGCTGTGCTTGTTGGAAATAATACTGAGAGGGGGGTTGAATCAATATTATAAAATAATGAACATTTTCATTTCATACTCTAATTTATGTATGCTACTTCAGTGAAGGGAACTCGCGTGTACATGAAACTGTATTTAAGGCAACCAGCGTATATCCAACAAACTTATGATTTAGTTAATTCATCATATGTTGATATTTAATGAGTGCATCAATACTTCATTAACCATATAAACAGTAACCATGTGTAGTAATAATAGAACAGACCATCACACGTAAGAAACACACATGAACACCAAGATTTAAGGTGGAAACCCAATGTGGGACAAAACCCAGCTGCTGCTATCTTCTTTTAATATAAGAAAAACCTTTTTACAATCTTGTACTGGTGCAGACTCATACCAGTATGCAGGCACCCACCTGTAGAAGGCTAGAAGCTTCTATCATTCTCTAGCTACTACTGGAAGGGAGCTACAACCCCCTAGCTCTTGTACTATTCAATCCATTTACCAGTACGTAAGTACCGACCTAGAGAAGGGTCCAACCTTCACTCCTTTTCCAGCTGCTACTAGAAGGGAGTTCCAAATCCCTGGCTATTGTACTGGCCGATCCATTTACTAGTATGTAGGCATTGGCCTACAAAAGGATCCAACCTTCACTCATTTTCTAGCTGCTACTGGAAGGGAGCTCCAACCCCCTGGCTCTTGTACTGGCTAATATGTTTACCAGTATGTACGCACTGACCTACAGAAGGCTACGACATTCTCTCTTCCTCCAGGGACCATGTTTCCTAAATTTTCAGATTGGATACTCCTAGAACACAACATCACAATATGAAGGCCATGTTTCATCAAATTTTCATACTGGACCCATCAACAACATTGAAGCTCAAAATCAATCACAACTGCAATACAACCATCAAATACATCTGCATCAATCTTTGAATCAACCACAATTGACTCAATCAATCACTGACAACCCATAATCACTGAAGAAGATCACAATCAATCAATCTGAACTTTTAGAACACTGTCACCAGAACATAGTCACCATAACATAAAGCAAAACCCAGAACTCTACAACAACAACCAGATTGAACTGCAAATTCAAATATCATATTTCATAATGTATATGCTACTTGGATGTGACTAACTAGCGCGTATATGTGATTTTACCAAATCTAACCAACGTATTGGCAAATACTATCCTAAAAACTTCTCATATATTCCAGAATTCAGGCATTCCTAGATCATAACATTTACATAATAAAACATCCGTTAGTATTTAGATCTAGACTCTCCATGATCAAACCACATAATGATAATTAATTTTAGGCCTTATTATCGCGATCCATCATCCATCATTAACCACATAAGTGCATCCTTAATTCAGATCAAGCAAAGCATCAGAAACCTATAACTTGCATATTTGATCTAACAATTCATCAGATATTCAATACTTGCACACATGCCCTAATGATCTTCTCCTCCTTATATAGTTTTAGGCCTTTCTCAATACCTTGGACCAAAACCACTTAGGACCAAATACCTAGGGTCAATACCTCGGACCACTACCTTGGACCAAAATACCTTGGACCAAAACCTTGGTTTTCCAACATGCACGTGCTTTTGCTCCTATGGGAGTGCGTGTATATGTATACGCTTCTTTTGTTCTGTTAACCCGCATGTATACACTGCTTGGAAAAAGTGAACCAACGTATACTTCTTAAACCACTCTCTTTCTTCAATCTCTGGAGTCTAATCTATAAGTTAACCTGTTGAACTGTGAACTGTCATCTGTGTGAGTTTCCATCAAGGACAACACCTGTATCATAATGCCAACAATCTCCCCCTTTGGACTTGATGGCAACAACAACACCAAGACACTCTCCCCCTTTGACATCAAGGGAAAAGTGCGGACCAATATATTCTCCCCCATTGATATACATTATGCAGTCCATGCTCCCCCTGAGTACATGCTAAATTCTCTGATTAAGCTCCCCCTTTGTACATGTTGAGATGCACTAAACCGTCCATGCTCCCCCTGAGCACATGCAGAGTCTACAAAAATATTTTCATAAGAATAACATGACTTCATAACTCAACTAAGTGAGTATGACCTTCCTATCACCAATGACTCATACATGCATCAATCTCCCAATCAAGTGTGGATACACCAATTTTGACTCATCCACCCAACCAAGTGGGGATATACCAAATGTTTACACATGACTGAAATAGAAATTATTACATCATCCTTCCCATGAATAGTGGGGTTACAAATGAGGTATTTTCATGACCTTTACATCAAATGACATACATGACATTTATAACAAGGACAATCGATCTAAAAAAGACCATGATAGCCATCAACAACTATCATACACCATATATGATCTACACCATCAACATCTGTCAGCAGCATCAGGATCAACAACATGTATATTTCCATCATCAAAGGAGTTACCCAAATAAAAAAAACTATGTGGATCAAGCAATATAAGTATCTTCATGTACCAAGACCTTCTAACATAATGCCAACAATGCATTATTAGAAGCATATTCTCTCCCTGAACCTGTGCCAACTGTTCATTTTCAGATCTGATCATTGCAAATATCAGTAAGAATCATCAAGGCATCACCATCAACTAGTTATTCATCATCTTATTAACAACTTATGAGGGCCAAAAATAATTCCACATATAATCAATAGACTGTAACCATCATCAATCAAAACAGAATAGATAATTGATAATTGACTAAACCATATTAGATCACTTTTATGAGTCTTTCCGACTGCTTTTTCTTCAAACCAACATATACGCGATTGTGCAGCTTTGAAATCACGTATATACGCAAATTTTCTTCATGATAACTACGTATGAGATTTAGAACACTGAAGTTTCATACTTTTAGCTTCCCCTGAGTCTGTTATGTCTATACATTGTGCTATGCTACATCTTTCTGATTGTACTTCCTTGTTCTTCCATATCTTTGAGTGTGATGATGTTTTCTCCTTTTGGTATGGTACCTAAAATTTTCTCATGCATTCCTTTGCTATATGTCCAAACATTTTACATGCATAACATCTTACATGTTTCATATTTCCTCTATAGCAGTCGATGGCTTTATGCCCAAACATATTGCAATAAAAACAATATCCCTTAAAGTACTTAGAAGCTGATGATCTTTCTGTGTGATGATCTTTAACCATTCTACTTTTGCACCTCGTTGCAACTTGTCCAAAATTATGACATATAAAACATTCACCGTTATTCATTGGAGGAAATAACCGACTATCGCTTCCATAGTTAGGAGTAAAAGATTTTCTTTGATGACTTTCTTTCCTTGGTTGGTGATTGGGTTGACCTCTCATCTCCTTGTTGAGCATTTCAGATTTTCATTATAGTTCCTTGCCTCACCTTGTGAGCTAGATTCACCTTCAACAAATTCATGAAAGCCAAGACCAATTTTGATGGTAGGAGAACTTTGACTACTAAGAATATTATCCAAAATCTTAGTATTGTCTTGAAATTGTAACACTTTATCCTTTTCTTCTAATTTACCTTTTAAGATATTTACCTCAACCTGATATTGCTCTTCCCTTTCTAGATATTGCTTCTTCCTTTGGATGCTTCCACTTGTTGCCTTAATTTGAGAATCTCATTTTCTTGTTCTTCATCTGCTTGAGGTAGTTCTTCATTCTGCTTATTTTCAAGATCTTCTTTTAGAGAGAGGATCTTAGCTTCAAGAATTTCATAGTAACTGGATGTATCTTTAAGTCTCTTGATTGTTGTACTCTTTTCATTTATTTCATTTCTTAATGATGTCACTTCATCTTGCAACTTTTGACATTGATCTTCCCTTTCCTTGTACTTCTTCCTTACTTTCTTTCCTTCCTCTAGCTGAGCTTTTAATCTGGTAACTTCTTCTTTGAAGGCACACTCCCTTTTATTAAATAGATCTTGTTGATATCTAATTTTATTTGCGTGTCTTTCAACTTCTGCCTCTATGTTTCTTTCACGATCACTTCCAATATCTGCAATATTGCATGAACAAATAAAACTATCACTAGAAGACCAAAAATTTGTACCTAATACTTCACTTGCTTGTTCATCTTAATCTGAGGTGATTCTGAATCTGAATACTTGCTTCCACCTAACGGCCAATTGTCTCTCCTGTTGTCACTGTTCCTTTGAGATGTCTTCTTCTTCTGAGGCACTTTCTTCTTTAGCTTCTTTGCCATTGTGTCTATGGGTCTCCTTCAAGCGATCAAGCTTATGCCAGAGGACCTGCTCTAATGCCAATTGTTGGAAATAATATGAAGAGGGGGGTTGAATCAATATTATTTCCAACAATAGCTTTTTCATTTCATACTCTGATTTATATATGCTACTTCAGTGAAGGGAACTCTACACGCAACTCTATTTAAGGAAACTAGCGTATATCCAACAAACTTATGATTCAGTTAATTCATCATACATTGATATTTAATCAGTGCATCAGTACTTCATTAACCATATAAACAGTAACCATGTGTAGTAATAATAGAATAGACTATCACACATAAGAAACAAACATGAACACCAAGATTTAAGGTGGAAGCCCAATGTGGGGCAAAAACCACTTGTTGTTGTCTTCTTTTAATATAAGAAAAACCTGTTTACAATCTTGTACTAGTGTAGACTCATACCAATATGCAGGAACCCACTTGTAGAAGGCTACAACCTTCTCTCGTTCTCCAGCTACTACTAGGAGGGAGCTACAACCCCCTAGCTCTTGTACTAGCTGATCCATTTACTAGTACGTAGGTGCCGACCTACAGAAGGGTCCAACCTTCACTCATTCTCTAGCTGCTACTGGAAGGGAGCTCTAATCGCCTGGCTCTTGTACTAGCCAATCCGTTGACTAGACGTAGGCACCAACCTACAGAAGGCTCTAACCTTCACATGTTTTCCAGCTACTACAGGAAGGGAGCTTCAACCCCCTAGCTCTTGTACTGGTCGATTTGTTTACCAATATGTAGGTTTCGACCTATAGAAGGCTACAACCTTCTCTCTTCCTCCAAGGACCATGTTTCATAAATTGTCAGACTGGATACAGCACCACAATCTGAAGGCCACGTTTCATCAAATTTTCATACTGGACCCATCAACAACATTGAAGCTCGAAATCAATCACAACTGCAATACAACCATCAAATACATCTGCATCAACCAATCACTAAAAATCAATCATCAATCTCTGAATCAACCACAACTGAATCAATGAATCAATGAAAACCCATCATCAATGAAGAAGATCATAATCAATCAATCTAAACTTTCAGAACACTATCACCAGAACACAAAGCAGAACACAGAACTCTGAAAGAACAACAAGGTCCAACTACAACTTCAAACATCATATTTCATAATGTATACACTACTTGGATGTGACTAACCAATGTGTATACGTGCTTTTACCAAAGCTAACCAGTGTATAGATCTGCAAATACTATCTTAAAAACTTCTCAGATATTCCAGACTTCAGTCATACCTAGATCATAACATTTACAGAATAAAACATGTGTTAGTATTCAGATCTAGACTATCCATGATCAAAACACATAATGATAATTCATTTTAGGCCTTATGATCCCAATCCATCATCCATCATCAACCACATAGGTGCATCCTTAGCTAAGATCAAGCAAATCATGAGAAACCTATACCCTGCATATTTGATCTAACACTTCATCAAATATTCAATACTTGCACACTTGGCCTAATGATCTTGTCCTCCTTATATAGGTTTAGGCCTTTCTCAATACCTTGGACCAATACCTTAAACCAAATACCTAGGGTCAATACCTCAGACCAATACCTTGGACCAAAATACCTTAGACCAAAACCTTGGTTTTCGAACATGTACGCACTTTTCTTCTTGTGGGAGTGCATGTATATGTATACGCATCTTCTATTCTATTAACTGCGTGTATACGCTGCTTGGACAAAGTGAACCAGCATATACTTCTTAAACCACTCTCTTTCTTCAATATCTAGAGTCTGATCTGTAAGTTAACCTGTTGCACTTTGAATTGTCATCTGTGTGAGTTGCCATCAAGGACAAAACCTGTATCATAAGGCCAACAACGCTCCCCGGTGAGTACCTTCACACACTGTAGTTGGGTGTGACAACGAAGCTAAGAGCATGACGGCAGCGCACACTCAGCCTCATAAGCGAGTATCAGGTGAAAAATGAGAAGATGTTCGCCGAAAATATGGATCCCTTGAAAGAAAAAGACACAATATAGGCCTAGAGTGCTCAGTTAGTGACTATGGTCGCAGAAGCATGCAGGACAGTTCCAGAATTGCATATCCCTGAGGAGGCACCATTGGAGGCAATGATCATAAAACTTGTGCGAGCGTGCGGGATGGCAAGGCCGAGGTGGCCAGAGTTCAGTTCGAGATAAACATGAAGGTAACAGAACTAAAGCTGAAGTCACAGCCGTCAACCCTGCCAGAGGTAAGAGGACAACACAAATCTGTTGTTAATGATGGAGTTGGTACGGTGGATGCCACGGTGGTGGACTTCACCGCGTTGTTTGAGTAGGATATGGAAAAAGTGAGGAGTCTGCAGGAAGATCCCACCCTGTAGCTATTGAATATAGAAGTTCGCGAGTTACAGAAGTAATATGATGAAGTAAGGGTGACGGCATGCACTGTTGCTATAACACAATGCCTCACCAAGCTACAGGAGGCTAAGCAGTTGCTTACACAGGTGGAAGCAACACAGAATAAAGAGGCAGTCCTTAAGGCTAGATTGGGGCCTTGGTTGGATGAGACCTACATAATATTTGCTAATATTCAGGAAAAATTGGCAAACTTTCAGAGTACGTAGCAGAAGATCAAGAAGGACAGTGCAGGACCAGCCACAAAGCAGCTGGTAGAACAAATCAAGTAGGCATCCATGCAGAGTTAGGCTGAATTAGCTGTTGCGCAAGTGAAGCTAGGGGAATCTTCGCAGCAAGGTCTTTGCACCAGCCGAGTGACTCGAGGGTGAGTCACGATCTTTGTGTTGGGGGCCTGTTGGGATGGGGTTGAACAAAGATATAGAGATATAGAGGTGGAGAGAGATAGGGAGTGACAAGGTGAGGTAGAGGGAAAGTGAGGGAGAGAGGAGAGGAGGGAAGAGAGAGGAGAGGAGAGGAGATATTTAGGGAGGGAAGGGGAATAGAGACATAGGGAGACACGGAGATGGATGGGATAGAGGGAATGAGAGAGGGAGGGAGATAATGATATAGTTGTAGGGAAAAGAGAGAGAGTGTGTGATTTGGGGGGAAGGGAGGAGAGACAAAGGGAGGTGGGAGAGAAAGGGAAAGAGAGGAAGGAAGAGAGAGATGACTCGAGAGAGAGGGAGGGAGAGAAAGAGAGATGGAGTTTGAGGGGGAGAGAGAGGGAGTGAAGAAGAAAGAAATAGAGGGAGAAAGGTGGATAAAGAGAGGGAGTGACAAGGGAGAGATGGAGAGAGAGTGAGAGACAGACGTGAGGTAAAATAGCGAGGCAAAGAAGGGGAAGAGAGAGAGGGAGGGAGAGGAAGAGGGAGCTAGAGATATATAGATAGATATGGAGAGACAATGTGTATGTTTGGGGGGTGAGATAGACAAAGGGAATAAAAAAGAGACACATAGATACAAAAATAGATATTATATAGTATTATATAACTACCCTAGATTGATCTTAACCCCAGATCTATCAGGCACCGAGAGGGATCAAATATCTCGAGGTGAAAACTTTTCCTCAGGTTTTGTACTCAAAAGAGATATTTTCACCTGGAGAGATTTGATCCCTCTTAGCGCTTGATAGAACTGGAGGATCAGATTAGGCTATTCTAAAATGTTGGTAGTGAACTAGGAAAAACATACAGGCTCCCAGTAAATGGATTAGCGAACATGGAAGGTTTACTTATGATGGGTGTAGAATAAGTAATGGCTATAGATGAAGGGAAAGTCAAGGAAGAAAAATGTGATGGACGACACTGGTATTGATGTAGGAGGAACAACCATAGCTGGAAGAGATGAAACTGGTGTCTTCCCCCTCATAGAAAATCCAAGAGTACTTGGTAATGTGGAAAAAGAACAGATCCAGTTAAGTGATGCTAGAGGAGTGAGAAAAGTATCTCCCCCATAGGGGTATCCAATTATGGAAGGGGAATTCCTATATTTGGAGTTTTAGTAACTCTATATATTCCGGAGAAATAATAAAAGAAGAAAAAAATTCCACTATGGTCTAGTTAACTTGTTGCAAAATTGTCCAAAAGCTTTAGTTAAAGGAGGATTTAAATTACTTTAATACTTTTGTTGAATGGTTTCAATTTTAGGACTCTTCTTGAACTAGTGATGTGTGAACCAAAGTGGTCCAAGGAAGTGTGATCTGGTGATAACAGTCTCCATCAAAATATTGGTGGCTCTTTTGTAACGAAAGAGAGATCATGTTTCCTTAACAACTGACAAGCTAATAGTTCAGCCACAATGTTAAAGTGGAAGTATGACCCAAGATAAAGATAAATTTGAATTTAGTTTACACCAAATCTGATGAGAATAGACTCAAAAAAAATCATAGGATCACATCAATCAAACCAAATATTATACAAGTACCTTTTGAAATACAAGATGCTTGAAGTGATTAAATCCCCAAGTACTTTGAATTAATGAAGGGATAATAATTGATCACCCCAACCTCCCAATACTAACCTTAGCCAGCACAAGTGACCTCAATGGAAATGAGCCTCACCCCCCAAGGGTATTGATATGGTGATTAATGTTTGGCTCAAGTATCATGGGGACTTCTAACCCATAAGTACCAAGGTAAGAACCCTAAATATAGGCCCTTAAATTCACCACCTCACTTCCAAATTAGTAGCACAACACATGGAGTTGGGACCATACATGTAGGTAAGGAAGCTAAGCCTGAAACCTCTTGGGAAATTTCCCATAGTGAGTCATATTCCTCCCAATGAGATCTATCATGGAAGGCTTGTAGAGTTTCATATTCTCTACATTCACCACTCAGTAAATGCATGTGTGGGAGTAGACTGAATCAAGAGTAATTTTATCTCACGTTTTTCAGCATCTCAAAGGGACCATATTAGATACCCTTGATTTTCATACAATGGCCCTCTAACCTCTCCTTTTTCAATTGTAACCATAGTTTGTCTCCCAGCTTGAATGGACTCTCTTTTTAGTGTTGATCATGCATGGCCTTGTATTTTCCTTATGACTTTTACAGTTTTCTCTTGGACTTATATATGGATGTTCTTGATCTTCTGAACAATGTTTTATGCCCTTAAGGAATCCCCTGTATGACCTTCCTCAGTCCTCTCTATTTCCCATATGGAATATCCAAGGGTGAAGGTGGAAAATATCCAAGACAAGATTCAAGTAGGGACTTACCATTAGAATGGTGGACTAATTGTTTATAAGGTTAATATATATATACCATATTTTCATCATAAGTATTTGGATTTTTCTAATTATAAACCCTTAGATGTTGCACCAAAGTCTTGTTGATTATTTATCATTTACCATGTATGTGGATGGAATGTTGTAGACCGCTTCAACTTTGTGAACATCTTCTACCATAGTTTAGTCCAAAATTCACTAATAAATCTTATGTCACTATCTGAAATGATGCTCCTTGGTATCCCAAAGTGTGCCTAGACCTGTCCAAAGAACAAGATCACTACTTCTTACCCACTAATTATCTTTTTACTGGGCATTAAAATTTGTAACACACATTTTGTTAAGCCTATCAACTACCATGAGCAGGTAGTCACGTGCCTTCTTGGTATTATTAAACCTCCCAAAAAGTCCATGGAAATTATTTCTTAGGGATGAATGGGTATAGGTAAGACATGATATAGACTCTATTTCCTGTTACTAGGCTTGTCAATGCAACAAAGCATGCCTCCCCTTATGAACCTAGATACTTGTTATTGCATCTTGGACCAATACAAATAACTTTGAAGTTGGTCACTATATTTCCTACACGAAAGAGCCCTATAATCTTGGAGGTGTGATCCTCTTTAATTAGTTGTATTTGTTCATATTTAGGAAAACATAACTTTTCCATCATGTAGAGTAACCCATCTTAGATATGGTAGTCAATTGTGATGTCATCATTGCCCACATGACTCTAGCTCCACAACTACTGAAACGCCTCCTTGAATTCCTCATCATCTAAATATGCCTCTCTATATGCATCATGGGTGAATGGATCCATATGCATCAGAGTTCCCAAAGTTGTGATTTTTGACGTGGGTGGCCTTGAAAGCATGTTGGATAACTTGTTTGTGTTCTCATTCTTATACTTGATCACTAAATGTTTTTTTGTAACAATCCCACCCACTTGTAATTCCTTGTTTGTTGTAGCTTACTCTTATGCTATATATACTTTAATGGTTAGTGATATGTGTGGATTATATTTTTCTTTCCCATCAAATAGCATTTCCATTTCTTTACATCTTGCACCAAGTAATAAATCTCCTTATCATAGGTAGGGTAGTTGAGAATTTCCCCATGAAATACTTTAGAATTATAGGATATAAGCCTTCCTCCCTTCAAAAATACTACTCTCATGTCATACCCACTCACATTTATATCCACTTCAAAGGGTTGCTACAATTTAGGTAATGTGAGAACCAATGCTTAATTGTTATTCTTCTTTAACTCCTTAAAGGTCCTCTACTCACTCTTTACCCAATATAAACTATTGCCATTCATTGTTATGAAATGGAAAGATGTTGCTACACCTAAAATGAGGTTGTGAATTTCCTTAGATTCTATGCTACCCCAAAAATATCTTGAACTCAAAAAGAATTGTAAGAACTAGCCACTTCATGGTTTCATCCATCTTGATAGGATCTATGTTCATCTCTTATCCACCTATTACATACCCAGATACATCAAATACTATTGTGCACACTCACACTTCATGAGATTTTCTAGTAGATGATGCTTATTTAATGTCTCTAGCACATGAATTAAATGTGAGCGTGTTCCTCCTAGGTGGCATTATATACTAGTATATCATCCAAATAAAAAATAGCATATGAATCTATAAAATGGTTTAGTTTATCATTCATTAACATCATAAACATAGCTAGTGCATTACATAGGAAAAACAAAATGACTAATCACGCATACAAACCTTGCCTCATTATGAAGGGAACCTTGTAGGTATCTTCTTCTCTTCTGCGAACCTCATGATATTATAGATTTAATTCCATACTGGGTAAGTAATTGGCCTACTACAACTAATTTAACAAATAATCTATCTTGGGCAGCGGGCACCTATTCTTGAGCATAATTTTGTTTAGCACCATATAATTGACACACATCCATGAAGTCACATCCTTTTTTGGCACAATGATAATAGGTGACCCACATGGAGAGGTACTTCATCAAGTGACACCTTATTCCAATAGTTGTCGCAATTTCTTCTTCACTCACTTACTTCTATAACAAATTGCATGTACTACCGAATGTTTGACAATGGGGAGTTTGTAAATAGTTGGATCTCGTGTTGCACTTCCCTCTTGAGTGGCAGCCCTTTAAACTCCTCAAACACTTTCCTGTATGCTTGTAACAACTCTTCCAATTATTGTTTCTATTTTTTATTATAGCCCTCTAGGAATGACTTTTCTCTCACTAACTCTTCTATAGATTTATTTTCACTTAAAAATAGTAAAACATACTTGCTAAAAATGATAAGTTTCTTTCCTTGGTTGGAAATTACCACAGGGGCTTCACTCAATGAACCTCTCACCTATCGTGTGTGTTTGTTGCATATTAAACAATACCCTTAACTTGACTACATATTGGAAAATACCCCTAAAAATCACACTATTTAACCCCCTACCAATATGAACCCAATACACCTTCCCAATTTTAAAAACCCCTACTTCCACTAGATATTGTAAATATCCATTTTTTCATTAACATTTGTTATATCTCTTTACCTTTTTTTATTAACTTTTAGCTCCATTTTTTATACTTGCCAATATAAAAACCTATTACCCCCTATTATCCCCCAATATATTATGCAAGTTTTTCCTCAATACATATCCTCCAATATGAACCCATGTGGTATGGTATTTCTCCCCTAGTTAAGCCCCCATGGAAATTACCAACGAAATTGTAGACTTTCCCTTATGTCATTGACGGTGAACGTTTTTCCATCCTTGATGATGTTGTACTATTTGGTTCTTTCCATGAAGATTGCATCTCTACATGTAAATATAAGAACTTCCAAACACCACTCCACATACGTCAATCATAACTACATTTAGTTCTACTTAATCAGTAAAATCTACATTGATAGAACATATGATTTTAAACACTTTGGCGACCTTTATTTTTTTCTGCCTTATTTACCCATCTAAATGGATATAGGCTTGAATGATCACAGAATTCCAATCCCAACTTGTTGATGAGTTCTGTTGCAATGACATTTTCTAGTGATCTAGATTCAAATAAAGCATCAATCCTTGCCTTCTTGATCAGTATCTTTTTGTGGAAGAGTTTGATTTTTCTGTTCTCTTCCCAAATTTGTTGAACGCTACTCACATTCACCTCCTTTTTCATTGATGTACATATGATCTCCTCATTCATGTCCAAGCTAATTTCAACTTGGTTTCTTAGATCAATGGTCATGAGGTTCTTATTCTTTGCAACTTTATTTTTGTTATTTGGGTTAATATTTTAGTGCAACTTCCAACGCTTATCCTTTGTATGATCACCAATGTTATAATGGTTGTAGTAGTTTTTGGGATCTTTGCACTTGTGTGTTGTGGTTGTTTTCTTTTTATATTCCCCTCCTTTACGCTTCTTCTTCCCTTCCTTAGAAGTATCATGGTGCTCCTTCTGTTTCAACCCACTAGATTTCCCTTTCTTCCGGCCTATGCTTTCCAAATACTATGCATGTACGCAAGTCTCCTCCATTGATCTAGGATTGAATAACATCACTTGCTTCTGAAGATGGTTATGTATGCCCCCTAAATAATTGAGTGCATATGGGTTCTTTGAGCAGATACCCAATATTATGGCCATATTTCTATATTCAGTGGTGTACTCCTGTACACTATGCCCCCACCTTTTCCTGAAGTAATGCCATTAAATCCTTTGGTCCTCTACATAACTAGTAGGCTAAAATTGTGACTTTTATGATGGTTTTGAAATCCTCCCACCTATTCAGTGGAGGGTCTCTCTTCAAACTCAAGGTATCATTTTGGATTTCCCACTAGATAAGGGCATGGCCTTCTAATTTCAACTCAGAAAATGGAATATTATGTCCTTTCTTTGTATGATGAGCACTAAAATAAACTTCTAATTGCCACAACCTATGATTTAGCTTGAAAGAGTCAAACTTACATTAATATGGCTTCATTTTGACCTTTTCTTCCATTTTTAATAGGGATTGTGAATGATTCACGATGCTCGAACTAGGTTAATCCGTTTACTAGCTTTTGTTTTTATATATAATATTATAAAAATAAATTTTAATTTATTTTGTTTATAATAGCATTGTCTCTAAAATGTTATTATAATATGGATGACAAAATTTTTAGATACTACATTCTTTATTAAACGTAAGTTGGTCAAAGCTTTAAGAAACTTTATACCATTTTGTTGAGGGTAAGAATCTATTCTCCTTTATGTCATTATCATCACTTAATAATAAAGGAACAACTATTTAATATCCTTTATTATATCTATTTTTTATCACTTAATCGAATTTGAATTATTTGAACTCTAGTAATTTTTTAATATTTTGAAAAAGATATTTGAAATAATTATCTAATCAATCTAATTAATATATTTATTTTCTACTATTACTATGTAATAGTTATTTATTGTAAATTTTATAGGTAATTTTACTAGTCTAATTAGTATAATCGAAGAAAATACAATATTTTTAACTCTCCAGTATCTTTAATTGAGCTGAGAGGATAATTTTATAGCTCACTATAAAGGGACGTGTAAGTTTGTCCAACCGTTAGTGTCTTAAAAAAAAATATGTTCCAAAATAATAAAATAATGTTGTCTATAATAAAAAAAGGTTGTAAATTAATTAGAAGTAAAAAAATGTGTAAATCAAATGTTAAACTTATTTCATATATATCTATATATAGAAAAAAAATTAGGTTTTTATGGTAATGTTTTTATTTGGTCCTATATACACTCTATTTAGCATTCAAAAATACAATTTAAACAATGATAAATAACACATTTAGTTTTCACTCTAAAAGGTTTGCACATAAAGAAATTTGATTCTTCTCGACTCATGTTAGATGCGTACTTAAGATGGATCTATGCAAGTTACTCCATCCACCCATTCCCTTTAAAATAAAAATAAAAGTTAAAAATTATGTTATGAATAGCAAAATAATATCGACTAATAATAATAATAATAATATCCATTTTTAAGGTCACAGTCAAAGCCAGACACCAAATTGGTGTATGAGACCCCCTTGTTTGTGGGACAAGGGCACATTTATTTTTCACTCTAAAAGGTTTGCACATGAAGAAATTTGATGCTTCTAGACTCATGTTAGATGTGTACTTAAGATGGATCTATGCTGGTTCTACGAAGCGATTGACTGCGAAGGCATACATACTTTACCCCGTCTGGTTTTGAACCTGTGACTTCTTAGGAGGAAACACATGCTCTTAACCATTAGGCACACTATAAGAATAATAAAATATGAATCTGTTGTTAAGTAATTAGAAATAAAAAAATTTGTGAGTAACATGTTTAAATCTTATAAGTTGGTCTTATATATACTCTATTTAGCATTCAAAAATAAAAATTAAACAATTAAAAATAACATATTGTATTTTACACTCTAAAAAATTTACATGTGAAAAAAATTAATCTCTAAACTTATATTAAATCCATATTTAAAATAAATCTATATTAATTTTAAAAATAGCATTAACTTAAATATAATTAATATAACAACTTCGTTCCTAATAAACAAGGTTTAAATGTTAACTTTCAAGTTCGGAAAAAATCCCTTCAAATAAGAATTCGCAAGAAATTTTTTATTAAAATGTTTCTATCGAATTGTGTGCACCAAATTTGAAATATATGTTTCAAATAAGAATTCACGATTAATTTTTTATTAAAATGTTTTTGTCAAATTGTGTGCACCAAGTTTAAAATATATGGTTGAACTTCAGAATGGTTTATAACTTATGTAGCACATTATTCCAAGTTTATAACTTAGATAGCACAATATTCCCATTCTTTTATTGTTTTACTAAATAGACAAAACTGATAAGAAACAACAAATTTAGTTCTTTCCACTGAGTTGAAAAAGTATCTCACATCTACGGGCAGAGAAGCTTCCACCCTATTAGAAGTACATTTCATTTGGTCAGAATGCATGTCATCTTCAATGCCACCGAAGTGCCATGAATCTTGCTGGAAAGTTGGCATACTTATCCTACATGCAGATTTTCGATTAAAAGTAATATATGGAGATCGTAGTCCAATGAAGTTAATCACCCGATTCATTTCAGAATTCTTTTGTCATCATGCTTAAATAACTATATTAAAAATAATATAGTTAAAATAAAATTTAAGTTTAGATAACATTTTTTGTTTTTTAAAGTTTGGTCCCCTAACATTTTTATTATGTCTAATATATTAAAAACACTAATAAAATTTAGTTGTTAAAATAAAATTTAAGTTTAGATAATAATTTTTGTTTTTTTAAGTTTGGTTAAATAATATTTTCGTCATGTCTAATAATACAAAATTTAAGTTTAGATAATAATTTTCGTTTTTTTAAGTTTGGTTAAATAATATTTTAGTCATGTCTAACATATTATTTTGATGGGGTGGGAATTGCACTGGTGATTTATATCAAGAAATGCTTTAACACAACACCCAATCACTGTCTACTCATCTGGTAGACAGTGCAGATGACAAGATTAATAATATGAAGCTCTGTTGAATTGGTTGAATTCGGGTTGCTAAAACACCTCTCTAATGACAAATCACCGAGTCAATTCTACCCTCCAAATTAGAGTTAAAATAAAAAAATACGAAAACAATATTCCCTATATCTTTTGACTTAGTTACCGGAGAATCCATAGTGAAAACCATTTTCTGCCAAGGTTTCAAATCCCAACCGGTATCCATCATTAGGACTCCCAACCGGTATCCATCATTAGGACTTCTTGAATGCTTGATAGAAGAAGAGCTTAATTGAGAGATTAAATAGTAATGAGGAGGGTAAATTGAGATGAATGTGGGCTTTCTTTTTTGAATAATATTTTTTTATTAATTATTGATGAGAGCAAATTGAGATAAATGTCGGATTTCTTTTTTGAATAATAACTCTTGATTAATTATTGATGGGCTAATTAATTGATTTAAAATACTGGTTGGGATTTGAAATGTTGCACGTTGGCAGAAAATGGTTTTTACTGTAGATTCTCCGATAACTAAGTCAAAAGATATAAATCATAAAAATCTTAAATCCAAAATATTCCCTATAATTAATAATGAATTATATAAAAAAATGTATAAAATTTTAGTTGAAATAATTTTTACATTTTATTACATTAAACTAAAAATAAAAATTACATTTTTAATATAATTTTTTCCTTAATAAACTTTTTTTCATTTAATTAAATTGAACTAAAAATAAAATAAAATAATTCCGAACAAATGAACTTGATTATCAAAATCAACACTTTTCAAAATGAACTTGATCATCAAAATCAACACTTTCAAGGTATATACAAAGATGGTTAATTGACCTGGGATAATATAAAATGACTATGCTCCAGAATCGTAGAGCATTTTTTCCCAAGTTGCAAGGAGATGAGACAGAAACAAAAGAAATAATTGCATTATAGTTAGTTCCCTGGCCTAATTCAAATATTTCTGAACACAAGTATCAAACTCTGAGAATAGCCATCAAACTCTGCCAAATCTCTTTAAGCATTCATTTTAAAAGTGCAATTACATTAACCAAGAAACTACGAGCAAAGTTTGGAAGGAGGGACCAAGATGGACATAGAGTCTGTTTTTAAAAATATATTTCAAATTTTAAAGTTATATGTATATATATTGGCATTGTTATGTAATGGTTCATTTTTTTGGCACTGGCATTGTTATGTTAAATTGTAAGCTCATTTTAATATTGTTGTTCTGGTTTTTGGTTTACAACGTTTTGTGTGATATGACTTCAATTCTGGTTTTGGTTTACAACGTTTTGTGTGATATGACTTCAATTCTGGTTTTGATTTACAATGTTTTGTGGGGTAGGCTTTGACAGATTTTAAAATATGTTCTTCGCAATGATTTCCAGTTTACACAGTTCCCATCTAGTGTTTGGCAGAACCCATCGTTTTTATTTTTCTGATTGTCAAGCCTCGGCTAGGTATCTCTTACCAACTCTGCCGGTGAATGTCTAGTTGCTTATATTAGGTCAAGTTACGTAGAGCTAGGGCATCGGCGGTCCTTTGTCACTGTTCAAATGAAGTCTTTCACCTCTTTTTATATATATTAAATATGGAGTACTATAACCATTTTCCGTATTTTAGTAAGGGCAGCAATGAAGGCTGGTCTTTATATTTATTGATTTGTTTTTCCAAAACAGGGACTAAAGTTATTGGTACTCATTAAAAAGATTTACAAAGAAAATCGAATATTTATTATTTTGAGAAAATAAATATTTTTTATATTTTATAATTTAATAATTTCAATTTTATAATTGAATCGAAATTGTTATGAGAATTAATTAGCTTTGCCGTGTTCAATTTGTTTCTGTTATTTATCACAAATAAGAAAAGAATTTTTAAATATATTAATTTAAATTTATCCTTAACATAAATTTATAAAAAGTAAAAAAATCAAATTTCTTGTAGTGCAAATCTTTATTAGAAGGTAAAACTTGAAAAAAGATTTGCACCTCAAAAGATTTTATTATATATATATATATAGTTTGTGCTAAGCATAAAAGAAATTATGCATATTCTTCATTTTTAGCAAAGCACCAATATGAGTATGTGAGTCAAAGAAAGTTTAAGGATGAACATTTATAAGTTTAGAAACGTTAGCGAAACTCATTAGTCCATGATATGCTATTTATAAATATTTGGCTATATCTTTGTAAAAATATTCAAAATTTTAATAATTTTATATATTCTCTATATAAAATTTTGGTAAAATAATTTTATACAATAAAAATTGGGAAAAATATTTAGTCAATATTGGCCATTAAAATTTTCCCTAATGCACCTGTGTATGTACCATATCACAAAGCACCAAAATGTATATGTGGGTGTGTGTATATAGTTTATCAACTATATGTTAAGGATATACAATGTATTAACTATATGTTAAGGATTGAAGGAGTTGTGCATCTCCTTCATTTTGAGCAACATACCAATAAAATGTTCAAACTATACAATTCTACGTGACAATGATGTAATTTTTGATTATTTAAATTGCATTTTTAAATGTATAGTTCCTTCAAATCTTTTTGGTCACTTATATTGTGTAGATTACAAAGTTTAGACTCGTAATTCCATCGATTTTAATGTATTTTGAACAAATTTGAATAAAATATGTAACATGCAAAAAAGACCATAACCTAGAATAGTTATTATCCTAAATATTTTCAGAGCACGTGATTCATCCTAAAGGGTCATAGGTTCAAATCTATGTACATGTTGGGAGGTAAGTCTTCTGTCCCATAAACAAGGGGGTTTTATACACCAATCTAGTATTCTGGCTTGATTATACCTTTACTATTAACTTCTTATTATTATATCTACATAATGACTTTGAACAATTTTTTTCAACATAGAGTATTAAAATATTTTATTTATAGTTTACTTCTCTAGATTTGAATGTTATTTTGTTATTAATACATTTTTAAATAAACCTCTCTCTTACCGCAATGTAACATTCTGTTTTTTATATATATAATATGATGTTAAAAAAAATCATATATATAAATAAAATGACAAATTTCAATTTTATATTAAAAACTCATTCTAGTAAAAAAAATTGAAACTTCTCACTTTCATTTGAATTTCCTTTCTATAATTATATAAATCCATATACCTCCACATATAATGGTATATATGATTGGATATAAAGTAAAATTAAGCAAGTGTCCATGTTTTCAAATTAGATTTTTCTTAACTTTATAGTTTAAAAATCCATATAAATCCATTGTATGCCATTATATATGATTGGGTATAAATAAAGTTAAGCAAGTGTCTTGAATTTAGATTTGTGACTTTATTATATACCATTATATATGATTGGGTATAAAGTAAATTTAAGCTCGTGTTAATGTTTTCAAATTAGATTTTTCTAATTTTATAGTTTATAAATTTATATATGATTAAATTTCCTTTCTATAATTATATAAATCCATTTACCTCCACATATAATGGTATATATGATTGGATATAAAGTAAAATTAAGCAAGTGTCCATGTTTTCAAATTAGATTTTTCTTAACTTTATAGTTTATAAATCCATATAAATCCAATGTATGCCATTATATATGATTGGGTATAAATAAAGTTAAGCAAGTGTCAATGTCTTGAATTTAGATTTGTGACTTTATTATATACCATTATATATGATTGGGTATAAAGTAAATTTAAGCTCGTGTTAATGCTTTTAAATTAGATTTTTCTAATTTTATAGTTTATAAATTTATATAAATTTATTATATATGATTAAATTTCCTTTCTATAATTATATAAATCCACATACCTCCACATATAATGGTATATATGATTGGATATAAAGTAAAATTAAGCAAGTGTCCATGTTTTCAAATTAGATTTTTCTTAACTTTATAGTTTATAAATCCATATAAATCCATTGTATGACATTATATATGATTGGGTATAAATAAAGTTAAGCAAGTGTCAATGTCTTGAATTTAGATTTGTGACTTTATTATATACCATTATATATGATTGGGTATAAAGTAAATTTAAGCTCGTGTTAATGTTTTCAAATTAGATTTTTCTAATTTTATAGTTTATAAATTTATAAAAATTTATTATATATGATTGAGTATAAAGTAAAGTTAAGCGAGTGTCAATATCTTCAAATTAGATTTTTTTAATCTTATAGTCAATTACATCTTGAAATTAAAAAATAACATAAATATTCTAAAATTAAAATAAAAAAATCATATATATATATAAATCTAGATAAAGAAAGATACGTAATTTGGAGTGTTAGACCCATGATTGAAACAATTTATGTTTATGTAATACAATATTATGTAAATCAATATTATTTAATAAAATTAATTAATTAATTTTTTATATATAATTTAAAAGAGTTATTTAAGATGTTTTCACAAAAAATTATGTCTGGAGCTATTGCCTTGTTTTTGAGAGATTCTTCATTTCATAAATATGTCATCTACTCAAATCTTATTCTTTCTTTTTCTCATTCTCCTTCTCATTCTTTATATTGCACATGTTTCTTCTAACACCAAATCTGAGGTCATTGCTCTAAGTCTCCAACAATTTCTTATATATGTTATGTTTTTTTGTTAAAATTTATACATTTAGGTGAAAGCAACTAATCTAGTATCTACAATAGATTTTATATATATATATATATATATATATATATATATATATATATATATATATATATTAAATGAAAAATTTCAATTTTATATTAAAAACTACATAAATCACACATCTTCCCTTCATTTTATTAAGAAAATTGAAACTTCTTACTTTCAATTACTTTTTCTTTTTATAATAATATAAATATATATACCTCCATATATAATGGTATATATGATTGGATATAAGGTAAAATTAAGCAAATGTCCATGTCTTCAAATTAGATTTTTCTAACTTTATAGTTTATAAATCCATTATATATGATTGGATATAAAGTAAAGTTAAGTAAGTGTCAAAGTCTTGAAATTAGATTTGTACCTTTATTATATACCATTATATATGATTGGGTATAAAGTAAATTTAAGCAAAGATATATTTTTCTAACTTTATAGTTTATAAATCCTTATAAATCCATTATATATGATTGGGTATAAAGTAAAGTTAAGCAAGTATCAATGTTTTGAAATTATATTTTTCTAACTTTATAATCAACTGCATCAATTAAAAAATAGCATAAATATCCTAAATTTTATATATATATATATATATATATATATATATATATATATATATATATATATATATATATATATATTGCCATATGTGTAAATTTAAATAAAGAAGGATACCTAATTTAGAGTGTTAGACCCATGATTAAAACAATTTATGTTAATGTAATACAATTCATTTGTCATAATTTCTAAAAACAACATTAGATTATTTTATAATATTGTTAATGCATCATAGGTTTTTCCTTATACAGAAATGAAATAGTAAATTAATATTATTTAAAAAATTAATTTTTTTATATATAATTTAAAAGAGTTATTTAAGATGTTTTCACAAAAATCATGTCTTCAGCCATTGTCTTGTTTTTGAGAGATTCTTCATTTCATAGTTATGTCATTTACTCAAATCTTTCTCTTTCTCTTTCTCATCCTCATTTTCCTTCTCATTCATTATATACGGTAAAAAAAGGGAAGTTTTTTTTGCACACGGTTCTTCTGACACCAAATCTAAGGTCATTACTATAGGTCTCTTACAATTTCGGGTTTATGTTATGTTTCTTTTTGTAGAAATTTATACATTCAAGTGGAAGCAACTAATCTAGTATCTATGCTTGGTGCCAAAATTCAATATCAGACAAGAATGCTTTCAGTCTTTATGTGACTCATTCACAAAGGTAGGAAACTTCAAGAGGGACATTCAATCAGTGATTACAACGTTACCAAGGACACTTCAATCTCTCTCATTTCAAGATTAAATGATGGTGTCGTAGGTGAGGGTGCACCTTATGCTTCTAAGTCTAAGTCCTTTAAGGATCCTCTCAAGTCAAGGACCATTCATTTAACACACAAAGAGATCTCAATGCATGCCTTCATCATAGATTAGGAAAAGTATATCCCATCTATCAAAGTGGATTCGCCTCACTCTATCAAATCTAGCATGGATGTTTTGCAATATGCCATTATTTGTCATTTCCATGGGTTTTGGCCATCGACATCAATGCTTATAGATTGGGTGCATCAGACTTGGACCATGAATTTAGATTTGTTTTATTCTTCTAAGGGTTTCTTTGTGGTGAAATTTAAGGATTTGCAAGATTATGATAGGGTTTTTCCACAAGCACCCTAGTTTTCGGGTCAAGTTGGGCTTTTCCTGAAGCCATAGTTTAATGGTTTTAACTCTCCTTTTATGCCATATTTCCCCATGCTAGTGTCAGCTGGCTCCTAAATATGCCCCTTCATCTACTACATCATGATATCTTATCTAAAGTGGATAAATCACTCAGTGGTCTCATTAAGGTAAAAATAGATAGGCTAGACAAATGCATTATTAATTTTTCTGCATCCATGTTGAAATAAATCTCAATAGAACATTGCTGAATAAAATCCTCCTCCAAAAAAACAACATGATTTTTATGTAGCTAGTGGGCTATGAAAATACGGTTTTTCATTGGAGGATTTGTCAACAACCTTGTCAACTTTAGAATGTTCTCCCCTCTTCCCAAGCATACTCTCGTTCTCTAGCTACCAATAATAAGAACCTATCGTCACTCAAGGAAAATCTTGGATACAGGAAAAACCCTAAGGTAACCTCATAACCTCTTTTAGGTTGAAGTTGGCCCTTCAACTTAGAGAGGGATCTCTCCGTAAAACTCAACTACCTTATGGTCATTGTAGTAAAAGATTTTTGCAATTGATTTCAGGTGGCCAGATTTATGTCTAGGGATAAATTGTTTGGGTGATCTTCAAAACCATTGGGAATTGATTCCAACTATTAAAAAAATGAGATCACAGCTCCAATGAGAAGGTTGTATAAAGCATGAAATTCACAAGTCCTTTGACTGTTTGGGAGATTTGGAAGAAAGAGGAACAGGAAGGAAACAGAGTTTATAAATGGCTGGAATAACAAATATTAATGACTAATAATTTTAAGAAAGGAGCATCAAAGAAATCCAATATCATAAACTAACATTCTCACACATGGGAGAAAAAAATTATATAACAACGAAATACTGACGGGGAGAAGTAACACATGAATTTCCTACTAGCTGTTCATCAAACATTATGAATACATTCAAGATTTGCTCAAATATATTTGGACTACAAGTGTTTTTCCGATAAAAGCTAACCTCGTTTATATATTCATAAATTGTTTATATAGTAATTTGGATAATAGTTTACAAAATAATTGTCATCACATAATTACAAAAACTAAGATATTTTAAATATCTTTCAAGTTCATGTATGCAATGATAAACTTAAAAATATTTTGTATTTCCTAGAATAACTATAGGAAAATATGTTTGTATTTAGGAAAAAGAAATATTTGTCAACTGCCTCCCTTGAACATAGAACATGTCCCTAAACAGTAGTTTAGCATCTCTGCTATCATAACAGGTCCCTCTGCAACATTCCATCAAAATTGCTCCTTCATTTTCTTCAATTCTGCTGGAAAATATTTAGCCTTCAAATATGGAAATTAATTCATTAGTGCTGATCCTCCACCTTTAAATATGGAGTGGTTGTAGCTGTTTTTTCAAAATCTTGTTGATTGTCCATTCCAAACTACCACCCCCTCTTTTCTTGCATTTCAATAGCTGTTAACTCATACACATTCAATTATCTATATGGTCTTATCAGAGAAGTCATCGCCTTATTGTTTCATCGATACTCCTTAACCCCTTGTGCTTGTTCCTTTGGCCTTTATTTTATTATATAACTGGGCCATTGATTATCGACTTAATGCCATAAGAGATCCTTTATAACTTAACTTATGCGAATTTTGATTTGTCTTGGCTCCTTTTGCTTCAACCCCTTCCCGCATTTCGTCGCCATAAGACCGAGGGTTTTGACCTTACTACTTAGCTTTGAGGTGCTAAGCATTTTATTTTCTGCTAGGGGATAGTTTCCTTTGTTAAATTCTTTAGCACCTGAGTTTCTTAAAACTCTGACGACTATGTGCTAGTCTCAATATCAGAGCCCCCTCTCATCGAAACTTTTCAAGTGGAAAGTGCTATAGAGAACTGATATCCTCAACCTCTGAAACATCAAACTCTGATATGACGTCATAATTCCACATGGTGACTCGTGAGTGGTGACACATGTGACCCTGATTTTCCCCCTTAGGACCCCTCAAAACAACAAAACTGGCTGCCACGTGTCCTTTTGTACTGCCATGTCATGTTGACATCAAATTCCATGTAGCTTTATTAGAACCAATCTTATTCTACCACTCATCCTGCTAGAGGAGAAAGGAAAGGCCCACCCTTCTCTGGTTTTTTGATGAAATACTTTGTTAACCTGTTTCGACATTCCTTGGTGGCGTAACACTATTGGCGCTTTCCCAACAATTTTAATACTATCAGTGCATTCCCAACATTTTTAACACTATCAGAAATGACATATCACAACATTTAAAGGTTGTCGTATTATCTAATGCATCAATTGTCTATTATCAATTGCTAATATGCCATGTGCCATTGATATGCAATCGTCAATGTGCGATGTACAATCACCGATATACAAGACCCGTTGATGTGCTGATTGTCGATTCACTGATATACTATTAGTTAGCCTCTTATCGTTTTCTTGGCTATAACTGTTTCTTCCATGACCTCCTAGTGAGGGTTATAGGTACATTGTAAAGGTTTCCAAGGACTTGGTAGCAGATGCAAGCATTGGGAAGAACAAAGAAAAGCTTGTGACAAGAGGATTCTCCAAGAGTGATTTGTGTTCAACATGAAGAAGTTGTATTGGCCTCTAGAACCATGTTTGATGATCGAAAGAGCTCCTAGTTTAGAGGGAGTAGGAAGGCCAGCAAGTTTAAATGATGCCATAATGAAGAATTTATCAAGATCTAAGGAAAGTCAGTATTCTAAGTGGATCTACAAGTATGAGGTAGATGGTAACATGCAAACATAGAAGGAAAGATTCAAGGATTCTCCTTGAAAGAGGGAGAAGGCTATAACAAGATGTTTTCTCCAATTGTGAGATACACTTTTGTTAAAATTATCACTATTTCTATTTCTTTAAAAATTACATCAAGTGTATGTGGAGATCACTTTCATCAATGGAGTAATTGAGGAAGAAGAAGTGTACATAGAGCTACCTTAGGGCTCTAAGGTACATGAGAAGAAGTCTCATCATTGTTGACTAAAGAAGGCTTTATACAATCCCAAGTAGACACATTAGGCTTGGATCAATGGATATCTGATGAGTCTTGGTTGATCTTATTACTATATAACTTGTCCTTGACAGGAGCAAAAGCACTCATGTGATAGATGGAGTAGTAATGGAAGTAGGATTTTCTTCCACGATAGAGGGAGAATTTAATCCCTGCTTCAATGTTAGAGGGAATTGACATATGATTTTGAGATGAAGGATCTTGGTTGGATACATTACTTATTAGAACTAGAAGTGTGACAGAAGCTGAAGGGAGCAACTAGCTTGCTAAAACAAAATATGCTTTAGTGTCAAGCAAAATTTGTGGTAATGGTTCCAATAAAGGAGGAAACTGTAGGGATATATAGACATATATTGGGAAGAGAGTGTTGAAGACAAGAATATAACATTAGGATGATGATTCAGTTTGGATTTTACTTGGGCTAGAAGAAGACATATGTCGCACTTAGGACTATAAAGATCGAGTATATTACAACTAGTTTGGTGAGTTGTGTAGTGGTGTGGCTTCATAATCTAGTCATAGGATGGTTTAATCAAGTGCAGGAGATGAAATTGATGATAGGTTGAAGAACATCAAAATCATGGTACCACCACATCTGGTGCATGGTATAAAAGGGAGTAGTGAGGCTCCAAGACATTTCTACAGATGAGCATGATGTTTACATTCTCACGAAGCCTTTGCCCCAGGGTGAAGTTTGTATACTTCAGGGACAATATTAGATTAGTTGAGAACGCTTCCCTTAGTCATAGGAAGTGTTGATGTTGTAGCATCAATGGGCATACATTCTCCCTAGGTTAGCATATAGACAGGTCAAAGTATTGACCAGGGGCCACAAAATGTGGCTAGGGAGAATGGCCAAGAGAGCATCAATGCCCAAATTTCTCCCCAGGTGGGTGAGTGAGTGCCTTTAGCATTGGGAAAGAGAGTTGCCATTCAATTAGCATGCAAGAATGGTAATAGCCCAAGGTTTCACCATAGGTCACACATGTTGACCAAGTTCCAAGTGACAACTTGGATAATTGATGAATTGCTCCAAGGGGCGACTTGTTGAGCATGATCCTGATGTAGGATTCTTTCCACATGTAGTGGATAGATACATAAACATAGCTAGCTCATTCAACCTTTTCTTAGAGAATTTTTTTAACAAGATAACATTTGGGAAAGTCGTTATAAATACCTCCCTAACTAACAGGGAGTGTTTAATTTTTGTAGTTATGTTCGATCTTCTTATTTAATATTTTATCCCTTCAAATATGTGGAATTATAAATACAAGACATGTTCTTCATGTCGCCTTCAAGAAAGTGAATTTCAATTTTTGAAATTTAAATGTGTATGTCTCCACAAATGTCAAGTCATCCCTCCAAATATCAAGTTATTCCAATGCTTTGGACACAACACTTTGGGTTGATTCAATCACTATATGTACCCATTATGCTTCATCAATTGACAAGAAATTTTGATCACTTTTGTTCAAGCGGAGGAGGAGAAAGACAAGGGCATATTGATTTGAAAGGGAAAGTTGATAACATGGGAAGACCTAATCTTTGAGGCTGTAGTAGACCGATTTCTGAGCAGTAGGCCGAAATTTGAGTAGGCCAAAATTTCAAGTGATTGAGATTTCAGGAGGCCAAGTTTGTCTCTAGTTGACAAGGTTTGACTTAGGTATGTTTGTGGCCAGTTTGAATTTTTTTGGACTAGAAGGCCATATTGTAACTCTTGCTGAATTGAAGAACTTCTCTAAGAAAAATGTTGCTCAATTTTCCCCCCAAAGTGGGTTTTCCTGGGGTAAATACTTGCGTCTCATGTTTGGTTGTCTCTTTAAGATCCTATTGTCATTCATGTTCTATTGTTGAAGATCTTCTATGTAATTTCTGAACAATGAATATTAATACAAGAGGATTTAAATTAAAATAATTAGAAGTAATTATCGAATAAGAAGAACTTGAAAATTCAACATTCAGTACACCATTGGTACTTCTAATCTTGTGGGTTTTGTGGATTTTGATTGGGTTGGATCAATTGATGATCATAAGTCCACGTGTTTGTCTCTCACCTTGGTTTTTCTCCTATTTCTTAGTCCTACAAGAAATAATGATAATTTTATTATTTTTTTATAGAAGTTGAGTATTCAGCTACCCTTCATTCTATTTAGGAAGTTCTTTGGCTTTGACAATTACTGATTGATTTTTGCATTTAGCAAGATCATTATACCATTCTTTGGTGTGATAATTAGAGTGTCGTGCATATTTCTCGAAATATAGTGGACCATTAAAGGAAAAAACATATTGACATCCACGTCCATTTCATTTTCCAACTTATCCAAGATGGTTTTCTTAGCCTAGAATATGTGCATATGAAGAAAAAGTTGTAGATATCTTTGTCAAACATTTGGCATCACCAAGGTTTCTTCAGTTATGATTTATGCATGTTGTGAAGGAAGTTGTCCTTGTGTGGTCATGTTAGGTCCCCCTTCCTTCAACTCCTCATTCACCATTATTTTTCTTCTATTTTCTCTCTTTTGGGGAGATTTCTCCTACAAGGTTTTCTCCTTTTCTCTACTTATGATAGGCTGTGGATGGGTACCTTAGCAAGTCTCGATCTCGAGACCCATTATTTTTTTTTTTGGTTTCCCCTCTGCATTTTTCTTATGTGGGGATGTTAGAGTTACAATGCAAGATAACATTGAGACTTGTAAGTTTACATAACAATCTTATACATCTAGATGTTATGCTTACCTCCTTGTTGAACCTAAGCACTCCTTAGTTGTTATAATAGGGTTGATGTATTGCAAATGTTCAAGCAATGAAAAGTATATATCTTTCATTTCTTTAACATTATCTTTTTGTAAGAACGTAGAAGCATTTTTGGTTTGACAGTATGATCTTTGGCTGTTTTTTTTTATACGTCTTCAATCAGATTGGTTGTGCATTATGTATGATCTTGTAGTTGTGTAGAAATGGTGTTTACTTTGTCTTTCCATCTGTTGTAACTTTAGGTGTTCTAATTCATCTCTCTATGCTAAGAAATCTTCAAAGGCTCATCTAATTTGAAATGGGGATTAAACATAAGAGAGATAAAACTTCTATCCTTAGTCAATCCAATAGATTACACCATTGATCAAACCATTGAGTCATTTTTTATCTGAAAGGAAAAGAAGCAAAGGTAAAGCCAACTTATTTTGTTAAATTTCTTTCATATCAAGACTAATTGAAATACACTTGCTTCCACACTCTTTTCCTCACTTTTGACTATGTATACTCCACATCATGTTATTTCTTGATACATATGATCCCTCTATCACATGGGATGGTTGGTTGTGAAAAAAAAATGACTTGGGAAAATTTATGTAAGAGAGGATATATAGGTAAGGAAGATGTGCCATGTGTAAGGATGATATTGAAGATGTTAATAACCTATTCCTCAATTGTCCCTTTGCAACTTCCATATGGATAGATGTTACAAATTTTTTTAATTTTACAACTAGTTGCAACTCATCATATGTAGAAGAATGTTCGATGGAGTGGAAGGAGTATAAGGAATACAAAACTATTCCTTTTTATATACTGTGGGGAATATGGAGGAGCAAAAATGCTCTTATTTTTTAAAACATCCCACTCGACTCTAGTTTGTGTAAAAATGGTGCTTATTTCAATGAGATTGGCCATGTGCTTCATAGGAGAAAACATAGAAGCATATAACTATTGGATATTTGAAACAATTATCCTATGGGGTTTTTTGATGGTGCTGCTAATTCAAATAGTTGCAGTAGTGGGGCGTTCATTGTTCAGGATCATAGACAATATTAGCATTTCTATTCGAACACTGGTACTTATAGTAATTCTCGAGTTCGGGTTATTGCACTTTGGGGAGTCTTTTTCTGTGCCAAATGGTTATCTATGGAGTCATTAGATGTCTTTGAGGATTCAAAAGTTGTAATTGATTGGGCAAATAAAATATCCACATTCAATCCCCTATGCTTTCAAATTGGATAAAGAGAATGAGAGAGCTGATTAGACACTTTAAATCAATGACATTTAGACATATATATAGAGAAATGAACAATAGTGATGACACACACTCAAAGAATGGATATAGATATAATCTAGATCCAATTTACCTGATATTTCAACAATGGTGCATTCCAAAAGATTGCAAAGATCCAATTTACCTGATATTTCCTCTTTTTTTTCATACAAATTTTTGCAATTTTGTTTTGGGTGTTTCAGTCCCTGTAACTTATATTCTAGAAATTGGTTTATTATGATAATTACTCTAGCATAGTTTATATGCTAAATATGTCTGAAAATAAAAATTGGTTTATTATGATAATTACTCTGACATAGTTTATATGATAAATTTGTTTGAAAACAAAAATATACTAAATATGTCTGAAAATAAAAATTGGTTTATTATGATAATTACTCTGACATAGTTTATATGCTAAATATGACTGAAAACAAAAATATAGAAATGAAAAACATCAAAGAGTGCCTTAGGTGCAGTGTTTGCAAATCCTCTGCAGCTGAGTGAAAACAAAGATTCACAGGACTATGAATGCTATTATTGTATATTTATAAGATTCGTACTAGACTCCAAGGATCTCAGATACAGACCTTCGAAATGACAACAGAATCTGTAGCCACCGCCGCTTTGGTGATCATGTAGTTTCAACTTTCAATTCAACTGTCAAAGCTCCAAAATTTGTTGAGAAGAATAAGGCTTTTTCCAAGTGCACGGATGATAACAACAAAGTCCCAGTGTTATTTTCGAGGTTCTGAATGAATATTTCACGGGTTACTAAGTGATGAGACAACCGACGAGGATTTTTGCACGGAGGTTTGGTGTTTTTATTGAATACAGTTTTTTATTTATTTTTATAAAGTGGGAAAGCTCAACCTAATAGGATGTATAATTTCTAAACGATATTTACCATGTTGATTGGCAAAACGATATTTACTATGTTGATTGAAACATAGTGTTATTTAAGAAAATCATGTTATTTGAATTTTTTTTGTTGATAATTCATAAGTGAATAAGGAAAATTAACTCTTTTTTTTTTTTTGGGGCAGAAAGAAGGATTGTTACTGTGTTGGTCCGGATATTCAATATTGGGTTGGGGGCAGTAGGGCACTAATGAATTGGTAGGCTTATCCCTCCCTCTTAGGCAGGATCTTCCCGGTTCGAGCATGCTTAACTTCGTTGAACTCGAGAAACCCATCCCGTCCTATCTATAGTTGATGGATGGGGGAAAGTCTCTCCCAAACCCCCTGTTCCCTCTCTAATCCTTTATAGGATCTCTAATAAGGAGGATAGTGGGTGCCTCCCTTCGGTTGGAAAACCTTCTTATCCCCCTAACCTTCTTAGAACCGTAGTGGCAAGTTGAACCAGCTCACTAGCCTTCGTAGGAGCATACAGATGTGGAACCAGCTATCGTTGTTTGAAGTTGAACTCACTCACTCCAGAAGGATGGATAAAGAATGCATGCATAAGAAAGATGCGGGACTACTCACTTCAGAAGGATGGGAAGCTTAGAGACATAGTTAGAGTACGCAGCTTAGAGAAGACAAGGTTTGAATTAGCCTTCTTAGAGCAGCTAAGTGGGATTAGAAGCCTTAAGAAAGCATAGTCAGAGTACGCAGCCTTAACTAGACTGCATGCAGAGAGTGGGATGATAAGCCTGGACGGCAAAGCTTAGAGAGGGTAGTAGAAGCCATACCACTATACGCCTACCATTAAGCCATAAGAATCCCACTACTTCAGCAGAATGGGCTTAACTTCTATAGGTATGGGGGGGTTTGAACCTAATTCATTTTATTAGAAGCTAGCTAATAGAGATAAGCACCACAGCCGGGAGAATAAGAAAGACTAAGAGACTTACTAAGAAAGAAAGACATATAAGTACTTATACCCGGCCGAAGGGAGGTACCCATTAAACCCTACATAGAAGGATTATAAGCTTATATAAGAAGGTAGTAGTTGGAAGCTGGGCGCCCATATGTTCAGACTAGTCATAGAAAGGGGAAACTCATATGCTCCTACATCTAGGCATAGAAGTAAAAGCCAGTATTCTATTTCAAGTGGGAATAGAGAAAGACAGACATAGGGAAGGAAGGCGGGCGTTTTGCTCCCCCACTAACTCACTCTACGGCCTATCTATCACTACTATGGCCGGTAGGCAGGGCGTATTTTCAGACAATAAGTCAAGAAGGACCTGAAGAAGAGAAAGGAACCTGACTGAAGAAGCGAGAAAGGCCAAGACATAGCTCCCTTCTAACCCAAGTTACCGAAGCTTCAACAACTGGCTCTATTACTGGTACTGGATCGACTTATGCTACTGGTGCGTTGCGTCTGGTTATGCTTCTGGTTCAACTGCTGAGGTGACAACCTTAAATTGCTTAACCCCAAAGTCAAGTAAGGTTATCACTAACCTACCCTACTATAGTTGGGCTTAAAGAAAATAAACTCTTAATTAAATCATGTTATTTGATTTTTTTTGGTTAAATTATAAGTAGATAAGATTATTAATCTATTTTTTTGAGTATAAAGAAAATCAACTTTTAACTAAGCCATATTATTTGAAATTCTTTGTTGGTAATCTATAAATGGATAGGTGAATTAGACAATTAATTCATTTTCTTGAATCTAAAGAAAATCAACTATTAATTAAACAATATCATTTGAAATTCTCTATTAGTAATCCATAAGTTGATAGGACAATTAACCTATTGAGTTTAAAGAAAATAAACTCTTAATTAAACACAAACACAACCAGTTTTAAAATATCTTCCAAACTTCAAAAAAAAATCTTCTGTAACTATATTTTTAAATAAATTAAACATTTATTTTTCTCAAAAATAGTTTAGAATTTTTATTTCAATGTTTTTTGCAACATCATTAACACAATATTAGATAAGATATTAAAATTTTCAAATTTAATTAATAATTAATTTATTATGGCTAGTTTTTAACCTAGGCAATGATGTATTCATATTATTTATCTTTTAATTTTGTCTAAAATATAAACTATATTACTTGATTTGAAACCAACCAAATCCTAATAATCTAATTAATTACAAAAAAACATTTATTGATATTATGAATCACAGAAATTATAGATGTAATATTATTATAAAACTCAAATATTATTATAAAACTCAAAATTTAATTAACAGCAATAAATCGACGATGATGAATTATATTTTTTTTCCTGTGATTTTTGTTTATCCAAGGAAGTTGATGGGTTTGAAGGTGTTCAGACAAAGGCATAATGTTTAAACAAGTGGACAATGCTAAGACAATTTGTGTATTGGAGTTGTAGCTCATACTAGTTTATTTTTATTATTATGTTTGTAGTTTTACTTTGAAACTTATAATATTTATTATTATTATTATGTTTGTAGTTTTACTTTGAAACTTATTATTATGATGTTTGTAGTTTTACTTTGAAACTTATAATATGGGTTTTTAATTAAAAAGTTTAATACAAGCATAACATTCAACTGTATAGTTTAAATAAAAAGGTATTTTCCATCATTGTAAAATATCACATACAACTCATTAAAAATAGATTGATTTGACCAATACATACAACTCACCATGTTTTGTGGAGTTTGTTCCCTATAATGTAAACCATTGGACGCATTAAGAAGATTTCTTTATAATAATTGGAACGTTCACCACCTTTCTCGTCTATGGTGAACACGTGCGTTTCATATTGAATTAAAAGGTGAATATCAAATTAATTTGGATTTTGTAAACTATACAATTTATATTTACAATTGTAATAAATTCTTACTAAATTTTAGACAAAATTAATTAAGTGATATTTTCGAGAAAAAAATAAAAATATTAAAAATACCTATTCAACATTCTTTATTCAACATTCTTTATTTAAGGATGAACCATATTATAGAGTTCGAAACCTATACTAAATTTTGATGATATAATTAATCCATAAAACAATCTCATTAACATTCTATTTCTCACACAAAAAGGCTTTATTTTTTGAATATTTGTGAAATTCAAGTAAATATTATGAGCGATTTTATCAATTCGTTTTGTTCCGTGATTGTCTTAGAAAGGACCAAAACCTTTAGTGGAGGTGGGGGAGTGATTACAGTAGAATTTTGAATTCTTTTGGCAATTTAATTAAAAATTATAATGAAGAAAAGAGATAGACTGATGATTATTTTATGACACGGGTAATTTTTTTTAATTATTTTATTATATAATTTTTGGTGAAACACCAATTTGTCATCATGTAAATTATATTATTGATTTTATAAGTTTAAGTTTTGTTGATGGTGAAATCTCAATAATTAAAATTAAAATTCAATTAATTTTTAATTAAATTTTGAAAAAATGAATTAGTGAAATATGTTTGGAAAAAAGAAAAAAAATAATAGAATTTTAGAATTATATGTTTTATTATTTTTTTTTTGAGTATAATGATAATAATTAGTGAATTAATTTTGATGAAAATTATATTAAGTTAATATTAACATATTTAAGTATAGGGTGTTTACGTAGTGCATTATATTAAATTCAAAAAGAGTGAAGGGATCTCTACTTGAATGGATCATGAGGCACAATACTTGCTAAGGTTTTGCAAATGGGGTAGCAAGCTAAGTGGGCTTGATTGTGGGGGAAAACTCCACAGTTAAGCGCGCTTGAGCCAGAGGAGATCTGGGATGGGTGACCTCCCAGGAAGTCCTCATTACCGGGTGCAAGCCCCGAAAGTGATGATTGACGCTATGTGATTTATTTCACCAGTTTCAATCCCACTTCTTCACCCCTATGAGCATCGCCCGACGCAATGAGTGCTAAGTGAACTATTCAAATCATGAGAAATTAGTCACTTACGACTACCTCTCATGGAAATGGTCATACGTGAATGACTTACTTAACGCAGTTGAATCCCAAAAATGATATCTAATATAATGCACTGCGTAAACCCCCTATACTTAAATTCAAAAAGAGTGAAGGGATCTCTACTTGAATGGATCATGAGGCACAATACTTGCTAAGGTTTTGCAAATGGGGTAGCAAGCTAAGTGGGCTTGATTGTGGGGAAAACTCCACAGTTAAGCGCGCTTGAGCCAGAGGAGATCTGGGATGGGCGACCTCCCGAGAAGTCCTGGTTACCGGGTGCAAGCCTCGGAAGTGATGATTGACGCAGCATCACCCCACTTCTTCACCCCTGTGAGCATCACCCGACGCAATGAGTGCTAAGTGAACTATTCAAATCATGAGAAAGACGCAATGAGTGCTAAGTGAACTATTCAAATCATGAGAAATTAGTCACTTACGACTACTTCTCATGGAAATGGTCATACTAAGTGAACTATTCAAATCATGAGAAATTAGTCACTTACGACTACTTCTCATGGAAATGGTCATACGTGAATGACTTACTTAACGCAGTTGAATCCCAAAAATGATATCTAATTAAGATATCTATATAATTTAAGGGGTGGTAAAAGTTGATGGACATCAATCCATGATAAGCATCAAAATATTTACTTCATGATACATCTAACATTCCTAAAATAAAAATAAAAATAAATAATCTGAAAATTAACTAAATTATAATTTTAATTAAAATCTTTATTCTTATTGATTATAAAAAAATTGGTATTTAGGTTAAACATATATGCACGGGAAAAAAAATCAACTAAGATTTTTAGTAATGGAGATTCAGCCCTATTTTAATATGGATATTCTTATAATAAGCTTTGTTATAATACCATAGACCAATATTTTGGATTATCAATAGCACATGTCCAAAAATCATAATTACATATAAGAGTCATTTATATGAAAAGGGAAAAAATTGCATAACTACTTATAAATTTCAACCTCTTTATCATGAATACCATTAAAAATATTCTAGAATATTTCATATAAAATAAATATATACCATCTACTTAAAATGGATTGATTATTAAATTAAAATTTTGAAAGCTCTTATTATTTTATAAATAAATTGAAAAAAATATATAATTCACACAATTTATATATATATATATATATATATATATTTTAATATTAAATTTAATTTAGTAATGTGAATTCATTTTCTTAGTAAAATTAAAATATTTTTTAGAAATTATTTTTTTACAATATATTTCTTTCTTTTAAATCTATATATTAGATTTAATGTGGTAATGTGAATTCATTTTCTTAATCAAATTAGAATATTATTTAATGTAGTAATGTGAATTCATTTTCTTAATCAAATTAGAATATTATTTAGAAATTATTTTTTTTGGTAAAAGAAAGATTGTAAAGTGATTTTGCAATAATAAATATTTCTTAATCATAATTATTATTATTTGAAATTATAAAAACAAAATTTTCATTATTCAATTAATCTTTTATGCCGAGTTGATCAAAAGTTTTAACAGAATCTAAGTTATCAAAACCTTATTGTTTACGATTAATTAATTTAGATTGAATATTTAAAAAATTATAGTTAGCTTCCATTAACTGTAATTGAATATTAATTATATATTGCTCAAATTGTTTTATTTCAAACTATCATAATTATAGTGTAATTAATATTAAATTTATAGTGTAATTAATATTAAATTTTTAGTTAATTTATTAAAAATTGTATCCCATTAAAAAAATAAGTTGATAAATTAAATTAATTATAATATTTTTTTTGTAAATCACAAAATATTAAAATTACATTTTTAAAATTTATTTTGAATTTGAATCTATAAAATATTGAGAATTAAATTTCTTAACCTATCATTTTTCTTATTTTATATATATATATATATATATATATATATATATAACTAACAAGAATTATATGTTTTTGTAATTCATGATCTTTAAATTAATATTTTAATAGTACACATTATTATTCACTATTCACTATTATATGCTAGATCAAATAATTCTATGTTATGTTTTAATTCTTCCCACACATGCCTTGACAATAGACACTATCATAGACTATTCTACATGACTTGAGATAATTTTATATCTGACTAAGATAATTTTATATCTTATGTTTTAATTTTTTCATATTAACTGATTAATAAATTACTTATTAAGACATTTCATTCTTCTCAATAACTAATAGATTTAAGTTTAAGATGGATCTAGGCTCATTTAATTTGTTTTAGATGTTACATACATATGTTTATTTCTTCTTCTTCTTCTTATTATTATTATTATTATTATTATTTTATGTGACATTTTGTTGTGGTAAGAATGGATGGGGCTCTCTTTAATCTAAGAAAAAACATTATGTTCATTTTCTCATGAAGTTTAGTTGGCCTCGAACTACTAGTATGAAGCCTATGATTTATACTAAGGGATCAAATTAGTCTCTTCCCTCAATATCTAAAATCTCGTCATTGTGGAACACTCTAAAAATATGATTCAACACCTTCACTTGAGATGCTTAGTCTCTTCCCTCATTATCCAAAAGCTCAACATAGTAGAACAATCTAAAAATATGAGTCAACACCTTCACTTGAGCACAAATTCTTCAAATGTTAGGTTGAGCTTGATTTTTTACTGAATCTGTGCAACCTTTCATTATACCCCTGAAGCAAATTTCTACCATATCCTTCATATTGATAATGGTCAAGCAAATTTCTAGGCTAATAAGAATCTTCAAGAAAAAAATGATAAAATTTTGATTATTGGACATCGCTCCAATCTACCATTATCATAATGGCCTCCTCATTAATCAATGGTCACACATATGACTTCCACATTATATGCCTCCACTTCCTTTGCACCATGTAATAGACATGACCTTCATTGCTTCTTGTTATTCATTATATCCTACCCTACTTCTTATATCGTTCCCCTGCATTCATCTAGATTGTTACAGGACTTCCAAGTTGTGACTGATTTCCTTGAGTAGAGCTACCATCATTATAGAATGTGGGTTCACTCCCTAATGGGAAAGGTAGTTATGGGTCAAACGGATAGTAGGTTCTTTTATATGGTTTGTGGTAGTATGCCAATCTACTCATATCGCTTATGTTTACATTTCATTGTCTCTGTTCCCCTACTATTTATGGTTCCTCTGTGCATTTGGTTCAATGTTTTTCCATTGGTTTTGACTCAGAGGCCCACCAAGAAATCACCAAATTTGGGTTAGAACTCCACTAACAAGATAAGGAAATATAAGAGCTCCACTCTTCTCTTTTCCTCTTTCAAATCTATTCCATGAGTCTAGAAGCCCAAGTGGAGACAACATTGGACATCCTAATTTAATATAGGCAATTGATCCACTAAGTCCATGATAAATGTGGGGTGCTCCAATATTAGATAGGTGACCTCCAACCATTGGAACCACTTGGAATTCAAACCCTCTTTCCTTTAGCTAACATAGGAAAAACCTCCTCATCACATGGCGAATTTTTCATTCTAGATCTAAATGCTCTTGCTCCAAGGATATCTCAGGAAAATAATGTTGTCATTAGCTTTCTCCATTCCCTAAGTTCCCTCTGATGTAGTGCTTTTTTCTTTTAATCCTTGATTTTTTTTCAAGCTACTTTGTAAATTTCCCTTTTTAATATCTCCAATTCCTTACTAATTCTTATCTAGTAATTTCAAAGATTCAATTGTCACAGAATGGAATTTTCCACATGGTTTTCATGAAGTTTTAATTTTGTTCATACAAATATCTCTCAGTTATTTTCCAAAAGAAAAATCAACACGTAACCTTTGGTTACATATATGACATCTCCCCTATACTAAGCTCTAAAATATTTCTCTACTCTCAATGCAATAAATAAAATTAACATATATAAATATTGGTTACATATTAACTAGTGCAAGCATAGAAATTAAATGGATGGTAAATGTGGGTAGGAATCAATCCATAATAAGCATCAAAACACTTCATGGTACATGTTGCTAAAATAAAAAAAAATCATAAAAACTCAATATATATAGATATATATATATATATATATATATATATATATATATATATATATATCTATATATATATATATATATATATATATATATATATATATATATATATATATATATATATATATATATAGAGAGAGAGAGAGAGAGAGAGAGAGAGAGAGAGAGAGAGATGTACCTTTAATTTACCATAGAGATTCTTAATTTGTAAATAGGCCTTGAGACAATACCATGCCATATCGATACCACATGCCCAAAATGCCATAATTCACTCTATGTGACATTTGTTCAAGTGTCATATGACTTTTCTTTTTTAATTAAACAATTTAATTAAAATGGAAAAAATGACATAACTACTTCGGAGATAAATATTAACCTTTAATTTGTGTACATTGCTAATAATATTCCATAATACTTTGTGGAAGTTAAATCTCTATCATCTACCTAATAATTCTTGATAATTAAATTAAATTAATGAAACCCTATATGACTTTCTTTTGATTTTCTAGTTTAATATGTGGGACTAGCCTATAGATAAAATGTTGCAACCTAGGGGCATCTAAGTCATTAAAATCACTCACAATCTCTCATGGGTCACACCCAACCAACACCATACCAACCCTTAATAGAGTTCGATTTATACCCACAAAATTTCAAACAATACAAAAATAATTACCATTTGTTGTGTTGGAGAGGCATATTATATAGCCCAATATGACGGTGATATGTATGTATTTCCATGCTCAACATGTTAGACACCTAATCCTTGGGATTACAGTTTGGGTTAGTGTATGTTATGGTTATTAGTTATTAGAGTCCTAGAAAACTTGGTCAACTGAATCAATGACTTTGTTATTTTAATTATATGTACACTATGTACATCATTTGTGTGATCATCATAATAAATTTGATTTCGTTTTCCACCAAATATTGTATGTTTAATAATGGTATCAAAGCATTTTTTCGAGGAATATGAGAGCGAAGGTTAATCTGCTCTATTGAATATGTGAGCCACTAGTTTTATGGCCTTCCTGAGTGCTCCTCCATGTAAACTTGCTTCTGCCATTTTATTTTAAGTTGAACTTGAAGGCCAAGTTGCCATCATTATAAGCAGCAGTGAGATTCGTCATGTTACAACTTTGGAGGGAGCACCGACACATTCAAAGCCAGGGAGCGGATTTCCATCTGCAACCCCAATGTATGATTGAATGCTACAACTAATCATACTTCCTTCTCTATGCTAGCAATATCAACATATCTTATGTAAATAATGACCAGGAGGATGCCACCATCAAAGAGATGAGAGGGATTTAGGAGGTAGAGGAGTGGCACTTCAAGCAGAGGTTGCGTTGTGAGGTTTACTCAATCGATTACAGTGCAAGGCTGAGGAGAACTAAATCCTGTATGCAGTGGAAATGTCGTACTAAATGAATGGAAGTCATGAGTAGTTGAGTAGTTGAGGGCATTGCAACTGGTTTTTTTACTACAGACAACTATTTATTTTTATTAGTCATGACCAAAGATGGGACTCAGAAGAATCAATCTATAACATTACGGGATTGACATGGTCAACTTTATAAAGTTGAATAATGGCATATGTATGTCGCATATCACCTGTGACACAAGAGGAATAGAATGAGCCACTAGTGAGTGGCCTTCTTGCGTTCATTATTTTGGCATGTCATGGATGGTAAGCGACTGCTTGTTTAGTTGCAGAAGAGAACCAGGGTTTGCCTTATGATCAAAGTCCCTTTTCGTAGAGAGTAGAGAAGAAGATTGATGTTTCCCTGCCTGAAACAAGAACGTGACATATTATGAAGAGATTATGCTAAAGATTGGCTTCCCTGTTTAATGATTGGAGGCGTGAAACAAAACTAGTGGACGCAAGAGAGGTTTCTTCATTTGCATTCAATTTGTTTGTTGTATATTTGAGTATAATAGCATTATTTTTTAAGCATCTTTTAGATATACTACCTTCTTTGCGCTGACATATGAGGATCTTTCGATTTTGTGAATAGGCACTAAAATATAATTGTGGGGGATAATGCAAATGTATGGTAATGCTATGTTCTGTAAGTGAGTTTCATTGTTCACGAGGTTAGCATTTGCAAAAAGAATGATGTTTGCTAGTTTGGTAAGACCATGGCAGGCATGTCTGTTCATAATTTTTCCTTGAATGGCCCCATCAAACGTCTTCACTGGTTCCTTAATATCACAATATTTAGAACTCATTTTCGTACATGACATTCAATCCTACTTAAATCAGTGAGTCCTACTCACAGTTTCCATAATCTGCTTTAACAATGGTTCACAGTTTTCACCTTTTCAAATCAATTGTGAGAGTTTTTGAACAAGATGGGCATGAATACTATCTATACGTTGAGATGAATGAAATATATTGTTCTAGCCATTTCTTAGTCGCGAGAAATTTAGGGTATATGTTGATCAATTGTCGTTGTGTTGTACAAGAGGATACAAGATACCAATGCAGTAAGTTAAGAAATTCAAAGGGCCCGCATGTTGGTCAAGTTCTGCCACTGGGGCTGAAATCCTATTTGAAAACATTAAAATTTTGATGAAAATGTGGAAGGAGTTATGTACTATCGGAACTGATCCTTTTCTTCCTAAAATGTATCATCAATAGTTGCAATCTCCCATTGGTTTCCGAATGATAATTCTAGCTCTTCCCATCTTATAGAGGATAACACTACTATTACACAAATGATGGATTTGTTTCATGTTTCATTAGAACTTTCTCTTCTTCCTGCTCAGTTAAATATGGATGAACAAAGGGAGATGTGAATATATGCTCATTCTTCTATAAGTTGCAATCTTGACCATAGATTCGCCTTGATTTGAGCAGTCAGGGATTGGAAAGTATGATAAAGACAACTCATGCATGTGAGGTTCTACTTTTTGGCACCATCAATCATTGTGAGGAATATTCTCGTCGTTGTATTATCCCTTGCATTGTCAATACAAGATAACTTTGTTTCTCAAAAGTGTTGCAATTTTGATATAAGGGACTAATTTTTTTTTTTTGACAAAATAGTTGTCTGAGTGTTTGGGGTCAAGGAATGCATGATGAAATTCAACTTGTAAATAAAGCATTGTGGTTAGAAAAGATTATATAGTTATATGGTATTAAAGCATTGTGGTTAGAAAAGATTATATAGTTATATGGTATTAAATGTGACAAGTTCAAGTCCTTGTGTTGGGTAATTTATTTATTTTTATAGGAGGAAGATAATTTTGGAGGTTTTGATACTTACTAGACTAGTTGAGTAGCAAGAAGAAAACAGCATATAGTTTGTTATTTCAACATTAGACTAAATTTGTTCTTACATGAATTTTGTTTTCTTGTATCAAGAATATCAATGCTTTGCAGTAAGCTTTTCTAGTTGATTTGATTTTTGATTGCAAAATGGGTGCATTTTTGGTTGAAACCGAAACCCTTAGTTTGGCGAGGCTTGATAAAGTATTAGAAGTAATTAATACTTTGATTAAATATAATGTTGATGACATAATAAATATCAACGAATTTATTTTTGTTGATATCGGATCAGATCTACATGATGCACAAAAGAAATTTGAATTTCTCCAAATAGAGTCACAGTTACAAAAGGATGAGCTACGAGAACTAAAGATGAGTTTTAATTATGAACCTGTTTTTGTTCAAAACAACCTGTTTGAGCATGAATGAGAGATTGATCAATAGTTATAAAATGATAGTGGAGTAGTTCACTGCATTAATAAAGCAAGTGTATGTAAGGGTCATTTGCATATTGATATGAAACATATTGTTCCCAAAACCTTTATAGGACCTTGGGAAGAAATCATGCATAACAAAAACATAATTGGGGTGGTATGTAATAAGGATGTTTCTTTTCATGTCCTTGATATTTCAAAACCTATAGACTTTCATAGTGTTGGATTTATGGATGATGTTGTACCATAACAAATTAGAAGATGTCAAGATTGTGACAAAGTTGGACATGAGAAATGTCATTGTAATGATCTTCATCCGTATGAATGTTGTGGAAATAAGAATCATCATTCAAACAGATGTTTCAAGCATAAGACTACTGTAAGAAATAAAATTAATTTTGGATGGATTGCTTCTGGGGATTGGTCTAAAACTTCTAAGGCAATTTACAGGTAATACCACTGGATATGTTCAAGATTATTAACCAGCCTTGAAGTGAAGATTACATCATCTTCTCACCCTATACCTTACAAAGGGGGGATTGATGGAATTGATGGTCTTCTATAGGTTCAAAGATTTGTCAAGAGATCCTGAGTTAGAGATAATCAGAGTTTTGCTGCTACAACTTAGAGTATGAGTTCAAAAATCAGATTTAGAGTTGTAGACATAGATTTTTTTTATTTATGCTCTATGCGATTGAGCATGATTACATGGTTTTAGCATGCTGAGATTTGTGGAGTAGCACTTTCACTAGTAGAAAATACCATAATAGGAATTGTTCCTAGAACTGAATTGATAGTTCCAAAGTTGGTTTGTTTAAGGAACAACTATGATAGTTCCAGAGTTGGTGGTCATGCTTAAACCATCACTATTTAAGACCTTGATTTCTCCCACATTTTAATATCATTTGCGTTTTTATCTTAAAAACCACAAAAGAGCTTATTCAACCATTGGTTGTGATACTTTTTTCCATTTTTAACTCTAATTCTTTGATTTTGATACATCCCTTCTAATTAAGGGGGGAATGTTAGACACCTGATCCTTAGGATTATAGTTTGGGTTAGTGTGTGTAATGATGATTAGTTATTAGAGTCCAAGAAAACCTAGAAACCACGTCAACTATTTTCTTGCTGTATTTATCTGTATGTTATGTATGTCATTCGTGTGATCATTATAATAGAGTTGGCACATGTGTTTTTAAAATTAAATTAAAAAAGTTAAATATTTAGTTAATAAAAAAATGTCTACTCTAATTAAAAACAAAAAAGTAAATACATAAGAATACAAAATATAAATAATGGTAGAACAATCTTTTGAAATATTAAAATCCTCAAAAGCTAGAATGGGACCAACAGGACAAACAATCATATGGTCTATGTAGGTTATGGATATGATGGAGTTGTAGCTCATAAAAGGTGTTGATGAGACTCCAACTCTGGGGATTTAACATCTTGTTCTCCTGCATAAATTTAAATTGTGATTTTAAATTTGAACTGTGATCTCTGCACAATGAAACTACCTAAAAAGTTTTTTCAAGATGTTAAATTCATTTATACATTTTAAAATTACATTTTAAATAACAAAAAAATCACCATACAATAAAAAAAATGTTTAAGTAAAGTTTAACACATCTCCAAAAATTAGAATAGTTATACAACCATTATTTTAAGATCATAAGTTCATATTAATGTGCCAAAATTAAAAAATAATTTGGGGGTTGAACTTTATAATTTTCTTTGAGATGGAGTGGGGTAAGCTCATAAATTCATATTAATGTACCAAAAATAAAAAAATAATTTTGTTTGGAATGAATTTTATAATTTTGTTTCAAATGGAGTGGGGTCTTACTTTAAGCTATCTTCTCATAAAAAAAAAAAGATAGAACTCAATGTTAGTAGTGTGAGATAAAAATGTGCTAGAAAGAAATTAAGTAATGTGTTAGTACACTACCAAATCGATGTCCCATGGAATTCCAATTTGACTAACTATTTTGTAAGCTTACCAGATTAGAAAAGATTAAGCTATTCACAGTCTAGGTGCCCAATGGGATTTTCAAAGTATTGATTCCAATTGTACATTTCAATTTAAATAAAAACAGTTACAACATAAATATAGTGAACGTTTCAATTTCTATCTCAACTTAAATATAGTTAATATACTCTATAAAGATTGAATAAAAGAGGTACTTAAACAATTAAGGTAGTTTCACACTCATAGTTTCAATTTCAATTATTGTACAATTTTAGTAAAATCATGCAAATCTTTGACATAAATTTGAAAATTTTACAATTTTATACATGACATACCTAACAATAATTGTGCATTTTTAATTTAAATAAAGACAATTACAACAAAAACATAGTGAACATTTCAATTTCTATCCCAACATAAATATAGTGAATACATTCTATAAAGATTGAATATACTAATAATTTCAATTTCAAATATTGTACAATTATAGTAAATATCATGTTGATCTTTTACATAAATTTGAAAATTTTATAGTTTTATACATGACTTACCTAACAATAGAGGAAATAAATTAATCTTTTACAAATATAATATAGTAAAATTCACAAGATGAAATCCTATAAGAATGAATGAATCTTGATTACAATTGGTTTTATAAGATATATAAATTAAAATTAAAATATCTCTAAACTACATCATTTCAATCTATAGTTTCATTTTAATTGAATTTTTAACATGATTTCTCATTTATCACTTTCCCTTAACCTTGACCCAAATTTTGATCAATACAACCAGATTTGTTTTTAATATATATAGAAAATGGAGATGTGATGAAATACAAATATAGATAAATTTATTTTACAAAAAGGACTCCGTATAAGAAATCCTAACATGAAAACAATTTGCATAATAAATACTTACACTAATTATCTATAACAATGTTATCAATAAACCTAAATGTGTATCGTTTTCTTTCTCAAAATTCGTTTGTAACAATTCCAAATCAAAGATGTGTGGTTTCCTCTCTCAAAACTTGTCTGTAACAATTCCAAGTCCTTCAAATCTACTATAATTGTTTGGAGAAGAAGATAATTTAGAGAATTTGTAAACCTAACCATTCATTAAAAAAAATTCAAATACATTAAAACTAAATCATCAAAATATTCTTGAAGAAAATAAATTATTTCACACATTTTGAAAGAAACAAATTATTTCAAGAGTAATCTTATGGAATGAAATTATCGAAAACACTCTCAAGATATGTTTAGTAATACCTAGATGGATATTATTAAGAATTAATTAGCTACTAAAAGTTGTGATGCCTCGAATTAAATGAAATAGATGTATAGAATCAATCCTCATAAAAAATACAAATTAATTATTCACAAGATTGTAAAATATATTCAAAAGTGCATATATTCAAAATTACTTAGAGGCAATTGCAAACAACAATATATTCATTCAAAATATTTATTAGTGGAATAGACACATTTATAAACATTCAAATCAATTACATATATTCAAAACTACATACAATATATTCAAAATATTTATTACATGAATAGATATATTAATAAACATTAAAAGTAAATCATCTCTTAAGAAATCATCAAAATACTATTCAAGATCTATCTTGAAGATGTATACAAAATGGAGATGTGATAACTTAGAGAATTTGTAAAGAGATAAATCATATTAAATTCTCAAACAAATTATTTCAAGAGTTATCTTGAGGCTGTAAATTGATATATTTAGTAATACCTAGAGGACACCTTTAATAATTAATTAAATGACAAAAGTTACCATACCTACAAATGCAAATGAAAACCCAAAAATAATTCTTGACAAGAGCATCTCCCTTGATATATTTAGTAATACCTAGAGGACACCTTTAATAATTAATTAACTCTCAGAAGTTACCATACGTACAAATGCAAATGCAAACCCATAAACAATTCTTGACAAGAGCATCTCTCTTGTTCATGAGCGACTAGTCTCCCTTGTTCATCACCAACTAATTCCATTGTTCATCACCAACTAATTACTAATAGTGAGTCGTAAATAAAAATACATTCAAAATAGTTCTTAAAGAGAAAGATATATTTATAAACATTCAAAGCAATTACATATATTCAAAACTATAGAAAATTGCATATAACAATACACTCAAAATATTTATTAGAGGAAAATATATATTTATAAACATTTGAACTAATAAATGTTATTATGTTCTATTTTCATGATATGTAAAAAATGGAGATGTGATAATTGTTTCTAGAAGCATATAATTTAGAGAATTTGTAAGGCATTAAAATTAGCATTAATTAGTTATGAAAAGTTGTAATATTAGAGAATTTGTAAGTCATTAAAATTAGAATTATTTAGTTATCAAAAGTTGTAATATATAAAATTAAATGAAATAGATGTACACTATTGATTCTCCTACAAACTATTGACAAGCTTGTCTCCCTTCTTCATCACCAACTAATTACTAACAGACAATTACAATATACCAATCTCTAAATATTACACAACAACTACAACATTCACAAACAATATTATCCATTGAATCCAAACACATAAATACACAAATCACTCAAAGCAAGCAACAGAGACTAAATTAAATAAGAGAATGATATGCTCATGTCAAGCAAAACAAACATAATAAACATAATCTAAATTTCAAAATATGAAGTTTATGTCAAACATATACATAATAATGATAATCTAAAAATGTGGCATTGTTGCCCTCAAATTGAACTAGCCTAGATGTCAAGCAAAAAACACATAATGTAAATTTTAAAGTATGAAGTTTATGCCAAACACATAAGTAACAATGATAATCTAAAAATGTGACATTGTTGCCATCAACTAGAATGAGCCTAGATCCATCTATCTCCATATCTATCATGTGTCTAAAAAGATCAAATCACTCTAGGTACAGATATTCTTTTTGGATCTATCATGTGCGGAAAATGATCAAATCCCTTTAAGTATAAACCTTCTTTTTAGCTCCAAAAAAAAGCTTACACATGGAGAAATTTGATCTCTTAATATAGATATAAAATTATAAATCTTTTTGATCTACTCCACGTAATTACCGATCAAATACATATGGAACCAATCTAACCAATTTAAATAAATCCTTATCAACTTTTCATCGTATAATGAACTTCCCATTTCAATCATTTTAATAATGATGCAGCTCGGAGTGGAATCTATCATAAGACATTTGTGCACTACGAACATTATCTACTGAAGATTATTTACTCAACAGAAACGTCAGATTACACTCATAGCCATCAAGAGACCAAATACGGCCTGTATATCATAGTTTCTAGTGGTTTGTACACAACTACAGGTGCACAACTATCGTTTGGACATATTCTCAGAATTTTAACGACATTGTGCGCATAGGTTAATGCTAGTAGGGAATATTTGGTAAATTCTGCACGGAAATGAAACACACGGTGTAGCGTAATTCCCGCATGAGTGGGATACTCGACGGAACCGGAATGAATTAGGTCAATCTCCAAGGATATTGTGAGGTTGCGTGCATTATTCATATACATGATATAAGAGATGGAATATTATTTACCTTTCATTGACGTTGATCAGCCACCTTTTCCTGGTTTCACGCTGTGGGACAACCATGGTGTTTGGTGTTGTTTGGGCAAACGACGAGAAATTTGACTCTACAATAGTAGAACCCACTAAGTGGAACAACCATGGTGTTTGGTGTTGGACAACCATGGCAAAAGACATGGGCACTCTGACTCTATAATAGTAGAACCCACTAAGTGGAACAATCAATACATGACAGCAGCTTAAACTCGATATTCCACTAGCCATCCTTATCCCGAATGCTAATTGGGGAATCTGATGGACAGGGTAATCTCACTCTACCTTGTAATTTGATTTTGGAATATTGAAATATTTTCAGAATCTGTAATCCGGTTAGATTTAAGGCATTCTACTTTTTCCCTTCCAATACAATCTTATGCAATCCAATCTTATCCAATATTGTCAAGTTGATTTGCTGGTTTGCTGCACGGTAGAACTCCTGTAACTCCATAATGTTGCGTCATAAATTGACTTCATCTGTCCCCAGAGCCGATCTTGTCGTCTTCAACTTCACGTGTTGTTTCTTGACTCTTTCATTTTGCTTTCATAGCTCCAATCTGACCATGATACGCTTTCTTTTCCTCCGTAAAAAGTTTGTATCTTGATATTTTTAATTTTGCTTTTATAGCACCCAGCCGTGTGCGATAAACTTTCTTTTAATTTGTGTACATTGAACGTTTGTATGCAGAACCGACTAGCTATTTCAGATTTTGGATGAATGCCACCATGAGTTATATATTTAGAAGCCATGATGTTCACATACTAGGTTATATTTTTTAATGCTTTTTTGTTGTTTTGTTGATATGGTTGAAGTGAATAGAAGGATAGGTGCAGAAGATGCTTCTGAGGTTAATCGGTAAGGGAAAAATGTTTACAAGTATAAAAGAAATAGGCTACATTTTTTAATGCTTTTTTGTTGATATGGTTGAAGTGAATAGAAGCATAGGTGCAGAAGATGCTTCTGAGGTTAATCGGTAAGGGAAAAATATTTACAACTATAAAAGAAATAGAAATTTATTATATAATAATTTTTCAAAGAAAGTCAAAACTTTATATTATTAAATAATTGAATGGTTACAGTTGAAAGGGTTTTGGATTGATGGTGAATAAGTATTTTATATGGCATTCCATACTAAAAAATTATTGGTTCAAACTTTCCTTAGGTGTCCCCACTAAAATGGTTATATATAAAAATTACTAAAAAAAATTGCTATGGTGCATCTGAATTGACCATAATCATGATATGAGTATTGTGTAAACAAACATATCCAGGTTCAAATCCCCTAAGTAGCCTAGTCTATGGAGAGAAGGACAATTGATAGGCACCAGTGGTATAGTGGTAGTGGCCTAAATTGACCCGTGTCACATTAGTACGAGACTAACCCAATTGTCAATTCCTCTGGTTACAAAAAAGATAAAAATAATTGAATGGCTACAATACATTATAGAGTCTCCAACACAACAATAAGGATTTTAGGAAAATATTCACAACATAACAATAAGTTAAATTGTGCACTCTCATTTCCTCCAAATCTAGCACTCAATAAATAGGCATAACCAAACCAAAACTATCTATAATTTTTCAATTCTACATGGTAGAAATGACCAACAATTAATTGACCAACTCTTCTTGCTTGGGATTCATTGCTTCCTAGGGATGTACATTTGTTCCTTTTCTGTACTTAACATTTAGTTTCTACTATTGTTTAGCATTTATTCCCTACTACTGCTCACCAATCGTTACCTACTCCAGCATATGATCATGATACTTTATCGCAAGCCTATGATTTATCATGCTTAAATAGAATGTGAAATACCAAGCTTGAAAAAACGCTTATTAAAAATACTATAACATAAACAAACAACTGTAGATAACATAAAAGAACACAAACAAGATTGATAACAAAGTTCATCTAGTGTGGGCTACGTCTCTAGGACCGCTTCCAATGGAGTTCCCTCTTCAATTATGATGCAAAATAACTCCAATTACATCAATTCCCCAATCTTTAAAGCTTGATCTATAGTCTGCAACTTCACAAAAGGACTCGAAGAACCCATTGCAAAAACTTTCCTTTTAAAATTCTCCAAAAGGGAAAAAAAATTATGTGTTATCATAAGAACAGTGATAAACACACTACAAATTGATAGGGTTCAACATTTTTACACAACCACACTTGTGTGTCGTAATGGAAATTCCTTTTGACTATAAAGGCATAGGGATGCGCAACCCTAAGATTGAACTTACAGAGGTTTTGGCCCTCATTGTAACAACATATAGATATATATGGAATTTTCATTTCGACCAATGAACTATATATAACTGGAAATCGTAACTATATAATATACCATTCAATGATGCACATCATAGGTACTGCCACATTCCACCCTAACAGGCTACCATGTGTCATGGTAGGGCTGACTTTTTTTCCTCTTATCCCAACACTTCAAAGTGTGATAACTTTCTCATATGAAAACGGATCGATGTGATTCAAGTTGGGTTGGAATCATCTCATTGAGCTCTTAGAGTTGGTATTATTTCCATTGAACTTTATGGACTTAGAATTTTAGGCCATCTTGGATCCTCCTAGATCAATCCTCCTCACTGGGGAGATTTTGGACCACAAAAAGGTAATTACTTAGGAAATAGGTGACGACATTTCTCCCTCACTTTCCTTATCTTGATCCACCATGCCTTTCATAGATAATGAAGCACACGGTGCAACGTAATTCCCACATGAGTGCAATGCTCGACTAGAACCGAAAGAAATTAGCCCAATATCCAAGGATATTGTGAGGTCATGTGCATTATTCATATACATGATATAATAGATGGAATATTATTTACCTTTCATTGAAATTGATCAACCACCTTTTCTTGGTTTGATGGTGTTAGACAACCATGGTGTTTGGTGTTGTTTGCGCAAACAATGAGAAATTTGACTCTACAATAGTAGAACCCACTAAGTGGAGACAATGAATACATGATAGCACCTTAAACTCCAAAATTAACTAGCCATCCTTATCTAGAATGCAAACTCATGAATCTAATGGATAAGGTAATCTCACTCCACATGGTGATCTGATTTTGGAATCTTGGAATATTTTCAGAATTTGCAATCCAATTAAATTTAGCGCATTCCACTTTTTCCCTTCCAATCCAATATTGATCAAATATTTTTTATTTATTTTGATGGTTTGTTGTATGGTAGAGCTCCTATAACTGCATTTTTTGAATATTGTTGCGTTATAAATTGACATCCTCTATCCTTAGAGTCGATCCTCTCATCTTCAACTTTCCTTGTTGTTTCTTTATTCTTTCATTTTTCTTTGATATCTCCTAGCTAACTATGAGACACTTTCTTTTCCTCTATGTATAGTAAACCATTTGTATCTTGATTCTTTAATTTTGTTTTCATAGCACTCTAGTGTCTATAATAAAATTTCCTTTCCTTTGTGTACATTGAACGTTTGTATGGAGAACTCACTAGCTATATTAGATTTTGGATGATGCCACTAGGAGTTAAATATTTAGATTCTTTAACTTCATCCTTTGTTGTGTGTTTTAAATCCTTGAAGTGAAAGGAAGTATACATGTAGAATATATTGACAAGTATAAAGAGAGATAGAAAATTATTATATAATAATTTTTTTAAAGAAAAATAAAACTTTATATTATTTAATAATTGAATGGTTACAATATATTATAGAGTTTTTATGTTCTTTAATATTAGTGTTCAACATCACACTAAGCATTTTAGAAAAAAATTGGATATATAATAATAAATTACAACGCGCACTCTTGTTTTCTCCAAACTTGGCATTCAATAAATAGGCATAACCTTAATAAATAGGCATAACCAAACAAAAAATATTTATAGTTTTCCAATTCTATATGGAATTACGAATAATTAATTGCTTAATTCTTGTTGCTTAGGATTGATTTCTTCCTAGTGATATGCATTTTTTTATCTTTTTTTACTTAGTATTTGTTCTCTCCGATTGTTCAGGATTTATTCCCTACTACTACTCAACAATCATCACATGCTCCACCATAGTATTGCAATGTGTATGAAACATTTTTCCTAGTATACTTCCACTTGTAATATACCTTGCAAGTGATTTATTAACTGATAGATCTGATTAAATTATTTAGATCTTTAATGTTAATTTTTCCTTATATTCTAAATTCTTTAGTTAGCTAGTTTTTTACTCAATAAATTGAATAGACTAAATGTAAGATATAGAAAAAAAAATACACACACCATCTACTATATGTACAAACATTTTCCTAGAGAAACCCTTATGGGAGAAATCCCACAAGAAGGTGAGGCTTCTTTACTCTACTTTCTCTTGCATGGAAAATGTGCAAGTACAAAGAAAGAGGTATCTCTATGGAGTTATCTAATCTCTATGGTCTGTATGGCTACTATGGAAACTTAATCTTGTCCATTTTTTTCTATATCTTCACATTCCTTGTTTCTTTACTCAACTATGGATAAAAATTCTATCAAATAGAAAGGAAACCCTACTCCTATCACCCTGTTATTAAACATAGTTTGATATCTATATAGCGGTGAGATTTGGCTTCCTCAACCTTACATTAGTGATAAGGCTCTTGGACCATTAGATACTTAATGAAAGAAAACACATGGATAGCCCCACATGTGCTAGTAACAATGTTAACATGGAATCCATTCATAACATGGTGGTAAACTAGGTAGACCAACTTGTGGGACAAATAACTTTCTCATGCATCCTTTGGTTGAGGCAATTCTTCCACCATTGGAAAGGTGCCAATGTCCAAACTATGGAATCTTAGTCACGGTAAGTTTGTGACTAAAAATGTTGCCACTTAGGTCACTTAAGGCCAAAAATGGCTCTAGAATTTCGTTCGCCCTAGCTTTCAAAATTGGGAACACCATTAAAATGACCCTACAAGGTAATTCCTCCAATTTTTTTCCATTATGAAAACATCGAGATAGATGAAAAAATTATAATGGCCTAATCTAGATCATAACTTCTATTTTGGGAGGATTTTGGTGGCCAAAGTCTTTACTAAATGAGGTGAATAAATTTTGCATCTACTTTCTCCATGGACCCTTGTCTTGTAGTTCTAGACCTCTTGCAAAACTGTGTCCTCTATCAAATCTTCTATTGGAAATATCGTTGTTATTGATGTCAAAGGAAGGGGGAGACTACTTGTGTCCAAGATAAATATTGTTGGAAATATTATTTTTGGACTTTGGATGCCCCAATTAGAAACCCTATCTTTGAAGGGATGTTTACTCCAATTACCTAGCTCAAATGGGAGAGAACGGTATATGGTTGGAAATCTCATTTTGAGACCTTCCCAATGGAAAATGACACTCCCTCTAATTCCACAGGAATGAGGAGATATGAAATATTTTGTAAATATGACCCAACCAAAGTACAAGTAGACCAACCCAATTAGTTCTACAAGTCAACCCCATAAGTGAACATAAAAACACTATAAATAAAGGGAAGATGGGTTCATTTGAACACAAACCAAGCAAGAAAATATATGGAGTTGCAAGAAAATTTGAAGAATAACTTTTGGGATGATTTTGGGAGTTTAAAGGCAAAATAAAAAATGTGATTTATGTTATGAATGATTCATCTGGAAAAATTTTTCTATAAGCTTTTTTTGCGATGTTTTGGAACACGAAACATGGAGGATATATATAAAATATATTCATGTACCTATGGTTCCAATTTATTTATTCACTATAATTTTATAGATATGGTCTAAGGAAGATATGCTTCTTGAATTCTCCTAAAATATTCTTCAAATAGGTTAGTGTAGAATTTTCACTATAATTTTTTACTATGACATTTTGAACCAAAAAACCTAGAGGATACATACAGAATATTTCCATGTACGTGTGATTCAAATTCCAAACCTTGTTGCAATATAATTTCATAAATATGCCCTAAGGAATTTAGGCTTCTTTAATGCTTCTAGAATCTTATTCAAATAGGCTAGCTTGGTATTTTCGATATATCTTTATTTCTATGTAGTTGTAGATTTTTAAATCTACAAGAGAAAAAGGATATCTTGAGATACCTAAGATAGAATTTTAAGCCTCGTTTAGTTATAAATTTAGAGATATGATATGAGAAAGTTAGTGTTTCTGAATGCTCCTAAAACATGCTTCAAATAGTTAATCTTGGATTTTTTTCTATAACATTTTTTTTAGATATTTTAGATTGTGAAATTTTGATGAGATAGAGAAGAGATATCTAGGAACATGTGGTAGAAATTTCAAAGCCATATTTTTAAAATTAGATATGTGACATGTTGTACAAAATTGTTCCTTGGAAGAATCCAAAAGGAGCAATTTTCAAGAGAAGCAAATTTAGTGAAGGAAGAAGAAGAAGGTAGAAGAAACTAATAGAATTGGTAAGTCAAAAGTAATAAGAAAACTTGATGAAATCATAAAAAACTACAAATATTATGAATAAGCAAGTAGGCTCAGTGGAGTAGGTTGCTGCTTATTAATATTCGCATCAACAAGGATTTGTGTCTTTTGTAGGTTGGTGCCTACAAAGACTGAGAGGGGATTGGTTTTTATGTACTTTGGTTCCTACAAAGAAGTAGATGGGATTGGTGTCTCCTTTAAGTTGGTTCTCATAAAGTAGCATAGGGGATTGGTGTCTCCTGTAGGTTGGTGTCTACAAAGTAGTAGAGGGGATTGGTGTCTCTTATAGGTTGGTCCCTACAAATTGATATAATAGTAGGTTGGTTCCTTTAAGATCCTTCACATAAATATTTTTTTTGGTTTTCTCCCATAAGATTTTTATTGTATATCTCACGTTACTTGTTCTATTTATGAGATTGATGTTTTATGGTGTTTGAATGACATTAAGTAAGTAAAAATTGCTATTATACTGATTCACACCCCCCCGGTAGTAAACTAGTGAAATTCAACACCTTTTTCTTTATTAATTGTTTCCTAAGTCTTAAAGGCATGCTCTAAGGACTCCCACTCCATGTTGATTCATTGTTCATTGGATAAAAAGAGGCCCCATCAGTTTTTCCATGATCATTTTATATAGGTATTTGGACTCCTATTTGGAAATTACAACCATTTCAAATTACTTGGGTAGGCTTCGAAAAAAAAAATTAACAATTTTCTAATCCTCAATCATCTTTCCATAAGTATTGATGTTATTCATAACTCCCATCACTTCAGATATGAATTGGTTAATATTCTCTTCCTCCTTAATCTTCAATATTTCAAACTCTCTCTTGAGGGATTGAAACTTCATAATATTAATGTTTTCATTACCTTGATCTGCTAATTGTAGAATATTCGAAGCTTGTATTATAATGGAAGCTCTCATTATCTTGGGAAAATTTGAATTATCCATTAAACTCTTGAACAAAAAATTGGTCTTCTTCTCATTTTTCCTTATTTTTCAAGATGCTTTATTTGGGTATTAGAAATGGTCCCCAAAGTTTCTTTATCTAGCTCTTTGAAGCCATTTCCAACTTATTCCCAACATTCCTATACTTGTGGTAAGGTATTCATCTTAGAGACCAAAAATCATATTTCTTACCAACATTAACTATTCCTTGTTTCCATAGATTAATTGTATAAGCCATTTAAAAAATATCATAATGGAGTGAATTTTTTTGTTCAAAAATTATCTGAAGTTCAATAGTTAGACTCAAAAGTTTCTACCAAAAATATTTTGAGAAATAAAAATTAAATCTTTGAATCTCACTTTGATATTTGCAATCTTATCAAAACACCATTTCTAAAGCTATAAAACAATCATTTCCACTTCTTTATAAGTGACATCCACGAGATGTAATAAAAAAGAGAAGTATTGCAAAATACCCTTCATAAAGTTTCTCAATCACTAAAAAATAGAAAATCAATCACATTATTTTCATTTTTTTATTATATTTTCAAACATCAAAAATACCCTTTTCCTTTACTTAGAATAAACCTGTGGGTATTTACTCTTTTCATTGAAAAAAATGAATTATATATTAAATTTTAAATTACTATTCCCATTTTTCACAACTGCTTATGGACATATAAGGTAAAAAGGAAAAAATAAACTCTTATTTAATACATGTCTCTCAAACATCACCACTTATCAAAGAAAGCTTTACCACCTTCTTTACTTAGTGGCTATCCTTGGTCCTTTGGAAACTCAAATTTCCCTAGTGGAGGATACTGTATATTCCTTTGAAACCCTTAGATTATTTACAACTCTTTCTTGAGTGGTTCATGGTGGTTATCTCTCTCCACGACTTGTGGGGGTTGTGCTCGAATGATAGTGGCATTCTTTAGTTCAACATAATTTGACATGGTTTAGTTTAGGTTCACTTATGGTTATATTCAAAAATAAAATAAAAATCCCCCAAAAGTGATAAATTCTTCTCAGCTTTCTCCTTCAACAACTTCTACAAATAAAATTACTTCATCAGTTGGCAATGTCAACTTATCTTTAAATAATCATGGATCTACACATCGTGGAGTGAGATATTATACCTTACACTTACATCTATCTAATCTTCTTCTTCACGAGTTTCTCTCCACTATGTGAAGAATCTATACTTGCTTTGATACCATTTTAACTTCATAGACAAAGATGGGGACAAAAACAACTAGAAACTATGGGGAATGGATCTTAGTTGTCACTATTAAATAGATTATTTTACCATGAAGATTTGAGTAACAAATATAGAGAGTTGACTAACAAATTTATAGAAATATCGAAAGACCAAATCAACTAACTCGAAAAAATTCGAGATATTAAATTATATTTTAATAATTCCATTTAGAATTTATAGAAATACCATAAGCCATTAATGCCTAGATGTTTTGTTATATAAAAGTCATATCTAAGAAAAAAATTCCATTTAGGAACTCTTTTGTTGGTGTTTTATTCTCTTAAATTTTTTCATGCCAAAACATGGAGCTCCATGAATGTTTTCATCCCATTTGAGATGTAGTTGGAGATGGAAGAGTATTCATAGAGAATAAATATTCATATGATATATCCATGAGCCTTTAACCTCTTTCTCCTTTTATTATTGTCAATGTTGGAGTCCATTTCTCTATTAGGTTATTGATCTCAACCTTTGTTCCTAACAACTAGGGTGAGATATATAGAGGCCTTTAACTTCCTTTCAGTATTATGACCATTGGATTCCATTTTTTTGTTAAGTAACTAATCTCAAATATTTTACCTAAAAATTGGTATCAGAGAGTCGGGTTATCATCTATTTGTGGTGGGATGGGATTAGAGTCAAAGTTGGAGCCATTGAGTCCCCTACTTCTTCCTCATCTAGTTGTAAAGGAATGACTGATAGAGGGTGACTAGATCCCCAAGAACACATACCTCATTATGAATGCATGGGGTATAATTGAGCAATGCCAATTTATTATTCCCATTAAGCATAGACATGAAAATGTTAAGTGACGTAGAAATTAAACAAGGCTAAATTTTCCCTATGAAAATCACATATGAAGGATATATTGATTTTCAAGGATAGATATTTTCCAATCTAGGGAGTTTTAAATAAACCCTCATCAATGACAGGTGAATATTGGATCAATCTTGAAAGTTCATTGTCACAATCTATAAATATCTAGCAAAGAATGTCTACTTTAATGGGGCCAAAGAGATGACAATAGAATATATATGGAAAACATTACGCGATATGTATGAGAAAAAGAAAAAATTGAATAATTTTTTCTTAATAATGAAATTATACAACCTCAAGATGAACAAGGCTTGTAGTGGGGAAATTAAATGGGTTAAACATAATTACTATCCAACTCACCTTTGTTAAAATCATTTTGGATGATGATATTATAGCTATCTTACTAATGGGCTTCATGCCAAACAATTGGGATAATGTTATTGTAGCTATAAGAACTTTGACACTAGTAGGAACCCTATAATATGATGTTAGTATCAACTTAATGAATGAGGAGTTGTCATGTAGATCAATTACAAAATCTAGGGAGGAAAATCTCTAACCCTCGTTGATCATGGTAAAATAATTGATCAAAACCATCGAGGGAAGTCAAGATCAAGTGATAGATCAAGATTGAGAAGTGGTGGCCTCAAATTTTATCACTGTGGAAAAATTAGGACACATGAAAGGAGAGTGCCAACTTTGGAAGCAAGAATATAAGAATTAGAAACTAACGAATGTAAATGAAGTTGAGACCATTGTTGTAGTTTCAAATGGCAAGGTTTAATTTATTGTTTCAATGAAATATGTATGTTCACATACTTCTATTTGTAGTATTGATTGGATTATTAACTCAGGGGCATCTCACCATGTAGCCCAAAGAAAATATAATTTTTTTGCATTTAACCTTAGCAATTATTGTAAAGTGAACTTTGGAAACAATCACCTTTGCAACATTGTTGGATTAGGAGATGTCTAGATCAAGAAAAATGACTGGGAAGATGTATTACGAGACAAGTTAGGAATTTCCAAAGATGCACATGAATATAATCACGATAATATGATTGGATGATGAAGATTGCTCCACAGGCTTTGAAAAAGTGGCTAGAAAATAGTAAAGGGGTGTTTCTCATGGCTAAATGATCCAAGACAAGAACATTTTATCCATTAAGAGAAATATAAAAGAAATAGTTGTGGTTACTATTCTAAAAGAATAAATCTCAACATAGTTGTGGCATAAGTCCTTCGGTCACGTGAATGAGAGGGGCCTTAAATATTTGCTGGTAAAAATATCCTTCCAAGTTTGAAATCCTATAATCTTGACATTTGTCAAAATTGAATATATGGTAGGAAATGAAGGGTTTCATTTAACAGAAATGGCCATGAATGGAAAACAAATTTGTTTCAATTTGTACATTATGATGTGTTTGGACTAGTAAACATTTAGTTAATGGTAGGAACTTCATACCTTGCCACATCTGTAGATGATGCATCTAGGAAGGTTTGGTCTTTCCCTATGAAAATAAAAGGTGAGGTATTCGAGATATTTCAAAAGTATCATGTTATTATTGAAAGAGAAACCAATGAATTTCTAAAATGTTCGAGGAAAGATAATAGTGAAAAATATTTCTCCAATGTATTCAAAGTGCATTGTAATAGAACTAACATAAATCATGAAAAGGTTGCCCCTTTTAAGCCTCAACAAATGGTATTGTAGAAAGAATTAACCACGCGATAGTGGAGAATATGAGGAGTATGTTCTCAAATTATGGATTGTAAAAGAATTCTTGAGTAGAAGAAATAAACACAACTTTCTACCTAATAATTGATATCCTAATATAGCTTTGGATAATGATATTCTCAAGTAATTTTGGGTTAGTACGAAAGGAATTATTATCACCTAAAAACATTTGGATGTGAAGCATTTGTGCATTTCCCAAATAGGATATAACTAAGCTAGATGATAAATCCATGAAATGTTATTTATTGGGGATATGTAGATGGTGAACTTGGTTATTAATTAAGGAATCTAGTTAAGCATAAATGTGTTAGAGGTAGGGATGATATATTTAATGAGTTAGACATGCATAAATGTGTTAGAGGTAGGGATGATATATTTAATGAGTTAGACATGTTTAATAAGTCTGGGTCATATGGAGGTCAAGGAAGTTATTAAGAGGTTTGTTAAACAACAAATAGATATCGCACCATTGCAAGAAAATGTCCAACATATTCAAGATCAAGATAATCAACAAATGGAAAATAATGAACAAAAAGAAGAATAAATTGGACAACAACCATTACAAGAAGTCCAACTTGAAAGTATACTGCCACAATTGGCCTACAAGTATACTAGGTGTCACAAGCCTTCATAAAGTATCCTCTCTCAAATTACATTTTATTAACTAATGAAAGTGACCCTAATTTTTTGAAGGAGGCTTGTAAAGTTAAGAACATCAAAGAATGGAAGAAATAAATGGATGAAGAAATGGGGTCCTTATTGGAAAATGAAGGTTGGGAGTTGGTAAAGCTTCCGAAAGAAAGAAGAGCCCTATAAGACAAGTGGGTGTATAGGAATAAGAATGAGGGAGAAGGGAAAAAGGAAAGACACAAGGCAAGGGTAATGGTGAAAGGATTTTCTCAAAATAAAGATATTGATTTTACTGAAATATTTTTCACCTATTCTTAATATGCCATCGATCTGAACTATTCTTGGTATTGTCCCTACTTTAGATTTGGAGTGTGAACCATTATATGCAAAGAAAACCTACCTTCATGTTGGCAAAAAAAAATGCAGACACCAAGGTTCTGCTTTAGGGGCCAACAAAGAGATTCAACTGTAGTCTAGCATGTGCTGGAATTTTCAATCTCCCGCAAGGGAGGAAGGTCTCACCTGAAGCACTACCATGATTTTAAGTAATATTATGGGATTTTAGGCTTTTGTGAATGAAAGTAAGTTTATTTACCATTTACATAAGTTATCAATCAGTATAATACAATGATCCATTACACTTGAGCATAATCATAAACATAAAGAAAATTTTTAACCAGAAGATAGATCATTTGCATTACATAAGAGATACCCCTATAAGTAGTCTAATTTCATTAATATCAAGAGAAGCTATATATTACAACTTTAGATATACCAAGTCACAATCAATCTTGATGCATTAAATCTTATCGGAGCCTCATTTACAAAAGGAAATGATTATCAATCAACCCACTCCCTTGATACCATCAAGCTTAACTTGTTCTTCGACATAATCAATCGAATTATGTTTAGACAAAATTAATTTAACTCTTGCTCGCTTGATACTATGAGCCCTATTTTCATGCTCTCTTAATAATTTCCAACAACTATGTCCTTTTCTAGTTATTTGTTTCTTATTTCCACCACCGATTTCCGATCAAAATTGATCAATAAAAAAATGAAGGACCCAACGAGATCCAACCACAACTTATTGTCTCACCCCCAAGCCATTCTTTTGCTTGCATAGATAATATTTCTACTAATGAAGGACCCAACTTAGGAACAAATTGGATAATTGATTGGTGAAAGGAATTATATGAATCCAAGTGACCATACCACTTTCACAACAAATGGTTGGTCTAATCAACAAAAATTTGAGTGGAGGTGGCATTTGGAACTTTTGGTTGGGCCACAAGTAAACCATTCCACTCAGTGGAGGTAGATAAATTAAGTTGATGCAACTAGAAATGGTGGTCTTGAAAAGTGGCATGCAGATCTTGAATAGTCTTCTTAACTTGGTGTGACTCATCTTCTAATGTAGTAATTTAAACATCCTTATCTCTAATCTACTCAAATATTTTCTGCTACTTTGAGGGATCAATGAAGGTGTCAACATTCTCCATTAATTTCTTGATCTGATCTTGTAACCCATAAATAGGTAAGTTTCACCTGGCGAGGATTTTGGACTGGTCCTACACTTGCCATTAAATATCCTAAGAGTCTTGTGTTTAATTTTGAAGAGTAGACAAAAGAGTGGAACCTTTATCAACTAAAAGGTTTATCTGCTAAAGTAACTCTTTTGTCTAATCAATTACTCTCTACCACAACTCAAAGACAGTGGCTTGAAGAGATTTGTTGTTAGAAGCCAAATTTGTACATACATCTTCAAGCAATGCTAAGAATTGATGTGGATCATAAGATGAGATATCCTCAGGTAAATTACGACTTGTTTCCACCAGAGTAGGCCACATATGAATGAGCTTCAAGTTAACATCATCTAACTCTTGTTCAAATTTATCCTTCTAATGTTAGAACAGATCTCGTTCCTCTGTGACTTGAATAAGATGTTGCTACAACTATTAATGAGCCTGTGTGAGATTGATTTGTGAATTGTATGCCTAATCCATACATTATTCCAACTAATCCAATGAATCCTTTATGAATTGGAATGGTTGATAAGATGACCATTTTTGAAGGTCTGCAACTACACTAGCATCACTAGGTAGAAATCGTGACTGCAAAGGTTGACCACTAGCAATATATCTGTCTGATTGACCCTAGGTTGAAGTTTCTAGAGCCTCTCCTTCATCATGTTAAATTCTTTGCTAGACATGATCATAGATTTTATAAGGTAGCAGTGGAGATATATTAAGTGACTAAGCACACATCTACAATACATGTTTACAATTGTCTAGTTGTAAATAAACTAAGACGTTGTAGCATTGAAAGAGGGATTACTCTCTATAGAAGGGTTTGTTGTAGCTTGTGGAAGCTCTAGAGTCTGCTCATGAGTAGAACGAGTGGATGGAATTTCTAAGTCAACATCAGAAATAATAGTCTCCTACAAAGAAGGTATTGTATTTTATGGACTTACAACAGGAAAAGTAGGAGGTGTCAACTATTTTACTATTGGGGTTGGCTAGAAGGGCTTAGTAGGCCCATCATCATTGATATGGAAAACTTTAGAAATATTTATGATAGAATGTGTTGGTTGAGTAACTAGAGTAGGAGAAGAAGACATAGCTGGAACAAAGGGCGGTGTTTCCAAAGAAGCCATAGGAAGCTAAGCTGGATGAAAGGTGGGAGCTTGAAGGGGGGAAACAACAAGAATAAATGAACTTCCAGTTTATGGAATTCCACTAGGTTCATAAGTAGTGGCAAGTGTTTGGATAGAATTAGAATGAGTTTTAGGCCATTTAATTTGAGACTGAGAATCTTCTACATCAAATGTAGAAGGTGGTGGTGTGACACCCCTGGTACAATTTTCCCCTTATTTTTGTAATGTAATGATAATATGAATTATAAAAGATTATATCGCTAAAGAGTGGGACCACAGATCCATGATCTAAGGAGGAAGGGTGAAAATAAACGTGTGTGGAGCTAGTTGGCACCATTGATTAATTCATGGTGCAGTTCATCAGAAGAATTATAGGAATCTTCCAAGAGGAGCATGAAGAGGAACCCATAAGAAATTATAAAAAGGAATTTGCACAACAATGTTCAGGTTATATTTTTCCTCTTGGGGAGGCACATGAGAATTGTTGGAAATACCTGCAAGGTTTAGGGAGGGAATTTCCTAGAAAATGAAATTGTGAACATTATGTCCAGACCTGTAGGAGCACAAGAAATTTTGAGGTAAATGGGAATGAGTGCTTTCCAAGAATTGGATGAGAAACCACTCAAGGTGCTTGCTAAAAATATAATAAACCACCTAATTTATAAGTGATCCCTATCCTCTTTGAGCTAAGTATGACCTCCTACTAAAAATTATTGAAGAAAACCCTCCTTAGAACATGGATATGGATCTGGGGTGACTATTGCAAGTGATTCTAGTTGTAGTGAGTCTAAGGTTTGGTGGAAAATTAAAGTCCCACCTTCAGTTTTCCCATTTGTTTTATTATAAGTGAATACATTTGGCTAAGAGATGTTAAATTAAATATTTCCCTTATGAAACTCAATGTGTAGCTCTGAAAGATGTCACATGGTTGTAGCATGCTGATGCATGAGGTTTACTAACTAAAATGCTTGAATATTATATACTTTTTCTTATAAGTTTTGTCATGCATTTGCAAGCTAAATGCTTGAAGATTATTTATATTGCATGTGAATCATGTATGTGTTTGATATGCTAATAGTTTTCTCATATATATAGATAGGGATGTCATTCTCCTGTGTGAAAATGAGAAGCAATTCCTTGATTAATTTCTCAAGGATTAGATCTATTTATGTGTCTATTTCGAGCATGCAGATTGGTCTAAATACCTGTGGATGGAAAGAAAGACATTCTCTATTAATTCAAATGAATGGCTACATTAAAATAATTTTCCTATTGGACATTATTTAAAAATTGTAGCTTTTAGGAATGGTAGCTCTATTCTTCTTATAAATACATATATAATATATATGTTGCTAGAATTGGCCGATTTTGCGCAAATCTTAGAAGCAATAATGCTTTGGGTATATATGTATATGTATATGTATATGTATATGTATATGTATATGTATGTATGTATGTATGTATGTATGAACACCTATGTATGGCCGAGACTCATTGATAAGGGAAAGAGGAATCTACTATATTCCTGGATAAAAATTTAGCCATACATACTCCCCCCGTAGAACTCATGGAGTTGGAAGTCTACATGATTTCAAAGAAGTGGGTTTTGCACTTTAGACACCCATATGGATAGGCACTATAATTATGTTGAAGTGCAAAAAATCATGGTCTCAAATTCTAGGAGAATTTATTCATCATTAGATGGCCGCAGAGGTTTTTCCCTAGATGTTTCAAGCAAAGGTTGTTCACAATCCTACTAGGGTTTTACTACCGAGACAATATGGCATGTGGGGCCTATTGGCATGGAAACCTCCTAATTAATATTTTTCATTGAGGTTGACATGCTATCATTGTTGGATGGACCCTGATAGAAAATTTTCATGGATATTTTAAATGGAGGCCATTCATAACCTCACTAGGATTTTACTATCGGGGCGATCTGGTGTATGTCAACATGTTTAATTGTAAACCAACTTAACAAGGTAGAAGAATAGCCCTCAACACTTTATTTAAAATGTGGACAAAGTGAATGAAAAAGTGTTGGAGGTCTAGTGGCACCACGGCACGTCTTAATGATGATTTGAAACTGCGATGTCACCTCGAACCTTAAACCCTAGAAGTTTTGAGAGGAGGTGCAGTGGAGACCAGTAGGGTTTTATCCCCCAAATGATGTGGCAGTTGTGGAGCCTATGCATGTGAACATAATGGAGGGTGATACAACGCATAGGAGGAGGACTCCACGATGGAGGCCAAACCCCACATGATTGGTTGAGAATTCCCAGTAGATTGATATGGTGGTATGGCTTGGAGGGGTTCCATGTAACCCCAAAATTTCTTATTCAATAGCTTTGAGAGGGGACTCCAAAGGAAACGACATGGATTTTATTCCTAAGGTGAGGTGGCGTAGAGGGGCTTGTGTGCCTCGTATATATATATATATATATATATATATATATATATATATATATATATATATATATATATATATATATATATATATATATATATACATATATATATATATATATATCTATCTATATATACAGATATATATATATATATATACATATATATATATATATATATATATGTATATATATATATGTATATATATATATATGTATATATATCTATATATATATCTATATATATATATATATATATAATTCTTTTTTCCATACATGTATGCCTCGCATGCCATGGAAAGGGGAGGATGTGGCCTACCATTATTGGGATGATAATTAGATAACAATGGTCACCTTTTAATGAGGATGAACGAGTTGGAAACTACCAACTGACCAATTGAGTTGTGGCATGGAGGCCACATGAGCAAACCACGTGAGTGCTATGTGGAAGGACTGTTGAGGTGTCAAAGTACATTAATGAAACTTTCACGTCTCATATATTTTGATCATTGAATCTGATTGAGGAAACTTTTATATGGTTGGAAATTTTTAGATGATACAAACACAATAATCATATCCATTTTAAGTTTTGAGGAAGTTGGAAAAGATGAAAAAAATTAGACCCCATTTCCACGACTGTGCCTTGGATATCAATTCAACATAGTAATTACCCTCTTTCTATCTTAGTAGGATGATTGGTGGTAATGGGGTATGTTATGAAGTGATCTCATATCTTCTAGGTTCAACACTTGGACAGGATGGGCTATATCGCAAAGGAAGTGAAGATAAAAGCTTCAACACTAGACCTTTGGGAACAAATTGGTTCCTTGTGATGAGCCTTAGTAGTACAACAAGAATACTACAACTCCCAAGCCTTAGTAGGGGAAATTTTACTTTGAAAAGAAATTAATCATGGGAAAGAACAAAAAATTGTAATTGAAATCATAAGAGCATGAATTCAAATAAATAGGCCTAATATACATTGTAAAAAGGCATGTCCTAATTGGTGTTTATTCTTCCTTAACCATTAATTTAGAGCCTATGGGTCATCATTCAAACCTAAGATACTAAAACAAAGTTTTCTGAGCAAATATGGGCAAGTATATACGTGCTAGAAGACTGTTAAGGAAGTTATAGGTGCTGCTACAGGAAGTTACAGGCTGCTATAAGAAGTTATAGGATTTGTTATAGGAAGATATAATCCACTAAATGACCAATAAAATAAAATCCAAATTGGATGGGACAATTATTTTCATTGAATAGGATGTCTTAGATCTCCATTCCAAGTGGAATCACTCAAAAATACCCCTGCTAACACAGCTACAAAATAGTAGAAAATTACTAATATAAAATATAGAAATTCGAGAAGTAGTCAGCCAATTAATCTATCAAATACCTAACCTAATAAAGTGAAAATGAAATGGGGTAATTTTTTTTATTAAATTGAATGTTTTTATGATCTAATGCAAGTGGAATCAACTCAACTGAAGCTCATTAGCATGTTCTAAAAAATAGCAGAAAATTACTACTATTTGTTACAAGGGACTTCCAAAAATTTAGATTTGTGAATAAGCAAACTAATCCAAGTAGTTCAATGATTACTATGACCTTCCAAATCTGTTCCAATGATGAAATCATGCTTTTGATACTTCAAAATAACTTACTTCAACCATTTAAACCAATCCTACAATAAGAAATCATCAATGCTAAATGTAAGAATAGGAAAAACAAGAACAAGAGATGCATGTGAATAAGAAGTGAAAAGAAGAAAAGTAAATTATACAAAAGGGGTTTGAGGCTCCTGAGATGGAAAAGCACAAGTAAACTCAGAGTCCTATGAACGAGACCAAGTTTTATAAGCTGAACATGGAACTAATATCCATTATTTCCATCAATACATTTACATCCCTGCAAGAGATGGAAGTAGAGCTGCAAAAATACAAGTGTTCTCCACAAGAAGCCTAAGAAAAACCAACGCCTAGAGGAAAATTCGAATTGGTACTTATACAAAATGATTAGGAAGCATTATCCATGAAAGGAGAAAGCTTTCCCCTCCAAAATCCCTCAAATAGTGGATCTCGTTCCCAACACTAGTAATTTGCTTTAAATGATAGGGAACACATTCCTAGATTTTCTCAATCATTGGAGTTCCAGAATTTATGCATGATTTCATGATATCTTGTTAATTTATTCTCCAATATCCTCTTTTAGTAGGGAGAAAGTCCCTAAATTATATCCTCCTCCAAAAATTCATAATCTGCCCAATATTCTCCCAATATTCAACAAAATTAAATAATATTAGACACAAATATGCAATTATCCATAAACCTTCCCAATGAACACATTAAAGTTAAAAATATGTTATCTAGCGCAAAAAGAGAGGTTTAATGTGTCGAAGGATGGTCAGATGGGTCTTAATTTATGTCTAATTTAGAAGCCCATCATACCCCTTGCTGAAAGTGTTACTCATCCTCTGAGCGACTTAGTGACCTCATTGTGCCTCATTAATGGCCTTGGTGGCCTCCTTGATTTGTTCTATTGTTTTCCAACACTTTCTTGTAGCAACTTTCTGCCTTCCTGTAGCAAATTGTTTCATTCCTATAGCAAGAAATATTCTTCTTTTGGTTGTTTAGTCATGGCTCCCCTGGTGCTTGGATTCTTCTGAGAGGCTTGGGGCTCCTTTCTTTTGGATTGGAGGGAGGTTATCTCTTCAGTTTGCTTCTTATTCTCCTTTTATCCTTTGTTCTGATTTTTTTTAGGCACTTTATCTTATGTTTCAACATTTTCTTTTCTTTGCCACCTTCTTCTTCTTTTGCATATCCATCCATGACTATCCCTGTGAGTCCAGAAAAACTTATTTATCCATGTCAACAACATTTGTCCATATCTTGTCAATGTTTGTTCAAGGGAACCTTGCTGCCAATTTTCAGTTTCAGAGCACTCATAATTTCAGTTTATGGTAAGAGGAGGAGTGCTTCCTGTTGATACGTGAGGTCAAGAATGGTATGCCAATTTCAAAACATGTTTTTATTCTCCCATAATAATGCTCATCCTTACAAGAAAAATCCACACTTCAAATTTGTGTGGCTCTACTACCAAATGTTTAGTGGAGAAATTTTGCAAAAATTTATAGAATATTTGTTTGTAAGAGGTGATAGATCAAGTACTTACAACTTTCTTGTAGACTCCTTCAAAGTTCTAGGGTTTTGTGGCCAATGATTCTGAAGATAGGGCCCATTTTTGCCTCTTGGGACAATCGTGTAGCAGACAGATGCTATGGGGTAAAATGCACAGGATGAAAACTACCCTCGAAAGTCTTCCCAGGACTTCCGATGGACTGTAAGTTTGTCTACAAAAAGCACCTATTACACACATGTTCATCTATCTGACATATATTGACAGGATATGGAGAAAGGATCACCTTTGGTTCTTTCTAGATTCGCTTGGGGATCTCCGTGCGGTAAGAAGAACTCCTCCTGACTGGCTCCAAGATGATTCCTGCACAAAAGAACGAAGCAAACCAATCACAGCATATACTTCTGACAATTAATGAAAGAATCCGTAACAAACATGTATAAATGTGTAACTTATCTACTCAACATAACAAGCATCAGAATGGACAAATAAATGCACAATATCACTAACACTTCGAGTAGTGGAACACAACTACAGTCCTATATTCAGAACAGAAGAGTGATTACAACAACCCTGTTGCATCAGCCTTCCTTATCCCTTCTTCCTCTCTCTCTCATTCTTTCAGCTAGCTCCTTCAAGAATATGACAGTATCACAACAACACCATGTACTATCCTTCTAAATGCTCTGACCATTGTGCAATGGCCCTCTCGTTGGTTAAATTGCAATTGAATTAGGGATTCCCAACTCCACCTGTAGTTATTTTGGGTAAAAACCATGACCCTGCCTCTTTTACCAAATTTTTCCCATTTGCCTCTATTTCCGGAATAGAATTTCTCCAAATATCTTGATTTTTGGAGTTTCCCTGCTTTTCTTGCACAAATTTAGGGAAATGATATCTAGATATTTTATGGAAGATTCGTTGGCATAACCACTTGAGCATCACTAAAGTTCACTAATGCTCCCTCTAGTCTAACAACATGAGTTAGCAGCTTGACTAACACTCCTTTATGCTTGTAAACAAGCTTTATAAATCAGGTTATTAATGTACAGAGAGCATTAGTGTGGATTTTGGGCCTGCAAATGTGGTCAATCTTTCAGTCATCTTGTCCTTCTCCTCTGAGTTGATTAGGAGGTCAATTTGTCCTATAACAGATGCCCCCTAAAGTATGAGATTAGAGGCAGAGACGATGGACGAAATACTTTATGGAAATACTGTAGTTTCCTGTCAAAATATTTGTTGAGAGAGAGAGAACTTTCAGGGGATAAGGAAAATCTGATACAACAAAAGTACATATATATGAACTACTAAAATCATGTCCTGAGTCGAGCATTCCCATGCTCAGTAGCTATGTCAGAGTAACAATCTCCTCAGAGATATAACAATGCTGGCCACCAATATGGCATAGGGCGGATCCAGTCTCATAATAGATTATCGTGAAATGGCTATCTTCAAAGAACAATATCACAACTTGGGAGATGAAACAAGGCTTAATGATGTAAGCCTCTACCCAAGGTCTTGATTCCTACTTCACTTAACAGCATAGATCGGTACATGTGATAAAATGAGTTGACGTCGAACATGCATGAAATCATCTGATTACCAACCAATAATGGAGACTGTTAACAGATGTGAGGAAGACCATCGATAATGGTGATGGTCTCCAAGAGTCATAATGCAAACTAGCGAGTGTGAAATATTTTTTGTCGCCGAACACTCACAAAATCGCTTAGCCGGGAGCCAATGGTGAAAACCCATGATCAAGCACAAGGTAACCTGCCACTAATGTTTGCAAGCACCAAGGCACTGAATGTGTTTCTGGGTTATCTTCCTAGATAGAGTGTTGAAGTCGATAGGAAGGAACCTGTTGAAAGGTAGGCAATGACGTGTCCTACATCAGTCGACACGAAACCGGACAAGGATGATTTTGTTTTCTGAAGAAAATTTTGAGCTTTTGGGTCTAAACGATGGAGGGCATGATGAAAGGATATGTAGGGTCAGTTGATCGAGGAAACAAGTTGGGACTCTTGAAGAATAGAAGGCACGACAACGGTTTTAACTAGACAACACTAGACTCATGAACACTACAGAGTGTTTAAGATATGGAGATGCAATGGCATCAAGGTATATAGGCTAACAACTCATAGGTTGGTAGGGTTCATATTGAGAGGCTATCAAAATGATGGTTTATTTGAGGGTGTGCCATGTTCAAGGGAACTTTTACTGCCAAACCATGCTTCAGAATACGGTTGTATTTCCACTTTTCCCCATCTGATTTTTAAGAGTCCAGATGGGTAAACTCATTGATATTTTCATGTTTAGAGAGTCTGAAAAGGATCAAAAAAAAGAACGACTCTTTGCCCTATCTGATTAGTTTAATGAGTCCAGACAGGCAAACTCATCGATTTTTTCATCTTTTAAGAGTATGAAAGTATCGTAAAAAGAACGACTCCATATATTGTCTGTGTATTTAAAGAGTCCAGACTAGACAACTCAGTGATCTTTTCATCTTTAGAGAGTTTGAAAAGATCGTAAAGAGAGACTCCATGGTGGTCCCTTTGTCATAGTTGTTAAATGGGTGTGACAAAAGGTTAATAGTATACCTGTATCAGTTACTTTTCCGTATTTAATCTACTGGAGCCGGATAAAGAGAACCCTTTTTAGAATAGATGTCGACCTCATTTTGTTACGAGTATGAGGCAGCGGACTAAACTTGTGTTTTTTCGTGACACTATAACGAGCTCAGTAGCAAAAACTCGGGATTTTTCATTTTTTAACAAGCTTGAAAAAAGTACCTGAAAGAATGCTCGGTTCATCTTTAGCATGTTTAACGAGTAGCAAGACACAGCTCATGATTTTTTCAGTTTAAAGGGCAAGAAAAAAGTGCCTAAAAAGGATGCTCCATTGGTCTTTTTCAGTTTATGAGCTAGAACTAGATAAAAAAAAAGAGGTGCTCAGAGCATCGTTTGCATATATTTAACGAGTGCAAATGATGAAAAACTCGTGGAGTTTTATATTGTTTAAAGAGCGATAAAATATCCCTAAAAGTGCTTTACGGGTTTGTGGTATATATATTTAGCGAGCCCTACTACAAAAACTCGGAGGCATTTATATTTTTTAAAGAGCGATAAAATGTCTCCAAAAGTGCTCTACCATAGTTAGAAAGTGTTTAACAAGCTTAACGATGAAAACTCGGGGATGTTTGTATTTTTTAAAGAGCAATAAAATATCCCTAACAGTGCTCTATTTATCATTGCATAGATTTAATGAGCGCAAGGACAAAAGCTCAGGGATGTTTATATTTTTTAAAGAGCAATAAAATATCCCTAACAGTGCTCTATAAAGTCTTGCATGCAGCTTTTATTGCTTTTCATTCCTGAAGTACTTTCATCAAAAGCAATAAAAAGGCAGCAATTCCTATTATCTGGGTTCATGCATGATAAAAAATCATGTAGAATGGACTATTCCTCTTTAATGATTTTTTCAAAAAATCATGTCTCTCATAGTTATATAAAGAAATGCTTTGAGCTTTCACATGCATCATTTTCACTATTTTGAAGTTTGTGAGAGCTAGTTGGAGCTAAAGAGGAGTAGATTTTCCACAGACCATTGCAGGAGATCCGGGCAACCATTCGACGTGCTGTCAGTCCCAGGTGAGAGCTAAAACCTTGCTCTATGCTTTATTAAACCTTTTTTTTTCAATTTTTTGGGTGGAAATTTGCAGATCTGAGGTGCCCTAGAGCCATGTTTGCGCACTAATGCCCTCCAGTAGGCCAGTAGGGAGCGTTAAACGCTCTGTACGAACCATGGAAGGGTGTTAATCCTCCTTGTGCAGCACTAGGAGGGGCGTTAAGGTAGTAGGGCGCATTTGAAACCCTCATGCAAGGATTCCTTAAGTGATTTTGCCCCATTTTAACTGATTTTAGGGTTATTTTGTGCAGGTTTTGAGCTGAAATGACTCACCTATGGAGAGAATGGGCCCATGAAAATGAGGAATTGCTGATGCGAAATGATCCAGCTTGCATACTTGCATTGCGTTGTTGCGGTTTGTTGAAGTATGCAAGGCTAGAGCTGATGAAAGGACAGGAGGAGCTACTTAGATTGATCATACAACACTGGGAGGAACACGAGTAAGTGTTCAGCATTGAAAATCAAGAGCTAGCCACTAACCGGGATGACATTTAATTTTTGACTAGTTTGTCGTGCCTTGGGGCACATGCAAACCTTACCGGTGGCAGGTTAGATCCATGATCTACTTCAGAGCTGGTAGATATCTACTGCATCCCTGGGAGTGGATTAGTCAGCAACAGAGTCCTGATAGAGAGGATTCGATCTCGGTCTATGAGGGCATTTTTATGGTTGATTGTGCATTTGGCGGGGTCAAAAGTCCCCACGTGGCAACAAAGGCCCAACTGTTGCTTGCCATTGACTGTGTCTAGCCCCAGATGTTCAACTGGTGTGAAGCAGTGCTTCACCAGTTGAAGACAGAATTGACAGCGTGCAAGACTCGTACCCAACACAGTTTCGGGTACGGTACTATCATAGTCTCATTTATCCTTGAGAGGGTACCTGTCATGTGCCTACAGGTGAGCTTATGTCCCTTTGATCCGAGGGAGCCGAGGCAGGGTCGCTGGTCATCACTTGATCCTCGCATAGGAGGAGGACCACTCTGAAATTTCTTTAACAAAGACTTCTTCCAGTGGCTTTGCAACTAGATCATAATTGTTGATGACTATGCCTATGAAGGCATGGACTTTACCAGTAACCCAGACTTGATGCTACCGCTGAGGACCAACTGGGGTCCTCAAGGTGAGAATAATGTTGATAGTGATTAAGTATTTTTGTACTTTTGAATGTATATGTAATGTTTTATAATGATGAGATAAGAACTGACATGAAACTTTTATGCTTTAACACAGATGTGGCGCCAGTACGACCTGCAGGCCAACTTCGCTATGTGTGATAAGGCGGCCAACTACATCCTGGACGGGGTGATGCCGACAGTCTCCAGGAGGTTCTGAGGAACCTAGAGGATTTGGCTATGGGTGTCCCTCCCCTTCCTATGAGGGAGATTCCTGCTCATATGCAGCGACACACCATTCGTGTACCTAAGCAGTTTCTGGTTCCTCTTCGGAGGGTAGCTAGAGCTGTTTTAGCTTTGCTGGAGCAATAGGCTTATTTTAGCAGGTGTTCTGGTGTAACCATATGAGCATTTATAGCTGGGCTTTCAGCCATTTTGTACTTAACTCATCCAATTTTTGGAATATTTTTGATGTAAAAAGCTGGATTTATATATATATATATATATATATATATATATATATATATATATATATATATATATATATATATATATATATATAGTTTTTGTATTTTTGGTGGTGTAAATGTGTTTTTAAAAATGTTTTTTGCAACAAATTTTTAACCTTAGTAAATGTTTATACTTATCATGCATTCTATTATAAAAAATGTGACAAATGCCAATTTAATATATAGTTAGCTAATGAATTAGTGATAGTATTTAATTCTCGAGGAACATGCTCATATGTGATTGTGTTAAATCGACGTTCCAAGAGGCGTACCCTTAGATAGTTACATAACAAGGTTGGATTGCGGACGTGATAATGATTGGTCAATTGCATAATGACTAGCTGGGAGTTTAAGCTGACCACCAGATTGGAGATGCCCCTTGATGATGCTTCTGTGAGAAGTGAAATGACAGACATGTATTCAGCAATGTTGTTGGTGGCAGTACCAAGAAAGACTCCCCGGAGCAAAATAGTTCTGACTTGGGTGTGTAGATGACCCAAGTAGCTGATGCAATGTGCCATGTGTGATGACTGGCACCATCCACGTATCCTACGTATGCTAAGGGCAACGAGGACATCTGCATTGTGAACAAAATGTATGAGACAAGTACTCCACTAAATAACAAAAAAAATCCAATCACATCAAAAAAGGGATGCAAAACTTATGAATACATAAAATTACAAAGTACCTACCTAGCATGACACTAGGTAGAATACTTTTTCAGATAGAACCCGTATGTGGGCTCCTTGAGTGGGTTTCCGTCCCAATCCTGTAGTTCATATGCCCCTGACAGGAGGACTTTAGTTATGACATAGGGACCTAGCCAAATGGGTCGAAGTGTTCATGCCTCTAAGAGATTATCTTTTGGATGATAGAGTGATACGAAGTCACCCTCTTAGAAAGAAGAAAACCTAACTGCTTGTGCAAATCTGGCTTGTACCTGCTCCTTGTGAGCTACGAGTGCTAAATCAGAAGCTCTACGGGTTTTATCTAGTTGTTTGAGGTATAGTAGGCGTTCTTATTTTGTCATAGGGCCGGGCATGGGTTCAACGGCTATATCAAGGGAAGGAAGTGGCCACCCATTCCATTTTGATTCATCGTAAAGTTGGATCTCATGTGCGACAAACGACGGGTTAAAGTCGGGCATTTCCTCCTGAGACCAAACAAATTCTTCATGGAATTCCTTATGTAGGCAGGTGGAGTTTGCAATTTCCTTAGGACTACAATCTGCGCTTATTGGGGTGTCTTCCATGGTGCCTGTCATGACTGAACTATCTATGGATATTGACCTGGAAGTGTTGTCCATATTTTCTTCCACCCCAAAAGTTTGAATGCTTGTATAAGGTGGGGAAATGATTTCATTTATGTCAGAGGAGAGGACTTGAAGTGGCATCATGTCCAAATCAGATTTCAAACCCCAAATATGCCATTCTTCCCAATGTTGCTCTCCAAAACTCATGATTTCTCTAACAGCTTCGTCCGTTGAGGGGAGTTGATCGCATGGATCCAAAGGAAGAGCAGTTATGGGAAGGGGGGTTGGTACTGTTGGTGATAGCCAACTTGACCAGAGATGTGGATGCTGATAAAATGCCTTGGTATGGTAATTTAGTTGATGACAATGACATCTGGTCTTTGAATGTGTCAAGGTCTGAAGGCGCCACTAGGATCCAGGGATTGGTTAGTTCATGAGGAATTGATGAGATCATGTTGACCAATTATGGAACCTGTGATGACGGAAGAGGAAAACAACCCATCAGGGAGGAAGCCTTCAACAAACTGGTACCTATATTGATAAAGCTATCAGTTACACCTCCTACTAGGGGTACGGAGCCATGTGGTAATGGTGAATAATCAGAGGTACAAAAAGATAATTGATCCACTGTTATGACCTTTCCATCCAATGGAAATAGGAAAATATGAAATACAGTGGAAACGACGGCCATCATGGCATATGTCCAACTACGACCTAGCAACAAATTATAGTCAAGTTTTCGGTCTACGACTTCTGTTAGACTCAGTCTTGTTAATCCTCTGCCAGAGTAAAATTCACCAAGGTTCATTTCTCATCATTTGCAATCATCAAATGCCACTTTGGTCAAAAAGAGTCATTTTAATTCTTGAGTCCAGGGTTTTGTCTCCAGAAGTGTGAAATAACGCTCGCAGGCTAGAGGGAGGTTCAATGAGTTTCTTATTTCAAGAGTTTCATCGTCATTAATGCTCAAAGATATTTCTTCTTCAAAACTTTGTTTTGAAGAAGAAATCATTAAGCTTGTTTAGTACATGATCTATAAGGGTTTTCAAGTTTTACAGTTCTTCAAGCAGCCCTGGTCATCTTGCTAGGTTTCAGCAGCTCCTATCCCTGCAAAAATATCAACAGAAGAACCATCATTTCAGCGAAAGAAGGTCAGAGAAGAAAATATTGAAAGGAGACTATGAGAGAGGTTTTGAGCAATTCAGGGTTGTTGAGGAACAGTTACTAAAAATTCAAAAAGAACTGCAACATGTTCAAGAAGAGAACCACAAGCTCAATGAGGATTCATCATCACATGTTGCACGAATCAGTGAACTTGAGGGTAAATTGTGCATACTGAAGAAGCAGAAAAATGAACATATTGAGGAAGGAAAGGCTTTAAGTCAGAAGCCAAAATCTGAAACTCAAGAGAATGATAAACTTGTCTTAAAAATCTTGAGCTTGGAAGAAAAATTGGAATCAGAGAGACAAAACATCCAAACAGAACTTTAGTATGAATGCTCTACTCCTGAACACAGAAATAATGGGCAAGCCCTTGCTAATTTACAAGAAGAACTTTTCAAGTTTCATCATGAGAATCACAATATCAGGGTACAGGTTATGACAAGGGTCTAGCAGTTTCAGGTTAACTTATCTTCAGTTACCAATTTTCTCCAACGAAAGGTGTCTCAATCCTTCAACCAATACACGAACCACAGAAATTTCGTTGAGCTGCTAGCAATGTCATTTGTCTTGCTTTACATTGTTTATAGAGGAGTATTTTCAGACTTCAGTATTAGATAGGTCGGCTTCATGGTGTAGTTCATCCTTCATTTATGCATGAGTAGGGAGTCTAGATGGTATGGTTGCTACACTTAGAGATTTGATCCTTCAACTTCCTCCAGCAGAAATACTTCAAAATTATGATCCTTGCAATGCTTCAAGAAACTATCCTTACAAGGATAGCTCTACCAAGTGTACAAGTCAGCCTTCAATATAATAATTGTGTATTAGGATTGGATCTTTATCATACCAGTTACCATAGGTTCGAGTCTGTCACTACGGGTTCAGATCACCACAGACCTTTGTATCACCTCAAGTTCGGTCTGCTAGCACATAATTAAGATTTTTTATAGATTGATCACTGCTACAAGGATATCATGTTTCACAAATTTGGATATTACACAGGATGAGGCTTGATATAGATATGGACTTCAGATTTCCAATAAGCCAGAAATGTCACAGATCTCTTAGACATATGCCACAGATCTTGGACCATTGTCTTCAGTTAGAATATAGACGACAGACTTGAATTCGTTCCTTAAAACAAAGTTTGGATAGATTCTAAAAGCCGATGAAGAAATCCAGAACTTGCGGCAGGCTCTTTTAAAATCACAAGCAGAAAATGACACCATGATTTTTCCGTATCAACAAAGCCTAAAGTTGTATGAATCTTCTAAAAATAGGGCAAAGGACCTGCAGATTTAAATGGCCCATCTAAATGAAGAAAACAAAAGAATCAAGGATGAAATTGGCCAGCGCGGCGCATAGGATGACTGGCGCGGTGCACATAGGGCGGCGCGGATTCACCGTGTATTTTTCCTCTGGCGCGATGCATACAACCCGCGTGGCACATGGGGTTGTGCGCGCGGCGCACAGAGCCCCAAGGCTGAAATTCCTCATCAATTCATTAAAAGCTCAATTTGTTTCAGCTCAATTCTTCTCCAAGTAAGTCGATACAGTGCTGCACAAGAAAACCAAGGAGTGAAAGGGCAAAGGCTTGAAGCAGGACGATTATGCGAGACACAATGGTCAAGTCGAAGCCTGTAGAAGTTGGGAGGGTGAGTCCAGTGCTCAATGTGGCTGCCTGCATCAGCATTCACTAGGTATTACTTTGCTGTTATTGAGTGTGATAGTTCTGGAACCTCAGGTTACCTTTACAAAGCATGCGATGGAGTGGAGTTTGAAAGGACTTCAAATGTTCTAGACTTGCGTTTCATTCAAGATGATATGGAATTTGATCATCCTCCTCAAGATGTTGCAACAGAGGTTCCAACCAATTATCTAGCTCCAGATTTTCACACCCGTGCATTGCAGCACAGTAAAGTGAACATAGCCTGGGATGATGATGAGCCTCTTCGTGTTAAGACTCTGCATCGTAAATTTGAACCAGATCAGCTAAATGAAATGGATTTCAAGGCTTATTTGGCATCAGATGATGAAGTATCTGATGGTGATGATGACGATGATCACAGTCAAGAAAATGGAGAGGATTGGGATGAGAAATTTTTGGGTGCTCCATATAGCTCCGAATGGAAATTTTTATGTACAAATCCAGGCACTCAAAAAGAAGAACGACATTTCCAAAAAATTGTTATCGAAACTGCTTCTAGTTTTGCAATTTTCAACAACACAAAGAGACATGGCAAGGTTCTGATGGAATTCGTGGTGAAATCATCAGAAATCAGACCACCAATGAAGATTACATGCGATCTATGTGGCGTTTGAAACAAGTCCGCCAGATTCATAAATTATTTTCACACCTGAGCATACACAATAGTTATCTGATGCGCATTGTTGATCGCCAGGTGGATAAATGGAGAGAATATATGGAAATAGGGATTTGAATCCCTCGTGACGGTTTTTACTCAACCAGCTGTATTTTTGGCAAACAGAAAGAAAGGGAAAATGAAACAGTCAAAGATAGAAAATCACCATGGCTCCAAATAAAAATCAAAATAATCTCATTCCTTCTGCTCCAAAAAGGTTTTCCGAATTAGATGGAACTGCAGCTATACAGGTGGCTACCAAATACTCAAGGGTGGGCACGTCTTCTCCTCCAGTTCACTGATAAGAGATTCCAACCTGTCCACGACTTGACAATGGGTGTGGAGTTTGATGCTCACATGTTTACCATTGATAACAAATCAAATAAAACTTCAAATCTGGGACACGGCTGGACAGGTGTCATTCCGAGGAGCAGCTGGAGCGTTACAGAGGAGCAGCTGGAGCATTACTGGTTTATGACATCACAAGGAGAGAAGTCCAATGATGCAATGGTTTCTAGGCCTAATAAAGTTGAGTTTCCCAAGCCGCCCAGAAATAGATAAAAGAGACCAACTGATGTTCCACACCGTCTGATGTGAAGCTTTCATCAAAATTTATTTGGAGAACGAATGGAAATCACGCTTCATCCAATAATCCATATATCTCCATAAATAGTGCATATGCAACGTTGAATTAAAGGCTGAGTGTCAAAGAATATAACAACTTTCGTAATGTTGCTGAGCGTTCTTCGAGTTCTCCTGCTTGGTCTTCAAGAACAACTGTTGATATGACCAAGGCGTTTAAGGAATTGGCAAATAATAAGGCCTCAACTATTTTCACTCAACCTCATGACTCTACAGGTTTATTGGGAAATTTAGGACCATCCTTGCATGCTAACAGTTTTGGACATGATTTGCCAATAGCTGGAGATAGAGTACCTTCGGATTTGAGCTTGAAAGTTAATATGCGCCTAATTTCTTCCTCTTCACTTAAACTGGTGCCAGATGTTGAATAATACTATGTTGCAGAGAATGAGTTCCTGTCAAAACGACAATCAGCCTGGGAAGATTCATTTCATTCCATATATTACATGTTTAGGAAAAAGACATGTGATATCATTTATTTTTGCACTCAACAGTTTATAGTCATGTTTGTGGTAGGTAGTTTAAATGCGAAATTGGAGAATACATGTGCTGCATATCTCATAAGATCCACTCGTGGGCTTCGAGCTTTTCTAAAGAAGCATGATATAGATTTCTCTACGCCTCTCTGTAGCATGGAAGTGGAGCACGCTACAACAGAGGATTTGCAGGAGCTAAACCAAGTACTCTGTGAGAAGTTAGAAGATAAATGAAGGGCATAGCTGGTGAGGATACAATAAAGCATCTATTTGAAAGACATCATTTGAACTACATCGAGTGCGTAAATGTGGATTATAAATCTACAAGGAAGGAATCATTATATGATCTATAGCTTGATGTTAAAGGCTATCGAGATGTCTATGCTTCATTTGATAAGTATGTTGAAGTTGAAAAAAACTTGATGGTGATAACAAATATCGCGCAGAGCAATATGGACTTCAGAAGGCAAGAAAAGGTGTTCTTTTCCTCGGTTTTCCCCGTACCACAACCTCAATGAAGCTTTGAATATGATTTCATGTGAGACACAATGGTCAAGATAAATGATCGAAATGAATTTCTACTTCACTTGACTCGGACAGAGACAATGGCAAATATCTTTCTCCAGATGCTGATAGAAGTGTGCGCGATTTATATACTCTTCATAGTGTTTTGGTTCAGAGTGGAGGTGTGCTGGGTGGTCATTGTTACGCTTTCATTAGACCAGCTCTCTCAGGCCAGTGATAAAAGTAATTTCTACAAAATGGAGACACGTGTTGAGCTTAGCAAATTGTAGCTAGGTGCGTTCATTAAAGGCAAAATTTTAGTGGAAAACCGTTTATTGAAAAATTAGTTTTTGATTCAAAGGGCCAGCGTAAGGTGAAGAGTCACCATAGCAGAAAGATAGGAACCGATGGTATATTTTTAACTACATTTGCAATTCAAAGGGTCTACACTCCAGATTTTGTCTTTTAATTGGCCATCAACAAACAAATGTAACACTGCTCCTTTTTAGAGCAGACCTTTCCTATTTTCATGATTTTAGGTGAAATGACCCCTATTCTCAAATTGATCTGTTTTCCCATTACTGAGTCTATTTATTGTATGAAAATTGTGTGTAAATGGTTCTGACTCCTGGGTGAGGTGTGAAGGAAAACTTCAATGTAGAGTTTTTGACAGGGATTTAATGAAAAGATATAGCTCTAACTCCTGAGATTCTTGTGGCCTGAATTTAGCATTTGTCTTTTCTTTCGTTTCATATGTAGTTTGTTATGTTTTACATCTCATTTCATAATCATTTCTAAATGAATACTTTTAAGTGAGAAGGGCAGAATCCAATTTACTGCTTTGCCTTGGGAAGGTATTCATGTTCTATGTTTCCTTTTGTTTGATAAGGATTCATCTATTGCCCTTGTCAACCTCTCAACAGTCTTTTTATTCCATATAATTTCAAAATTGAATGCTAAATTTATTGCTTGTCTTGCCTCTTGAGATAATCTGTGTCTCGGATTTAATCTCTCTGCTCATGCTGTTCTTGATCCCCACGTGGCCCAGAAAACCCAGTCATTTATCAAAATACCCTTTCTTGTCTATTTACTAGCCTAAAATTAGTTCCCATTTTAAGTCATCTCGCACCCTATTGCTCATTTTATCGAGATTGACTGGAGAGAGCCCTCTCCTGTCCTCGTAGGGCTAGCTACGAGGCTGAGCGTGGTATGGTGTTACCTTGAATCCTGCCTTCCTTCAGCCTAAGGCAGATTCGAGCGCTAACATAGTGGCGACTCCGCTGGGGACAAAATGGTTTACTTGTAGATTGTTTTGCCCCAGTACATATCTCAAGTTCAGAGCTGATTTTTGATGGTGAACAATGATCAGACATAAGAAGACGGCTGAAATCATTCACCTGGCGACTCCATTCACTAAAGAATCCATGCAATCAATCCTTCATGGTGACTCCACTGCAGAAGGATCAGTAGCTTTTATATTTCTTAAGATGGATCGGATTGTAAGAAGATACGCTCCGATGAGCCGAGATCACATCCCAGGTTTTCCAAATAAAATAACCAAGGTAGATTGGTCAAAGAATTTCCCTGTGTTCAGAAATGTGGAAGGTAATGACGTTGCTCTTCATCTGGTGAAATTTCACATTCACGTGCATAAATTAAAGATCGATTTTCTTGAAGACTGTTTGATGAAAATGTTTATGGCTACTCTGGAAGACAAAGCCTGATCTTGGTATGAAAGTTTACCACCTGCTTGTATTTACTGTTTAAAGGATTTTCATGCCCTGTTCGTTGAAAGATATCAAGAATCTTATCCATCATTAAATCTAGTTCATGACTATTGCAAACATGCTTCTACTTTTATTGAAAGCCTTGAAAAATACTATGAGGATGATAATTTTATGGATGATGAGATCATGGAAGCCTTGTACGAGAATCCATTTCAACAACATGAAGAGAAACTAGAGGAGTCCCATCAAGATGCTCAGGAAACGTTGCAGCATGATCAAGATTCTAGTACGGTGGAAGAGGAAAGAATTTTGCATCTTGATAGTGAACAAGAATTACATGAAATGGATTTGCAGTATGAGGAATATTTATATACACCTTCACTTGAAATTAATGAAGACAATCACTGTTTGAGTGAAAGGAAACAAAGGGTCTTGTCTCCTTTCTCTGAAGACGAGATAGGTCAACTCTTGCAAGGTTATGTTCCAGCTCAAGCTAAAGCAGATTTGCAGTGCACACATGGTCAAGAAAGTGTTGGTGAAACTTCTTCCTCTTTTGATAAGGATGACAGTTCGGTGAATAGCTTTATAGATCAGCAGGTTGAAGAATTCCATATGGCTGAAAGTGATGAAAGAAAAAGTGTCGCTGCAGATCTTTCCATAGAAGAAGACAGCATGCAGGGAAGTCCAGTTCTACTTTCAGAATGTGATAACATTAATTCAACCCTTTCAGATCCAGAATCAGATTATGGTGACCATGAAAACCTTGTACTAAGTCCCATGAAAGAGAACTCTACTGCTGAAATCATCTGGGATGAAGAAGATAGAGTTTTGGATCCGAATGTTCTCAGTTCTTTAGAATACAGCCTTCATGAGGAGGTAATCCAGTCAGTATATGAAAAACAAGATCAGACCTTCATTCAATATATTCACACCACAGAAGATCAAAACATTCAGGATTTCCATTCAAATTCCTCTTCATATGTTTCATGTGTTGAAATGTTTTTCCAAGAAGATATCTGCTCATCTACCTATTCAGATTTTTTTGAAGCCCAGGAGCATACTTTTACTGAAGTACATGATGAAGGAAAATCAGAATTTGAAGCAAAGGACACCTTGTTTCTTCAGCAGGAAGAAAATCTTCATGTTTTTCACGATCCAATGGCAGATTTATTGCAGTCAGCAGTGAAGGTGATTATTGCAGTATTCGGCGATGAAGGAGATCAGGGTCAATTAGCTTTTTGGATGCCCAGTTACAAGTATCTACGGTTGACCTGGAGATCTGATCAGAAGAATAATTGGTTACATTGGCATTTTGATATAGTTTGATCATATATGGCCTTGTAAGAAACATAGGTGGCCATGTACTGCCACCAAGCTTTAAGTTTTAAGTTTAGGTCTTGGTATTTTGAGTTAGTTTGCTAGAGTTAAGTTTTTCAGTCATTTCAGTTCGCATTGAGTCAGTTTTAGTCAAGTTTTAGTCAATAAATTGATATCATGTTGGTTTTTTGGAATAATGGACTCCATAGCCAAATGGACGAAGGCACTGTCTAGCTCTTCTTGAGATCTGCTGTTCTTGGCACCTCCACCGAGCGGCAGCTGCCATCCCAATTGGAGCCAATGTTAGACTCAATCTTGTCAATCCTCTGTCAGATTCAAATTCACCAAGGTTCATTTCTCGTCATTTGAAGTCATCAAATGCCATTTTGGTCAAAAGGAGTCATTTTAATTCTTGAGTCTAGGGTTTTGTCTCCAGAAGTGTGAAATAACGCTCGCAGGCCAGAGCGAGGTTCAATGAGTTTCTTATTTCAAGAGTTTCATCATCATTAATGCTCAAAGATATTTCTTCTTCAAAACTCTGTTTTGAAGAAGAAATCATTAAGCTTGTTTAGTACATGATCGATAAGGGTTCTCAAGTTTTACAGTTCTTCAGGCAGCCCTGGACATCTTGCCAAGTTTCAACAGCTCCTATCCCTGCAAAAAGATCAACAGAAGAACCATCATTTCAGTGAAAGAAGGTCAGAGAAGAAAATGTTGAAAGGAGACTATGAGAGAGGTTCTGAGCAATTTAGGGTTGTTGAGGAATAGTTATTAAAAATTCAAAATGAACTGCAACACGTTCAAGAAGAGAACCACAAGCTCAATGAGGATTCATCATCACATGTTGCACGAATCAGTGAACTTGAGGGTAAATTGTGCATACTGAAGAACTAGAAAAATGAACATATCGAGGAAGGAAAGGCTGTGAGTCAGAAGCCAAAATATCAAACGCAAGAGAATGATAAACTTGTCTTAAAAATCCTGAGATTGGAAGCAAAATTGGAATCAGAGAGACAAAACATCCAGACAGAACTTCAGTATGAATGCTCTACTCCTGAACACAAAAATAATGGGCAAGCCCTTGCTAATTTACAAGAAGAAATTTTCAAGTTTCATCATGAGAATCAGAATATCAGGGTACAGGTTATGACAGGGGTCCAACAGTTGCAGGTTAACTTATCTTCAGTTACCAATTTTCTCCAACGAAAGGTGTCTCAATCCTTCAACCATTGCACGAACCACAGAAATTTCGTTGAGCTACTAGCAATGTCATTTGTCTTGCTTTACATCGTTTATAGAGGAGTACTTTCAGACTTCAGTATTAGATAGGTCAGCTTCATGGTGTAGTTCATCCTTCCTTTGTGCATGAGTAGGGAGTCTAGATGGTATGGTTGCTACACTTAGATATCCGATCCTTCAACTTCCTCCAGCAGAAATACTTCAAAATTACGATCCTTGCAATGCTTCAAGAAACTATCCTTACAAGGACAACTCTACCAAGTGTACAAGTCAGCCTTCTATATAATAATTGTGTATTAGGATTGGATCTTTATCATACCAGTTACCATAGGTTTTAGCCTGTCACTACGGGTTCGGATCACCACAGACCTTTGTATCACCTTAAGTTTAGTCTGCTAGCACAAAATTCAGATTTTTTATAGATTGATCACTGCTACAAGGAGATCAGGTTTCACAAATTTGGATGTCACACAGGATGAGGCTTGATATAGATATGGACTTTAGATATCCAATAAGCCAGAAATGTCATAGATCTCTTAGACACATGCCATAGATTTTGGACCATTGTCTTCAGTTAGAATATAGACGACAGACTTGGATTCGTTCCTCAAAACAAAGTTTGGATAGATGCTAAACGCCAATGAAGAAATCTAGAACTTGCGGCAGGCTCTTTTAAAATCACAAGCAGAAAATGACACCATGATTTTTCAGTATCAACGAAGCCTGAAGTTGTATGAATCTTCTAAAAATAGGGAAAAGGACCTGCAGATTAAATGGCCCATCTAAACAAAGAAAACAAAAGAATCAAGGATGAAATTGGCTAGTGCGGCGCATAGGATGACTGGCGCGGCGCACATAGGGCGCGCGGTGCATTGGGTTCAGATTCACCGTGTATTTTTCCTCTTGCACGGTGCATACAGCCCGTGCGGCACATGGGGTTGTGCGCGTGGCACACAGAGCCCCAAGGCCGAAATTCCTCATCAATTCATCAAAAACTCAATTTGTTTTAGCTCAATTCTTCTCCAAGTAAGTCGATACAGTGCTGCACAAGAAAACTAAGGAGTCAAAGGGCAAAGTCTTGAAACAGGACGATTATGTGAGACACAATGGTCAAGTTGAAACCTGTAGAAGTTGGGAGGGTGAGTCCAGTGCTCAATGCGGCTGCCTGCATCGACATTCAATAGGTATTACTTTACTGTTATTGAGCGTGATAGTTCTGGAACCTCAAGTTACCCTTAAAAAGCATGCGATGGAGTGGAGTTCGAAAGGACTTCAAATGTTCTAGACTTGCGTTTCATTCTAGATGATATGGAATTTGATAATCCTCCTCGAGATGTTGCAACAAAGGTTCCAACCCATTATCTAGCTCCAGATTTTCACACCCGTGCATTGCAGCACAGTAAAGTGAATATAGCCTGGGATGATGATGAGCCTCTTCGTGTTAAGACTTTGCATCGTAAATTTGAACCAAATCAGCTAAATGAAATGGATTTCAAGGCTTATTCAGCATCAGATGATGAAGCATCTGATGGTGAGGATGACGATGATCAGAGTCAGGAAAATGGAGAGTATTGGGACGAGAAATTTTAGGGTGCTCCATATAGCTCCGAATGGCAATTTTTATGTACAAATCCAGGCATTCAAAAAACAGAATGACGTTTCCAAAAAATTGTTATTGAAACTGCTTCTATTTTTGCAATTTTCAACAATAGAAAGAGACATGGAAAGGTTATGATGGCATTCGTGGTGAAATCATCAGAAATCAGACCGCCAATGAAGATTACATGCGATCTATGTGGCATTTGAAACAAGTCCGCCAGATTCATAAACTATTTTCACACCTGATCATACACAACAGTTATCCGATGCGCCCGATTTGTTGATCGCCAGGTGGATAAATGGAGAAAATATATGGAAATAGGGATTCGAATCCCTCATGACGGTTTTTACTCAACCGGGTGTATTTTTAGCAAACAGAAAGAAAGGGAAAATGAAACAGTCAAAGACAGAAAATCGCCACGGTTCCAAATAAAAATCAAAATAATCTCATTCTTCTACTCCAAAAAGGTTTTTCAAATTAGATGGAACTGCAGCTGTACAGGTGGCTACCAAATACTCAGGGGTGGGCACGTCTTCTCCTCCAGTTCACTGATAAGAGATTCCAGCCTGTCCACGAATTGACAATTGGAGTGGAGTTAGACGCTTGCATGTTTAGCATTGATAACAAATCAAATAAAACTTCAAATCTGGGACATGGCTGGACAGGTGTCACTCCAAGGAGCAGCTGGAGTGTTACAGAGGAGCAGCTGGAGTGTTACTGGTTTATGACATCACAAGGAGAGAAGTCCAATGATGCAATGATTTCTGGGCCTAAGAAAGTTGAGTTGCCCAAGCTACCGAGAAACAGATAAAAGATACCAACTGATGTTCCACATTGTCTAATGTGAAGCTTTCATCAAAATTTATTTATAGAACGAATGGAAATCACACTTCATCCGGTAATCTAGATATCTCCATAAATAGTGCATATGAAAATAAGAATGTTGAATTAAAGGCTGAGTGTCAAAGAATATAACAACTTTCGTAATGTTGTTGAGTGCTCTTCGAGTTCTCCTGCTTGGTCTTCAAGAACGATTGTTGATATGACCAAGGCATTTAAGGAATTGGCAAATAATAATGCCTCAACTATTGTCACTCAACCTCATGACTCTACAAGTTTATTGGGAAATTTAGGATCATCCCTGCATGCTAACAGTTTTGGACATGATTTTCCAATAGCTGGAGATAGAGTACCTTCGGATTTGAGCTTGAAAGTTAATATGCACCTAATTTCTTCCTCTTCACTTAAACTGGTGCCAGATGTTTAAAAATACTATGTTGTAGAGAATGAGTTCCTGTCAAACTGACAATCAGCCTGGGAAGATTCATTTCCTTCCATATATCACATGTTTAGGAAAAAGACATGTGATATCGTTTATTTTTGCACTCAACAGTTTATAGTCATGTTTGTGGTAGGTAGTTTAAATGCGAAATTGGAGAATACATGTGCTGCATATCTCTCAAGATCCACTCGTGGGCTTCGAGATTTTCTAAAGAAGCATGATATAGATTTCTCTACGCCTCTCTATAGCATGGAAGTGGAGCACGCTACAACAGAGGATTTGCAGGAGCTAAACCAAGTAATCTGCGAGAAGTTAGAAGATAAATGAAGGGCATAGCTGGTGAGGGTACAATAAAGCATCTATTTGAAAGACATCATTTGAAATACATCGAGTGCGTAAATGTGGATTACAAATCTACAAGGAAGGAATCATTATATGATCTACAGCTTGATGTTAAAGGCTGCCGAGATATCTATGCTTCATTTGATAAGTATGTTGAAGTTGAAAAAAACTTGATGGTGATAACAAATATCGCGCAGAGCAATATGGACTTCAGAAGGCAAGAAAAGGTGTTCTTTTCCTCATTTTTCCCCATACCACAACTTCAGTGAAGCATTGAATATGATTTCATGCGAGACACAATGTCAAGATAAATGATCGAAATGAATTTCTACTTCACTTGACTCAGACAGAGACAATGGCAAATATCCCTCTCCAAATGCTTATAGAAGTGTGCGCGATTTATATACTCTTCATAGTGTTTTGGTTCACAGTGGAGGTGTGCTGGGTGGTCATTGTTACGCTTTCATTAGACCAGCTCTCTCAGACGAGTGATAAAAGTAATTTCTGCAAAATGGAGACATGTGTTGAGCTTAGCAAATTGCAGCTGGGTGCGTTCATTAAAGGCGAAATTTCAGTGGAAAACCATTTATTGAAAAATTAGTTTTTGATTCAAAGGGCCAGCATAAGGTGAAGAGTCACCATAGCAGAAAGATAGGAACCGATGGTATATTTTTAACTGCAGTTGCAATTCGAAGGGTCTACACTCCAGATTCTGTCTTTTAATTGGCCATCAATAAAAAAATGTAACGCTACTCATTTTTAGAGTAGACCTTTCATATTTTCATGATTTTAGGTGAAACGGCCCCTATTCTCAAATCGATCTGTTTTCCCATTCCTGAGTCTATTTATTGTATGAAAATTATGTGTAAACGGTTCTGAGTCCTAGGAGAGGTGTGAAGGAAAACTTCACTCTACAGTTTTTGACAAGGCTTTAATGAAAAGATACATCTCTAACTCCTGAGATTCTTGTGGCCTGAATTTAGCATTTGTCTTTTCTTTCGTTTCATATGTAGCTTGTTATGTTTTACATCTCATTTCATAATCATTTCTAAATGAATACTTTTAAGTGAGAAGGGCATAATCCAGTTTACTGCTCTGCCTTGGGAAGGTATTCATGTTCTGTGTTTTGTTCTGTTTGATAAGGATTCATCTATTTCCCTTGTCAACCTCTCAGCAATCTTTTCATTCCATATAATTTCAAAATTGAATGCTAAATTTATTGCCTGTCTTACCTCTTGAGATAATTTGTGTCTCGGATTTAATCTCTCTGCTCATGCTATTCTTGATCCCCACGCGACCCAGAAAACATAGTCATTTATCAAAATACCCTTTCTTGTCTATTTACTAGCCTAAAATCAGTTCCCATTTTAAGTAATCTCGCACCCTATTTCTCATTTTATCGAGATTTACTGGAGAGAGCCCTCTCCTGTCCTTGTAGGGCTAGCTACGAGGCTGAGCATGGTATGGTGTTACCTTGAATCCTGCCTTCCTTCAACCGAAGGTAGATTCGAGCGCTAACAACTTCTACATCCACCGTTACTATTTTCCCAGCCAAAGTGATGGGAAAACTGGCTAAGTATCCTTTTGGGACAAAGGTGTGGTCATCGAAAGCTTTAAGGGAGTTTTATGGTGGTGAGAGGGTTGGGGAACCCAAGGCGAGCCAACATGAAGCCGACATGATGTAGGTTGAAGCACCTTCATCAATGACAGTTTGATGTATACCTTTCCCTTTCGAAGTGATATGCACGTAAAATGCAAGCAGGTGTGAAAGGGGAGGTTTACATTTTTCCATGTCAAAAATGGCAAACATGAAATCCGCAGGGTCAATACCTCTGATAGCTGAAAGCAAAGATTTCCTTTGGATGGGGCATGTTTGTAATACTTCGAGCACCGACATAGCCGATGGCGCTTGCGCCAAATCGTCTATGATGTTGTAGTGTTGAGAGGCACGTGTAGACATGTTGTGCACTGTGTGTCAAAGTGCCCCCTTGGGGGGTCGGATTACAAAGTCCTCAACTGGCCTTTCGATTCGCAAATCATTGGGCAGTGATGGGTTTTGACCTGCGGATGATTCTGCTACCGGAGTGACAGGAGCTCCATAAGATTTGGCTCTTGTGGTGAGATCTACCGTTCCAAATATGTAAACGGAAGAAGATCCTTCTCCAGCTGAAGGATGTTGCGAACCATTACTGCCCCCTGACATGGATTGCAGTTGGTTGGCAACGAGATTTCGCTGTTGTTGAGTAGGAAAAGGATTTCTAATGATAGTAGGTGCCTTACCAGAATCTCTTTTGGCAAGATAATCCGTGCACTCTTGAAGACGTGGACAACACCAGGTTTCGTGACCTTCAAGACAAAGTTTACATGAATAGTTGGTGCCTTTATCCTTTTCTGTATCAGTAGGTGCAACAGCCTTCTGTTTCAAGGTGGGTTTCTTAGATGACTAATCCTCAGAAGGAGAGGTCTTGTCTGTTTCTTCTTGTTCTTGCTATTGGATTTCAGTGTAGACTGCACAGAGTTAATCGCAGTGGCAAGAAGAGCAGTCATTTCGGTAAAGGGGTCTATTGCCAACTTCGCAACGGACCCACTGAGTTGTTTTACAGCACCTATGGAGGTTGTGCCGACGATCCCATCAGTATGCGCTCCAGGGCGCTAAGTGGTGCGGGGATTGGGGTTACCAGGAGCATAGGGGATAATGTCGTAGAGAGTGTCAGATTATGAATAAATTAAATGCAAATGCTGGGCACGATGTATGGATTGGTCCTCTGTGACCGCACCACCTAGAGTGACATCTCTAGCGATTTGCGGGAGCAACAACTTACAGAACCAGTTTGTTAAGAGAAAATCAGGGATGGGAGCTTTGACTAACCTTCGTCTATGTCTCCATTCATGGATATGATCGGAGATGCGGGTGGTGGTATCCTAACGAAATGAAGTAAGGAGCTCTGTCCCTATCTCATAACGGATGGGTAACTGAAAGTGCTTTATGAACTCCATCGCTAAAGCATCAAAGGTGTTCACTGACGCACGTGGTAACTCAATATACCACTTTGCAGCATTGCCAGTGAGGATGCAGGGAAATAGACACAATTGGACACTGTCATCCGCCATGGAGTTAGAAACACACCATAGATGGTAGGTGGTGACATGAGTGCCCAGATCCTCCCCTTGTTTTCCATCGAACTTAGGAATATCCGCCAGTATTTTATGCGGGATCAGCAGCCACTATAGGTTATGGTAGATGGGGTCGTTAGTCAACTTGTATAAGTTGGGGATATCCAATGTTACCAAAAATGGCAAATTGTTGGGTGTCCCCGACTCGGACCATTGTGATGACGGATGACCTGAGGAGCTCTACGCTCTGCCCATCATTTGGTTCCCTATGTTATACATGGGCTATGAGGTATAGTAGTTTCTTTGTGGTATAGTGTTGTAAAGTGGATTACCATGAGGATTTTGATACTGGGGTATGAAGTTTCCCCCAGTATAAGTGGTGCCCCCTTGACTCATTTGAACTTGTGAGTAGGGTGCTCCCTGGATTGGGTGGGGATCCCTTGTGGATTCCCAACCGACAATGAACTGACCATATGGCTCTGATTCATAGAGGGAAAACTCATGTCAATCAGTGACTGTCCATGCATGCCTGAGAATGGTGGGGGAACTGTGACATTCCCTGCCGCCATGTGCATATTGGGGACTACCCCAGATATCTGAATATAGGGGTTATAACCATACATTGGTGGCTGACCTTGGTTTTGATAAACTGGAACTGCACCCATAGTGCCACATTGAGTGTTATATGGAGCACTATATGTGGCACTAGTCAAACGTATGCTTTGGTGCACCATAGGAGTGGAACCTGGCATCTGTTGGGTTCCGCTGATTTGTAAGCGAAGTGTTAAAATGAGGAAGAAATCATTCCATCAAGAAATCCTCCGGCAAATCAGAATCGTTGGTCGTCCAGAATGATCCCGTGTGCAATTTAGGGGACTGATTCCTCGAAGATGAGGAACCCGAGTTAGTGGATCTTGGTAGATCCTCCATAGTGAGTGGAGGAAGTCATAACAACCATCTGGATTGACGGTGAGGGCTGGATGTAGCCACAATGACTGGTAAATTTTATCAGATAAATTTTTAAGGTGATATTCTTTAAGTCTCAAAAACGATAGCACTCAAGTACCTAAAAAGAAAAAATACACTAAAAATGACAATCAGCAAACAAAGTGAAATTAACTTGTCTGATAAACACGAATTACTAGAGATGAAACCCAATCTCTCAATGAGTAACAGAGAAGGATGGCCAAATTTACGGTTACGGTTACTTTTGAGCTTCACCCGAATCTCAGATTAAGGGGCCAAGTACTCTCGTGAAGATGAGCACCCTCCCAAAAAATGAAGACAAGGTAGGTCCGTCCATTTGAGGTACCAGGACAACCCATCCCAGTCACCTTAGGTAAGTACCTAGAAGTATTAGCCACTAGAGATACATCAAATCACAGAAATTACCAGGGGGGGACATAGTCGCAGACAGCACGCTATGTGGGCAGGATATCTAAGTTCCCGACTCAGTTCTGAAATCCCTGAAGGGACCCCCGTTACACAGAATGCCCAAAGGAGTTGTAAAAGAAGGCGGGCTACCTTTGATTACAATCTGATGTTGTCTCGTATTTAGCTCCATTGTGAGTGGAGTGGTCCTGGTAATATGAGTGTAGAAGGATTTTTCACTCTTTAACGACACTAGTTTGATTTTCAACCTTGGGTAGTTGACTCACTCTCTTATCCCAAGGTTCTAATCTATCTAATGTTGGTTTGCTCTAAAAAAGAGTATCTAATTGATTTTAGTGTACTTTTTTATTTGTCTTTGGAGGGGGTGTTGATGTATGAATATTATGAGACTCTTGACTCGATAAACCATGCAGAACAATGCTTTAATTTTTTTTTCAATTTCTTATGCAAGCAAGTTTCATTCTACACATGTATCATTTCACATATTCATGTATTCGTCAATGCATCTAAAAATCATTCAACACTTTTCTTAACCGAAATTTCCTTTTCTCAATATTCCCTAACAACTATTGAACCAAAACAAAGCAACCTACAACTAATTTGACAGAAGGAGATGTACAATTTATTAGCGATTCTTTTGATACAAATTTATTTTATGAGAGAAAAACTAAAGCATTTTCTTAAAAAATAAATTTTAAGACACCAAATTTGTTAGCATGATATTGTTTTAGATCTTGATTCAGCCCTTGGGACAAGTTCCCCCCCTTTTGGTCCACAAAATCTCTTGAAAAACATGGAAATGGGTCACTAACGCTCTGTCTATGTGTAAACAAAGCTTTAGTTTGGCCACTAATGCTTCCTGTGCACAGTCAAAGAGCTTTATAAAGCTCTGTATAGACCAGCAACCTGCGTTAGTGAGGGAAAGAGCTCAAAAAGTGGGCTTTTGGGATCAGTTTCTGAAGAGAAAGCAACTTTGCAGGATGCAACAAACTAGATGGTGGATCAGAGAAGGATATGAAGAAGCGGGACGCTTATAGAAGAGAGAAGAGATCTAAGAGGAGTCCGGATAATCGGGAACTAAAGTATAGTCCTCAACGGAGTTACCAATTCTACTATGGGGTAAAATGCACGAGATGAAAATTAACCTTGAAAGTCTTCCTGGGACTTCCAAGAGACCGTAAGGCTATTTGCAAAAGGTACCTGTTACACATATGTTCATCTATCTGACATATATGGATAGGATATGGAGAAAGGATCACCTTTGGTTCTTTCTAGATTTTCTTGGGGACCTCCGTGCGGTAAGAAGAACTCCTCCTGACCGGCTCCAACACGATTCCTGCACAAAAGAACAAAGCAAACCAATCACAACATATACTTTTGACAATTAATGAAAGAATCTATAAAAAACATGTATAAATGTGTAACTTATCTACTCAACACAACAAGCATCATAATGGACAAATAAACTCACAATATCACTGACACTTCGAGTAGTGGAACACAACCAAAGTCCTATATTCAAAACAGAAGAGTGATTACAACCCTGTTGCATCAGCCTTCCTTATCCCTTCTTCCTCTCTTTCTCTCCTTCTTTCAGCTAGCTCCTTCAAGAATATGACAATATCACAATAGCTCCATGTACTATCCTTCTAAATTCTCTGACCATTGTGCAATGGCCCTGTCGTTGCTTAAGTAGAAATAGAATTAGGGCTTCCCAAGAACCTACCTCTTTTACCAGCTTTTTCCCATTTGCCTCTGTTTCCGGGAAAGAATTTCTCCAAATATCTTGATTTTTGGAGTTTCCCTGCTTTTCTTGCACAAATTTAGGGAAATTATATCTAGATATTTTATGGCGGATTCGTTGGCATAACGACTTGAGCATCACTAAAGTTCACTAATGCTCCCTCTAGTCTAACAACATGAGTTAGCAGCTTGACTAATGCTCCTTTATGCTTATAAAGAAGCTTTATAAAGCAGGTTATTAATGTACAAAGAGCGTTAGTGTGGATTTTGGGCCCGCAACTATGGTCAATCTTTCAGTCATCTTGACCTTCTCCTATGAGTTGATTAGGATGTCAATTTATCCTATAACAACGGACTATCTCCTATAGCAGCCCCTGTTTTTTTTTGTAGAAACTACATTTCCTCCTATACGAATGAAGTTTGTGCCTTGAGATGCTTAGTTATGGTTTCTCTATTGGTTGGTCTCCTCACAGGTGTCAAAAGTTGTTGTCATCCTATTAAATCCTCCACCCATTTATCCTAGTTCTCCTTCTCTAGGTTTTATGTTTTTCCTCCTGTGTATATCTTCTCTGCCCATCATGGTATTTGATTGTTGTTGTAGCTATATGTGCAGGTCATTTGTTTTTGCCCAAGGTGCTACTGCTATAGTGGAGAGTCTTGGTTGGTGTGGTAGAGTGACTCATGAGTCGGTATCACCTGCTCTACTTGATGGTAAAGGAAAAAAATATGATTATGACTTGTTGTAATGGTTGCACAAGTTGCTACGGGAGGAGGTTTTCTTCCTGTAGCAGTCCTTCCTTCTCTTTTATGCTCTTTTAACTATATGGGAGTGATGAGAAATGATATAGAGGGTTTCAAGGATGGTCCTAGGGCTTAGATGGAGTAGTGTAGGTTTGTGAAAATGGAGAGGATGTGCTTTGTGTGTTCTTTCAATAAATTCTCAGGGTGAGACAAAGTGTAGGGTTTGTTCTTGAAAAATATTATTTTTTTATTGTGAAATGGGATGGATGAATGATGGGTAGATAGTGGATCTGAAGTGGATGGAGGGATCAGATTTCTTTGGTGTCTTGGATTCTGATCAAATTTCCTCTTTTAAGTGTTGTCCCGACTCCTTGTAATCATCACCGTTCTTAATTCGGATTTTACATGTTGCATGAGTGATGAGTTAGCAGCACTTAACTGGTTGAGGGTGGCCAAGACTTTTGACCCATCCTTAACTTATAAAACCCCATATCTCATGCATTGAAAATAATTTTCTAGTTATAATACGCTATGTTGGCTTAGTGGGCCCTGACCCAAGTTCAACATTAAGTTTAGCCAAACAAATCCCTACACTACTGGTCCTTTCGGCATCAATCTATGGAGCACGGACTGATGTCTCACCCGAGGCAGTATGGGGGGATGGTGGAACCAATTTTCCACACCAAAAGATGGTAGTGATGTCGTTTTATACCCTAGTTCTACCTTCACACAGATCGAAAAGCCCTCGAGGCTTATCTATATAACTTCTTCTTACCAGCCTCTAGACCTTCGCAAAAGTCTACGACTATCTTTTGTAGACCTTAAAAAGGAAAATCAACCTCTTACATACCTCTATAATCACTCCTAAGTCTGTTATTATCCAGATCAGCTTAAGTGTCTGATATCTTTAGCATGCATTAAGATATTCTTCACGTAAGAAGATATTATTACTTGTGTTCATATAACAATGTAAAACATACAAATTTGCGCATCAATACAACATTAAATCATAAACCCATTATTCATCATAACATAAACACATTCATTCATAACAGAAGTAAATGGATAAAACACAGATATTTCCAGAACAGTCTCTTTATTGATACTTCAGATTTGCTTACAGACTCAAAACTACCCTACGCACTCAACTACAGGGTTCTACACACACAGCTGTGGACTCTACTCTAGGAATCTGTGCACACAGTTGTAGATCCTCTCTTATACTCTAAAACTCTTCACTCTTTCTTCTAATGACCCATTACATCCATCATCATCAATGACTAATCTGAACTACCTTAGACTCTTCTAAGACTCTCCTTTTTATACAATCCCATGGTCTGCAGACCATCGGTAGATCTTCTAAAGCCGACACAACTTACATAAACAAAAGGGTAAAACCCTTTATGACACTTTACATCTATGTGCTCCGTAACCACAAATTGTGAATACTTTACACTTTACATACAAAAAATTGGGCTTTCTTCCCCAAAAATTGGGCTTTTAGCCCTAAAATTGACCCTAGGGGACTCTATCCCAACAGGCCCCCAACACAAATATGGTGACTCACCCCGAGTCACTCTGCTGGTGTGGAGATCTTACTGCGAAGACCTCCCAACTCCACTTGCATCACTGCAACTTGAGCTGTACACTACGTAGTAGCCTTCTTTACCTACTCCATCAGCTGCTCTGTTGCTGGTCCTATGCTATCTACCTGGATCTTCTGCTGTGTATTTTGTAGGCTAGCCAACTTCTCCCCAATGGTGGTGGAGAGCACATAGGCCTCATCCATCCAAGGCCTCAATCTGGCCTTGAGGACTACCTCTTTTCATTGCACTACTTCCACTTGCTCTTTTAGTTGCTTTGCCTCCTGCATCTTTTCTAATCTCTGTTTGATAGCATCGATGCACATCATTGCTTCATCGTAATTTTGCTGCAATTCCCTTGCCTCGATATTTAACCTCTGCAGGTTGGAATCTTCCTACAGACTCATGAGGACATCCATCGATTTCTCGAAGAGTGCATTGCATTCTGCCATCGCGACATCTACTACAATGACTGCATCCTTGACAGCTGCCTCACGTTGTTCTCTAACCTCTGGTGGAGTTGAAGGTTGTGCCCTCAACTCGAGAACTGTAATATTGAGGTTCAACTCAAATTGAACCTTGGCCATCTTGGTCCTAGAATTGTGCACACCTGCAACCAAATTCTAAATCTTGGCCTCCAAAAGTGCCTCTTTTGGGATGTGCAGTACCAGAATGGTGCCGCATGCTTCTGCTACCACTGTTGTGGTTCACTCATTCTTCTCCTGAACCTTCTTCGAGGTGTCTATTGCTACCGTTTTCTCAACAAACATCTGTTCGTTGTTAACCTTCTTCTCATTGATCACTCTTAGTGTGTGCTGCTCTCAAGCCCATTATGCAATCACACCTACTTGTAGTGTGTGAAGGACTTCACTTGGGAGCGTGGCCACGTTCAAACAATTATTCTTTAGAGTGCTGATAGTAGCCTTGTCAGCTTCCACCTCCATGCTCAGAGCTCCATCCGATAGCGTGACGGCTTGGGGATCCAAAGAGCAAACCAAATCTGCGCCTTCAGTCATCCCTAGCTCTAAACTAGTTGAGGCTACACTTCTCTACCCTAAACCTGCCTGCAGTCTAGTGCCTTGGATCTGCAACTCGTGTAGACCCGTCTGAATGGCACTTAATGCCTATTTCTGCTGCTACTCAAACTATTGCAGTAATTTTGCTCTCGTATCCCTTACCTTATCCCAAATTTCATCCAAGTCACCTTCTATCAAGGTAATCGGGTCAATAGATGAATTAGTGGCCTTCGTATTTTTGCGTGGCCCTTCCTTCTCCTGCTTCCTATTTCGCTTCACTGAGAAGGGAGTTCTTTCTAGATCTGCACCACCCTTCTCTGAGCACTCTTCTTCCTCTGTCTGTTGCGAAGGAGACCCATTACTTCTGTTGGAGTCATGCTCTTCCTCCTGTTCCTTCACAGCACGCTCCACCTCTGCTCGGGCCTTGTCCTTAATCTCCTTCTTCCACATTTCAGCCAAATTCTAAACCTTCAACTAGGGTGCTTCCTTTTTCTACTTTTCTGCAGACTTACTAGACCCTAAGGACAAGTATGACGACCTGCGACAATCTGCTGGCCAACACTCAAGGACCGTTGCAATGGCATCATTATTATACAACAAATTGACCTCCTCATCAACTTAGAGGGGAAAGACAAGATAGCTGAAGCAAAGACCACAATTACAGGCCTTGATTCCACACTAATGCTAGTTGTGCACCAACAACCTGGTTTATAAAGCTTGTTTTCAAGCCTAAGGGAGCGTTAGTGACCCTACTAACTCATGTTGCTAGTTAGGGGACAACGTTAGTGAAACTTGGTGAAGTTCCAAGGGTCAAAGGAACGAATTGACTCATAAATATCTAGATATTTGTTCCTAAATTTACTCAAGAAAAGCAAGGAAACATCCAAAATCGATATATTTGGAGGATTTATAATCTGAAAGAAGGAGGCAAATGGGAAAGAGCTGAAAAGCATGGCAATTTAATTGCTTTTTCCCTAGTGAACTCAAGGAGGAACTTGGCAACCCTAACTCAATTTCTATATAAGCAAAGCTAGGGCTATTGTGATAAAGGTCAGAGCATTTGAAAGGATAGCCTACTTGACTGTTGAGCATAGTCTCATATCATATGAAGCGAGCAAGAGGGGAGAGAGAGAGAGAAGCTGAAGGGGAAGAGGAAGGCTGATGCAACAGATGGTTGTAATCACTCTTGCATTATAAATACAGAACTACAATTGTGTTGTCTACTCTATGGTGTCAGTTCTATCAATCATTAAGTTGTTTGTCCAATACCTATTTATATGGGTAGCTTAGTTGTATGCAATTAGATGCTCTTTTATATATTCATGTATTAATCATCAGAGTTGTTTATTGTGATTACACTTGTCTCTTTTTTATGTAGGACTTGATCTGGAGCTGGCTTGGGAGGATTTCTACCTAGCTGCATTGTGCTCTCCAGCAAATCTACATGGAGGCTTCAGGTAATCTCATTCTCATGCTTTGATAGTTGATGCATGTAACTTTGTAACCATTGCAGATAATATTATAGTCTATCAAAGGTCCCAGGATGTTGGGTCCCTATAATACTAGTGATTACCCCATTACTATTGTAGTTATACCCCCTATTTATATTGTTGTGCCCCTATTACCCCCATATTGTTATTTCTGTGCCCCATAGAATCCCTCTATTGTTATTTTTGTGGCTTTATATTATTATTGTTAGGTCGGCTGGATTATATTGTGACTCCTTAGACTCCTATATATAGAAAGGAGGTTTTGTCATTTGTATCATCCAAGAATTGTTCATTTATGTAATGTAAAGGAGGTTTCCCTCTCGAAGAGGCTGAATTCTAAGGCGTTGATCTATCTTTTCTATCTTTTCTTGAGCTGGTTTCATAACATTTGGTATCAGAGCTTTGGATTCTAGGGTTTCGCTGCTCCAAACAGGTCATCGTGGCATTTTTGCTATAACTTTTTTTCTGTGACGTTTCAGAAGTCGCAAAAAAAACCCATTTGAGAAAAATTGGCGCTGAACCTTGGGTCCGAATTTCAGAGCTTTTTGCGTGATATTTTCGGAGATATGATCTGAGGAAGTTGGCCTTTTTGCAGACTCCTGAATTACATTCAAAACAGGTGACCTGGGGAAAATCGTCATAACTCTCTCTCTGAGGATCGGATTGAAATTTTGTAAGAAGGTACAGAAAGAGGACGGACTTTAGTTTCTTGTATGTGTGTTTCAGATTCAAAGGTTGAAACAGTGACTCGTGGCACGTCGTACAAGTTCGCTCTACTGAACCAGTCTAAAAGCAAGTCACTGTGGGAGATTTCACATAACTCTTCCTTGGAGAATCCAATTTGGCTCAGACTTGTGGCATTGGAAAGAGGACGCAGAAGGCTACTACAGGTAGCAATTTCAGAATTGGATGATCCGAAATTACAGAGATACATCAGATTCAATATCAGGCTTCTATAAAGTGAAAAAAGGTGTGTAGTTTTTTTTTAATTTTTGTGTAAGCTTGGTTTAACGGAATTCAAAGGGCATAGTAAAGCATTATTATCGGTAACTGATGCCCCGAGGAAAGAAAATGCAAACACCTAGTAAGGAACCTGAAAGCTCTAGCATGACTCATGAAGAAGAGGAAGAAATGCTACATGATATATCAAAATTACAAGAACAAGTGCAACAAATGTCACGCTCACAAAAGCTAACAGAAGCTAAGATAAGTGGCGTGGAATCTAAGATAAATGGCGTGGAATCTAAGGTAAATGGCGTGGAATCTAAGATAAAGGGCATGGAAGCTAAGATGGATGGCATGGAAGCTAAGGTGAATGGCATGGACGCTAAAATTGATGGCAGGGATGATAAGATGGATGAATTGAAGAAGTTGCTACAAGAAAGGGTCACTAATGGTGAAAAGGTAGTAAAGGAAACTCATGATGAGAACAAAAGAAATGTTAATCATGATTCCATAGACTCTAATGTTGGATCGAAGACTCACCATGTTCCAAAAATCGATATGAGGAAGTTTGATGGCAAGGATCCCGCCACATGGATATTACAGATGGAGCAATTCTTCGATCTCAATAATGTGCAAAACACACAAAAGGTACGTATGGCAACTTTATATTTGGAACCAAATCAGTTTGTATGGTATCAATGGCTTTGTTCTCGTAAACAATTTATCACTTGGGCAATTTTTACGGAAGAATTGATAGCACATTATGAGGATACAAAAAGCAACACTTTTTTTAGCCAATTGATAAGTCTCAAACAAAAGGGTTCAATAATGGAGCACATTGAGGAGTTCCAAAAATTGAACATAAGGGTAAAAGATATTCCAGAGGAGCATAGGATTGATGTGTTCATAGGGTCTTTAAAGGATAATATCCAACATGATGTGCGCCTTTGGGAACCTGATTCATTAGAGAAGGCATTCAGGTTAGCAAGAAAAATGGAAAGCAAAATTATGGCAACTAGGAAGCATACCATTCACAACTATAAAGACGGAAGTGTTGTTGCCCATAGTCTTCCACAACCTACAAGGTTGACACCACAACAATTGGAAGAAAAAAGAGCAAAAGGGCTTTGTTACAATTGTGATAGCAAATACACAAAAGGTCATAAGTGTGCTGAGAAGAAATTATTCTACATAGATTGTGAAGAGGAAGAAGAAAAGGAGCAAGAAAGGTCAAAAGAAGAGGATATATTCCAGGAACAAAGCCTAGATGAAGAACAAATAAATCCGACCATATCTTGTAATGCATTGGCGGGAATTACCACTCCTCAAACCATCAAGATAGAAGGACAAATCAAGAAGAAAAAGGTAATAGTGTTGATTGATTCAGGAAGCACCCACAATTTTATTCATTGTAGGGTAGCAAAAGAATTGAATTGCTTCCTATATCCAGCACCAGAGTGTCAAGTGATGATTGCAAATGGAGGAACAATAAATTGTTCTGGAAAGTGCCATAATATCAAGCTATCCATGGGAGAATATGTATTGACTAGCCCAATGCTTTCCATTCCAATGGGAGGTGCTGATGTTGTACTAGGAGTCCAATGGCTACAATCCTTGGGTACAATAGCTTTTAATTTTCAAGAACTTTTCATGAAATTTTCTGTGGAAGGAAAGGAAGTTGAATTAAGGGGTATTGCAGGGAAACCAGGAAAGATAATCAGCTCTAATGGCATGACAAAGCTTCTAAAAAAGGAGCAAAGAGGTGTAATTGCACAATTATGTTCGCTAGATGTTTCCACATTGGAATCATCTATTTCTCCAGATCTCCAAAAAGTCCTGGACAATCATTCCAAGGTATTTGAGACTCCCAAAGGTCTCCCACCTATGCGTGATCATGATCATGCTATTCATCTGATTCCAGGAAGTGTTCCTCCAAACATCAGGCCGTACAGATATCCCTATGTCCAAAAAAGTGAAATTGAACGTATGGTTGCAGAAATGCTAGAGGCTGGTATAATTCAACCGAGTCAAAGTTCTTTCTCAGCTCCAGTAGTATTGGTGCACAAGAAGGATGGATCATGGCGCATGTGTCCAGATTATAGGGAGCTCAACAAGCTCACTATTAAAGATAAGTTCCCCATTCCTGTTATTGATGAATTACTGGATGAATTGCATGGATCAATTTACTTCACCAAGTTGGATCTTCGTTCAGGATATCATCAAATCAGAATGAAGATTGAAGACATTCCGAAAACAACATTTAGAACTCATGAGGGTCATTATGAATTTTTGGTCATGCCTTTTGGCCTTACCAATGCACCTTCAACATTTCAAGGTTTGATGAATTCAATTTTCAAACCATTCCTTAGAAAATTTGTGTTAGTATTTTTTGATGATATACTAATCTACAGCAAGTCTTGGAAGGATCATGTTGAACATGTTGACAGGGTGCTACAACTATTGGAGGAGAAACAATTATATGCAAAAAGATCCAAATGTTTCTTTGGAGTCCAGGAGGTGGAATATTTGGGTCATATTGTATCTCATGAAGGAGTTAAGGTAGACCCTAGCAAAATTAAAGCCATTAAGGAATGGAAAATCCCCACATCCATAAAGCATCTGCGAGGATTTCTTGGGTTGACAGGGTATTATCGCAAGTTTGTTAAGAATTATGGGAGAATAGCAGCACCTCTAACAACATTATTGAAGAAAGATTCATTTTCATGGACTTCGGAAGCAACAAAGGCCTTTGAACATCTTAAAGAGGCAATGTGCCAAGCACCGGTCTTAGCTACACCGGACTTCACAAAAACCTTTATTGTGGAATGTGATGCTTCAGGAAATGGAATTGGTGTTGTTCTAATGCAAGATGAAAGACCCATTGCTTTTGAAAGTCGTCCAATCAAGGGAAAGTTTTTAAGCAAAGCTATTTATGAGAAGGAAATGTTGGCAATACTCCATGCACTTAAGAAATGGCGACCCTACCTAATGGGAAGACACTTCAAGGTAAAAACGGATCATGATAGCCTTAAATACTTTTTAGAACAAAGATTATCCTCTGAAGAGCAACAAAAGTGGGTCACAAAGATGTTGGGTTATGACTTTGAAATCATCTACAAAAAAGGGAAGCAAAATGTGGTGGCAGATGCACTCTCAAGAAAGGATGAGGATGTGGAAGCATTGTTGTGTGCCATTTCTATTATCCAACCAGATTGGATAAACGAAGCAAGGGAGGAATGGAAGAATGACGAAGAAGTGTGGGCACTTATTCGAAAGCTACAACAAGATTCCAGTACTTCTGATACATTTAGCTGGCAAAATGATTCGTTATGGTACAAAGATCGCTTATACCTCTGTAAGAATTCCCAGCTAAAACAAAAGATTCTTATGGAATTGCACACTTCTCCCTTAGGAGGGCACTCAGGATTTTTAAAAACTTACCACAGGGTTAAGAAGGAATTTTTTTGGGATGGCCTTAAATCAGATATTCAAAAGTTTGTGGCGGAATGTTTGGTTTGCCAGCAAAATAAAGTTGAAACAATTAAGACACCAGGTCTATTACAACCTTTATCCATTCCAAGCCAACGTTGGGAGGAGGTTTCAATGGATTTTATCACAGGTTTACCCAAGTCTGAGGGAAAGAGTGTCATCATGGTGGTAGTTGACAGACTTACCAAGTATGCACACTTTTGTGCATTATCACATCCATTTAAAGCCAGTACAGTTTCTACTGCATTTATGGAAACAGTTCAAAAGCTACATGGAAACCCAAAGATTATTGTAAGTGACAGAGATCCCATTTTCACTGGAAATTTTTGGACAGAATTATTTTCTTGTCTTGGTACTCAGTTAGCTCATAGCTCATCTTATCATCCTCAATCTGATGGGCAAACTGAGATAGTAAACAAATGTTTGGAAGGATATCTTCGTTGCTTTGTATCTGATAAACAGACACAATGGGTCAAATGGTTGCCTCTGGCTGAATGGTGGTATAACACTTCCTTCCATACAGCAACAAAAATGACCCCATTTATGGCACTTTATGGGTATCAACCACCATCCATCACATCATATTTAAGAGAAAATTCTAAGGTTCAGGCAGTGGAACATCACATCGAACATCAACAACAAGTCCTCCAACTCTTAAAGGATAACCTCGTGTTGGCACAAAATAGAATGAAACAACAGGCAGATCAACATCGCAGTGAAAGAAGTTTTGATGTAGGTGATTGGGTATTCCTACGGCTACAACCATATAAGCAAATGTCCCTAAAGCAAGCTAAGAAGGATAATAAATTATCACCAAAGTATTATGGTCCGTACAAGGTGTTGGAAAAGATTGGTACTATGGCATACAAATTGGAGCTTCCTGCAGCTTCTCGATTGCACCCAGTTTTCCATGTTTCATGTTTAAAGAAGGTTATAGGTGACAAGCTCCCAATTCAAACAATATTGCCAGAACTTGACGAGGAAGGAAAAATTATATTGGAACCGGAAGCAATCACAGAAACAAGAACTCGACAGCTACGAAATCGATCAATTTCAGAGTATCTTATCAAGTGGAAGAACTTATCCGCTGAAGATTCCACATGGGAGGATGAGAATTTTATGCAGAAGTATCCAGAACTGCTCAAGCGTTGAGGACAACACTTTTTTGAAGGAGAGGGGCATGTTGGGTCCCTATAATACTAGTGATTACCCCATTACTATTGTAGTTATACCCCCTATTTATATTGTTGTGCCCCTATTACCCCCATATTGTTATTTCTGTGCCCCATAGAATCCCTCTATTGTTATTTTTGTGGCTTTATATTATTATTGTTAGGTCGGCTGGATTATATTGTGACTCCTTAGACTCCTATATATAGAAAGGAGGTTTTGTCATTTGTATCATCCAAGAATTGTTCATTTATGTAATGTAAAGGAGGTTGCCCCCTCGAAGAGGCTGAATTCTAAGACATTGATCTATCTTTTCTATATTTTCTTGAGCTGGTTTCATAACACAGGAAGACCTTTCAGGGTATTTTCATTCTCCATACACCGTGCATTTTACCCCATAGCCAAATTGGTGACTCCGCTGGGGACTATACATCTAGTTCCCAGTTTTCCCGAGTAGTTTCTCAGTTTCTCCTCCTTCTAGGAGCTCCCTATACTTTTGCAATCCCTTTCTAACCCACCAAAAATCTTGCTGCATCTTGCCTACAAGTATTCATCTCTAGATTTGATCTTGAAAGCCCTTTGTTTGACTGATTTCCCACACTAACACAGATTAGTAGGCTAAGCATAGCTTTATAAAGCACTGTACCTGTTCACAGGGAGCATTAGTGGACCTATTAACTCTCTGTAGCCACTGTTATAGAGCGTTAGTCTCCCAATACTTTGATTTCCAGCAGTGTTTATAAGCCAATAGGTATGGGAAGCCTTCTCATGGACTGAAATAAGATCTGTTACTACATTTTGCTAAGGAAATTGGTGTTCTTACATTTTATTTAGGGAACTAAGTTTTGTTTTTCTTTCTTACAAGAATTTTTTATGAAGGGAAGACCCACATTTTGTATTCATCCTTCTGTTTAGCTGGTTAAAAGCTGCTCTATTTTGGTTTCAAGTAGTTGTTAAGAAACATTGGAAAGAAGTATTTTGGTTATGCATGTCTTAAATGAGTAAGATGCATAGAAAAAATATGGATATGTGAAAAAATCTCACTTGTAGAATACAACTTGTTTTCATCAAATTGAATTTTTTTTAAAAATTATCTTTTGCATGATTTATTGAGTCAGAGACTCATCACATTTCATATGTCAACTCCCCTACCGAAGACAATAATCAAGTACACATAAAATTTACCTAAAATCAATTAGTAACTCTTTATTGAGCAAAGAAACATTAGTGCAGGCTAGGATCTTTGGCTAAGTAGTGTGAGTAAACTGCCCAAGGTTGAAAACCAAACTAGTGTCATTATAAGAGAGAAAAATTCCTTTCGCACTCATACTACCAAGACCACTCCAGTAAAAGCAGAGCAAAATATGAGAGAACATCGAACTATAAGTGAAGTTAGCCCGCCTTCTCTTACAAATCCTTTGGGTATTCTAGTATTGTAGATCCCTTCGGGGATTTTGGAACTAGGTCGGGGACTCAGGTATCCTGCTAACACAACATGCTGTCTATGACTATGTCCACCCTGGTGGTGTCTGTGATCTGAGGTATCTTTAGTGGCCAAAATTTTAGGGACTTACACAAGGTGACTAGGACGAGTTTTCCTGGTACCTAACAGAGACAGATCTACTTTGTCTTCAGTTTTTGGCAGGGTTCTCATCTTCGCGAGAGTACTTGGCCCCTCAATCTGAGGTTTGGGTAAAGCTTTAAAGTAACTGTAACTATAAATTTGGCCATCCTTCTCTGCTATTCATTGAGACACTTGGTTTCATCTCTAGTGATCGGTGCTTATTAGACAAGGTATTCTCCCTCTGTTTGTTGATTGATAGACTTAGTGTATTTTTTATATTTTTTAGGCACCCGAGTGTTATCATTTTGAGACTTTAAAAAATATCACGATAAAATTTATTGATAAAAATTAACGGTCACCATGACTACATTCTGCCCTCATCGTCAATATAGACGATTGCTACGACTTCCTCCACTCATTGTGGAAGATCCATCGAGCTCCAGTGAACTGCATTCCCCATCTTCGGGGGATCGGTCTCCTAGATCACACACAGAATCGGTTTGGACCACCGACGATTTAGGTTTGTTGGAGAATTCATTTACGGAAGGATTCCTTCCTCCCTTCAACCATCCACTTACAAATCTGTTGGACCCACTCTTGGATCCCATGGTACCTCTACTTCCTTCTAAGGTAGTTGGAACATTTCCATCTATCCTGTCAATGACTAACGGGTCATGGAACTTTGTGGACACATTTGGTCCTCCACCACTTCCCCAGTTGACTATCACCACAACACTGGTAATGGCGAACCCCGCTATCCTATTTGTCCTAGGTACAACCACTCACATGACACCCTCTATGATCGGGACCCAGCCGATGCTGGTTTCCACTCCTTTCATGTCAAACTACATACCTTCAACAAGTGCCACATACAATGCTCCCTATAACGCTCAATGTGGCACTATGGGCGCGGTTCCTGTCTACCAACAACATGGTTGGCTGTCGTTGTATAGTTCAAACCCGTAGATCCATATACCTAGGGGGTTTCCCACTATGTACATGCTGGTAGTGAACATAACAATTCCCCCTCCATTCTCAGGCATCAATGGTCAGTTGCTAATTGACATGAGCATTCCCTCTGTCAATCAAGGACAAATGGTTAGTTTTGTGTCGGGCATGAATCCTCAAGGGGTTCCCAACCAATCCATGGGGGCACCCTACTCACATATTCAAATGAGTCAAGGGGGCACTGCTTATCTTGGGGGAAATTCTATACCCCAGTATGAAAATCCCCATGGAAAGCCACTCTACAATACCATACCTCAAGGAAACTGTTACGCCACGTAACCCATGTATAATATTGGGAACCAAATTATGGGAGGAGTGCAAAGCTCCTCAAGTGATCCGTCATCACCATGGCCCGAGTCGGGGGCACCAAACTCTCTACCTTTCTTGGCAACGTTGGATATACCCAACTTATACAAACTAACAAATGACCCCATCTATCACAACTTACAATGGTCGCTGATCCTGCATAAGATACCAATGGGCATCCCAAAGTTCGATGCAAAGCAAGGGGAGGATCCGGGCACCCATATTACCACCTACCATATTTGGTGTGTTTCAAACTCTATGGTGGATGATAATGTTCGGTTACATATTTTTCCCCGCACCCTCACTAGCAATGTAGCGAAATGGTATATTGAGTTACCATGCGCGTCAGTAAACACCTTCGATGCTTTAGCGATGGAATTCCTAAAGCACTTCTAGCTACCCATCCGCTATGAGATTGTGACAGAGCTCCTCACTTCATTTCGTCAGGATACCACCACCCACATCTCCAATCATATACATGAATGGAGACGTAGGCAGAGGTTAGTCAAAGCTCCCCTCCCAGACTTTCTCTTAACAAACTGGTTCTGCAAGTCCTTACTCCCGCAAATCACTAGAGATGTCGCTCTAGGTGGTGCGGTCACAGAAGACCAATCCATATGTCATGCCCAACACTTAGATCTGATATATTCACAGTCTAGCACTCTTTACGACATAATCCCCAATGCCCCTGGAAACCCCAATGTTTCCGCTACTCAGCACCCTAGAGCGCACACCGACGAGATTGTCGGTGCCACCTCTGGGGTTGCTATAAAACAACTCAGCGGTCACATCACCGAGATGTTAGTGGACCCCTCTACCAAATTGACTACTCTTCCTGCCACCACGATAAACTCTGTGCAATCTATGCAAAAATCCGGTGGCAAGAACAAGAAGAATAAGAAAAAGACCGCTCCTTTTGAGGAGCAGTCAACAAAGCAGCCAAACCCAAAACAAAAGGCTGCTACGCTTGCTGAAGAGGAAAAGGATAAACCCACCAGATATCCATGCAAACTCTGTGCTAAATACCACATGACCTGGCATTGTCCGCATCTTTAAGAATGCAAAAAATACATTGCCAAAAGGGATACTGGTAAGACCCCCATTGTCCTTAGGAATCCTTTTCCCACTCACCAGCAACAAAATATTATTGCAAACCAACCCAACCCCCGCAAGGGGGCAATGATGGTTTGCAACATCCTTCAGCTGGTAAAGGATCTTCTACTATTTACACATTTGAAATGGTAGAACTTGCCACAAGAGCCAAATCTTATGGAGATCCTTTCGCTCATGCAGTGGAACCTTCCTCAAGTCCAAACCCACCACTTCCCAACGATTTGCATATTGAAATGCCAGTTATGGACCTTGTAATTCGACCCCCAAAAGGGGAACTTCGACGCACAATGCACAATATATATGCACATGCCACCCAAAAGTACAACATTGTAGAAGATTTGGAACAAGGGTCGCCAGCGATGTCGGTGCTCAAAGTATTACAAAACATGCCCAACACAATGGAAAGCTTTGCTTTCGGCTGTTGGTAGTATCGATCCAGAGGATTCCATGCTTGCTATTTTCGACATGGACAAGTGTAAACCTACCCTTTCTCACCATCTTGCATTTCAGGTGCATATAACTTCGAAAGGTAAAGGTATACATAGAACTGTCATCGACGAAGGTGCTTCTACCTGCATCATGCGGCTTCATGTTGGCTTTCCCTAGGTTCTCCAACCCTATCCCCATTATTGAACTCCCTTAAAGCTTTCGACAGCCACACATTTATCCCAAAAGGATACCTAGCCAATTTCCCCATCACTTTGTATGGGAAAACTGTAACGGTGGACATAGAAGTCGTAAACAAAAAACTCGACTATAATATCTTGTTGGGTTGTAGTTGGACATATGCCATGATGGCTATCGTATCTACTATATTTTGCATCATCCTGTTTCCATTGGATGGAAAGGTAGTTATAGTAGATCAGTTGTCTTTCTGTACCCCTGATTATTCACCATTACCAAGTGGCTCCATACCCCTAGTAGGAGGTGGAGCTAACTCTTATATCAGTTTAGGTACCAGTCTACTGAAGGCTTCTTCCCTCATGGGTTGTTTTCCTCTTCAGCTGCCTAAGGTTTCACAAACAATCAACATGCTTTCATCTATTCCTCATGAACATACCAATCCAAGGATCCTACTGGCTCATTTAGACCTTAACACAATAGGAGAACAAATGTCACTATCACCAGCTGAATTGGCCTACCAAGCCATTCAAACTGCATCTGCATCTCTAGTCACGTTGGTTACTACCGACGGTACCACCGCCCCTTCCATAACCGTGCCTTATTTCGATCTACTTGATCAAGTCCTACCTACAGACGAAGATATTCGAGAAATCATGAGTTTAGAAGAGCGACCTTGGGAGGATTAGCATCCTCGTGTTTCAATATCTGATTTGGACACGATGCCTCTTCAAATCTTGTCCCCTAACATACCAGAAATCATTTCCTCACCCTATACAACCATCTAGACTTTGGTGGTGGAAGGAAACATGGGCAATATTTTAAAGACATTACTCATCGATATTTCTGTCAAGACAGGCATCATGGAAAACATCTAGATTGGAGCCGATTGCAATCCTGAGGAAATTGCAAGCTTGACCTGCCTATTTAAGGAATTCTACGATGTATTTTCCTGGTCTTATAAGGAAATTCCTGGCATAGATCCTTCTATCATCGAGCATGGGATCAAGATTTATGAAAATGCAAAACATTTCTGTCAAAGACTTTGACCGGTCCATCCCCACAAAACAAAAGCCATAAAAAATGAAGTGGAAAAACTGTTACATGCTAGTTTTGTTTATCTTGTTCCTTTAACGGAATTGGTTTCCAATCTGTTTCCTGTGGATAAAAAACAAGGAACCATCCATGTATGTGTCGACTATCAAGACTTGAATGCCACGTGTCCTAAGGATAATTATCTAACACCATTCATCGACCAAATCATTGACGACTGCACTGGTTGTGAATCATTTTCATTCATGGATGGATTCTCAGGTTACAACCAGATTGCTATAAAACCCAATGACCAGCATAAAACTGCCTTCATCTGTCTGTGGGGTGTCTTTGCCTATTGGAAACTTCCATTCGGATTAAAGAATGCTGGAGCAACTTTTCAAAGAGACATGGAATGCGCATTCCATGACATCAGGCATATTGATCAAGCTTACTTGGATGACCTCCCAACCCATTCCAAGCAATGAACGCAACACCTAAACCATTTAAGAGAAATCTTTCTAAGGTTCCTGTTTTACAACATCTGCCTAAATCTACACAAATGCGTTTTCTTCATCGATTCTGGACGCTTACTTGGATTCATTGTCTCCAAGTACGGGATTAGGGTTGATCCCAATAAAGTGAAAGCAATTGTTCAATTTCCATAACCACAATCCATTCTTCAGCTCCATCGTTTGCAGGGGAAAGCAAACTTTTTACGATGATTCATTGTAAATTATGCCAAATTGATGAAAGGCTTCATGCGCCTACTTAAGAAAGGAGTTTCGTATTTATGGGATGATCAAGCTCAACAATCATTTGATGCCTTGAAAAAGGTGCTTATATCAACCCCACTCCTCAGCGCTCCTAACTATAGCTGTCACTTTCTGCATTGCTTGGCAACCTCACCATCCTCTCTTGGAATGGTACTGGCTCAAACGCACGATGACTGGAGTGAACGTGTGATTTATTATTTGTCCAAAGGCCTGGTTGGGCCCGAGCTCAAATATTCGCATGTTGAAAAGCTATCATTGGCAGTCTTCTTTGTTGTCAACCATTTCTGACACTACATAATACTGTGACAAACTACTATCATTGCCTTGGAGAATCCCATGAGACATATTTTGTCTCGTCAAGTAATTGGAGGAAAATATTCAAAATGGATCGTAATCCTCCAACAATTTGATCTGGTTTTCATAGCTGCCAAGGAAAATAACTCCTTAGTCTTCGCTGAACTTTTGTCATAACTTCTCATCGTCGATCCAAATGAGATATCCCACGATCCTCTTCCAGATGAGGCTATCTATCTTATCGACACCATTGATCCTTGGTATGGGGACATTCTTGTCTACCTCCAAGCACAACGGTTCCACCCCGAACTCACGACAGGCGACCGTCGTCACATCCGTCACCAAGCGCAACACTATCTAGTGATTAACGATATGTTATATCGTCATGGTGCAGATATAGTTCTTTGGCATTGCCTCACTCTTGAAGAGGCAGAGCACGTTTTAAATGACTTCCATGCTGGTCCATGTGGCGGTCATCTTTCTGGCATATCTACTACACAGAAAATCTTGCACGTAGGCTATTACTGGCCAACCTTGTCCAGCAATGCCATCCTTGTCAAATATTCACAAAGAAAATGCACTCCCCTCTAACCTTACTGCACTCGGTGATCTCCGTTGGCCCTTTTGCCAAATGGGGGATAGACTTTTTCACCTGTGATCCTGTTTCCTCTGCTGGACACAACTATATCATAGTAGCTATGGACTATTTTATGAAATGGGCTAAAGCCCTTCCTACCTACAGCACCAATGGAGAAACTGTGGTGCTATTCTTGTTCAATCAGGTTATCTGTTGGTTTGGTGTACCCCACACAATCGTAACAGACCATGGATCTCACTTCCAGAACCATATGATGTCTGATTTAACATCACTGCTTGGTTTTCGTCAGGATCAATCATCCTCCTACTACCCCCAAGCTAATGGTCAAGTGGAGGCCATAAATGGTGTCTTAAAAACCATGATCCGTAAGTTGGTAGGAAACCATTAAAGCAATTGGCACCAAATGATATATTCAGCACTATGGGTGTATCGAACTTCAGTAAAGACTGCCATGGGCTTTAAACCTTTTCAACTGGTGTATGGCCTAGAAGAAGTTCTACCCATTGAGTGTCAGATCCCTTCCCTAAAACTAGTCGTTGAGCTCCTGCCTGGCACTACTGCCGAAGAATAACGCTTACTATGCTTTGATCAGCTAGATGAAACCCGTTGAGATGCAAAACTGGCACTTGAAGCTCACAATCGCTGAGTAAAATCCCAATACGACAAAAAGGTTAAGCTTCGTTCTTACCAAGAGGGCGACCTTCTTTTGCTCTATGATTAGAAACATGATCTCTTGGGGGCAGGCACACTGCAACCATTATGGGTAGGTCCCTATATCATCAAGAAACTCCTCTCAAAAGGGGCATATGAACTGCAGGACTAGGAAGGAGTCCCGCTCAAGGAGCCCAGAAATGGGCTTGATGAGCCCCAAAAATGGATAATTATATGGGCTCATTCAACCTCGTAATTCAACTTAATCCACCATTCTAATTAGTTTATTGCATGTTTTTGATTATTTTTATGCTAATAGATTAAATTGTGTTAGTCATTATGCCAACAAGTCTAATGGGTGCTTTGTGCAAATTTTTAGTCAATTTTGAGACAAAATCAAAGGTTTTAATGAGCACTTGGTAGCCAAATTCGTCGAAGAAAAAGGGAGAGGATTCGTAGGAAGGTGTCCCCTTAATTTATGGGCCCTTATCTTGAATTCTCCACCATCAGCTTGGAGTTCAAGGGCCATCAAATCAATTATCACAAGGGCAGCCGAGCAAGTGCTAGTAAAAGTGTTGTTAACTACAAGTTTTGGCAGCCGAGTTCCTAAAGTTTAGGAGGGCTATTGGGGTCCTCAATTTGTATAAATAAGATGGCTTAGGGCCTCATTTGGGTTAGTCACTTTGTAGGCAGAAGTTAGGTAGTTTTTAGTTCGATTTTAGTCATTTTTTAGGCAGTAAGTTAGCTCTGCATTTCAGCGCATTTTCAAGTTTTCCTTGTGGACAGTTTTTGGAATGTAACTATTCTTTTGATAAATAAAGATGAATCCAGCTTTGCACCAGCTCTAAATATCTCTCAGGAGGCTGTAGCGCTTGGGGTTGGGCCCATCTCAAGTGCCCAGTACCTCCTTTGTTTATCTTTATGTGTTTTTGCTGCATTCTTGGAGTAAAATCTGCTATTTAGATTTAAATCTTGCTTTGTTATTTAGATTGCTTTTGATGATTAAAAAAGGATTTTTATGTTCAGATTGAGTTGATAGGTTATTAACAGGGAAGAGCTTCAGAAAAGGGCCATCAAGCACCTCTGATTTCACCTCTCCCTTAGTGGGATTAGGAGCTGGGATCAAGGTGACCTTGCTGCCACCAAAAACACTATCTTTGCTTCGCCATGCAACCATTAGTGTTCGATTTTTATTTGCAGAAGTTTGTTACATGTTCAGATTCTTGATTGCTTAGTTTCATAGTTATTTCATCTGATTTCAGTGCAAATAAACTTTTGTTCCATTTCTTTGCTGTGATCTAGGTCAGAATAGACTAATGTAACTAGGTCTTTGATTTTCCAAATCCTTGTTTGTTTCGTTTGAAAAACAACTTGCAGAGCACCTGTTATCCTTCTTTATCCACCTGTACTCCATCAATCCCATATGCTCCATCCCCTAACTTAGATTGCTTCCTCTCATTTGGTACGTTTTCACACTCTACCCTAGTTCCTATACTCTCACACAACATTGCTTCTCTTACCTTTGAACCAACCTAATCGCCTTAGCCACTCTTCAGCCTCATTCACCAAGTCCTGGACATCATCACACCACTATCTCACCTCCATACCCACTCCTTCATCTTTCTTCCTCCATCCATCCTCCAAAATCCCATTTCTGAACATCTTGTAGAAAAATTACAGACATCCTATAGAAATTCCAGAACATCTTGAAAAACCCCTGCAGACTTCCTGTAGAAGCTCACGAATGAGGTTTCTTGATAGCCAAACTCTGTGAAACTCTTTGGAAGGGTGTTAGGGACCCCTTAGGCCCTCTCTGAACCTTCCTGACCTCCTCCAAGAATTTCCTCTCGCCAATCCACCTCTGCACAGTCAAAAACAGTTAAATCACATGCATGATAATTCTAACAACTTATTCAAAAATACAAAAAGATGTTTCTTTTCAGATGTTACTGTAGAAGTAGCTTAGACACATGCATTTTACCTTCCTAGAAGTCAATGGCATCTCTTTCTGTAGCTTTCATCATTCTTCTTGCACCAATAGGGTTAGTCGGTAAAAATAGGGTTTGCTAGGGTTTGTGTTTCCTTTCCACCTTCAGTTTCTTTCTGCAAGTATATTAGCCTCCTTTGAGTTAGCTTTCATCCATCAGTTAAAAAGCTTCTTCTAAGAGCTCATAGAAGTTGGCTTAAGCTCCTAGCGGACTTGTACTAGTTGATCAAGTGACAGTTGCGGCAAGAGCTAGTACTTGTGCATACAGCACCGTCGCTTCCACGTTTGTTACGAACTACTGGGTTGATAAAATTAAAGAAGGGAGTCCCAGGAGTTGCAACATTATTGTTGCAATGCTGGAGCCCACCACTCTTTTTGGCGCCATTGCCGGGGAAGCGTCAGAGTATTGGTGATTGTTGCTTTTCTTCTATTTTCCACTGCAACCTTCTGCTAAGTAGTTTATTTCATTTCCATTATGAAATTTTGTTTCTGCAAAAGTAGATTAGCCTTTCCCGCTTTCATAGATTAAAATTTCAATTCCATAATTTCATTTCTGCAAGCATAGATTAGCATTTCAATTCCGCAAGCGTAGCCTAGCATTTCATTCCTGCAATTTCATTTGAGCAAAATAGATTAGTCCTTTCCTGCTCTCATTTCAATTCCGCATTTTCATTTCAGCGAGATAGTTAGTTGCAGTTAAATCTATTTTAGTTTTGCAGGTACAAGCAGAAAAAATCAAAATCAACCAAAAATATTTCCTTTCATGCTTTGTGGGAGTAGAGATAATTCAGGAAAATGATTGCACAACGCCTCCACTGCTTCACATAGCCAACCTTCTCTCTTCTTCGATGGCTGTGATTAAAGAACCCTTAGGTGGAAAACAAGACATATTTGAAGAACCTCAAGGGAAGAAGAAGAAGAAAACATTCCTCTGGAGCAAATGGCTACAAATAGAAATGTTGGGAGCAGTACCTTGTCCAAAAATGAATTTGCAAATTAGATGGAAGATTTCAAGAGCGATATGAGGTAGTTTCTTTCCATGCAACTAGATACCTTATAGATCCAAAGGAAGCAAGAGGAAGCCAAGAGGTCTTGGGTCATCTTTTGTCCTAGGTGCACTAGAAAGCATCCTAGGAGTAGATGTCCATTGCACTCTATAGAAGTGTGTTTTGTCTGTGAAGAAGACCATCCTATGAATTAGTGCCCTTCCTTGCCTGGAATCGAAGCTGCATATCAGAGGGAAAAAGGATCCACTAAACCACTCTATTATCTGAACCAAAGGAGGCCACATGGACCCATACCTTACCAGCAGGGAATGCAAGGGACATCCCAGACCTATTACGACCCCTATCCAACCACTTCCATGCCTTCTTGGGGTCCCCCTGCTCATCCTTCCTGGTCCACACCCCCTCCTTGGTTGGATCCATCTCTATATTATGCCCAACCAGCTGCTCATTCGTTTCACTGTTATGCTCTGCCACCGGCTCAGTGGAATGCACCTCATCAGGGGTGGAGGCCCCAGTACAACTCTCATCCTACTCCTTTTCCTCCAACACTTTCTCAATCGCAACCATCACCTCCTCCTCCACCAAGGCAGCCCCAAATGCCTACCCAACCACAACCCCATCCATATCCATCTAAAATATACACCCCCACTCAACTACCCGTACCACCATTTCCAAAACCATACAATGGAGTAGCTCAACCCAATTGCAAAGCTGACGGACAACATGTCCAAATGACTCCTCTTGAGCTCAATGATCTTCACCATAGCTCAGGAAGAGTGTTTCAAAATAGAGATTGTATTGACAACATTGAAGGACCAAAGGCAAAAGAAGATTCAAAAGAGGAGATCAAAGAACCATGGGCTGCACTTGATGAAGAGAAGAGATCAGAATCAGAGATCGAGAAAGCTTCCTCATGGTTACCATCAAACCCTCCATGTATTCAAGAGAAAAATCAACAAAATGAGGAAGATGTGAGGGTCATGATAGAAGGTGACACGAAGAATGATCCAGATCAGCAAAAGACCAAGGATATCAAAGCTATATTGAGATATGGTTCCAGACAGTCACTAAGTTGCAGCGGTACTCTCTTCCTCAGCTATGTTTGATCCCTTCAAAGTCAGATCATTTGGTCTCTGAAATCCTGATAGCTGTCAAAGCATGCATTTCAAGCCTCCACATCATCCTGTCTCTAATATCGATGTGCACATGGCTCCATTGGAAGTATTCTTATACTTGAAAAGAATTCTGTTTTTCAAGTAGGGTAGGGTAGAAAGAAAAGAGAAAGAAGAAAAAATGGAAAAATGGAAATAAGAGGAAAAATCTAAGGTGAAAACCTCCATGAGGCGCCCTAGTTGTTTTCAAAAAAAAACAAAAAAAGAAAAAAGAAAGAAGGACTAATCTCTGCAAAAAATTGTAGGTTCCAGTGAATACTTTGCAGGAAAAGAGGGGCACGCAAAACGAGGATAGGAGTCTGTACCAGGCTCCAGGACATCCCTTAGACACTCCCTCCATGGCCACTCACCTCTCCTTGGATTTGGTCACATTCAGGTCAAGATTTGGCTTTCTACAGGAAGTTCCAGGCATTTCTACAGGAAGTTTTGAAACATCTTGTAGAACCTTCGGACGAACCAAATTCAATTTTAAAAGGGAATTGGATGGTTGGAATCTGTTGGTTAGGCCTACAAGCACCCCTGTTTCCATCCCTCACCTTTCTCCATCATTGTTTCCACCTCATTGTGCTTCTACAGGAAGTTCTTGTAGAAATTAAAGGAAGCTAGAAATGGATTTCAAAAAGATAGTTTGGCGAACATGATAGCTTCCTAAAGGGTTCAAAAATCCTCCTGCGATCTTCAGACTCCTCCTCCATCATCTCCATGCTTGCATCACAGCCCAAGCTCAGTTTTTCTTTCCATGCAAAAACTTGTAGAATGCTTTGAAGAAAAAATACATAGAACATAATTTGTTTTTTCCCTATCTTGAAAACCGTGCATCCATTTGCAAAATTGTTATAGGGGTAGTTGTATAGGGACGATGGCAACATGCCCGAGCAATTTCATCCAATTCCAATGCACAGTTTCCAAGAAATCAGCCTCCATCACCTCTAGCCATTTTTTCATTTTCTCCCTATCCGTGCATCTGTTTCAAAACCTGTTTCATGGGGAGATGCATATGGGTGATAGTCACCTACCCAAGAAGTTTCAGCCGATGCCGATGCATGGTTTCCGAGAAATTGATCTCTGTAATCTTCAGCCATTTTCCATTTTTCTCGAAATCTGTGCATCCATTGATCGTAATTTTGCTATGGGAGGTGCATAATGATGATAGTAACATGCTCAACAAGTTTCATATCGATTCGGTCTATCATTCGGGAACAATGGTGAAAACAAGTTTCTGTCCTGTGAAAATTCAACATCAGCAGCTTGAGGCTGCAGATCTGAACGTGGAAGCCAGCTCCTCCAATGTGGATTCGACCAGAGGATACCTACACAAGAAAATAGCCATGAATCAGCATCCAATCCATCATGCAACCACAGAAACCAGTGCATGCAGCAAATGAAAGGCCACAACACCTCACAACAACCATTCGACCTCCAAGTATGTGATTAAAACTCGTTCCTCTATTACATAAATCTAATTTAAGAACTGCATGAACGAATGGAATGGTGGGATTAAGCCACAAATCTAGCAAGGTTAACCCGACATTGCCTTCTCTAGCGCTCAGCCGGAAGTCATGCAGTACACATGGACAGTTGACTCACGTGAAAACTAAAACAACCGGGAGTGTTGGCCGTTCAAACCTCAGTGAAATTGATGGTAGTGATTACAAGGGAAAAACATACAGTTCATGAACAACACTACTATCTGCATGTGGCCACGTACACCTGGACACTTCACTCCCTCACCACAAATCACGCAACAATTACAAAAATGCTCGGCTGACTCTCGCCACCCTCTGTTCAACTGCGGTCACAACTGGAGCACGCATCCACCACGTCCAGATCAGTTAACCAATGGTCCTCTGCAAGATTCCTGCCTCATTTCTCGAGATTTCTGCCATTTTTTAAAAAATTCCCACCTATCGGGCTCTACAGGAAGTGCAGTTTCATTCTACAGGAAGTCTTCTACAGGAAATGCAGAAAACAACCATGTAGAAAGAAAACCTGGGATTTTCGGCGAATTTCAAGCTCCAAACGAGGTAGGATCGGGGAAACTTCGTTGTGTATGATTTTTTGACACAAAATGGTGAATTGAACACGGAATTAAATTAAAAAAATAAGAGGAAAAGTCTGCTTGCACATTGAAAAAAGGTGAAAAGTCTGCTTGCATATTTTCTGAGTTCTACACAGTTCTTTTTTCCCTCTGCATTCGAAGTTTGGCTTCTTCTTTCTCACCTTCTTCTGAAAAGAGAGATGCAACCATAGGAACTAAGCCTGTGTGAAAGAATGAATTTGCAAGACTGTCCACTTTCTAGAAAAAAAAACTATGTTATTTGTTCTCTGATCTGTCAAAAAAATTGATTTCTTTTCAAAAACTAAGAAGCAAATTCAAGTTGGAAAAGTTTGAAGAGAGGAAAAATTGGAAGTTGTTGTTGTGAAAAACACGAAAATTCCAGGAGCAATAACAAGTTTACAAGAGGGGCAATGAGCTATCTTTTTAGAAGAAAACACGGGTTTTTGCAAAATTTCTGGCTTCAAGAGAAGAAGAAAACAAACAGTTTTATTTGTTGCATGTTTATGCAAAAGAAGCGATGCAATTCTAGGAAAGAATCAGGCCTGAAGAATGTGAAAAAAACCAATGATGAGGGAGCACAAATCATTCAAGCAGAGGGCAAAACAAAGGAAGAATAGAAAAGAAAAAGACTACAGTAGAGAAGGCAGAGGCTAAAGAAGATGAGAAGAAAGCCAAAACAGAGCGTGAGGAAGTACGCTAATAGAGGCAGAGAAGACAAAAGAAGAGAAAAAAAGGAGGAAGAACTACATCCAATAAAGAATACCAAAACAGTTGAAACAATTTCTACAGGAAGCATGAAAACTATTTCTACAGGAAGCCAGAAAAGAGTTAGCACAAGAATTTCTATAGGAAGTATAGAAACAGAGGAACAAAAGGAAAAAATCGCCTGAGATTTTAGTGAGGGAGGCAGTAGCTGTGCTGGCCACTCTAAGCACATCTCCAAAGCAGAAAGAGAAGTGAAAGAGGGAGCCTTCCTTGTATTTTAAGGCAAGAAGGAGCATGCAGATAAAAACTGGCAGACCCCAGCCACCGTCAAAAGAGCCAATCACGATTGTAGACACCCTAGCTACACAAAAGGAGAGGTCTCCCTCCAAGGCATCCATCACCTATGAACGAGGAAGCCCAAAGACATCCACTTGGAGAGAAAGAATGAAAATGTTGGACACAACAGCCTCTCTATAGGATGCTCAGACAGTTCTACAGGAAGCTGAGAATTCTCTAGGAAAAGGAGCAGGCAGTGGGAAGAAGCAGAGAGAAAAGCATGGTTTCATGACCAAGAAGAGGACATCAATTCAGAAGCTTGGCATGATAGGGAGGCCACCAAGGCCATCAAAGATGAGGAGATAGATTGGTTGCTCATAGGATGAGCAACACTTTCAGTAGGGGGGTGATGATGAGCCCCAAAAATGGATAATTATATGGGCTCATTCAACCTCCTAATTCGACTTAATCCACCATTCTCATTAGTTTATTGCATGTTTTTTATTATATTTATGCTAATAGAGTGAATTAGGTTAGTCATTATGCCAAGTCTAATGGGTGCTTTGTGCAGATTTTTAGTCAATTTTGACACAAAATCAAAGGTTTTAATGAGCACTTGGTAGCCAAATTCGTGGAAGAACAAGGGAGAGGATTTGTAGGAAGGTGTCCCATTCATTTATGGGCCCTTACCTCGAATTCTTGTTAAAATTGGCAACCAGGGAAAAACTTCATGTGGGTCATCTTATTCATGGCTAATAATATTTTTATTAGATTCCTCTCGTCGAGAGGTGTAGGATTGATATAAAGATCATCCAATTCCGATAAGTATTCATGGAGATATGAATTTATTTTGATTATGGAATTATTATCAAGTCGACCTACAACTCATGTAGGCTCAGAAGCCCAACAGTTGCATCTATTCACCCACCAACGTTGTGTATAAATATAAGAGGACTTTTCCTCATTTGGACTCACTCATCTCATCACATCTCTCTCTCTCTAATGCACAGATATGAGTCTCTTCTCTACTGCGCTGAAATGGGTCTCTCTCTCTCACACATGTGAAGCTGGAAGCTGTTCAATTTGAAGCTGCAACTGCAGAAGTAAAGATTGACTTACGTGGCCTAGAAGATCTCCTCTTTGGAACTGCGTTGTAGGTTCATCTGAACCTCCTTTGAAAGCCGCAACTTTTGGTGGTGGAATGAAGTCAATCCGACGAACGGTTTGCAAGATATCAACTGCCCTAGTTTGAAGCCGGAAACTGCTTAAACTGAAGCTGCAACTACAGAAGTGAAGATTGACTTGCGTGGCCTAGAAGATCTCCTCTTTGGAACTGTGCTGTAGGTTGATCTGAACCTCCTCAGCTGAAACTTTTGGTGGTGGAATGAAGTCAATCCGACTGTCGGTTTGTGAGATATGGTCTGCCCTAGTTTGATAATGAAGTCGCTAATGCTGATGCTACTGATCTAGGGTTTGCTACTGTTGATATGAATCAGATTTATTGTACTATTTCTCTCTGCTGAATTATTGAAGATAAAAGAAGATTTGATCAAAGGGTTTCCCCACACATTGTGGGGTTTGTCCCTCGCTAGCCGCCACATCTTGTGTCTCTTGTCTTGGCTTGTTTTCTGTCGATCGTTTAACGTTCTATCTGCACTTTACTTTATGTACATGTGATTGCTAATCGGTGGAATATAATAAGAAAAAGAAGTAAACTGTTATAAGCATAGAACATACCATAACTTAACATGGTATCGGAGCTGAGGTGAAGACAAAGCCCGAGCAAGAGCAAGAGCAATCATTGAAGAGAATATTGGCAAGGCTATCTTAAAAGAACAATGGGGTCATCAAAACTCTTTCATGCCGAAGACAAGCTTCGTGAGAAAGCTGACTATCACGGATGGAAGATGTCTATCGATCTAACCCTTGAGAATAAAGGAGTGTTGGAGGCAATATTATTGAGCCTCCATCAAATGCATCCGCTGCTGCCTGGAACAAATGGAAAAATGGAGAAGTCAAAACAATAGAAGATCATCCGGGACTCTATCAACAAGCACTTGGTGGCCTACATCTCTGAATTGGACACATCCAAGGAAATCTACAATAGACTGGTGAGTTTATTTAAAGTTAATGATGCAAATCAAGTTTTGTTTCTTAGAAATAAGCTGAGGGAAATCAAGAAGGGTAAAGATGAAAGTATGCAAGCATACTTCTTAAGAATCACTGAGATCAAGAACGATCTCCTATCTATTGGGGAAACTATTACTGACAGAGAAATGGCACTCACAACTCTTGGAGGATTGCCATTTGAATGGTATGTGTTCAGGACTACTCTTTTGAACTATAATTTAATTCCTGGTTTTGAGGAATTAATGGCTAGATGCATTCAAGAAGAAACAAGGGAAGAAGTGCAAGAAATGCCCATGCCTAAAGGTCCTCCTACTACCTTTTCTTCTCATGCAAAGAAAAGAAATAATTCTGGGACTAAATCAAAAGGAAAGGCTGGACCTAAGGCTAGAAGAAAATGACAATGTTACATTTGCAATAAAGCAAGTCTCTATGTATGAGATCATGAGCATCATGATGAATGAGATCATGGACATAAAGGGCAACATGAGATCATGGACATATAGGATAGCATGATGATGATGCACACTGGTTTGAGTAGCATTTGGATGGATAAAATCATGGACATGGGCAGCATGATGATAATCATGATTAGAGAAGCATGGTACAGTATGCAGTGGTGCAACTCGAAATCCCTCTGATGGCAATCAAAGGAATGACAAATTCAACAGCAAAGGTAAGAGGATAGCTGGGAATCAAGGAAGAGGACAAGCATTCAAGAAGGCTAGAAATTCTAGGATGTATTAAATGCACCTGACCTCAAAAGGAACCTAGTGTCCATCTTGGAAATGGAAGACAGAGGCTACAAGGTAACCTTCAGCAATGGCAAGGTATGTATATGGAAAAATAATGTTAAAGATGCCTTTACTCTTGGGTTTAGTGTTGATTCATTATATCAGGTCGATGGAAGTCCGCTAGGTGTCATGTCTTGTGACACAACTCTTTAGTCCGAACTTTGGCATCAGAGGTTTTCCCACCTTCATTACAAAGCTCTACCCGATGTAAGACAGATGGTAACAGGGATGCCTGAATTCCAAGTAGAGAAAGAAGGTGTATGTCCGGGATGTGCCAAAGGAAATCTCAAAAGGGGACCATTCCCCTTAAGCCAAAGCAAGACCTCTGATATATTACAGTTGGTTCACTGAGGAATACCTAAGGTTGGCATTAAGAGGGAGACTACTACACCACATACTCCTGAGTAGAATAGTGTGGTGGGAAGGAAGAACAACACAATTATGGAAGCTGTTCGAGCCATGCTACATGATCAAAGTTTTCCTAAGTTTCTATGGGCTGAAGCTGCAAACATTGCCGTATATGTACAAAATCGATGCCCTCATCAAGAATTGGGTTCCAAGACTCCTGAAGAAAAGTTCACTGGTAAGAAACCTAATGTTTCTCATTTCAGAATTTTTGGAAGCCCTGTATACTTTCATGTGCCGAAAGAGAAAATAAATAAATTGGAGCATCTGGAAAGAAGGGAATTTTTGTGGGCTATGGTAAAAATACTAAAGGCTATAGAATCTATGTAACCGGTCAAAGGGAAGTCGTAATTACTCATGATGTCACCTTTGACGAAGATATGGCTCTCAGCAAGGTGAACAATCTTCCGAATTTGAGGAGCTCTCAAGAAGCCGACAGCAGGGAACCGAAAGAAAAGGCTAATGAATCAATGCTTGATGTAGAAGAACCCATGGATCCGATTGATCCTCCTCCATATGAGCCTTCCTCTTCTAGGAAGAGGCCTTCATGGCTTAAGGGGTTACTTGATGATGCTAAAGGACATGCTGCACCCCGAGGAACCTTTCGTGAAGGTAAGAAACCTAATAGGTATCAAGGATAACTGATCATCATGAGCACGATCATACAAAATGAGCCTTCGTCATTCTCAGATGCCGTCAAGCATCAAGTATGTAAGGATGCTATGACCAAAGAATATGAGTCTATCATAAAGAATGATGTTTGGGAAGTAGTTCCCAGACCCCAGGACAAGACTGTTGTTACTTCCAAATGGCTTTACAAGATAAAGCATGCAGCAGATCGAAGCACGGAAAAGTATAATGCTCGTTTTGTTGCTCATGGTTTCTCCCAGAAGGAAGGTATAGACTATGATGAGATATTTGCACATGTTGCCAGATATACGACCATCCACTCGATCATAGCCCTTGCCACTTCACAAGGATGGAACCTACATGAGATGGATGTCAAGACTGCGTTCTTGCACGGTTTTATCAAAGAAGAGGTCTATGGGAGCAACCCGAAGGATTTGAGATTTATGATTGAAAATCTCATGTATGCAGGTTGAAGAAGGCTCTCTATGGGCTGAAGCAAGCACCCTGAGCATGGTATGAGAGGATCGATAGCTACTTGATGAAGTTGGGATTCACTAGGAGTGAAGCCGATCCTAACCTTTACTTTAAGGTTGAAGATGACAAGCCTATCATACTGGTGTTGCATGTGGATGACCTCTTTCTACAGGTGCAAACGCTCTCATTCACAAATGTAAGAGGGAGATGGCTTCTGAATTTGAAATGAAGGACCAAGGACTTGAAGTGTGGCAGAAGCCAAGGGAAATTTTCCTATCTCAAGGAAAATAAGTGGTAAAGATATTGGAAAGATTCGGTATAATGGAATGCAAGCCTGTGACTACCTCAAGGATCTTAACTTTTAAAATTTATATAGTAGTGATGTCGGACCAGACTTTGGAAATGCCTCTGAGTTTCAAAAACTCATTCGCATTGATGTTCTTGGTGAACCTCCGTTCGAACATATGTTTTGCAGTTAGCATTGTGAGCTCATATTTGGTTGAGCCTCACTGAATTGATGCCAGGAATCTTCTGAGATGTCTTCAGGACACAATCTCTCATGGATTAAGATACACTGCCGGAGATGTGAGACTACTTGGATATACTGATGTTGATTGGACAGGCAGTGTGGTGGACCGTAAGAGCACTTCCGGGTGTTGTTTCACCTTGGGATCTTCTTCGATATCATGGATGAGCAGGAAGCAGAATTTGGTGGCTTTGAGCACCACAAAAGCAGGATATATTGTTGCTAGCATGACCTCGTGTGAGGCAGTCTGGTTGTGAAAGCTCTTCAGTGAGTTGTTTGGATTTACATTGGATACCACTGTGATTCTCTATAACAACCAGAGGTGGGATTCGATCATTGAGGAATCCCATATTCGTCGATTGCTCCAGCAGATATACATCATCTGGGATATGGTAATTTGATGAGCAAGGATGCTCCACCACATTAAGATGATGTACAGGTTGATACACCTTGTCAAAGCCCCGAGGAAAGATCTAATCTGAGATTTTCCCAAACGACCTGGAGTCGGCAAGAAACCCTTGTAAAAGGGTCCTGCATGTTGCATACATTGAGCTCTGGGAGCTCTAAGGGCTTGCGGTTATTATTGGAGCAACATATTACCACAGGGTGACTCACCCTCCCCTGGTGGTGCGCACTGGAACAAGATGATTCGCTCTCTTGTGGGACAAGATGATTCACTCTCTTGTGGAACAGGATGACTCGCTCTCCTGTGTAGCAGGATGATTAGTTATCCTGTGAGGCCTGGATTGATGTGTTCTCCATGGTAGTCGGATTGATGTGTTCTCCATGGAAATTGTAGCAGGATTGATGTGTTCTCCTATGAGGCCTGGATTGATGTGTTCTCGATGGCAATTGTAGCAGGATTGATGTGTTCTCCTGTGAGGCCTGGATTGATGTGTTCTCCATGGCAATTGTAGCAGGATTGATGTGTTCTCCTGTGAGGACAGGATTGATTAGTTCTCCTGTCGAGGCATCCTACCCATGTAGTCTGGGACTCATGGGAAGTACCTCTCATCTGATCAATGAGCAGGGAAATGAAGTTAGGGACCATAGTAGTACCGATGGACACATCATTTTAACTACCGTACTCCCTACGCTAGGATGACCTCCATTGATATGGGATCAATGATACTGGTTTGGGACCAGTGGTAGGAGTTGTACCATACTATGACGTTGACTTCGGGTTGGTTGAGACTGTTCTGGGATCAGTGGTACATACTCTGAGACTGACTTTGAGTCAGTGGAGGATGATATTGGTCTGGGACCATTGGAGTTGTACTCACTATGACGCTGACTTTGGGTTGGTTGAGACTAGTCTAAGACTAGTGGTACATACTCTGAGACTGACTTTGAGTCAGTATGATACATCCTCGATCATTTCTTCTTCTTCATAATTCAGACAAAAGCAGAGTAGAACAGAACAATGCAAGAGCAGAGCAGAACAGAAAAAAATAGTATAGATCAGTGCAGGGCAGAACAAGACAAAGCAGAACAGGCAAAATAGAGCAGAGCAGGGCAAGGGTCAGGCTGTACAAGGCAGTGCATTTGATGGATGAATAGTAACGACCGATAGAAAGATTGCAGATGAAGTTCTCCATGGTTGAGAGGGAGTGTTAAAATTGGCAACCAGGGCAAAACTTCATGTGGGCCATCTTATTCATGGCTAATAATATTTTTATTAGATTCCTCTCGTCGAGAGGTGTAGGATTGATATAAAGATCATCCAATTCTGATAAGTATTCATGGAGATATGAATTTATTTTGATTATGGAATTATTATCAAGCTGACCTATAACTCATGTAGGCTCAGAAGCCCAACAGTCACATCTATTCACCCACCAACGTTGTGTATAAATATAAGAGGACTTTTCCTCATTTGGACTCACTCATCTCATCACATCTCTGTTATAGACATTTTTATGCCTAACAGCATGAAGCATGAAATGTCGATAATCTGAGGGATCCAAAGTCCCTAAACATGTTGTTCCTACCCCTAGAGGAACAAGGTCAGCAAACCATAGCACTGAAAATCAGTTCTCCACCTAAAAACACTCAAAAACAAGCTATTTATGGATCATGTCAGCTGCTCCACTGAGCATCTGCGCTGAATGTCAACTGCTCCACTCTGTACCTATGCTGAATGTCAAAAGCAATGAAGGCTACCTGCGCTGGGCGAGATTGGCCAAGTGGCACAGTCATTCTGCAAGGTGTCAAATGCCCAGGAAGCTTCCAAAATGACACTTGGATCAGGGAATTCGCCTTGTGATGAGTAAGAGGATCTAGATCTCCAAGTGGAAGCAAGACACTCCAAGTGGACTCAAGAACTGATATATAACTGAAGTGGGAGAGGACACTAGTCAGCTTCATGCCAACCTCAAGCTGACTCATCCTTTCTCCAAATATCCTATATATAGAGCTCTCTCATGAGGTCTACGGGAGGCTGGAATTTTGTGAATGTAAGGAAGTGCTGTTGGTTTGTGCATAGAACTATTGGGTGATTGCTTTGAAGGAGGTGAAGAGGAGATTTCTTTCTGCTGGGAGGTGTTGCTGGATTGGGCCTCTTATGGTTGTAACACTCTCGGAACTTTACTTCTTCCATTAATAAAGCATTTGAGGTTCTTCTATATGCATGTGTCTTTGTGGCGTATTGATGCTTGTATATTTGATTTATTCTAATCCTTGAATCAATTATGGATGTATGCTTCTTGTAGTTTCCCTTTCTTGTGCTTTTGCAGGATCTTTGTGTAGCTGGGCCAGTGAAAGAGCAAGGAGCTGGGAGCAAGCAGCAAGGAGAGAAGATTGGATCAAACATTAGCGGAAGACAACGGTTAGTGGATCTCTTTCTCCCCTCTCTTACATCTCATAAAGAAGTAATCTTGAATAGCTTTGCATTCGGTCATTGCTAAGGTAATATCACCCTTAGAGTGGGATAGGGTCATTCCGTATTGGATACTTTTCCCAACAACAAATTGACGACTCCGCTGGGGATCGTATCTTGTTGGTTGTTTGTGTTTTTTGCTATTCATTTCATAAACAAAGGGAGTACCGAATCGAACTGTGTTTGAATCTTTCAAATGCAAAGTAGAGGGCAGCTACTCTAGCTCAGTTTCTGGGCAAGTTTATGATTTGAAGAGCTGATCCACAAGGACTCTAATAAACTCTTAGTGATAGCTTTTCATCCTCCTTGTCATCCCTTAGTGTGTCCTTGACTGATAGCTTCTGATTTGAGCAAAAAATGTGAATTTTTGAGCAATCTGTGACCCGGAAACCAAGAGAAACGAAAGTTTCGTTCTTCAGTGCAGGCTGTACAAAGGTTGTCTACATTTCAGCGCAGTTCCCGAAGGGGCTACCTGTGCTAAAGGTCAAACAGACAGTGTCCCACCTGTGCTGGACCAGTCTTGCTTTGTGCTACTGGGGTTTCCTGCTGTGTCTTGCCCTGTTTTCACTCTTGTTTTTGCTGCCTGTTACCAGTCAATGTGCCTATCTGAAACCAACTTTCCTTGTCACTATTCCGCCTCGGTTGTATAAAGAAACTGTGTTTGTTCTTTGTGTATTTCTTATATCATTTACAGTTTCCCATAACGAAAGTGAACTAGTCTTGCTGTGACCTCTTAGATCTAGACCTGTGATAAAGTGTCGTTTTGATCTTAAGAGTTAGTTTGTTTGCTGTTCATAGCTGATTGAACTTTTGCTTTCGTCATTTGGTTTGAGTTTATATATTTCTAGTGTCGAAACAAGTAAATCTTAAGGTGTCTTTTGATTGTGGACGAACTTGTTTGCTTTCACTTGAAATTGAATTCAAAGTTATACAACAGCTTTCTTTTTGTGTCGCACAAACATTAAGAAAAGGAAAAGAAATACCTGCATCTTTGCATTTTGCATATAAGTTTGTATGTTGATTTAGGGAAAAAGTGCATTAGCGAGTGCTCTTTGATCTGTGTGAAAAGATTTTGTCTCTCTTTTCCCTCAGTATTTAAGATTTTCATAAGTCGAAAAGATTGAAAAAGCTTGCTTCTCATCTTAGACTGCATTTAGGAATTTGTATCAATACATCTCGTGGTGAACCTTGAAAGGCAAACTTTAAAAAGATCAACTTAAAATATATTGAATGAACCTAACAATGCTTTGAAACATAACGCAAACATCTAGAGGTCTAAGCTAGAGACGTGTTTCGGCGTCGTTAAACGTAGTGACTGTCGATCTCGACGAAGGTGGGTGATTCCTCCTGAGAGTCGGTGGCACTAATACGGACTTGTGCTCCCACGTACCGTCACGTATATATTGGGAGACCCCTATAGGAATAAAGCCTTTATCCATAGGAAACCGTTTCGGCCGCCCTACTGATCGCAATGCAGTGAACACAGCATTCACGAAGATCGACCACCCGTACCGTAAAACGTATTCTGTGGTTTTGCGAAAGGTTTGGCACATCCTCTGCCTAGATCTCCAGAGTAGTTTCTTTTGGCCTTTTTCAAACTCTATAACTGAAAAATTCCAATCGAGCATTTGTCACTTCGGGCTCGTTAATACATCGAAGGAGACTAGAGTCATCTTTAGCTTTTTCTCGACTCTTAAAAAGTGAAAAAGCAAGTTGTGTCTAAAAGCGTCTAATAAAATTCATTCAATTCGGAAAGCATAAATTTCCCCTTTTAATATTTTAGTTGATCGAGTAATCCGCAATCGTGGAAGAAAGTCAATTGAAACCCCGTCATTCGCGGAGGCTTACGAGTCAACCATCTTTGTCCCCGGAATCGAAAACAGTACGGGCAAAGCGAACTCGTTTAACCGGTTCAAAATCTCCTTTGAAAGTTAGAACAAGTGTTCCAACTACATCTGAGGTTCCGGTTACTCCTAACATTTCTGGAAACCCTGCCTCTATAGAAGAAGTTCAACAGCCACATAAGGACAGTAATACTGATCCTAGTCTGGGGGAAAATACTTGTGTAACTGAACCAGTTCCATCTGTAACCGGTCCAGAAAGTTTTGTTCCTCAAACAACTGTCGCTGTCAAAGCAACCACTTCTTCGGCACCAGAAATATTTTACGGACCTGACGGTCTCCCTCTTCCACCGGGTTTGATTGCGATAGAGGAAATTGCAGAGGATCCGCAAGCAAGTACTCCAACCCATTTTGGAGTAGGGGTCACTCTCTTTCCTTCATCAGAGGTTAATCCACCACAAGTGGAAGTCCCTGTAGAATCGCTAGGCAATCTATTGGATAGACTTAAAATGTTTGAACAACCGTCATCATCTAGGACTGTGTCAAATGACACAGCGACAGCAGAAGCCCCTGCCGTCACTCCAACGATGTTTGCCGGCATACCAGCTGTCCCAACTAACTCTCAACAGCTAGAAGGAGTCCACCAAGGGACTATTTCGACAGTATGGTCTGTTCCAGTTTGTTCATTCGGAGTAATACCCGGTAATTCTTATGTTGAAACTCGACAGATTGACCCTCATGGAGGTCAATTTGGGCCATCTAGTCCTCAAGGACTAACAATCCCTCTGAGTTCTGGATTGCTACCATATGGGGGGCAGTATGCCCTTTCATTACCTCCTCCGGGAGGATATCCATATGGCAGTTCTCAACAGTATTCAGGTTATACTCGAATTGCATCAAGTAGTTGGGTACCTATGCTACCTCAACAACCAAGGATTGTGTATTCTATGCAACAGTGTGTACCTGTGACGAACATCCCAACCACACCGGCTATTGTAACTGTGTCGCAAGTTCAAGCGATGCCTGTTACATGTCAACCTCTGATTTCTCAGGTTGTAATGCAACAGTTGCTTGACCATGGGTCACAACCACAATCGCCAACTGGTGGGATGACACAAGTACAAACGGGTACAATTACCCCACACCTTGGTCCAATGGTTAGCATGGTGCAACAGAACATGGCGTCACAACCATGGCTTGTACAATACCAACAACCGCAGTTCCAGCAAGTGTACCAAGGTTCTGAGCAGCAGATCTTTGCGAATAGTGGACAACCGTATATCCAAAATGGTCAAAACCAACCACTTTACAGTGGTCAAGTCCACCAACCGTATCAGTCATACCAACGTCAATTACATTATGCTGGTATGCAAAGGCCCACTGCTCAAGCGATTCCATCGTACCCTGGTTACACTTCGCCTAACCTGAATCAACAGTTACCATTCGTGGCAACTTTAGAGTTACCCGATTTACACCGGTTAACAAACGATTCGATTGTTTATGCCCCTTGGTGGCCAGCGATTCCTCATAAACTTCCATCTGAAATTCCTAAATTCAATGGAAATCCAGGTGAAGACCCGTCGAATCACGTGATGACTTTTCATCTATGGTGTTCGTCGAACACCCTTAACGATGATTCGATAAGGCTTCACCTTTTTCAGAGGACATTGACAGGTCCAGCGGCTAAATGGTATATTGAATTGCCAAGAGCCTCTTTCGACAACTTTAGTTCCCTAGCCACGACTTTCTTAACCCACTTTCAATTACCGATAAGGTATGAAACAGGAACAGAAATATTAACCAACTTCAAACAGACAACTGCTACCCATATATCTGATCATATACATGAGTGGCGTCGTTGTCGTAGGATGGTGAAAACATATGTTCCCGATCAGCTATTAGCGGAATGGTTTATAAAGTCGTTACTTCCGGCTATTACGGAAGATGTGGCCAAGGGGGGAGTCGTAACAGAGGAGCAAGTTATTGCTCGTGCACAATATTTGGACTTAGTTTATACTCAGTCTGGCACACTCTATGACAAAATACCTGATGCTCCTAGACCAGAGTTTTCAATCCCTCCCCCTCCTAAATCAAATAGTGACTCTCATGCCGGTGATGGCGTGATTGGCACAGCAAACACGAAATCGATAAAGGCTTCGTCAAAGAAAGCCCGTAAGAATTCGGATCAAAATGCAAAAGAAGAAATTCTTGCTTCGGAAGTAAATGTCGTATCAGAAGATAAAGGCAATGAAACCAATCAACCAGGAAGCAAGAAGAAACAAAACGAAGGGAAGAAGAAGAAACAGGGTGAATCATCCCCTGGAAAAAATTCTTCAAACCCTCCTGGCAAAGGGAAACAAAATTATCCATGTCTAATATGTGATGATAAGGATCATAACACAAAGAATTGCCCATTCAAAGCTGAGTTAAAGAGGTTCTTTAAAAGTTCCCAAACATCAGCTGTGTTAACTGATCCATTTCCCAAACCAGGTCAAAATCTGGTTGATAGTGGAAATGCTTCCCCGTCACAAGTTCTTATGTTGTCGGTTTCGAAACAGCAGAATGATGCTTTGATTTCGACAAGGAACAAAGATTATGGGAATCCTCAGGTGTCGAACGAAAAAGGTAAAGATCAACCAAGTAGTTCGACAACAACTTCGACAGAAGTTGTAACGCCCACCATCCCTGAATTAACAATAAAACCGCTGAAAGGTGTGGTACACAAGTCGACATTTAATGCTCGCGCCAGAGCGGCGCAGCATTATAACATAGTGGAAGATTTGGCCCAATCGCCATCCGCTATGTCGACTCTTGAGGTGCTACAAAATTATCCAACCCAAAGGCAGGCGTTGTTATCGGCAATTGGTGGGGTTGATCCTAAGGATTCCAATCTTGTATCCTTTGATCACAAGGGATATGATCCTCAGTTACCAGCTCAGCTAGCTTTCCTTATTCAAGTGAAAGCACTCAACAAAACTGTTCACAGAACGATAATTGATGAGGGAGCCTCGACATGTATTATGTCAATGAGTTGCTATAAAACTTTAGGATCTCCAACCTTGTCGTGATCTTCGACGACATTAAAAGCCTTCGACGGAAGGACTTATACCCCTTACGGTATCCTTAATAACTTGAAAGTTGAACTAGGAGGAAAGACAATAGAAATTGATGTAGAAGTCATTGATGGAAATCTTGACTATAACATCCTACTGGGTAGACCATGGATTTATGCCATGGCAACTGTCGTGTCGACTTATTTTAGGAAGATCGCATTCCCGTTTGAAGGAGGGATTACGATCGTCGACCAACAGAATTTCCTCCCTAATGGTTCGCAAGTTATAGGAAGCATTCCCATGATCCATGAAAGCAACCATTCGATTCAAGATATCGGAGTAGGATTATTGAAAGACACCACATTGATGGGAACTTTCGCGCTACCACCTCCTATTTATACAGGAAATGTACCATTTGTAGCGACCTGCAACATGATATCTTCCATGAAGGTCAACATGGATCATTCAATGGTTTTGCCCCCAATCCCTTTAGAAATATTGTAGCAATCAATGTTTCAAGCACGGGAGGCGAGCCCAAATCAACGCTCGTCAAGTGTTTGGGTAGATATATCTAGAGAATATGGAACCCCATTAGATCCTTGGTCGAAAGTACATGGGACTGACGAAGGAATCTTACAATCAATGATGATTGAGGGGGCACCATGGAATGATCACCACCATCGTTCCCTTCTTCCGGAATATGAAGAAGATACTCAAAGTGACCTTTATCACGCTTCAGTTTTTGAATTCCTAACAAATACTGTAAACACGGTGGATTCCGAGCAAAACCTATCCAATATTGAAGAGACTATAGCCATAAATATCTCGACTAAAACAGATGTTGTAGAGAATATTTATGTCGGCAAAGGTTGTTCCCCTTCAGAACTGGAAATATATAACGCTCTTTTTTCGCGAATTTAGAGATGTCTTTGCTTGGTCATATGATGAAATGCCAGGCATTGACTCGAGTATCATTGAACATGAAATTAAAATGTATCCTGATGTCAAACCAATAAGACAACGGCTTCGGCAAGTGCACCCGAAGAAAGCCGCTGCCATTAAGGCGGAAGTTGAAAAACTCCTCCATGCTGGATTCATCTACCCGGTTCCTCTAACCGATTGGGTATCGAATATTGTCCCTGTTATGAAGAAACAAGGGACGATTAGAGTGTGTGTCGATTATAGGGATGTAAACCAAGCTTGTCTGAAGGACAACTACCCTACACCCTTCATCGACCAGATAATTGATGAATGCGCCGGATGTGAAATCTTTTCATTTATGGATGGATTTTTCGGGTATAATCAAATAAATATCTGCCCACAGGACCAGTCAAAGACTGCATTTATTTGTCCGTGGGGCACATTCGCTTATCGAAAATTACCTTTTGGTTTAAAGAACGCAGGGGCGACATTTCAGAGGGCAATGAATTATGCCTTCCATGACATCAAGAACATTGTTCAACCTTATCTCGACGATCTTCCGGCTCATTCGCGAAAGCGGACTGATCATCCGCAGCATTTAAGAGCGATATTTCTACGTTGCCGACACTACAAGATAAGACTCAATCTGCACAAATGTGTGTTTTGCGTCGGTTCGGTCATTTACTTGGCTTTGTAGTCTCTAAGGATGGGATTCGTCTCAACCCCTGTAAGGTTCAGGCAATCATTAATTTGCCTCCAGCTTCAAATTTGCTTCAGATTCAGAAACTCCAAGGGAAAGCAAACTTTCTGAGGAGGTTCATTCCAAATTACGCAGAACTTGCTAAGGGTTATACCCATCTTTTGAAAAAGGAAGTACCTTTTATCTGGGACCAGGTGGCGCAAGCTTCCTTTGATGCTCTGAAAGAATGTCTAGTAAAAGCATCATTAATGTACGCCCCGGACTATCAAAGAGATTTTAACCTGTATCTGGCTGCAGCAGATACGACCATTGCAATGGTTTTAGTTCAAGAAGTCGATGGAATTGAACATCCTATCTATTATTTAAGTAAAAACTTAAATGACACAGAAAGTAAATATTCCTATGTAGAAAAATTAGCGCTTGCAGCTGTTCAAGCGATTCAAAGGTTTCGACATTATGTCCTCTTTCGGAAAACTACCATCTTGTCAGATTGCAACCCCATGACTTATATACTGTCGCGACAGTTGCTGGGGGGCAAATATTCAAAATGGATAGCGATCCTTCAAGAGTTTGATCTGGAATTTGTAAAATCCAAATCAAAGAAGGCCCTAGTTTTCGCAGAATTATTGTGCGATCTCCCATCATCGTCCAACGATGAAACATCGGAAGAGTCAATCGTGGACGAAAGTTTGTTTCTGATATCTGTAAGCGATGAGTGGTATGGATATATCATAGTTTATCTCCAAACCCAAAAGTTCAGGCCTAACACCTCTCGCTCCGAACAAAAACGTGTACGATACCAAGCAAAAGACTACATGATCGTCGGTGATGCACTTTACCGTCATGGTGTCGATACAGTTCAGAGGAGGTGCCTTACCCATGGGGAGGCCGAAAAAGCCCTGAATGATTGTCATTCAGGCGTGTGTGGGGGGCATCAGTCTGGATATGCAACAGCACAAAGAATCTTACGAGCAGGATACTTCTGGCCAACCATGTTCAAAGATTGCATAACCGCAGTCAGAAGTTGCCATGCTTGTCAAATCTTTGATAGCAAAACCAAACGACCACCCGCACCTTTACATCCGATAGTTGCTGTTGGGCCCTTCGCCAAGTGGGGCATCGATTTCATGCAATGTAACCCCACCTCGACCGGGGGGCATGGGTATATTATAGTCGCTGTTGACTATTTTACCAAATGGGCCGAGGCGATGCCTACATTGGATAACACTGGTGAAACAGCTGCCCTTTTCTTTTTCAATCATGTAGTCGCCAGGTTCGGCGTACCACAAGCTATAGTTACAGATCATGGGTCACATTTTCGCAATCACATGATGGTCGAATTAGCTGCCAAGCTAGGGCTATCTCACGACAGCTCTACCCCATATTATCCGCAAGCCAACGGACAAGTTGAGGCAATCAACAAAGTCCTAAAGCGTATGTTGCAAAGGATGATTGGGGTTCATAAAAGAAGGTGGCACCTAATCCTGTACTCAGCTTTGTGGGCTTACCGGACCTCGGTAAAGAACGCAACCGGGTTCACACCTTTTCAACTGGTGTATGGCCTGGAAGCAGTCTTGCCAATCCAGTGCGAAATTTCGTCGCTTAAACTCGCAATCGATCTTCTCCCCAGAACCTCAGAAGAAGAGGCTCGTTTCTTGGAATTAATCCAGTTGGATGAAACCCGCCGTGACGCCGCTTTGGCTAACGAAGCTCATAAGAAACGAGTCAAGGCTCAGTTCGACAAAAAATTCAAACCCTGTGTCTTCTCAGAAGGTGATTTGGTCTTGCTTTATGATCAAGAATCCGATAAGTTGGGAGTAGGTAAATTCAAGTCCTTATGGATGGGCCCCTATATTGTTAAAAGGGTGTTAGCAAAAGGAGCCTACGAGTTAATGGATTACGATGGAATTCCACTGGCGCAGCCCCGCAACGGGTTGTACCTCAAGCGTTACTATGCTTAAATAGTAACCCGCATGCTTTTGTTGTATTTTGTTTTCGCTAAAATTTTTGTTCTGGTCCAGTGATCCGCCTTTTTTCGTTCGTTGCAGATGTCAAACCTTATGGAGAAATGTGTTGGATATGCCGACGGAGCGAGTCGTAGTTCGCGGAACCTATCCTCCGCAGCCTGGGCCATTTTTGATCCAAGCGGCGAGTTAGTAAGTTTCAGAGGTGTATGTATTGGGCAATGAACGAATAACATCGCTGAGTATAGCGCGTTAATAGAACTACTCTCTGATGCCATCACACGTGGCATACGCCGACTAATTGTCAGGCTAGACTCACAGCTCGTAATACTACAACTCAATGGTATATATTCTGTTCGCAATCCAGCTATTTATCGCATGTTCCTAAGGGTTAAGATCTTGGAAAGACGATTTGATTCAATTCAATATCAACATATTTCAAGAAACTTAAACACATTAACTGACTCATTAGCAAACTATGTGTTAGATAGACATTTGCAACATTTATAAAAAGGACACATCATAAAAAATTGTACATATGGATCATGTAAATCAACCAGAATAAAACCCGAAAATCAAAATATATAAGCTGTTTATATAAGTTCATACATAATGTTCTGTAACCAAGACAAAATTGGTCATATGACCTAAAAACTCAAAAAGATGCTAGGGGGCACCCTAGCCTAGTGGTGCTCATGATAGTACGTCACGGCCTGTGCGATCATGCGCAAGAGACGTGTCCATCGTCTAGGCACACCGATGGTATGCCGCTGCAGCTGTAAAGGTAACTCGTCAATCTGTACATCCAGAAGGCCACGAGTAAGGCTCTCAACCTGCTCCTGCACAGCTGTAAGGGTCTCAGTGTCGTCAAGATCGCGAATAACAACTCTCCTGACAGGCTCCCCTGCCGGGGCAGCAACTGGCGATCTCGGACGAACTGCGGGACGAACAGGACCAATATCTGCATGCACCCAAGAGTACAATTAAAAGTCTTGATAGAATAAAGCACAGCAACATTATGAATAAGAACAGTAAACAGTATTATGGTCAAAGAGCTTACCAATGGCACCCCACTGCTCGCCATCCGGTAGCACCAAATCCGGATCACCTCGGAAATCCATACCCACATATGGATACTCAGAAAACGCCATCTCCTGGCACTCGAACCACCTAAAGAAGGCCTCAGTAAAAGTAATCTGAGGTTGACTTGCATGCCTAGACATGTGGTCAACCCACCTCTGCATGCGTGGCTCGGTCGGAGAAGGAAAGTCAAGTATGATGTACTGAGGCTGCATCAGTGGGATTTTCTCCAAGGCGAAGGCAGTCAGAATAGAACCAAATCCAAAGTTCTTCAACTTCCCGTCCTTTACCTTGGTCAATTGACTTTTCATCTGAACAAGTACTGCATCACACCAATTGAATACTTTCGGTTGGAGACACTCCAAGGCGTGCTGCATATAAGACCTATTGGCAACATGTAGAGCTGCGCTGCCGGCCATCCTACCAATAGTGAACAGAATGGACCTGAGAGCCCGATCAGTAATCTCACGGATAACAATCTTGCCGTCTCTGCTCGGCTGAGAACCTTCCCTGCAATACTGGCGGACATAATCTCTGGTGGAATCAGTCCCCCGGGCCGTACCTGATAAGGAAATGGGGGCACCTCGTCCTGACAATCCAGTCAAGAAGTACATGTCCTCTATGGTCAAGGGGATGGTCTTCCCCCTAATCTGAAACACTTGGTTAACAGGATCCCAAGCATCAAGCATATACTGCAGTAAAGAGATCTGTGCTCTCATGCTAGAGATACGGAAGAACTTCAGCAGGCCACAGTTCCGCAGCGCGTTCACCGTGACCGGGTCATGGAGGGCAATCATGTCCTCCTCTTCATGTTCTCGTTCTTGCCATGTAAGGGACATTTTGTTCAAGGTTCCCTGCAAAGCAAACAAGAGAAAGAGTGAATTCCTGATTTGATGAAAAACTGGCGAAAAAATCATCAAAGATAACCTTAAAACTCGGCCTTTTTGAGCCCAGTGCAGGCAGGAAGTCTCCCACTTGCGCTGAGGGTCAGGCTGCCTTAAGGCAGCTTGACCTTCAGTGCAGGTTTCGAAAGGGAAACCTGCGCTGATCCTAGGGCGCCCTGGAAAAACCCCAGGGGCTCAGAAAGACTGGAAAACAGGCAAAAAACAGGAAAATGAAACCATGAAAAGAAAGAGCTAGGGTTTAGCTCCTACCTGGTCCAGACGGTGCCGAAAATCGTCTGCAGAATCTCCCGGAATCAGCTGGTGAAAATCAAGGGGGAAGAGGCACCTCCAGAGCTCCAACAAACCGAATGCAAATGAAATGGTAAATGAGAGGTAAAAACACCTTTTAATGGCTTTTTACACAGTTTAAAGTGAAATATTAGGGTTATAATCTCATTTTCATGCAAATATTATTCATTTCTAACGAAGTTTGTTGCAGCATTGGAAAAAGCAGTACTATATTTGAAAAGAGAAAAGCTAGTAATGGTAAAAAATCAAAATTTGACCATATAATCGAGCAGTTTTACCGCGGAATTTATGCTCGTTAAAAAATAGAAAAGCGAAGATCCGAGTAGTTTTAACGCGGAATTCATGCTCGTTAAAAAATAAACATAAGCATTGAGCAGTGTTTTGGCGCATTCAAGCTCGTTAAAAAATGAACCCAGTCTCGGTAAATAACCACTGTGATCGTAAATTTATTAGCCATAAAAAGCCTTGGTCGTGTTTACACCCACCACCTCCATTTCATTTGGCCAATCGTTCACCTCCATATGATTGTTTACCCATTTTGAGGAACAGCTGCGAAGAGTGATTTCACTTAGCCATCCTTGTGACATTGCCGTGATTGGAAAATTCCAACCTATACCTGGAATCTGCTGCTATCCCTGTTTATAACTCGTTCCTCAAAAGATGAGTCTTCTTTGAGCTCTTTTCATCTGACTCGTAAAATATGAAAAGTTTGCCGAGTTTTGGCCTTTCAGCTCGTTAAAATGACCGGAAGAGCTATCCCTCCTCTAGATTTTAATCTTTTTGGACCTGAGGGATTATTGCACAAAAAGGTCGAGCGCTTGTTTTATTTGACTCGTTAAAGTTATCGAAAACTCATCCCTTCTGTATTGTTTTATACTTTTTCGGACTCAAGGGATTAGATGACGAAAAAGGAATTTCGGAGTTAACTTTCTGTACCTTTTCAGACTCTCTAAAAATGAAAAGGACCGAGTTTTCCTTGTCGTTAGACTCGTTAAAATGATTCAATAGCGACAAACTTGTCTTTAGACGAGAACGAGTTTCCCTATTGCTAAGCTCGTTAAAACATAGAGATGGGCTTGCCCGAAGGGCAAGTTATAGAACAAGCATATGTTATCCTCCTCAAGCTTGATAAAAATAAAAAGGTACTGGTCAGAAATGACTGGGGAAAAATTGGGAGAACCTCAAAAGCTTTAATGGTAGCAAGTCGCTCTTGAACATGACACTTTGTCCTCCGTATCACTTCGGGTTGGGTTGTTTCATTCACCGGTCTCATCGCCATGGTCCTCGCCAAACCATCCACATTTGGGGTAATGCTACCGATCCATCACATCAGTGTCGTTATATGTTCAAGAGATGTGTTCAGAAAGAGTCAACCGCGTCCCATCCACTGCCATACATTATCCTTCATCCACCCATGATCGCCACCCTGAATCATATTTCACAGATTGCTTTCATCTCCACTAAAATCATTAGCTCTGTTCCATGTCACTGATGTGGGATTCATTAAGGCCCTCCTGTGACGGATCGCTTCTTGTCGACTTCAGCTCATTATCCAAGAAGTTGATCTAGGAACAACCCCCTCAGTACTTTGAAGCTTGCATGCCTCAATGGCAAGTTTCTCACTTCCGGCGACAGGTATACATCAATGACCTTCGACCTGAAGATTTTGCGTGGTGTTCGACGCCAAGTCCTTTATTCACACCACGTGAATTGTACTGCAGTGCCTTGAGGGTCATTGTCATTATTGGTGATTCCTCTCGCGCTTGTTAACGGTTTACATTATTGACCGGTAATCAAGCGATGTCTTTCCATGTTCGACTTCAGCGCAATTCTCACATGGATCGACTTGTACTTAGAGTGAAGATCGAACGAGTTTGAAGACCCCGGATCTAGTTTCATCCATCCGGGCTGCGATATATATTCAGGAAATATAAAGACATTTGTTATGTACATCATTGCAGCAGATGATCATCCTACTCAAAGGATGATAATTTCAGCAGAGAATTATCAGTCTACCATCAGACGATCGTCTGTTCTATGTACCAAAATGAATTTATAAAGCTGAGCATGGGAATGCCCACCTCAGCTAGATCATGAAAGCAGAATGAAAAATAATGTATTGTATTGTATTTTATTACAGGGCACCTCTCAGCAATTGAATGAACTTCGGATCCTCCTGATAAAGCATTTCACCCGATAAACGACCTCATACTTTAGGGGGCAACTGTTATAGACATTTTTGTGCCTAACAGAATGAAGCATGAAATGTCGATAATCTGAGGGATCCAAAGTCCCTAAACATTTTTTTCCTACCCCTAGAGGAACAAGGTCAGCAAACCACAGCACTGAAAATCAGTTCTCCACCTGAAAACACTCAAAAACAAGCTATTTCTGGATCATGTCAGCTGCTCCACTGAGCATCTGTGCTGAATGTCAACTGCTCCACTCTGTACCTGCGCTGAATGTCAAAAGCAATGAAGGCTACCTGCACTGGGCGAGATTGGCCAAGTGGCACAGTCATTCTGCAAGGTGTCAAATGCCCAGGAAGCTTCCAAAATGACACTTGGATCAGGGAATTCGCCTTGTGATGAGTAAGAGGATCTAGATCTCCAAGTGGAAGCAAGACACTCCAAGTGGACTCAAGAACTGAAGTATAACTAAAGTGGGAGAGGACACTAGTCAGCTTCATGCCAACCTCAAGCTGACTCATCCTTTCTCCAAATCTCCTATATATAGAGCTCTCTCATGAGGTCTATGGGAGGCTGGAATTTTGTGAATGTAAGGAAGTGTTGTTGGTTTGTGCATAGAACTATTGGGTGATTGCTTTGAAGGAGGTGAAGAGGAGATTTCTTTCTGCTGGGAGGTGTTGCTGGATTGGGCCTCTTATGGTTGTAACACTCTCGGAACTTTACTTCTTCCATTAATAAAGCATTTGAGGTTCTTCTATATGCATGTGTCTTTGTGGCGTATTGATGCTTGTATATTTGATTTATTCTAATCCTTGAATGAATTATGGATGTATGCTTCTTGTAGTTTCCCTTTCTTGTGCTTTTGCAGGATCTTTGTGTAGCTGGGCCAGTGAAAGAGCAAGGAGCTGGGAGCAAGCAGCAAGGAGAGAAGATTGGATCAAACATTAGCGGAAGACAACGGTTAGTGGATCTCTTTCTCCCCTCTCTTACATCTCATAAAGAAGTAATCTTGAATAGCTTTGCATTCGGTCGTTGCTGAGGTAATATCACCCTTAGAGTGGGATAGGGTCATTCTGTATTGGATACTTTTCCCAACAACAATCTCTCTCTCTCTCTACTGCGCAGATATGAGTCTCTTCTCTACTGCGCTGAAATGGGTCTCTCTCTCTCTCACATGTGAAGCCGGAAGCTGTTGAATTTGAAGCTGCAACTGCAGAAGTAAAGATTGACTTGTGTGGCCTAGAAGATATCCTCTTTGGAACTACGCTGTAGGTTCATCTCAACCTCCTTTGAAAGCCGCAACTTTTGGTGGTGGAATGAAGTCAATCCGACGAACGGTTTGCAAGATATTGACTGCCCTAGTTTGAAACCGGAAACTGCTGAAACTAAAGCTGCAACTGCAGAAGTAAAGATTGACTTGCGTGGCCTAGAAGATCTCCTCTTTGGAACTGCGCTGTAGGTTCATCTGAACCTCCTCTGGAAGCCGAAACGTTTGGTGGTGGAATGAAGTCAATCCGACTGTCGGTTTGTGAGATATGGTCTGCCTTAGTTTGATAATGAAGCCGCCAATGCTGATGCTACTGATCTAGGGTTTGCTACTACTGATATGAATCAGATTTATTGTACTATTTCTCTCTGCTGAATTATTGAAGATAAAATAAGATTTTATCAAAGGGTTTCCCCACACATTGTGGGGTTTGTCCTTGGCTAGCCGCCACATCTTGTGTCTCTTGTCTTGGCTTGTTTTTTGTCGATCGTTTAATGTTCTATCTGCACTTTACTTTATGTACATGTGATTGCTAATCGGTGGAATATAATAAGAAAAATAAGTAAACTGTTATAAGCATAGAACATACCATAACTTAACAATTCTCCACCATCAGCTCGGAGTTCAAGGGCCACCAAATCAATTATCACAAGGGCAGCCGAGCAAGTGCTAGTAAAAGTGTTGTTAACTACAAGTTTTGGCAGCCGAGTTCCTAAAGTTTAGGAGGGTTGTTTGTTAAGTTATGGTATGTTCTATGCTTATAACAATTTACTTCTTTTTCTTATTATATTCCACTGATTAGCAATCACATGTACATAAAGTAAAGTGCAGATAGAACATTAAACGATCGGCAAAAAACAAGCCAAGACAAGAGACACAAGATGTGGCGGCTAGCCAGGGACAAACCCCACAATTTGTGGGGAAACCCTTTGATCAAATCTTCTTTTATCTTCAATAATTTAGCAGATAGAAATAGTAAAATAAATCTGATTCATATCAGCAGTAGCAAACCCTAGATCAGTAGCATCAGCATTAGCGGCTTCATTATCAAACTAGGGCAGACCATATCTCACAAACCGACAGTCGGATTGACTTCATTCCACCACCAAAAGTTTCAGCTTCCAGAGGAGGTTCAGATGAACCTACATCGTAGTTTAGATGAGGAGATCTTCTAGGCCACGCAAGTCAATCTTTACTTCTACAGTTGTAGCTTCAGTTTCAGCAGTTTCCGGCTTCAAATGTGTGAGAGAGAGAGACCCATTTCAGCGCAGTAGAGAAGAGACTCATATTTGCGCAGTAGAGAGAGAGATGTGATGAGATGAGTGAGTCCAAATGAGAAAAAGTCCTCTTATATTTATACACAACGTTGGTGGGTGAATAGATGCGACTGTTGGGCTTCTGAGCCTACATGAGTTGTAGGTCGGCTTGATAATAATTCCATAATCAAAATAAATTCATATCTCCATGAATACTTATCGGAATGGGATGATCTTTATATCAATCGTACACCTCTCAACGAGAGGAATCTAATAAAAATATTATTAGCCATGAATAAGATGACCCACAGGAAGTTTTTCCCTGGTTTCCAATTTTAACACTCCCTCTCAACCATGGAGAACTTCATCTGCAATCTGTCTATCGGTCGTTACTATTCATCCATGAAATGCACTACCTTGTACAGCCTGACCCTTGCCCTGCTCTGCTCTATTTTGCCTGTTCTGATTTGTCTTGTTCTGCCCTGCACTGATCTGTACTATTTTGTTCTGTTCTGCTCTGCTCTTGCATTGTTCTGTTCTACTCTGCTTTTGTCCGAATTATGAAGAAGAAGAAATGATCGAGGATGTATCATACTGACTCAAAGTCAGTCTCCGAGTGTGTACCACTGGTCCCAAACCAGTCTCAACCAACCCAAAGTCAACGTCATAGTGAGTACAACTCCAATGGTCCTAGACCAATATCATCCTCCACTGACTCAAAGTCAGTCTCAGAGTATGTACCACTGATCCCAGACCAGTCTCAACCGACCCGAAGTCAGCGTCATAGTATGGTACAACTCCTACCACTGGTCCCAGACCAGTATCATTGATCCCAGATCAATGGAGGTCATCCTAGCGTAGGGAGTACGGTAGTTACAATGATGCATCCATCGGTACTACTATGGTCCCTAACTTCATTTCCCTGCTCATTGATCAGATGAGAGGTACTTCCCATGAGTCCCAGACTGCATGGGTAGGATGCCTCGACAGGAGAACTAATCAATCCTGTCCTCACAGGAGAACACATCAATCCTGCTACAATTGCCATGGAGAACACATCAATCCAGGCCTCACAGGAGAACACATCAATCCTGCTACAATTGCCATGGAGAACACATCAATCCAGGCTGCCATGGAGAACACATCAATCCAGGCCTCACAGGAGAACACATCAATCCTGCTACAATTGCCATGGAGAACACATCAATCCAGGCCTCACAGGAGAACACATCAATCCTGCTACAATTTCCATGGAGAACACATCAATCCAGGCCTCGCAGGAGAACACATCAATCCTGCTACAATGTCGCCACGGGGTGTACATGTATACCACCAGGGGATAGTGAATAATCCTGTGGTCATATGCTGCTCCAAGAAGCACCCCGCACCCCCCTGGAGCTCTTAGAGCTCAATGCATCATACATGACCCTCATTGGAGGGTCTTTGAACAACTCCAAGTTGTTCACGGAAAGTCAGAAATTTTACTTTCCCAAGGGGTTTTGTCAGAATTTCGGCGACCTGTTCATCTGTACTGATATGATGGAGCCTTATAGCTCCCCGTTGCACCATATCTCGAATATAATGGTATCTGATATCAATATGCTTGGAGCGATCATGGAATACGGGATTCTCTGACAAACGAATCCCACTTTGGTTGTCACAAAGGATCACAGTGGTATCCAATGTGAATCCAAACAACTCACTGAAGAGCTTTCACAACCAAACTGCCTCACAAGAAGCCATTCTAGCAGCAATATAATCTGCTTCGGCGGTGCTCAAAGCCATCGACTTCTACTTCCTGCTCATCCAGGATATCAAAGCAGATCCCAAGGTGAAAAAGTACCCGGAAGTGCTCTTACGGTCCACCACACTGCCTACCCAATCAACATCAGTATATCTAAGTAGTCTCACATCTCCGACAGTGTATCTTAATCCATGAGAAATTGTGTCCTGAAGACATCTCAGAAGATTCCTGGCATCAATCCAGTGAGGCTCAACCAAATATGAGCTCACAATGCTAACTGCAAAACATATGTTCGGACGGAGGTTCACCAAGAACATCAATGTGAATGAGTTTTTGAAACTTAGAGGCATTTCCCAAGTCTGGTCCGACATCACTACCATATAACTTCTAAAAGTTAAGATCCTCGAGGTAGTCACAGGCTACCGAATCTTTCCAATATATTTACCACATATTTTCCTTGATATAGGAAAATTTCCCTTGCTTTTGCCACACTTCAAGTCCTAGGAAGTAGTGCATCAGTCCTAGGTCTTTCATTTCAAATTCAGAGGCCAGCTCCCTCTTACATTTGTGAATGAGAGGGTCTGCACCTGTTAGAAAGAGGTCATCCACATACAACACCAGTATGAGAGGCTTGTCATCTTCAACCTTAAAGTAAAGGTTAGGATCTGCTTCACTCCTAGTGAATCCCAGCTTCATCAAGTAGCTATCGATCCTCTCATACCATGCTCGGGGTGCTTGCTTCAGCCCATAGAGAGCTTTCTTCAACCTGCATACATGAGATTTTCGATCATAAATCTCAAATCCTTCGGGTTGCTCCACGTAGACCTCTTCTTTGATCGAGCCATGCAAGAACATAGTCTTGACATCCATCTGATGTAGGTTCCATCCTTGTGAAGCGGCAAGGGCTATGATCGAGCGGATGGTCGTATATCTGGCAACAGGTGAAAATATCATAGTCTATACCTCCCTTCTGGGATAAACCACGAGCAACAAAATGAACCTTATACTTTTCCATACTTCCATTTGCTGCATGCTTTATCTTGTAAAGCCATTTTGAAGTAACAATTGTCTTGTCTAGGGTTTGGGAACTGCTTCCCAAACATCATTATCCATAATAGACTCACATTCTATGGTCATAGCATCCTTCCATAGTTAATGCTTGATGACATTTGAGAATGATGAAGGTTCATTTTGTATGATCGTGCTCATGATGGTCAGGTATCCCTGATACCTGTTAAGTTTCTTACTTTGATGGAAGGTTGCTCAGGGTGCAGCATGTCCTTCAGCATCATCAAGTATCCCCCTAAGCCATGAAGGCCTCTTCCTAGAAGAGGAAGGCTCATGTTGATGAGAATCAATCAGATCCATGGGTTCTTCTACATCATGCATTCATTCATCATCCTTTTCTTTCGGTTCCCTGGTGTCGACTTCTTGAGAGCCCCTCAAAGTCGGAAGATTGTTCACCTCGCGGTGAACTTTTCTTCAGGAGTCTTGGAACCCAATGCTTGATGAGGGCATCGATTTTGTACATATATGGCGGTGATTGTAGTTTCAGCCGATAGAAACTTCGGAAGTCTTTGATCATGTAGCATGGCCCGGATAGCTTCCATCATCGTGTGGTTCTTTCTTCCCACCACACCATTCTGCTCAAGAGTATGTGGTGTAGTAGTCTCCCTCTTAATGCCAACCTCAGGTATGCCTGAGTGAACCAATTCTAATATATCGGAGGTCTTGCTTTGACTTGAAGGGAATGGTCCCCTTTTGAGCTTTCCTTCGGCACATCCCGGACATACACCTTCTTTCTCTACTTGGAATTCAGGCATCCCTGTTACCATCTGTCTTACATCAGGTAGAGATTTGTAATGAAGGTGGGCAAACCTCTGATGCCAAAGTTCGGACTGAAGCGTTGTGTCACAAGACATGACACCTAGTGGACTTCCACCGACTTGATATAAAGAATCAACTCGAAACCCAAGAGTGAAAGCATCTTTAACATTATTTTTCCATATGCATACCTTACCATCGCTGAAGGTTACCTTATGCTTTGTCTTCCATTGCCGAGATGGATACCAGGTTCTTTTTGAGATCAGGTACATATAATACATCTTGTAAGTGAATCGTATTATCTTGATTCAGTTTAAGAGAAACATTGCCTACACCTTTCACTGGGTATTTCATGTCATCTCCAAGGACAATTTCCAGGTTAGTTTCTTTCTCTACCAGATTATAGAGTACTTCTTTGTAACCAGTGAAGTGTCTTGAGGCACCACTATCAATGAGCCAAATTCCCATTCAGTCTGAAGGAGCGGAGGTAGATAGAGCAGCTGGTAAATAATATTCAGCCTGCTTATCGTCAACAGTGTTAGATTCATACCTGGAATTTCTAGCCTTCTTGAATGGTTGCCCTCTTCCTTGATTTCCCTCATTCCTTTTTCCTTTGTTGTTGAATTTTCCATTCCTTCGATTACCATGAGAGGGATTTTGATCATCGTCACAGTGAGAGTCCTTTCTATCAGGGCATTCCATTGCATAGTGACCTACTTTATTGCAAATGAAACATCGTCCTTTTCTTCCACCCTTAAATCCAGCCTTTCTTTTCGATTTAGACCCAGAAATATTTCTTTCCTTAGCATGAGAAGAAAAAGCAGCAGGAGGACCTTTAGGCAAGGGCATTTCCTACTCTTCTACCCTTGTTTTTTCTTGAATGCATCTAGTCATTAATTCCTCGAAACTAGGAATTACATTATTGTTCAGAAGAGTAGTCCTGAACACATACCATTCAGATGGTAATCCTCCGAGAGTTGTGAGTGCCATTTCTCTGTTAGTAATGGTTTCCCCAATAGATAGGAGATCGTTCTTGATCTCGGTGATTCTTAAGAAGTATGCTTGCATACTTTCATCTTTACCCTTCTTGATTTCCCTCAACTTATTTCTAAGAAACAAAACTTGATTTGCATCATTAACTTTAAATAAACTCACCAGTCTGTCGTAGTTTCCTTTGGAGGTGTCTAGATCAGAGATGTAGGCCACAAAGCGCTTGTCAATAGAGTCCCATATGATCTTCTTTGTTTTGACTTCTCCATTTTTCCATTTGTTCCAGGCAGCAGCAGATGCATTTGATGAAGGCTCAACAATATTGCCTCTTACATGGTCCAGCACTCCTTGATTCTCAAGGGTTAGATCGATAGACATCTTCCATCCGTGATAGTCAGCTTTCTCATGGAGCTTGTCTTCAGTAGGAAAGAGTGTTAAGGACCCCATAGTTCTTTTAGGATAGCCTTGCCAATATTCTCTTCAATGATTTCTCTTGCTCTTGCTCAGGCTTTGTCTTCACCTCAGCTCTGATACCATGTTAAGTTATGGTATGTTCTATGCTTATAAAAGTTTACTTCTTTTTCTTATTATATTCCACCGATTAGCAATCACATGTACATAAAGTAAAGTGCAGATAGAACATCAAACGATCGACAGAAAACAAGCCAAGACAAGAGACACAAGATGTGGTGGCTAGCCAGGGACAAACCCCACAATGTGTGGGGAAACCCTTTGATCAAATCTTCTTTTATCTTCAATAATTCAGCAGAGAGAAATAGTACAATAAATCTTATTCATATCAGTAGTAGCAAACCCTAGATCAGTAGCATCAGCATTAGCGGCTTCATTATCAAACTAGGGTAGACCATATCTCACAAACCGACAGTCGGATTGACTTCATTCCACCACCAAAAGTTTCGGCTTCCAGAGGAGGTTCAGATGAACCTACAACGTAGTTCAGATGAGGAGATCTTCTAGGCCACGCAAGTCAATCTTTACTTCTGCAGTTGCAGCTTCAGTTTCAGCAGTTTCCGGCTTCAAATGTGTGAGAGAGAGAGACCCATTTTAGCGCAGTAGAGAAGAGACTCATATCTGCGCAGTAGAGAGAGAGAGATGTGATGAGATGAGTGAGTCCAAATGAGGAAAAGTCCTCTTATATTTATACACAACGTTGGTGGGTGAATAGATGCGACTGTTGGGCTTCTGAGCCTAGATGAGTTGTAGGTCATCTTGATAATAATTCCATAATCAAAATAAATTCATATCTCCATGAATACTTATCGGAATGGGATGATCTTTATATCAATCCTACACCTCTTGATGAGAGGAATCTAATAAAAATATTATCAACCATGAATAAGATGACCCACATGAAGTTTTGCCCTGGTTGCCAATTTTAACATTGTTGGGGTCCTCAATTTGTATAAATAAGAGGGCTTAGGACCTCATTTCTGTTAGTCACTTTGTAGGTAGAAGTTAGCTAGTTTGTAGTTCGATTTTAGTCATTCGTTTAGTCATTTTTTAGGTAGTAAGTTAGTTCTACATTTCAGCACATTTTCAAGTTTTCCTTGTGGACAGTTTTTGGAATGTAACTATTCTTTTGATCAATAAAGATGAATCCAGCTTTGTACCAGCTCTAAATCTCTCTCAGGAGGCTGTAGCTCTTGGGGTTGGGCCCATCTCAAGTGCCTAGTACCTCCTTTGTTTAACTTTATGTGTTTTTGCTACATTCTTAGAGTAAAATCTGCTATTTAGATTTAAATCTTGCTTTGTTATTTAGATTTCTTTTGATGATTAAAAAAGGATTTTTATGTTCAGATTGAGTTGATAGGTTATTAACAGGGAAGAGCTTCAGAAAAGGGCCATCAAGCACCTTTGATTTCACCTCTCCCTCAATGGGATTAGGAGCTTGGATCAAGGTGACCTTGCGGCCACCAAAAACACTATCTTTGCTTCGCCATGCAACCATTAGTGTTCGATTTTTATTTGCAGAATTTTGTTACATGTTCAGATTCTTGATTGCTTAGTTTCATAGTTATTTCATCTGATTTCAGTGAAAATAAACTTTTGTTCCATTTCTTTGTTGTTATCTAGGTCAGAATAGACTAATGTAACTAGGTCTTTGATTTTCCAAATCCTTGTTTGTTTCGTTTGAAAAACAACTTACAGAGCACCTGTTATCCTTCTTTATCCACCTGTACTCCATCAATACCATGTTCTCCATCCCCTAACTTAGATTTCTTCCTCTCATTTGGTACATTTTCACACTCTACCCTAGTTCCTATAATCTCACACAACATTACTTCTCTTACCTTTGAACCAACCCAATCGCCTTAGCCACTCTTCAGCCTTATTCACCAAGTCCTAGACATCCTCACACCCCTATCTCACCTCCATACCCACTCCTTCATCTTTCTTCCTCCATCCATCCTCCAAAATCCCATTTCTGAACATCCTGTAGAAAAATTACAAACATCCTGTAGAAATTCCAGAACATCCTGTAGAACCCCTGCAGACTTCTTGTAGAAGCTCATGAATGAGGTTTATTAATAGCCAAACTTTGTGAAACTCTTTGGAAGGGTGCTAGGGACCCCTTAGGCCCTCTCTGAACCTTCCCGACCTCCTCCAAGCATTTCCTCTCGCCAATCCATCTCTGCACAGTCAAAAATCGTTAAATCGCATGCATGATAATTCTAACAACTTATTCAAAAATACAAAAAGATGTTTCTTTTTAGATGTTACTGTAGAAGTAGCTTAGACACATGCATTTTACCTTCCTAGAGGTCAATGGAATCTCTTTCTGTAGCTTTCATCATTCTTCTTGCACCAGTAGGGTTAGTCGGTAAAATTAGGGTTTGCTAGGGTTTGTGTTTCCTTTCCGCTTTCAGTTTCTTTCTGCAACTAGATTAGCCTCCTTTGAGTTAGCTTTCATCCATCAGTTAAAAAGATTCTTCTAAGAGATCATAGAAGTTGCCTTAAGCTCCTAGTGGACTTGTGCCAGCTGATCAAGTGACAGCCGTGGCAAGAGCTAGTACTTGTGCATACAGCACTGTCGCTTTCAAGTTTGTTACAAACTACTGGGTTGATAAAATTAAAGAAGGGAGTCCCAGGAGTTGCAGCATTATTGCTGCAATGCTGGGGACCACCAGGGCTCTACTTGAAAAAGTATTATGCCTAGTATTGAACTAGGCATGTGCTGTGTAATTTTATGCAATTCTCAATAAAGCACTTTTTGGGATATTTTATTACTCTTTAAAAAATAGAAACCTCTCCGAGTTTTTCATTGTTCGGCTTGTTAAAATTATGCAGCGATGGTCTGAGCAACTCTCTTTCAATATTTTTCTAGCTCATTAAGCTAAAAAATACCATCAGAGCATTCTTTTTAGGCACTTTTTTCTCACTCGTTAAAATGAAAAAATCCTGAGTTTTTGTCTTTAGGCTTGTTAAACGTTGTAAAGATGACCCGAGCATTCTTTTAGGTACTTTTTTCACTCGTTAAACTAAAAAATCTTGAGTTTTTGTTACCGGTCTCATTAAAAGTATATGGCAGTAGCAAGAGCACTTTCTTTTTTGGGACCATTTCTCGCTCTTAAATAAAAAAAATCCCTGATTCCCCCCCCCCCCCCCCCCCCCCCCCTTGAGCTCATTAACTCTACAAAGCAGGAATGAGCAGTTATTTTACCTCCTTTTTTTCACTCACTAAACTAAAAAAGGATACTTAGAGTTTCCTTCATTTGACTCATTAAAACTTGATGAAGGCATTAAGTTTGTTGTCGCGTGACTCATTAAAATTTCATGATGAAAAACAAGTTTAGTTCGTCTCCTCATACTCGTAACAAAATGAGGTCGACATCTACTGAACATAGGTTTCTCTTTATCTAGATTCAATAGATTAACTAATGGAAAAGTAATTGATCTAGGTATACTATTAACCTTTGGTCACACCCAGTTAACAACTATGACAAAGGGACCACCATGGAGTTTCTCTTTACGATCTTTTCAGACTCTCTAAATATGAAAAGACCACTGAGTTGTCTAGTCTGGACTGTTTAAATTACACAGACAAGATATAGAGTCGTTCTTTTTATGATCCTTTTTAGACTCTTGAAACATGAAAATATCGATGAGTTTGCCTGTCTGGACTCATTAAAATAATCAGATAGGGCAAAGAGTTGCTATTTTTGCGGTCCTTTTCAAACTCTTTAAATGTGAAAAGATCGATGAGTTTACCCATCTGGACTCATTAAACTAATCAGACGGGGAAATTTGACAATACAACTATGTTCCGTATTAGAAAGTGTGGTTTGGCAGCAGTCATTCCCTTGAACATGGCACTCCCTCAGATAAACGTTCCTTGTGACGGCCTCTCAATATGAATCCTACCATCCTGTGAGTTTAGCATATATACCCAGATGTTCTTGCATCTCTGTATCCTAACACTCTTTGGTATTCATGAGTCTAGTGCTGCATGGTTAAAACCATTGTCGTGCCTTCTATTGTTCAAGGGTTAACCTTTTGTTTCCTCCATCAACACATCAAACATATTCTTTCATCATGCCCTCCATTGTTTAGACCCAAATGCTCAAAATATTCCTCAAAAAACAAAATCATTCTTGTCTCATTTCGTGTCGACTGATGTAGGACACATTATTGCCTACCTTTCGACAGGTATCTTCCTATCAACTTCAACACTCTATCTAGGAAGACAACATAGAAACACATTTAGTTCCTTGGTACTTGTAGACATTAGTGGCAAGTTACCTTGTGTTTGATTAGGGGTTCTCATTATTGGCTCCTAGTTAATGATTCTACGGGTGTTCGACGACAAAGACATCTTTCACACTTGCTAGATTGTACTGTGCATCTTGGAGACCATCACCATTATCGGTGGCCTTCCTCACATCTGTTAATGGTCAACATTATTGATTGGTAATCATATGATTTCATGCATGTTCGACGTCAACATATATATTCACATGTATTGATCTATGTTGTTCGGTGAAGCAGAAATCAATACCTTGGGTAGAGGCTTGTGTCATTTAGCCTTGTTTCCTCTCCCAAGCTACGGATATTTTTTTTGGAGAAAAATTTTCAGGATGATTCTATTATGACACTAGATCTGCATTGTGATTATTAGTGACTAGTATTGTCATATCTCTTTTGAGAAAAATCACTCATACATAGCTACTGAGCATGGGAATGCTTGACTCAGGACATGATTTTAGCAGTTTATATATATGTGCTGTATCAAGTTTCCCCTACCGTCTAAAGCTTCGATCCTCTCTCTCTTTTTGAAAGGAAAATTACTATTAAAGTAAAGTATTCCATCCATCATCGCAACCTTTGATCTCATACTTTAGGGGGCATCTGCTATACAACAATTGACCTCCTCATCAACTCAAAGGGGAAAGACAAGATAGCTGAAGTAAACACCACAATTACAGCCCTTGATTCCACACTAACGTTGGTTGTGCACCAACAACCTACTTTATAAAGCTTCTTTGCAAGCCTAAGGGAGCGTTAGTGACCCTATTAACTCATATTTCTGGTTAGGGGATAGTGTTAGTGAAACTTGGTGAAGTTCCAAGTGTCAAAGGAACAAATTGGCTCATAAATATCTAGATATTTGTTCCTAAATTTACTCAAGAAAAGCAAGGAAACATCCAAAATCAAATTATTTGGAGGATTTATAATCTAAAAGAAGGAGGAAAATGGTAAAGAGCTGAAAATCATGGCAAGTTCATTGCTTTTGCCCTAGTGAACTCAAGGAGGAACTTGGCAACCCTAACTCAATTGCTATATAAGCAAAGCTAGGGCTATTGTGATAGAGGTCAAAGCATTTGAAAGGATAGCCTATTTGACTATTGAGAATAGTCTCATATCATATGAAGTGAGCAAGAAGGGAGAGAGAGAGAGAAGCTGAAGGGGTAGAGGAAGGTTGATGCAACAGATGGTTGTAATCACTCTTCCATTAAAAATACAAAACTACAGTTGTGTTGTTTACTCTATGGTGTTGGTTCTATCAATCATTAAGTTGTTTGTCCAATACCTATTTATATGAGTATCTTAGTTGTATGCAATTATATGTTCTTTTATATATTCATGTATTAATCATCAGAGTTGTTTGTTGTGATTACACTAGTCTCTTGTTTATGTAGGACTTGATCTGGAGTTAGCTCGAGAGGATTTCTACCTAGCTGCATTGTGCTCTCCAGAAAATCTACATGGAGGCTTGAGGTAATCTCCTTCTCATGCTTTGATAGCTGATTATTGTATATGAACATGCATGTAACTTTGTAACCATTGCAGATAATCTTACAGTCTTTCGAAGGTCTCGGGAAGACCTTTGAGGGTACTTTCATTCTCCATACACCGTGCATTTTACCCCATAGCAATCATCTGTTGCGAGGTATGGTAAATCATACCACTTCTATTCTAGGTCCTTTCATGCCCAGATGGAGATATAACGGAATTCCACTTTGAACTCCGCGTATCTCGACAACTACTCAAAGACAGTTGGTGACAGTCGTGGCTTGTGGTTGATGGTTGCACGGATGGTTGCCTCCATCAGCACCCAAAATATTTTACTCTCCCGCACCTAGTTAGCATCCTTTTTGGTCCATAGCGAAGAAAACTTCGCTGCTTCTGGTATATCTTTCATGATCAGAGGAAATTGGCTATCCTTCAGCAATTCCCATGTAACCAACACAATCGATTATAATAGCCATGAGTAGCGGAACGTTTTTCTATGGTCCTATGCCTCCTGCAATTCGCGAGGAACTCACTGCATAGGTAGAATTCCTAGTTGAATTGTACGCTCTTTGCGCATTGGGATGCTAATGAAACCACTGGTGTCGGCACGTCGTTTGCGCAACACTTCCTCATCACCTTGTGAGCCAAGATCTGGGTGGCCACCTTCACCACGGGGTCAGTAATACTCAAAATTGAATATTCACGCAGCTTCTTGACAAGCTTAAACTTGTCCTTCATCCTTTCGGCGATGTCATGCTTGCCATTATTTCTGCCAATTTCCTTGGTCGGATTTAGCCCTGAATGTGGTAGTAAGGTGATCCTATGGATCAACATGTCATTTATAGGGATCGGCTCTCCCAACCATAGGTACCCATCATGCACCAGGCACAACAACTATTTGATAACAATAAAATTTATGGGAGTGCTATTGTAATGTGACACCCATAGCAGATTCAACAATCCTTCTCCACCCCATGAATTCATTTCACCAGCTCTAGCACGGTGACACCAGAATCCTCATAAAGCACACACTTCATAAAAGTATGGCTCACCGGGTGGGGGAACCGCTCCGTGTCTGCCAAGTCCCAATCCTCTAACTTTAGATGTAGGATGGGTGCAAAGCACGGACCTTCAAACGTGATATGTTTAGGCAGCAGGGGTGTATTAAGGAGAAGCTTTCCCCCATCAGCGTCCTTCGGGACCTTCACCTTGCCCTGGTGCGGAGGGATGTATTCAGGCAGCTTCGAAATAGGGTCTACCCCTCAATATCGATGTCCTTTGTGCCCTCGTCTACGCCCTTGTCGACCTCTAGGTCTACCACCTTGCCTTTCTCCTGTGTGGTGGGCTTCTCTTTTCTTTATTTTTTCTTGGCCATTTGCGCACTGGCAGGGTCTTCTTCTGTTTATCTTTCTTTGTCTTAGGATCCTCTTGTGCCAGCATAAGCTTCGGCCTAGGTGACCTTAGCGATTTTGGCACTGGTGCGGGCACCCCCATACTTACGACCTCAGGGGTAGCTCCCTCAGAGGCAATAGACCCTCCATCACTTGCAGTTTCTACGAGTGTAGACATGAGGATATTAAGGAGCTACTGGGTTTCCTTAAGCAACCTATCAAACATAGAATTGCCACCAAGTCCTGAAAAAATGCAGGGTTCATGCACAACCGATAACATGACACATAAAATCTCAAAATGCAAAGTGTTTTTCATTGGGTGGCCATCTGTAATTTATAGGCAAATTCCAATTCAAATCCAACCATTCCCCCCAAAATCCGCTCATAAATGCTAGATTGGCAACATATTTTCAAAGATATTGTTCTTAATTTCAGCTTTAAATGTCACCCCCCACTCATCTTAGCCGTTTTCTCACTTTCAAATCATGAACAGTGACAGTAATGGTCACTTTCTAGCTTCCCTGTGCAGTCTCTCCTCCAATAGCACAACTCCCTTCATGCTATTACTAATGTTGTGACATTCTTCCATTCTGCGCAATCTCCCAGTCACACAGCTCTACAACCGAGGCAGTGTAGTTTATTTCCCCGTGCCTTCTTTTAGCTCCCTGGAGTTCTAAGAGTGTGCTTCCATCATATAGTCATCTAGTCGTATCCTTGTGTATGGCTTTAATCCGCTGCCATTTACCTTCCCCGGAAATGGATCTCCATTAAATTTCACCAGCTGAACTGCTCCACCATCGGTAATCTCTTTGATAACATATGGCCCCAGCCAATGCATCTGAAATTTTCCTTGAAATTTATCAAACTTGTTGTCACATAATAAAACTAAATCATTTACCTTGAAGGTGCACAGTTTGATGTGCCGATCGTGCCATGCCTTTTTGCGCTCCTTCTAAACTTGTTGATGGAATCCAGCCAAAAATCTTTCTTCCTTCAATTCTGTTAGTTGCGGAAGCCTTTCTTCTAAGGCTCTACAGTCTACCATTTTTGTGAATTCCAATATTCGTAGACTAGGCATAATGTACTCCATCGGCATCACAACTTCTCATGATAGACCAATCAAAAAGGTGTCTATCTAGTCAGCTTCTTACAAGTAGTTATAAAAGCCCATAACATCGCTGGTATGCACACGTCCCAATCATTCCTATGTGCATTGCAAACCTTTGTCAATGCATTCTCCAATATCTTATTAAATGATTCCACCGTCCCATTATCCTGAGGATGATACGATGTGCTCTTTTGATGATAAACTTGGAATTCCTCTGTCAGCGTGGTGATCATTTCATTAAGGAAATGTGTACCATGATCGCTCATCAAAATATTTGGGCAACCAAACCTACTCAACACATATTCAAATAGGAACTTTGCTACTGTTTCCCCTGTACAATCCTTTGCAGGCTACGCCTCTGCCCATCTGGTCGAATACTTGGTCATGGTGATGATATACTGTGCACCCATCTTCTTTCGAGGAGGCTGAATCTTTCCTACAAAATTAATTGCCCATTTTTCAAATGGTTGCAACGACACTTGCAGATTTAGAGGCATCTCATCCCTTTGTGATGGCTTGCCCATCCTTTGACATGCATTGCATGCCCTACAATAGGCTTTGGAATCCTTATGCAGTGTCGACCACCACAACCCAACGTGTAGAATCTTCGACGCTATTGCTTTTCCTGCATAATGTCCTCCCATATCCCCTCCATGAGCTTCAGCTAGGATGGTGCTTTGTTCAAACTCGGGCACATAACATTGCAATATCTCATCCACAACCATCTTATATAAGTGATCTGCAATAAGAGAAAAATATGTCATGTGCACCACCACTTCCTTTTTTTGCTAGCTCGTGTACCCTTTTGGAGTCGTTCTGGTAGTCAGAAAGTGTATGATGTCTGCAAAATGATTATCTTCGATGCACACCAAAAAGAGTTGTGCATCAGGCAGTCCTTCCTCCAAATTAGTGGGCTCCTCGCCTGTTTCAATGTGTGACAGATGATCTGGTCCTGCATTCAATCACCCTGGCTTCACAATGACTTTGAAATCATATTCCTGAAAGAATAGTAGCCATCTGCATATTTTCCTCGCCAACGCATGCTTGTTGACCATGTAGTTTAATGCAGAATGGTATGTATACATCTTAAAGTGTCTACCTAGCAAGTAGTGTTTGAACTTCTAGAGCACGTACACCATAGAAAAGCCTTTGTGCTCTGTGTTAGAGCCTAGATTTGTCTCAGGCTGAAAAGACAAGGTTCCAGGTCCACATCAAACCACGCTTAGCCTCGTAGCTAGCCCTACTAGGACAGGAGAGGGCTCTCTCCGGGTCAATCTCGGAAAAAGGTAATCGATGAGGCTTGAGATGACTAAATTTGCAACTGATTTTAGGCTAGGTATTAAGTGCAGGGATTTGATTTGGTTTTTTGAGGGTTTTGTTGAAAAAATGGGAAAGGCAAATTTGGGCTCGGGGATGAGGCACAATTTCTGCAGAGTTCCGATTGGGGCAAGGAAGGAAATCATTTTGATGCTTTAAAGTGAGTGAGATGGATAGATCAGACTGGCAAGGAGCTAAGGAGAGCAAGAGAGTCTCAAGAATTCTCCTTAAACAGATGAAAACATGAAAATTTAAACAAATTCAAAGGCAGAGCATAACAGTTATGGACTCTACCTTAATCACTCATTTGTTCAAATTCAGAAGAAGAAAGCTTTGAAAGGGATACACATAACACTAGATAAAATTATAATTACTCAGAGAAGCACACCATCAAAACATAAAGCCACATGGATCCCAAACAGTGCTGCAAAACCCTGGTCTTTCCTTAGCCAAAAATGCAGAGATAGAATGTACAATGATATGTCAAAGCAATCCCAAGCGTCCAACCCTGAAAATGACTTAGAAATTACATGATATAGACTAGCTCAACCCATTCCCTTGCCTCTAGGGGTCGAGATCATCATTTTAGGAGTTGTTTCAACCAATTCTAAACAAAGCACTAAAATCTAGGTAGTCAAAACAACTTGCCTCTATAAGGTAGGAAACTGATTCATTCATTAAATTTTCACTTTTTGATGAATGAATCCTCTAGAACAAGTAACTAAGTCCAAAAATTACATCATGTTCACCCAATTGCATCAAGATAAGTCAAAAATAACATTACAAAGCAAAACTAGTAAAACTGGCCAAATTTCTGAGCTGGAAGGTGAAAAATTGGGCCAAAAACCTCTGTGCGCCCGCCAATTTTTGTATGTGTTGCACCACTTTGCTGCTGATTTTGAGGCACTTTCTGAAGTCAAAATTAAGCCCAAGTGTGCTTGTTGGAAATCCCTACCTGTCTACTTTCCAACCCAAGCAGAATTTCTGAACTTGGTGCCCATTTGCTACTCCAAAACTTCAATCTCCCAAGACTTCTTCCTGTGTGTGAAATTAGGGGCAGAGAGGTCATTTTTAGGGTGTTTTCGACCTCCTGAGGACTCAAAACTTGCCCAAACTTCTTGGCCACGCACCAACATTCATAATTTTTCCTAAAAAATCCAAATCTATATATTTTTTTGCATTTGGAGCCTCCTATTGTAAGCGCGCGCCACGTGGCGCAGCGCACAGGGAGAAAAACCCTGTTTTTTGTACAAAAATTTGCAAAACACCAAAAATGCCCCAAATTTCTTGAAATTTGGGCTGGAGCTTCTTCATCAAGTGTTATGTTTTTCTAGAGAGGCCTTGGCCAATATCTGAAGATGATCGAGCTCCCTTTGCCTCTTTTGCTTCTTGATTGCCTTCCTCAATTTCGCCTTCAAATTCCTAATTCGGGCCTTGCACACCTTGTTTCATGCCATGTAGTGGAAAGCCATGTGTCTCAGAAATGCATGGTATTTGTCAGCCTTGTCCGATAGCCTCTCTAAGTGCATGTTAAATCTCTCGAGATTGGCCTCCCGATCCTCATTAATCTCTTGCTCCAATGTTGTGAGCTCAATTCTTCTCCTTTGCGCAGCTTGGTGATTCTCGCGGATGTTTTGTAGCTCCATGATTGCTTGCTGATCCTCAAGCTGTTTGTTCCTCTACTCCAAGTACTTCATGGTCCACTTATCCCTCTCTGAGTCAAGGGATAGGGCTTCGATATCTGTTTTTTTCTCCTGGATGATCTCTCTAAGTTTGGCGCTTTGTGGACCTGTATCTGTATCTGTATCATGAATGAGAATGAAGTCGGTCTCTCGTTCACCTGATGGCTCACCTGAAGGCCCCTCATCCTACATTGGCCCCTTGCCTTTGTCCTGTACCTGTGGTGCTGATGGAGAAAGCGAGGCCCCTTCCACCCTGGGTGGAGATAACACTCGCTTTGCTGCTGCAAACAAACATCTGGTGCCTTTTTGATATGTGATGAATACTGGCACACTAGCAGTCTCATGACACTCATACCGATGAGAAGGTTCACCTTCATGCCTAACCTCTGATAATCTCCGTGAAGCTCTGAAGAAGTCACGAGAGATGAAATCATCCCAAGTGATGCCCTGCAATCCAAGCTAATGAACCACCAAAATCTTAATAAGAGAAAAATGATAGACACTGTTAAGTTGCTGCTGAGGGGTTTTATGCTATATAAAGGTGGTCATCCTCTCTATGTTCCGGAAAATGAAATATGGAATGTTCATCATCCGTACCCTAGTGAAATGCATGAGCAACCTGATGTGATAAGCATAAAGATGAGAGAACCGTCCCTCACAGCTAAAATATTTCATAATCAATATCATTAGCGAAGCATATTCATCTTTCAGATATCAGAACGAGAACACTCTCTTGAGCTACCTCAAGAAACTAGTTTTGATATAGGGCTCATAATGCTGCCGGTCAATCTTTTGTTTCTTGTGCCATGGTTCACCAATGTTCGGTATACCGGTTGCTAATGAGACAGATTCTGGTGTAAGTGTGAAGGTGACACCAGCCAAGATAGCTTGATCTCCGTGCAAGTGTAGCACAAAAAGATGAGCCAACTCATGATGAAATTGGACACTAGCCACCTTTTGACAAAACTCATAGCATGACTGATGCTGAAAACACTGCATAGCAAGAGGGCAGGCTTGCAATTCTGTAAGGGTGGTCGGTTCTTCCCTAACATGTCTGCCACTTTTATGAGGCCTCTGGGGTGCTTGTTCTTCCAAGGGAGAGTCACTTTGGGTTTCCACCTCATAGTCTGATGAATGCTTAGATGCCATGACTACTGTACAATATACCTTGAAGAAAATATGTTGTTGTATATAAACTGTGATTGGACTTCTCTTTAATGATGTATGAACTGTTGTGTTTGTAATGCAATATGGATTCTATCACCAAGGGGAAAAACAAATGCAAGCAGGGAATGTTAGGAAGGGGAAAACAGTAGGAGATTAGGGAATATTTGAAATAGATTTTATTAGGGAGAGGAGGGGGATTTTATGTATGGGAAAAGGGTTTAGGGTTTGGGATTATTGTATAGGGTTGGGAGGTTTTTATAAGGGCTAGGGTTTTTTGGGGGTTTTGGGATTTGAATGTAATGTAGGATTGATAAGCTTAGTGGGGGGGTAGGAAATGAGGAAACAAGGGAGAAATGGGGGAAGAAGGAGAATCCTTGGTGACAAATCAAAGATTAAAGAACCTACAACAAACTTCCTTTGAAGGCACTTTAGAGGGAGGGTTTGGATTTTTGTTTTGACCGCTACCACCCATAAACCACCAACACTTATCACAAAATTTGAAGCAACGTCAAAATAGCAATCCTACCTGACAAATTCATGTAAGGAATGAGAAATTTGGAGAAGTTTGAAACAATTTCGGGCTTTGAATTGTGTGCGCTGCGCCAAGAGCCCAGTGCAACACGTGCTTCTAGTGTGCCACACCCGTTCAAAATAAAATTTGGCAGAAACTCCCAGTGCTCCGTGCACATCCAGTGCGCTGCGCCACCTGTTGTGTGCGCCACGCCGACTAGCTGCAAACAAGTTCTCTCCAAATCACACACTACTCTCACCCAATTCACTCTGAAACGATTTTCTCCAACCTTGGCATGCAAAATGACTTTGATCTTCATGGAAAAAGCTTATAAAGACATTGGCTTGATTTTTTGTTCTTCAAAACCCATTTTGTAATGTTTTGAATTTGGCACTTTTTGACAATTAATAGAACTCTGACTTTTTGTTTCCTCCTTGATTTTTTGGTTGAAATGATGAATTTCTTGGCAATTTTTTGCAGGAATAGCTGACATGGGAGTTGGCAAAGGAGACTAGGGATGCACCTGGAGAATTCAAGAACTGAAAATTTTGGAAAATTATTACAAAAAACAAAATGTCGACTTGTCTTCAAAACAGAGTTTTGAAGAAAAGTCATAATCCATCATATGACGATAAAATCTTTGAAATAATAAATTGTCAAGAACCTCATCAAGAACCTCCCTCTGGCCTGCTGGCTTTATTAGACTTTGTCGAAGACCAAATTGACTAACCCTAGACCTAATGACTAAAATGACTGTTATGACCTAGAAACTAAAATAGGACTGCAAATTCCTTTTAAAATATGATTTTGATGAACAGACCTGAGCCAGCAGTGAAAAGCATGAGGGGGATGAAAGACAAAAGCCCTTCTGACAGATTTATGGCATGCTCCTAACGGAATGCAACTGATCGAGTGAGATGGGACACCTAAACATGAAATGCAAAAAGAGGTTTGATCTCTGACAGAGGGATGACCAGACTGACTCTAACACTATGACATTGAATAATTATTCTCAGCCTTAGATAGCTTCCTTCTTGCAAATTTGATGGGGTGATCGAACTCTCCCTCACTGGCCTGTGTCAGTACTACTCCCAATGCAATACATGACACATCCACATGCACATGGAATTCCTTTTTCCAATCTGAGAAGGCTAGGATTGGTGGGGTGTCCATCTTTTCTTTTAACACATCCATGCTCTTCTAACATTCTTCATTCCAACAGAATGTAGCATCCTTCTTCAATAGTTTTTCCATTCACGCGGTAATTTGGGCATAACTCTTGATGAACTTTTGGTAATAACCAGTATGCCCCAGCGTTATACGTAGCTGTTTGAGACTTTTTGGCACCTCCAAATTGATAATAACCATGATCTTAGCTGGATCCACCATTAATCCTTGTTTGAATACTACATGAACTAGCAAGATTCTGAAATGGAAGCAAAATATACACTTCTTCAAGTTTAGTGCGATCTCATACCTCTGGCATCTATCTAGCTTCAAGCGTAGACTAGCTACATGGCATTTTACCAGTCCAAACACCATCCAATCATCAAAGTATACCTCGAAGAACTTGTGAACGAAGTCCTTGAACGTCACGATGACTATGCATGAAAAGATCGTCAGAGTGTTCTTCAGTCCAAAAGGCATTACAATATACTAAAAGCGTCCTCATTAAGTCACGAAGGTCATCTTACTCCTATCTTCCATCTCTATCTTGATTTGATGGTACCTTGAGAATCTATTAGTGAATAAATATGCTTCCTGTCCTCCTATATTATCCAACACTTCATTGGTGAACGAGGTTGGAGAAGGATCATGCATGCAAGCGTCATTTAGCTTCCTGACATCTATGCATACCCTTATTTCATCCTTTTTCTTCTTTCCTGAACTACCATAGGACTTACCTAGTCAAACTCCTCCACTGGATCAGTGAATCTTGCTGCTAACATTTTATTGAACTCCAAACAGACCCTTTCCTTATATTCAAGATTAAGGCGATATGGCCTCTACTTCATAGGCTTTGCATCTGGTGCTAACATTATCTATTGAGTTGTGTTATATTCTTTCCACGATTATCCTATGTCATTAACTAGGGGGTTAGAGGTGGGGTAGAGCCCCCTCTTTCTTGCGTCGATTATGCAGTTGGGGGGTCACAAGGGGGGCGGCAGCCCCCCTGTCGAGTGGGTTTGAGGCAGGCAGGTAGCGCCCCAGGAATTTTTTTTTTGGACTCTCTATTAGGTTGGGCGGACCAACCTATGGTTTTGTGCATGGTTTTCGCACATGGTTTTGGACGCAATGGTTTTTTGTCCATGATATTGGATGCTTCAGCATGTATAAATATGTATTGTGACGTTGAAAGAACATAATGAAAAATCAATCTGGTAGTCCCGATTTTGGGATCCAGGGGAAAATATTTTAGAATTTGTCTCAGGTAATTTCTGTATGGGGTTAAAACCTAAATTTAGTATCGGAATTGTTTTGGCTTCAAGGGGATGCCTTTGTTGCTAAGAGGTTTCGCTCAGGCTTGTGGTAGATCCTGTTCAATGGGAGCTCTGTGGGATCGATTTTGGTGGTGAAAGAAGATGGCGAGCAGTGGAAAGATAGAGATCGAGAAATTTAATGGTCATAGTTTTGAGTTGTGGAAACTCAAGATGGAGGACATGTCGGTGGATAAAGATTAGTAGATCATGGTAGATCCATTTACTAAATCAACGGGAGCATCTGATGAAGAATGGAAGAAGTTGGATCAAAAGGCGAAGAGCATAATATGATTGTGTGTCTCAGATTCAGTATTGCTGAATGTATCAGGGGAAGTCTTACAGATCCATTTGGGCACATCAAATCCCAACTTCTAGATCAGTGTTTTAGGGCTCATCAAACCCTAATTTCGGTTGCTTCATGCCCTAAACAAGTCACCCCTTTGAATGCCTCCTTCCTACACAATTATAGGACTTAAAGACATCCAGAAATAGCCTCTAGAGGGACCAGTGTAGGTAAGACCTTATGAAGGTGCATTGTAGAGTAGTTGAGTCCACTGCCAGGGTGCTTTGCAGAGCACTTAGGCTTCCTTTCACCTGTGTTGTGCGAGAATGAGCAAAATTCACATAGGGTTTGGCGAATATTCTTATCTTTTGGAGTCATATAGAAGGTTCCCTCACTTATCAACTCCTATGGGCTTGAAAATGGATGAGGAATGAGTTAAGGTGCATCCTATCCTCTCATCTCTTCTAGCATGGAACTAATTCTAAGTATGGAATGCCATTCAATGCCACCATTGATGACAAAACCTCCTTCATCTTCCTATAAATTCACCACTCATCTATGTGATTAGGGGTTGGATTATGTTGAATTGTAAGGAGATAATTATGCCATGAGATTTAGCTTTGAAGCAAGTATTGTAATGCTACAAGTTTTTCATGCTTTTGATGTGATGTGGATGGGATCCAAGTTGGAGGAATGGCTTTGAATCAGACAACAATGGTTGTAGTTCCTTCTTCTATCTAATAAAGTGTTTGAACCTTTTTCCCATATGTTTGTATTGTTTCATAATGCTTATATGTGTGAACTGTATCTGATTCCTTTCACTTATATTCAATAGATCGTGTGCTTTGATCAGTTCTTTATTTTCGGTTGTGTTTACAAGGTACTTCTCAAGCGAATTAAGTACGGGAAGGAGCGACAAGATCGATACGAGGGAGACGAGAGGAAAGTGGAACTACAAGTAGGTCTTCTATCTTCTCATATTATCTATTTCTTATAGGAAAAGTCTAAAACACTTTAAATTGTTGTTCTAGATATAACTACTTATCTAGGGAATTAGTATTTATCCGTAGGTACCAAATTCTCCAAAACAAATTGGTGACTCCACTGGGGAATATCCTCTTTCATAGTATCTTATCCACCTCCTAAGACATCCTTGTAGACCTTATTTGTGTTCATAGATTGTAATTCAGCTCTTTACATTGAAAAATTGGTCAAAACTATGTCAAATTGCCTCTTGAAATGGCTCACTGTCACCGGTGTAGACTTGTGAGGGACACAGTGTGCTGCAGAGCACCCCTGGCATAGGAAAAATGCTCTGAAGTGCACTATCTCCCACTCTGAGCTATGTTGATCCTCCTAGGATCAGTTTCCCACCTTTGGAAAGTGCTTTGCCAACTTTTCTCTATTTGTTTGTTTGTTGATTGATCGATGAATGGTATGTCTCAGAAAATAAGTTTCTATCTCCTGGTCTAGCCCAACTTTGATTGAATTGATTAATGTTTCTTAATGTTTTCTTTTTCATTATCGATCAATAGTCAAAGTTAGGATATAATTGATTAATCTTCATTAGAAAGAAAGTTTCGTAAAGTCTTCTCTTCCTTCGAATTAGAACTGTTGTAAAAGTCTTCGTTCTTATGAAAGATTGATTGATTGTATGTGCATATTTCCTTTATTTCATATTCACATTAACGAAATCGAAAAGAAATACATGTAATTTGCATTGAAAATTTTTATGTGTGTTCATAGGAATAGTGTAGGGAAATTGAATTTAGATTGTGCTCTTTGCTCCTTGATTGAAAGAAATCTAATTCCTCTATCCCTAAGTAGCTAGGATTTTCATCATTAAATTGAATGGAAAGAATGCTTATCATATACTTGCATTCCTAGGAATTTCATAATATATAACGTGGAAAACTTGAAAGGAAAATTCCTAAGCAAGATCAACTTAAATTAAGATCAATTTACCTAATGGAGCATTGTCATTAACAAGAACATTTAGTGGTTCTAGGCTAGAGACGTGTTCCAGCTTCGTAAAACAAAGCAGATGTTGCTAACTTGTTTGCAATACATCCCGAGTGTGATACCTCATTCCACATATGTGATTATATCGTAGCTCATCCACGTACCTTCGGGTATATAGGGTGGTGTTACAATACGTAAACTATATGGGAATGCTCTCACTATGCAGTTTTGCATTAGACAACACTTATACAGAATGGGCATCCACGTACCTTCAGGTATATATCGGAGGACAACTCTAGGTTGCTATCCATCCTTAAGTAATTGAGTCGGTCACCTTGTAAAATGTGATACACCGAACATAGCATTCGGGGAGATTGTCTTCTCGTACTTCTTGGTTCTCCAGGAGGTATTCTACAGTTCATAGCTTCTTGGTAAATGTTTTTCCTAGTATACCCATTTTTGTTTATCTCTTTTTTGATAATAAAATTAATCAGCAATTGTAGAGGAACATCAACCCTTACCCTGTCGTTCATGGAGAACAGCGAGCAAACCGCCTTTGCTACCCGAAGCTACACCTGTTCGGTCAAATCAGTCTCGCTTAAATGAGTCTAGTACATCAAGAACTCCTAGTTCTTCATCTGAATTACATGAATCATCTATTTCGGTAAGTACTGAGACTCCAGCTACTCCAACCATTTATGGTACATCTGTTTCTGAAGAAGAAGTTTCACAATTACCTAAGGACATTAGCGTTGATCCTAGTGAAATAGTAACCAACGTTGTTCAACAACAAGTTGATCCTCAACTTGAAGCCGTTCAACAAGAAAGTACTTCTAAAATTGAATCAGTTCAACCAGAAGTTAATCCAGAACCTATCCCAGTTCAAACAGAAGTTACATCTGAACCTGAAGTTATTCGGGAACCTCTTTCTAAAATTGTTGTTCATTTACTCAAACATCTGGACTTCGAATTTGAAAATTTAGAAGTTGTTACTTTACCGAAAGACGATCAACTGATTGCCCCTCGGACATCATAACTACTAAAACTTCAACTTTATCAACACATAAAATATTTTATGGACAAGACGGTGAAGTTCTTCCACCAGGATTAATTTCTATAGAGGAAGAAGAAGATTCTACTCCTGGAACCCCATTCCACTTTGGAGCTGGGCTTTATCTTCACCCTCATAGTCCTCATTTTGCGACTTCATTTGATCCTGCTTATTTTCAAGCACTCATCGATTCTTTAAGACAACTTTTGGGTCAATTAACTATGGTTGAACAACTGTCAACATCCCAGATCGTATCATCTGATGCAGCTGCAGAAGAATCTTTTGTTACGACCTCTTCGATGCTTTCCACTACACCTGAGTCGCACCTATATGGTGAATTTTCCATCCCGATTGGTTACCAATATTTGTCTGGAACCCACTTAGGGGTTTCTTCTACACCATGGTCATCACCCATGTCCTCAACCAGAACTCCACCTAGTTCTTCTCTAATAGGAGCTCAACAGTTTGATCCTACATATCAATATCAAGCTGGGCAATCTGGCCAACAAAGACCTATGTATCCGTTAAATACTGGATTGCCACCATATGTAGAGCAATATGCTTATTCACCATATCCTCCTTATTTCGGAGGACCATCATATGGTAATATCCCGCAATATTCAGGTCAACCTAGAATTAGAGTTTGTCAATGGCAACCAATAATGCCAGTTCAACCAAGGCTTATGTATCCAACACAACTAGTGAAAACTGTGTCAACTATTCCTATTACACCTATTGTTACCACTATACCACAATCACAAGCTTAAACTATTATATCTCAACCGATACAAACTGGTTCTTCTACCTCGTAACCACAAGTTTCAGGTAAAGAAGTTCAAGTTTCTCAGGTTGTTGTACAACAACCACTCATTTCCGGGGTTCAACAACAACCTCAAGTTAGTATAACCTTATTTGGGCTGACCCAAGCTTACACTGCTATAGTTTATTCACAACTTGGACAACCTTTCGATGTTGGGAAACAATAACCATTAAATCAACAATAGTTGATTCAACAACCCCAATTCTAGTAATTCCAACCCCAATTTGGACTTACCCAACAGGCTCAATCTGGGTTTGGACAATATCAAGCTTACCAAGGTCCATGTCAACAAGGCTTTGCAGGTTATGGACAACCAAAAATTCAACTTGGTTATCAACATCCACCTTATGCTGGGTTTGTTCATCAACAACCCTACCAAGGTTATCAAATGCAGTTGCCCTGTGTTGGCATGCAAAGACCTATTGGTCAGGAAAATCCATCATATCCTAGGTATGCTCAACCTGACCTGAGTCAATAGTTGCCATTTGTAGCAACTTACAAGAATTACCAGATTTAAATCAGCTCACAAATGATCCAATCTTATATGCACCTTGGTGGCTGATAATTCTGCATAGGTTACCATCTGAAATTCCAAAATTCAATGGAAATTTCGGAGAGGATCCATCAAATCATGTCATGAATTTTCATTTGTGGTGTTCATCAAACTCCTTAAACGATGATTTGGTTAGACTCCATCTTTTCCAAGGAAGACTTATTGGTCCGGCTGCTAAACGATACATCGAGTTACCATGAGCTTCTTTTGACAAATTTACGACTTTAGCCACTACATTTCTGACCCACTTTCAGTTACCTATCAGATATGAGACTGGAAAGAAACTCCTAACCAACTTTAAATAGACTAGTGCTACCCATATATCAGATCATATTCATGAGTGGCAGCGTCGTCATCAAATGGTTAAGACATATGTTCTCGATCAACTTTTAGCTGAGTGTTTCATAAAATCCTTGTTGCCATCAATCACCGAGGATGTGGAAAAAGGTAGAGTTGTCACAAAAGAGAAAGTAATTGCTCGTGCCCAATACTTGGATTTGATTTACACACAATCCAGCACTCTCTATGAAAAAATTCCCAATGCACCCTGACCAACTTTCACTATTCCTCCTCCTCCACATTCAAGTAAGGAATCTCATGCCGATGATGGTGTGATTGGTTCTTCGAGCATGTAAACAGTAGGAAGACCATTTGGTCAAACTCTTTAAATTACTAGTAAAACTACCAATGCATCAAAAAATACTCTTACTTCCGAAATTAATGTCGTGTCATCTGAAAAAGGAAAAAATCAAAAGCAACCAGGAGGCAAGAAAAAGGGGAAAAACAAAAAGAAACAAGATAATTCCCCTCAAGAGAAATCATCTGATTCCTCTACTTCGACAAGGAAACCTCATTATCCATGTCAAATATGTAATGACGAGCATTTTACAATAGATTGTCCACACCTCTCAGAGGTCTCTAAACTTTTAAAGACTTAAAACACATTGGAAGTGTTGACTGATCTATTTCCGAACCTGGAGACACATTGTGTTGCAACAAACCATGCTTCCACATCCCAAGTACTCATGTTATCCATCACAAAGCCACAAAATGAAGCTTTGGTACCAAAAAGAAACAAAGATTATGGAAATCCACCGTCATCATCGAATAATCAGGCCACTGATCAACCTAATCCTTTGACTTCGATTTCATCTGAAAATATTCCACCTATTGTACTAGAATTGACAATAAAACCACCAAAGGGAGTTGTGCACAAATCGACATTTAACCCACGGGCTCGAGCAGCTCAGAATTATAACATAGTGGAATATCTTGCTCAATCACCTTTTTCTATGTCAACACTCAAGGTGTTGCAAAATTGTCCCTCCTAGAAGCAGGCTTTACTGTCAGCAATTGGTGGAATAGATCCTATGGATTCTAATCTTGTGGTTTTTAACCATGCGGGATATACACCATAGTTACTGGTGCAGTTAGCTTTCCTAATTCAAGTAAAAGCTCTCAATAAGAATGTTCACCGAACTATTATTGATGAGGGGGCATCTACTTGCATTATGTCAATGAGCTACTGGAAAACACTTGGTTCACCGTCGTTGTCATGATCACCAACCATGTTAAAAGATTTTGATGGAAGAACATATACTCCTTGTGGATTTTCAATAACTTGCAATTCGAACTACGAGGAAAAATAGTTACTGTTGAAGTTGAGGTAGTTGACGGACCCCTTGATTACAATATTTTACTGGGAAGTCCATGGGCATATGTTATGGCTGTTGTGGTTTCCACATACTTTCGTACTATTCTTTTCCCTCATAAGGGTGGAATCACAGTCTTTGATCAGCTAGCCTTCTTTTCCAATGGTTCACAGGCTACGGGAAGCATTCTGTTGGTACATGGACCCCCGTTGTCACTTCAAAGTGTTAGAGTAGGTCTCTTTAAAGATCCTCACCTAATGGGTACTTTTACACTACCGTCACCATCTGATTTGCCAGAAGTGGCAAGAGTAGAGACTTGCAACATGATTTCCTCCACCTCATCTGATTTAAGGAGGATTACCAACAAGTTTGAAGTTGATAGTACTATTAAGGTAATTCTGCTAAGCCCCATTGAATTAGCAAAGCAATCAATTTTTCGGGCTTGTGTGACAAACCTAAATCCACATTCACCAATTGTATGGGTAGACCATTCATTAGAATATGGTACTTCTTTAGATCATTTTTCACGTATATAGTCTACGGATGAAGGAATCATCTAATCAATGATGATAGGAGAACCATGGGAAGATTATCATCATCGTTCCCATCTTCCAGATAGCATCGAAGATTATTCAAATGAACTAAACAACCCTTCAGTTGTTGATTTCCTTTCAAATTCAGTTTTCATAGACACAGTAGAATCTGATCGAAACCTATCAAATATTGAAGAAACAATTTCTATTAATATTTCAACCAAGCCTAATATTGTAGAGAAAATTCATGTCAGTAAATCTTGTTCTCCATCAGAACTTGATAATTACCGTACTCTCTTTCGTGAATTTAGATATATCTTTGCATGGTCTTACGAGGAGATGCCAAGCATTGACTCTATTATTGTTGAACATGAAATCAAAATGTACCCTGATGTCAAGCCAGTTCAACAGTGGCTTCGACCTATTCACCCAAAGAAAGCTGATGCAATTAAAGTAAAAGTTTAAAAACTTTTATGGGTTGGTTTCATTTACCCTGTACCTCTTACTGACTAGGTTTCCAACCTTGTTCCTGTCATGAATAAACAAGGGACAATTTGAGTGTGTGTCGATTATAGGGATGTGAATCAGGCATGTCCAAAGGACAATTACCCTACTCCTTTTATCAACCAGATTATTGAAAAATGTGCCAGATGCGAAATATTCTCATTTATGGATGGATTTTCCGGTTACAATCAAATCAATATCCACCCACAACACCAATCGAAAGCAACTTTTATTTGTCCATGGGGCACATTCTCCTATAGGAAACTCCCATTTGGTTTGAAAAATGTTGGGGCCACATTTCAGAGGGCAATGAATTATCCCTTCCATGACATCAAGCACATTGTTCAACCTTACCTTGACGATTTACCTGCTCATTCATGAAAGCAGACTGATTACCCACAATATTTGAGAGAAATATTTTTACGTTTCCGACACTACAAGATACGACTCAATCCACACAAATGTGTGTTTTATGTTGGTTCTGGTCAGTTGCTCGGATTTGTAGTGTCTAGAGAGGGGATTCGACTTGATCCGTTAAAGGTTCAAACAATTTTGGATTTGCCTCCACCTTCAAATATTTTACAGTTACAGAGACTCCAAGGGAAAGCAAACTTTATGAGGAGGTTCATTCCTAATTACGCTAAAATGGCTAAAGGTTTTACACATCTTTTGAAAAAGTAGATGCCCTTTCATTGGGATTAGGTTATGCAAGCTTCCTTTGACGCTCTTAAAGATACCTTGATTAAAGCTTCATTAATGTATTCTCCAAATTACCAAGACAACTATTACTTGTATCTCGCCACTGCAGACACAACCATTGGCCTGGTTTTAGTTCAGGAAGAGAATAGGATTGAACATCTGATTTATTACTTGAGTTGTAATCTCAATGATATAGAAATTAAGTACTCTTATGTTGAAAAACTAGCTTTTGGCAGTTGTTAAAAGATTTCGCTATTACATCCTGCTACGGAAAACAACTGTCATTTCAGATTGCAACCCTATGACATACATTTTGTCACTTCAATTGCTTGGGGGAAAATACTCAAAATGGATAGTTATTTTACAGGAATTTGATTTGGAATTCATCAAGTCCAAATCAAAGAAATCTCTAGTTTTCACTGAGTTACTTTGCAACCTTCCCTTGACCTCCATTGATTCAACGTTTGAACCATCCATTTTGGATGAGTCTCTGTTTCTAATTTTGTCATCTAATGCGTGGTATGGAGATATACTGTTCTATCTCAGAGCCAAACTTTCTGGCCTGATACCTCTCGCTCGCAACAGTGATGTATTCGTTACCAAGCCAAAGATTATATGATCATTGGCGACACTCTTTACTGTCGTGGTATCAATACAGTTTTACGGAGGTGCCTCATGCATGAGGAAGCCTAGAAAGCATTGAATGATTGCCATTCAGGTGCCTGTGGTGGACACTTATCTGGATATGCAACCACACAAAGAATTCTCTGTGCTAATTACTTCTAGCCAACTATATTTAAATATTGTATTATTGTTGTCAGAAGCTTTCACACATGCTAGATATATAACCGAAAATCTAGATTACCACCTGCACCTTTGCATCCAGTCGTTGTTGTTGGCCCATTCACCAAATGGGGCAGTGATTTTATGACATGTAACCCCACCTCGGCCGAGGGGCATGGGTATATTATAGTTGTCGTTGACTATTTTACTAAATGGGCCGAGGCGATGCCAACATTGAACAATAGTGGTGAAACGGTTGCTCTTTTCTTTTTTAACCATGTGGTTGCCCAGTTTGGTGAACCACAAGCCATAGTTAGAGATCATGGGTTGCATTTTCGCAATCACATGATGGTTGAGTTGACTTCTAAGTTAGGACTGTCAGGTGATAGTTCTACCCCTTATTACTCACAAGCAAATGGACAAGTTGAGGCCATCAACAAAGTCTTGAAGCAGATGTTGTAGAGAATGATAGGGATTCATAAGCGAAACTGGCACTTGTACTTTGCCCTGTGGGCACATCAAACCTTGGTGATAAATGCAATTGGATTCACACCCTTTCAGTTGATGTATGGTTTGGAAGCAATCTTACCGATACAATGAAAAATTTCATCACTCAAACTCGTGATTTACCTATTACCCGATGCTTCTGAAGAAGAAGCATTTTCCTTGGAATTAATCCATCTAGATGAAACTCGTTGTGATGTCTCATTTTCTAACAAAGCACATAAGAAATGTATTAAGGCACAATATGATATAAATGTCAAGCCTCGTATCTTCTCAGAAGGAGACTTGGTCTTGCTTTATGATCAGGAAGCTAATAAACTTGAAGCACAGAAATTCGAACCTATGTGGATGGGTCCTTATGTTGTCAAGCGTGTTCTAGCAAAAGGTGCCTACGAGTTAGTATATTATGATGGAATTCCATTTTCGTAGCCCCACAATGGGTTGTACCTCAAACGTTACTATGCTTGATTAAGTGTAGTACAACTCACTGTATATATGCTTTCATTGCACATGTGTGTGTGTGTATCTTTTAGATATTTTTATCTGGTTAGTAATCTGCTTTGCATTTGTTTTAGATGTCGAAGTCTTTGGAACCTTTTGTTGGCTACGCCGATGGTGATAGTCATAGTACGCAGAACTTGTCTTTTGCAGAGTGGGCTATTTTCACTCCAAGTGGCGAGTTAGTGAGTTTCCAAGGGATTTGTATCAGTCGATCGAGGAACAACATCGCTAAGTATATTGTGTTGATTGAACTACTCTCTGATGTCATTTCACTTGGTATTCGTTGAATCATCATTAGGTTTGACTTACAACTCATTGTACTACAACTAACAAACATTTATATTGTCTGAAATCCAACAATTTTTCGTATGTTCCTTAGAGTTTGTATTTTGGAAAGACATTTTGAATACATTCAATATCAACATATTTCTAGAAATCTTAACACGTTAACTGATTCTCTAGCAAATTATGTGTTAAATAGACATTTGCGACACATGTAAAAGTAATATTTTCAATTCACATCATCAGTTGAATAGGATTGCATATAACCATAGAAAACTCTGAAAGTAAAATAGATAGGTGTTTTAAAAGTTTTTACAAAATTTGTGTCCAAGACACGATTGTTCATCTGACCCAAAAAACTCAAAATGCATCCAAAACACCCTAAGTAGATCTAGTGGTGCTCATGGTAATAGGTCACAGCCTGTGCTATCATGCGAAAAAGCCTTGCCCAGCGGCTAGGAACACCAATAGTGTGGTGCTGCAGCCTCATAGGTAACTCCTCAATCTGGAAATCTGAAATACCAAGGGTTAATCCCTCTATGTGATCCTGCAACTCTGCTAAGGTTTTGGAAAAATCCAAGTCCAGGAGAACTACTCTCCTAATGTTTCTCTGCGCTGGCCCACCTGCAACCTATTGGTTTCCCACAGGTAGAACATACCCCACATCTGCATGCATAAGAGTAATTCTAGTTTAGTCTTGGAAACATCAAAAAACACAATAAACATGTAGAAACTTGAAAAATCATAAAAAACTTTGGCCAAACAACTTACCCATAGTGCCTTATTGTGCTCCAACTGGTAGAATCAAATCTGGATCTCCATGGAAACCCATCCCTGAGTATGGATGCTCCTCGATAACAAGAAGTTGTCGCTCGAGCCAACTGAAAAATGTAGGGAAAAAATTTGTTGATTGACCCACATGTCGAGCCATCAATTCAACCCACCTCTGCATACGTGGATCTCTAGGACCTGCTACATCCAGTGATACATGTTGTAGTTGCATCAATGGGATTCTCTCTAAGGTAAACGAGATTAATATTGAACCATAGCAGAAATGCTTCGTCTTACCACTTTTTACCTTAGTCAATTGTTCTTTCAATAAAGAAAGCACAGGCTCGTACCAATTGAAAACTTTTGGCTCTAGACACTCCAGTGCATATTGCATACAAGATTTGTTCACCAAATGTAGTGTCACACTGCCAAGTAATTTTGTGATTGTGAAGAGGATCGTTCTCAAAGGAAAATCACCTACATCATTGATGTTTATTTTCCATCCTTGATAGGTTTTGTACCTGGCGAACAAAATTGTCTAATATAATCTCTCACCGATTCACCTCCACGGGCGAATCCAGGAAGTGATATGGGGGAATCTCGCGTCGATAGTTCCATAAGAAAGTAAATATCATCAATGGTAATAGGGACCATCTTGTCCCTAATATAAAAAGTCTGATCTGTCAGATCCCATGCATGAACAAGGAACTGCAGTAGTTCTATTTGTTGCCTCATTCCGGACAACTTGAAGTATTTGAGTAACCCGCAGTTTTTGAGGGCCTCAACTATACCCGGATTATTTAGGGAAACCATGTCTTGTTCTTCATGCTCTCTTTCTCACCATGTAATCGAAATTCTGATCCGATGAAAGCCTGAAACATAATCATAAGCTTAATTAGGATGCTTTCCATGCAAAAAATAGGGAAAATTTTGGAGAAAACAACTAAAACAAACTTGGAAAACTCGCCCAGTGCAGCCAAGGCACAGAGACATTGCATTGTAGAGAATGCAGGCTTCTATCTAGGTGCTCTTCAGTGTAGTTTTCAATGTGAAAGCCTGTGCTGATCCCAGGGCAAAAAAATGAAACCACATGGGCCCCAAAAAATTATAAAATGTGCATGAAATGAAAAAATAATGACTTGAAAAGAAAGTGTATAGGTTTAGTTCCTACCTAGTCCAGACAGCTCGAGAAATGGTATGCAGAATCTCTCACAATCAACTGGTGAAGATCGAGGTAAAAACTAAGCTCGTAGAACAAAACTGAATGGTGAGTTCCAAATGGTAAAATGTCATGGAAAAAAATTGTTTTATGTTTATTTCATGTTCATTAATCAAGTAAAGATTAGTATTTACCTATTTCTTCCTATGAAACAGATATTTTTAATCCATTTGATGGTGTTTTGAGTAGGTTTTGTGACTAACTTATAGAATTCAACGTGCTTGATTGTAAATTGTACATTTGACCACAGAGCAAATTTTTATCTCTTTTTTTAGCCCTGTTAAAAATGAAAAAGGAACCCCCTTGGAGTCCTCTTTAAGCTCTTTTTAGACTCTCTAAACATGAAAATATTTCTGAGCACTTGTCCTTTCCAGCTCGTTAATGGATTGGAAATGATATCTCTCTTGTATTATTTTACACTTTTTCGGTCTTGAGAGATTAATTTATGAGAAATAACTTGTAGATTTTTCTTTTCATCCCTTTTCAAACTCTCTAAACATGAAAAGGACCAAGTTATCTTTGTCGTTAAACTTGTTAAAACATCAAATAGCGACAAACTTGTCCATTTAGACATGACCAAGTTTAACCTTCACTAGACTCATTAAAACATAAAATAGTGATGGATTCACCCAAAGGGTGAAATTATACAACAAGCATACGTTATCCTCCTCAAGCTTGATAGAAATAAAGAGGTATTGGTCAGCAATGACTAGGGAAAATGGGATAAAGGGGAAAACCCCTTTATGGTAGCAGGTCTCTTTTGAACATGACACTTTCACTCCATCACTGTTACTATCTGGCTTGGGTTATCAGCTTGATGGTTATCACACCATTGGTCTATCATACCATTCATCACTTTGTTTTGGGTCAATGCTACCAATTCATTTTAGTGTTGCTAACATGTTCAAGAGAAGTCATCCAGTCAAAATTCATCCTTTGCAATACCATAAACCTTCATTTTCATGACCACCATTCTTGAACCTTGTTTCATCAGTCAAATTCCATCTCTATAATCACTACACTCATTTCATGTCATTGATGTGGGATACATCAAGGCCCTCTTGCAACGAGTCACTTCTTGTCAACATTAGCTCATTATCCAAGAAGTTGACTTAGAAACACCCTTCCAGTACCTTGAGGTTTGCATGCATCAATGGTAGGTTTCTTGCTTCCAACAATAGGCATACATCAATGGCCTTCAACAGAAATACTTTGTATGGTGTTCAACATCAAATAATCCATTCACATCATGCAGAATGTATGGCAGTACCTTGAGGATCATTATCATTATCAGTGATTTCTCTCGCATTTGTTAACAACTTACATCATTGATCGATAATCAGATGGTGTCTTCCCATGTTCAACTTCAAATCACATATTCACATGGTTAGAATCATACTTGAGCAAATGATTGAACGAGATAGACGACCCCAGATCTAGTTTCATCCATCCGGGTTGCGATTTCAGGAGCCCTAAATCATATTTACAATGGCTTTACATTGATGGTCATTTTGATCATGGGTCTATATCTGTAGATGACTATTTATGTACATGTAATGAAAGTTTATAAACTGAAAATGGGTATGCCTTCCCTCAACAATTCACATAAAATCAAATATCATGATATATGTATTGTAATTTATGCAGTTCACCTTCCACTTTTATACCTCCTCATCACATTGTAAAGCATTTCATTCGACATTAGCATTTTTCTGACTTCATGCTCTAGGGGGTAGTTGTTACAGATCCATTTGGGAACATCAAATCCAAACATCCAGATCAGTATTTTAGGGCTCATCAAACCCTAATATCAGTTGCTTCATGCCCTAAACAAGTCACCCCTTTGAATGCCTCCTTCCAAGACAGTTTCATGACTTGAAGGCATCCAAAAACAACCTCTAAAGGGACTAGCGCAGGTAAGCTCTTATGAAGGTGCACTACAGAGCAGTTGAGTCCACTTCTAGGGTGCTCTGTAGAGCACTTAGGCTTACTTTCACCTGCGCTGGGCGAAAATGAGCGAAATTCACATAGGGTTTGGGGAATATTCTTATCTTTTGGAGTCATCTAGAAGGTTCCCTCACTTATCAACTCTTATGAGATCGAAAATGGATGAGGAATGAGTTAAGGTGCATCCTATCCTCTCATCCCTTCCTCCATTGAACTAATTCTGAGTATGGAAGGCCATTCAATGCCACCATTTATGACAAAGACTCCTTCATCTTCCTATAAATTGACCACTCATCTAAGTGATCAGGGGTTGGATTATGTTGAATTGTAAGGATATAATGCTAGTATGAGATTTGGCTTTGAAGCAAGTATTGTAATGCTACAATTTTGTCATGCTTTTGATGTGATGTGGATGGGATCCAAGCTAGAGGAATGGATTTGAATCAGACGCCAATGGTTTTAATTCCTTCTTCTATATAATAAAGTGTTTGAACCTTTTTCCTATATGTTTGTATTGTTTCATAATGCTTATATGTGTGAATTGTATCTGATTCCTTTCACTTATATTTAATAAATAATGTGCTTTGATCAATACTTTGTTTTTTGTTGTGTTTACAGGGTACTTATCAAACGTATTAAGTACAGGAAGGAGTGACAAGATCGATACAAGGGAGACGAGAGGAAAGCAAAACTACATGTAGTTCTTCTATCTTCTCATCTTATCTATTGCTTATATGAAAAGTCTAAAAAACTTTAAACTATTGTTCTAGATATAGCTACTTATCTAGGGAATTAGTACTTATCCGTAGATACAAAATTCTCCAAAACAAGAAGCTACGATGAAGGCTTTGTGGGACAAGTTAGGGACTTTGTACCAATCTAAGTCTCTGGTGAATAAATTGTTCTTGCGGAAAAAGCTGTATAACCTGAGGATGAAAGTTGGAGACTTGGAGATAGAGAATTTGAATGAATTTAATAATATGGTAAGTCAGTTATTGTTTGTTGATATTAAAATTTCAGATGAAGATAAGTGCATCAATTTTTTGTGTTCTCTACTAGATTCGTGGGATAGTCTGGTTATTGCTATAGGTAACAATGCAAATGCCTTGTAGTTTGATGAAATAGTCTCATCCTTGCTAATGGAGGAGATGAAATGGAAAAATATGGAGAGACAAAATGGTGATGCCTTGTCTGTACGAGGACAATCCCAAAATAGAAACAAAAATAAGTCATTGAGTGGGAGATCTAAATCTCTAGGAAAACATGTAAAGGTGGTTTGTTGGAAATGTAGAAAGGAAGGGCACTACAAAAGGGACTGTAAATATAAATCTCTTGACAAAGTAAAGGGATTTGATGATGCTCCTTTTGCAGAGGCGAAAACCACCTCAGATGAAGGTGGGGATGTGTACTTTTCTTCTGCAAGTATGCATGTAGATCATGAGGCATGGTTAATTGACTCAGGTGCATCCTTTCACTTCACTCCCCATAGAGAGTGGTTCTGAGAGTATGAGAAATATGATGGCAGTGATGTCTTCTTAGGAGATGATAGGAAGGCTAGAATCATTGGTCATGGAAAAGTAAAGTTGAAGTTGCAAGGTGGATGGGTTAGAACACTTCCCGGTGTTTTGCATATTCCTGCATTGGCCAAAAATCTGATTTCTATAAGCAAGATGGATGCTGCAGGTGTAAAAACGGTGTTCGAGAAGGATACATACAAGATGGTTCAAGGAGCACTGGTATTGATGCGGGGAGCTTGAACTGGAACTCTGTACAAGCTGCAAGGTAGCACTGTTGTTGACGGATGCAACAGTCTTGTGGTTCCTGAAAGTGGAGTAGAAAACCTAGTGGTATCTGGAGAGAAGACCATGTTGTGGCATCGAAGGCTTGGACATATTGGAGAGAAGGGCCTTCGAATACTTCATGGTAAAGGTATGGTAGAAGGTATCAGTAATAACTCTCTGGATTTTTATTTTTGTGAAAATTATGTATATGGGAACAAAAATCGTGTGAGTTTCCCCTTTGGTGGTAAGAGGGTGAAACAAATATTAGAGCTTGTGCATAGTGATGTGTTTGGACCTGTGAAGGTTCCATCACTGGGTAAGTCTATGTACTATGTATCATTTATAGATGACTTCTCAAGGAATACTTGGATATATTTCCTTAAGAATAAATCTTAAGTCTTTGACATGTTTAAAGAATTTAAGGCTCTGGTGTAAAACCAGATAGAGAAGAAGATAAAGGTGTTGAGGACAGATAATGGTGGAGAGTTTTGCAGTAAGGAATTTGAAGAATTTTTTAAGAAGTATGGTATAGCATGAAAAAATACTACTCCATACATACCTAAGAAAAATGGAGTTGTAGAAAGAATGAACAAGACGTTGATGGAAAGGGAAAGAAGCATACTTAGTGGTGCTGGGTTAGGCAGGAATTCTATTTAAAGGCAGTGGAGACAACATGTTACCTGGTCAACAGATCAGCTTCATCAACGTTGAAGGATAAGACTCCACAAGAGGTATGGATTGGTGAGAAACCCTCTCTTTCATATCTGAGGGTATTTCGATGTGATGCATATGTACATGTTCCAAAGTATAAAAGAACCAAGTTGGATAGTTAATCTGAAAAGTGCATCTTTATTGGGTATAAGGATGGTTTAAAGGGTTATAAAATTTGGAACCCAGTAACAAGGAAGGTTGTGTATAGCCAAGATGTGGTGTTTAGAGAGGTGAAAGATGTTATTAAACATGAAGTCCAACTAGAGGAACCTGAGAAGATAAAGTTTGAGCTTAAGTGGGAAGAATTAGACTCTACAGTGGAGGAGGAATCAGAAGATGAGAAGCCACAAACTCCGGGTGTGAGAAGATTAGTTTGAGAAAGAAGGCAGCCAAAAAGGTATAGTCCATGTGCTTTATGTTAAGATTTTGCTTTATCTATTACTGATGATGATCCTAGAACTATGAAGGAAGTAGTAGATTCAGAGGATGGAAAAATCTAGAAAGAGGCCATGGTTGATGAAATGGCATCTTTGCACAAAAATAAGGCTTGGGATCTAGTGGAGTTTCCGGCTATAAGGAAACCCATTGGTAGCAAATGGGTGTTCAAGAAGAATACAAATCCAGAAGGAAAGGTGGAGAAATAAAAAGCTCAGTTGGTAGCAAAAGGTTATTCCCAGGTGTTGCGAATTGATTTTGGTGATATTTTTTCTCCTGTTACCAAGGTAGCTTCTATTAGATTACTTTTATCTATTGTTGCTTATTTTGATTATGAGGTAGAACAGATGGATGTGAAGACAACATTTCTTCATGGGGATCTGGAATAAGATATCTACATGAAGAAACCTGAAGGCTTTGCAGTGAAGGGTAAGAAAGAACTGGTATGCAAGTTAAAGAAGTCTCTGTATGGGTTAAAACAATCACCAAGGATGTGGTATCAAAAATTTGATACATTTATACGGGGAATTGGCTTCACCAAAATCAAAGCAGATCATTGTGTGTATTTTAAATTAATTGGTGACCATGTTATCTATTTGGTCTTGTATGTGGATGATATATTGCTAGTTAGAAATGACATAGAAATTATCCAGGATTTGAAGACCCAATTATCCTTCAAATTCAACATGAAATATCTTGGTGCTGGAAACTATATTTTGGGCATGGAAATTCAAAGATATTGGGAAAAGAGGAATATCGGGTTAAACAAGAGGAAGTATGTCGAGAAAATACTACAGAGGTTTAATATGTAGGATAGTAAACCGGTGAAGGTTGTTGTTGCTATAGGTGTGAAGTTATCTATTGAACAGTATCCAAAGACACAAGAAGAGGAAGAGGACATGTCCCATGTTCCATATGCAAGTGCAGTCGGTAGCCTGATGTATGCAATGGTCTATACTAGACTAGACATTGCACATGCATTGGGAGTATTGAGCAGGTTTATGTCAAAACCAGGGAAGGAGCACTGGACGGCATGAAGCAGGTTTTCAGGAATTTGCATGGCACTAGTGATTATGGTTTGTGCTACCAAGGAAGACCAGGATTGGACAGAGTGTTGGATATTCATGGCTTTGTTGATGCAGACTGGGCTAGAGATCTGGATCAGAGAAGATCTACAAGTGGGTATGTTTTTAACCTATTTGGATGTGCAATTAGTTGGATGAGTAAGAAACAATCTGTAGTGGCACTATCAACTACAGAGGCAGAATACATGGTAGCCACTCATTTAAGCAAGGAAGCAGTTTGGTTGAAGAGATTTTGTTCATGTATGGGGTTAGTACAGGGAGCTCTAAGGAAAGACTGTGACAACCAAAGTGCAATTTTCTTGGCAAAGAACCCTGCTTACCATTCAAATACAAAGCATATTGTGTTCTGTATCACTTTGTGAGAGATATGATAGAAGACAAAAAGGTGTTGCTAGTAAAGGTGGACACCTTGAAGAATACTATAGATGCATTGACAAAATCTATGAGATCTCAGAAGTTCTCTTGGTGTAGAGAAAAAATGGCCATTGCAGGGTTGGATAAATGAATAACCTCTCCTATGGCCCCCTATGGAAAGAAAACAACAAGTGGGAGAATGTTGGGTTGTGTTATATTCTTTCCATGACTAGCCAATGTAGTTAACTAGGGGGTTAGAGGTGGGGTGGAGCCCCCACTTTGTTGCGCCGATTGCACAGTGGGAGGCTCACAGGGGGGGGGTGGCAGCTCCCCCCATTCGGGGGGTTTGAGGGGGGTGGGTAGCGCTCCTCTATGGGGTCTGGGGCACCACCCCTGGAAGATTTTTTTTGGACCCTATATTAGGTTGGGTAGACCTACCTATAGTTTTGTGCATGATTTCTCACATGGTTTTGGATAGGATGGTTTTCATTCCATGGTATTGGATGCTTCAGCATGTATAAATATGTATTGTAACATTGAAAGTAACATAATGAAAAATCAATTTGGTAGTCCCGGTTTTGGGATCCAGGGGAAAATATCTGTGTATATGTGTTTTATGTGTTATGCTATCAAATTGTTTATTTTTTATGTTTTGGAATTCGTATGCAGGTAATTTATGTACGGGGTTAAAACCTACATTATCCTCATCACCCCTAAATCACCTATAATCCCTTTTAGGTCTCAAAATTTTGTAAGGAACAAATCCTGATACTTGCAGAGAAATTCAGTGACCTTATCCACCGTAGCATCATCCAATAGTCCCCTATCTTCGTAAACTTCAGCTCCGCCTCTTTCCCATTGTTCACTTGTCTCGTTTTCAGTGGCGTGGAGATATCTGGATTTTCTACCTATGGCCCCTCAACTTCGTAGTGACCTTCTATCTCTGGGATAGTAATGTTCCTTGGATCCTCCTCTTCTTCTTCAACAATCACATTGTAGGACTCTAGCACATGGCGTAGCTAGGTGGTCTAATCTGGATGAATCAAATCTAAGGGATCCTGCAAGATTCTTAAGATCGCTGCTTTGACCTCCTGCAATGCTTCATCAATGCACTCGAATCCATCTTCAAAGTTTAATGTCATCAAGAATCCCTGTCTCAAAATATCCCATTCGTCTGTGTCGTGGTAGAGCTCTGTCTCTAAGCACTAATTCATAGGTATTACATCCAAGGGGTGACATAATAGATTCACCCACTTTGGTTGTGGTTCTACTTCATAAGAATAGGTCCATTTGGCTAAGTGATCATGTGGATCACTCCTCCCATCATATTTCTCTGTCCAACACACCTTTTGGTGACCAAACCACACCTTCATCAGTCTTCGATATTCATTCCATCCATCAAATTTGTCTTTATGCATACCCCACCATCTAACAGGCGTAGCGTGCAGCGCCAAGTCTAAGGCTTTGAAATGATGCTTCTCCATCACTTCCATTTCAAATGTAGCCAGAAATTTATCAACGTCAGTTAAACCATCATAATAATGCAAACTTCTTACCTCTGACGATACACATCATAGCGATTTAGTCATCATGTTACACCACAGTGTAGACACTTCATGAAATCTATTATGTCAGTGTTCCAATTCCTCATCTGAATCTAATGTGCAAGAGATCTTACAGTCTCATGCAATATGTCCATCAGCTATTGGATTTACCTAGTCTTGATCTCGCACATTATCTTATAAATATGGTCCAAATCATCATCGCTCTCATAATCGCGGACCGGTTCAGTATAGCGCGGTCCTTCTGCAGGGTCCAAAGGTACTACTACGTAGAGCGATTTTCTTTCAAATGACATCATTTGCTTCTTCAAATTGATCACCCCATTCATGTTGATAGCCCAGTTGATCCCAAGGAGCATGGGGTAGGGATTACTGTCATCAACAATCTCTATTACTTTGAAATACACCAATGCGCTTGAGCCTTCAATATTGACTATCACTCCCTGCAATATTCCCATGGGGATAATCTTTTTTTGATTCATCATCCTCAATTGAATAGGAGACCACTGCAGCGTAGGTCTCCCCATTCTATCCCATGTCTATTTCGGTAAAACATTCGAATCTGACCCAAGTTCTAGAATAACTTGATCCATTTCATACTCTCCTATTTACACGGTGAGCCTCATCTCACGCCCTGTTCTAGCCTTATGATTACCAAGTTTCTTGACCACGCGCGGTCCCTCAAGAGTATTACCAACACATTTATTGATTAACTCCTATAATCCCTTTACGGACTTGCTATAGCGTAGCAGCTTCATATAGGTTTCCAAAAATGTAGTAAGCATGGATGGGTCCATTTCTTCAGACTGCTTATCCTGACTTCTTGAGGTAAAAGCCTCAGTGAAGATTTTCTTTGCTTCCATGAAGGTTTTCTTTGCACACTCCAAATCAATTCCAGCCTCCTTTTATGGAGCTTTGCAGACCCATTCAGCTTCTTCAGGACGCTTTCCTTTATCTTCACCTGTTGTCATTCCAATTTGTAGCACAACATTCACATTGGGGTCCTCTTCGTGAGGTTCAACCCTCATCATCTGCAGGTTCTGCATAGGCTACTGAGGCTGCGTCCGCCTTTTGGTCATCTTAGCTAATAATACAGGGTAGTCTTTTGTGGTGTGGTCAAATTCGGTACAATATCGGCATGACAGGCATGTCCTGTTCATACATTCTTGTGCATAGTGTCTTGGACCTCCACAATTGTAGAAAATAACTTTCCCTTGACCTCTCGTAGGTCGTCCACCGCCTCAACGTCGTTCGCAGCCCCGATATCCCCCTCACGACCCCCAACACCTTGATACAGAGGTTGAGCTTCTATCTACATTTGATATGTGGGCATTCTTTCCATAATTAACTCATAACTAGGGTAATTGTGCTCATCATGACCTAATTATGGACAGATATTACAGAAGAGTTGTCACGGTGTCTGTACAAATTTATGCAACAAGTGGCAATTATATGTCGCATGTTTTCCAACTACCTCACAAATAGCAAACCACAATGCGGAACTTGCACTTGGACCTGCTTGAGCTTCTAGTCTCAGAGGCATCGGCCCTCATCCTACAACATAATTCACGAAGACAAGGCAATGATATTTATCATGCCCTTGACTCTTAAATTTCAAACACCAAACCTCTTTGCACACCTCTGGCCGAGCTGCTATATCCTTCTTCAGACTTTGGAATTCAAGGCAAAGGTTCTAGAACTCCATGTGAATATGTTGAACTCCCAAAGCAACATATTGAATTGGTGTCTCGTGTAGTCGCATTGAAATCTTCAGGGCCTCCGATTGGGTCCCAATATTTTGTTGTTATAAAGCAACCCTCAGATGAGGCAAGAACAAAGCCACAAACCATTCGTGGTGCTGCCCATCCATAAGATTCATGTTAGCTTCGTGGATCTTGCATTTCAATCTATGATCCATCTCCCAAGGTGTCTCACCAGCATTCATCATTATTTCTTTGAATCCAACGATTGATTGCACTTCAGATTTGAGCCTACTAAATTCCTTATTCAACGTAGACTGAATATCTGCCAAAGCAACCATCGGGTTATCAATAAAGTACTTAATGTACCATGTTAGCATGAATTCCTGTAAAGTAGTAACTGACATAGTTTTGTTCATATAATCAGCTATAATTCCCTGGGCTTCCCACACAACCTTCACGACGAACGAAAACTGGTCCAAGTCCTCATTCCTGAAGCCCTTGAAAATGGGAAATTTTACTGAATTCACCATATTGAACGGTGGTGGAGGTGGTGGTAGTGTGGGTGAAGGTGTATGCAGTGGAGGTGAAGAAGGAGGTGGTGTGGTGGATGTGGTATTCGTGGGAACCCTCTCCTTATTAACTAAAAAACACTTTGTGGAGAAGCCTGTGCTGCTTCTTCATCATCACTCACGGGAGGTTCAATCAGTGGGCTATATTCAAGGCTTGTTCTCCCTCTATCCTTGAAGATCTTTCCACTTCGCGTAGCTCCAAACATCAAGGTAACTACATAACCCGCTTTTCACATAAAAGAATTTTAATTCAAGTATTCAAGGATCTCAAATACTTACCTTGTGGTCCTTTGAAGAAGTTTCGCTCTTGTTAATTGTAGCTAACCAAAGTATTGACTGTGAACTTTGTCACAAATCCTCCTATGACACGATCAAGCCAGTGATCGACAATGCGTGCGATCTTACCTTCAGAGGCTTCTAATTTCTGCACTAACTTTGGGGTCCACACTATCGGACCATCAAGCCTCCACCTTCCTTGGTCGTATGCCAATTTAGTGATCCACTCATATAATTCAAATGGGAAGGAACATAAGAACATTTCGTGTATCTCTATGTATATATACTTGTCCAACCACTGTGCTTTTGTCAATCGCAGGTTCTTGTTCTCTTGTGCCATAAATTCGTGGATATTTCTATCCAACCAATCTTCAATTTCCTTCTTAATTGGATTCCAGTGATGCAACATCACACATCCCTTTATGTAGATCCCAGTCCCGACAACGGAACCATTTGTTGGCTTAGTGGGCCCTGACCCAGGTTCAACATTACGTTTAGCCAAACAAATCCATACAATACTGGCCCTTTCAGCATCAATCCACAAAGCACGGACTAAAGTCTCACTAGAAGTGGTATGGGGGGGATACTGGAACCAAGTTTCCGAACCCAGAGATGGTAGTGATGTTTTTTTATACCCTAGTTCTGCCTTCACACAGATCGAGAAGCTGTTGAGGCTTATCAATATAACTTCTTCTTACTAGCCTCTACACCTTCATGAAGGTCTACGATTTCACGGACCTTAAATAGGTGAATCAACCTCTTACGTGCCTCTGTAATCACTCCTAAGTTTGTTACTATCAAGGTCAACTTAAGTGTCTGATATCTTTAGCATGCATTAAGATATTCTTCGCATAAGCAAATATTATTACTTGTGTTCATATAACAATGTAAAACATACAAATTCATGCATCAATACAACATTAAATCATAAACCCATTATTCATCATAGCATAAAAAAATTCATTCATAAAAGAAGTAAATGGATAAAACATATATATTTCTAGAAAATTTTCTTTATTGATACTTCAGATTTTCTTACAGAATCAAAACTACCCTGCGCACTCAACTACAGGGGTCTGTGCACATAGTTGCTGACTCTACTCTAGGGCTCTATGAACATCGTTGTAGAGCCTCTCTTCTACTCTAAGTCTATTCACTCTTTCTGCTAATGACCCATTAGATTCATCATCATCAATGACTAAACTGAACTACCTTAAACTCTTCTAAGACTCTCCTTTTTATACAATCCCATGGTCCGCAGACCATGTGTAGATCTTCTAAAGCTGACACAACTTACATAAACAGAAGGGTAAAACCCTTTATGATACTTTACATCTATGCGCTTCGTGACAATAAATTGCATGGACTTTATACTTTACATATAAAAACTTTGGCTTTTTGCCCCAAAACTTGGGCTTTTAGCCCCAAAATTGACCCTAGGGGACTTTGTCACAACACGCTCAATAGAAGAGGTGAAGAATATTGCATACCTGTACCTACCTGATGTCGAGCTATTGTAGATGCATGCATGTTGCTCTGGGGATTCATATCATGATGGGTTTAAGGAGATGCATGAATGCTACTGCTAAGTTAATGATCAATCCATGTTTCTCTAGAGGTGCTAATTTTCTTTGCTTGCTTTTGCACATGTCTTCATATCTTGTCGATTGTTTGACTCATAAGGTTGTTGTGTATGTCTTCTAAACTGGATTGCACCTTAACTGATGATGTTCCTGTGTGTGTGCAGGTTTTTCTCTCATGAATGGACTACATCTTCTAGTGGAATTCCTTCCCAGGGATGATTTTTCCCTTCCTGATTGCACACATGGCATCATCATGCTTTTGTTGGTGGGAAAAAAAATATCTCAGAGATTTCTATTATGATTGCATAGGTTGCTATAAGATGAGTTTCTTCCTGCAACAACATTTCAATCCCCTCTTCTAGTCTTCATTCAACATGGTGGTGTTGAGGTGAGTGATGAAATATCATGTAAACAAGGTTGGAGTCCTAAGGAGGTAATGTGAAGAATGAAAAAATGGAGAACAATGCTCTGTGTGTTTTTTTTAGGCAGGACAGAGTGAACATTTTGAGGTAGTTTAGGTGAAATGGAATGGATGAGTGATTAAAGTGGTGTTGGAGGACCTCTCTCAACCTTCCTAAAAAATACGTGACCTTTTTACCCCTTTCTCCAATCAGATTGCCTCCTGTAACATATTCTCGGCCATCCTATAGCATTTCAGGACAACTTCCTGTAGAAAACTTGTTTTATGCATATCTCTCAAATGGTAGACTAGATTGCCCTAAAATTTGGTGAGCATCTTGCCATCATCCCTATACATCTACCCATTAAAATATTGGCCAATGGATGCACGAATATGAAGAAAAACTTAAAATGGTTGTAGGTGATGGAGGCTGATTTCTCGAAAAGTGTGCACTAGAATTTGTTGAAATTGCTTGGGCATGTTACCATCATCTATATTCATCTCCCCAAGAAACATCTCGGCAAATGGATGCACTAATGTTGATAAAATTTAAAAATGGTTGTAGGTGATGGAGGTCAATTTGGAAAAGTGTGCACCGAAATTTGCTGAAATTTCTTGGGCATGTTACCATCATTAATATACATCTCCCCCTTAAACATTTTTGTAAATGGATGCACAGTTTTCAAGAATGAAAAGAAATAATTTTATGCTCTATGTATTTTGACTTCCTGTAGAAAAACAGAGCCTTCTTGTAGCATTTTAGGATAGTGAGGAAAATGAATTAGAAATTCTTGGCAATGATGGGTGGATGGTGGAAATAGATGAGGGTGATGGATTGGAATGGAAATGGTCCTTTTGTAGCATCTGAGAAAAGGAGGAGAAAGTCCAAGTTTGACTTTCTCTGACTAGGCTTTTGATCAACTTTGTTTTGATAGCTAACCTTTTTTTGTTGCTTGTAGAGGTTGGAGAGCATCTGCATTCATCAGAGAGATACATGGAGCAAAGGATTTTTCTTTTTTAATTTTTTCCTTGTAGGCATACTAGATGTCCCAATGAGGTTTTCAACTAGTAGGTCTACCTAGGTGCCTCAAAGGAGGATTTCACCTAGGATATTTTATTTTTCTCTTTTTTCTCCTTTTTTCCAACCCATTGACTACCTCATGGAGGTCTTTAATCAATGAGCCAATCTCAGGCACCTCAAATGAGTTTTTCACATTATATTTTTTTTCTCTTATTTTTCATTTTTTCCATTTTCTTTTTTCTATCCTACTCTACCTAAAAAATAAAATCTCTTTCAAGTATAGGAATACTTCCAATGGATCCACTTGCATAACTAGATGACAGGTAAGATCATGTGTAGGCTTGAAACATATTCTTTGACATGTACCTAAATGTAAGAGACCAAATTATTTGACTGAGATAAGATTAGGGATTGTTGAAGAAGAGTGTGTTGCTGCAACTTAATGATTGTCTAGAACCATATTTCAATATAGTTGTGATGCCCCTAGTCAACTTGATGATTTGGATCATCTTGGATGTCTTCTTCTTCCATGAAATTAAAATCTTATTTCTTTTGTTGATTATTCTTTTGAACACATAGAGGATCTAATGATGAACATGATGTAACTTCCTCAATCTTTGATTTTGATGTTTTCTCTCCATCAAGTGAAGCCCATAATCCTTTAGTCTTGTCATTTGAATCTTGTTTTTATGAATGTTGTCCTTAAATGACATCAAGAGAATCTATTTTTTGAAATACTCTTCCTGAGATAAGATGAATACCATTTAGATCAAGATGAGATATTTGGAAGTGTAGTACCTCAACATCATAAGTGGGCTGAGCTACTTCATTGTGTGGGTTTGGAAATGGTGGTATAGGTAATTGAGTGGGAGTAGATATTTGAGATGGATGTGGTTGGGGTTGTGGTTGTGGTGGAGGTGGATGGTAGGGATAACATGGATTTTCGTATGGAGGATATTGAGGAGAATATTGAGGATATTGTGGATTTCTCTCAAAAGGTACTTTCCAACCTTGTTGCCAATATTGGTTTTGGGGTTGACATGGCCAAGGTTTCCAAAGAAATGCTATGTTCCAATTACTTTTAGATGGACGTGCATAACCTTGAAATTATGAATTAGGTTCTTGCATCATACTGGGTTGGCTAGGCTGCCATAGTCTTCCTAAAGCTACATAACATAACCGCTTTGGTGATTGACTTGCTCCATTGTCCTCTTGGTAAACTTCATTAAACCTTGATGGGAAATATTTAATATCATGTGATTCTGCATGGACAGCACAAATATCAACATCTTCTCTTTTCTCATCTTTCATTCTTAACATTTCTACTCGTTCAATTATATTACCAAGAATTTCTATTTTAAAGTCATGAAACAAATTTCCAAGTTTGCTTGAATTACCGATCTTGATGTTTATTTACTTACTCTTGCCCTTCCTCTTGATATGTGTTTGCATGTTTCACAAATTTCTTCAAATAATAATTTGTATACATCACCTCTACTCATGAGATCAAGGATATCAATCCACACATTCCTAATTTTTCTAAGTAAGAGGGTTTTTAGTGTGTTAGATCCTAAATGATGTAAATTTTTGCTCATAACAATATACATGAACCTATATATTAGATCCTCAAGGCTCTCATCTTATTTTTGATTCATTCTAAAGATTTCTTCTTTAAGATCATAATCTTTATATTTTTCTAGAAATATATTTTGCATATCATTCCATGATCTTATTGAATTAGTCCCTAAGTCATGAACCATTTAAGAGCTCTATCCTTCAGTGTTGCTAGAAACAATCTCAACTTTTGAGTGTTTAGTAAGTAACCATAAAAGCTACAAAGGATTTCAAATTCAAAAAGAGGTTTCCATATCCTCTGAACTTACAGCATGAAAATTTAGAAAAAAATATGCAGGGATGTTCTTCATGTGTGCACTAACATAAGTATCTTGAATGGGAAATCCAAGAGGATCTTCCTCATTGTCATCATCTCCATCCATTTCTCCTACCTTCTCTATTATTCTTCTACCTACAAAATTGGATGGTGCTATGGCTCTTATTGAACCACATGATCAAATTGGGGGGGGGGGGGGGTGTTTGGTGTCATAGAAGTATTTTTTTGTTTTTATAAAAGAAATTGAAATAGAATGTTAATACAATGAAAGATGCCTAATGCAATTTTAATTTTTTTGCAGAAAGTAAAAAGAAATGAATCAACTAGGGAATAAAACAATGAATACTTTGACACCTCCTTAGCAACGATGCCAAAAATTAATGAGCCTTAGTATTGCAACAAGAATGTTGTAACTTCCAAGGCTACCAACTTTAATTATCAACTCGGGGTTTGCACAAACTTAAGAGATATAAACACTATATGTGCATCATACAATGTGTCATTAGTTTGCTTCCATGATGTAATGGAGTGAATATAATGAAATCAAACCCTAAACTAATTACATAAATGGAAATTTTACTTTGAAAAGAAATTAATCATAGGCAAGAACAACAAATTTTAATTGAAATCCTAAGAACATGAATTCAAATAAATAGGCCTAATCTACATTGTAAAAAGGAATTTCTTAATTGGTGTTTATTCTTCCTCAACAATTGATCTAGAGCCTATGCGTCATGATTCAAACCTCATATATAAAAACCAAGATTTTTGAGCAAATTTGGGCAAGTATATACATGCTAGAAGAGTGCTACAGGAAGTTATAGTTGCTGCTACACGAAGTTATAGGCTACTGAGGAAGTTATGGGATTTTCTATAGGAAGATATAATCCACTGAATGACCAAGAAAATCAAATCCAAATTCGATGGGACAATTTTTTTTATTGAATAGGATGTCTTAGGTCTCTATTCCAATTGGAATCACTCAAAAATATCCCTGCTAACACATGTTAAAAAATAGCAGAAAATTACTAGTCTAAAATCTATAAATTCGAGAATCGGTGAGCTAGTTAATGTATCAAATGCCTAACCTAATCAAGTGAAAATGAAATGAGGTAAATTTTATTATTAAATTGAAGTTTTTATTATCTAATTCAAGTGGAATCAACTCAATTGAAGCTCACTATTATGTTCAAAAAAATAGCAGAAAATTACTACTATTTGCTACAAGGGGCTTCCAGAAATTTAGATTTGTGAATAAGAAAACTAATCCAATTATATCAATAATTAATTTGACCTTCCAAAGTTGTTCCAAGGATTAAATAATTCTTTTTATCCTTCAAAATAACTTACTTCAACCATTTAATCCAATCCTATAACAAAAAATCATCAATGCTAAATGAAAAAATAGGAAAAATAAGAACAAGAGATGCATGTGAATAAGAAGTGAAAAGAAGAAAAAATAAATTATACAAAAGGGCTCTGAGGCTCCTAGGATTTCCAATACCAAGGAAAATAAGAGTCCTATAAAGGATACCATATTTAGAAGCTAAACATGGCACCAATCTCCATTATTTCCATCCATACAATTACACCCCTGCAAGAAATGAAAGTGGAGCTGTAAAAATACAAGTGTTCCCCACAAGAAGACTAAGAAAAACCAACCCCTAGAGGAAAATTCGAATTGGTACTTATACAAAATGATTAGGAAGAATTCTCCATGAAAGGAGGAAGCTTTCCCCACCAAAATCACTCAAATAGTGGATATGGTTCCCAACACTAGGAATCTACATTATATGACAGGGAACACATTCCTATATTTTCTCAATCATTGGAGCTCTAGAATTTGTGCATGGTTTCATGATATCTTGTTGATTTATTATCCAATATTGATCCTCCTGTAGCAGGTGTTAGGTTCCTATACCGATAGGAGTCATAATTTCGAATGGCTAAGGTTAAGCCTTGTAATTGTACATACCTTTGCTTTCTGCAAATGTTTTCCATGTTATAAAAAAGGAAAAAATGTAAAGAGGGTATGTCCTAAAAGAAAAATATAAGGACAAAAAGAATAAGAAAAGGTCCAAAAAAGTGAAAAATATGAACCCCAAAAACAAAAGACCATGAAAGTGTGCAAGTCAAAATGCCACTATTATTTACTTTTATGCATAATAATGATTGTGTGCAGTTTGTTATTCATGCCACAATCCATGGTAATCAAATTGTTTAATGTTAATTATGCCATGCTTTAAATTTCATGTTGATAGTTAGAGAATAAAATCTGACCGAACAGTTTAATCTTGGCAGATCATAGTTAGGTAGAGAAAATAAAAGGAGCTCATAAGCTTAATCTGAGCCCTTGGATGATATAAGGTTAGAATTAGATAGTTTACTTTGTAAAGAAAAGAAAAAGATTGACAAGGGTTTGCTAGCCTAAATGCACCCTAATAAAGTGAAGAAAAAATGGTAGGATGAGTAAGTGGGTAAGTAGTAGAAAGGTTGCAGAAATATCATGTGATTACATAAAAGAACTTATGTCATTGTTTTAAATGAATCTTTCCAATATGCATAAGTAGAGGACAAAGAAAAGGCAATGGTTCACAATGTGATTTATTTAACATCCCCTCATTCATTTTAACCCCTATGACACTCACTAACTTCCCTTTCACAATAAAAATATTAATACCTATAGTTCTTTAAGTCAAAGAGGCTCATAGAATTTCTCTAACTTTTGGTGGGACCAAACCCTCGGCGTGATGACTTAAGAAGGAAAGGTGTTAAATTCCCTTATAAATCATTCATTCCCCTCACAAAACCCCTTTTCCTAAGGTTAAGTTCTCTTTAGGTTAAGTTCTCTTTCCTAGGAAAACCCCTTTATAAACATGTTTTATGTGTAAAACCCACCAAATGCATTTATCCCAAGTACTAAGTGTATGGAACGTGCATAAGATTTAGCATACCTAAGTAAAAACACCCCTTCCACTCATCTTGCCCCATATTAACTTTTTTTTAAACATATATTTATTCCGAAAAACCCACTATCCCATATATATTTAACTCCTCTATATAAAATAACCCCACCCATTATTTTAGTTACAAACTATAGTACTACCTCTTATCCCTAAAATATATTAAAGTCTCGCCCTCAGTCATTAATCCCACCTTAATCCATTGTTAACCCTGATATTGCCACACTTAATCATCCATCGGGCCCCCCATTAGCCTCCATGCAGCGTCCCTATCTGTTCATCATGCGATCGCTTCCCCGCACATCTGACGACTCTTATCCATATTGGGCCAACCCATCCACCAAACTATACCCACCCGAAAAAATGGTTTTACCACTCGCCCCCAATGCTACGTGTCTGCCAATGAGTGGCATCAGGCCGCCTCTCCCCAATACCACTGAGTGCCCAAAAGCTATGCAAAATAAACTGCCTACCACCCTCTCACTAAATGAAAAAACCGTCTACTGTTCACTTTGCGCCAAAATTCAAAAAAATCAAACCTTTACCCTTTTAACATGAAAACCACAGTTTTGCTCGTTTTTGCCTATTTGTGCAGTAAAACCCTGTGTAACCCTTTTGCACCACCTGAAGCCTCTACTAACCAATTCAAGCATGGTTTACCTCCCGAAAGCACTTTGGACTCACTCCATAGACCTATAAAGCTTGATAAAGCCATTAATGACCCTCCCTATCAACCCAACGTTTTCCTAACAATTTGTTTTATTTTATAGGCGATCAAAAGACCACAGCCTTGGATAAACAATATTAATACTAGTCATAAGACCTATTTGCACCGAGATTGCTATCAAATCTATTCAAATAGAGATGGAAAATAAAACATACAGTTAAAAGACAAGTAGAGGAAACATGAAATTAAATGATTTACTGTTGAAATAAACAGTAAAAACCTAAAATATACAGTGAAGGTAAAAGGACATAGTAAAGAATAGTCAAAGTGTATCAGGGTTAAAGAGTATCATATTGAAGACCAAGTCAAGTAAAGCAGCTAGCATGAAGACAAACAGTAGGGAAGATAGTTACAAAGCATACAGATTCATGTCAAAGTGAAGATAGATGAAAAAACAAAGCGGTAAAGGTAAAATGTAAAAGCAAACATGGAGGTAGTAAGGGTTAAACAGAGATGAAAAAACTTTCACCAACAACAATGAATTTCATCCAAAGTAAAAGTGAAAAACAGTTAAAATAAATTTAAGGTTTAAAGATGAAATCAGAGCAGAAATGGTACATTCTTCAGAGATTTCCTGTTTAAGTCATAGCTTTTCAGAAACTATTTCAGCCAATCCAAGATGAATTTTGGGAAACTGGAGGAGGTTTGTGTTTCTAAAAGGCTAATCTACGAAAAAATATATCACGTTGTTCATAGGTATCACCAAAAGCGAGATAAGTGCATGTCTTCACAGCCTAGTTTTCAGACTGTGCAAAGTCCTGTTTTTGACATCTTTTTGCAGAGAATATTGTGAACAGCTAGATTTGCATTTTGGGAAACTGAGCAAGGGATATCTCAAAAACATACGTATCTACAATAACCTCTTTCACTTTCTACATATCTATCTTGTATTGAGATATACAAAGGTATCAATGGACCATCATTTTGTAGAATTGTTGGGGCAGAATGCACAAAGAAAGGATGCAGTTAGTGACTGGGATGCCTCATCATCAATTAAGAGTTGTTATCAAATTCGACTTTCTCTTAGTTTTTCACCCTCAATCCATAAATATAGTTCCAAATAGATTCATTAGTTCTGAGTGTCCTTTACTTAAGTTCTATTAATGTAAAACAGTTTGAGATATTTGTAAAACCAACCCTGATATTTTTTCAGGATATTTCAGTTTAGAATTTGTATAAGTACTTCTTCATTTCAAGTATTTTGGTGGATTCCAAGAAATTTCTATAGACTTTCTCTCTCAGTTCTAAGTTCTATTGTGTCAATGACTGGAATGGCTTATTGGATAAAGGAATAAAGCTCAGATATTTTACAAGATTCTTGTCTAAAGAAATATACAAATAAGTATTCTCTTTTGTTTACTATTATTTCTCTTATGTGTCTCCATAATCTTGTTTGTTTATCTAAAATCTAAATGTATAACATGGAATGATATTTCAGAAATTACTTGAATGCACTCTGTCTTGACTGTTTACATTTTAAATGTTTTCTACTAAACTATCTTAGTTAGGGAATTCTTAACTGCTCCCTTGCTTCCGTAGTTTCTCCCCTAGGTTTATAGCAAAGGATTCTTAATTTCCCTTTGTTCATGATCACCTACTTTCTTTCATTCTAATCTCGGTCTAAGGATTCTCCATTTCCCTTTCACCCTGGTTAGAACCACCCCATCCATTAGACCTGAAGATTTTCCTTTTTCTTTGCTAGCCTGCCCTATGAACATTCCTTTTAATGATTTGGTCCAGTTATGCTATCCTTTGATTGAATCCATAGCCCAATGGCTTGAAGACTTAGCTCTATCCATTTGTTCCAAGAATTCCACCACCCAACCTTCAATCTAAAATCAAAATCCTCATGAACACTAATAACTAGCCTAAAATCCCATAAAAACAAAGCTAAATCATATAGAGAGAACCCTCTATTGGCTTAGTTTAGCTAGAGCCTAAGCCTAAAAGTTGGTTTGTGGTTACCCCGGTGATCTATTTCCTTAACCTTGGGAAATTACTGGGTGATAACAGTAGGGAGAAAGTCCCTAAATTATATCCTCCTCCAAATCTTCATAATCTGCCCAATATTCTCACAATATTCCATAAAAATAAATAATATTAGGCACAAATATGAAATTATCCATAAACCTTCCTACTGAGCATATTGAAGTTAAAAATATGTTATCTAATGAAAAAATATAGGTTTAATGTGATGAAGGATGGTTAGATGGGCCTTAATTTATGTATAATTTAGAGGCCCATCACCTTGATTACAAAATTAATAGAGCAAAAGATCTAATGCTTGGATCTTTGGAGGTGAGTGGAGCTCTAGCTTTGAGTGTAGTAGATGAATATGATTGCATGCTATTTATATTATTTGATTGTGAAATTTGATGCTAAATACAAGGATCTTTCTAATGCTACTTAACTAATTAATATATGCAATGGTATTGCATGTGACTACTATTAACCATCTTGAAGGTTTGGATAGTCTATTGTTGTGACCATGGATGCTTATTGATTCTTAATTTTGGTAGAACTACCTTCATGGTGATGTGCATATCCATTTTTATTGTACTAGCATTACTACTTAAATGTTGTATTCTTACACTCTTGGAATAAGTGAGCATGAGAATGTTTATTCTATATGAGGTATTAGGGAAATCCTTGTGATGCTTGTATTGCATAGCCTAGTTATTTATGACTGATATGTGTGTGTGTGTGTGTGTGTGTGTATAAAATTTGAGTTTTGAAACTAAGTTGACAGTGTATATGTTAAATGATTTCTTGGTTTAATACATGTGCATGATGAAAATTTTGAGATGTGTGAACAAATATAGATTAATGTGCTTGGCTTAGCATGGAAATATGACGGTTGGTATATTTGTTTATAATTCATTGAGGCACTAATAGTTGAAGTCTATGTGGTAGCATATAGGAAGACTCAGTGGCAGAAATAGGGGAAACATGACTTGTGGCACATGAAATCAAGAAAATAGGGGAAGCTCCTATGGAAGAGCAGGAGCCTTTAGGGACTAGAAGACTGAGCTGAGGGGCATGGAGGCTGAGCTAAATATCTACAAGGAAGAAATTAGGAATCTCACCAGGAAATAATAAGAACTGGCTGAGTGGAACTCTAAACTAGAAAAACATCTTTAGGAATTGACATATCAAACTATATCCTCAAAAGCGGAAAATGATATTAGTGGGAATATGCCCTATGATTCCGAGAAAGAAAAGGAGCTCGTCTCATGTTGGCTTTGCGGGGAGGAACAATTGAGAAGAGACTATCCCCGACAACAAAAGAAGAAGGTGAATAGCCCCTACAAATCATAGGGACATGAATGAGTAATTCAGGATGTCGAAAAGGGTGAGGGGGAATCCCCTAAAGCTCTGTAATATATGGATACATATATTGAAAAGGAAATTTTCCATGAGTTACTTAAAGATAATTGAGACTTCAAGGTTGTTGAGAACCTTGGGAAAATTCTTAGAATCATATATATATATATATATATATATATATATATATATATATATATATATATATATATATATATATATATATATATATAAAGGACACGTTGAACTCTAAGACTCATGGGAATCAAGTGAATTTTTGGGACTTCTTTATTTTAATGTTTATGTGTTGTGTTTATAATTTGTTGGCCTCGTGGATTGTTTCTTTTCTTGATTGTTGACTTGTGCATGGCCATGCTATTCTATTGAAATTTGTTTACAGTTGTTGTGGTTAATTTTATTCTTGTATTTGTTTTTGTTCATTTCTTTTTGAATTTCCTTGTGACTTTCATGCTTGGGGTCTTAGGAAAAAATCATTGGGTGGGGCAGAGAAGTCATGGAGCTCTTCTAAGGGAGTTGAGGAGGCCCTACACATAAATAGAGAGCATGAACAAAATGAGAAAGGATGGGCTTGGTTGATGGGCTAGGTTGATACTCAGATATATAGTGAGAGATGTCATTCTCCTATGTGAAAATGAGAGGTTATTCCTTGATTATTTCCTCAAGGAAGAAGTATATTTCTATGTCTATTAGTAAAATTCAATCGAATTTCTACATTAAAATAATTTGCCTATTAGGCCTTATTTAAAAATTGTAAGCTCAAGAGGGGTACCTCTATTGGCTTACTATCAAACTAGGTTGAGTTTGTTAGAAGAGATAGCACATTCAGTGTGTGTGTGTGAATCAAGTCTCGCAAAGATCGGGAAGGATAGTGTTGAGTTTAATTATACACACACACACACACACAAATATATATATATATATATATCTATATATATATATATATATATATATATATATATATATATATATATATATATATATATATATATATATATATAGAGAGAGAGAGAGAGAGAGAGAGAGAGAGAGAGAGAGATTTTTCTATAAGCATAGGAGGAATGTGTTGAAGGCGCAAGTAAAAAATCTAACCATACATACTTCCCCAGTAGAACACATAGCCAGAAGTCTATAAGATTTTGAAACAGTGGGCTTCAAATTTAAGCACCCATATCGATAGGCACTATAATTAAATGTTGAAGTGTAGGAAATCATGGATTTCGAATACTAGGAGTGTTTATCTTCCATTCGATGGACCTAGAGGTCTTTCCCCAGATCTTTCCACTATAGGTTATTCATAATGTTGTCAGGGGGCCCATTGGCATGGAAACCTATCGATTGATCTCGATCGTTGATGGTTGACATGCTATTCACTATCGAATGAACCTTACCATATTTTCTCCCTAGATATTTGAAGTGGAGGTTGTTCACAACCCCATCAAGATTTTTCTACCGGGTTCACATGGAATATGTGGGCCCATTTAATTTTAAATTTGTGCATGAAGGCAAAAGAATGGCCATTGTTTTCTTTATAATTTAGTTGACACAAATGGAAAAGGGTTGGAGGTGCAATGGGACTAGGCCACGTCACCTCGATGATTTAAAATCATGATGTCACCCTAGGGCCTAGACAATAGAAATCCTAAAAGGAGGTGTAGTTAATACCATCAGTATTTTATCCTAAGGATGATGTGGTAGTGATGGATCTAATGCTTGTGAACATGACGAAGGGCGATACAATACATAAGAGGAGGATTCCATGATGGACTCTAGATCCCACACGATTGGTTAAGAATTGTTGGTAGATTGATGTGGCCGTATGGCTAGGACGGTTTCCACATAACCTTAGAAGTTCTTCTCCAATAGCTTTGATGGGGGTCTGTGAAGAAAACCACCAAGATTTTATTCTCAAGGTTAGGTGGCATATAGGGGGATACATGCCTCATACATGTTGTATATGTGTGTGTGTGTGTGTTTGTGCACCTCACAGGCCACAGAAAGGGGAGAACATGGGATAGCATGATCGGGTCGGTAGCTCTAGCATAACTACCACATTGTGATGAGCATGAATGGGTCGAAACCTACCAACAGAGTTGTGGCATGGAGGCCATGTGTGTTCTATGTGACAAAGCCACATGGGCACAACATGGTAGGACCACTAAGGTGTCAGAGTATATTAACGAAACTTTGAGGGTTCAGGTATTTTGATCCCTAAACCCGATTGGGGAAAATTTTATATTTTTGGAAAGATCTCGACGAGATGTATGCAATGATGCTATCCATTTTAAGTTATGAGGAAGTAGGAAAACTTAGAAAATTTTAGTCCCAATTTCCATCATTGTACCTTGGATATTGGGTTAGCATAATAACTTACCTCTTTCTACCTTAGTAATATGATGGGTGGTAAGGGGGTGTGTTACAAGTGGCATGGGCGGATGATTACAGGAAAATGAGGTATCAAGTGGAGGTAACTTGTGTTGGGTTAAAATTTCAAGAGAATAGTAATTTCCATCAGGTTTGTGGATTTATTGAAATTTAGGACAACTCATGACTTCCTTGTGGAATATCTTCAACGAAAGATAAAAAGAAAAGGGCATGTATAAAGCTTGTATTTCTCTGTAGCTTTAGGGTGAACATAACAGTGGTGGTGATCAATACCAAACTATATTTGGTAAGTATGCTCGTGAATAAGGGATTATATTAATCTCATGATCTAGGTAGCAATAACAAGTTGGTTGTACTAGTTACCAAAGGTGTTGTCATTGAAATTAATATTATGGGCACCAGAATGAATCTTCCAGGGGTCGAAAGCATGAGGTAGGTCATGTCTATATAAAGGGGCATGTAGAGCATAATCAGAAGCATACCATTTCATCATGGTTAAGGAAATGTGTAGGTACCCATAGATGAAATAACCCCCCTTTTTATACATATCTTCACAAGCTTGGAAAAATTCATCCAACGAGTATTTTTACCAATTTAAATTTATACCTTGAGAACAAAATTTGATGACACAAATGGTGTCAAGCATGCACTCACCTTTTGTGTAATGGTAGGTGACTTTCCCTGTGATAAAATGGCATGAAAACTTGATATTGTCTTTGTTGATGAGTTTTATAATAATCCATGTCCTCAACCTTTAATTCTATATTTGGCATACAAATTGACAGAGCTCATCTTCTTATTGTGCTTGGATGCTCCTTCAAATGCAGTGCAAACATCTTCTCCCTCCATAGATAACCCTGTTAACTTGTGAATATCATGGACATGGATAGGTTATTCCATATCTAGCCACAATGAACCATGGTGAATTTTGTTGATTAAAAATTTTGTACACTAGCCGACCTCTCCAATAGTTCCAAACATTGACAATTTTTTAGGCATAGGAGGGTAGATTTTTGCAATAACTGGAACAAAGGTTTCACTACTAGAATAGCCTCACCTAAAATCATTGAAGTGTAATCCATATGTACTTCTGGCATTAGGGATAGAAAGTGGGAAACATTAGTGAAGTCATTGTCAATGACAATGGCTTTCTCATATTTTCCCTCCAAGTCATCAAGAGGTTCAACTCAAAGGTTAGATAATTCATGAGGAATAAAAACCTTGGGAGCATGACCCATATTGATATTCTTGTGAAATTATACTTAAGTAATAGGTGGATGATTGTTAAAGATGGGAACCAAAGGCTCAGAATCAGATGCCAATGTAGAAATTCAACGAAAACTCAAAAACAAATGAATGAAAAGGATGTGGCTCACAATAATTATAGATAATTCCCATCAAATCCAACAACCAATTCCCTAATTAGAAATTTAAGCAGGTAGGTAAGTAAAGGACTGACTAAATCAAACCTTGATTTAGAAAATTGATTGCGATGGAAACCCATATCCCAAGGTACCAAAGAAGACTAAAAAAAGTGACAATAGAGTGGATGAAACCAAAATGTTATTTCCAACTCAGTTATAGTAAAGATGACTAAAAAAAATGGACATGTAACTAAGGGGCTCAAATGGAAAACTAAGTGACACATATTATACCTCCTCAACAACAATCGGTTGTGGTATAATGCAATAGAAAAATAGGAAACCACTGACACAACTCAAAGAAACCAAAAGTAGACTAGCATGACTAAAATATTGACTAAACCATAAACTATTATCTCGGATGGAGAACAATAAAACTATATGAATTAATGGACATATTAGGGTTTTAGGCGAGTGTCATTAACCCAACTAGGCTAAAGAATACCATCAAGTTGTCGAAGTCTAACAACTCCTAAATCTTTGGTTTCAGTAACTATAAATGGCCCCAACCAATGCATTTAGAGTTCCCTTGTATGTTTCAAGTAATTTTTGTCATAAATAAGAACTTGATCTCCAAAAAAAAAATATTTCTTCTTGATGTGGTGATCATGACACTCCTTCTACCTTCCACACTTTGATGAAAATATGCTAAAAATATTTGTTCATCTAATTCCCATAACTACTATATTTGTTCTATAATTGAATCATCATCTATCATCATTGTGTTTTGTGAAACATGTAAATTAGGAATGAGGAATTTGGCAAGGACTACAACTTCTTTTCACTACACCAACTGGAATGGAGTGTACTTGTGTAACCTCCTAGTAGTAGTCATATAAGCCCAAAGTGTTGCAGGGACTCTCTCATCCCAATCATTTCTATTATAGCTGAACATACTTTGGTGAGACTTTTCTCCATAATTTTTTAAAAGCTTCCATTATATCATTGGCTTGCAGATGATATAGACTACTCTTATGGTGTTGAATAAGAAACTCTTGAGTCAGAGTTGCAATAATATCATTGATAAAATGGGTCCCTTTATCACTACTTAGACTTCATGGGCAACCAAACCTGGTAATAATATTCTCAAAGATGAAATCAGTTGCAGTATTGACAATACAATCTATCACTGGGGTATCCTTTGCCTATCTTGTGAGATATTTAGTTGTAGTAATAGTGTACATTGCTTATGAATGTCACACGGGAGGGTTGATAGGTATAATGGAGTCAAAAAACATCTTCTCAAATTCTTGTAATGATCAAATTGGATGCAATGGAAGCTCGTATCCATGATAAGGTCTTCCATCCCTTTGACAAACATCACATGTTTTAACAAACTCCTTAACGTCTTTGAAAAAAATTGGTCACCGCAGTCCTGCTTGAAGTACTTTACGAGAAATAGCTTTTTCTCCAACATTTCCTCCCACAACTCCATTATGACACTCCTATAGAATATCTTCCCCTTCATGACTAAAGACACATTTTTAAATAATATTGTCAAATTTGTATAATTGGCCTATAATAAGTTGATAATCATCTTCTATGACTATAAGATGCTTATTTTGTGTTGCATAATAATCACCGGGTAAAGTAATAGTAGTTAGAAAAAGTGTGATATCCTTTAAGTAATCATGAATAGCTTCAATTTAGAAAAAATAAGCATCGAGGAGTTGATCATCAATAGAACCTCCTGATTCTCCTAACTCCATTTGAGAAAGATTATCAAGTCCCACATTAGATCGTCTAGGTTTCATAATGAACTAAAAAGAGAACTCTTGAAACAACAAAATCCACTAAAACTCCTTCCCTCCAATATAGGCTTATTCACCAGGTAATTCAAAGTTGAACGGTTTATAAAAAACTCGAAATGGCCTCCCAACAAATAGCATTGGAACTTTTAAAGATAATATACCATAACCAAATATTTTATTTTAGTTGTATTACAATTGGGCTCCACAAAAGATAACTTCATAATACAAAAATATATTGGATGGTATAGGTTCCCTTCTCTTGGTTTCGCAAGAACAACACCAAGAGTAGTTCCAAATGCATATATATGCACATGAAACTCCTTGCTCCAGTCAAGGTAAAATAGGATAAGATCACTTTCCAATTTCTCTTTTAATATTTCAAATGAAGCATCACACTAAGGAGTCCATACAAAAGATTTATATTTCTTCAGAAGTTTCTCGAGTGCAGAAGTGATAGAAGAATATTTGCATATAAACCTACAGTAATAACATGTATGCCACAAAGTAGATCTAAGATGCTTAATAATTGTTGGAGGCTAAATGTTAATAATTACAACAACTTTAGTTGGATCAACTGTGTAGCAGCCCTAGGTTAAAAGTTGATGTAATATAGGATAATAAAGGAAAAATAAGACCAAGGTCACGGGACACTTATTCCAAGATGAATGTTGGGAAAAAAATCCTAGTGAGTGACACTTTCGGTTTATTATGGCAAAGGAAATTGGAAAAAGAATTGGCAAAGGCAAAGAGGCATTAATTGGCATTTATTTATGAAAATAAAGGAAAATAGGAGAAAATGTAGATTAAGGGTCACATATTATCATGAGAGGAAAAATGAAGGAAAATAGATGAAATTGAAGAAAATAGAGGCCTCAATGATAAAAAACACCTTCTGAGGATCAATTCACAACATTTTTTCATATCAGTTTTGGAGCTCTCTCTATTCTCTCATCCCATTGAAAACTTATATCATTCTTGGAGCACTCTATCAATGGAGGAAGGAAGGAAAAGGAAGAGAAAGGAAAGAAAAGGACAAGAAAGGAAGGTTGGATCAAGAAGCCTTAGTAGGAATACTTGTAGGTAATAGGTTGCACATGTGATTTCCTAGCTAGTTTGTGAATGCATGGTACATGCATTTCTATATTTTTTTCCTTTGTTATCATTGGCATGGACTTTTCCAGATGTGACAATGTTTTCTACCTTTCCTTGACATTTCGAATAGCCATGGTGTGATGGGATTCTTTTTTGGTTGAGCTTGGGATTTTCAAAAGGTTTTGGAACTGGTTGAGGTGGTCTGAGGAAAATTCCCAAAGGTTGGGTGTGGAGGTGGTTTAAGCTACGAGAAGCCCTCGATTAGTTGGTGGAGAAAGTAAAAATCCTCAAGGTATTGGTAAAGAAACTCTAAGGCATCCAAGATTGTTTTTGGGCTTAATGATCTCCTGAATGGTTTTAGTGGGATTGCGGTAGCCTAGGGGTGGAGGTGGTTTAATCTTCGAGAATCCCTAGTTTTTTATGTCTTAGTTTCCTTATGTGCTCTCTTGACTAGTTTTGGCGAGATCACGAGAGCATGACAGAAAACGTGGTTTAATCTCTAGGAAGCCTTGGTTGTTTTGTCTTGAGTTCCAACATTTATGCTTGGAATATGGCATGGGGGTGATTGGCTAAAATAAATATTTGGTTCAACTCAATTTATGGTTGGGTGGTATGTGGAAGTCCCTGACTTGGTTGAATTTTGCATAAGTTAATAATAGTTATTTTCCTATTGTAATCTATGAGCATTTGTACCTGCTATTTTGATGATTTGATGGTTTTTATGTCATGGTTAATCATCTATTTTATCTACTTATAAGAATGAATTTGAAATGTACTATAGCTATGTATTGCTCAAGATTTGATGAGTATTTGATGGTTAATGAATGCATGGGCCAATAAGTGTTATTGTAGCTATTATGAGAGGGCATTAGAGCTTCTTGGTGATTCTCAGATAAGTTTCATACTCCTATGTTTAGATATGCATTCATGACCTATAGATTACATGTTCACCATATGTCTGATCATATAACTTTCATAGTTAGGCCTAGTTAGGTCAAATTTTTGATCAAGTTTTGTATGATTGGAATTGTATTCAAGTCTTTTATCATTCTAGTAAGTTTCAAAAAGTTTTGGGTAGTGGTATGGAGGTTGTCCTAGAGTTGTGGCTCAAAACGTGGGACAATAGGCATTGAACTGAGGATTTTGGGTCACAACTGCACTCTGGAAATCTTGTGCATGTGGTTGGAGGGTTACAACCACACTCTTGCGGGATTTTGCATCTATTTGGATTGTTAATTCACTAAAAAGGTAGTTTACCTCAGGGTTTGGTCACATAGGGTGGCCCTTTGGCCCATGAGTGTCCTATAAGCTCAGTAGGATGTCTGTTGGTGGTTAGTACATTGATGTTGTCAATCCCACTTCCATAACTGAGGTTTGGAGGTCGTTTCATGTCACAGTAACTCTTCGTCTCATGTTTACCCTAGTAAACCGATTAAATTGGGTAATTGTGGGGTAAATGTGGGCGAGATGGTTACAGATTCATATCAGAGCTCCCAGCTTCAACACTTGGACTGGATGGGTGGAAAGTTCTTTTCATGCATGCATGTCAATGTCTATGTGGTTGTTATGCATGCATTTTCATGGTTATGGTTTTCATGCACGAAGTCATTCTATGCAGTTAGTGTTATCTTGCATGATGTCGATATATTGATATGATTATGTATGTACATGTATCATTCTTGTATGGATTGATTTTGCAAATGAGGTAGCCTTCCTTGAAATTCACTGAGGTATGTTGATTATGTTTATTTTTGGTTTATTTGACATGGTATCTTTGTAGGAAGAAGAAGATCAAATATGACTAGAAAAATGGTGGACTACAGTTCATGAGATTCTCCTTATAGATCATATCAGTAGAAAGAGATGAGTACTCTCCTGACATAGAAGACACCTTGATAATTTTAAAGGCAGAGATCAAAATTTTAAAGGTGGATAATGACATAATCATTCATTCATAAGAAATACTTATCAGACCATAGGAAAAACAAGTTGAAGTAAATGCAGTTATCTCTAAGAGTTTGTCAGATTTGTAGAGACAGTGATAGCCACAAATCAGTTATGGACAAGAGGACAAGACTAATGAGGCATATGATAGCAGGTCTCGTGGTGGGCACAGGTTGGATAGATATGACACAGTCAGAAATGGTAGGTTATTGGATACACTTGACAAGAAAGGCAGTGGTTATGGGTTTTGCTCTAGTTCTAGTTCATATAGTTATCATGGTCATCATCACTATCATGCTTATAGGAGGATTGAGAGGAGATATTTTCTAGATGAGTTCAATAAATCCAATTCACCTACATCTGATAGACAGTTGAAGAAGCTGAAAGATATAGAAACATGGTTTCTTGGAATGAAGAAGTTCTTTGTGTTGCATCAATATATAGAGAACATGAAGGCTAGGATAGCTATTTTCAGTCTAAAAGGGAAAGAAAACATTTGGTGATAATATGTGAAGAATGTTAGAGACATTAGGACAAAGAAGTTGAGTTGGCATGAATTCAAGAGACTCTTCAAGAAGAATTACTTGTCAGAAAGGTACTATGATAGAAAGGCAAAGGATTTATATGAGCTGAAGATGGGATCTATGATAGATGGGGAGTACAAGACTAAGTTCCTGGAGTTGTTGAGATATGTGCTTCATCTTAAGGATGAGAAGAAAAAAGTTCAGATATTTATCAGTGGACTTCCATTTGCATATAAGGATTGGATTGAGTATGATGAGCCTCAAACGTTGGAAGAAGTCATTGTAAAGTTGAAGCACTGTTATGAGAATTCAAAGCGTAAGACCGAGTCTAAGAAGGGTTGGAAAGGGAATGACAAGACTAAAGGTAAATGGCCATGGAAGGGTAAATGGTCAGAAGAAAAATGTTTCTTCTTACAAGACATTTAATGCAGTTGAGAAGGGACATGGACCTCAACCTAGAGAGTAGCAAAATAGAGGTAATTGGCATTTGTAGTGTTATATATTTTGAAAGGATCATCATAAGAAGGATTTTTCATTGTATTAGTGTTGTATAGCTTAGATCTAAAGTTCTTTGGAGGCACAGGTAGATCGGGATGTCAGATAGAGAATTCCTCGCATCTATGTAGAATTTGATAAAAAGAAGTTGGATCACCAGGAATCCATTATTTAGATGGAAGGTAAGCTCTATGATCAAGTTGTTTCCATTTTGATTGATCCTCGATATAATTATAGTTATGTTAACCTTGACAAGGTGGATAAGTTTGGTTTGAGGGAAGAATTGCATGCAGATTCTTTATTGGTGCAGTTGGATACAAGTACTAATAAAAGAGTTCATCATTGGGTAAGAGCATGTGCATTTAAGCTAAATGGTATGCCTACATCATCACATCTAAATGTGATTCCTTTGGGTTCGTACAATATGCTTCCAGGTATGTATTGGTTGTAGCTTGAGAGGACCAAGGTGGATTTTTATGAGAAGGCTATCAAGTGCTTGGATGATGATGGAGAGAAGAGAATATTCCAGGGTAAGAAGAAGCCTACATCGGTGAGAATGGTTACAACCATGCAGACAAAACACAATTGTAAGAAAGGGTGTGTATTATTTCTAGTGCATGTTTCTAGTGATAAAGGTAAGGATGTTTATTATGCGGAAGTCTTGAATATGTATATGGTTTTACAATAGTTTTAGGATGTATTTCCAGCAGAGATTTCAGAGTTCCCTCCTCGTAGGGAAGTGGACTTTTCTATTGAGTTAGTACCAAGAGAAACACCAACATCAAAGCCACCTTACAGGATGAGCACTCCATTGTTAGTGGAATTGAAGTTGTAGTTGAAGGAAATTCTTGAAAAAAAATACATTAGGCCAAGTTTATCACCTTGGGGTGCACTAGTGTTGTTTTTGAAGAAGAAGGATGGTACTCTTAGGTTGTGCAATGATTATAGATAGCTAAACAAGGTGACGATTAGGAAAAAATATCCATTGCTAAGGATCAATTACTTTTTTAATCATTGAAGGGAGCAACAGTGTTCTTGAAGATCGACTTGAGATCAGGGTATCATCAGGTATGCATCAAAGAAGAGGACTTCTACAAGACTTCTTTCCAAGCTAGGTATGGGCATTATGAGTTTTTTGTGGTTCCTTTTGGTTTAACTAATGCTCTAGCTAATTTCATTTGTTTGATGAATAATTTGTTGTACCCTTATCTGGAAATGTTTGTGATAGTATTCATTGATGATATACTGATATACTCTAAGAATGAAGAAGAGCATGCAGAACACCTAGAAGCGATGCTAAGACTAGTGAGAGAGCATCAGTTGTATCTCAAGCTTAGTAAGTGTGATTTATTTTAGACAGAGGTACATTACTTGGAACATGTTGTTTCCAAGGAGGGAATAGCAGTGGATCCAAAAAATATCAAAGCTATCATGAAATGGGCAACTCCTAGGGATGTGGATGAGGTCAAATCATTCATGGGATTAGCAAGTTACTACAGGAGGTTCATCAAGAATTTATCTTAGATAGTCTATGATATTAGATCATTGTAGAGAAACTAAAAAAAGTTTGAATGGATAGAGGGATGTGCAACTATCTTTGAGTAGTTGAAGTAGTTGGTTACAAATGTTCTAGTTTTAAATATTGTAGTTCTAGATAAAGAGTTTGTGGTGTGCACAGATGCTTCCAAAAGAGGACTTGGTGGAGTCTTGATGCAAGAGGGATAGGTGGTATGCTACGAGTCAAGGAAACTGAATGAGAATGAGTAGATCTGTGTGACACATGATCTTGAGTTGGTAGCGATCATTCATGCATTGAATATGTGGAGGCATTATCTTCTTGGCAAGAGTTTTTTTATGAGTGATCATAATGGAATGAGATACTTATTTGACCAACCTAATCTAAATGTCACGCAAGCTAGATGGTTGGAAATGCTCAATGAATTTTACTTCAAAATCGGCTACATTAAGGGAAATGAATATAGGTTTGTAGATGCTCATAGTAGAAGAGTGCAAGTAAATCACATTACAACTATGAGTTAATATGGGACATGTTTACAGGATCAGATCTTACACGCAGGATAACAGGATGACATGTACCAACACCTTAAGCATAGGTTACATAAGTAGGTTAGAGGTAATCAGGATGTGGATTATCGTATCATGACAGATGGTTTAGTGAGATTTAGGGACGAGATCTATGTGTCGAATAATACTTAACTTGAGAAGCTTATATTGATGGAATTTCATGTTAAGCCTATATTTAGGTCACCCAATGATCTAGGTGGATGTTGGTGGCCACCCACGTATCCCACTTGGACCCCCACAACTATCTATTTCAGTTTTTCAATTTCCTTATTTGTAGCACAATTTACTATTTTTAGTAGTTTTTCAGGTCCTAAACTTTTGGAGCTGTTTTGAGGCCCTAAACGACGTTTTTTGGAAAACCTAGGAGCAACGTGGGTCACTGAATTGACATTCCTCTTACCAAAGTTGTAGTCCTCGGATAGATCTTTCTAACGAGGTATTTTGCACATAAAACAGATATCATATGCCAAAGTTACGACCCCGGGAAGTTGATGTACCAATTTACCCAAAACGGGGCCCACGGTTTGGCGTTTCATCTCCTAGGGTTAGGTTTTGGGATGTTTAGGGTTTTCCATTGTTTCTCAACAATAAATAGGCCTTCGAGCCTCATTTTAAAACAATTCAGAGGCATGTAGCCACCACATCTCTTCTCAGAGATAAGCTACCATTGCCCTAGCTAGTTTATTTCCATTTCTGTTTGTAAGCATATTTTAGTGTTTTACAATAATGAAATGAAGTATTATGTTTTCTGCATCTCTATATGTATGATTATATCTGTAATTTGTTGCATTCCTATTTAAATCTAGATCACCCATGATATCTTAAGACTTTGATAGCTGTGAAGAAGTTTTATTATTGGCCAAATATGAAGAATGAGGTAGTTGAGTTTGTCGCAAGGTGTTTGGATTATCAATAGGTAAAAGTAGAGTGCAAACATCCAGGTGGGTTATTGCAGTCGATTTCAATTTAATAATGGAAATGGGAGGTCATTTCCATGGATTTCATTACATGTTTGTTGAGGACATCTAGAGAATATGAGTCCATCATGGTTATGGTTGATAGGTTGACCAAGGTAGCTCACTTCATTCTAGTGAAGTCTACTAATTCAGCTAGTGAGGTAGCTCTGGTCTTCATCAAGGAGATAATGAGATTGTATGGTATTCCTAGGAAGATTGTGTTAGATAGAGATGTGAAGTTCACTTCCAGGTTTTTGAGGGTTTGTTTGCGGGTTTAGGTACAAACTTGGCTTTCAGTACAACTTATCATCTGGTGACAGATGGATACACATAGAGGGTCAATAGGATTTTGGAGTATATGTTGAGAATGTGTGTCATGCACTAGCAGTGGAAGTGGGAAGAGTATCTTCCATTGGCTGTGTTTTCTTATAACAATGGATATCATGAGTCCTTGAGGATGAGTTCCTTTGAGGCGCTTTATGGACAAAGTTGTAATACTCCAATCAACTAGAGTGATCCAGTGGACAAGGTACTGATTGGACCAGACATGTTGGCAAGGAACATGAATTGAAAGTTATCAAGAAGATTCTAAAGGCAGCACGGGATAGGAAGAAGATCTATGCAACTTAGCACGGGGTGTTTAAGGAGTTCTAGGTTGGGGAGCATGTGTACTTGTGCATCAAGCCCAAGAAGAGCACCTTGAGGATGGGGTCATGTGCTAAGTTGGTACCTCGGTATTGTGGGCATTTTGAGATGTTTGAGAGGATTGGACCAGTGGCCTATAGAGTTGCACTGCAACCGACATTGAAAGTCCATGATGTTTTCCATGTTTCATTTCCTAAAAGATACGTGAAGGATGTTGATCATGTGATTGAATGGTTTATATTATAGGTGGATAAAGAAGGAGAATTCCAACTAGAACCTTAGTGCATATTGCAAAGGAAATAACTCATGCTCCAGAACCGAGAAATTGAGCATGTTAAAGTGCAGTGGAAGCACTTTGGGATGGATGAAGCTACATGGGAGATGGTTGATTAGATGCGGCCTTAGTATTATTCATTTTTCTTCAGTTTAGGAAAAGGATTTTTGGTCTATTTATATATCTATGTATGGTTGTTATTGTAAATAGCGCAATGAATTGTGTTATAAATCTCTAATAAGAGGTATGATTGTCATGTCTTCATGTGTGCCATATGGTTGTTTTCAGAAGGTTGTTGATTGTAAATACTTCATCGAGCTAAGTTATAAAGCTCCATAAGTAGTATGATTTTTTCGGTGGTTTTGTTGGTCATAGGTGTCAACGAACACTGAGGATAGTGTTCTCCTAAGGGGGAGGGGTTTGTAATAACCCCAGGTTAAAATTTCATGTAATAAAGGAGAATAAAGGAAACATAATACCAAGGTCATGTATTCCAAGTTGAATTTTGGGAAAAACATCCTAGTGGGTGTCACTTTTGGTTTATTATGGCTAAGGAAATTGGAAAATGAATTGGAAAAAGAAAAGAGACATTAATTGGCATTTATTTATGAAAATAAAGGAAAATAGGTGAAAAGGGAGATGAAGGGTCAAATATTTTCAACAGAGAAAAATTGAAGGAAAATAGAAGAAAATGAAGAAAATAGAGGCCTCAATGATAAAAAGACTTCCAAGGATCAGTTCACATCTTTTTATCAATTTAGTTTTGGAGATATCTCTATGTTTTCATACTATTCCAAACTTGGAGAATTCTTGGAGCACTCTAGTGTTGGAGAATGGATGGTTGTATCAAGTAGCTTTAGCAGGAAGACTTGCAGGTATTATGTTGCATGTTTGATTTCCTAGCTAGTTTGTGAATGCATGGTACATGCATTTGTGCATTTGTTTCCTTTGTTTTCATTGGCATGGATTTTGTTGGGTGTGACACTGGTTTCATCCTTGTCTTACCATTTCTGGATAACCATGGTTTGATAATATTCTTTTACGATTGAGCTTTGTATTGCCAGAACGTTTTGGACTGGGTGAGGTGGTCTAAGGAAAATTCCTAAGGGTTGGGGTGGAGGTGGTTTAATCTCTGGGAAGCCTTCGACAGGTGGGTGGAGATTGGAAAATTCCTCAAGGTATTGATGAGGAAACTCTAAGGCATCCAGGCTTATTTTTTCACTTAATGATCTCTTGATTGGTTTTGGTGGGATCATGGTAGCTTAAGGGTGGACGTGGTTTAATCTATGTGGTGAGCCCCAATATTGTAGCAAGGATGCTACAAATTTTGGGGCTACCAACTTTACTTCATCAACCCGGGGTTCGTACAAACTTGGAGGTGATGTGTTGTATACACAAATAGATGTAATTGGTATACTCTTTATCACTAATGAGCTAGGGTGATAGACCACTAGGGTTTCTCAATCCAACCTTTTATTGACTAGAAGAATTTTGATTACCAACTTGGAGAGGGGAAATTTACTCTAATTGGGAGAAAAGAAATATTGCCTATTGCAAGAATGAAAGACTGAAAAAAATTCTTGAAAAATAACATGAAATCCTTTATCTACGTGCTAACATACCTTTCTTGCAAAATAACCCTGCTTTAACACATGTGAGGTTTTAACTAATCTAAGCATGAAATCTGACCTAGAGAGTACTAACTCCTATGTGCATGAATGAATATAGAAGAACTTTTTTCCTTTTATCTTTTTTCTTGAAAAAATTAAATGTTAATCCTTCTTAGTTCTTTGGCAGGGAAGATAGGTGTGGAGGAAGAGGAGTAAAATGGTTATTATGGCTTGGAGGTCAAGTAGGGGCCTACTTCTAGATTTAGTGATAATTTTTCTCAATTCAGCTCAAAACAGGTTGTTACAAGTTTTCCTATAGGATTTCTATAGGATGTACTAATTCACCTAGACGATCCCCTATTTTACTACAAGAACATGACAAAAGCTTAGAGATTGATATATAAGGTGGGATGGAGCTTGGAAAAGGTGAATAAGCATGGAATAAGGCATGGGAGTGGTAGGAATTTACTCAGAACTCAATCTAAAGCTTTAAGATGGTTGGATTCGCTCAAACCAAAATGGCAAGTTTTCCTCTAAATCAATAATTTGGATTGAGACCTTAGTGACTTTTGGAAATCATGGGTGTATATGGCTTGGATGGGGCTACTGAAATGAGGTCTCCTTGCAATGTAGAAACTCCTACAACATCACACATCATTGTTGGAATTTGCACATAAATTCAACTAAAAACAAGAAGGGTTTATTCAAAATAGAAGAAAACAAAAATATTACCATTTATTTGCTAAGTTAATGCATGGAAGTTCTTGAAACCAACATAAAAATGATATGAAATAAATGCAAAAACTAAGGGATCATAAATAAAAATTGCAACTTATCCTATGAAACTGAAATATAATGACCTAATTAGCAAAAAAACCCTAGATTATGCAAAAGGTAAGAATTTTGTCTTTTTGGGTTGGATGGGAAGTGTTCCTCAAGCCATGATCCTTAAAAGGGATAAATGAGGTGAAAACCACTTGTTTTCATCCTTTCTGGAATATCTTCTTATCACTACAATTCTACTGTTATAACTATCCACAAATGGAAGCAAACTAATTAAACCTACCAATACTTGCAAATTAACAACACCAAAATCAGTTTAGCAACTAACTATGAGTATAACCTAAGAATACATATACAACAAGAGGAACCTCTACTTCTAGGGTTGGGCCCTAACCCAAGAGATTTAGCCCTCTGAGTGAACTCAGTGCTGGATCAAGGGGATGCTGCTCATTTTAATTAAAATATTAGAAATACACAAGAGTGCTTGGTTACAATGCTTCAATTCGAAAATTGCTTAGCTATCTTGCACAAAAAATATGAATCCTAATGAGGCTCTAGGCCTCTTGATTTATACAACTAAAGTTACCAACAACTTCCTTAAATTTAGGGAGGCTTGGCTCCCAATATCGAGATCAATTGGTCTTCAACTGTCACTGGCTTGGCTGCCAATGAACCTCATGACTTGGCTGCTTGCAACTCCAATTTGATGAGATTTGATTAAGGAATCTTCAAGTGAGTAAGGAGTTAAGGAGGGAGATCCTATATCCTAGAATCCCTCTTTCTTGTCTTCATTTGAGTTCCTACACTTTAATTAGCCAAAATTTGCTACAAAACCTATAATCAATGCACATTAGACCACAAGACATGACATCTCATCTTTACTCTCGTCATTAAGCAAAACATAATTAAAACATGTAAAGAATGATGAGAAAATTTGATTTTAGTAAGTTGGAGGTCCATTAAGGTCCATATAATTTACCCATTGATGATCCTCATTATCACCCCACTATTGAAAATGTTGCTCATCCTCTGAGCAACTCATTCTATGTCCATGTCTTTCATTTCTTTGGTGGCCTCCCTGACATTCTAGGCTTTTGTTGTAGTCTCCTCCTCTTATGGATAAAACCCTGCATTCCTCTTTATATCCTCCCACTACTTTCTTTCTTCTTCTTCCTCTATCCCCTATAACATACCTAAACGCAATGATGGGATGAGTTTCAATCCAATCCAATTGACTTTGACTCTCTCTAATGTTCGCTTATACATTGGGACTCTTTCTAGTACATCCCTCATTCTATCAAGAGAATGATATTCTTTGATATCTAGGTTGTAGGGTAAGATGTTCCATCTCCTTTGGCAGGCTTGTTGGCACTCATCTCCTAGCAACATTAGCCTATCTTCAAAATGAATGACTGCTTGTTTTTGTACAGCAAGGTATCATGGTTCAAGCTTGGGATCATTTGCAATGAGGTTGTGAGTGTTGATGACAGCCATTGAGTTAGGCTATTTTGCTCTCATGGAAAGGGGTTCTGCTTCTTCTCTTGACAATACCCTTTTCATTTCTATAGCTCTATCTTCCTCATGGCTCATCCAATGCTCCAAGGCCATTAGTTGTAAGTCCCCTAACTTCGGATTGGGGTCCCACACATTTAATTTTGTCAGAGCTAAATTGTGTAGGTAAAATTCAAATATCTTTTCTCTATCCTCCAGGGTGATTGGGTCATAGATGTCAATGAATTTCCTGTAGTCTTGGAAAGGCATAGTTCCTCTTTTTTCCAAGGTTTTTATCTGAATCTAGAGCCATTGTTCTTTGAGGTATAAGTTATGTGATTTTATTGGCATCCTCCATTTAATTGCCTACATGGATAAACTTGCCATAGTTTCTAATTTCCCTTCCTTTTCTTGTAGCTTCCTTCTCAGCCATGTGTTCTTAGCCTCCAATTTATATTTCATCATTGTTTCCTTATCTCTTATGCTACTTAATTCTCTACCCATTTCTTGCAACTTCTCCTCCATGTGGCCTACATCTTCCACCCCTTTTCATTTAGCAATTTTCTTCCACGGTGTGCCCTTGCTCTCTCTTTTTCAAGTTCAAAGAATATAGGGATGGAAAACGTTTTTGGTATCACCCTACATCCTTCAATGAATCTGTAGTAAGAGTTGAAGTTTGGAAGTAGGCTAGGCTCTTCCAACTCCTGGGCCTCTTCCTCTATTTTTTCATGAATAATTTCTGCCTCTTTTCGATCCCTTTTCCCTTGCAACCTTTCCTAATATTTTCTATGTGTTTCTTGCAACTTTGATAGAGTTTCCTAAAGGACTATTTCTACTTCCTGTGGTTCTGACTATGTTTCCTATGGGAGACCTTTCCCTTTTTGTGAAGGGGTCAAAGGTTGTTTAACCTATTTTTTTTTAGGTCGACCTAGTGACAGGTCTCCTAACATAAGTTATTGGTGACTTAGGAGAAGCTTGTTCTGATGTTTCTTCTTCCTCCTTCTCTAGAAGGACTACGTTCTCTTGTTGTTTTGGTGAGTCCTCTATGATAATTGGAATTTTGGTAGGGATTCAAGCTCTCCATTGTTTAATCTAGGTGCTCTTCCTTGTCCTGAAGTAAAGAGGAGTTTTCCTCTGTCTCTTTCCCTTTGATTTGACAAGTGTGCTTAGGGAAGTTAGAGCAGCTACTGCCTCCTTTTTTTATGGGCTCTAGAGATGCCCTTGGTGATTCTTCTCCTTCCCTACTCTATTTTTCATAATTTTGTTCATCATTCTGTACTTCATCATCTTTTTCATCCTCTCTTTTATCCTCTCTTTCATCTTCTTCTTCATCCTCTCTTTCTTCTTCTTTTTCATCCTCTGTTTCTTCCTCCGTTTCATCCTCTATTTCTTCCTCAGTTTCATCCTCTTTTTATTCTTCTCTCTTAGTAGAAGTATGGCTTCTATCATACTCAATGGCTTGAATTTATCCTTCTTCCTTCATGTCGGCAAATTTTGACCATGCAATATGGATTCTTAAACTTTTTAGAGCATCTTCTAGGATGAGTTTGATCAACCCATGATGTGCTAGCTACTGATGTTTCCCTTCTTGTACCTTGATGTTTATGTCTATTATTAATTGTAATAGAAAATAAGGTACACTAAGAATGTTATGACGAGGTGTCTCCTCTCCAAATATTAGCTCATGGAGGAGTATAAAGTGGTACCCATACACTACACTGTATCTACCTTCACAGAAAATATACTTGATGATTTGGTAACTTACTTCATTCCAAGGATATGGAATGCTTTCCCTTCTAACCCTTTTTTTGTCTTCAATTAGTTCTTCTTCTTCCAAGAAAAAACTTTTCTTTGAAAGAGTGTTGTTAATCTTGTCCTCTTTTCTCCATTGCAACCCTATGGGGAGTGTAGGTATCCTGCTAATACTCTCACGGGTAATTTCTACTGAAAAACCCTTCACTACAGCACTCCCACTAGTTCTAGTGAGAGGTATGAGTGACATTGAAAATTATCAAGCCACATCATCATCGTATCCCCTCATTAACTCAAAGAACCCCATCCATTGATTCCTTGTAAATATTTCTACCACAGGAGGACGCTGGTGTATTCTGGCTGTGTTGGTGGGCTATCTTTTGTTGAAACCTCCTGTCATGTTTTTTTGGCAATTCTTGTCTGAGTGAGGTTTGGGTGGTTATAGTTTAAGAACTTTAGTAGGTGATGAGGTTTCAAAGTTATCCTTCATTGACCTTCACATAAATATTTATACCTTTATGCGTACTGCAAATACTTAAAAGAAATGAGGATTTCTTCTTTTTACATGAGAAACACAAAATTTATGGAACCTACCTCCCTTTTCTATGCTCTGGTGATGAGAACTCTTGAATTGATTGCCCTCGATGTCCACTTACAACTCTGTGTGATAATTCTCCCTATATCCTGTATCTTTCTTGTAGTTTCTTGTAGGAGATCCTTTTTCCTGTAGGTGTTGATTGTTCTTGTAGGTGCTGACTACAGGGAGGTTGAGAGTAACTTTTCTTCGATGACTCCTCAAGGTTGCCTCTACCTTCATATTTTAAAAATAACCAATACTTTGAATGGGAATCAATTATTATTTCTATTTGTGGCTGATTTCGTTGGGTGATGTGTTGGTTGGTCGAGTACGACTACCTCCTTTTGGATCGTTGGTCCCACTACGAGTTCATCATATCACCTTTTATCGTAATCATCTCCCACTTCTATTCATCATAACTTAACCACTTTTTATGATTCATTCCCCCTTTTTTGATGTGACCTTGCCACGTGTGTAGTTGACTAACCCTTTTTCTTCTCGTTATCTGACCAAAGGTGGCCAAGTTAACTAGCCACCTTCCCTTATAAAATCAACTTCTTGAATATTCCTACAGTTTAATCATATTCATACCTATGAAGGAGTATTGGTGAGATGACATACATGTGGTTCCTTTGCCTTGCTAATGCATGCTGGAGAGTGGTGTCAATTTGTTGTTCTTTCCTAGCTGCATATTCTCAACTGTGTTTTTTCTTCTTTTGTTGATGATTTTCTCCTTTGATGATGTACAAGTGTTGGATTTTGTTTTTGTTGGGTTTCTTGTTTCTACTGAGCTCTAGAGGATCTTCCTCATTCCTGTAGTCCTTGTGTTGAATGTGGGTTGAAGTTGTTGTCGCCTTTTTTGTGGAATAGGTTGCTATAGGAATTCCTACAGGGTGTCTACACGATGTCTTGTAGCTTCCTTTTTTCTTGAACTTTCACATCTTTTCTCTGCTCTGAAGTGGAATGGGTATTGGAATGAGTGGGGAATGTGGTTATGGAGTGAAATATGAGGTATACTATTGTTGGCATGCGCCTCTTTTATGCTTTTTTTTCTCTTCTTCCTTTTTTTTATATTTTCTAACTTTATTTTTTCTTATGGATACAGGGGTGACATTTTCATGAAGGGTGTTGGTTGAGGTGTGGTGAGGTCAATGGCTATTTTCATTCCAAAACAGGCTTGTGTCACCATTTTTCCATTAAACTACCCTTCCTGTACTTTTTCAAGAACTCCTATAATGCCTACAAGAAACTTCTGTAGTATTATAAGGAATCATATAGAAAACATAGAATTTCTTGGAATTGGAATCTGGAGTTGACTATGGATGGAAGAACATGGGGATTATGGAGGAGATGAGATGGATGAAGGAAAACATATTTTTTGGTATGGCCTATTGTCCTTTGTATCTTGTGCTCATCATCTTCTTGCACACCTGCAAAAATAGAATTATTATTTTTGTATGTTTTTCTCTTTTTTCTTTTCGTTTTTTTTTTAAAGACAACTAGGCTTCCTTGAAGGATGTCTTCATCCTTTTTGCCTACCCTAGGTGCCTCAAAAGAAGTTTTCACCTAGAGATATTTTTTTTTAATACTCTTGGGTTGCCTCAAGAGGTTTTCAACTCAAAAGTTGGACTCAAGTGCCTCATGGAGTTTTTCACCTAGGTCCCTTTATTTTTTTTTTCTTTTTTTTTCTAAGAGCTTGGGGAGGGTGGAAGTTGAGGCTTCTTCAATCACCATCACTTCCTTGTTGATGCTATTGATAAATCCCTACTTTGATAAGGGCTTTTGTAGACCTTTAACCTGTACCCATTAACAAGCAAAGGGATACCTTCTGCATCGATGGTTCTTATTTGAATAGTGCCATTATCATGGAATTTTTCTGTTTCATATGGTACCAACCATCTGGTCATTAAATTCCCTTTGAAATATTTGTACTGGGAGACATACAACAAGGCCTAGTCACCTTCTTGAAATAGTTTGTTCTTGATATTTCTGTCATGCCAAATTTTCCTTTATACTTGAGTCACTTTTGTGTGCAAGATGGATTGCATCCTAAATTCATCTAACCCATTCAGCTGGAGCAATATTTCTTGTTGTGCCCTTGTGACATATAGATCTAACTGTGATGTCATCCTTACAGTGTTGTATTAAAATTCAATGGACAACAAGGCTTTCTTCCCATAGGCCATCTCATAAGGAGTGAAGCCAGTGGTAGTCTTCCAAGTCGTATCGTAGGTCCAGGTGGCCTCCACAAATCTATTTGCCCAATCCTTTCTGCTACTGCTAATCACTTTGGTCAGAATGCTCTCCAATTCTCGGTTGGTGACTTCAACTTGCCCATTAGCCTATGGGTGGTAAGGAGTAGACTTTCTGTGCTTGATCTTATGCTAGATTAACATATTTTCAATCATGTGAGATGTAAATTGACTGCACTTATTAGTGACCAACTCTCTATGGTATCCAAATTTATAAAACACATTCTCCCTCAATAATTCAACCACTTTTTCTTTTGTTTCTACCTTGATAACTTTGGCTTTAGCCCATTTTGTTAACTAGTCAGTGCACACAATGATGCACTTTTGTTTGGATGGAGGGTCAATGGGCCCGATGAAATCCATGCCGCACTTGTCAAATGGCTTGAATGTCACTTGAGGTTGCAGAGGAATTTCATTTATGGGGGTAGGCTTCCCCATCCTTTGGCACCAATCACGCTAGTTGGTATACAATTTTACATCTTGGTGGAGAGTGGGCTAGTAATAGCCAAGTTGTAGTACCATGAATGTTGTTCTTTTAGCTGCAAAGTGAGCTCCACAAGGCCCATCATGAAGGGCTAGAAGGATGTCAAAAACTTCCTCCTTTCTGACACATATTGTCAGAATTTGATCTGGACCCAGCTTGAGGAGATTGCCCCCAATCCAAGTGAATGGGGAGCTTTTTCTTATGATTCTTCTATTTTTCTTACAGGAGAAATTGGAGGGAATTGTTGAGATACCAAGTATTTTTCTATGTCAGAAAAACATGGAGAGAGAACTGAAATGGCGAATAAATGTTCACCTGGTAGTTGATCATTAACCATTACTTCCTCCCTTGCATCCAAGGTCAATTTGGATATAAAAATCTACAACTACATTCTCTTTGCCAAGCTTATCAATAAAAGTTAGATCAAATTGTTGCAATAAAACTAACCATCTAATATTCTGGGCATGTATATCAAGTTTTTTCATCAAATATTTAATTGCAGCATGGTCGGTATGTACAAATGTCTGGTAACGAGTAATTCAATGCCTAAATTTATTCAATGAATGGACAACATCTAGGAGCTCTTTTTCAATTACCGTGTAGTTTATCTTGGCTTTCGACAGATTTTTGTAGATGAACTAAATGTCATAAGGTAGCTTTTCATATATCTGGCCTAGAGTTGCTCCTATAGTTTTGGGAGAGGGATCGGGATGAATGTGAAAAGGAAGAGCCCAATGTGCAGTACTCAACTTTTCCTTTAGGGTCTTTAGGGCCTCTTGGAAGATCTCTGACCATAAAAATTCAGAGTCTTTGACCAATAATCCAAATAAGGGAAAGGCTAACTTGATGAAATATTTTATAAATCTCCTATAGTATCTGGCTAACCCTAAGAAACTTCTGACATCCCTCTTCTTCTATGGAGTAGGGACCCTTTTTATGATGGCTATCTTATTTGGGTCTACTTGTAGTCCTTCCTAGGATATTGAGTGACCTAGAACAATCCCTTCAGTCATTAAGAATTCACACTTTTCAGGACTAAGGGATAAGTTCATTTCAATTCATTTGTTTAACACCTTTCCCAGGTTAGAGAGAGCCTCCTGGAAATCACACCCATAGGGGGTGAAATCATCCATATAAATTTCTATTGCATCATGGACTAGCTCTGTAAAGATGCTCAGGACTGCTCTCTGGAAAGTAGCAGGGCCATTGCATAAACCAAAAGTGAGGGACCTATAAGCAAAAGTACCCTAAGGATAGGTGAAGGTGATCTTATCTTGGTCCTCTAGACTGATTTTTATTTTATTGTACCTAATGAATCCATCCGGGAAAGAGAATAACTTCTTTCCTGCCAGACCATCTAATGCTTGGTGAATGAAAGGTAGAGGGAAATGGTATTTCTTTGTGTCTTTGTTTAGCTCTCAGTAATCCACATAGATCATCTACTTTCCATTTTTCTTTGGAACCAACACTAGAGGAGACACCCACTCACAGTCCAAGATAGGGTAAATTAATCTTGCATCCAACAACTTCTACAGTTCCCCTTTGACTATATCTTTGAGGGTTGGATTCATTCTCCTTTTGGGTTGGTAGACTGGCTTGCAACGTTCTCTGATGTAAATGTGGTGAGTACACACCGAACGGTGCACTCCCTTCATTTCTTTGTAATTCCAAGCAAAGGCATCCAAATTCTCTCTTAGCATGTTACATAACTCCTCTTCTTGGTGTACAAAGAGAGGGGTTGATTTTCAATGCTCTTTCACGGTTGAATTCTATTGTATTGGCATGAGTAGGGTTTGATTTAGCTGGGCATAGATCAATCTGATGGTTGTCCTTGGCTTCCTTCACTACTTCCTCCAAAAACATGGTGTTGGGAGTTTGATTTTGGAGGATGTGTTCAATGAAGTCATCTTCATTAGGTTGTCCTCCTCCTATGGTAGTTTCTAGGGTATAGATTTGGGAGGAGTAGACTTCATATTCTTCCTCCTCTTCTAACCATAAAGGTAAGTCATGCTCTAGGGATGGTTGAGAAGGAGGGTACAGGACCAATTGTTTGGATAGATGCCCATATTTTATGGTCATATTTCCAGCCCTACAGCTTACGTAGGCATCAAAAGTGGCTAGCCAAGGCCTCCCAAGGATGAGAGGATAACCATTGAATTTGGTCTTAGGCTGGAGAACTAAAAATTCAGCAGGGTACTCCCAGGAAACAATGGAGGCCATCACATCCTCAACAATTCCCTCAGGAGCTACTGTGGATCTGTCTGCAAGATGAAATATTGTTGTGGTCTTCCTCAATGATCCCTTGAGATTCAGCTTGAGCATAGTGTCCTTAGTCATTACATTGATGGCAGCCCCAAGATCAATCAAGGTATGGGGAACAATGGTGCCATCAATGTGTACATATACTACAGGACTCCCGGGATCTAGATACTTTGGGAAAATTACCCACCCCAACATTAAGTCGAACAGTTTTCCAATGACATTAATGGTAGGGGTGTCTTTCTTTCTCCTTCCTGGATGTTTTAAACACTTCTCTTTGATCAACTTGATGTAAATGGGGACATCTTTGATGGCTCAGAGAAGTGGGATTTTGACACATAGATTTTTCAACTCACCCAGAAGTTCAATCTCTTTTGGGGTGTGCTGGATTGGATGGGTTAACGTTTCAAGAAAGGGGGGTGGATTCAATCTAGGCACACTTTCCTCTCTTTCCTCCTCACTCTCCATAGGTGGAGATGGAGGTTGGTTATCTAGGAGCACTCTCCAAGACCTAAGGTTGATTTCATGAATTTCCATAGCATAGGCAAGGTACGATGTTTCTCCACTGTAGACCTGTTATGCATGTCTATTGTTTGGGTTCGGGTTTGGTTGGGCAGGCATCTGAGGTTGTTTAGGTGGAGCAGGGTGTAGGAGTTGTGGTTGAGATGGAGGTGAAGGCAATAGAGATGGAGCTTAGTTGTATGGGGGCCTCCACCCCTAGGGTTATGAATTCCACTGAGGTTGTGGAGTAGTATGTGGTTGAAATGGTTGGTTAGCCGATTGGGAATGGTATTGAGGTGAAAGAGACCAAGGAGAAGGTGTAGACCAGGAGGGATGAGCAGGGAGGCACTAAGGGGGAGTGGATGTGTTTTGATTAGGGTTGTAATATGAATAGGATGACTCTTGCATGCCCTGCTGGTATGGTTGAGGTCCATGAGGCCTCCTTTGATTTATGTAGCAGAGTTGTTCAGTAACCCCTTAGGTTCCCTGATATGCAGATTTTAATGCAGGCATAGAAGGGCACTTGTCTGTGGAGTGGTTTTTCTCATAGACCAAGAAGATTTCTATAATGTTGAATGGAAATTCATTCCTATGGTGCCTCCTTGTACATCTAGGGTAGAATATGGCTAATGCTCTCTATGCTTCCTCTTGCTTTCTTTTGATCTGCATAGTGTCTATTTTCAGAGTAAGGGTTTGAAGCATTTCACTGTTAAATTCTTCCAACATGTTCCCAATTTCAATTTTTATGAATGTATTGGAAGAGGATGAACTGGCCACCGCTTGACTAGCTCCACCCTTCTTTCTAGCTGCCCTAGAATGATTCTTGAAAACTGTCTTGATATCATCATAGGGTAACTAGTAGGTGCCCCGTCCTAACAGTAGATTTAGGATTTCTAGGAGATCTTCCCTGATCCCCCTTAGAAGGACTAACTTAAGTGATTTGGGATCAAGGGTGCACCTAACCCTTTTGTAGCTGAGTTGGAATCTTTCCTCATAATCCTCTAAGGACTCATCATGTCCCAAGGTCATTCTAAAAATTTCCTCTTTGGTATCTTTAGACCTGCAGTAGTCCCTATACTTGTTATTGAAAGCTTGTTGCATCTGAGCCCAAGTGGTGATACTATCCCCAGGTAAACCCATGAACCAGTGCAGGGCTGCATCCTTGAGAGTGGATGGGAATAATTTCAACTTCTGATCATCAGAGGTGTAATCATAAGTTTTGCATATGACAACAAATTCAAACAAAAAAGTATATGGAACTTCTGAGGCTGGGCCATGGAAGTGAGGAAGAGGATAATGGCTTATGTTTTTCATCTTAGCATCCACATTAGTTTCTTTGATGGGAAAAGCACCCTCAACTCTTTCCCTGTCTCCCCTTTCATTTCTATTTTCAGCCATTGTGTCAGTTGGTGGAATGATTTCTTCTTCTTCCCCTATAGGCTCTTCAAAAATCTTTGGTTGTTTGCCTAAGGGGTCCTCTAGCTCACAGCCACCAAAGAAGAGGGAAGGTTGGTTGTTTGAAGTGGTGGGGGTATTTGGAAGAAATTTTCCTAAGTTATCCCTATTCCTACGAGGCATGAAAGGAGTGTTTTTTTTTTTAGAGTTTTAAACTACTTGCAGAATTGAAAGAAAACAGAACTAAATTGCAACTATTTGCTGAATGGAACTAATTGCAGAATGAAAGAGATAAGAAAAGGAAGAAATAAATAAGAAATCACATCTACTCAGACACCTCCTCAACAATGGTGCAAAAAAAGTGATGAGCACTAGTATTGCAGCAAGGATGTTGCAACTCTTGGGGCTACCGACTTTACTTCATCAACCCAGGGTTCATACAAACTTGGAGGTGACAGTGTTGTATACACAAATAGATGTAATTGGTCTACTCTTTTTCACTACTGAGCTGGGGCGATGTACCACCAGGGTTTCTCAAACCAGCCTTCTATTGACTAGAAGAAGTTTGATTACCAACTTGGAGTGATCCAGATTTAAATAGGAACGCAAAAAATTACAGAGATAACCATAAACACAGATATGCAGCGAAAATAATACATCATTTCATTAATGTAAAAGACTGAAATATGCTTACAAACAGTAATGGAAATAAACCAGCTAGGGCGATGGTAGCTTATCTCTGAGAAGAGATGTGGTGGCTACATGCCTTTGAACTGTCTTACAATGAGGCTCGAAGGCCTATTTATTGTTGAGAAACGATGGAAAACCCTTAACATTCCAAAACCTAACCCTAGAAGATGAAACGCCAAACTGTGGGCCCCGTTTGACGCGTACGATAGCTCGTTAGCCCCAGATTTCCCAAAAAACGTCGTTTAGGGCCTCAAAACGGCTCCGAAAGTTCAGGACTTGAAAAAACTGCTAATAATAGTAAACTGTGCTACAATTTAGGAAACTGAAAAGACTGAAAGAGACAGTTGTGGGGGTCCAAATGGGTTAGGTGGGTGGCCACCAACATCCACCTGGATCATTCCTCCCCCCTTAGGAAGCAATGGTCCCTATTGCGTTGAGTTCCTCCCTGAGATGAGGAAGCTTTTGCTGATCTGGGTCTCTGGCGAGCTGTTATGAAATCTCTGATGTGTCCAAAATTGGTGGGAAGCATGGTCGACGACAATCCACATTCAACACTCGGTGCAAGCGAAGGAATGGAGGAATGTTGTGCTTCAAAACATTGTTTCCCGTAGCCTTGTTACTGGTGTAAGGACCATGTTGAAGTGGTTTGAGTTTCTGATGGGTTCTGGTAAGGCATTCGCTCTGCAAACGTAACCAAACTTTGTCGCCCACCTGAAACTTGTGTGGTACCCCTGTGGGTGAGGAGAAGTTGTTCCTGTGTTCTGTCATGACTATATCCTTTTGCTGTTGCTGCTACGTGGAGGAAACCTTTGTGGGGGTCATGGATGTAGCAACAATCTTCCCCTTACTTTGGCAGTGAACCAGACAGAAAATGAATTTCCTAGTTTGGGAGATGAGCTTGCTGCCTTTCTTGGCAGTGATCAAAGAGGTGGCAATAGGTGGGGCTACCTTTGGTATCCTGTATAATTAATTATTCAAAGTAATAATGATAGCACGAGGCCTTGACTCATACACAGCATGTCGCCTCCATAAGTATGGTTGGCCTAATAGTACATCGCAAACAACAAGAGGTGTAACATCACACAATACCTCGTCTGTGAAGGGCTTGATGCTGTAGGGAAGGCGGCACTGCTGGCGAACTTTGAGATCTCGTCCTTCATGAAGCCATCCGATACTGTATGGCTGGGGATGTGGTGTAGTCGGTAGGCCCAACCGCTTCACGACCTCTGTTGAAATAAGGTTCTTTTGGCTACCACTGTCAACAATGAATTGTAGTGGCGAACCCTTCACCCATATCTGTGAGTGGAAAATACGCTCCCCTTCCTCTGGATTTTCGTGTTCATTTTTCTAGATCTTAGCAGTGGCAACAGTGGCACTAGGATCCGCATCAATGATTTGCTTCCATTTTCCATTCCCCTTGTCGGGTGCTGGCTCAGGGTCGGAACATGCATCTGATTCAGAAGCCTTCAACTCGGCCACCAGCGACTGCTTGGTCCGACACTCACTTGTGTTATGAGTGGGACTCTTGTGGAACTCACACCACTTTCCTGTGTCCTTCTTCGGCTTAATGGTGTTGTTATTTTCTTGCGGCTTCGATGGGTTGCCTTGGGTCACCCCACCTTGGCTTTGTCCTTTGGGCTTCGGATTTGCAAATCCAAAGTCTTGCTTCTTCTGTTTGAACTTTTGCTCGATTTTGACAGCGTATCGGTATGCTGTGCCGAGTGAGGAGATGTTCAAGAACTCCATCTCTTCCTGGATGTATCTGTGTAGGCAGCCGCGATATTTGAGTACCAGATGTAGCTCAGAATCTTTGATACCCAACTATGTGCAAAGGGTATGAAAAATGTTTGTGAACCCTGGCACATCTTGGTCCCGTCCCTGCCGCAGCGTGGTCCACATTATATATTTTTCCTCATAGCTTTTGACAGGGTAGTATTGCTCCTTGATGGCATCCCGAAAGTCATTCCAAGTGGGTTCGGCTGAAAATAGTGAGCCTATACTTTCATCCTTCTGCTCGCAATAGGTTTCCCACCAGTCCTCGACGTGGGGGGCTGCTTTGAGAAGAGCGAAAACAATCTTTTCCCGGCTCGAAAATTCATGAATAGAAAAGTAACCCTTTAGCAGATTTAACCATTTATCTACGGCATCTGCGTCTATCTGACCCTCGAATATGGGGATTTCAAAATTAACTGGTACCTTAAAGGGCGTGGCGTTTCCAGAGTAGCTGCTGGAAGCCGATACGCCGCTTCTGGGTAGCCACTGAAGGATCTGGGAAAAGCTGTCCATCATCGCGTTCCGTTGTCGCTCGAGGGTTTCTTCGAGCAAGATTTTGATAGGATCTCTTTCCCCCTCGTCTTTCTTCTCATCCACCATGGGAGGCCATCAGGATTTGCGAGGCTGGTCTTGCAAAGCTTCGACTAGTTCAAGCCCTAACTCCTTATATCCCGACCTCGTTGGGGACATGCAAAGAAAAATGGAGAAAAAGTAGACCGCTCTGATACCACTGATCCGGATTTAAACAGGAACGCAACAAATTACAAAGATAACCATAAACACAGATATGCAGTGGAAATAATACTTCATTTCATTAATGTAAAATACTGAAATATGCTTACAAAGAGTAATGGAAATAAACCAGCTAGGGCGGTGGTAGCTTATCTCTGAGAAGAGATGTGGTGGCTACATGCCTCTAAATTGTCTTACAATGAGGCTCGAAGGCCTATTTATTGTTGAGAAACAATGGAAAACCCTTAACATTCCAAAACCTAACCCTAGAAGATGAAATGCCAAACTATGGGCCCCGTTTGGGTAAATTGGTACATCAACTTCCCGGGGTTGTAACTTTGGCATACGATCTTCGTTTGACGCATACGATAGCTCGTTTAGGGCCTCAAAACGGCTTCGGAAGTTCAAGACCCGAAAAAAACTGCTAAAAATAGTAAACTGTGCTACAATTTAGGAAACTAAAAAGACTGAAAGAGATAGTTGTGGGGGTCCAAATGGGATAGGTGGGTGGCCACAAACATCCACTTGGATCATGGAGAGGGGAAATTTACACTAATTGGGAGAAAAGAAATTTTGCCTATTGCAAGAATGAAAGACTGAAAGAAATGTTTACAAAATAACTTGAAGTCCTATATCTACTTGCTAACATACCTTTCTTGCAAAAGAACTCTACTTTAACACATGTGAGGTTTTAACTAATATAAGCATGGAATCTAATCTAGAGAGTACTAATTGTTGTGTGCATGAATAATTATAAAAGAACTTTTTCCTTTTATCTTTTTTCTTGAAAAAATTTAAATGCTAATCCTTCTTGGTTCTTTGGTAGGGGAGACAGTTATGGAGGAAGAGGATTACAATGGTTCTGATGGCTTGGAGGTCAAGTAGGGGCCTACTCCTAGCTTTAGTGAAGATTTTTCACAATTCGGGCTCAAAGCAGGTTGCTATAGGTTTTCGTACAGGATGTACTAGTTCACCTACAAAATCCCCTATTTTACTATAGGAACAGACTGAAAGCTTAGGTAGTGGTCTAGAAGGTGGGATGGAGCTTGGAAAAGGTGAATAAGGATGGAATAAGGCATGGTAGTAATTTACTTAGAACTCAAGCTAAATCTTTAAGATGGTTGGATTTTCTCTACGGAAATGGAAAGTTTTCCTCATAAATCAAGAATTCATATTGAGACCTTAGTTACTTTTGGCAATCATGGGTGGATATGGCTTGGATGAGGCTAATGAGATGAGGTCTCCATGCAATATAGAAACTCGTGCAACAACACACACCATTGTTGATATTTACACATAAATTCATCTAAATACAAGAAAGGTTTATTCAAAATAGAAGAAAATTGAATTATCACCATTTATTTGCTAATTTCATGCATGGAAGTGCTTGAAACGAACATAAAGGTGATATGAAATCAATGAAAAAACTAAATATCAGAAATACCAATTGCAACTTATCCTATGAAACTGAAAGATAATGACCTAATTAGCAGGAAAACCCTAGATTATGTAAAAATCAATAATTCTATCTTTTTGGGATGGATGGGAAGTGTTCCTCAAGCCATGATACCTGAAAGGGAGAAATGAGGTGAAAACCACTTCTTTTAAGACTTTTTGGAATATCTTCTTATCACTACAATGCTACTGTTAGAATTATCTAGAAATGGAAGCAAACTAATTAAACCTACCAATACTTGCATATTAACAACACCAAAATTAGTTTAGAAACTAACTATGGGTATAACCTAAGCATACATATACAAAAAGAGGAACCTCTACTGCTAGGGTTGGGACCTAACCAGAGATCTTCAACCCTCTTAGTCAACTCAGTGCTAGATCAAGGGAATTCTGCTCATTTTCGTTAAAATGTTAGAAATACACAAGACTGCTTGGTTACAATGCTTCAACTCGAAAACTGCTTAGCTATCTTGCACAAAAAATCTGAATCCTAATGAGGCTCCGACCTCTTTATTTATACAACTGATGTTACCAACAACTTCCTTAAATTTAGGTAGGCTTGGCTTCAAATATTGAGATCAACTAGTCTTCAACTGTCACTGGCTTGGCTGCCAATGAACCTCATGACTTGGCTGCTTGCAACTCTGAGCTGATGAGATTTGATTGAGCAATCTTCAAGTGCATGAGGAATCAAGGAGGGAGATCCTATCTTCTAGAATCCCTCATTATTGTCTTCATTCGAGTTCCTACACTTTAATTATCCAAAATTTGCTCCAAAACCTGCAATCAATGCACATTAGTCCACTAGACATGACATCTCATCTTTACTTTCCTCATTAAGCAAAACATAATTAAAACATGTAAAGAATGATGATAAAAGTTGATTTTAGTAAGCTAGAGGTGCATTAAGGTCCATATAATTTACCCATTAATGAGCCCCATCACTATGGGAAGTGCTATTTGTTTATTTCTTGGTCATATGTGATCTCTTGACTGATTTTTGTGAGACCACGGGAGCATGAGGGTGGAGGTGGTTTAATCTTCGAGAAACACTAGTTGTTTGTCTTGAGTTCCCACATTCATGCTTGGAATATGGCATGGGGGTGATTGGATTAATGAAATATTTTTCTCAACTCAATCTATGGTCGAGTGGTATGTGGAAGTCACTGACTAGGTTAGATTTTGCATAAGTTAATAAGATCTATTTCCCTATTGTAATCTATGAGCATTTATACCTGTTATTATGATGATTTGATGGTTGTTATTTCATGGTTAATAATATGGTTATATGATGGTTATAAGCATGGATTTGAAATGTACACTAGCTATGTCTTGCTCAGGATTTGATGAGTATTTGATGGTTAATGAATGCATGGGCTAACAAGTGTTATTGCATCTAATATGAGAGGGAATTAGACAAGTTTAAAACTCCCATGTTTAGATATGCATTCATGACCTATAGATTACATGTTCATCATATATTCAATGAAATGATTATCATGGTTAGGCCTAGGTAGGCCAAGTCTTTAATAAGGTTTTGTATGCTTGGAATTGTATTCAAGTATTTTATCATTATGGAAATTTTCAGGAAGTTATTGGCAATGGTCTGGAGGCTGACCAAGAATTATGGTAGATCTTGGGATTGAGGGCACTAAACTGAGGATTTTGGGTCACAACTGCACTCAGGTAGGTTCGTGCATGTGGTTAGAGGGCCACAACCACACTCATCCAGGCTTGTGCATACAGTTAGAGGGTCACAACCACACTCTTGCATGCTTATGCATGCGGTTGGGGTGTTAAGTCATTGAAAATGTAGTTCAGCTCAGGGTTTGGTCACCTCAGGTGGTCCTTTGGCCCCTGAGTGTCTTATAAGCCCTATAGGATTTTAGTTCGTGGTCAGTAAGTTTTTGTTATCAGCCCCACTTCCATGGCTAAAGCGTGGAGGTCGGGTCATGTCATAGTAACTCTTCATCTCATGTTTACCCTGGAAGACTAGTGAAATTGGGTAAATATGTGAGGGGTGGTTACAAACTGATACACCATCTTTACATACAATATGTCCCAAGAGATACCCAAAGGGCACACAAAAAATGCATTTCATTAAATTGAGGGAAATTCACAACTTTCTACATCAGTCAAACATTACCATGATCATACTTGCATGTTTCTTCAATAGAATATATACAATCCAATCATCCATATACAATTCAAGAAACTTATGCATGTACTCTCTAAAAGGTGAAATGATAATCTCAAAGAAATCTGTAGGAGAATTCTTGAGTCCAAACGACATTACATGGTATGCATAAAATCCCCATTTTATAGTAAAAGTGGTCTCATTTTTATATTCTTTTACAATCCTAACCTAATGATAACCTGAAAATCCATCTGTAAAGGAATAAGCCTCATGTCCTACAACAGTGTCTAGGAACTCATCACTAAAGGGAGTAGGGAAGGGGTCATGAACACATGCATTATTCAAACTACAATAGTCTACACAAACTTTGATATCATCATAATCCTTCTTGTCTTGAATAATTATAGGACTTATCTAATTAGCCTCATCAGTAAGAAAAATAAGCCCCACTGCCAACATTCTCACAATTATTTCTTAACCTTTTCCTTAACTTTGGGTTTCAATCGATATGGATGGTGTTTCACCAATCATGCATATGGTTTCAAAACTATCTTCATTTCACCTAAATCCCCTTTGATTCCTTTTAGTTTTGAAACAGATACAGGGAATAAGTATTCATACTCCTTGAGAAGATCAAATATCTCCTTAGTTGTTTCCTCATCCCAATAAGCTTGTATGGATGCTAATTTAGGTTTCTCATGATAACTAATGTTTAATTTCTACAACTTATGGGGCTATAAATGAGGAGGATCATCTTTGATACTTGATTTTCCCTTATATTATTAAAAATATAAATGTCTTAGGCCCTACAAATCATCATCATATTGTTGTTTATCAATATTCCCACAAGTGAAAACCATTTGAATACTCGAATCAACTAGAGTACGATAAGATATATTTTAAAAGGACTCTACAAGGAGCTTCCAAGTAGGAAACTAACTCACTTAATTATTTTAGGACTTCTGCAATATAGTAATATTCATTTGAAAATTTTAAATCGATATAGAACTAAGAAATTAGCCCATCCCAGCTACAAGTTTATATTTTCATCTCCTCTTTCAAAAACCAAGCCTTGGGGATAATGCCTAGAGTGTGAATAAACTGATGCATCCATAATTCATCAAGTAACTCACTCCTTTTATAGGATGTGACGTAGGCCTAAACTTGGGTTTTAGGAATGTTGTGACCTTGATATAAGGGAATTGAAATTACTCCTTTCTCTGGTTCAACAAATCTACATAGAATAGTAGACTTAGCCATCTCCAAAGATGAAAGATTATTGTGATGGGTTACCCACCACTGGGCACGAGTAACTTACAATGTAACATCTGTTAAATGCAATATTTGTTCTTTTGCAACAATAAGTTCAATATATCTTACAAAATGTTCTACAGGAATAATATCATAAAAAAAAGGATATTTTCTTACCTTCATCCCAATCCATCGAGTAGATAGGACAATTTTACATCTTTGGGAATATAGTTCATGATATCCTTACTACCATTCTTCTAGCACAACATTAGAACATGATTTTGTGTTCTGGAGAGTTCGCCAACTGATAAATACATCAATTGTAGGGTTAATGTGATATTCCCATTTTCTTACAGCTAATTGATACAACTGATCAAGGACATTAGGATATTCTACATCATCAACATGTTTGCTAAATCTGGGACCCTGATAAGCATCCAAGGGCTAAATAGCTCTAGTGTTGTCAACCTCAAAGGTCATGGTCTCTCTCTTCAAATCCATAATAACATAATTTTCAAAAGCCCATTCAACCCATAATAAATAAGGATATGAATCCTTATCTCCAATAATGTCAATAACATTAAAATATTCATAGTTATTAGCACCTGCAATATCCACCTCTGAATCTTGCAATCGGCCAATAGAAAAAATGTAATCCTGATTTTCCATTCACAAATGAATTGGAGAAAATACCAACATAGGTTGTTCTAGCTCCTTCCATGTATTCGTAGAAAAATATTGATGTCATATCCAAGTTCTAGCATGATGCTCGTAATCTAATAACCTATAATCTAAGCATCTATCCTAAATTCTTTCCTAGTTCTCTTTTTATCATGCCTATCCCTTCGACTGTGGAATTTTGGTAGGTATGTAGAGATAAGTTGTTCAAACAAATCTTCATCTCTCACTATGAATTTGAACTTATTCTGAAAGTAATTAGATATCTTCTCATTATTTAGAATTTCTAGAAACAACTAAAACCACATTGTAACAAATTGTAGATATTCCTAAGAGAAACGAGGACTAGCCGATGATATCTTGTCAGGGAATAAAGTTTGTTCTTTCTCTTGTTTTGTGACTCTAGGACTATAATAAGAGGAACTTAGTTCCTTGAAAATATCAGTAGAATCTTTAAAGTTCCTTCTCTGTTGAATGAGATCATACTTGGCTTGCGAGGGTTCAATTTTCCTAATGTTAGGCTATTCGAAAGTGCCCTTATTAGCACCAGTATGAGTGCCCCCTCGAGTAACAAAATTAATGATTGGTTTCTATACTTGTTCTAGTTTTTGTGGCTTTGAATTAATCGAATTATACCCCCCTCTATCGATTTCACTTCTCCCATCGAGCAATTAATTCAGGACAATTCTCTATTGCATGGGAATTAATATGATAGTGTGAAAAACATGGTATTTTTGGTATTAGACAATCCTTGGCTACATGTCCCTACTCATCACAATTGTAACATCTTACTAGACTCTTCCACTAGTTCTTCCTCCTCTATACCTTTCACCTCCCATTTAGCGAGTGGATTCATGCACTTAGAAGGAAAATGATCCAATTGATTAGTGAAAGCATCCAAAGCTCTAACTGGTTAGAACTATGTGTAGGATATCCATAGAACTCACAAAAGATTTTAGAACATTCGACTATTTCTGTAATATGGGGCATAAGTGAGGTGAATTCCCATGAGAATGAAAAATTTAAAAATATTCATTGGAGGATGTACCTTGTTGATTTGGGAAGGCATGATATTGAGTGTGTCCCGGAAAGGGACAATTAAATATATTTGTGCAGCTCCTCCTAAAGGCCCTATCTATGGAGGAGGAGTACATAATAGGATAACAAAATATCTTGCACCCCAAAACCTTGGAAACTATATAACATGATAGCCCTTGGTGCAATAACCTGTGCACGAAACTTGAGGAAGACTACGTTTTGTAGTATTCATCTCCCTCAACTTCTTGATAAAAAAAAAATCAGTTCTTTAGATAAATTAAAGAAGGATCACTAGAAATAAAGCATTATTTGAAGTGGCTAGGATATCCTTCCATGGCCTCAATTTTCAGATATTTGTCTAAGGATTCTGTTAAAGTGGTAATATTTTGTTATGTCAATGGTATTCTTGTTAATGGTAACAAATCCTGAACGAACCACTCATTCTGATGCTCTAGATGGATAGGATGGGTCAGTTTACCTATGAAATATTTGAATCTTTGCATGCATTCCCATGTAGATTCTCCTTCCTTCTTCTTAATGTCCCACAACTCAATCAAATCCTATTACTTGGACTAAGGCAGTTTTAATTCTTTAATCAACTCCTCTTTCAATATATCTAAAGTCAAATTTTGAAGGGTTTGTATAAACTTGTTGTACCATTGAATGGATCTTCCCCTCAAAATTTTCTGGAACTCTACTAACTTAGTTGCATCTGGAGTTTCTCTAGACCTCCATATAGCCTCACATAGGTACCAGTGTTATTCAACATCTTCATCTCCTCAACCCAAAAACTCAAGGTACCAGGTGAAATATCCCACCACATTACTATCCATTTGCGTAGGATTAGGTGAAACCAAAATAAACCTGTTTGTACCACATTTCAAAATAGTCACCAAATTATTTTGACTACCACTAGAGGAAATGCCAACTATATCTAGTTTGTGAGTACTGTGAAACTTCAAAGTCTTAGAAAGCTTAGAAAAGAAACTTATTGGATTCTAAAAAAGCAAGGGAAGGTATGGAATAGAAACAATTGTGTTTTTGTTGGGTCCCTATAATACTAGTGATTACCCCATTACTATTATATTTATACCCCTTATTTATATTGTTGTGCCCCTATTACCCCCATATTGTAATTTTTGTGCCCCATAGAATCCCTCTATTGTTATTTTTGTGGCTTTATATTATTATTGTTAGGTCGGCTGGATTATATTGTGACTCCTTAGACTCCTATATATAGAAAGGAGGTTTTGTCATTTGTATCATCCAAGCATTGTTAATTTATGTAATGTAAAGGAGGTTTCCCTCTCGAAGAGGCTGAATTCTAAGGCGTTGATCTTTCTTTTCTATCTTTTCTTGAGCTGGTTTCATAACATTTGGTATCAGAGCTTTGGATTCTAGGGTTTCGCTGCTCCAAACAGGTCATCATGGAATTTTCGCTATAACTTTTTTTCTGTGACGTTTCAGAAGTAACAAAAAAAACCCATTTTATAAGAAATCGCGCGGAACCTTGGGTCCAAATTTCAAAGCTTTTTGTACGATATTTTCGGAGATATGATCTGAGGAAGTTGGTCTTTTTGCAGACTCCTAAATTACACTCAAAACAGGTGACCTGGGGAAAATCGTCATAACGTTATTTCTGAGAATCAGATTGAAATTTTGTAAGAAGGTACAGAAAGAGGACGGACTGTAGTTTTCTTTTATATATTTTATAGAGTCAAAGGTTCAAGCAGTGACATGTGGCACTTCACACAAGTTCGCTCTACTGAAATAGTCTATAATCAGGTCACTGTGGGAGATTGTGCATAACGCTTTCTTGGAGAATCCAATTTGGATCAGACTAGTGGCATTGGAAAGAGGACATAGAAGGCTACTACAGGTCACAATTTCAGAACTGGATGATTCGAAATTACAGAGATACATCAGATTCAATATCAGGCTTCTACAAAGTAAAAAAAAGGTGTGTAGTTTTTTTTTAAATTTTTGCATAAGCTTGGTTTGAAGGAATTCAAAGGGCATAGTAAAGCATTATTATCGGTAACTGATGCCCCGAGGAAAGAAAATGCAAACACCTAGTAAGGAACCTGAAAGCTCTAGCATGACTCATGAAGAAGAGGAAGAAATGATATATCAAAATTACAAGAACAAGTGCAACAAATGTCACGCTCACAAAAGCTAACAGATGCTAAGATAAATGGCATGGAATCTAAGAAAAATGGCGTGGAATCTAAGATAAAGGGCATGGAAGCTAAGATGGATGATCTGAAGATAGATTTGAGGATAGATTTGAAGACAGACATGGCAGATTTGAAGACAGATTTGACAAATTTTCTACAAGAAATACTTACTAATGGTGAAAAGGTTGTAAAGGAAACTCATGATGTGAACAAAAGAAATGTTAATCATGATTCCATAGACTCTAATGTTGGATCGAAGACCCACCATATTCCAAAAATCGATATGAGGAAGTTTGATGGCAAGGATCCCGCCACATGGATATTACAGATGGAGCAATTCTTCGATCTCAATAATGTGCAAAACACACAAAAGGTACGTATGGCAACTTTATATTTGGAACCAAATCAGTTTGTATGGTATCAATGGCTTTGCTCTCGTAAAAAATTTATCACTTGGGCAATTTTTACGGAAGAATTGATAGCACATTATGAGGATACAAAAAGCAACACTTTTTTTAGCCAATTGATAAGTCTCAAACAAAAGGGTTCAATAATGGAGCACATTGAGGAGTTCCAAAAATTGAACATAAGGGTAAAAGATATTCCAGAGGAGCATAGGATTGATGTGTTCATAGGGTCTTTAAAGGATAATATCCAACATGATGTTCGCCTTTGGGAACCTGATTCATTAGAGAAGGCATTCAGGTTAGCAAGAAAAATGGAAAGCAAAATTATGGCAACTAGGAAGCATACCATTCACAACTATAAAGACGGAAGTGTTGTTGCCCATAGTCTTCCACAACCTACAAGGTTGACACCACAAAAATTGGAAGAAAAAAGAGCAAAAGGGCTTTGTTACAATTGTGATAGCAAATACACAAAAGGTCATAAGTGTGCTGAGAAGAAATTATTCTACATAGATTGTGAAGAGGAAGAAGAAAAGGAGCAAGAAAGGTCAAAAGAAGAGGATATATTCCAGGAACAAAGCCTAGATGAAGAACAAATAAATCCGACCATATCTTGTAATGCATTGGCGGGAATTACCACTCCTCAAACCATCAAGATAGAAGGACAAATCAAGAAGAAAAAGGTAATAGTGTTGATTGATTCAGGAAGCACCCACAATTTTATTCATTGTAGGGTAGCAAAAGAATTGAATTGCTTCCTATATCCAGCACCAGAGTGTCAAGTGATGATTGCAAATGGAGGAACAATAAATTGTTCTGGAAAGTGCCATAATATCAAGCTATCCATGGGAGAATATGTATTGACTAGCCCAATGCTTTCCATTCCAATGGGAGGTGCTGATGTTGTACTAGGAGTCCAATGGCTACAATCCTTGGGTACAATAGCTTTTAATTTTCAAGAACTTTTCATGAAATTTTCTGTGGAAGGAAAGGAAGTTGAATTAAGGGGTATTGCAGGGAAACCAGGAAAGATAATCAGCTCTAATGGCATGACAAAGCTTCTAAAAAAGGAGCAAAGAGGTGTAATTGCACAATTATGTTCGCTAGATGTTTCCACATTGGAATCATCTATTTCTCCAGATCTCCAAAAAGTCCTGGACAATCATTCCAAGGTATTTGAGACTCCCAAAGGTCTCCCACCTATGCGTGATCATGATCATGCTATTCATCTGATTCCAGGAAGTGTTCCTCCAAACATCAGGCCGTACAGATATCCATATGTCCAAAAAAGTGAAATTGAACGTATGGTTGCAGAAATGCTAGAGGCTGGTATAATTCAACCGAGTCAAAGTTCTTTCTCAGCTCCAGTAGTATTGGTGCACAAGAAGGATGGATCATGGCGCATGTGTCCAGATTATAGGGAGCTCAACAAGCTCACTATTAAAGATAAGTTCCCCATTCCTGTCATTGATGAATTACTGGATGAATTGCATGGATCAATTTACTTCACCAAGTTGGATCTTCGTTCGGGATATCATCAAATCAGAATGAAGATTGAAGACATTCCGAAAACGGCATTTAGAACTCATGAGGGTCATTATGAATTTTTGGTCATGCCTTTTGGCCTTACCAATGCACCTTCAACATTTCAAGGTTTGATGAATTCAATTTTCAAACCATTCCTTAGAAAATTTGTGTTAGTATTTTTTGATGATATACTAATCTACAGCAAGTCTTGGAAGGATCATGTTGAACATGTTGACAAGGTGCTACAACTATTGGAGGAGAAACAATTATATGCAAAAAGATCCAAATGTTTCTTTGGAGTCCAGGAGGTGGAATATTTGGGTCATATTGTATCTCATGAAGGAGTTAAGGTAGACCCTAGCAAAATTAAAGCCATTAAGGAATGGAAAATCCCCACATCCATAAAGCATCTGCGAGGATTTCTTGGGTTGACAGGGTATTATCGCAAGTTTGTTAAGAATTATGGGAGAATAGCAGCACCTCTAACAACATTATTGAAGAAAGATTCATTTTCATGGACTCCGGAAGCAACAAAGGCCTTTAAACATCTTAAAGAGGCAATGTGCCAAGCACCGGTCTTAGCTACACCGGACTTCACAAAAACCTTTATTGTGGAATGTGATGCTTCAGGAAATGGAATTGGTGCTGTTCTAATGCAAGATGAAAGACCCATTGCTTTTGAAAGTCGTCCAATCAAGGGAAAGTTTTTAAGCAAAGCTATTTATGAGAAGGAAATGTTGGCAATACTCCATGCACTTAAGAAATGGCGACCCTACCTAATGGGAAGACACTTCAAGGTAAAAACGGATCATGATAGCCTTAAATACTTTTTAGAACAAAGATTATCCTCTGAAGAGCAACAAAAGTGGGTCACAAAGATGTTGGGTTATGACTTTGAAATCATCTACAAAAAAGGGAAGCAAAATGTGGTGGCAGATGCACTCTCAAGAAAGGATGAGGATGTGGAAGCATTGTTGTGTGCCATTTCTATTATCCAACCAGATTGGATAAACGAAGCAAGGAGGAATGGAAGAATGACGAAGAAGTGTGGGCACTTATTCGAAAGCTACAACAAGATTCCAGTACTTCTGATACATTTAGCTGGAAAAATGATTCGTTATGGTACAAAGATCGCTTATACCTCTGTAAGAATTCCCAGCTAAAACAAAAGATTCTTATGGAATTGCACACTTCTCCCTTAGGAGGGCACTCAGGATTTTTAAAAACTTACCACAGGGTTAAGAAGGAATTTTTTTGGGATGGCCTTAAATCAGATATTCAAAAGTTTGTGGCGGAATGTTTGGTTTGCCAACAAAATAAAGTTGAAACAATTAAGACACCGGGTCTATTACAACCTTTATCCATTCCAAGCCAACGTTGGGAGGAGGTTTCAATGGATTTTATCACAGGTTTACCCAAGTCTGAGGGAAAGAGTGTCATCATGGTGGTAGTTGACAGACTTACCAAGTATGCACACTTTTGTGCATTATCACATCCATTTAAAGCCAGTACAGTTTCTACTGCATTTATGGAAACAGTTCAAAAGCTACATGGAAACCCAAAGATTATTGTAAGTGACAGAGATCCCATTTTCACTGGAAATTTTTGGACAGAATTATTTTCTTGTCTTGGTACTCAGTTAGCTCATAGCTCATCTTATCATCCTCAATCTGATGGGAAAACTGAGATAGTAAACAAATGTTTGGAAGGATATCTTCGTTGCTTTGTATCTGATAAACAGACACAATGGGTCAAATGGTTGCCTCTGGCTGAATGGTGGTATAACACTTCCTTCCATACAGCAACAAAAATGACCCCATTTATGGCACTTTATGGGTATCAACCACCATCCATCACATCATATTTAAGAGAAAATTCTAAGGTTCAAGCAGTGGAACATCACATCGAACATCAACAACAAGTCCTCCAACTCTTAAAGGATAACCTCGTGTTGGCACAAAATAGAATGAAACAACAGGCAGATCAACATCGCAGTGAAAGAAGTTTTGATGTAGGTGATTGGGTATTCCTACGGCTACAACCATATAAGCAAATGTCCCTAAAGCAAGCTAAGAAGGATAATAAATTATCACCAAAGTATTATGGTTCATACAAGGTGTTGGAAAAGATTGGTACTATGGCATACAAATTGGAGCTTCCTGCAGCTTCTCGATTGCACCCAGTTTTCCATGTTTCATGTTTAAAGAAGGTTATAGGCGACAAGCTCCCAGTTCAAACAATATTGCCAGAACTTGACGAGGAAGGAAAAATTATATTGGAACCAGAAGCAGTCACAGAAACAAGAACTCGACAGCTACGAAATCGATCAATTTCAGAGTATCTTATCAAGTGGAAGAACTTATCCGCTGAAGATTCCACATGGGAGGATGAGAATTTTATGCAAAAGTATCCAGAACTACTCAAGCGTTGAGGACAACACTTTTTTGAAGGAGAGGGGCATGTTGGGTCCCTATAATACTAGTGATTACCCCATTACTATTGTAGTTATACCCCTTATTTATATTGTTGTGCCCCTATTACCCCCATATTGTTATTTCTGTGCCCCATAGAATCCCTCTATTGTTATTTTTGTGGCTTTATATTATTATTGTTAGGTCGGCTGGATTATATTGTGACTCCTTAGACTCCTATATATAGAAAGGAGGTTTTGTCATTTGTATCATCCAAGAATTGTTCATTTATGTAATGTAAAGGAGGTTTCCCCCTCGAAGAGGCTGAATTCTAAGGCGTTGATCTTTCTTTTCTATCTTTTCTTGAGCTGGTTTCATAACAGTTTTTACCTTTCAGAGTAATGATTTTAGGAGAAGGAATGTCTTCTTGGAACAACCTACACATCACAAAATGCATATATTCATTTATAATCATTGTTAGCTCTCTATAATTTCCCTAGGTTGAGGAGAGAAATTCAAGAGGTAACCACAAAACCACTTGTTAGCTATAATATAGCCTTTCTGGCTTTAGAGAGGGCTCTCTCTATCGAGAGGTTGAGCTACTCTGATGTTAGGCTAGGTATAGTGCTCAATAGGGTATGATTTAAGAAAGGAGATAGATCCATTGGGAATGGAGTCATGCCAAATTTATTATTTGTCCAATGATAGGATGAAGAAAGAGGAGGGGTCTTCTACAGGGGAAATTTAGGTAGCCTTGATGATGGAATTAATTTGTTGTAGGAGGGTGAGTGTGAGAAGATATGGAAACAACACAAAAAGTATCAAATTGTAAATAAATTATGAATGTTGTTTTAAGAAGAAAACATAGATCACTTGGTGAAACTAAGAGAGAGCACCCTTTAGATGAATATTTAGCTAAAATTCGGTTTCATCCAAGCATGAAGACATACATTCAATAGATGCAAATAACATAAGAAAAACTTACAACATAAAATAAGCACAACACCATCAAGATCTAACATAGGAATCCCTAGAAATCACCTTTTGTCTTTCATTCATTGGAAAAACATTTCAGAAAAGATACCACATACACAAATCCCTCTCTCTCCAATATGACCAACCCCTTTTCCATTACATGCACATCCTAAAATATACCCAAATGAGTTAGTTATCACCTCTAGGGGTTGAATTCCTCATTACAAACATTATTTCAAACTTCTACAATGAAAATAGGACAAGCTACTAAAAACTAGGAACTACATAACTAGATCTTTTTAAAGCATTTTACATTAATTCTTGAGTTCCAAATCGATCTTATGAGTCATTGACTATTTTATTACAATTAATAAAACCATAAAAACAAAATACATCAAATTTTTACCAGGTAAACTCGCTCAAAAAGAACCCTGTCTGGAAACACAACGTCGGTGCTGCGCAAACTCCTAATTCTTTAGAAATACAAAAACACGGCATGAAAGTGCAACACTTGATGGTTTCAATGCCTCTGGTTGTCTCTTGAGCTAACTAACACCTCCAACACATGTGAACAAGCTTGTGTACGGATACTTTCCCCTTTGGAAGTCTTCCATTACCTACAAAAACTCAAACTCGAACAAACACTTATGTAGCAAAAAACACAACAACAATTTTAGAAGCGCAATGCCATCCTTTTTTATAGTTTGAGTTATTATTGATGTTTTTTATACAAGCTTTAGGTTTTAATGATCATTCTGACACTGCAACGACCATATCACCTTCTTTCTTGAAAACATTTTCCATAAAAAATACCACACATTCATCACCATACCCAAAAACCATAACACTAGCTAAGGCACCAAATGCATAAAGTTGTTTCTTAAAAAATGTCTTCAAAGTTCTGATTGGATGTAACTGCTAGAGGAATTTTGTGCAAAAAAATATCACCTGGAACCTCAACCCTATAAATAGGCATACTTTAAGTAAGATTCAGAAAACAAAACTGTGTTACTTTACCCCTTCCAGTATTCAAATTTTGGTTGCCTCAGCCAATATGTCTAACTTGTCTCCATCTTTCTCCTGCAACACTGTTAAATGTTGTTTGGTGGCTCTTAATTCCTTCCTCATAGATATATTATGCCTGTATATATTCCTGATTTACCTGTGAAGTGGAAGGGATCTTCTCAACATGTATTTGGGATCATCCATGGTTGGTTGATAGATATCAATAAGGTCACTCCATTGCTTCATCATCCTTCTAGCCTATTGCTTGAGTTCATATATCTCTTTGTGAGCCTCCTTCAAATTCCTTCTCAACCTATTAAAAATGTGTTTCCCCTCATCTACCTCTCTCTTCTACTAATGGATTTTTAGCTTTCAAGATGAGGATGTAGTAATCCTAGCTACTGGAACTTCGTCCATCTTAACATGTTCTTTTATTACCAGTAGCTGGTGTAGCTTTAACCATTGGCACATATTCACTAGGTTGAGTTAAAATTTCTAGAATATCCTTATTTAGTTTCCTATTTTATTGTTGCGACTGTGCAATCATGAAATGGGCATTCTTCAATTGTTCTTGCAATTCCAAAATCTCCCTAACTTTATCATCAACCACTTCATCCTATGGTATGGACTCCATGGTCTCAAATATCTACTCCAAGGGAAGCCTTTTAGTAGTAAACCTAGTGAGAGGTTTCTTAGGGGCAACTACAACCTCTGGAGAAAATTGTAGCTTCTTACCTCTCTTCTTTCCTATAAATTGCACTATAGCTGAGGGCCTCTTCACTGAGCTTCTAGTTGGTGATTGAATGTCCTTTACCACTACTAAGGGTGTTTCATTCTTGCTCAAGGGACTAGTTGGTACATCATGCACTCATTTTGAAGAATAAACAAATGTCTGCCATGATTGTTTCCTTTTATTTAGCTCCTCTAAAACAAAAAACTTAGTTAAGTAAAATTGGGATAGGCTAGGCTCCAATTGACTTTTTTTTTCTTGAACTTTGTAAGCCATCTTACTAAGACTTCTAAATAGGTAAAATGGCAAGTTTAAGGAGATCTTTCCAGCTAAATGCATTAGGCGTTCGAAATGGTATTGATAAATTCTCCCAAACATTCCCTCATATGTGAAATACCTCTGAATAGGTTGCAAAATATTTCTATGACTTTCCATTAAATACTCCTTAGACACAATGGACCATACTCCTTGTTTGTGTACTCAGGCATCAAAAAATCTCTGTAATGGGAAATATAAAGGGGCATGCAATTGAACCATTTCTCTCCCTAGAGGGGAATCTCTGTTGCAGCTCTTATTGTGACCTCTGTAACTAGAAAAGTGAGTGTCCCAACCTTAGCCTCCAATCCATTGAGGTTCTTGGAAAACTCCTTAGTCAATTGCAGATTGTACCCTTGAATCTTTCACAAAATCGCATACACCCCACTTGCTCAAAATCCATTCTAATAGTTAGGTCTGCATCAATATATGAGAAATGTTGTGGTTCAAAATAGACAATAGCAGCTCCCATGTGCTTTATTTCCTCTGGAGTTGACATGATTTTTTGTTTTGCAGCAGGGGATGATCTAAGGTTTAATGCAAACTTGTTTTGTGCAACCATTGTTAGAGAAATAACAAAAAGGACTTCAAATTAAGACTTTTATGATTAATAAGAAAAGAACTATATACAGAAGATTAACTAGCACAAAAAAATATATAAGGCAACTTACAATTTCTTGACACCGGTGGCAGAAATTCAATGGACAGGTGCAATGCCAGAAGCGTAGCGTATGAGAAAATGGATTTTAAACACTTCTACAACACACAAAACCTATGACAAGGAGCTACAATTCAATGCAATGGCTTCGCTAACTTTGTATTGAAGGCTATAAATCATTTTTCTTTTACAATTTATCAAACACAAATGAAAAAGATGGAGCATTGTGTGGAAACATAGCGATTAGGAGAAAACACAGGGAAATGGGAAAAGTGTAGCAATTGCAAAATGCAACAAGGATGAGTTTATCTATCTTGCAGTTTTTCTGTGCTTTTTTTCTAGCTCATACATGTGATTGGGTGACCATTTGTTTCAGGGAAAACTAGTTTCGATTCGAACTGCTAGTCCCACTAAGATGGGTAGGTATCTTAGAAACAAACAATGAAAGCTTTTCAAGAGTTCCTTTAAGTGTGATAGATGGAAGGGAAGAATAGAGGACCAACCTGGATCTTTCGCTTTGATCCTAGCTTTATTTCTCCTTTAATTGATAGAATTTTCCACTTCTCTCCTACTTTTCCCGCTTCAAAGAGTACCTGTAGAGTCAAAATAACAGCAAACTATCAAAGCATCTCTATCTAAAACATCATAAACAATGCGGAATCAGAAACACATTGAACATACAATTGCATTCATAAACAATAAGATTCACAAATACAAGATCACATGGAGGAAAAATCAAAGAACTTTATTAATAGTAATGTAAGAGAGGATTACAACCCAGCTGTCTGATCCAACATCATCCTCCCAGTTGTAGAAGCCCTCTTCACCTCATGAACAAGAAAATCACCCAACAATGCAATGTCTCTTCTCACCAACAAACCAACAACACTTCCTTACAAAATACAAAATTCCAACCTGTAGATATCTTAGATGAGGGATCCATTTATAGATGTCTTGCAAGGGTGTGAGTTAGCTATGGGTTTTTGGTTAGTCTCATTCCACTGATAGTTCTTGGTTCCACTTGGAGATTTCATGATCTCTTACTCATCCCTGGGCGAATTCAAAGAGGCAAGTGTCACAGGAGATGTTTCTAGATGATTCCATGATCATCCACCTTGCAAACTGTCTCTACCATTTGTCTATTCTCACTCATCACACCACACAGAAGGCCATTTGAGTATGCATCACACCTGTCTAGTTAGGTAGTCAGTATGCATCGCACCTTATCCATGGAGTAGTCTGTATGGTCTAGTTTTGGCCAGTTCTAAGTAGTTGTTTAGGTGGAACTTCTGGGAAATGATGTAATCAGTTGACAATAGTTTTCTAGGTGGAACTTCTGGGAAATGATGTAATCAGTTGACAATAGTTTTCTAGGTGGAACTTCTGGGAAATGATGTAATCAGTTGACCATGATCCTTTAGGGTGTGAAGCAACACTTTTAGGTACTTAAGGAGTGCTTAGTTTATGGACATATGAGTTTGGGGTTGCAGTGCCCAAATATGTCTATAACAGCTACCCCCTAAAGCATGAGGTCGTAAATCTTCTGATGTCAGGTGAAATTCTTTATTCATGAGGATCCGAGGTATTCAAACTAGAAGGTGACCTGTATAAGATACAATACAATACATCATCATCATATTATTTTCATGATCTAGCTGAGGCGGGCATTCCCATGCTCAGCTTTGTAAATTCATTTTCATGTACATAGGACAGACAATCGTCTGCTATTGCTGACTGGTGATTCTTCACATGAAGAGTCATCTTCCCTGGCTTATATGACTATCTGTGCAGCTTTTGTGTACAATTGATGTCTTTATTTTCTTGAATATATCACAGCCCGAATGGATGAAATTAGATCCAGGGTCTTCAAAACTCGTGCAATCATTGCCCGATGTACAAGTCGATCCATGTGAAAAGATGTTCTGAAGTCAAACATGGAAAGACATCGCCTAATCACCAGCTAATGATGTAAGTTGTTAACAAATGCGAGAGGAATCATAGGTAAAGATGATGACCCTCAAGGTACTATAGTAAAATTCACGTGGTGTGAATATATGAGCTGATGTCGAACACCACACAAATGCTTTCAGTCGAAGGTCATTGATATAAACCTGTTGCCAGAAGTGACAAACTTTCCATTGAGGCATGCAAGCTTCAAAGTACTAAAAGGGTTGTTTCTAAGTCAACTTCTTAGATAATGAGCTGATGTCAACAAGAAATAACCTGTCGTAGGAGGGCCTTGATGTATCCCACATCTACGATGCGAAATGGAGAAAATGATTTTTGTGGAGGTGAAAACGATATGATGATATGAGGTTCAGGAATGGCAGTCATTAAAAATGAAGCGTGGATGAGGCGTTTGCTGGATGGTGAATTCTCTGAATGACTTCTCTTGAATATATTGGCGACACTGATATGGACTGGTAGTGTTAACCCCATGGATGGCCTGGCAGACCAATGGTGACAGTGAACAGAAACCCAACCCAACTCAATCATGGTGATGGAGTGAAAGTGTCATGTTCAAGAGTGACTTGCTACCAATAGAGTTATTCAAGTTTTTTTCCCATTTTTCCCCAGTCATTGCTGACCAGTACCTCTTTATTTTTGACAAGCTTGAGGAGGATAACATATGCTTAGCCTATAATTTTCCCTTCGGGAAAACCTGTCGCTTTGTGTTTAGCGAGCCTAGCGTCAGTGAGACTTGTTCTTGTCTGGGTGGATAAGTTTTTCGCTATTGTTTTAACGAGTTTAATGACAAAGATAACTCCATCCTTTTCTTGTTTAGAGAGTCTAAAAATGGATGAAAAGGAAACTCCAACAGTCCTTTTTTGTGGCATAATCCCTTAAGTCTGAGAAAGTGTAAAATAATACAAAAGAGATGACTTTTCGATAGTTTTAACGAGTCGACAAAGAGAAGCACTCGATCTTTTTGTTTAATAATCCCTCAAGTCCAAAAAGGTTAAAATATATGAGAGGGATAGCGTTCCCCTTACTTTCATGAGCTGGGAAGGCTAATAGCTCGACGATATTTTTATATTTAATGAGTCTAAAAAGAGTTTAAAAGAGGCTCATTTTTTAGGAACGAGTGATATTTCTGGGTAGCAGTTGGTTCCAGGTAAGTTTGGAACTTCTCAAAACATGGTAGTGTGAAGAGGGTGGCAATCAGAATCACTCGTCGCAGATGTTCCTCAAAAGGGTAAACAATCAAGTGGAAGTGTATGGTCGGCCGTATGAAATGGAGGTGACGGAAGGAACACAACCAAAGTTTGAAAGGGCAGATAGCAAAGTGATCACAAAAGGTTATTTACCAAAGGCGGGTTTATTTTTTAATGAGCTTGAACCTTTTGCCAACATGTGCTTAGTGCGAGTTGATTTTTTAATGAGCTTGAACCTTGCGAGAACATTGCTTTCTCCAGTCTTTTGATAATGTCTCTTGGTAGATTTATTTTTTAATGACCTTGATCACTACCATAACATGTGATGATGACCTTTTTATGTAAGCTAGAAACAACCGAGCTATGAGGTTGAAGGGTTAAGAACCTACAAACTAAAAAAAATCAAGGGTCGCTTTTCACTTGCATGCAAAGGTTTGCATGCCCCCAGGTCTTTCAGTAAAAGAAGAGTTTCTAGGTTACCAAATGGAAGTTACTGCAGTTATGTTGTGGGGGAAAGTATCCAACTTGAAATGACCCTAACCCACTCTAAGGGTGACAGTTCCTTAGCAACAGCTGAAAGCAAAGCTATCTAAAGTTTCTTCTTTATGACATGCAAGAGATAGAAGGAAGAGATCCACTTACCGATGTCTTGCGCAAATGGTCGATCCAATCTCCTCTATTCGCCGCTTGCTCCCAGCTCCAAGTCCTTTCACGGGCCCAGCTACACAAGATCTTGCAAACAAGACAAAGAAAGGAAACTACAAGAGGCATGCATTCATAACTGATTCAAGGATTAGCATAAATCAAATACGCAAGTAAGACAATACATCATTGAAACACATGCGAATAGAAGAACCTCAAATGCTTTATTAATATATGGAAGTAAGGTTCAGGTGGTGATACAACCATGAGAGGTCCAATCCAGCATCACCTTCCCGACGGAGAGAAATCTCTTCTTCACCTCCCTCAAGCAATCACCCAATGCTCACAACTGTAAACCAATAGCAATTCTTTGCACAAAATTCCGGCCTCCAGATCCCATGGGATGAGATCCTTATATAAAGTTTTGGAGTGAAGATAAGTCAGCTTGATGTGTGACTTGTTGTCCTCTTCGACTCCAGTTGTTCTTCAGTCCTTCACTCAGAGTTTCTGCCTTCCACTTGGAGTTTTAGAAGCTCTTAACTCATCATTAGGCGAATTTTATGATCAAGTGCCTTTTTGGAAGCTTCCTGGGCACTGGCACTTTGAGAAAAAGATTCCTCCACATGTCCAAGTACGCCCAACGCAGGTAGCCTTTGTTCTACCTGCTATGCAACGCAGGTAGCCTTTGTTGTACCTGCTATGCAGCGCAGATGCCTAGTGGAGCAGCTGCTTTGATCCAAAATTGACCTGTTTTTGAGTGTTTTTCAGTGGAGAACTGATTTGCAGAGCTGTGGTTTGTTGACCTTGTTCCTCTAAGGGTAAGAACAACATGTTTAGGGACTTTGGATCCCTTGGATTATTGACATTTCATGCTCCATGCTGTAAGGCACAAAAATGTCTGTAACAGTTGCCCCCTAAAGTATGAGGTCGTTTATCGGGTGAAATGCTTTATTAGGAGGATCCGAAGTTCATTCAATCGTCGGGAGGTGACCTGTAACAAAATACAATACAATACATTATCTTTTCATACTTTATTTTCATGATCTAGCTGAGGCGGGCATTTCCCATGCTCAGCTTTATAAATACATTTGCTGTACATAAATAGACGATCGTCTGATAATAGACTGATAATTCTCTGCTTTTAATTATCATCCTTTTAGTAGGATGATCATCTGCTGCACATGTCTATGTTTTTATCTCCTGAATATATATCGCAGCCCGGATGGATGAAACTAGATCCGGGGTCTTCAAACTTGTCCGATCTTCACTCTAGTACAAGTCGATCCATGTGAGAATTTCTTGAAGTCGAACATGGAAAGACATCGCTTGATTACCAGTCAATAATGTAAATTGTTAACAAGCGCGAGAGGAATCACCGATAATGATGATGACCCTCAAGGTACTGCAGCACAATTCACGTGGTGTGAATATAGGATTTGACATCGAACACCACGCAAAGTCTCCTGGTCGAAGGTCATTAATGTATACCTATCGCCGGGAGTGAGAAACTTTCCATTGAGGCATGCAAGCTTCAAAGTACTGAGGGGGTGTTCCTAGATCAACTTCTTGGATGATGAGCTGATGTCGACAAGAAGTGATCCGTCAAAGGAGGGCCTTAATGAATCCCACATCAGTGACACGGAACGGAGCTAGTGATGATGGTGAAAACGATCTATGAAATATGATTCAGGGTGGCGGTCATGGAAGGATGAAAGATGATGTATGGTAGTGGATGGGACCTGGTTGACACTTTCTGAATGACATCTCTTGAACATATAACGACACTGATGTGATGGATCGGTAGCATTACCCCATGTATGGATGGTATGGCGAGACCATGGTGAAGGGACCGGTGAATGACAATAACCCAACCCGATATTTACGGAGGCAAAAGTGTCATGTTCAAGAGCGACTTGCTACCATTAAGCTTTGAGGTTCTTCCCAATTTTTCCCCAGTCATTTCTGACCAGTACCTCTTTATTTTTGTCAAGCCTGAGGAGGACAACATATGCTTGATCTATAACCTGCCCTTCGGGCAAGCCCATCGCTATGTTTTTAATGAGCCTAGCGATAGCGAAACTCATTCTCGTCCAAAGACAAGTTTGTCGCTATCTAATATTTTAACGAGTCCAGCGACAAAAACAACTCGGTCCTTTTCATTTTAGAGAGTCTGAAAAGTGTACATAAAGTAGGCTCCAGGGGTCCTTTTTCGTCATCTAATCCCTTAAGTCCGAAAAGGTATAAAACAATACAGAAGGGATGAATGTTCGATATCTTTATCGAGCCGAACTAGACAAGTGCTCGATCTTTTTGTGCAATAATCCCTCAGGTCCAAAAAGATTAAAATCTAGAGGAGGGATAGCTCTTCTGGTTCTTTTAACGAGCTGGAAGGCCAAAACTCGGAAAACTTTTCATTTTTTACGAGTCAGTGAAAAGAGCTCAAAGAAGACTCGTCTTTTGAGGAATGAGTGATTAACAGGGATAGCAGCAGATTCCAGGTACATGTTGGAATTTTCCAATCACGGCAGTATTACAAGGATGGCTAGGTGAGATCACTCTTCGCAGCTGTTCCTCAAAATAGGTAAACAATCAAGTGGATTTGAATGATCGGCCAAATGAAAAGTGGAGGTGACGGTGCACAAACATGACCAAGGCTTTTATGGCTGATGAATTTATGGTCTCAAATGGTTATTTAGCGGTTCATTTTTTCTGAATGAGCTTGAACGCTGGGGAAAAGCCTGCTCACAAGCTTATTTTATTTTTTAACGAGCATGAATTTCCGCATTAAAACTGCTCGGATCTTGCGTTTATTTTTTTAACGAGCATGAACTTTGCCAAAACTGCTCGTTTTTACCAGTCATAAAGTAGTAAGGTCTCATGGAAGATTCCTATTTTTTAAGGAGCTTCATCTTCCTACGCTTTGCTCCATATCCTCTCTTCATGCAAGCTGGGTATCGGCCTATCCTACGGGTTAGAGGGGTTAGTCCTACCTAAAACTAAAAAGCCGCCCGCGCTTGCATTCCAAGAGGTTTGCATGCCCCCAGGTGTAAGTCTAATTTCAAGGCTGCCCCTACTTTTTCCGTCAAAAACCCTTGTTTTCAACAGGTGAGGCTTACCTCTTTCAGGTTACCCAAAGATTGTTCTGCTAATTCTTTCAAACAGAAACTTTCTTTGGCGATGTCTATCATTAGGATACACAAAGATGGTTACAATTTGTTGCAGCAATTGAATCCCTTTCTTTGGAGGTTGCCCCTACTTATCCTCTAAAACATTTGTTTTAATGGGTGAGGCTTGCCTTTTATCCAAAGATGGTTACTACTTGCTGCTGCAAACGGATCCCCTTCTTTGGCAGAGCCTACTTATTTAGACAAAGGTGAGTAACGGGCCCCCGTCCTCCCACATAACTTTAACAAAAGAATCTTTTTCCAGAACAACCCCATTCCTAACAACCCCTTCTTCCGCATGAGAGCTCTTCTCGGCTCTTCTGTTTTACGAAGAAGAAGGAGGGGACGGGGTACGGACTAGTCATATTCTCCCGCGGAAATTCTACTCTACACCCAAGGTTTTTTCTGCCTCCAGAGCAGACCAGGATGCATGCCCCCTGGGTTCCGGCCTTCCTTTCCCGAATTACTCGCACTCATCAGGAAGAAGAACCGGAGGTAGAGACCTTTCTTGATCAAATAGACCATTGAGGATAGGTACGTGACTACTTGCGATGCGTGATCCCGGAAGTGAAAGTTGGTCTACAAGCTTGACCATCCTTCCTTCGTATGGAAAACACATTATTCGAAAGAGCGAGGAGACTATTGCTTCCATGCAATATATGTAGTCATGTCCAAGGAGTAGGTTATAATCCAAGGGTCCTTGGACGACCATCAAATTCATCTTGACAACCTTCCCTTTCAGTGTAATAGGCACATTAGGTAGAATCCCTAATGGTCGACTGGTTCCTTTGTCAAAACCCGAGAGATGCCTTGTCTCGGGCACAAGCGTCGGGAAACCCAGTGCTTTCCAAGCAATAGAGGACAGGATACTCACAGATGCCCCTTCATCAATGATAGTTCCAGCCATCACCATTTTGTATATTTGGACTATAATTCTAAATGGTATACTGGCTGGTAACCGGGGTCTGCCTAGTTGGTTCCAATCAAAGGACACAACTAGGTTGCTTGGTGGTGGGACCGAATATACGGCCGGATATGATCCTGACGACACTCCTTCCTGCGATAAAGGAGTGGGCACATTGCCCTGATGTTCATCAGAATCGGTGTTGATGAAGAGAACCTGGACGGTGTCATCCTTACTCTCTTCGGTGAGGGTGTCAACTGAAGATGAATCCTCAGTGACTGTGGTATTTGAAGATGAAACTTCTGAAGGGAGAACCGGGTCAACTGTCGTTTCGACCTTTGGACTTTCATCCGGTCCGGATTCAGTAGGTTCACTTTCAGTGACTGACACTTCAGTTGGCCCTATGAGCGGGGCAGCTGTATTTTCGACCAACGAAGGACTTGGTGCGAGTTTTTGGTATCCAGGAGGAAGTAGCAACGGGGCAACCGGTTGATCTTCCAAAACTCTCTTTGCTTCGTCTAAAAAGGGACAACGACGAAGGGTGTGATTGCCTTCACACAGTTTGCAGGGGAATCTCATTCCCCTTCGTCATCTAGAACCTTCACTTTCGCTGGTCGATGGTAAGCATTCAACCTGGTTGTCAGAGGTTGACGCTTCCGAACTGTGCAAACGAGGGGACCAGTCCCTTAGTATCCGGGGAATACTGGGGCAATCACGGTGGAGGTGGTTCCCTCTACATATGACACATGGCGATTTGGGCCCGATCCGTGCTGTGTGTGGGTTTTCGTTAGATACCTTTTGCTTTCCCCCAGGCGCCTTTGGCTCCTTCTGCTTCTTTTCTTTCTTCTTCTTTTCCTTCTTCTTTTCTATGGGAGCCGCGCTTTTGGCAGCTTGACCTTTCGAAGAAGAAGGATCGGAGGAAGGCGTATAAGAAGTGGAAGGCTGGAGGGTAGCTTTAGACTGGTCTAACTGTTGACTCCACTGTTCAGGAACCGTGGTGGTCTGAACTACAGCGGTTGAGAATAGCCAAACTGGCAGGCCAATTGTCAGCCCTGGAAGCAACAATGTGGCCATGTGGTGCGCACCAACTTCTCCCCAAGAGGAGAAAGGGCTAGGGGTCCCATCATGCGGAATCCCTTTGTTGGTGTGTTCCATGTTCTCAACCTTAAGATCAACGCAGGAATCAGGGGAAATTTGTTCCGTTTAAGATGAATTTTATATGACGACACTTTAGACACAACTTGCTTTTTCACTTTTTAAGAGTCGAGAAAAAGCTAAATATGACTCTAGTCTCCTTCGATGTATTAACGAGCCCGAAGTGACAAATGCTCGGATGGACTTTTTCAGTTATAGAGTTTGAAAAAGGCCAAAAGAAACTACTCTGGAGTTCTAGGCAAGGGTGTGCCAAACCTTTCGCGAAACCACAGAATACGTTTTACGGTACGAGTAGTCGATCTTCGTGAATGTTGTGTTCACTGCATCGCGATCAGTAGGGCGGCCGACACGGCTTCCTATGGATAAAGGCTTTGTTCCTATAGGGTTCCCCCAATATACGCGACAGTACGCGGGGGCACAAGTCCGTATTAGTGCTATCGTCCCTCAGGAGGAATCGCCCACCTTCGTAGAGATCAACAGTCACTATGTTTAACGACGCCGGTTCACGTCTCTACCTAGACCTCTACTGTGTTTCGTTATGTTTCAAGGCATTGTTAGATAAATTCAGTTCTTTTTAGGTTGATCTTGCTTAGCAGTTTGCCTTTATGGATCACCACGTGATGTATGATACAACTCCTAAATGCAGTCTAAGAATGATAAGCAAGCTTTTTCAATTATTTCAACTTATGAAAACCTTAACTACTGAAGGAAAAGAAAGACATCATCTTTTCAAACAGATCATAGAGCACACACTGATGCAATTTTCCTAAATCGACATGCAAACTGTCAAAATGCACATGCACAATGCAAGTATTTCTTTTCTTCTTCCTTAATGTTGATGTATTACAAAAAGAAAGTTGTTGTATGATTTCGAATTCAATTTCAAGCGAAAGCAAACAAGTTGTGTCCAATAATCAAAAGAACACCTTAAGATTCACTCATTTCAACACAAGAAATACTGAAATTCGAACCATATAACGAAAGCAAACGCTCAAGCGGCTATGAACAGCAATAAACTAGCTCTTAGAATCACAACGACACTTTCTCATAGGTCTAGATCCAAGAGGTCATAGCAAGATTAGTTCACTTTCGTTATGGGAAACTGTGAATGAAAGCAAGAAATAAAATAAGAACAATCACGGTTTCTTCATACAACTGAGGCGGAATGAAGGCAAAGAGAAGTGGTTTCAGCTAGGTATACAGATTGACAACAGGCTGCAAAAACAATACTGAAAACTGGGCAACAGACAGTGGGGAATCCCAGTTGCACAAGGAAAAACTGGATCAGCGCAAGTGTTGCACTGTCAATCTGAGATGCAGCGCAGGTAGCCCCTTCGGGACCTGCGTTGTAGTGCAGGTAGCCTTTGCTGCAGCTGCACTGATGAGACAACTCTCGTCTCTCTCAGATTCCGGGTCACAGTTTGCTCAAAAATCAATGGTTTTTGGCCAAATCAAAGGCTGTCAGTCAAGTATACACTAGAGGATGATTAAAGGAAGATGAACACTATCACAAAGAGCTAAAAAGAGTCCTTGTGGATCAGCTCTTCAAATCATAAACATGCCCAGCACTGGGCTAGAGTAGCTGCCCTCTACTTTGCATTCGAAGGACTCGAATGCAGTTCAATTCGGTACTCCCTTTGTTTAAGAAATGAATAGCAATAAACACAAGCTACCAACAAGACACGTTCCCCAGCGGAGTCGCCAGTCTGTTGTGGGGGAAAGTATCCAACTCGGAATGACCCTAACCCACTCTAAGGGTGATAGTTCCTTAGCAACAGCTGAAAGCAAAGCTATCTAAAGTTTCTTCTTTATGACATGCAAGAGATAGAAGGAAGAGATCCACTTACCGATGTCTTGCGCAAATGGTCGATCCAATCTCCTCTATTCGCCGCTTGCTCCCAGCTCCAAGTCTTTTCACGGGCCCAGCTACACAAGATCCTGCAAACAAGACAAAGAAAGGAAACTACAAGAGGCATGCATTCATAACTGATTCAAGGATTAGCATAAATCAAATACGCAAGTAAGACAATACATCATTGAAACACATGCGAATAGAAGAACCTCAAATGCTTTATTAATATATGGAAGTAAGGTTCAGGCGGTGATACAACCATGAGAGGTCCAATCCAGCATCACCTTCCCGACGGAGAGAAATCTCTTCTTCACCTCCCTCAAGCAATCACCCAATGCTCACAACTGTAAACCAACAGCAATTCTTTGCACAAAATTCCGGCCTCCAGATCCCATGGGATGAGATCCTTATATAGAGTTTTGGAGTGAAGATAAGTCAGCTTGATGTGTGACTTGTTGTCCTCTTCGACTCCAGTTGTTCTTCAGTCCTTCACTCAGAGTTTCTGCCTTCCACTTGGAGTTTTAGAAGCTCTTAACTCATCATTAGGCGAATCTTATGATCAAGTGCCTTTTTGGAAGCTTCCTGGGCACTGGCACTTTGAGAAAAAGATTCCTCCACATGTCCAAGTACGCCCAACGCAGGTAGCCTTTGTTCTACCTGCTATGCAACGCAGGTAGCCTTTGTTGTACCTGCTATGCAGCGCAGATGCCTAGTGGAGCAGCTGCTTTGATCCAAAATTGACCTGTTTTTGAGTGTTTTTCAGTGGAGAACTGATTTGCAGAGCTATGGTTTGCTGACCTTGTTCCTCTAAGGGTAAGAACAACATGTTTAGGGACTTTGGATCCCTTGGATTATTTACATTTCATGCTCCATGCTGTAAGGCACAAAAATGTCTGTAACAAGTTAGGCAGGATTGTTTCTGTCGGTTGACAAAACTCTTCCTTTGCTCTGTCCATCGAAATAGACAAAGGTGATTGTTGTGAGATTCCAACCGCATAATGTACGAAGGTGATTACTGTGAGCTTCCGAACACAATCGTATAAAGGAAATAATCGCATCAGACTGATCACATAACCTATATGGGAATGCTATTCAGTATAAGTATTATGACCTTTCAAGAAAATCTCTCTTGTCCTCTGGGTTCGCCTGCCGAAGCAGACTAGGGTTCATGCCCCCTGATCTTCATCACACTCACCGAACTACTTGTGGTAATTAGGTGGATGGGATGAAGATGGAAGAGACATTGTTGATGCGAAGAGGCCATTTAGGGATGATGGTTGATTTATAGCTGTGTTTGAACTAGGAAATGAAAGTTGGTCGACAAGTTGCACTAATCTGCCTTCATGTGAAAAACACATCACTTGGAATAATGTGGAAACAGTGGCGTTCATGCTATATATATAATCACATCCAAGGAGTAGATTGTAATCTAGTGGACCTTGGACTACCATCACGTTCACATAAATGGTTTTCTTTCTCAAAGTTATTGGTAACTTTGGAAGGATCCCTAATGGTTGACTGGTTCCTTTGTTGAAGCTCGACAAATTTTATTTTTCAGGCAAAAGCGATGGTGAACCAAGCGCTTTCCAAGCAGTTGAGTAAAGGATACTCACCGAAGCCCCTTCATCTATGATTGTGCCAGACACAATCATTTTGTAAACTTGCACTATGATTCAGAATGGTACATTAGATGGAATGCGAGGTTTCTCTAGTTGGTTCCAATCAAAGAAAATGACTAGACTGCTTGGAGGAGGTATTGGATAAATTTCCAGATAAGTTTCATGAACTGGGGGGGTCTCTTCCTATTGTGAAGGAATGGGTGGATTTCCCCCACATTAATTAGACTCTATATCGACAAACAGAATTTGAACAATGTCGTTCTCATCCTTTTTGGAAACTATATCATCTGAAGGTGGATTTTCTGAAGGCAAGACTGGGTCGACTACCATCTCGACCAGTTGACTTTAATCCGGTATGGACTCAGAAGGTTCACTTTCAATGATAGGTGATTCGATTGAAAATTTAGTTATGTCAATTTTGTTTTCAACTAGCGAAGGACTTGGCAAGAGTTTCTTGTATCCGGGCAGAAGCTGCCGTGGTGAAGCAGGGTGGTTATCCAAAATGGTTTTGGCTTCATCAAGAAAAGGACAATGGTGAAGAGTATGATCACCCTCACATAACTGACATGGAACTCTATCTTTTCCTTTTCATCGATTGACTTCATTTTCACTAGTTGATCGTGCGCTGTCAACTTGACTGCCAGGAGTTGATGACACTGAATGGTGCAATCGGGGAGACCATTCTCTCAAGATCCGCGGGATGCAAGGGCAATCTCGATGGTAATGGTTCTCGTCGAAAATTGTGCATGGAGTTTCTGGTTTGGAAACTTTATTGTATGGATTTTCACCAGACGATGCTTTGGTGTTCCCTTGTTTAGTTGGCTTCTTCTTCTTCTCCTTCCCTTTCTTTTTCTTCTCAGTTACTTGGTTTTTAGTGTCACTAGTTTCACCAAGCGAAGAGGAAGAAGGCGAAGGGGTAGCTTCAGTATCATCTGGTTGCTGATTAGATTGTTGAGGAATTGCAATGTTTTGAATGATAGAGGTTGAGAAAAGACATACTAGCAGGCCGATTGTGATTCCTGGAAGGGACAATGTAGCCATATATGGAGAACCAATATCTCCCCAAGAGGAGAAAGGACTAGGATTCCCTCCAAGGTGGATTCCTTGATTGGTAGACTCCATTATCGCAACCTCAGATCAACGTAGGAATAAGGATGTTATTCTGGTTAAAATAAATTTTAAAGACACTTGGATGCAACTTGCTTTTTCAATTTTTAAGAGTTGAGAAAAAGCTAAAGGTGACTCTAGTCGCCTTCGATTTTTAATGAGCCTGAACTAACAAGTGCTCAGATGGACCTTTTCTTTTAAGGAGTCGAAAAGGAACGAAAGTGACTGCTCTGGATGTCTAGACATAGGGTTTACCAAATCGATCATAAAACTGCAAAATACACCTTGGTGATAAATGATAGAGAAATTACCAAGGACTTATATATGGAAGACAATCTTCCCGAATGTTGTGTTCAGTGCATTACGATCAATAGGGCGTCAGACACAACTTCCTAAGGATAAACGATATCAGCCTATTGTTGTCTCCCAATATATACACGATGGTACAAGGAGCACAAGTCTGTACTAGCACTTATCGTATCAAAGAGGAGGAATCACCCAACCTTTGATGAAAACGATAGTTACTAGATTTTACGACGACGGAAGACGTCTCTAGCCTAGACTTCTAGATGTTTTGCGTTAGATTCCAAAGCGTTTTTATGTTCATTTAGGTTTATTTTAGACTTGATCTTTCTTAGAAGTTTGTATTTCAAGGTTCACCCTTTGATGTAGATGTGGAATTCCTAAATATACAATCTAAAATGATAAATAGTCATTTATGTTCTTTTAGCAATAAAAATCCTAGCTAAAAAGGAAAGAAGATAACGATTTTTCTTTCAGCAGAGGGCATAGATCACACACTAAATGCACTTTCCTAAATCAAATTTCGCAAGCAGTCAAAATGCAGATGCACATGCATGTATTTGTTTTTCGCTTTCTTAATGTGTGAATGACAAAAAAAAACTAAGTATAGATCTGAACTATTTTCTTTCAAAGTGACAATACTAACAATTTTCTCTTTTCAAAATGAAAGGAAGAATAAGATGACACTTTTTTATTTCGGATTTACAACTGTTTTCAAGACTTGAGATACTAATAATTTCAAAATCAAGTACAATGACAAAAGTACAATCAACTATCTAGAAGAGGAAGACTTTACGACACTATTCTTTTGATTCAGAATGATAATTACGACACTTGCATCAAAAATGACAGTTTGATTAGGCTACTTTCAATAAAGGAGGATTGAAAATGATCGACAAATACACAAAAAACATTTACAATTCCGGACTGATGGAGGCTGAAATAATGTGAAGGAAGATGGTTACAGTAAGAAGGTATTGATCATGAACAACAAAACTACTGAATAAAGCTGAAAACAAAGAGAAAAAACCAAATTTCAAAGAAGAAAACACAGTTCACTCAATCATCACACCTGCGACACAGGGAAATAGGGATGCATCTCACCTGCAACACACGGGAGGTGCGATGCATCCAAGTTGCACAGTTACAGATAGTGCAATGGGCCAGGGAGCGAAACTGAGCTTGGTTTTGCTCAAAACTTGCATCTAAGTTCAATGATTTAGGCTGAGTAATGATGGATAGTAAACACAAAACATAAGGGTAGGATCTGCTGAGGTTCTGAGCTACCACAACGGCACTTGGGATGATTTGTAAGTCAGATGTTCAGTTCATAAACCAACCTGGAGATTGACTGAAGAAGTGTTTATATACTTTTCAATTGCATGGCAAAAGTGTTTTGAAGGCTAGCTGGCTAACTTCAGGCTCTGTCTGTAGTTTATAAAGCAAACAATAAACAAACAAAACAAACTATTCGCTCCCCAACAGAGTTGCCATTTTGTTTTCGGGAAAACTAGTGTTGATTCGAACTGTTAGTCCCACTAAGATGGGTAGCTATCTTACAAACAAACAATGAAAGATTTTCAAGAGTTTCTTTAAGTGTGATAGATGGAAGAGAAGAATAGAGGACCAACCTGGATCTTTCACTTTCATCCTAGCTTGATTTCTCCTTTCCTTGATAGAATTTTCCACTCCTCTCCTACTTGTCTCACTTCAAAGAGTACCTGTAGAGTCAAAGTAACAGCAAAATATCAAAGCATCTCTATCTAAAACATCATAAACAATGCGGAATCAAAAACACATTGACCATATAATTTCATTCATAAACAATAAGATTCACAAATACAATATCACATGGAGGAAAACTCAAAGAAATTTATTAATAGTAATGTAGGAGAGGATTACAACCCAGCTGTCTGATCCATCATCATCCTCCTAGTTGTAGAAGCCCTCTTCACCTCATGAACAAGAAAATCACCCAACAATGCAATGTCTCTTCTCACCAACAAACCAACAACACTTCCTTACAAAATACAAAATTCCAGCCTGTAGATATCTCAGATGAGGGATCCATTTATAGATGTCTTGCAAGGGTGTGAGTCAGCTTTGGGTTTTTTATTAGTGTCATTCCACTGATAGTTCTTGGTTCCACTTGGAGATTTCATGATCTCTTACTCATCCCTGGGCGAATTCAGAGAGGCAAGTGTCACAGGAGAAGTTTCTAGATGATTCCATGATCATCCACCTTACAAACTGTGTCTGCCATTTGTCTATTCTCACTCATCGCACAACATAGAAGGCCATTTGAGTATGCATCACACCTGGCCAGTTAGGTAGTCAGTATGCATCGCACCTTGTCCATGGAGCAGTCTGTATGGTCTAGTTTTGGCCAGTTCTAAGTAGTTTTTTAGTTGGAACTTCTGGGAAATGATGTAATCAGTTCACCATAGTTTTTTAGGTGGAACTTCTGGGAAATGATGTAATCAATTGACCATGATCCTTTAGGGTGTGAAGCAACACTTTTAGGGACTTAAGGAGCCCTTAGTTTATGGACATATGAGTTTGGGGTTTCAATGCCCAAATATGTCTATAACAGCTGCCCCCTAAAGCATGAGGTCGTAAATCTTCTGATGTTGGGTGAAATGCTTTATTCATGAGGATCCGAGGTATTTGAACTAGAAGGTGACCTGTATAAGATAAAATAAAATACATCATCATCATATTATTTTCATGATCTAGCTGAGGCAGGTATTCCCATGCTCAGCTTTATAAATTCATTTTCATGTACATAGGACAGATAATCGTCTGTTGTTGTTGATAGGTGATTCTTCACATGAAGAGTCATCTTCCCTGGCTTAGATGACTATCTGTTGAACTTCTATGTACAATTGATGTCTTTATTTTCCTGAATATATCGCAGCTCGGATGGATGAAACTAGATCTGGGGTCTTCAAAACTCGTGCAATCTTCTGCCGATGTACAAGTCGATCCATGTGAAAAGATGCTTTGAATTCGAACATGGAAAGACATCGCCTGATTACCAGCCAATGATGTAAGCTGTTAACAGATGTGAGAGAAATCACTGATAATGATGATGACCCTCAAGTTACTATAGTACAATTCACGTGGTTTGAATATATGAGCTGATGTTGAACACCACACAAAAGTCTTCCGGTCAAAGGTCATTGATATAAACCTGTTGCTGGAAGTGAGAAACTTGCCATTGAGGCACGCAAGCTTCAAAGTACTGAAAGGGTTGTTTCTAAGTCAACTTCTTGGATAATGAGCTGATGTCAACAAGAAATGACTTGTTGTAGGAGGGCATTGATGTATCCCAAATCTACAACGCGAAATGGAGCAAATGATTTTTGTGTACGTGAAAACGATCTGATGATATGAGGTTCAGGAATGACGGTCATGAAAAATGAAGCGTGGATGTAATGTAGTGGATGAGGCATTTGCTGGATGGTGAATTCTCTGAATGACTTCTCTTGAACATATTGGCAACACTAATATGGACTAGTAGTGTTAACCCCATGGATGGCATGGTGGACCAATGGTGATGGTGAACGGAAACCCAACCCAACTCAATCACGGTGATGGAGTGAAAGTGTCATGTTCAAGAGCGACTTGCTACCAATAGAGTTATTCAAGTTTTCTTCCCATTTTTCCCCAATCATTGCTGACCAGTACCTCTTTATTTTTGACAAGCTTGAGGAGGATAACATATGCTTGGTCTATAACTTTCCCCTCGAGCAAACCTGTCGCTTTGTGTTTAGCGAGCCTAGAGTCAGTGAGACTCGTTCTTGTCTGGGTGGATAAGTTTATTGCTATTGTTTTAACGAATTTAACGACAAAGATAACTTAGTCCTTTTCTTGTTTAGAGAGTCTAAAAATAGATGAAAAGTAGACTCCAACAGTTCTTTTTTGTGACTTAATCTGAAAAGTGTAAAATAATACGAAAGGGATGACTTTTCTATAGTTTTAACGAGCCGACAAAGACAAGCACTCAATCTTTTTGTTTAATAATCCCTCAAGTCCAAAAATATTAAAATATATGAGAGGGATAGCGTTCCCCTTACTTTCACGAGCTGGGAAGGCTAATAGCTCGACGATCTTTTTATATTTAACAAGTCTAAAAAGAGTTTAAAAGAGGCTCATTCTTGAGGAACAAGTGATATTTCTAGGTAGCATCTGGTTCCAGGTAAGTTTGGAACTTCTCAAAACATGGTAGTGTGAAGAGGGTGGCAATCAGAATCACTTGTCGCAGATGTTCCTGAAAAGGGTAAACAATCAAGTGGAAGCGTATGGTCGGCCGTATGAAATGGAGGCGACGAAAGGAACACAACCAAAGTTTGAAAGGGCAGATAGCAAAGTGATCACAAAAGGTGATTTACCAAAGGTGGGTTTATTTTTTAATGAGCTTGAACGTTGTACCAACATGTGCTCAGTGCGGGTTGATTTTTTAATGAGCTTGAACCTTGCGAGAACATTTCTTTTGTCAATCTTTTGATAATGTCTCTTGGTAGGTTTATTTTTTAATGAACTTGGTCACTACTATAACATGTGCTCATGACCTTTTTATGTAAGCTAGAAACAACTGAGCTATGAGGTTAAAGGGTTAAGAACCTACAAACTAAAAAAAATCAAGGGTCGCTTTTCACTTGCATGCCCCCAGGTCTTTTAGTAAAGGAAGAGTTTCTAGGTTACCAAATGGAAGTTCCTACAGTTCGGCATGATTATTTCTGTTGGTCAACAAAACTCTTCCTTTTCTTTGTCCATAGAAATAGACAAAGGTGATTGTTGTGAGCTTCCAACCACATAACATACGAAGGTGATTGCTGTGAGCTTCCATTCACAATTGTACAAAGGAAATAATCACGTCAGACTGATCACATAACCTATATGGGAATGCTATTCAGTCTAAGTATTATGACCTTTCAAGAAAATCTCTCTTTTCCTTTGGGTTCGCCTGCCGAAGTAAACTAGGGTGCATGCCCCCTAATATTCATCACACTCACTGAAATACTTGTAGTAATTAGGTGGATGGGATGAAGATGGAAGACACATTGTTGATACTGTTAGAGCCTAGATTTGTCTCAGGCTGAAAAGACAAGGTTCTAGGTCCACATCAAACCACGCTCAGCCTCGTAGCTAGCCCTACGAGGACAGGAGAGGGCTCTCTCCGGGTCAATCTCAGCAAAAGGTGATCAATGAGGCTCGAGATGACTAAATTGACAATTGATCTTAGGCTATTTATGAAGTACAAGGAGTTTGAGGTTGATTTTTGAGGTTTTTGTTGAATCAAAGGAAAAGGCAATTTTGGGTGCGGGGATGAGACATAGTTTTTGCAGAGGTCTACTTGGGGCGAGGTAGGCGATTGTCCTGATGCTTTAAAGATAATGAATGGCTAGATCTGACTGGTGAGAAGCTAAGGAGAGCAAGAGACTTTCAAGGATTCTCCTTAAATAGACGAAAACATGGAAAATCAAACAAACTTAAAGGCAGAGCATAACAATCTATGGATTCTACCTTAACACTTCATTTGTTCAATTGCAGAAGATGAAAGAAGGAAAATGATACACATTAACAACTTACAATTGCACAAAGAAGCACACCATCAACACACAAAGCCACAAGGATCCCAAACAATGCTGCAAAACCCTTGTCTTTCTTTTGCCAAAAATGCAGAAGTGAATATACAATAGAGTGTTAAGCTTTTCCCAAGAGTCCAACCTATGCTACGGACTGAAAATTTACATATATAGATCAAGACAACTCATTCCCTAACCTCTAGGGGTTGAGCTCCTCCTTCTAAGAGCAGTTTGAACAAATTCTAAACATGGAGCAAGAATCTAGGTGACCAAAACAACCTGCCTCTAAAAAGAAGGAAACTGATTCATTACATTAATTTCTTGCTAATATGTAAATGAATCATCTAGAAGAAGGTAAATAAGTGCCACGTTACCTTACACACATAAAATTACATCATTTTGGGTCAAAAATCACATCAAGAAGTGAAACTGGTGAAAACTGGCCGAATTCCTGAGCTGAAGGATTAAAACTGGACCAAAAACCTCTATGCGTAGCGCCCTGATTCCTATGCGTAGCGCACATTCAAGCCTGTTTTTGGGGCACTTCCCGACATAGAAATAAAGATAAAAATAGCTGGTTGGAAAGCTATGGATGTATACTATCCAGCCTAAGTGGAATTTCCCAATTTGGAGCTCATTTTCCCCCTCAAAATTGCATTCTCCCAGAAGTACTTCCTGCTGTTGCAAAAGGTGGCAGCAAGGTGGTTTTCATGGTGTTTTTAGGCCTTTTGATCATCCAGAACTTGATGAAATGCTTCGGAAATAACTGAGCATGCATAACTTACCATGAAAAACCCAAAAATACAAAGTTTTCCTCCAGCAAGTGTCCCAATCAAAAGCGAGCGCGCCGACGCACTACTCATAGAGCGGAAAAAACTGTTTTTGGGACCAAAAATTTGAAAATGACAAAAATTTCTCCGAATTTGCTCAAATTCGGAGTGAAGACCCTCCATCATGTGTCATGCTCAGCCAGCGAAGCCTCGGCCAAAACTCGAAGTGGATCTAGCCTCTTTCGCCGTTTTAGTGCTTTGCTCAACCTCCTTTTCAAAATCTTCATTTTTGCTTTGCCGACATGCATGCGAGCCCAATAATAATTTTTCATGTGACGAAGCATGTCTTTGTCTCTATTGGCCTTTGCCAACAACTCCTCCAGATGTCCATTGACTTTCTAAAGCCAAAATTTCCGCTCAATAGGTGTCAAATCACCAAGTCTTTTTCGGGCTAGCCTTCGGTCTTCACGGATTTGTCGCAGCTCTATAAGTGTATGCTCATCCTCTAGCTGTTTATTGTGCTGCTCCAAGTATTTGATCAGACATTCTGCCTTCAGTAACTTCTCATTCAAGCTATCAATCTCGGTCTTTTGCTCTTGGATGATCTCTTTCAGCTTCGAGCTAGGAGAGCTCCTATCCACATCACTCAATGCAACATCAACATCATAACCACCTGAATGGCCCTCCTCATAAATTGACCTCTTGCCTCTGTCCTGAACCTGTACCTGTACTGGAGAAGAAGGCGAGACCCCTTCCACACCATGTGGAGATAGTACTCGTCGTGTAGCTGCAAATAAGGCCCTGTGGCCTCGCTGATATGTCACATATGCTGGAGCATTGACATGCTCGATCTCAGGAATGTCAAACTGATGTGAAGGCTCTCCCTCATCATGAAATATCTCTAGAGGTGGCTGTGGCACTGTGAAAAAGTCACGAGAAATAAAATCCTCCCAAGTAATGCCCTGCTGTGCCAACTGATGAACCACTACGATCTTGATCAGCGCGTAATGATAAATACTTCTATGCTGCTGTGCTGGGGTCTTCTTTTGTACTAAGACAACCATCCTCTCTATGTTGCGAAACATGAAGTATGGAATGTTCATCAAACGTACCCTTGTGAAATGCATCAACAAACGAACATGGTACGCATAAAGACGTGAGAATCTTCCCTGACAACTGAAATACCGAATGATGAGTTTCATCAAAGGTGCAAACTAATCACTCAGGTATTGGAAAGGAAAAACCATGCTCAAATGCCTTATATACCCGGGTTTGATGTATGGCTCATAGTAGGATTTCTCTAACTACTGATGCTTATTCCATTGCTCTCCAATATTTGGTATCCCAGTGGCTTCTACAATAGTCTCTGGTGACAAAATGAAATCAACTCCGGCGAGGTTTACATGGCCATCATGTAAATGTAGAACAAACAAGCGAGCTAGTTCACGATGATGCTGGATTTGTGAAATTAGCTCACAATAGTGATAGCATGACTGATAGCGAAAACAATCCATTGCAAGCAGGCAAGCCTGCAATTGAACCAAAGAAGTGGGCTCTTCTCTAAGATGCTTACCACCTTTGCCACCTCTGCAAGGCCTCCGTGGGACATTACCCTCTGTTGTGGAATCATTGTCATTCTCCTGCTCATAAACTGAATCTGTGTCTGACATGGCTTTGAAAACACAATGTCTGCAATATGTAGGATGTCTGCAATATGTAGGATGTAGGTGTGGTGAAATCACAATTTCAATGCATACGGAAAACCCAAATATGTTTACCGAAGCATCATAAGAATTAAGCCAAATGGTAATAACTATGTTTCAGTGTATTGGCATGAAACAATCACTGTTTTGATCAAGAGGAGAGTTTTTACAAATGAACAAAAATGTGAAGTGCACCCTTTGTGATGTTGGCTAAAATTTTACAAATGAGTATGGTACTGCATTTCATCAATGGAGCATGGAAAAATCTTCACAAAGCCACCCACATGTCTTTTTAAAACCCTAAGGAATGATTTCAGTATGAGCATAGGGTTTCATTTTTCTACACCCAATACATCAAATTTCCCACCTCAAACATACTAAAAACAATTTCAAATTGACTGAGCACCCATGAAACACCTACTTGCAAGTTTTGGAGTCAATTTGGCAAGGTCTGGTCGCATGAACACAAATTTTTTGGTGCTGTGACTGAGTGCGTAGTGCCCGAACCCAACGCGTAGCGCACACCTGAGTGCATAGCGCCTGTGTATTTTGCACTGGCCAGTGAGGCCTAGTGCGTAGCGCCCACCTGAGTGCGTAGCGCACAGACCAAATGCATAGCGCACACCTCCAAATGCTGCCCACGGGTATGCAAACACAATTTCGGCCTTCACAAACTCAAACACGATTTTGCCTTGGGATTTTTCGAACAAATGGACTTGTTTCCCCTTTTATATGTGAACAAAATATCTTACCAAATCAGATTTGATTTAATTTGATTGAATAACCCACTTTATAATGTTTGGCACTTTGACATCTTTGGTCTTTTAATACAATGTTGTTCTTTGGCTTTTCCTTGCTTTTTTCTGAGTCTTGAACTGATAATACTTTGTTGATTTTTGCAGGGATCCGGCATTTTGGCTTTGGAGAAGATCAGAGGCTTGCTCTGAAACTTTTTGAGATAAAACAAATACAATTATTTACAATAACAATTTTTAGTTCCAAAACAGAGTTTTGGACTAAAAATGTTTTAAATGCTTTCGAAGAAGAATATTAAATGAGAATGTTTTGAAACCAACCTCATGTCCTGCGGGCTTTATTATGTGTATGAAAAGGACTGACAACCCTAGACTCTAGGACTAAAGACTTTTTAACGAAACTAATCTTTTATGACAATGAATGCAATGATCATGTACTTCAGTGATTTTTGAGAAATTTTTGACTAACCCTGCAGGGACAAGCATGAGGGAACACAAGACAACCAGACCCCCTCATCAGTCAATGGCATGCCCCTAGCGAAATGCAACGAAGTGGAACGAGTGAGACACCTAAAAATTATATGCAAAAGCGAAAAGATCTCTGATGGAGGGCTATAAGGACCGACTCTAACATTGGCTCCAATGGGGATGGTGGCTCCTTGGAGATGCCAAGAATGGCAGATCTCTGGGAGATCAGACCAATGCTTTCATCCATTGGGCGATGGAGTCATTATTTCGACAAACAATCCAATATGTTGACCCAATTTATTTGACTGAAAATTAACTTGCAAATGACTCAAGAATATGACTAACTAACCGACTCGACAAACTAAACTCAAACTGAAATCTTTCCCCAGAATTATAGCCTTCACTTCAGGCCCCAGACTGAAGAAATGATCACAGCACACACTTGTATCAAAACTAAAATGAAATGGTATTTAGAATGCTAATAGGATAGCAGAAAAACTCAGAAAATGTATCACTTGAGCAGCCGACCATTGACCGGCCCTCCTGGACAATCATCCCCATTCATTTCCTTAAGAGGAAAAGCGTTCTGAGCTCGAAACGCTGCAATCTTAAAAGGACCTTTCCATAGATTTTCAAACTTGCCGTGTTTGCCCTTTTCTTCATTTCTTGCATCCCACCTTAACACCACATCATCCAACTAAAATGTATCCTCCTTTGATTTTTTGTCAAAACTCCTTTTAATACGCTCCTGCAACTTACAGGTGTTCTGAAAAACATCTTCCCGTGTCTGTTGTAAGTGAATCATTTGATTTAGCCTTCGCTGCATTGGATCCTCTTCACTACCAGCCTCTTGAAGAAGTTTCATTACCAGAGCTGCAAGAGAGGTAGGGAACACTGTATCGATTCCATAAACTAATTCAAAGGGGGACATGCCGATGGATTTCTTTTGACTCACCCGATCTACCCAGAGTGCAAGGACCAACTTCTTATGCCAACTTTTCTTATTCATTTCCAGCATTTTCATAATGATATTAACCAAAGATTTATTTGAAGATTCAGCTAATCCATTTCCTTGCAGATGATAGGCAGTTGAGTGTCCCAAAGTAATATGATATTTATTACAAAACTCAACCATATTTTTTGACTTAAAAGCTGCTGCATTGTTAGTGATTAACTTACTCGGGCAACCAAAACGAGGCAAAATATTATTCTCAAGAAATGAAACTATTACCGCGTCCGTAGCTTTCCTGGTGGGAATTGCTTCGATCCATTTTGTGAAGTAATCCGTACCTATGAGGATCCATCTATGTTGACCTGAAGAAGAAGGATGAATTTCACCAATAAAATCTAGCCCCCACTGCTGAAAAGGAGCACTCACCTCAATGGGCTTAAGCGGCAACGGCTGTAGTCTTTGTTTCCCCTCAAAAATCTGGCAATTATGGCAGCTCTTGACAGCCCTAAACACATCAGCAAATAACATCGGCCAATAGTATCCAGCCCTCAAAATTTTATTTGCCGTTGTTTTCCAAAAAAGGTGACCGCCAAAATCGCCTTTATGGAAATCTTCTATGACTTGTTTTGCTTCTTCTTCTACCAAACAATTTAACAAAACGCCACCAAGATCCTTCCAATAAAGTGCAGAATCTAAAACACAAAACTTAGAAACCTTCAACTTAAGAGTTCTTGCCTTGTTTCTAGCCATCCGAGGTGGTGCAGACAAATTTTGAAGAACATATATGATATCTGAATACCATGGAGAAAGAACAAACATTTCTGATACCTGAAGTGAAGAGCTTTCATCATTTTCATTGGACAAGGCAGCGATCAAATTGATGTCTAAGAGGCGCAGATTTGATTTAGCCATCAATTTTGCCAATCCCTGACCTTTAATCAGCTTGGTAGGCCTTATCTCCACATCATACTCCAAGAAGGCTGCTATCCATTTGCCACGTCTTCCTTCCAGGTCGGTTTGAACCAAAACATCTTTGACAGTAGCATTAGGAACATAAGCTAAAATATGAGAATGCAGAATATACACACGTAAATCTTTGAGTGCTTTAATAAGGGCAAGGGCTTTTTTCTCGATAATGTTGTATTTCAAAGCAGCATCTCTTATGGTTTGGCTAAAGAAAGCAATGGGTCTTTCATGCTCTTCTTTTTTCTGCATTAACACAGCTGCCATAGTATGCTCCGAAGAAAAAGAAAACAATATAAAATCCTGAGTATAATCTGGGCTGATTAGAACCGGTGCTGAAGAAAGAATCAATTTAACTAAATTGAATGATTTCACCGCCTCTTCCATCCATGACACTTGGCTGTCCTTCTTGAGCATGTTTGTAATTTCTCTAAGGTGCTCTGCAAGATTAGGAACAAAACGGCGCAAAAAATTCATCTTACCATTGAACGATTGGATCTCCTTTTTATTCCTAGGCAAGTCAATTTGATGAATTGCTTCCACACGTGATGGATCAACACGAATGCCATCCTTTGAGATAATGTGCCCAAGGATTTTACCTTCATCCATTGCAAATAAACTCTTCTTGGGATTCAGCAACACACCATATTTTCTGCACTTTTCAAAGAAAATTTTCAAATGATGCAAGTGTTCATCATCTGATTTGAAAAACATGGTCAGATCATCAAGGTACACCACTAAGAATACATCTTTCTCATTAGCGAAAGCTAAGTCCATTTCCTGCTGAAAAGTAGCACCTGCATTCTTCAAACCGAAAGGCATTTTCGCATAATGAAAGGTTACCCACGGAGTGGTGAAGGCTGTTTTGTCTCTGTCATCTTCATGAACTAAAATTTGGTTATATCCGAAATAACCATCGAGTAGGGACATGCGGGATGCGCCAACTACTCGCTATAGTATATGATCCATTTTGGGCAGCGGATAATTATCCTTCAAGGAAACTTTGTTGAGGTTTCGGAAGTCAATGCACAAACGAATCTCACCGGTTTTCTTACGCACCGGCACCAAATTTGATATCCAATCAGAAAAGCGGATGGGAACAATAATTCTTGATTTGTACAACCTATTTATCTCTTTTTCAATTGATGGCAGCAATTTTGGATTAAGCCTTCTTAACTTCTGTCTGAATGGTTTTTGATTAGGCTTAATAAGAATGGTATGCTGAATTATATTTGTATCATATGTCTTCAAATTAGAATAGTCCCAAGCAAACACATTGACAAAAGATGACAACAAGTTGATATATTTGACTTTTACCTCTGGTGGCAATGTTTTAGAGATCTTTACCATCTTCGAATGCTCAGTTGTTCCAAGATTCACATCTTCAACTCCCTTTTTTGTTGGCTGCAATGTTGGTTTGCGGGCTACATCATCATGATCAAAGAGCTCCTCTAAAGGTATCAAGCCTTTAGGAATTACATTATCCTTGAGCTGCAACACTTCCATTTGATTTATTCGTACATCAGTGCTACCATCATCATATTCTACATCCACTGAAGTATCCTTGAACTTACCTTTGCTTTGTAGAAAATCATTGATCTCCTCATCATCTTGGAAAACTTGCCAATGTCTTTGATTGTCTGGAACAGTCGGACGATGCTTAACATGAATTTCAAATTTATTGCTGGAATTCATAGGGATCTTCAAATTGCTAGCTGCCTTAGCAAGTGCATCTGCAATGCTATTTTGAATACGAGGCACACATGTCAATGTATAATCTGAAAACACTTTCAAGATATCCAAAACAACATTCCGGTAGGCCCGCATCCGTGGGTGTTTCGTTTGATATTCTCCCTTAACTTGCTTGATCACTAATTCAGAATCACCATATACTGCAATCCTCTTAGCATTTAGCTTTCTTAAAATTTTCAGACCAGCAATCAAAGCTTCATATTCAGCTTCATTATTCGAACAATCAAAAGCAAGCTTGTAAGAACATACCCGCACATTACTAGGCACTTTGTCTGAAGCAGAAAAAGGACTACGTACCCAAATACCAATCCCAGCACCATCATTGCCCACTGCTCCATCAAAATCCATGGTCCACAAACCATCTTCCTCTTCTACCAAGTGCTGAAAAGTTTTTTGCTGTGAATTTTCTGCTTGTTGTCCATTACCTCCAGCTGATTGCTCAATGACGTTTTGCTGTTCTTGTCGTTCTTTCTTCAAAACTTCTCTAAAATTCTCTGCTATCTCTGGAATATCATCTACTACAACTAATTGACTATCAATATCATTGAAACTATCTGAATACAAAACAAAAGACTCTAGATCTGTATGTACATAACTGATGGGATGATTAATTGGTTTCTCCTTGCTGGTGATCATGTATTTCATTTTCTGTTCCCGGTACAACTTTCTCATTTGGCCAAACACGGGAATCGTTGCATAGGAGAAATCAAGCTGTATTGTTCCTTGTAATTTTGCGCCCCAAGATCTGGAAAGGAGCATGCCAAAGCGGGGAGGAATGTCAGCCACGACAACATCCATCAAGACATTCTTTGCAGGGATCTGATCCAAACTTACAACCAAGTCTTTAATTAGCCCAATACATCTCACCCTGCTGGAATCAAAAGAGTAAAGATCATGATATTTCCTGGTGATGTCCAAACCCAACTTCTCCATGATAGCCTTCGGCATAAGATTGTGGGAGGCGCCGGTATCAAACATAGCATTGTGCAACACAAACTCATGCACTCTCAAACTGATATAAAAAGGAGGTACTTCAGACTCACCACTCAACGCTGGTCCAAATATTAATTCCGGTTGATCATCTTCTACACTCACCATATCAGACATTGGGTCAAAATTCAGAATTTTGGAGACTTGACCTCTATAGCTGTTGTTCTTCATGAGCTCAGTCAAAGGAATAGATACTTTCAATTTAGAAATTTCATTTTCTAAACTAAAAGTAGAAGCCTTGTCCACTTCTTTGGCCGGAACATCTTTCTTTTCAGGTTTATCCTTTGATACAGTGAGTTGATTTACCTTTTCATTTGCTGGTGAAGGCTTGCTAGTCATAGGGTCAACACTCTCTTTTCCTTTCTTTGATGCAGCCGGTGTTTCATCTTTAGATGCTGGAACTTCTTTTCTTTTCTGAACTGGATTGATGGGAACATTTCTACCTCTAAGTGAATACTGACGCTGTTGGGCAGACAAAGCATGCTTGTAACCTGTTTGATACTCATCCGACTCTTCCTCCAAAACTATATCATTTGCCAAGATAAAATCTGCATCATATTGTACTGCTGAACTTGTTGCCTTTTCATCATCTTCAGTGATAAATGTGGGCATATCATCGGGAGTAAAGAAGTGATTTTCTTCTCCAACTACATTATCTTCATCATCTGACTCGGGACCAACAAAATTCTGCTGAAGTGGTGTCTTTACCTGCTGCTGTTGTGATGCCATGTCTTGTGCTCGCTGCTCACACTGTTTGATCCTAAATTGTGGTTGTTGTTGACCACGAAAATTGGGATTTCGAATCTGCGGTTCAGGCTTATCAAGTGCTAGCCTTTCAATCATCTTTTCTACCTTGCGGAGAACTTGATCTGATGTAGAGGCTTCTTCTTTTATTGAGACTTTCTTCTCGGCTTTCATTCTTGCTCGCTTATCATTCAAGTTTTCCTCAACAGTAACAGCAATTTTCTGCATGTCTTCTAAGGTAGCTGGATCTCTCTCCCTTAGTTGATAAGCCAGTCTGGATCAAAACCATCCGGGAACTTGAGCAACGCTGATTTTCTAGTTGGTTTTAAATCATCTGGAATTGCATTATATACTACATTGAATCTAATGCAATAGTCTTGAACGGACTCTCCAGCATTTAGTTTGATCTTAGTATATTCAGATTTGATTTGCAGCGGATCTTTCTTTACTTCCCAACGTTCTAAAAACTACCTCTTCAAATCTTCTAATGTAGGAACACTTCTGGCGGCAAAGCTCTAAACCATTTCCTTACCTCTCCACCAAAAGTCTGCACGAATAGCCTCATGGTCACATTTTCTTCATCAATCTCATGGAGATCAAAGAAATCCGCCATTTTGTCGACATGCTGTTGAGCTGTGATATTCTGAGATGTACCATCGAACAAAGGAATTTTACTTTGATAATCTGCAGGCATGTCATTTAAAACTTGAGGAAGAGCGAGAGGTGCGAACCGAGTAGCCATTGCTCTTGGAGGATTTGGTCTGGGAGTTGTTGGAGGAGTGGATGCAACTAAAGTATGAGGAGTGTGAGGAGGTGTATGTGGAGGAGAAGCCACGTGAGATGACGAAGGAGAATTTGCTGTAGACTTTGGATAAGTGATTATAGGCTGTTGGGGAATAGTGGGAATGAAAGGGGGTTCCGTAGGAACTTTTGAGGCGGAAGCCATGATAGAAGATCCAATGTTTGCAGATGCAGCTTCTAGGAAATCAGCAAGGCTTGAAAGCTGAATGTCTCTCTGAAGGCGCCGCAAGATAAAATTTTCAATCAACTTATTGTTTCTTTCAACTTCAAGGGCCATAACAAAATCAGGATTTGGAACTAGGGAATCAAGTGCACTTTCAGATTTGGTTTTAAACAGCAACAATTCAAACCTTTCGTCAAAATCAAGTTCTTCAAGATATTTAAAAATTGCAGGATATGAGTGGGATTTAAACACGAGAGTCACAGAGCTCTCTTGACGTAGAAGTCTTGGAATCAAAACGGGATTCTCGTAAACAGGAGGAGGATTAGGATCCGGATTAGCTCTGGTATATCTCTTTGAAGCCGGCGTGTTATTTTCACGAAATAAAAGGAACATAAACAACTTTTTCAGCCTATCAAACCCTAAAAATATTATCTAGGAGCTTAGAGTTTGCAGATGTACTAGGGTGTTTCAAGTGTCATAATTACAAGCTAGACCGGAGATTGACTGAAGTAGCGTTTATCTACTTTCGCTAATGCAAAGAAAAAGCATTTCGAAGGCTACCTAGCTAATCTTCAGGCTCCGTCTGTAGCTTATAAAAGAAATGACATTAACAAAAAAACCATTTGTTCCCCAGTATGGTCGCCACTATGTTAGAGCCTAGATTTGTCTCACGCTGAAAAGACAAGGTTCTAGGTCCACATCAAACCACGCTCAGCCTCGTAGCTAGCCCTACGAGGACAGGAGAGGGCTCTCTCTGGGTCAATCTCAGCAAAAGGTGATCAATGAGGCTCGAGATGACTAAATTGGCAATTGATCTTAGGCTAGGTATGAAGTACAAGGAGTTTGAGGTTGATTTTTAAGGTTTTTGTTGAATCAAAGGAAAAGGCAATTTTGGGTGCGGGGATGAGACACAGTTTTTGCAGAGGTCTACTTGGGGCGAGGTAGGCGATTGTATTGATGCTTTAAAGATAATGAATGGCTAGATCTGACTGGTGAGAAGCTAAGGAGAGCAAGAAACTTTCAAGGATTCTCCTTAAACAGACGAAAACATGGAAAATCAAACAAACTTAAAGGCAGAGCATAACAATCTATGGATTCTACCTTAACACTTCATTTGTTCAATTGCAGAAGATGAAAGAAGGAAACTGATACACATTAACAACTTACAATTACAGAAAGAAGCACACCATCAACACACAAAGCCACAAGGTTCCCAAACAGTGCTGCAAAACCCTGGTCTTTCCTTTGCCAAAAATGCAGAAGTGAATATACAATAGAGTGTTAAGCTTTTCCCAAGAGTCCAACCTGTGCTACTGACTGAAAATTTACATATATAGATCAAGCCAACTCATTCCCTAACCTCTAGCGGTCGAGATCCTCCTTCTAGGAGCAGTTTGAACAAATTCTAAACATGGAGCAAGAATTTAGGTGACCAAAACAACCTGCCTCTAAAAAGAAGGAAACTGATTCATTACATTAATTTCTTGCTAATATGTGAATGAATCGTCTAGAAGAAGGTAAATAAGTGCCATGTTACCTTACACACATCAAATTACATCATTTTGGGTCAAAAATCACATCAAGAAGTGAAACTGGTGAAAACTGGCCGAATTCGTGAGCTGAAGGATGAAAACTAGACCAAAAACCTCTATGCGTAGTGCCCTGATTCCTATGAGTAGTGCACCTTTCAGCCTCCTTTTGGGCCACTTCCCGACATCAAAATCAATCTCACAATATCTGGTTGGAAAGCTCTAGATGTCTACTATCCAGCCCAAGTGGAATTTCCCATTTTGGAGCTCATTTGCCCACTCAAAATTGCATTCTCCCATAAGTACTTCCTGTTGTTGCAAAAGGTGGCAGCAAGGTGGTTTTCATGGTGTTTTTAGGCCTTTTGATCATCCAGAACTTGATGAAATGCTTCGGAAATAATTGAGCATGCATAAATTACCATGAAAAACCCAAAAATACAAATTTTTCCTCCAGCAAGTGTCCTAATCAAAAGTGAGCACGCCGACGCGCTACTCATAGAGTGGAAAAAACTGTTTTTGGGACCAAAAATTTCTCCGAATTTGCTCAAATTCGGAGCGAAGACCCTCCATCATGTGTCATGCTCAGCTAGTGAAGCCTCGGCCAAAACTCAAAGTGGATGTAGCCTCTTTCACCGTTTTAGTGCTTTGCTCAACCTCCTTTTCAAAATCTTCATTTTTGCTTTGCCGACATGCATGCGAGCCCAATAATGATTTTTCATGTGACGAAGCATGTCTTTGTCTCTATTGGCCTTTGCCAACAACTCCTCCATATGTCGATTGACTTTCTCAAGCCAAAATTGCCGCTCAACAGGTGTCAAATCACCAGGTCTTTTTCGGGCTAGCCTTCGGTCTTCACGGATTTGTCGCAGCTCTATAAGTGTATGCTCATCCTCTAACTGTTTATTGCGTTGCTCCAAGTATTTGATCAGACATTCTGCCTTTAGTAACTTCTCATACAACCTATCAATCTCGGTCTTTTTCTCTTGGATGATCTCTTTCAGCTTCGAGCTAGGAGAGCTCCTATCCACATCACTCAATGCAACATCAACATCATAAGTACCTGAATGGCCCTCCTCATAAATTGACCTCTTGCCTCTGTCCTGAACCTGTACCTATACTGGAGAAGAAGGCGAGACCCCTTCCACACCATGTGGAGATAGTACTCGTCGTGTAGCTACAAATAAGGCCCTGTGGCCTCGCTGATATGTCACATATGCTGGAGCATTGACATGCTTGGTCTCAGGAATGTCAAACTGATGTGAAGGCTCTCCCTCATCATGAACTATCTCTGGAGGTGGCTGTGGTGCTGTGAAAAAGTCACGAGAAATAAAATCCTCCCAAGTAATGCCCTACTGTGCCAACTGATGAACCACTATGATCTTGATCAACGCATAATGATAAATACTTCTATGCTGCTATGCCGGGGTCTTCTTTTGTACTAAGACAACCATCCTCTCTATGTTGCGAAACATGAAGTATGGAATGTTCATCAAACATACCCTTGTGAAATGCATCAACAAACGGACATGGTACACATAAAGATGCGAGAATCTTCCCTCACAACTGAAATACCGAATGATGAGTTTCATCAAAGGTGCAAACTGATCACTCAGGTATTGGAAAGGAAAAACCCTGCTCAAATGCCTCATATACCCGGGTTTGATGTATGGATCATAGTAGGATTTCTCTAACTGCTGACGCTTATTCCATTGCTCTCCAATATTTGTTATCCCAGTGGCCTCTGCAATAGTCTTTGGTGACAAAATGAAATCAACTCCGTTGAGGTTTACATGGCCATCATGTAAATGTAGAACAAACAAGCGAGCTAGTTCATGATGATGCTGGATTTGTGAAATTAGCTCACAATAGTGATAGCATGACTGATAGCGAAAACAATCCATTACAAGCGGGCAAGCCTACAATTGAACCACCTTTGCCACCTCTACGAGGCCTCCGTGGCACATTACCCTCTGTTGTGGAATCACTGTCATTCTCCTGCTCATAAACTGAATCTGTGTCTGACATGGCTTTGAAAACACAATGTCTGCAATATGTAGGATGTCTGCAATATGTAGGATGTAGGTGTGGTGAAATCACAATTTCAATGCATACTCAAAACCCAAATATGTTTACCGAAGCATCATAAGAATTAAGCCAAATGGTAATAACTCTGTTTCAGTGTATTGGCATGAAACAATCACTGTTTTGATAAGGAGGACTGTTTTGACAAATGAACAAAAATGTGAAGTGCACCCTTTGTGATGTTGGCTAAAATTTTACAAATGAGTATGGTACTGCATTTCATCAATGGAGCATGGAAAAATCTTCACAAAGCCACCCACATGTCTTTTTAAAACCCTAAGGAATGATTTCGGTATAAGCATAGGGTTTCATTTTTCTACACCCAATACATCAAATTTCCCACCTCAAACATACTACAAACAATTTCAAATTGACTGAGCAGCCATGAAACACCTACTTGCAAGTTTTGGAGTTAATTTGTCAAGATCTGGTCGCATGAACAAAATTTTTTTGGTGCTGTGACTGAGTGCGTAGCGCCCGAACCCAACGCCTAGCGCACACCTCAGTGCATAGCGCCTGTGTATTTTTACACTGGCCAGTGAAGCCCAGTGTGTAGCGCCCACCTGAGTGCGTAGTGTACAGACCAAATGCGTAGCGCACACCTCCAAACGCTACGAACGGGTATGCAAACACAATTTCGGCCTTCACAAACTCAAACATGATTTTGCCTTGTGATTTTTCGAACAAATGGACTTGTTTCCCCTTTTATATGTGAACAAAATATCTTACCAAATCAGATTTTATTTAATTTTACTGAATAACCCACTTTATAATGTTTGGCACTTTGACATCTTTGGTCTTTTAATACAATGTTGTTCTTTGGCTTTTCCTTGCTTTTTTCTAAGTCTTGAACTGATAATACTTTGTTGATTTTTGTAGGGATTCGACATTTTGGCTTTCGAGAAGATCAAAGGCTTGCTCTGAAACTTTTTGAGATAAAACAAATACAATTATTTACAATAAAAAATTTTAGTTCCAAAACAGAGTTTTGGACTAAAAATGTTTTAAATGCTTTCTGAGAAGAATATTAAATGAGAATGTTTTGAAACCAACCTCATGGCCTGCGGGCTTTATTATGTGTATGCAAAGGACTGACAACCCTAGACTCTAGGACTAAAGACTTTTTAACGAAACTACTCTTTTATGACAATGAATGCAATGATCATGTACTTCAGTGATTTTTGAGAGATTTTTGACTAACCCTGCAGGGACAAGCATGAGGAAACACAAGACAACCAGACCCCCTCGTCAGTCAATGGCATGCCCCTAGCGAAATGCAACGAAGTGGAATGAGTGAGACACCTAAAAATTATATGCAAAAGCGAAAAGATCTCTGACGGAGAGCTGTAAGGACCGACCCTAACAGATGTGAAGAGGCCATTTAGGGATGATGGTTGATTTATAGCTATGTTTGAACCAGGAAATGAAAGTTGGTTGACAAGTTGCACCAGTCTGCCTTCATGTGGAAAACACATCACTCGGAATAATGTGGAAACAATGGCTTCCATGCTAGATATATAATCATGTCCAAGGAGTAGATTGTAATCTAGTGGACCTTGGACTACCATCAGGTTCACATAAATGGTTTCTTTCTCAAATTTATTGGTAACTTTGGAAGGATCCTTAATGGTCGATTGGTTCCTTTGTTGAAGCCCGACAAATTTTATTTTTCAGGCAAAAGCGATGGTTAACCAAGCGCTTTCCAAGCAGTTGAGGAAAGGATACTCACCGAAGCCCCTTGATATATGATTGTGCTAGACACAATCATTTTGTAAACTTGTACTATGATTCGGATGGTACATTAGATGGAAGGTGAGGTTTCTCTAGTTGGTTCCAATCAAAGAAAATGACTAGACTACTCGGATGAGGTATCGGATAAGTGTCCGAATAAGTTTCATGAACTGGGGGGGTCTCTTCCTATTTTGAAGGAATGGGTGGATTTCCCCCAAGTTCATTAGACTCTATATCGACAAAAAGAATTTGAATGGTGTCGTTCTCATCCTCTTTCGAAACTATAGCATCTAAAGGTGGATTTTCTGAAGGCAAGACTGGGTCGACTGCCATCTCGACCAGTTGACTTTAATCTGGTATGGAATCAGAAAGTTCACTTTCAATGATAGGTGATTCGATTGACAATTGAGTTATGTCAATCAAGTTTTCAATTAGCGAAGGACTTGGCAAGAGTTTCTTGTATCTAGGCAGAAGTTGCCAAGGTGAAGCAGGGTGGTTATCCAAAATGCTTTTGGCTTCATCCAGAAAAGGACAATGCTGAAGAGTATGATCACCCTCACATAACCGACATGGAACTCTAGCTTCTCATTTCTGTCGATTGACTTCGTTTTCACTAGTTGATGGTGCGCTGTCAACCCGACTATCAGGAGTTCATGACACCGAATGGTGCAACCGGGGAGACCATTCTCTCAAGATCCGCAGGATGCAAGGGCAATCGTGATGGTAATGGTTCTCCTTGCAAATTGCGCATGGAGTTTTTGGTTTGGAAAATTTAGTGTGTGGATTTTCACCAGACGATGCTTTGGTGTTCCCTTGCTTAGTTGGCTTCTTCTTCTTCTCCTTCCATTTTTTTTTTCTCAGTTAGTTGTTTTTTAGTGTCACTAGTTTCACCAAGCGAAGAGGAAGAAGGGGAAGGAGAAACAAACGAAGTAGAAGGCGAAGGGGTAACTTCAGTGTCATCTGGTTGCTGATTAGATTGTTGAGGAATTGCAGTGTTTGGAATGATAGAGGTCGAGAAAAGCCATACTGGCAGGCCGATTGTGATTCCTAGAAGGGACAATGTAGCCATATATGGAGAGCCAATATCTCCCCAAGAGGAGAAAGGACTAGGATTCCCTCCAAGGGGTATTCCTTGATTGTTAGACTCTATTATCGCAACCTCAGATCAACGTAGGAACAAGGATGTTATTCTGTTTAAAATAAATTTTAAAGACACTTGGACGCAACTTGCTTTTTCAATTTTTAAGAGTTGAGAAAAATATAAAGGTGACTCTAGTCGCCTCCAATTTTTAGTGAGCCTGAACTGACAAGTGCTAGATGGACCTTTTCTTTTAAGGAGTCGAAAAGGAACAAAAGTGACTGCTCTAGATGTTTGGACAGAGGGTTTACCAAATTGATCATAAAACTACAAAATACACCTTGGTGATAAATGATAGAGAAATTACCAAGGACTTATGTATGGCAGTCAATCTTCCCGAATGTTGTGTTCAATGCATTACAATCAATAGGGTGGCAGACACGGATTCCTAAGGATAAAGGATATCAGCCTATTGTGGTCTCCCAATATATACTCGATGGTACATGGAGCACAAGCCCGTACTGGAACTTCTCGTATCAAAGAGGAGGAATCACCCAACCTTCGATGAAAACAATAGTTACCAGGTTTTACGACACCAGAACACATCTCTACCCTAGACTTCTAGATGTGTTGTGTTAAATTCCAAAGAGTTTTTATGTTCATTGATGTTTATTTTAGAGTTGATCTTGCTTAGAAGTTTGTATTTCAAGGTTCACCCGATGATGTAGATGTGAAATTCCTAAATATGCAATCTAAAATGATAAATAGTCATTTATGTTCTTTTAACAATGAAAATCCTAGCTACAAAGGAAAGAAGATAACGTTTTTTCTTTCAGCAGAGAGCATAGAGCACACACTAAATGCACTTTCCTAAATCAAATTTCGCAAGCAGTCAAAATGCAGATGCTCATGCATGTATTTGTTTTCCGCTTTCTTAATGTGTGAATGACAAAAAAGAAGCCAAGTATAGATCTGAACTATTTTCTTTCAAAGCGACAATACTAACAATTTTCTCTTTTCAAAACGAAAGGAAGACTAAGATGACACTTTTCGATTTCGAATTTACAACTATTTTCGACACTTGAAATACTAATAATTTCAAAATCAAGTACAATGAAAAAAGTACAATCAAATATCTAGAAGAGGAAGACTTTACCACACTCTTCTTTTGATTTAGAATGACAATTACGACACTTGCATCAAAAATGACAGTTCGATTAGGCTACTTTTGACAAAGGAGGATTGCAAATGATTGACAAATACAAAAAAACATTTACAATTCCTGACTGATGGAGGCTGAAATAATGTGAAGAAAGATGGTTACAGCAAGAAGGTACTGATCATGAACAACAAAACTACTAAATAAAGCTGAAAACAAAGAGAAAAAACCAAATTTCAAAGAAGGAAACCTAGTTCACTCAATCATCACACCTGCAACACAGGGAAACAGGGATGCATCTCACCTGCAACACACGGGAGGTGCGATGCATCTAGGTTTCACAGTTACAGATAGTGCGATGGGCCAGGGAGCGAAACTGAGCTTGGTTTTTGCTCAAAACTTGCATCTAAGTTCAGCGATTTAAGTTGAGTAATGATGGACAATAAAAAAAAAGCATAAGGGTAGGATCTGATGACGTTTTGAGCTACCACAAGGGCACTTTTGATGCTTTGTAAGTCAGATGTTCAGTTCATAAACCAACCTGGAGATTGACTGAAGAAGCGTTTATCTACTTCGCAATTGCATAGCAAAAGCGTTTCGAAGGCTAGATGGCTAACTTCAGGCTCTGTCTGTAGTTTATAAAGCAAACAATAAACAAACAAAACAAACTATTCGCTGCCCAGCGGAGTCGCCATTTTGTTTCAGGGAAAGTTAGTGTCAATTCGAACTGTTAGTCCCACTAAGATGGGTAGATATCTTAGGAACAAACAATGAAAGCTTTTCAAGAGTTCCTTTAAGTGTGATAGGTGGAAGAGAAAAATAGAGTACCAACCTGGATCTTTCGCTTTGATCCTAGCTTGATTTCTCCTTTCCTTGATAGAATTTGCCACTCCTCTCCTACTTATCCCGCTTCAAAGAGTACCTGTAGAGTCAAAGTAATAGCAAGCTATCAAAGCATCTCTATCCAAAACATCATAAACAATGAGAAATCAGAAACAAATTGACCATACAATTTCATTCATAAACAATAAGATTCACAAATACAAGATCACATGGAGGAAAAGTCAAAGAACTTTATTAATAGTAATGTAAGAGAGGATTACAACCCAATTGTCTGATCCAGCATCATCCTCCCAGTTGTAGAAGCCCTCTTCACCTCATGAACAAGCAAATCACCCAACAATGCAATGTCTCTTCTCACAAACAAGCCAACAACACTTCCTTACAAAATACAAAATTCCAGCCTGTAGATCTCTCAGATGAGGGATCCATTTATAGATTTCTTGCAAGGGTGTGAGTCAGCTCTAGTTTTTTGATTAGTGTCATTCCACTGATAGTTCTTGGTTCCACTTGGAGATTTCATGCTCTTACTCATCCTTGGGCGAATTCAAAGAGGCAAGTGTCACAGGAGAAGTTTCTAGAAGATTCCATGATCATCCACCTTGAAAACTGTCTTTGCCATTTGTCTATTCTCGCTCATCACACCCCACAGAAGGCCATTTGAGTAAGCATCGCACTTGGCTAGTTAGGCAGTCAATATGCATCACACCTTGCCCATGGAGCAGTCTGTATGGTACAGTTTTGGCCAGTTCTGAGTAGTTTTTCAAGTGGAACTTCTAGGAAATGATGTAATCAGTTGACCATGATCCTTTAGGGTGTGAAGCAACACTTTTAGGGACTTAAGGAGCCCTTCATTTATGGACATATGAGCTTGGGGTTGCAATGCCAAAATATGTCTATAACACCATTATGTTGGGAGCGGGATCCCCCAAGGATAGTTTTGGGGCTAAAAGCCCATGTTTGAGTCAAATTTTGTAATAAAATTGTAAAGACTCCACATTTTGTGGTCATGGAGTGTGAAGGTGTCGTGTGTCATAAAGGGTAGTCCGCCCTTAGTTTTGTAAAGTAAAGTCGGCTGCAAGATATCCACCCATGGTGCGTGGACCATGAGATTGTATAAAAAGAGGTAAGCTTTAAGTAGTTTTAGAGACACACAATGTAAAAGAGTTGTAGCTCTGAAGTAAGAAGTCTATGTCTTGGGTTGTAGTGTAGGTAGAGACTTTGCAATTGAGTGCGCAGAGGCCTAGGGTAGAAGTCCACAGCTGAGTGCGCAGACCCCTATAGCTGTGTACACAGGGTGGACAAAGTTTGTAACCACTTAGAAGATATTAATAAAGAAAGATATTCTACAACTTCTGTGTCTTTGTTTGTTGATACATCTTGATATGTTATGTATGAATTTCCTTTATTATGCTTATATGATGTGTGAATGAATAAAATTACATAGGATAACTGAACACAATTAAGGATATCTGTTTATGCAGTGTTAACTTTAATTATCTAATAAGATAAGTAAGACACTTAGAGTAATTTGGGAATCTACACAGTACATTGTCATAGCAGCGTGAAAGTACCTGAGTAGCAGGTTAGGCCTCATCGAAGGTCGATTGTGCCCTTTCGCGGACATAGTGAAGGACAGAATAGAGGTCTCGTCTCGTAAGCCCTAGAGTGAAGCGACTTGCGCGAAGGCATGGATAGAGGGAATCAAATGACATCATAACCATCTCAGGGTGCAGAAACTTGGTTCCAGCATCCCCCGAAACTACTTTGGGTGAGGCTTCGGTCCACACTCCATGAGCTGATGCCAAAAGGGCCAATAGTGTGTGGATTTATTTTGGCTAAATAATTTTGAACCTAGGTCATGCCCCCTCAAGCCAACAAATGGTTCTGTAGCCGTGACCAGAATCTGCATAAGGGACGTGTGATGTTGTATCAATGGAATCCAACTAAGAAGGGGCTCAGAGACTAGTTCGATAGGAAGATCCACAAATTCGTGGCGCAGGAGAACAAAAGCCCATGACTGACAGTGGAATGGTTGTTTGACAGATACCTGCATATAGAGATCCACGAGATTTTTTTATGGTCCTTCCCAATTGAGCTATATGAGTGGATAGTGAAGGAAGGTGGAAACTTGACATTCCTATTGTTTGGACCCTAGAGCTAATACCAAAATTGGAATCATTTCAAGACAAGGTCACTCGCACTGTCGATCATTGGATTGATCGTGTTATAGGAGGATTTGTGACTGAATTCATGGTCAAAACCTCAGTCAGCTACAACAAGGTGGAACAACACTTTTTCAAAGGACCGCGAGGTAAGTACATGAAATCTTTGAATACCTTGATTAAAATGCTATTGTGTGAAAAACAGGTTATGCAGCTACCTTGATGTTCAGAACTACATGAAGAAAAAAAAATTATAGGAATGAAGGAAAAAAGGGTCCAGAGTGTATTCCATTGATTTGGCCTCCGCGAAGCAACAAGGAAGGGATAACGAAGGTTTCTCCACAAAGTGCTATTCATTTAATAAGACAAGGATTTCCACGAATACCACCTCCACCAACACCACCTTCGACTTCACCACCATCGCCTCCAACTTCACCCGTACCACCTCCGCCTCTATCATAGTTTAGTATGGAAAATTCAGTGAAGTTTCCTTTATTCAAAGGCTTGGGAAATGAGGACTTGGACCAATTCTAGTTCATTGTCAAAGCTGTATGGGAAGCTCAGCCTGTTAAATATGATCACATAAAGAAGGCGACATTGGTTAGTGCTCTGCAAGATCGTGCGCTAACCTGGTATATTAAGTACTCTAATGATAACCCGAATGTTGGAGTGGTGACATCCAGACAGCAATGAATAGAGAATTCAGTATGCCTAAATCTGAGACATAGTCGATTGCGGGATTCAAAGAAATCACGATGCAGCCAGGCGAGACGCCTTGGGAACTAGATCATAGGTTGAAGTGTACAATCCACGTAGCCAACATGAATTTGATAGACGGACAACATCGCGAGTGGTTTGTGGCTTCACTACTACCATACTTAAGGGTTGCATTGTCACAACAAAAGATAACCACTCAAGCAGAGGCCTTGGAGATTGCAATGAGACTACATGAAACTCTAATGCAAGATCCAAATCTGGGGGTTCAACAGATCCATGCACAATTGAAGAATTTATGCCTTGATATGCAAAGTCTGAAGCAGGACAGGACAGTTCGACCAGAGGTGCATGAGGAGGTATGGTGCTTGAAATGCAAGAGTCAGGGGCATGACAAGGACCATTGCTCGATCTTTTTGAACTACTTTACAGGAGGAGGATCGATGCCTTTGAGGCCAGAAGCTCAAGCAGGACTAAGTGCGGGGCCTGCATTATGGTGCACTATCTGTGAAGTAGCTGGAAAGCATGCCATGGATAACTGTCACTTGCTGCAAAAGTTTGTACAGACATTGCAACAGTTGTTCTACAACTTGTGTAGTTCGGTAGGCCATAATGAGCATAATTGCAGGAGATATGAATTGATGATGGATAGAACTCCTGCCTATAGGGTTCAGGCAGAAATGCGGCCCCCTGACCAAAGCATAGGGATGGCGCGGATAGGATTTTAGGGGTGCAGACGAGGATGAGATGGAGGAGGACTTGGTAGAGGTCAGAGACAGTTGATTTGTTACAATTGCAGAGGACCAAGACACTATGCCCGCAATTTCACTAACGCAACGCATCCGTCGTGTAAGTATTGCAGACTTTTTGATCATGAAATGGAAGATTTTCCTACGCTAATAGCAAGGATACATGACAAAGGGGCATTGCCCCCTCTACTGACTCAGAACCTACAGATGATGAGGTCTGAGCCACTCGAAGAGGATCCAAACATAAATATAGTGCTCAGAAGTGGAATCACGATGGGAGATGACAAGGGGAAATAGCCAGAAGACAGTACATGGGTCTACAAAGCTCTAGTAGAGGAGGTTGAGTTTGATTTGGAGTGCACACATGAAACCTTCATGGAAGCTAAGAAGAGCTTCACTAAGGCATCCACCTCAGGAAGCAAGGTTAAGCCTAATCCAGAGATGGACCCTTCTATGCTCACAACCTTCCTGGAAAACTGCATGAAGTTACAACACGATAATAAGGCTGTGAAGGGGTTATAAGAGCTCATCAATAGATGTGCTGGAACTACTTTGGGTGAGGCACACATAGTACGAAATATTGGCAAGCATAAAACAATGATGGGATGGGAGATGAGACCGACTGCGTAGATAGGAGAGTATGAAATGGATTAGGTTATTTTGGACCTGGGGTCAGACGCGAATTTCCTACCGAAGTAGACTTGGGAACGGATGGGGAGTCCTGTGATGCAATGGTCTCTAATTCAGATAAATATGGAAAATTAGTAGAAGATCATCCCCATGGGGCAGTTGCAGGGGGTGACTGTGGATATTGAAGGTACGAGCACACTGGATGATTTTGAAGTAATAGAGATAGGGGATGATAGCAATCCCTATCCTGCACTCCTAGGAATTTACTGGGCCATTGATATGAATGGGGTAATCAATCTAAAGAAGCAAAAGATGAACTTGAGAAGAAACCGCTACGTGTAATAGTACCCCTAGATCCTGATGAGGGATCGCGCTATACCGAACCAGTCTGCGATTATGAGAGTGATGATGATTTGGAATGTATCTATAAGATAATGGCATGGGATCAATATTGGGTGAATCCCACTACATATGGGAGGATTTCATGTGATTGTGAGAGTTCCTGCACTTCAAACTCTGATGAAGAGTTAGAACGCTGGCAAAATCAGTTACATGAAGTAACTACATTGAACTGCAACATGATGATCTGATCGCTATGTTGTGTGTCCTCAGAGGTAAGAAATCTACCTACTTATGATGGCATGAATGAGGTAGATATATTTTTGGATGCATTTGAAAGGGACGTACCAGAAAAGTAGCACTTCGAAGCGTTGGACTGGGCACTGCATGCTACGCCTGCAAGATGGAGGGGTATGCATAAAGGAAGCTTTGATGATTAGTGTGAATGTAGGAGGATGATGAGAACATGATTCGGGAAGCCTAAGATGCAAATGACAGACAAGTATGATGGGCATGATGATCCACATGCACATTTGGCAAAATGGACCCAGGCTTATGGAGAAAAGCCCCAACCTAAATGGGTGCACTTGTTCTGTCACACCCTAGATGTTGTCCCAATGAATTGGTACATAGAAATAGAGCTCCGCCATGGTACAAGTGAATGGGATATTCGGTGTGAGAGCTTTGTAATGACATTCAACTTTGAAGACGGGTTTGACTGTATTGATGAGGCGCTACAAGAAGTAAAAGAAGCCATATTTCAGATACCACAACATCCTTTAGACCTGATTCAGCTTGAATGGGCTACTCAGCTAAGTCATGCACTGGAATGCTATAATGTGACTGTTGAAGAAGAAGAAGAGGATCCGTAAAAGATTAACATTCCAGCAATATAAGGTCATCTCAAGGTTAAAGGACCACAGATTGAGAACACTGATATAACCATGCCTTTGAAAATGAAACAAGTAAACATTGGTATGGAGGTGGAACCCAAAATCATGAAGATTGGAGACTAATCGGATGACGTGACGGTGGATAAGGTCGCTGAATTGCTCTGTGAATATCAGGATTTGTTCCCTACAAAGTTTACGGATCTAAAGGGGATAATCGGGGACCTAGGAATGATGATGATTACATTGAAGCTTGACGCAAAGCCAATTAAGAAAAGACCTTACTGTCTCAATCCGAAATATAAGGAGAAGGTCCACTTAGAGCTAGACAAAATGCTCATGGTAGGCATCATTGAGCCTGTGAAAGAATCTAACAGGGTAAGTCGAATGGTAGTACAGGAAAAGAAGCAAAAGGATGAAATAAGGATATGTGTGGTTCTCAGAAAGCTGAATGACACTTGTCTACATGATCCTTTCCCAACTTTGTTCACTAATGAAATGTTGGAAAATGTAGGTGGCCAGGAAGCATATTCTTTCACTGATGGGTTCTATGGGTACCGCCAGATCAAAATCACATTAGAGGATACGAGCAAGAAAACCTTCGCGACTGAGTGGGGTTGTTTTTAGTACACTGTAATTCCGTTTGGATTGAAGAATGCTCCTGTGATCTTCTGGCACATTGTTGTTGCTGCATTCAAGGAATTTCTTCATAATTTCCTGGAGGTATATTTTGATGACTAGACTATGTTTGGGCTTGTTAAATGTCATGTAGCAAGCTTGCTCCTGATGTTGGATACTTGCTGAAGATACCAGATGACACTCAATCTCAAGAGGCATCTTTTTATGTTCCTTTTGGGAACTTGTTGGGGCATGTGGTTTGCAGGCAGGGACTGATGGTAGATCCTACAAAGATAGCAATGATATTTAACTTGGAAGCACCTAGGAGTGTGAAGCAGTTGTGTGCTACCCTGGGACATACAGGATATTACAAAAAGTTGATCAAAGGCTATGCTTAGATCACCGCGCCTATGGAAAACTTGTTGAAGAAGGATGTCACATTCTATTGGAACGAGGATTGTAATAAGAGATTGGATATATTGAAAGAAAATATGGTCACTGCGCCAATTCTAGTCTTCTCGGATTGGAAGAAGGAGTTTCATGTACATGTCAACACATCATGTATAGTGCTGGGAGCAGTACTAACACATGCTAGTGGAGAAGGATTGAACCATCCTATCGCGTTCACAAGCTAAAGATTATCCAAAGTGTAGAAAAACTATTCCACCACTGAGCGTGAATGGTTGGCTATGGTGTATGTGCTCTAAAAGTTTAGGCACTAATTGCTGGGAGGCCATTTAAAAATGTATACAGATCACTCCGTGCTGAAATAACTGGTCAATAAGCTTGTGTTGGGGGGGACAATCTGAAAGTGGCTCTTATTGTTCCAGGAATATGATTTTGAAGTTATTGTAAAGCCTGGATGACTGAACCTAGGACCAGACCATTTGTCCCGCATCGAAACAGGGGAAGAGCCCACTAATTTGAAGGAAGGATTTCCCGATGTGTAGCTATTTGCAGAGTGCATCATGGATGGTAATTTTGAGGATATAATACATTTCCGAATGACAGGTATTGCACCAAAAGGATACACTGTCCAGCAGAAGAAAGAATTAGTACTGCACACGACAGATTTCTCTGTCATTTCTGGGCATCTGTACAAAATGGGGTCTGATGAGATACTATAATAGTATCTACTTGAGTTTGAAAGAAGCAGCATCCTTACAGACCCTCATGGGAGCACCACAAGAGGACATTATGCAGGAAGAGAAACTGCACAGAAGATTCTATGTGCAGGGTTGTGGTGGTCAACCCTACATCAGAACTCAAAAGCATATTGCAAGGCATGTGATGTGTGTCAAAGGACTGGTAGGCCATCACAGAGGAATGAGATGCCTTTGAATCCACAGATGACATTACAACCCTGTGAGAAATGGGCGATAGATTTTGTGGGATCCATTCAACCATAAGGAAAGATGGGAGCAAGGTACATTATCGTCGCGACAAAGTAATTGACTCGTTGGGCAGAGGCACAGCTTGTGAAGGATTTCACAAGCACAACTGCTACAAACTTCCTCTTTGAGCACGTACTGATGCGATTTGGCTTTCCAAAGATCTTGATGAGTGATCATGGTACACAGTTCCTGAAAGAGAAGATCAGTGTGCTGATGGAGGAATTTTAGGTATACCACCAGAATAACATACCTTATCACCCGCAGGCTAACAGGATGGTGGAGGCATTCAACAAGGTACTCGGAAATGCACTGTCCAAGGTTTCCAATGCTCAGTGAAGTGATTAGGAACTACGCATACCTGCAGTACTATGGGCTTATCGAACGACATGCAAGAAGTTGACTGGACAAACCCCCTTTAGGCTTGTCTATGGTGTTGAAGTGGTAATGCCTATGGAATATATCGTGCCTAGTCTATGCATAGAAACACTTATAGGTATAACGGATTGCAGAGCCTTAGAAGAGAGGCTCGCACAACTGGATGAGCTCGAGGAGGAGAGATTTTTAGTTGGATTTCACCTGTAGTTTTTAACCTTGTACAAAAATTACCTGCATACAAATTCTAAAACACAGAAAATAAACAATGTGAGAGCATAACACATAAAACACATATACACATAGATTTTCCCCTGGATCCCAAAACCGAGACTACCAGCTTGATTTTTCATTATGTTCCTTTCAATGTTACAATACATCTTTATAAATGTTGAAGCATCCAATACCATGGACCGAAAATCATCATGTCCAATACCATGGACTGAAAACCATCGCATCCAATACCATGGACCGAAAACCATCGTGTCCAAAAGCATGTGCGAAAATCATGCACAAAATCATAGGTGGGTCCACCCAACCTAACATAGGGTCCAAAACCAAAATTTTCTGGGGCGCTGCCCCGGACGCCATAAAGTGGGGTTACGGGTGCCCTTCAAACCCACTATTAACTACGTGGAAAGAATATAACACAACCAAACATTCTCCCACTTGTTGTTTTCTTTCCATAGGGGGCCACAAGAGAGCTTAGTCATTTTTCCAGCCCTGAAATGCCCGTTGTCTCTCTAAACCAGGAGAACTTCACAGAGCTCACAGATTTTGTCAATGCATCTGCAATATTCTTCAAAGTATCCACCTTTACTAGCAACACATTTTTGTCTTGTATCATAACCCTCACAAAGTGATACTGAACATCAATGTGCTTTGTCTTTGAATGATATGTGGGGTTCTTTGCCAAGAAAATTTCATTTTGGTTGTCATAGTCTATCCTTATAGCTCCCTATACTAACCCCATACTTGAACACAATCTCTCCAACGAAACTGCTTCCTTGCTTGCATGAGTGGCTGCCATGTATTCTGCCTCTGTAGTTGATAGTGCCACTACAGATTGTTTCTTACTCATCCAACTGACTGCACCTCAAATAGGTTAAACACATACCCACTTGTAGATCTTCTCTGATTCAGATCTCCAACCAGTGTGTATCAACAAAGCCACGAATATCCAACACTCTGTCCAATCTTGGTCTTCTTTGGTAGCACAAACCATAATCACTAGTGCCACGCAAATACCTGAAAACCCGCTTCACTGTTGTTTGATGCTCATTTCCTGGTTTTGACATAAGCTTGCTCAATACTCCCACTGCATGTGCAATGTCTGGTCTAGTACAGAGCATTGCATACATCAGGGTACTGACTGTGCTTGCATATGGAACATGTGACATGTCCTCTTCCTCTTCTTGTGTCTTGGGACACTGTTCAACAGATAATCTCACACCTGCAGGAATAGGAACCTTCACCGGTTTACTATCTAGCTTATTAAACCTCTGCAGTATTGTCTCGGCATTCTTCCTTTGGTTTAACCAGAGCTTCCTCTTTGCCTAATCTCTTCTAATTTCCATGCCCAAAATATAGTTTGCAGCACCAAGATCTTTCATGTCAAATTTGGAGGATAATTGGGTCTTCAAATCCTAGATAATTTCTTTGCCATTTCCAACCAGAAACATATCATCCACATACAAGACCAGATAAATAACACAGTCACCAATTAATTTAAAATACACACAGTGATCTGCTTTGCTTCTAGAGAAGCTAAGTCGCCATATAAACGTATCAAATTTTTGATACCACATCCTTGGCAACTGTTTTAACCCATCCAGAGACTTCTTTAACTTGCATACCAATTCTTTCTTACCCTTTGCTGCAAAGCCTTCAGGTTTCTTCATGTCGATTTCCTCTTCCAGATCCCCATGAAGAAATGTTGTCTTCACATCCATCTGTTCTACCTCAAAATCAAAAGTAGCGGCAACAGATAAAAGTAATCTAATAGAAGTTACCTTGGCAACAGGAGAAAAAATATCACCAAAATTAATTTCCGGCACCTGGGAATAACCTTTTTCTACCATCCGAGCTTTGTATTTCTCCACTTTTCCTTCCACATTTGTCTTCTTCTTGAACACCCATTTGCTACCAATGGGTTTCCTTCCAGCCGACAACCCCACCAGATCCCAAGCCTCATTTTTGTGCAAAGATGCCATTTCATCAACCATGGCCTCTTTCTAGAGTTTTCCATCCTCTAAATCTACTACTTCCTTCACAGTTCTAGGATCATTGTCAGTAATAGATAAAGAAAAATTTGAATAGAAAGCAGATGGACTATACCTTTTTGTTGGTCGGATAAATCAATCTTGCGGACAAGGCCGATCTCCCTAGTATCAAAATATATCTAGCAACAAGCAGACAAGCAAATCTATCTTTCTCTAAACATATTACGATTCATTAATAAAAACTATAGAGGTGTTTAGACCCTACCTTAAGTCCAACGCTAGTTTGTAGCAGCCATCCTTCAACCGTCCGAAAGAGTTTCCTTTTGAGAACCTGCAAACACAAACAAGAAAACATCAAATAACACCTACATCGTTAATAGCATAAATTAGGTTCATTATGGTGATCAAGGAATCCATAAAATAAACCATAAAACATAGATTATTAAGAAAAACAAACTTATTTGTATTAACTTTGAAGTAGAAGAACTTTACAACCTTTGGTTCCTTGATGTTGAACAAGCTCTTCCAAGGGTCCAAAACAAGAATCTCCTTTACTTTGACAAGCCTCACACTCTTCCAAATGAGATCAAAGAGGTATGTAATCTCTCCTCATAAAAGCTCAATTAGGAAGACTAAGTTTCAGTAGCATTTCACCTAAAAAATATTCAGCTTTCAACCTCCCAGTAACCAGGCCAATGGTTCATTTTATAGTGCAGAGGAAGGAGGTTATAGGTCCACCTATGAAGGGATAGAGTCCTCCTTCAAAGGGATAAGCTCCTCACATCAAGGGGTTAGCTTCTTAAGGTATGGGATGCATGAACCTTAAGGGAGTGAACTTGCCACCTCAAGATTCCTTCTAGAAGCTTCTAGAAATGACTCAAAGTGAGTTTTTAAGAATATACTTGCGCCTTTTTAACTTTTAGAGGGGTCCACACCCATAACACAGAGACAGAGCAGTCAAGTGCGGAGGGGAAATGATCTTCAGGTGCGAGACCACAGGTAATGCTAAGAGAAAGTGCGAAATAATAGTTTTATAGACTTTTGAAGGATTTCTCTTATTTTCGAGGCTTGATATAAAGAACTGAGGCTTTAGACTTGCAAAGGAGGTAAGTATGATTGATAATGGACTCACACAGATTGCAGAATGTCAAGTGACATTTTTTTGTGCAACAGATTTCCCCCTAAAGTGCGAAGTCTGTAATAAATGAAGATGAAGTCTTTCATGTATGAAGAGTGAAGTACTTTATCATTTCAAGGATCATCCTGCAAACACCCCAGTCAGAACCTGTAAAAACATTCAATGCAAAATATATATATGTGAACATATCATGGCTGAGGTAGGCATTCCCATACTTAGATCAAAACTGACTAGAAAACTGACTAAACTATTCTGATACAGGAATGATTTTGTAGTACATCACAAGTATAGACATATGTAGAAACAGTATAGGTGCATCCATCTGTTTATGAATAGTCCACTGTATAATGAATAACAAAATTCCTCGCAGCCTGGATGGTAGAAACTAGATCCAGGGTCTTGATTTCTGCTTCCCGAACTAGTATGATTCTATCCATGTGAATGAATTTGTCGAAGTCGAACATGGTAGAAACCACTTGATTACCAGTGAATGATGTGAACTATTAAGGAGTGTGAGAGAAACCACCAGTAATGTTAATGGCTCTCAAAGTACTCAGTACAATCCATGAAATGTGAATAAATGACCTGATTTCAAACATGTCACAGAATCCTTTGATCGAAGGTCAATGATGCAACCTATCGTCAAAGGCGAGAAACCTGCCATTAGGGCATGCAAATTCCAAGGTACTGAAGATTTCTAGATCATATTTCTAGATAATGAGCTAAAGTCGATAGAAAGTGATATGTTGTAGGAAAGCCCATAACACGAAATCATAGATCAAGTATTGAAGAAATATATTTGGCAAGGACTAATTCAGGGATGGTCAAAATGGATGACAGATATTTCGCAGATGAATTGTTTGTTTGAACTGACCTCTTGAACACATAAGGACACTGCAGATGGTTTGGTGACAATTGACCCAAAGTTAATACCCGGAAACTGGCTGAAGACTTTCAATATTGTTTGATTAACTTTTAGGAAAAGGATTTCCCAACCCAGGTGAATAAAAAGTGTCGTGTTCAAGAGTGGTTAACTGCTTTTCTAAAACACAAAGTGTGACAAATAGGTTCATTTTTCTCTCTTTTCCCCCACCATTTCTGGCAAGTACCTCTTTATTTTTGACAAGCTTGAGGAGGATAACATTTGCTTCTTTATAAGCTCATCCTTCAGATGAGTCCAACTTAGTTTAAGTTTCGAACCCTAAGAAGGAGTGGTTCGTTCCTACTTAAAATTGAACAGGTTATTTACTGTTAAATTTTAACAAGTCCAATATAGGAAAAACTCGGTGTTTTTCAATCTTAGGGAGTCAGAAGAAAAACTTAAGAAAACTCCATGGGTGTCCTTTTTCATAAATTTGTGTCCCCCAAGCCCAAAAAAGTATAAAATAATACTTGAGAGAACCGCTGGACCATTACGATCAAGGAGTATTTTTCATAATTAGTGGCTCCGAACTGAAAAAGTAAAGAAGCGATCGAAGACATGTCATTTTAGAACCAGTATCAAACTTGAAACGACAAAAGTCCAATGATATTTTCATGTTTATATGGTCAGAAAAGAGATAAAAGTGGACCACATTTTTATTCTATTTAACGAGTTAAAAGGTAAAAACTCAGTAATCTTTTCATATTTTACGAGTTAAAAAAGAGCTTAAAGAAGACTTGTCCTAGAGGAACAAGTGGTATAAAGGGTAGCAATTGGTTCCTGCAATGGTGGAAATTCTCAAAACATGTAATGGTTAAGGGGCTGGCTAACAAAACCACTCATAGTTGTGGTCGCTCAGGAAAGGAAAAACAACCAAGTGAAAGCATATGATCAGCCAAAGAGATGGTGGCAATGGAATGAAAACAACAAAGGCTCATCTAACAGAATTTGGCGGATAAAAACGACAATCACGAGATGGAAATCGGGTATAGGTTCACTTTTACACAAGCTTGAACCATAGAGAACTTTGCTTGGATTCGGTTTCATGTTTACACAAGCTTGAAATGAAAAACTATGCTTGTTATAAGTTTGCATGCCCCTAGCATAATGACTCAAAATGAGGTACATGCCCCCCAAGCTTCATTGCATTCAATGAGGTGGATGGAATGAAGGTTCACTTTCGATATGTCGGAAAGACTCGACTTGGATTTTAGAATATCTTAATCAAATACTCGATTTGGAAAGGGAGATGTTTCATTTTTTAATGAGGTTGACACAGTGATAGAACTATCCTCATGACGCTTGTTTCATTTTTTATTTTTATTTTTTTTTAACGAGCTTGACACAAGACAAAGAACTATGCTCCAAAACCCTTGATCCATTTTTTAACGAGCTTGACATAAGACTAGGAACTATGCTCATGACTCCTTGTTTCATTTTTTAACGAGCTTGACACAAGACAAGGAACTATGCTCACAACTCCTTGTTTCATTTTTTAACGAGCTTGACACAAGACAAGGAACTATGCTCAACACACCTGGTTTCATTTTTTAACGAGGTTGAGATAGGAACAAACTATCCTCGCAACATCCAATTTCATTTTTTAACGAGGTTGAGATGGGAACAAACTATCCTCGCGACACCCTATTTCATTTTTTAACGCGGTTGACACAGGAACAAAACTATCCTCGAGATATCCTGTTTCATTTTTTAACGAGGTTGAGACACGAAAAAGCTATCCTCGTGATAGGTCAGGAATCAAAAAATGATTGTACTTCCTGATATGAAATTTCAAAGGGACTCATAGGCATCGCGCCATAAAATGAATCCACCTCAGAATCAGAAGGTACAATTCGAGGATCATCAAAAGCAACAGTGTTCAATGAAATCATATGAATAGTTGCAATAGAAGGCGATACATTAGGAGGAGGGAAGGAAAATGTTCCTAGTAAACTAGAATCTTTAATCAAACCTACCCCAACATCCTTGTAAGGGATAGTTGTTTTACCGACATGCTGAACACTAACTGAAGAGGTTGGGTTGGATGAGAAATAACTCAACTAGTCTATCGTAATAATCTTTCCATTATGAGGAAACTTAATAAGCCGAAAGATCAATGCAACAACAGTAGTCATAGCATAAGACCAACTGCGACCTAGGAGAAGGTTGTAATCTAGAGGAGCACCAACCACTTCCACATCTAGATTAACGGTTTTGCCTTCGACCCCTATAGGTAAATCTTCCAAAATACCAAAAGGATGGAACCCTCAGCCATCAAAAGCCTTTAGAATTGTCGGAGACTGATTGAGTATGGGAGAACCAAGTGATTTCCAACACTGGATCGATATAATACACATAGAAGCCCCTTCATCAATCACAGTCTGAAAGCAAGGTCTGTTTTTTACTAACACTGGAATTTGGAAAGCCATTTGATGAGGAAGGCGGGGTGTAGTATTCTCTAAATCGAAGATTATTAGGTTCGAATCCTGAATATCAACACCTCCTATAGCAGACAATAGTAATTTATGTTGTCCTGGGCATGATTGCAGCACTTCCAAAGCTGACATTGCTAAAGGGGCAATGACTAAGTCTTCAACAATGTATAATTTTGAGCAGCTCTCATATATGGATTGAAAGCTAATTTCTGAAAATACCTTTATCAGGCGGTTTGGTTACTAAGTCTGGGTTGGGTTTCTCAATATGTAGTGGAGCAGACCCAAGAGGAGGTGTCGTTGATGTGTTTGAACTAGAAGATTCTACTTCTTTACCATCAACAGGATTTTTTCTACCATAATCTTGTGATCGCGTCGCAATCCTGACATGAGACATCATCATAATGGGTTCTTCTGAGGTATTTAAGGAAGAAGCAACCACTTTACTATCTTGAGTGGGAGAAGGATCCTTCAAGACAACAAGCTTTTGAGAACCTTTAACAAATTTCGAAAACTCTGCTCGATATGGGCATTCTTTGGTAAAATGATCCTCGTCGCAAATGAAACAAGGATAGCGATCTTTTCATTTTTTGTAAATAGATTCATTTTTATTTGTTTTATCTTTTGAATTTTGATTTTTTTTGTTCTTCCCCTTCTCTTTACTACCGGATTTGGTCGTAGATGAATCTACGACTTGGACATCCACAGAAACTTCAGTGGAAGAATCTCCTTTTGGGGAATCAGGTAAAGTTATTGTAGGAGAAGAATTCTTTGAATATTTCTTCTTGCTTTTAATACTAACTGAACCAATCATACCATCAGCGGCATGAGACCCTGAAGGAGCTGTAGTTTTTGGAAGATTAGGGATTTTTTCATGTAAAGTACCTGACTGCGTATAAACGAGGTCAAGGTACTAAGCCTGAGTAATGACTTGCTCTTCAGTGACAACTCCTGCCTTAGCTACATCTTCAGTGATTTTAGGTAACAATGATTTAATGAACCATTCTTCTAAAATTTGATCCAGAATGAAAACTTTCACCAAACGTCGTCTACGTCACCATTCATGAATATGATCAAAAATATATGTGGACGTGGATTGTTTTAGTGAAGTTAACGATTCCGTGCCATTTTCGCATCTGACAGGCAACTAAAAATGAGTTAAGAAAGAAGTGGCTAACTGATTGAAATTATAAAAAGAGCCTCATGGTAACTCAATGTACCATTTGGCGGCAAGACCAATAAGAGTTCTTTGAAAAAGACGCAATCGAATTGAATCATCAATGATTGAATTAGATGCACACTAGAGGTGATAAGTCATAACATGATTTGACGGATCCTCACCTGACTTACCCTCGAATTTCGGGATATCACTGGGAAACTTATTAGGCATTGGTGGCCAATACGGAAGCTAATAAATTGGATCGTTCATAAGGCACGAAAAATCAGGTAAATCCAAAGTTGCAATAAATGGTAACTGATGGTTAGGTTCACAAAAATCTTGTGTAATGAGACCAGCTCCAGGAGGAGGATATCCAGGATAACCTGGAATCGGATTTGCATTAGGAATGTTATAACCTCCCGGGAAACCAAGATTAACCAGACCAAACTGGGGTTGTTGAGGCTATTGATAAGTATAGCCAGGGTATGGTTGATACTGATAAACTGGGTTTTGTATAGTAGGACCAGATTGATACTGTCCCTGGTACAGTTGACTCGTGGCAATTGTACTTGGACCAGCTTGTCCTACAAGAATCTGGACCAAAGTCTGAATCGTAGGTCCTGACTGGGGCATAGAGACTTGAGGAGTTTGCACTGATGTAAGGATACTAGAAACCAGAGCTACAGATACTCCAGAAACAGGTGTGGTAGGTTGAACAGAAAATGTAGCAGTTGCAGCAGCAGTTTGAGGCGGAGTCTGAGGTGAGCTAGGCCCAGGCTGTTGAACTAAACCAAGTGCAGAGGTTTGAACCGTAGGTTGGACAAGTTGCTGGATTGGACCAGAAACCAAAGGCTATCCAACTTGATTAGGTAACTGCACATTAGGTTGCAAAGTCTGTTGAATTTGAGACGGATCCCACACCATATTCATTCCAGGACCCATAAAAGGTTGTACGTATGGAGGACCATAACCTCGTTGAATGTAGGGTTGATAATTAGTAGGTACATTTCTAGCTCCTTGTAAAAATGACTGACCAGAAGGCGATTGGAAACCTTGATTTGGGTACTAACCTTGAGGTTGATAACCCTGAGGCACGTACTGAATCTGGGATTGAAAGGCATCCTAAGGAATATGGGGTTGACCTTGGGGTATGTACTGTCCTGAAGGTTGAAAATCATGAGGTAGCCCTCCAAGCGGAAACTAACTACCTTGGGGTTTCCCCCTGGGAGGTAACTGACTACCTTGAGGTTTCCCCCTAGGCAGTAATTGACTACCTTGTCCCCTAGGTGGTAATTGACTACCTTGCCCCCCAGGTGGTAACTGACTACCTTGAGGTTGAGGATTTGGAATACTACCTGACATCATAAAAATCTGCTTTGCGTTCAACATTTTAGTTCTATTATTACTAGGTAATAATTGATGTTCAGTCGGTTGAGGAGTTGCTCTTGAAAAAAATACTAGAAAGTGAGTGGTACCCCAAGGGAATAGTAGGAGCGCCATATAAAAATGTTTCTGGTGATTGGGAAAACATGGATGACTGTCTTGACAGGATTGATTAAGGATAATAATCTCTGGGTGTAGGGTGAAAATAATCACATGCAAACAAAGAAAATTTCAATAAAAGCACCTAAAGTCTCTAAAGAAACAAACAATTGAATCACACACCTAAAAAATCTAAGAGTTCAAACCACACACAAACAATAACTTCCCGTACTAAAAACACTAGTTGGTGATGAAATCCAATGTCATAGAATTTTAATACAGAAAGGGCGGTTGGAACAGTTACCCCGACAACCTACTTAATGAAACAGATTGGCACAAGTTTCTTCACAAAACCATCTCGAGTGAAGAGAACCCCCAAAGAGTCCAAGTGATTCTAGTCGACGTCTTCTCCAGGTATAGTGAGACCCGTCCTTCACCGTCACCTTAGGAAATAATCTTAAGTTTATAGAGACTAAGGTTACTAACAGCAACAAATACAACTATGGGAACAGTCTACGATCCGATCTACGTGCAAGGGCAGAGTAACAAAGCTCAATCCCCTTGAAGGCTCCTCGACATGATCAATCCGAGGTTTACCAACAAGTGACCCCAGGCTCCTCGAAAATGGTTAATCTGAGGTTTATCATTTATAATATGTGCAAATCTTCTATCTTTCCCAATCAAACAGAACTGATTGTCTCAAAGGTTCGGACATGATCTCGTGATTTACTCCTTTAAGAGAAGCTTCCCAGAATGTATCAATTACAATTGGATTTATTTCCTACTACAAGATATAACTACTTGTTTGTTTTAACTATCTTGGAGAGTTAATTACTCCTTACTCCAAGATACTAGCCTAAGCTATATTGGTGATAAGAGCCCTAGAAAAATAAAAAAGATTGCTAGATCAATTTTAATTAAGCGTTATTTTTATGGGTTGTTCTTTAAGTCAATAGGTATGGAAATGAAACTTTGATGGTGTGAAGACTCGACTCGAAAAACACTAAAAAGATGCACCTAAAATGATAAACAGTTCGAGAATGCAATTCTTTAAGAAACAAATCCTTCTTTTAACATGGAAATGGAAAGAAATCTTTTTTTATTTTTCAATAAGAACTCAAAACGAGACTACTACTTATGCTCACAATAAATCCCTTTCCTTTTTCAAAACTCGAAACTACAAAGAAAAAATTCTTTCAAAAGAGATTCTACAATTTCTAGAAAACACTCAAAACTATAAAAATTAATCTTGAGATCGAAAAAATTTTAAAAATCTAATTGAATAAAAGCTTCAATTCTTTTTTAGTACCTTTTACTTAGTTTTTCAACAAACTAAGGATTCATTCATTCAGAATAACAAATCAATCAAAAAACATCCAAATATGTTTTCTTTTATAAAAATGAAATTCAAAACTTATAACCAAGTTCGCTCAAAGATTTGCAAGGAGAAAAGTAAATCTATTTCTCATAAAGGATATATTTCACAATTCAGTCAAACTCATCAGGAAGACAAAAAGACACTAGGGTAATCTAAGGTTTCTCAAGCTTCTGATCTTTGAGTCAATATAGAGGCCATGTGAAAACCACTCCAGGCATGCAAAACTTCTAGAAAATCATCTAAAACAAAAATACCAATGTAACTCACTCACAAGAGTTTTTTGACGGAACACATGCAGATCTGGGTAGACACTAAAAACCGTAAATAAAAACCTAAACTTAACTGGAAGAAAACATTTTAGGTTTTTCAAAAAATTCTACAAGGTTTGCAGGCTTCTAGAAGAAACAAGTGCGGTACCACTTTGTGTACTAAAGGAAAAGTACAGAAATGCCTGCACTGTCTGTAAATAGAAAGTGCAGTCCCCTGAAAACTTTAGAAAAACAAAAAATAATCTAGATTCTAAAAACTGCCCAAGTCAACATACATCAATCAAAAACCAAAAACGCAAACAAGCTTCTCAAGTCAAAGACAAAGGAAAACCAAAAACCAAATTCAAGTCCCCAGTGGAGTCGCCAATTTGTTGGCTGGATAAATCGATCTTGCAGACAAGGCCGATCTCCCTAGTATGAAAAGATATCTAACAACAAGCAAACAAGAAAATCTATCTTTCTCTAAACATATTACGATTCATTAATAAAAACTATAGAGGTGTTTAGACCCTACCTTAAGTCCAACGCTAGTTTGTAGCAGCCATCCTTCAACCGTCCAAAAGAGTTTCCTTTTGAGAACCTACAAACACAAACAAGAAAACATCAAATAACACCTGCATAGCTAATATCATAAATCATGTTCATTATGTTGATCAAGGGATCCATAAAATAAACCATAAAACACAGCTTATTGAGAAAAACAAACTTATTTGTATTAACTTTGAAGTAGAAGAACCTTACAACCTTTGGTGCCTTGATGTTGAACAAGCTCTTCCCAGGGTCCAAAACAGGAATCTCCTTTACTTTGACAAGCCTTACACTCTTCCAAATGAGATCAAAGAGGTATGTAATCTCTCCTCATAAAAGCTCAATTAGGAAGACTAAGTTCCAGCAGCATTTCACCTCAAAAATATTTAGCTTTCAACCTCCCAGTAAGAAGCCCAATGCTTCATTTTATAGTGCAGAGGAAGGAGGCTACAGGTCCACCTATGAAGGGATAGAGTCCTCCTTCAAAGGGATAAGCTCCTCACATCAAGGGGTTAGCTTCTTAAGGTATGGGATGCATGAACCTTAAGGGAGCAAACTTGCCACCTCAAGATTCCTTCTAGAAGCTTCTAGAAATGACTCAAAGTGAATTTTTAAGAATATACTTGCGAATTTTTAACTTTTACAGGGGTCTGCACCCATAACACAGAGACAGAGTGGTCAGGTGCGCAGGGGAAATGAGCTTTAGGTGCGGGACCACAGGTAATGCTAAGAGAAAGTGCAGAACCAGAGTTTTATAGACTTTTGAGGGCTTTCTCTTATTTTCAAGGCTTGGTATAAAGAACTGAGGCTGTAGACTTGCAAAGGAGGTTAGTATGAGTGATAATGGACTCACACAGATTGCAGAATGTCAAGGTGACAATTTTTTGTGCAACACTTTCTGGTTGCCTTCTTTCTCGAACTGATCTTCTCACAACAGGAGTTTGTGGCTCTTCATCTTCTAATTCCTCCTCTTCTGTAGAGTCTGATTCTTCCTCCTTAAGCTCAAACTCTATCTTCTCAGGTTCCTTTGGTTGGAATTCATGTTTAATAACATATTTTACCTCTCTGAACACCACATCTTGGCTATACACAACCTTCCATGTGACTAGGTTCCAAAGCTTATAACCCTTTAAACCATCCTTATACCCAATAAAGATGCACTTTTCAGATTTACTATCCAACTTGGTTCATTTCTCCTTTGGAACATGTACATATGCATCACATCCAAATACCCTTAGATGTGAAAGAGAGGGTTTCTTACTAGTCCATACCTCTTGTGGAGTCTTATCCTTTAACACTAATGAAGGTGACCTGTTGACCAGGTTACATGTAGTATCCAGTGCCTCTACCTAGAATTCCTATCCTAACCCGGCACCACTAAGCATTCTTCTTGCCCTTTCCATCAACATCTTATTCACTCTTTCTGCAACTCCATTTTGCTGAGGTGTATATGGAGTAGTCTTCTATCGTGCTATACCACACTTCTTACAGAATTCTTCAAATTCCTTGCTGTAAAATTCTCCACCATTATCTGTCCTCAGCACCTTTATCTTCTTCTCTGTGTAATTTTCCACGAGAGCCTTAAATTCTTTAAACGTGTCAAAGACTTCAGATTTCTTATTAAGGAAATATATCCATGTATTCCTTGAGAAGTCGTATATAAATGATACATAGTACACAGACTTACCCAGTGATAGAACCTTCACAAGTCCAAACACATCACTGTGCACAAGCTCTAATATATGTTTCGCCCTCTTACCACTAGAGGGGAAACTCACCTGATTCTGCTTCCCGTATACACAATTCTCACAGAAATAAAAATCCAAAGAGATATTACTCATACCTTCTACCATACCTCTACCATGAAGTATTCGAAGGCCCTTCTCTCCAATATGTCCAAGCCTTTGATGCCACAACATGGTCTTTTCTCCAGATACACCTAGGTTTTCTGCTCCACTTTCAGGAACCATGGAACTGTTGCACCCATCAACAATAGCACTACCTTGTAGCTTGTATAGAGTTCCAATCCAAACTCCCCTCATCAATACTAGTGCTCCCCAAACCATCTTGCGAGCATCCTTCTTGAACACTATTTTTACACCTACATCATCCAGCTTGCTAACAAAAATTAGATTTCCGGCTAATGCAGGAATTTGTAGAACACTTGGAAGCATTCAAACCCTTCCACCTTGCAATTTCAACTTTACTTTTCCATGACCAATGATTTTAGCATTCTTTTCATCCCCCAAGATGACATCACCACCATCATATTTCTCATACTCACAGAACCACTCTCTATGGGGAGTGAAGTGAAAGGTTGCACCTGAGTCAATCACCCATGCCTCATGATCTACATGTGTCCTTGAAGAAGCCAAGTACACATCCCCACCTTCATCTGAGGTGGTTTTCGCTTCTGCAGAAGGAGCCTCATCAGATCCCTTTCCTTTGTCAAGAGATTTAGATTTACAGTCCCTTTTCAAGTGGCCTTCCTTTCCGCATTTCCAGTACACCACCTTTATAGGTTTTCCTGGAGATTTAGATCTCCCTCTCGATTTAGATCTCCCACTCAATGACTTATTTTTGTTTCTGTTATGGGACTGTTCTCGTACAGACAAGGCATCACCATTCTGGCTCTCCATATTTTTCTGTCTCATCTCCTCCGTCAGCAAGGTTGAGACTATTTCATCAAACTGCAAGGCAGTTGCATTGCTACCTATTGCAATAACCAGACTATCCCACAAATTTGGTAAAGAACACAACAAACTGATGCACTTATCTTCATCTAAAATTTTAATATCAATAAATGCTAACTGACTTACCATAGTATTAAATGTGTTCAGATGCTCTGTCACCAAGTCTCCATCTTTCATCCCCAGGTTATCCAACTTTTTCCACAGGAACAATTTATTCACAAGAGACTTAGATTGGTACAAATTTCCTAACTTGTCCCACAATGCCTTTGTTGTAGCTTCCCCTGATACATTTAGCAATACTGAATCTGAGACACACAAACGTATTGTGCTCTTTGCCTTATGATCCAACTTCTTTCATTCTTCATCAAACACTCCCGTTGGTTTAGTACCCGGATCTACCATGATCCACTGATCTTTATCCACCAACAGATCCTCCATCTTGAGTTTCCACAACTCTAAACTCTGACCATTAAATTTCTCGATCTCTATCTTTCCATTGCTCGCCATCTTCTTTCACCACCAAAATTGATCTCGTAGATCTCCCACTGAACAGCATCTACCACAGGCCTGAGAAAAACCCCTCAGCAACAAAGGCATCCCCTTGAAGCCAACATAGCTCTAATACCAAATGTATGTTTTAACCCTGTACAGAAATTACCTGCATACAAATTCTAAAACACAGAAAATAAACAATGCGAGAGCACAACAAATAAAACACATATACACATAGATTTTACCCTGGATCCCAAAACCAGGACTACCAGCTTGATTTTTCATTATGTTCCTTTCAATGTTACAATACATATTTATACATGCTGAAGCATCCAATACCATGGACCAAAAACCATCACATCCAATACCATGGACTGAAAACCATCGTGTTATAGACATATTTGGGCACTGCAACCCCAATCACATATGTCCATAAACCAAGGGCTTCTAAACCCCTGAAAGTGTTGTTTCATACCCTAAAGGAACAAGGTCATCTGATTACATCATTTCCCAAAAGTTCTCCCTGAAAAACTACTCAGAACTGGTCAAAACTAGACCATACAGACTGCTCCATGCATAGGGTGTGATGCATATCACCTATTACACACAGGGGGTGTGATGCATACTGGAAAGCCCTTCGGTAGGGTGCGATGAGCGAGAGCAGACAAATGGCAGAAGCAGTTTTCTAGGTGGAAACTCAAAGAATCTTCTAGAAACTGCTCATATGCCACTTGCCTCTCTGAATTCGCCTAGGGATGAGTAAGAGATCATGAAATCTCCAAGTGGAACCAAGAAATATTAGTGAAATGAAACTAATCAAAATCTCACAAGCTAACTCACTCTCCTGCAAACATCTATATATGGATCCCTCATCCTAGAGATCCAAAAAGGGGCTGGAATTTTGTAATCTGCAAGGAAGTGTTGTTGGTTTCTCTTTGAAGACATTGTTCGTTGATCTTGCTTTGTATGAGGTGAAGAGGGCTTTCATGCTAGGAGGATGATGCTGGATTAGACAGCTTAGTTGTAATCCTCTCTTCTACTACTTCTATCAATAAATCTATTTGAGTTTTCCTCCATATGCTTGTATATCTCTGAATATTGTATTTGTATATGCATTTATATGGTTAATGTACATCGATCCTACATTGTTTATGGTTATAGATCTCTATGATTTGATGGTATTTTGCTGCTCTGACTCTACAGGTGTTCTTTGAAGCAAGACAAGTGAGAAAGGAGTGGTGGAAGCTCTGTCAAAGGAGAGAGGAAATGAGCAAGGAGACTAGCGAAATACCGAGGTTGGTACTCTCTGCTTCTCTCTCATCTATCTCTCATAAAGGAAAACACAAGTGACTTTAGTTTGTTTGTTTCTAAGATAGCTACCCATCTTAGTAGGATTAGCAGCTCTGAATGGACACTAGTTTTCCTGATAACACATCGTGTCCAATACCATGGACTGAAAACCATCGCATCCAAAAACATGTGCGAAATCATGCACAAAACCATAGGTGGGTCCGCCCAACCTAACATAGAGTCTAAAACCAAAATTTTCCAGGGCACTGCCCTAGACCCCATAAAGTGGGGCTACAGGTCCCCTTCAAACCCCCTGTTAACTATGTGGAAAGAATATAACACACCCCAACATCACCAACAGGTCCAAAAGTAGCACGAAAAGGCATGGCGTGATCAACACATTAAGTTGTGCACATTTTAGGTAAATGACCTAGTTTTGTTATATGATAGTAAGTTTGATAAATTTCTAGGAAAATTTTGAATGCGCTCATTAGGTCCCTATGTCATTAAGGAAATTATGGATGGGGGAGCGGTACAGATGGTCAAATTGAGTGGAGAACCCTTCCTAGGAAAGGTGAATGGTAGTCGATTGAATCCATACACTAGCGGTCTGGCCATGTGACTAAATGAAGGAAGCATGGTCTTAGTGCTCTAGGCAATTGAAAGGAGGCACGGGACTATAAACTACACTACCTAGGCTAGGGAGCTACGTGATTGGAGGATGGTGGGAAGAAAGGATGTGTCATTGGGTCCATGATAGCGCAGAGGGACCTACGCTACATAGGGAGAAATCACGCAGGTCAGCTGGAAAGCAACCGTTAAAGTCATTGTTCATGATTTGATGACAGAAATGAGGCCAAATGGAGAGGGCAGCCGACATTTAAGACGAAATTTATGGCTCATATCCTTGAAAATATACCGCCAATCCAACATTAATGAACCAAATTTAGGGGGAACAGTCAGATTTGAATTCAAAATGCCCTATAAATTACAAGTGGTTGTCAATCAAGAAACACTTGGCATTTTGAGAATTGAGTTGTTGAGTTCTCAGGTGCATATGAATCGCGAGAAATATCATCTTATAATAGCTACTAAGGTATTTGATACTTTTCCGATGGAAACATAGGATTTCTTGCATAAAATTATGCCAGCACCCTTAAAAATTATAAATACCAGACAAGTAGTAGAGGAGCTGGCACAAGAAATGGAAAGAGAGGCAGAAGTAGCTACTTCGGAAGTGGCTGAAGTATTGGCAGAGGTCCCTAAATCGGTAAGAATGTTGAGACCAAAGCCAAACCCAACTAAGGAGACTGTGAAGGACAAGGAGGGCAAGCAGCCTACCATACCAATGCATGCATCACCAAGGAGAAACCCACCAAAGCCCACTACACATGAGAAAGGAAAGGCTATAAACCTAGAACCAGAGGATGAAGATATCGAAGACATCCCAATGGATGATGAGGAAGTGGGAATGGAAGTGGAGAAGGTTGAAGCACAAGGTGCGGACCCTATTACGCAGTTGTCGGAGTATGTCCCTCTGCGCAAGCCTAATTCCAAGGTCCCAAAGGACATTGATGAGAGTAAGACACCCCTACAAACCCCTTTGTTTCCAGATGAAATTGTTTTCGACGGTCTGTGCTTGGCACAAGTGCCCCTATTGAAGCTTGAAGATTGGGACTTGGCAGACCATGAGAAGTTCCCACACCTAGAGACTGAGTAGCTGATGCACTGCATCATAGATACGAATATAGAAATGACTACCTTGGAGCCGTGGAGGTGGCTCAAGAGAGTAGAAAAGGCAGGGTTGCTGAACCTTCTCTGGGTGTGCACTACAACTACACCATAGTGACAGTTTTGGTCATCAATCAACTACTGTGCTTTGTTCATAATGGGTGTCTATGGATGGAGGAGCCGATACCCATCATAGATAGGTTGATTAACCGAATAACGCATCTGTCGTCTACAGGTGAGTGATGAGCCTCATCATTGGGTAATTATATGGGCCTTAATTCACCTCCTATCTTAGTTAAACCAACTATTCTCACAACTTATTGCATACTTTTGATTATATTTTGTTTATGAGATGAGTTAGAGTTGGATATTTTGCTTTGTGGTCTAATGTGCATTTAATGCACGATTAAAGGATAAAAGCAAGGAATTTTGGAAAATATCTTGGTGAAAACTCGAATGGGACAACAGAGAGCAATTATAATCGGTAAACCCTCCTCATTTACTACACCTCCATTCAAATACTCCTCCATCATCTCAGAGTGCAAATAGCCAAATCATGAGGACTAGAAGGCAGCAGAGCAAGTGAAAGTCAAAGCACTAGTTTATCTCGCGTTTGGGAGCCGAGCCTCCCTGATTTTAAGGAAGTCATTGGAGACTTCAGATGCCTAAGTAGAGAGGCCTAGGACCTCAGTAGGATTCATAATTTTGTTTGTAAAACTCTACTTTATTTTCGAGCTGCAAGACTTGTGACAATTTTTGATGTAATCCATTGTTTTGATAATAAGAATAAGTTTTGTTTTGAGCCATCACTCAGTTAACTCAGAGGGCTGAAGCTTTTGGGTTAGGGCCCAACCCTAGCAGCTAAGGCTCCTATTTATTGTACATGTATGTTAGTGTAGATTCATGGTTTAATCATTCATTTGCTTAAGTAGCTGCATTTCCATTACAACAATGTAGCATAGATTAGTTGTGTTTTAGTTTGCTTCCATTTGTGCCTTTCTTTCAATTTGTAGGTTAGCCAGGAGTTCTTGCATGAAGTTTGTCATCTTGATTCAGTACGAGGTTCATTTCACTGTAATATTTTTCAAGTTTTTTCTTAGATGCTCATTTCCTTTAGCACAAAATGCTTAAGTAGAAGTTAATAAAACACGTCTTGATCAGATTGTACCCGTAGATTTCCTTACCGTCCGATCCAAAACAAACCTAACCAATCACCGTCTAATTCATTTCAATGCTTGACTTTATGCACTCTAAATCTCCACCGTCGATCTGTTTAGCTTCATCCAACAACTATCATGAGTTCTTCCACCTACTTTATGTGCTCCAAATCTCCATCGTTGATCTGTCGTGCCCTTGATCCAACGGCTATCGTGTCACTCAATTGCCAACGAGCTTGGCCGATCTCCACTGTTTATCAATCCCACATGATCCAACAGCTATCGTGCAATATCGTGTGAATTCTTGTCGATATTTGCTTGAGAGCATGCGAGAAAAGTGCTACATGTCACCCAGTTAGGCTAATCATGTAAAATTTTAGAATTCCACTTACAGCTTTGAGGGCACGTGAGAAACTGCTTACCACCTACAAAAATCTGCTCCACCATTCTGCATGTTTTTCTTGCGATAGGATCTCCACTGCTCATCTTCTATTAGTCCTATTCATCCATCTATTCACTTCATCTCCATGATAAGATCTCTACCATTCATCTCTCGTTTAACCGGCTATTCGTCCATCTATTCACTTAACCTTCATGATAAGATCTCCATCACTCATCTTCTATTAGTCCTATTCATCCACCTATTCACTTAATCCCCTACGATAAGATCTCTGCCATTCATCTCCTATTAATCCTATTAATCCATCTATTCATGTAATCTCCTACGATAGGATCTCTGCCACTCATATTTGGTTCTTATTATTCATTGATCGACCCAATGGTTCCTATGCACTGTTGCTTCATTATGTCCTCCCTTCACTGATTTCAATCTTTGATTGCTTTTTCGCTTGAATCCTTCCTGAACTTTGTTCTGCATATCATTTAAATGCTACCACTTTTGAGATTCGATTTGGTTATTCAATTAGACTCTAACACTATTCAATCATCAAAAAACCAAGAAAGTGAAAATAGATTTATTTTAGTTTCCTTTCTTACACCTTAGTATGGTTCAATGCTCTTTACTTCCGCAACTTAGATGGCAGCATTGGGTTATTGTTGATTTAGCAATTCTGCTTAGCATAATTGTTTAAATGGTTAATTAGGTTATGGTGTGAGTTAGCATTACATGTTGTTTGCTTCATTACTGCAGTAGGGTAGCTCTCTTAGAATAGAATTGCTCTTCTTCCATCAAAGAATCAAGCTTCTTCTGGCTCTTTAGAAGTCTTGCTTGGAACCCCTAGGGTCTCTTTCCATACGAATAGTGACAATAGGTAGGACCTTCACTTTTACTTGTGCATATAGCACTATCACCTGCAAGTTTGTATGAACCTCGGGTTGATAAGTAAATCTGGTAGCCTAGAAGTTGGAGCATCCTTTCTGCAATATTGGTGCTCATCACCTTTTGGTGCCTTTGCCGGGGAGGTGTTTGAGTAGAATGTGATCCTTGCTCTCTTTTCTTATATTTCTAGTCTTCAATTTTCTTCCATTAGTTTATTTTTGCAAAAGTAATCTTGTAGCTTCCTTTCTTTCAGCTGTCATTATCTACTTTCCTTTCCATTCTATAAGTAGGATTTCAATTCAGCAAGTATTTTCTTTTTGTTAGTAGTTTTCATTCAATCAGCAGTTTCATTTATGTAAAGTACTTTCGTACAAAAAAAATCTTCCAAAATCCAGCCCAAAAACATTTCCTTTCACGCCTCACAGGAGTAGGGACAATTTAGGAAAATTATTTCCAAATACCCCCACTGCATCCAAAAGCCAATCTTCTCTCTTCTTCGGTGGCTGTGAACTGGAGGAACCTTTAGGCGAACAACCTGGCATATTTGAAGAACCTATAGGGGAAGAAGAAGAGAAAGAACCCATTCCTACTAAACCAATGGCTGAAAACTGAAATGATAAAGGAAATAGAGAGAGAATTGAGGGTGCCTTCCCCATTAGGGAAACCAATGGGGACACTAAGATGAAGAATATAATCCCCTTTGCTCTACCTCATTTCCATGGCCTGACCACATAAGACCCTAACACTTGCTATTCGAGTTTGTTGTTATATGTCGAACCTATGACTATACAGATGATGAGAAAAAGTTAAAACTATTTCCTTCTACCCTCAAGGATGAAGCATTGCATTGGTTCATGGGTTTAGCTAGAGATAGAATCACAACTTGGGCTCAGATGCAATAGGATTTTAACAAAAAATATAGGGACTATTGTAGGTCAAAGGATACTAAAGAAGAGATTTTTAGGATGACCATGGGCTAGGATGAATCCTTAGAAGACTACGAAGAAAGATTCCAGCTCAATTACAAAAGGGTCAGGTCACACTTGACCCCGAGTCACTAAAGCTGGTCTTGCTCGGAGGAGTAAGGGAAGATCTTCTAGATACCTTACATTTGTTAGTAGGAGGAGATATCTACCAATTACCCTATGAGGATATCAAGACTGTCTTTGGAAGCCATTCTAGGGCAGGCAGGAAAAAGGGTAGGAGTAGTCAACTTATGGCCAGTACATCATCTTCCAACTCATCCATCAAGTGTGAAATTGGAAATATGTTGGAAGATTTCAAAAATGAGATGCTGCAAACCCTTGCCTTGCAATTGGACACCATGAATATCTAAAGGAAGCAAGAGGAAGCAGAGAAAGCCTTGGCCATCTTTTGTCCTAGATGCATCAGGAAGCATCCCAGGAATGAATGTCCATTGAAATAAATTGAGATTTTCTCGGTCTGTGAAGAAAAACACTCCATAGACAAGTGCGCTTCTTTACCCTGACTCGAAGCTGTATATCAAGGAGCTGAAGGGGTCACTGAGCAGCTTTTCTACATTAAACAAAGGAGACCTCTTGGGCCTAGACCATACCAGCAAGGTATGCAAGGGTCATCCCATGCATATTACAACCCTAACCAAACCACAGCTATACCTTCTTGGGGAACACCTACTCATCCTTCCTGGTCTACACCCCCTTCGTAGTCCTATGCATTGCAGTATCATTTCCAGCCAACCAACCAGTCATTTCAACCTTATGTTCAGTCACAACCTCAGTGGAATACCCCATTCCAGAGGTGGAGGCCCCACTTCAACAATGCTCCAGCTCTATTTCCTCCACCACCTACCCAACCACAACTCCTACACTCTGCTCCACCCAAGCAACCCTAGATGGCTGCCCAGCCAAATACGAACCCGAACAATAGGCAGGCTCAACAAATATACAATGGAGAGACATCATACCCAGCTTATGCTGTAGAAATCCAGGAGATCAACCTAAGATATGGGAGAATTATCCCAGATAACCAACCACCCTCTACACATAGGGAGGTTGAGGAAGAAAGAGAGGAAATCAACCTTAAAGTAAATCCAACCTTTCATGAGATATTAGCCCAACCACTCCAGCCTACCCCAAAAGAAACTGAACTTTTGGGAGAATTGAAAAATCTATGTGTAAAGATCCCTCTTCCCCAAGAAATAAAAGATATTCCCATTTACAATAAGTTGATTAAGGAGAAATGCTTCAGGCATCCAGGAAGAAGAAAAATGGATGCCCCTACCATTAATGTCATTGTGCAGCTATCTAACTTAATGCTGGGGCAAGTAATATGTCTGAAATATTTGGACCCTCGAAGCCTTGTAGTAGATGTGCACATCAATGTCACCATTGTCCCACACACTGATTGATCTTGGGGCTACCATTAATGTTATGACCAAGGACACCATGCTCAAGCTCAACCTCCAAGGGTCATTGAGGAAGACCACAACAGTTCTGTAACTTGCAGAGCATTCCGTAGTCACCCCTGAGGGAATTGTGGAGGATGTGATGGTTTCCATTGACTTCTGGTGGTACCCTGCAGATTTTCTAGTTTTCCAGCCTAAGGTTAAGCTTACTGGTTACCCTCTCATTCTTGGGAGGCCATGGTTGGCCACAAGTGATGCTTACATTAGCTGCAGAGCTGGGAATATGACCATTAAGAATGGGCATATGTCCAAACAGTTAGTCCTATACCCTCCTGCTCAACCTTCTCTAGAGCATGATTTACCTTTATGGTTGGAGGATGAGGAAGAAGATGAGGGTTATTCAGCCAAACTTGATTCTTTGGAAGCAACCATAGGAGGAGGACAACAAGATGAGGATGACTTAATTGAGCACCTGCTCTAAAGTCCAACTCCTATCTCATTACCATTAGAAGAAGAGGTAAGGGAAATCTAGAACATTCAACCAATTGACTTATGCTTGGAAAATTCCAACCCACTCCATGTCAAAACAATAGAATTTGGCCCAGAGAAAACTTTGAAAATTAATCCATCTCTTTCTACTCTCGAAGAGGAAAAGATATGCAAAATGTTGAGAGAAAACCTAGAAGCCTTCGCTTGGAGTTACAAGGAAATCAAGGGAGTACACCCCTCAGTGTGTACTCACCACATATACATCAAAGAAGGTTGCAAGCCAGTCAGGAAACCACAAAGTAGGATAAATCCAGCTCCTAAATATATAGTCAAAGAGGAACTGCAAAAACTGCTAGATGTAGGATTCATTTACCCTATCTCTGACAATGACTGGGTCTCTCGTTTAGTGTTAGTTCCCAAGAAAAATGGTAAGTGGAGGATTTGTGTAGATTACAGGGAGTTGAACAAAGCCACAAAGAAGGATCATTTTCTCGTACCCTTCATTGACCAAGTGATAGATGGCCTAGCAGGGAAGAAGTTTTTCTCTTCCCTAGATGCATTCAATGGGTACAACCAAATCCAAATCTTCCCAAAAGACTAGGAAAAGACGACATTCACCTGTCCTTGGGGTACTTTTTGCTATAGGGTCCTTCCTTTTGGCCTATGCAATGCTCCTGCCACTTTCCAGAGAGAAGCCTTGAGTATTTTTGCCGAATTAGTACATGATGCAATGGAAATCTATATGGATGATTTTACACATTATGGTTGTGATTTTCAAGAAGCCCTGACTAACCTAGGAAAAGTATTGCACAAATGCATTGAAATGAACCTGTCTCTCAATCCAGAAAAATGTGAATTCTTAATGACTGAAGGGACCGTGCTAGGTCATTCAATATCCTAGCAAGGACTACAGGTGGACCAAAACAAAATAGCAATCATCCAAAGGGTCCCACCTCCTCAAAAGCAGAGGGATGTCAGGAGTTTCTTGGGGTTAGCTGGATACTACCGAAGGTTCATAAAGGACTTCAGCAAGTTGGCCTCTCCTTTATTTGGGTTGTTGGCCAAAGATTCTGAGTTTATATGGTCAAAAAATTGTCAAGAGGCCTCAGACATTTTAAAGAGTAAGTTGACCACTATACCAATTCTTTGAGGCCCAAACTAGGCCCTCCCTCTTCATATTCATCTTGATGCCTCATACAAAGCCATAGGAGCAGCCTTAGGTCAAGTAGAGGAGAAATTTCCCTATGCCTCTATTTTATCAGTAAGAACCTGTCAAAGGCTGAGCTAAATTATACTGTGACCGAAAAGGAACTCCTGCCTATTGTGGATTCATTAAAGAAATTTAGGCATTACATTACAAGCTATCAAACATTTGTTCATACTGACCATGATGCAATCAAATATTTAATGAACAAACCAGATGTGAATGCTTGGATTATAAGATGGTTGCTTTTATTACAACAGTTTGATATAACTATTGTTGATACTCCTAGTAAGGAAAATGTTGTTGTAGACATGCTATCTAGGACAAATCTGCCCACAGGTGAATAAGGAATGGTGGATGACAAGCTACTAGACAAGAATTTGTTTGCTATTTCAGTTCTGTCCCCATGGTTTGTTGATATAGCAAACTATTTGGTATCAACACAGTTCCCACCAAACTTGCCCTCCAAAGAAAAGAGCAAGATAGTCAGTGTTAGGTCCATATACCAATACGAGTCATAATTTTGAATGACTAAGGTTAATCCTTGTAATATTGTACATACCTTTGCTTTCTGCAAATGTTTTCCATATTATTTAAAAATAAAAAAATGTAAAGAGGGTATGTCCTAAAAGAAAATCAAAGGACAAAAAGAAAAAGAGAAAGTCAAAAAATGAAAATATATTAACCCAAGAAAACAAAAAGAGACCACGAAAGTGTGCAAGTCTAAATGCCACTACTATTTACTTTTATGCCTAATAATGATTGTGTGCAGCTTGTTATTCATGCCACAATCCATGGTAATCAAACTGTTTAATCTTGATTATATCATGCTTTGAATTTTATGTTTATAGTTAGAGAATAAAATTTGAACAAATAGCTTAATCTTGGCAGATCACTAGATAGTTAGAGAAATAAAAGGAGCTCATTAGTTTAATATGAGCCCTTGGAAGACATAAGGTTAGAAGTAAATAGCTTGTTTTATAAAATAAAAGGTATAATAATGGTTTTCTAGCCTAAATGCACCCAAATAAATGAAGAAAAAATGTTAGGGTAATTAAATTGGTAAGTGGAAGAAAGGTTGTTGAACTACAAAGTTGATTGGATCAAAACACATGCATCATGCTTAGACACATATTCCTATATGTATGATCAATTATGGAAGCAAAAAACAAAGGTTTTCAAGTTAATGTATTTAACTCCCCCTCATTCACTTTTCCCTTTACTTAGTAATTTCCCATCCACAAGTATGTTCTAGTACTTTAAATCCTTCAAGTCAAAGAGGCTCAGAGAATTTCTCTGATTTTTGGTGGGTCGGACCCTCGGCTTAATGAATTATGGACATCAAGTGCTAGAATCCACTTCATAAAAGTCATCCCCCTTCATTTCCCTAATAAAACCCGTTTTCCTAAGGTTAAACTTCACTTGCCTAGGAAAAGTAAAGAAACCCCCATGTAAATCCTATTTCACTCAAAAAAACCACAAAAGACATCTTATCCTAAGTATTAAGTGTATGTAAATAAAGTGTGCAAATATTACATTCACATTTATACTTAAGGGTATATCCACTCCGCCAACTTCATATTAACTTTAACTTTAGTATATAATTCCCATAATACCTTTTCCCTTATATTAATTAAATCCCCTATGTAATATCCCAACCCTTAGTTTTAATAAAAACTATACAATTCCCCCATATCCCGATGAAACCCTCTTAATATAGCCCTTGGGCCCCCCTTAAACCTCTGTCCATTTCCTTTGCGCTAGTCTGCCACTCGACTACTGTCTGATCATCTGCACCCAAATCAAACAGCACACAGCCATATCAGGCTCACCCAACACCCAACCTTTACCCGAAGTTAAATCGTCATTAAACCCCGTCTGATCGATTAAACCCATGATTAAAGTCTTAATTAATCACAAACTGCTGAAGATTAAAGTCCCAGGCCACCCCCCCGAAACCTCAGTTCATTTCATCAACGCACCTTCTTCACCCAACTGCCATCCGATCACCATCCCCCTCATCCGATGGTCCAAAACCATATTGGCCATGCACAATGGCCGATCGTTACCCGCCTGATAAAGCGGTTTTCCCCCGAACCCCAAATGCTACGTGTCAGGTGTTGGCGTAGATTGGGTGACCCCTCCTCAATACCTCCTTTTCCGCAAAAGCGGTGCGATGGCCTAGGAAACTGTCTCCCCACATAAGACAAGACCATCACTATTCACTTAACTAATCCCACGCCAAATTTAAAAAGTTTCCCGTTAAAACCCAAAAAACCCTCGTTTTCATCCTTTTTTCCCTATTTCATAATAAAACCTATAAAACCCTTTCGGCGCCACCCTGAACCTCTACAACACAATTTGACCTCCGATTACTTTAAAAACATTATCACAACTCCTTCCCCAGACATCCCTGTGCAATAAAGCCATCAATTGCCTTTCCTACCAACCTATGTTTTCTTAATGATTGTTGTATTTTGTAGGTAATTAGCAGAAGACCAGAGCTTGGATAAACAATTTTGATACTAGTCACAAAACTTGTTTACTCCAAGACTCGAAATGAATTCTATTTAAAAACCTTCATTCAGAAGAAGAAATAGTTATACACAAAACAAAGAAAGAAACCATTCACACAAATACATTGTCTGTTAAAACAAAGGAACTAGATAGAGCATACAGTTAAAAGACAAACAAATCAAACATATAGAAAGTTGATCAATATCCATTACCATATGCTAATACATATAAAAACTAAATAATTTCCTGTTGAAAGACACAATAAAAAGTTGAAATATACAGTAAAAGCAAAACATCTAGGTGAAAAGATAATGACAAGTCGACAGGGTCAAAGAGTATAAGATGAAAGCCAAAAGTAAATGAAGCTTCCAACGTAAATGATCAAACAGAAAAGAGCATAAAGGTCTAAAACCAAACCATAAATGCTAGCAACACCACAATAAATGGGACAACATGAAAGCAGTTCAATAGCTATCTCTATCTTCTTGCAAGAAGATATTTGTATTTCCTAGATTAAATCTCAAGTTAGTTTGAGATATTTTGTAAAAAAAAATTGTATAAATACTTCACAATTTGAAGTATGTAGGGTGGATTCTTAGACATTTCTACATAATTTTGATCAAAAGGACTGTAAAGCTATTGTATCATTGAATGAGCCAACAAGCTGGATTGATGAATAAAAACAATATATTTCACAGGATTCATGTGTTGAGTGAAGTGCAGACAAGTATTTTCTTATGTTATCATTATTTTTCTTAAAGTTTTTCGACAATCTTTAATGTATTTATGAATCTTAATGCTATACCTCGAGCAATATCTCATAATTTGTTTAGTTACACTCTGTTTTAACAATTATGCATATAAATGTTTTCCATTGATATCTAAGTTAAGGAATTATTAATTGCTCCTTAGTTTAGGTTGTTTCTTGATAATCTAGATCAAAGGATTCTTAATTGCCATTTTCTCTCGATTACCCTTTGTTTCATGTTTATATCCCGGTCTGAGAACCCTTAATTTCTCTCTCACCCTGATTAAAACCATATCACCCTCCTGTTCCAAAGACCTACACTTTACTCTACTAGTTTTCCCTTTGAACATTCCCTTTAGTGAGTTGATCCAGTTTTGCTGCCCTTCTATTGAATCCATAGACCAATGGTCTAGAGACATCATTCTATCCATCTGTTTAAAGAATCCCACCACCCAATCTCAAATACAAATAAAAAACCCCTTGAACATTCATAACTAGCCTAAAATCCCAACAAACAAATCTAAATCATATAGAGAGAGCCCTCTCTAAGCCTAGGTTGGCTAGAGCATATGCTTCAAAGTTGGTTTGTGGTTACCTTGGTCATTTTCTTTCTTCTAATAACTTCTAGAGAAATTTCTGAGCGATAACATAGTGGTGACCATACTAGGGACCATCAAATCCTCAATCCTAATAAATATTTAAGAAGATTCTAAATATACATTCTGAGCCTCTTAAAGTTATTTATTAGAAGTTATTTTGAAAAAATCTCACAAAAACAATCAAAATTTTCGAAATTCTGGCTTCTAGGAAGACTCATTTTACTAGGGCTAATCTAGATCCAAACCCTGCCCCAGTAGTTGATAATCCCAACCTAATTTCAAGAAAATCTAAAAAAGAAGAAATTTTGGTTAGCCAATTACCATTAGTTAAAGCTAATTCATGTCCTGATGAGTGGTTGTTTTTAGAAGAACTTTCCTTTGATGTGCCATTTTATCTTTCATTATTTAAAACAAAATCTGAAAATGCAATCAATGAAATAGTTCTAGATCCTAATTTTATTGCAGGCCTTGAAATTCAACAGGTCAACAAATCAATTGATGAATACATTCTGAAATCTCCACAATCATCCATTAATACTACCACAACCCCTTAGCTTTCTGAACAATTTTCCACTACTTTGAGTTCACCATTGTTCCCTTCAGCCACACCAATAATACCTTCTGAAGTCCATTCTTCACCACCATTTATACCTTCACTCCCTCACTAACCTATCATTACTCATTCATCATCTACTAGTGCTAGTTCTTGATCCACTACTGCATCATCTCCAAGTACCTCAACCCCTCCCAACTTACAACAATGGCAAACAAATATGCTCCTCTTGTTTTACCTACCCAACTTCATGCTATGCCTGTGGATTATTAGAGTAATATTTTCCTGTTTGATGCTACTGGTCACTACACTTCCCAGTAGCATGTAAATAAGATGCTTGACTTTTTTGAATTACATGAAATAGATGAAGCAGATGTTCAGATGAGACTCTTCGCCCAAACTTTGACTGGTGATGTCAAGAAGTGGTTCAAAGCCTTTCCTGCCAACCACATTGTAGACCTAGCAAATTTTCAAAGATGATTTATTGATAGGTGGGAGAATAAAAATAATCCCTTACAAATCCTTTCAGAATATGATAATATTAGAAGAGGACCTCATGAAACTGTTCATGATTACTGCACTAGATTCAATAATATATATAACGCAATCCCAGTTAACCTTAGACCCCCACCTAACTTAGCATTAATAAAGTTCCCTGATGGTTTTGACACAGATATGGCATACCACCTTAGGGAAAGAAATCCCCCAACATTAGAAGAAATTCAAAGTGTAACTGTTAGTGTAGAAGCTAATTTGTTAGCTAAAAGGGTTAGAGTTAGAAATGAAAGGAGAGGAACTGCTAAGGATGAAACTTCACCATATGACATTAAAATAGATAGTTTATCCAAAAGTATGGAAAGACTAATGGACCCAATAGAGAATATGGAAAGAAAACCTCAATGGGATAACAAACAAGCACCTCCAGTTAGAAACCCAAATTTTAGAAAAAACCAAAACATTGAGAAAAATGGACCAGATCAGAACATTAGGCATCCTTTTCAAGAAAATTATGCAAAGACATCCCATCCAGAAGATCCAGAACAAGATACACAAATTAACCTAATGGGAATAAATGATGAGGACACTATTTTTCTAACCTAATATGTGCAGGAGCTGTATATGTTGCAGCAATTACAAATACAGTGTGGGGAATCATTTGATTACAAAAAAGGATATGATTCTACCATATTTGAAGTACATAAATAGTATAATCTAAGAAGAAAAAAGAATGTTGATGTCCCTGACCAAACCAAGAAAATAGTACAAAATCAACCCAAGAAAATAAAGGAAGCCTCTGTTCCAAAAATTCTCCAAATTCTCCCTAGGGAAAACTCAAAACCTTCTAGCCCCACAATTGTAGACATAACCTCTGACCAAATTTTTTTTGATCAACCATCCACTTCAATTTCCCCTAAGGAACCAGTAGACAAAGCTCAAAACATCAGACTTGAAAATCCACATAAGGAGATCCCCAATAAAGGAAAAGAAGATAAGCATACTCAAATCCCTGCTGCAAAAATTCAAAACCTTCAAACAGAAAAGGTCTCTTTGCCATTCAATTTGGGAACAGAGATAGCAAAGCTAAATATTTCAGTCCCTTTAACAAAACTCATCAAGAATGAAACTTATAAATCACAGATAAACCAAACCTTAAACATTGCTAAAAATGAGGATTCAGTCAACTTGTTTGATGACCAACCAGAACTCATATTTGGTCCAGATGTTAATGGCAAACCATTAGAAGGAGGAGTTCCACCTTTTTACATTAGCCTTAGTAGCCATGAAAAAATTCTACACAATGCAATGTTGGATTCTAGGGCCTCTCACAACTTAATGCCCAAATAAGTAATGGAGAAATTAAACCTAAACATTACAAGGACTTATTCTCATTTGACTCCAGTCAGGTAAAGTGTCTAGGATTGTTCAAAGGCCTGTGTGTCACTTTAGTTCAATATACTGCCAAAAGCATCCTTATGGATATTGTAGTTGCCGACATCCCACCAAAGTATGGCATGTTGTTATCCAGATCATGGGGATCCAAACTTCAGGGATCCTTATAACTAGATATGTCATATGCAACAATCTATGTTTTGGACAACCTAAGAAACTATATCGAGAAACCTTAATGAAATATATGGTAAGTAGCCAGGATCAGCCTCAAAACCTTCCCATCTACTCCATAGACTTAGATATTGATTTTTTTATCCCATATAATGATGATCAAACACAAGAACAAATTTTAGATAGTACTTATACAGAACCAAAAGAAATTGAAGTTTCTACACAAGATGAAACTAATTAGACTATAGAACTATTCAATGAAAAATATGGTCAAATTGCTATACATGATGAAAAGTTTGTTGCACCAGATAGTGTAAATATAGATCATGAGATATTATGGCATCTAGAATTTGATGGCTCAGTCAATAGGTTAGGAGCAGGAGCAGGATTGTGGATATATAATTTGGAATATCATTACTCAGAAGGCCATGCATATATATTGAATTTTAAATGTGCCAACAATATGGCTGAATATGAATCATTAATTTTAGGTGTTAAGTTAGTTAGGAATCTAGGATCTAAAAGAGTTTATGTCATGGGAGACTCTGAACTAATTATAAAATAGATTGATGTTGTATATATGACAAAGGACACTAGATTAAGCTGTTATAGGGGAACTATCATAGAAATACTTAACACTTTCCTAGAAAAAAAGCTTGCAGTAATCCCTATAAAACACAACATGCAAGCCCATAGTTTAGTAATGTTTGCCAGCACCTACAAATTACCCTTCCAACCTAACCATTAGTACATTGTTGAAGTTAGGCACATGCCTGCAATTCCAGATAATTTGAAGAATTGGAAAATATTTTCTAATGATAAACACATAAATAACTTTTTAATTTCAGAAGAGGAATTTACTAATAACAATATTGATACTGATACATCAATAGATCCTGACACTAAGGATTATATAGAAATAAATGAGGTAGAAGGTGATGAAATAGATAGACTCAACCCAACTAAATTTACCAAATTAGATGTAGATAACTTGGAGAAAATTGAGATTGATGAAATAATCAGTGAAGAAACCGAAGTAATCAATCTCAAGGATAACTTCTTACCAAAGGGATTGACCCCTCTAGAAGATTTATTTGATTCAAATGATGTTCCTAGGAAACCTAAAATGGAACCTTTAAGGTCTAATACAGAGGAATGTAATATAGGCACCAATGAAGATCCTAAACTATTCAAACTTTCAAAATCATTACCCCCAACTGAAAATGTGAAATACATTTAGTTGTTGAAAGGATTTCAGGATGCCTTTGCTTGGAGTTATTAGGACCTCAAATCCTATGACACCAACATTATCCGGCATACAATTCCTATTAAATAAAATTGAAAGCCTTTCAAACAAAAGCTTAGAAGGATTAATCCTGTCTTATTACCTACAATTGAAAAAGAAATTCAGAGGATGTATGATGCCAAAATAATTGCACCAATCAAATTTTTTGATTTGGTCTCAAACTTAGTGTCAACTAGAAAGAAAACTGGTGAGATCAGACTTTGTGTGGATCTTAGAAACCTCAGCAAAGTATCACTAAAAGACAATTACCCTCTCCCCAAAATGGAACACATTTTATAGAGAGTAGTTGGATCAACCAGAATCTCATTGTTGGATTGATTTTATGGTTACAATCAAATCTTGGTTCATCCATATGACCAACCCAAAACTACCTTTACTACTCCTTGGGGCACATTTATGTATGTAAAAATGCCTTTTTGGCTAATGAATGAAATAGCTACTTTCCAGAGGGATATGGATATAACCTTTGCAAAAGAAATTCATGATTTCCTTGTGATATATTTAGATGATATTACTGTATTTTCAAAATCTGACAATCAACATTTGGATCATCTAAGGTAATTTTTTATTAAATGTAGGAAATTTGGAATCTCCTTAAACCCCAAAAATCCCTTGTTTGGGTTAGAAGAAGGAAATTTGTTAGGTCACATAATTTCAAAAGAGGGTATAAGAATAGACCCTGCGAGAATAGAAGCCATCCTGCAAATAAAACACCCTAGGAAGATTAAAGAGTTACAAGCTTTCTTAGGAAAAATTAATTTTCTTAGAAGATTTATATATAATCTAGCAGAATTAATTAGATCACTAAACAACATGTTGAAAAAGGACTCCACCATAAAATGGATTGTTTAGGCTAAAAAATCCTTTGAAGACATTAAACTAGCCTTGACTAAAACACCTATGTTAATTAGTCCTAAATTTGACAAAGATTTCATCTTCAACAACACATTGCTTTCTTCAACAAAGCCCTGAGAGATGCCCCCTTCAAATATAGTATAATGGAAAAACAAGCCTTGGCTTTAGTCAAAGACATTAAGGATTTCAAGATATACATCGTATATTCTCACATATTAGCCTACATTCCTAATTCGATAGTTAAAGACATCCTAACTGAGGATGGTCCTGATGGAAAGAGGGGAAAGTGGATTGCTACTATATTATAGTATTATATAGAAATGAAACGTACTAAGTTAATCAAGGGCCAAGGTTTAGCCAAGCTCATGGCTAAATCAAACTGTCAGGCCTTAGATATGTTAGTGCCTAAATCTACCTCGGGCTGAGAAAGGTAGGATCCAGGGCCATCATCAAACCATGCTTAACCTGGTAGCTAGCCCTACCAGGGCGAGAGAGGGTTCTCTCCTAGTCAATCTCAGCAAGATATGATCGATGAGGGCTTGAGATGACTAGTATGCTGACTAATTTTAGGCTAGGTATGTGTGTGAAAGAGTTTCATTGAATGAAATGATGTTTTTGTTGGCTCTAATGGAAAGGAAGATTTTGCGTGCGGGGAATGAGGCTCAGTCTTGCAGAGATATCAATGGGGAAAGGTAGGCAACTGATTTTTGAACTTCAAATTGAATGACATGGAGGGATTAGACAAGTGAGGAGTTGAAGAGGGCAAGATAAATCATGGATACTCTACAAATAGCTGAAAACATCAAGAAAATAAAGAAAACCTCAAGTAGAGCACTGCAATTTCAATGGATTCTACTTACACTCTTGTTTGATTTAGTTGAGAAGAAATAAGAGAGATAATGGCATACAATCACATAAATAAATTCAAAATTACAAAGGAAAGCACTGTACCAAGACAAATTGCCACATGGATCCCAAAGAGTGCTGCAAACCCTGGTCTCAATTCCTTAGCCAAAATGCTGATATGAATGTACAATGAAGCTCAAGGCTTTCTCAAAAGTCCAACCATGCTAATGACTGAAAAACAACATAATATAGACAAACCATAGCTCATCCTAGCCTCTAGGGGTTGAGCTCACATGTTTAGGAGCTGTTTTAACTAATTCTAAACTAAGAACTAGAAATCAGGCAACATAATAGCATGCCTTTAGAAACAAGGGAACTGATTCATTCAGTTTCAAACAACCTTTTAACAGATGAATCTACCTCCATAAGTGAAAATTTTACATATTTACATCATGATCCATCCATGTACATTAAATTACATCCAAAATTTGACATTAAGCATGTGAAAAAGTCAAATTGGGAAAAGCTGGACGAAAAACAGAGCATTCCTAGTCGAACTGGGCCAAATTTCTTCTATGCGTCGAGCCTGATTCTCTATGTGTAGTGCCTGTTTGGAGCCTCTTTTGGAGGCCTTCCTAGTGTCCAAAGTCACTCCAAGTGTTCTTTTTGGAAAGGCCTACCTGTCTACTTTCCAACCCAAGTGGAATTTTCCAATTTGGCCTCAATTTGCCCCTCCAAAAGTTAGTTCTCCCAACACTGCTTCCTATGTGTCAAAATAGGGGCAGCGAGGTGATTTTTTGATTGTTTTTGACCTTTTTGAGGGCTCAAAACCTGTCAAAATTTCTTGGTCATTGGTAGAAAAACATATTTTTCCATGCCCAATCCAAAAATGCTGAGTTTTTGTGATTTAGAGGCTCCTAGCAAAAGCGAGCGCCATGTGGCGTAGTGCATAGGGCAGAAAATCCTGTTTTTTGTGCCAAAAATTTCAAAAATGCAAAAATGCCCCAAATTTTATGAAATTTGGGCTGGGTCTTCTTCATAAACCATTGTGTTGGGCCAGGGAAGCCTCAGCCAATATCTGAAGTCCTTCATGCTCCTTTTGCCTCCTTGATGCTCTCTTCAATTTTGCCTTCAAGCTCCTGATTCTAGCTTGCCACACCATGTTCCTTGAAAAATAATGATATGCCATGTTTCTCAGCATATTCTTCTCATTGATGGCCTTTTCCAAATTCCTCTCCATGTGGATATTGGCTCTTTCAAGCCATGACTCCCAATCAGCATTAACTTCTTGCTCAAGTGAAGTGAGCTCCACCCCCTCCTTTAGGCAGCTTGGCGATTCTCCCGAATGTTTTGCAACTCCATAATCACTTGTTGATCTTCAAGCTACTTATTTCTTTGCTCCAAGTACTATATTTTCCATTTAGCCCTTTCCAAGTTGAGGTACAAGGCATTGATGTCTACCTGCTGCTCTTGAATGACTTCTTTGAGATTTGTGCTCTGCGGACCCATATTCGTATCATCACCCTCAATGAGAATGAAATTAGTCTCCCAATCACTTGATGGTCCTTCATCCTATAGCACCCTCTTGCCTTTGTCCTGAACCTATTGTGCTGATGGCGAAAGAGAGACCCCTTCCACCCCGAGTGGAGATAATACTCGCTTAGCTGCTGCAAACAACCGTCTAGTGCCCTTCTGATAAGTGATAAACACCGGTATGCTAGCGGTCTGTGTCTCATGACCCTCATGCTGATAAGAAGGTCCACCTGTCTCATGAAAAGCCTCTGAAGGTCCTTGAGGAGCTCTAAAAAACTCACGAGAAATGAAGTCCTCCCAAGTGATGCCCTGCAAACCAAGCTAATGGATGACCACAATTTTAATGAGAGCAAAATGATATATATTGTTGAACTGCTGCTGAGGAGTCTTGTGTTGTACTAGGGTGGTCATCTTCTCAATATTTTAGTACATGAAGTAGGGGAGGTTCATCATCCTCACCCTGGTAAAACACATTAGTAGCCTAATATGATAAGCATATAAATGGGAAAACCGGCTCTCACAACTGAAATAGTTCAGGATCAATTTCATCAAAGTAGCATAAGAATCTTTGAGGTTCCAGAAAGGAAAAACTCTGCTGACCTATCTCAAATAACCGGGCTTAATGTATGGTTCATAATGCTGCCAGTCAATTTGTTGCCTCTTGTTCCATTACTCTCCAATGTTAGGAATACTGGTTGCTAGTGACATAGATTCTAGTGTTAATGTGAAAGTGACACCAGCTAGAGTGGCTTGACCATCATGTAAATGCAACACAAACAAATGAGCCAAATCATGATGAAACTGAATGCTAGAAACCTTCTCACAAAATTCATAGCAGGACTGGTGTTGAAAACAAGTGATGGCAAGAGGGCAGGTCTGTAACTCAGCAAGAGTGGTTGATTCTTCTCGAATATGTTTGCCGCCTATATGAGGCCTCCTGGGTGCATGTACCTCTATAGGTGGGTCACTGTGTGTCTCCTCTTCGTAATCATATGAGGGATCAGATGCCATCTCTGCTAATGGGTGAACTGTCTTGGAGCTGCCTTGATGAGAAGTAAGTGATTGTGATGTTTTTTGACTTTTGCCACCAAGTAAAAAGTGATATGAGGGACTGTGGAGGGTGGAGACAATGAGGGATTTAGGGACAGATGGGACAGGGTTTAGTTAAGGTAACAGGGAATTAGAGAGTAATTTGGGAGCTTTTGGTATAGGACTAGGGTTTGGGAATTCGTATTTGGGGTTTTGGGAAATGGGAATCAGGGATATGAGATTAATGAATTTAGGGATATGTGAGTTTAGGGAATAGGAAAATGAGGGAAAATGGAGTGACAGAGTAGAAAGGTGGACTTGGTGGCTAAATAGTTAATACAAACCCTAGGCAACAATTTCCTTTGAGAGATTTCAAGAGATAGTGTTTGATTTCTTTTTAAACAATCACCATAACACAACCACCATAAATTGTGTAGTAAAATCTTTCACTAGCCAAGAGGAGAATGGTACTCACTTATACACTGGAAGATTTTGGTGATTTTGGAATTTTGGAGAAGTTGCTAAAGATTTCGGGCTTGCCAGCTCTATGCGCCACGCATCAAACCCAAAGCATCGTGCCTTGTGTATGCACCGCGCCCATGTAAATTTGTACTGGAGATCGCAGCTCTATGCGCTGCACCTGATATGTGTGCCGCGCCAGTTACCCAATGCACCGCGCCTCTATCTTGGGGCAATTTTTCACCAACTTTTATTGCTTTCTCACCAATGCAAATTTGATTTGCCCAACTTTGTCTTTGAGTGCAAATGAGTTTTCAAATTGGAGAAATGACTTATATACAAGGAGCCTTTCAATTTTTGGTTTGCAAAACCCACTTTTACAGTGTTTGGAAAATGACTTTATTTTTATAACTCTGTCTTTGAGCTTTTTCACTTTATTTTCTTGTGATGAACTGAATGACTTGTGTCTTGTTTGCTTTCCAAGGGGTTGGAGCTACTGAGGCTAGGAAAAGTGACCAGGGTTACAGGTGAAGTAATTTATATATGAAGGAAATAAAAATTACATGAATTTGTATAATAAAATCTAAAGATACCCTGTTTTTCCTCAAAACTGAGTTTTGAGGAAAACCACATCTCTGAACACTTGATCATGAAATTTATTAATGCTGGGACCTCCTCATGTGTCTGTTGGTTATTATTAGACCTTTTAAAACCCTTTTTGATGAAACTGTAATGAAACCCTAGACCTAAATGACAATGAAACCCTAGGAAAGACTTTTGCAACTTTTAAGACAAAAAGGTGACTATATACAATTTTTGATAAATAAACATGAGCTAGTAGGTAAATGAAATGAGGGAAACTGTAGGAGAAGCCACTACTGTCAAATGATCCATGCGCCTAATGGAATGCAGTTGACTGGGTGGGACACCTAATATGCAATGCAACAAGAGGATTTGATCTCTGATGGTGGGATGAAGATACCGACACTAAAATTGGCTCCAATGGGGATGGTAGCTCCTTGGAGGTGCCAAGAACTACAGATCTCTGGGAAAGCAGGTAGTGCCTTCGTCCATTGGGCTATGGAGTCAATAAATTCGACAAACTGAAACCAAAATCTTGACTTAATGACTCAATTTCAAGACTGAATGTGACTCAAAATTGACTCATTTTCAAGACTGAAATTGACTAAAATACCTAACTCTATCAAACCAAACCAAAACTAAAATCAAACCTTAGCTTTATAGCCTTCACCTCAGGCCCAAAATTGAAGAATAAAAATAGTCCACACTTGCAATGGAATTTAAACAAACCAGTATATACAATGATGAGTAGGACAACAGAAAACATTTCACAAATAATACCGTTTGAGGAGCCGACCATTGACCGGCCCACCAGGATAGTCTTCACCATTCAGCTCTTGCAAAAGGAAAGCATTCTGGCCCTGATTTGCAGCAATCTTGTACAGTCCTCTCCAAATATTTTCAAATTTTCCATGTTTACCATTCTCCTCATTCCTTGCATCCCATTTTAGCACTATGTCCCCTATTTCAAACCTGTCCGCCTTTGCTTTTCGGTCATATATCCTCTTGATTCTCTCTTGCAGCTTCAAAGTGTTCTGAAATAGCTCCTCTCTAGTTTGCTGCAAATGAATCATTTGATTGATCCTCTGCTGCAAACTATCATCTTCACTGCGGGCTTCTTGCAGAAGTTTGACCACCAGGATTGCCAGAGAAGTTGGGAAGACTATGTCCACACCGTACAAAAGCTCAAAAGGATACATGCCTATAGATTTCTTTTGACTTACCCTGTCTGGCCAAAGTGCATTGACCAACATTTTGTGCCAACTTTTCTTGTTAGTTTCCAGCAGCTTTTTGATAAGGTTGACAAGATATTTATTTGGGGATTCCGCTAATCCATTACCTTGAGGGTAATAGGTAGTCGAGTGCCCCAAAATGATTTGATACTTATGACAAAAGTCAATCATTCTTTTAGATTTAAAGGCAACTAAATTGTCAGTGATCAACTTATTTGGACAACCAAAACGAGACAAAATGTTGTTTTCAAGAAATGAGATAATTACCGACTCAGTAGCCTGCCTCATAGGAATCGCCTCAATCCATTTGGTGAAATAATCCGTGGCTGTGAGGATCCATTTATGCTGCGCTAAAGAAGAAGGATGAATTTTCACCAATGAAATCCAAACCACACTACTGAAATGGAGCACTTACTTCAATGGGCTTGAGTGGTAAAGGCTCCAACTTCCTCTTACCTTGAAAAATATGACATTCATGGCAGCTAGCCACTATTTTGTACACATCAGCAAAAAGACTTGGCGAAAAATATCCTACTCTCAAGATTTTATTGGCTGTTGCCTTCCAGAAAAGATGGCCTCCGCAATCTCCCTTGTGAAAGTCTTCCATAACCTGTTTTGCCTCTTCTTCTACTAAACAATTTAGCAAGCCACCACCGGGGTCTCTCCAATAAAGTGCACCATTCATAATACAAAATTTTGCAGCCTTCAATTTCAGTGTCCTACTTTTGTTCTTTGCCATTCTAGGTGGTGATGATAGATTTTGGAGTACATAAACAATGTCCGCATACCAAGGAGAAAGAAGGAAAGTTTCTGATACCTGAGAGGGTAGATTCTCTTCATATTCCTCAGACATAGCAGCAATTAGATTAATCTCCAAGGCATGCAAATTTGATTCAGCCATCAGTTTAGCTATCCCCTGTCCTTTAATGAGCTTTGTCGGTTTGATTTCCACGTCATACTCCATCAAGGCAGCAATCGATTAGCCTCTTCTCCCTTCCGGATCTGTTTGCACTAAGACATCCTTAACAGTAGCGTTAGGGACATAAGCGAGGATGTGAGAATGCAAAATATAAAACCGAAAATCTTTCAATGATTTCACCAAAGCAAGGGCTTGTTTTTTAATTATATTGTACTTCAATGCCGCATCCCTTATGGTTCTGCTGAAAAATGCAATTGGTTTCTCAAGACCACCGCCATAGTATGATCCGAGGCAAATGAAAGCAAAATAAAATCCTGAGTATAGTCCAGGCTGATCAAAACTGGAGCTGAAGAAAGAGCCAATTTCACGAAATTGAAATAATTAACTGCTTCCTCACTCCACCTTACTGCACTATCCTTTTTTAGCATGTTTGTGATTTCTCTTAAATGTTCTGCAAGATTGGGCACAAAGCGACGTAAGAAATTTATCTTACCATTGAAGGACTGGATTTCTTTCTTACTTCGTGGGAAATAAATCTTTTGAATGGCCTCCACCTGAGCTGGATCGATGCGGATGCCCTCCTTTGAGATAATATGCCTGAGAAGCTTGCCTTCATCCATGGAAAACAAAATTTTATTTGGATTGAGAGAGATGCCATACTTCCTACACCACTGAAACACAATCTTCAAATGATAAAGGTGCTCTTCATATGAATTAGAGAAAATGGTCAAGTCATCAAGATAAACAACTAGAAAGACATCTTTTTCATTAGCAAATGCTATATCCATCGCCCGCTGAAAGGTTGCACCAGCATTTTTTAACCCAAAAGGCATCTTTGCATAATGAAAAGTTCCCCATGGAGTGGTCAATGTTGTTTTGTCTCTATCATCCTCATGGACTAGAATTTGGTTATAACCCGAATAACCATTGAGTAGCGACATGCGGGATGCTCCAACTACTCTTTGAAGTATGTGATCCATCTTAGGCAATGGATAGTTGTCTTTCAAGGATACTTTGTTCAAATTTCTAAAATCAATGCATAACCGGATCTCACCTGTTTTCTTGCGGATGGGCACCAAGTTTGAAATCCAATCTGAGAATATTATGGGGACTATGATACCAGCTTTATACAACTGATTCACTTCCTTCTCGATTGAGGGTAGCAGCTTCAGATTTATTCTTCTTAGCTTTTGACGAAAAGGCTTTTGATTTGGCTTGATCGGGATGACATGCTGAATTATGCTTGTGTCATACGCCTTCAAATCTAAATAATCCCAAGAAAATACATCAGTAAAAGAGGATAACAAACTGATATACTTTGCTTTTACCTGTGGAGGCAATGCCTTTGACAATTTCACCATCTTAGGATTTTCCGTTGATCCAATGTTCACATCCTCAACTCCTTTCTCGGTTAGCAACAAGCTTGGTTTCCGGGCCACATCATCCTGATCGAATAGCTCCTTTAAAGGTATTAGACCTTTAGGAATGATGTTGTCTTTGAGATGAAAAACTTCTATTTGATTGACTTCTATATCTGCTTCACTATCATCGTACTCCACATCAATAGAAGTGTCTTTGAACTTACCTTTATTTTGCAGAAATTCATCGATCTCATCATCATCTTGAAACACTTGCCAATACCTTTGATTGTCGGGGACAGCTGGGTGATGCTTCATGTGAATCTCAAACTTGTTGTTTGAATTCATCAGAATTTTCAACTTACTTGCTGCTGTGGCAAGTGAATCTGCAATGACATTCTGAGCACGAGGAACACATGTTAAAGTATAATCAGAAAATACTTTCAAGATATCCAACACAGCATTACGGTAGGCCTGCATTCGAGGATGCTTAGCTTGGTATTCCCCTTTCACCTACTTGATAACTAACTCGGAGTCGCCATACCCTGAAATCCTCTTATCATTCAATTTTCTAAGAACTTTCAAACCAGCAATTAAAGCTTCATATTCAGCCTCATTATTTGAACAGTCAAAAGCTAGTTTATAAGAACAGACCCTTACATTGCTTGGCACTTTGTTTGGGGCGAAAACAGGGCTGCATATCCAAATATCAATTCTAGCACCTTCCCTTCCTACCATGCCATCAAAATCCATGCTCCACAGGACTGCTTCATCCTCTTCCAAATGCTGAAATTCTGTGTGTTTTCCTTGCTGTCCATCAATATGCTATTGATGTCGAAAGGCTAATTGCTTAGCGGTACTATGAAGTCTTTGCCTTTCTTGCTTTAAGACTTCTCTGAAATTTTCAATGATCTCAGGAATGTCTTCTACTTCAACTACTTGGCTATTTACATCATTAAAGCTATCTGAATACAAAACAAATGATTCTAAATCAGTATGTACATAGTTGATTGGATGATTTACTGGCTTCTCCTTGCTAGTGATCATGTACTTCATTTTTTGTTCTCGGTATAGTTTCCTCATCTGACCAAACACGGGAATGGTAGCATAGGAGAAATCAAGATGCATTATCCCTTTATTCTTTGCTCCCCAAGATCTGGAAAGAAGCATGCCAAATCTAGGAGGTATATCCGCCACCACCACATCCATCAAAACATTTTTAGCTGGAATCTGATCGAAATTGACAACCAAATCCTTGATAAGACCAATGCACCTTACTCTACCAGAATTGAAAGAGTAAAGGTCATAATATTTTCTAGTGATATCCAATCCCAATTTCTCCATGATAGCCTTAGGCATGAGATTATGAGAGGCTCCAGAATCAAACATAGCATTATGTAACACAAAGTCATGCACCCTGAGACTGATATAAAAAGGAGCGACATCACTATCTTGAGACTGACCTTCCAATGCTAGCCCAAAGATCAGCTTGGGACTGTCATCCTCCATGTTTACCATGTCAGATGATGGATCTAAATTCAAAATTTTAGACAACTGACCTTTATAATTGTTGTTCTTCACCAACTCAGTCAAAGGAATGGATATTTTCAGCATAGCAATTTCATTTTCTAAGTTAAAAGCTGAGACTTTTCCTACCTCTTTCGCTGAAACATCCTTCTTTTCCATTTTCTCCTTTGACACATTTGGCTGATTGGGTCTTTCACTTGCTGATGGCGTTTTGTTGGTGTTAGGATCAGCTGTCTCTTTTCCCTTTTTCTGCACAATGGGAGGATCATTCTTTGACGTTGTTGCCTCCTTCCTTTTCTGAATTGGATTTATGGGCACATCTCTACTTCAGAGTGAATATTGTCACTACTGAGCTGACAAAGCATTCATGTATCTTCTTTGATATTCATCGGACTCTTCCTCAAGGACTATTTCATTTGCTAGAATGAAATTTTCATCCCTCTGTTCAGCTGAATTCTCAGAGTACTCTTCATCTTCAGCGATGAAAATTGGCATATCATCAGGCGTAAAGAAATGATTCTCTTCTCCGATTACATTCTCCTCCTCATCTGATTACGGACCATGTACAAAATTCTGCTGCAAGGGTGTCTTTACCTACTACTGCGCTGCTTGATCTTGTGCTTGCTGCTTTCTTTGTTTTATCCTAAATTGTGGCTGTTGTTGGCCATGGAAGTTAGGATTTCTGACTTGTGGTTCAGATTTGTCAATTGTCAATCTGTCGAACATCTTCTCCATCTTCTGAAGCACTTGATCTAAAGTGGAAACCTCTTCCTTTATTGTTACCTTCTTTTTAGCCTTTGCTCTAGCTCTCTTGGCAAGGAGATTAGCTTCAATGCTGACTGCAATTTTCTGCATGTCTTCCAAAGTGGCCAGATCTCTCTCTCTTAATTGATAGGCCATATCAATATCAAAACTGTCCGGAAACTTAATCAAGGCCAGCCCCATAGGTGGCTTTATATGATCAGGAATTGCATTGTAAACTGAATTGAATCTAATACAGTAATCTTGAACAGACTCACCAACATTTCTCTTGATGTTCTCATATTTGGAAAGGATTTGAAGAGGATTTTCCTTCACTTCCCAACAATCCAAGAATTGTCTCTGCATATTAGCCAATGTAGTGATACTTGCAGCAGGCAAAGCTCTGAACCATTTCCTCACTTCACCACCAAATTTTTGTACAAATAGTCTCATGGTCACATTTTTTGCATCAATCTCATGGAGGTCAAAGAAATCTATCATCCTGTCCACATGTTGGTGAGCTGTAACACTGTGAGGGGTGCCATCAAACAATGGAATTTTACTTTGATAATCGGTGGGCATGTCATCCAAATTTTGGGGCAGCACGAGGGGTGCAAAACGAGTAGCCATTGCTCTCAGTGGATTTTCAATTGGTCTTGGGGATGTTGGGGGAGTGGATGCAACTGATGTATGGGGTGTATGAGAAGGTGTGTGTGGAGGTGAAGCAATCTTGGATGTTTGAGGAGTAGAAGGAGTGGATGGAGGCGACACTACTGAAAATGTTTGCTCGGAGACAGTAGGCTGCATAGGGATGGTGGGAATGAAAGGTGGTTTGGTGGGAATTTTTGAGCTAGATGTAATTGCAGATGACCCAAGGGTTACAGATGCAGTCTCTAAGAAATCAGCAATATTAGAAGCCACAATTGAAGTCTGGAGTTGATTCAAGATATAATCTTCAATAGATTTATTGGCCCTTTTAGTTTCAAGATTTCTAACAAAATCTGGATTTAAGGCAGTTGAAGCAACAACACTTTTAGATTTGGTTTCAAACAAAGACAACTCGAACTGCTCATCAAACTCAAGATCCTGGAGATACTCAAATCCAACAGGACATGAATGAGATTTGAACACAAGAATCACAGAACTTCCTTGGCGAAGGATTCTCAGAATAAGATTGGGATTTTCGTACACAAGAGGGGGATCAGGATCCAGATTTTCTCTAGTATGTCTTTTGGAAGCCAGTGTGCTATTATTTCCAAGAAATCAAATGGACATTAACAACTTGTTCAGCCTATCAAATCCTAAACTTATCATCCAAAATCTTAGAATTATGAGATGTACTGGGGTGATTTTCATGTTAGATATTCCGTTTATAATATTAGACCAGAGATTGACTGAAGTAGCATTTATCTACTTGCGCTAATGTAAAGCAAAAGCGTTTCGAAGACTACCTGGCTAATCTTTAGACTCCATCTGTAGTTTATAAAATGAAGAACACTAACAAACAAACAATCTTTTCCCCAGTATGGTTTCCACTATGTTAGTGCCTAAATCTACCTCAGGATGAGAAAGGTAGGATCTAGGGCCAACATCAAACCACGCTTTACTTGGTAGCTAGCCCTACCAGGTCGGGAGAGGGCTCTCTCCTGGTCAATCTCAGCAAGATATGATCGATGAGGGCTTGAGATGACTAGTATGCTGATTGATTTTAGGCTAGGTATGTGTGTGAAAGAGTTTGATTGAATGAAATGATGTTTTTTTTGGCTCTAATGGAAAGGCAGATTTTGGGTGCAGGGAATGAGGCTCAGTCTTGCAGAGATCTCAATGGGGCAAGGTAGGCAACTGATTTTGGCACTTCAAATCGAATGAGATGGAGGGATTAGACAGTTGAGGAGTTGAAGACGGCAAGAGAAATCATGGATCCTCTCCAAACAGTTGAAAACATCAAGAAACGAAAGAAAACCTCAAGTAGAGCACTGCAATTTCAATGGATTCTACTTACACTCTTGTTTGATTTAGTTGAGAAGAAATAAGAGAGATAATGACATACAATCACATAAATAAAATCAAAATTACAAAGGAAAGCACTGTACCAAGAAAAATTTCCACATGGATCCCAAAGAGTGCTGCAAACCCTGGTCTCAATTCCTTAGCCAAAATGCTGATATGAATGTACAATGAAGCTCAAGGCTTTCTCAAAAGTCCAACCATGCTAATGACTGAAAAACAACATAATATAGACAAACCATAGCTCATCCTAGCCTCTAGGGATCAATCTCACATGTTTAGGAGCTGTTTCAACTAATTCTAAACTAAGAACTAGAAATTAGGCAACAGAATAACATGCTTCTAGAAACAAGGGAACTGATCCATTTAGTTTTAAACAACTTTTTAATAGATGAATCTACCTCCATAAATGAAAAATTGACATATTTATATCATGATCCATCCATGTACATTAAATTACATCACAAATTTGACATTAAGCATGTGAAAAATTCAAACTGGCAAAAGTTGGACGAAAAACAGAGTATTCCTAGTCGAACTGGGCCAAATTTCTTCTATGCGCCACGCCTGATTCTCTATGCATAGCGTCTATTTGGATCTGCTTTTGGTGGCCTTTTCGGTGTCTAAATTCACTCCAAGTGTGCTTGTTAGAAAGGTCTACCTGTCTACCTTCCAACCCATATCGAATCTTCCAGTTTCACCTCAATTTACCCCTCCAAAATTTAGTTCTCCCAACACTTCTTCTTGTGTGTCAAAATAGGGGTAGCGAGGTCATTTTTTGAGTGTTTTTGACCTTTTTGAGGGCTCAAAACCTATTCAAATTTCTTGGCCATTGGTAGGTAAACATATTTTTCCATGCCAAATCCAAAAATTCTAAGTTTTTGTGATTTAGAAGCTCCTAGGAAAAGCGAGTGCCACGTGGAGCGACGCATAGGGGAGAAAATCCTGTTTTTTGTGCCAAAAATTTCAAAAATGCAAACAATGCCCCAAATTTTCTGAAATTTGGGCTGGGTCTTCTTCATAAAACAATGTGTTGGGCCAAGGAAGCCTCAGCCAATATTTGAAGTCCTTCATGCTCCTTTTTCCTCCTTGATGCTCTCTTTAATTTTGCCTTCAAGCTCCTGATTCTAGCTTGGCACACCATGTTCCTTGACAAATAATGATATGCCATGTTTCTCAACATATTGTTCTCATTGATGGTCTTTTCTAACTTCCTCTCCAAGTGGATATTGGCTCTTTCAAGCCATGACTCCCGATCGGCATTAACTTCTTGCTCAAGTGAAGTGAGCTCCACCCCCCTCCTTTGGGCAGCTTGGAAATTCTCTTGAATGTTTTGCAACTCCATAATCACTTGTTGATCTTCAAGCTTCTTATTTCTTTGCTCCATGTACTATATTTTCCATGTATCCCTTTCCAAGTTGAGGGACAAGGCATTGATGTCTACCTGCTGCTCTTGAATGACTTCTTTGAGATTTGTGCTCTACGGGCCCATATCCTTCTCATCACCCTCAATGAGAATGAAATTAGTCTCCCACTCACCTGATGGTCCTTCATCTTGTAGCAGCATCTTGCCTTTGTCCTGAACCTGTTGTGTTGATGGTGGAAGCGAGACCCCTTCCACCCCGGGTGGAGATAATACTCGCTTAGCTGCTGCGAACAACCATCTAGTGCCCTTCTAATAAGTGATAAACACTGGTATGATAGCAGTCTGTGTCTCATGACCCTCATGATGATAAGAAGGTACACCTGTCTCATGCAAAGCCTCTGAAGGTCCCTGAGGAGCTCTGAAAAACTCACGAGAAATGAAGTCCTCCAAAGTGATGCCCTGCAAACCGAGCTGATGGATGACCACAATTTTAATGAGAGCAAAATGATATATATTGTTGAACTGTTGTTGAGGAGTCTTGTGCTAGACTAGGGTGGTCATCTTCTCAATATTTCAGCACATGAAGTAGGGGAGGTTCATCATCCTCACCCTGGTAAAATGCATCAGCATCCTGATATGATAAGCATATAAACGGGAAAACCGGTCCTCACAGCTGAAATAGTTCATGATCAATTGCATCAAAGGAGCATAAGAATATTTGAGGTACCAGAAAGGAAAACCTCTGCTGAGCTGTCTCAAATAATTAGGCTTAATGTATGGTTCATAATGTTGCCGGTCAATTTGTTGCCTCTTATTCCATTACTCTCTAATGTTAGGAATACCGGTTGCTAGTGAAATAGATTCTGGTGTTAATTTGAAAGTGACACCAGCTAGAGTGGCTTGACCATCATGTAAATGCAACACAAAAAAACGAGCCAACTCATGATGAAACTGAATGTTAGCAACCTTCTCACAAAATTCATAGCATGACTGGTGCTGAAAACTAGTGATGGCAAGAGGGCAGGCCTGTAACTTAGCAAGAGTGGTTGGTTCTTCTCGAATATGTTTGCCACCTCTATGAGGCCTCCTGGGTGCATGTACCTCTGTAGGTGAGTCACTGTGTGTCTCCTCTTCATAATCATATGAGGGATCAAATACCATCTCTGCTAATGGGTGAACTGTCTTGGAGCTGCCTTGATGAGAAGTAAGTGATTGTGATGTTTTTTTACTTTTTCCACCAAGGGAAAAGTGATATGAGGGACTGTGGAGGGTGGAAACAATGAGGGATTTAGGGACAGATGGGACAGGGTTTAGTTAAGGTAACAGGGAATTAGAGAGTAATTTGGGAGCTTTTGGTATAGGACTAGGGTTTGGGAATTCGTATTTCGGGTTTTGGGAAATGGGAATCAGGGATATGAGATTAGTGAATTTAGGGATATGTGAGTTTAGGGAATAGGGAAATGAGGGAAAATGGAGTGAGGGAGTATAAAGGTGGACTTGGTGGCTAAATAGTCAATACAAACCCTAGGCAGAAATTTCCTTTGAGAGATTTCAAGAGATAGGGTTGATTTCTTTTTAAACAATCACCATAAGACAACCACCATAAATTGTGTAGTAAAATCTTTCACTAGCCAAGAGGTGAATGGTACTCACTTATACACTGGAAGATTTAAGTGATTTTGGAATTTTGGAGAAGTTGCTGAAGATTTCGGGCTTGCCAGCTCTATGCGCCACGCATCAAACCCAACGCGTTGTGCCTTGTTTATGCGCCACACCCGTGTAAATTTGTATAGGAGATCGTGGCTCTATGCGCCGTGCCTGATATGTGCACTGCGCCAGTTACCCAATGCGTCGCGCCTCTGTCTTGGGGAAATTTTTCACCAACTTTTCTTGGTTGCTTACCAACACAACTTTGATTTGCCCAACTTTTTCTTTGAGTGCAAATGAGTTTTCAAATTGGAGAAATGACTTATATACAAGGAACCTTTAAATTTTTGGTTTGAAAAACCCACTTTTACAATGTTTGGAAAATGACTTTATTTTTATAACTCTGTTTTTGAGGTTTTTCACTTTATTTGCTTGTGATGAACTGAATGACCTGTGTCTTGTTTGCTTTGCAAGGGGTTGGAGCTACTGAGGCTAGGAAAAGTGACCAGGGTTGCAGGTGAAGTAATTTACATATGAAGGAAATAAAAATTACATGAATTTGTACAATAAAGTCTAAAGATACCCTGTTTTTCCTCAAAACTGAGTTTTGACGAAAAACACATCTCTAAACACTTGATCATGAAATTTATTGATGCTGGGACCTCCTCATGTGCCTGCTGGTTATTATTGGACCTTTTAAAACCCTTTTTGATGAAACCCTAATGAAACCCTAGGAAAGACTTTTGCAACTTTTAAGACAAAAAGGTGACTGTATACAATTTTTGATAAATAAACATGAGCCAGTAGGTAAATGACATGAGGGAAACTGTAGGAGATGCCACTACCATCAGATAATCCATGCACCTAATGAAATGCAGCTGACTGGGCGGGACACCTAATATGCAATGCAACAAGAGGATTTGATCTCTGACGGAGGGATGAAGATACTGACACTAACAGGATATAAACTTTATTGCAGCATTAGATAATGAAGAGGAGATGGTGACTCCACTAATCAACCAGGCCTTTATTGAATCTCCTTGGTATGCTGATATTATTTATGTTTTACTGAATTTACAAGCTCCTCTTGAATTATCTAGGACTAAAAGCAGGTTTTTGAAGATGAAATCGTTGAAATTTGGTATATTACACAATGCTCTGTTTTGGAGAGATCATGAAGGTATTCTTCTTAATTTCTTATTAAAAGATGAACCTAACAAAGTTTTGCAAGATTTTCATGCAGGTGACTATGGGGGACACCTTTACTGGAAGACCACTGCAGATAAAATCCTTAGAGTTGGTTTCTACACGCCTACCTTGTTTGCTGGTGTCAAAAAATATGTGACCTCCTGTCACAAATGTCAAATTTTTGAGGGGAAGAAGAAACTCTTACCTTTACCCCTCAAGCCAATCTCTGTAGAAATACTTTTTCAGCAATGGGTTTTAGACTTCATTGGTGAAATTCACCCCCCTCCTCTGCCCAACTCAAATGGATCCTCACAACCACAGACTACTTCACAAAATGGATAGAGGCCATACCTTCAAGGCAAGCCAGAAATATTGTTATCATAACCTTCCTTGAAACCAATATTCTATCAAGATTTGGATGTCCAACTAAGCTCATTACTAATAATGCAGTAGCCTTTAAATACAAAAGAATGATAGATTCCTGCAATAAATACCATATCACCCTTGGCTATTCCATAGCCTATTACCCTCAAGGTAATGAACTGGAAGAATCCTCAAACAAAAACCTAGTAAACAGCATCAAGAAGTTACTAGAGGAAAATAAGAAAACTTGGAATAAAAAGCTAGTCAATGCCTTATGGGTAGACAGATTGGCTACTAAGAAATAAATTGGTACTTCTCCCTATCAACTAATTTATGGGATGGAAGTTGTTTTTGCATCCTCTTTGGGAGTACTAGTAATGAAGATACTTCAAGAATTGCAGGTTGAACCAAATAGTATCCAAAGAATAATCAACCAAACTATTCATCTACAACAAACCAGAGAAGAGGTCTATGTCAGGTCTCAAGTTGTGCAGGAAAAGATTAAAAAGATTTTTGATAAGAGAACCAAAGCTGAATATTTCTATATTGGTGACAAAGTGCTCAAGTGGGATTCTAGGAGTGAAGACAAAGGAAAACATGGGAAATTTGATTTCTTATGGAAAGGTCCCTTTTTCATTTATGCTTATAGAGGAAATAATGCCTTCTTCTTAAGGGAAATTAATGGTACAGATACATAACGTGGGCCAGTGAATGTTCGAATGCTAAAACATTACTTTGAACCAAGTTACTAATTTTCATTTCCCATTTGTGCATACTTTATTTACAAAGTCTAGTTTGGATTGGGTGGTGATATTTGAAGTTGAAGCCCAAAGAGAAGGCCCTAAGCTTTAAAAGATTTACTGTCATAAGTATCAATAATGCAGATTCACAAAAGGACGCTTTTCAAGGTAACATCAACAACAATTCGAAGGCTACTAATCTTTAGAGTTCTTGAAATTTCACTAGAAAATGCCATCCCCAAGTGGATCCACTATTAGGTTCCTATACAAATAGGAGTCATAATTTTGAATGGCTAAGGTTAAGCCTTGTAATATTGTACGTACCTTTGCTTTCTACAAATGTTTTCCATATTATTTAAAAATTAAAAAATGTAAAGAGGGTATGTCCCAAAAGAAAATCAAAGGACAAAAAGAAAAAGATAAAGTCAAAAAATGAAAATATATGAACCCCAAAAAACAAAAAGAGACCATGAAAGTGTCCAAGTCTAAATGCCACTACTATTTACTTTTATGCATAATAATGATTGTGTGCAGCTTGTTATTCATGCCACAATCCATGGTAATCAAATTGTTTAATCTTGATTATATCATGCTTTGAATTTTATGTTTATAGTTAAAGAATAAAATCTGACCAAATAGCTTAATCTTGGCAGATCATTAAATAGGTAGAGAAATAAAAGGAGCTCATCAGTTTAATCTGAGCCCTTGGAAGACATAAGGTTAGAAGTAAATAGCTTTTTTTATAAAATAAAAGGTAGAATAAGGGTTTGCTAGCCTAAATGCACCCAAATAAATGAAGAAAAAATGTTAGGGTAATTAAATGAGTAAGTGGAAGAAAGGTTGTTGAACTACAAAGTTGATTGGATCAAAACACATGCATCATGCTTAGACACATATTCCTATATGTATGATAAATTATGGAAGCAAAAAACAAAGGCTTGCAAGTTATTGTGATTAACTCCCCCTCATTCACTTTTCCCTCTACTTACTAATTTCCCATCCACAAATATGTTCTAATACTTTAAATATTTCAATTCAAAGAGGCTCAGAGCATTTGTCTGACTTTTGGTGGGACCGGACCCTCGGCTTAATGACTTATGGACATCAAGTGCTAGAATCCCCTTCATAAAAGTCATTCCCCTTCATTTCCCAAATAAAACCCCTTTTCTTATGGTTAAACTTCATTTGCCTAGGAAAAGTAAAGAAACCCCCATGTAAATCCTATTTCACTCAAGAAACCCACAAAAGAAATCTTATCCTAAGTATTAAGTGTATGGACACATGTGACGACCATTTTGAAAACCTCTGCTTCGCACGCACAGCAACCCCTGGTGCAATCTGAGTACTCCCTCCATCGCCATGGCCCTAGAAGGTGACCCTAATGCCCCTCCTCCTTCACCTCCTCCTCCAGAGATCCTTGCATTCAAGAAGCTAATCGGCGAAAGTAGTAGACACCCAACAAGGGAAACTCAGCGCAAGTTTTTAAAGAAACTTGACAACATCCCCACAGTCACCCTGCCCATTCAAGATTCTCGCAGATCTACTTTGAACTTAGCTGAAAAAGGGCTCATCGGTCTATTTTCAGGGTTATGGCCTTCCCCCAAGGCTATCGAGGCATCGATACAAAGGAACTGGCGACCACTAGTAAAGGAAGGAATCAGAAGTTTCCTAGTTGGTAAGGGATTTTTTGTCTTTGTTCTTGATTCAGTAGAAGATAGAAAATCATCTTTAGGAATGGACCATATTTCATGGGACCTCAGGGTCTGCGTCTAAATTCATGGTCACCATATTTCGATCCAATACAAGATGTGCTGTCAGCAGTTCCAATGTGGGTGTGCATCCCTCATCTTTTACTTCACTGCTGGAACCCGAAGTCACTAGAAACAATTGGTAACACACTGGGAAAATACATAGACAGAGTAGAGAGAAGGGATCAGTATTCATGTGCAAGAATATGTGTCAAAGTTGACTTGGAAATAGGGTTACCTAAAGCCATAAAGTTAACAATAGTAGACTCGTCTTATATCCAAGAGTTAGACTATGAGTAGCTACCATTCAAATGCAAAAATTGTCATGAATATGGGCATTTCACAAGATACTACAAAAAAAAAAATGGAGGAGGAAGATAGAGAGAAGTCGAAAGGAGAAAAATGGATCCAGGTGCAGAAAGCAGGCCAAGCAATGGTGAGTAATAGGAATAAAGGGAAAGAGGTACCGATGGAGTCTAGAACTCCCTTAATAGGAATGGTTCAAACAGAATGAAGAGGAGAATAGTCAAAGACAATAGCGTTAATAAACCCATTCAAAACCCTCAACACTTCAATCAGAGATAGAGGAGATTGAATGCCAAGTTCCTTCACTCGAGGTAGAAAAGAAGAACATAGAAGTAGCCCAACTTGACTCCCTAGCAGGAACCTCCTCCTCACCTACATATGCAGAAATGATAAGGAAAAAACCCCCAGAAACCTCTGGGTCATCAGAAGATGAGACATTCGAGAGACCCTCTAAAAGAGTTGGAAGGAAATCTCATAAGGAAGCTAGGGAAGAAGAGGCGAAGAGGCAAAAAATGCAAGGAAACCAATCCACCATTGAAATGTCTATCAGGAGAAACACCAGAACGAAGCCTCTAAGGGGGGATCAACTCACTCCAATCCCATTAAATAATGAAAATAGTCTCTTGGAATTGCAGAGGCTTGGGGAACCCTTCAAAAGCTGAAGCAGTCAAAGATCTTCTGAAAATAGAAACTCCTGATATCCTCATGCTCCAAGAGACTAATATTGAAGGGGAAACCCTTGTTGATATCAACAAATTAAAATGAGGAAAAAATGTAGGAAAGGCCATTAGTGCAAGAGATTCCTCTGGTGGCCTAGCAACATAGTGGCTAGAGGACAAGTATCAACTAGAAAGCTCCTTTGAGACCCAACATTGGATATTCACCGAACTTCAACACCTCTCTAGTAAGCTCTTCATATCTCTCTTCAACCTTTATGTTCCATTCCACCTTACAGAGAAGAAATAATGTTGGCAGACCTTGTTTGATTTCGTAGACATTTACTCCCCTCAGAATATAATAGTGGCTAGAGATCTCAACCTCGTCATTGATCCAAAAGAAAAGAGAGGTGCAATAGTGGCAGGGATCAAATGCTTCCATTAATAGAGGAGCTAATACTTCATTGGGATCTTATTGACTTCAAACCTAGGAAAGGTCTTTACACCTGGACAAACAATAAAGCTGGGGCATAACACATCTCTACTTTCCTAGATCATTTCCTATCACAGAGCTCTTTGTTGCTAAGAAAAAGATTGATCTCCTTGAAAATTCTCCCAAAGCTGGCCTGAGATCACAAACCTATTCTCTTATAGCTGGAAGAGGAAGAAAATTTTGGCCCTATCCCCTTTAGATTCAACCCGTTTTGGTCAGGGAAAGAAGGGTTCATGGAAATTGTTCTAGAGGCATGGTCCATAACTGTGGCAGGATCTCCCAGCTTCGTGTGGGAGCATAAACTAAAAATAACCAAGAGAGCTCTGAAAAAATGGATTAAAGAACCCTCAAGTTCTCCTACTAGCAATAGAAAGGAGACAATTTAGTTTTTATCAGATTTGCAAATGGATTTGGAAAGTAAGGATATCTCTGCTTCAGGTTTAGAAAAAGAACATGCTGCCCAAATCAAATCATTTCGCGCTTTCCACGATGAAGAAGAGACTTGGAGGTTTAAGTCTTGTAGCCTATGGCTTAACGATGGAGACTGAAATACCTCTTTCTTCCATAGGAAATATAGAGCTCGCCTATCTTGAAATCATATCTCTAAAATGACTTGCTCAGATGGGACTGTGCTCAAAGGTCAAGAACAACTAAAAAAGGAAACAGAAGATCATTTCCAGAATCTATATAAAGAGGATGGGAATGGGAGTGAAGAACTCATCTCATAATTTCTCTCCCACATTCCATATTTGGTAAGCAAGGAGGACAACACTAGTCATACGAAACCTTTCTCCAAGGAAGAAATCTGTAAAGTAATATGGTCCATGGAACCAGACAAGGCACCAGGACCTGACAGCTTCTAAATTCATTTTTATAGAATTTGTTGGGAAATAATAAAAACTGATCTTCTAAGGATGATTAAAGGTTTTCATAAAAAATCTAAAGTGGGAGTAAGTAATAACTCTACCTTCCTTGCATTAATACCAAAATAAGTGAATTCGGGCACTTTTGACAGGTTTAGGCAAATCTTTCTCTGCAATGCATCATACAAAATACTGACAAAATTGTTGGAAAATAGAATCAAGCCATTGCTTGGGAAACTCATTTCTCCCACCCAAGGAGGCTTTGTCAAAGGGAGACACATACTAGAAAATGTAATACAGGTGCAAGAAGTCATACACTCCAGTTACCTTCGGTAGGAGCAAGGTATGCTCATAAAGCTCGACATGGCAAACGCATTCGATCAGGTAAATCTTTCTTTCCTGTACAAAGTCCTCCTTTCCTTTGGTTTCACCTCTAGCTTTTTCAATTTGATTAAATCTTGTACTAAAAATCCATGGATAGCACCTTTAGTTAATGGCGGGCCAGCAAACTATTTTCAAGCCTCGAGGGGAATAAGGCAAGGTTGCCCCCTCTCCCCTTTCTTCTACATACTAATGGCAGACTCATTAAGTAGAAAACTAACAGCTGAAAAGAAAGCAAGCACAACTCTAGGAGTCAAGTTGACGAAAGGGCTAAAGCCTCTCAACCATGCATTATTCACAGATGATTCTCTTCTTCTGGGTGGAGCCTCCATCAAGATAGCCAAAGTTTACAGTGGAATCCTTCAAAAATACTGCAGCATATCAGGAGCTCTTATAAATAAAAGGAAAAGTGAAATATACGGGTGGAATGTGGATCAACAAGAAATTCAGAGAATAGCCTACTCATTAGGCTTTTTGGATATGCTTCTTGGGATAAAATCAAATATCTTGGGTTACCAGTAACCCTAGGCTATAACAAATTATCATTGTGGAAATAGGTAATAAGAAAAATTAAGTCCAAGACTACAGCTTGGGGAGGGAAATGGCTCACCAATGCTGGCAAACTCATCTTTATAAAATCTGTTTTGTCCTCCCTGCCAATTTATCAGCCTCCTTTCTGTTGGCTCCAAAGAAGATCACGGAACAGATCTCCAAAATGATCAGGGCTTTTCTTTGGAGAGGAGGAAGAGGAAATCAAAGAAAATTCCATTTAGTAAATTGGGATATAGTTAAGCATCCCATCTATGAAGGAGGCCTGCAAAAAATAGACCTAGGCCTTGCTAATCTGGCTCTTGGAGGCAAAATACTCTAGACCCTCTTCCCAAACAACAAACACCCTGTCAGTCATGTCATAAAAAAAAATATCTAAAAGGCTCAACGCTAAGAAACATTCAGATAGATAACAACATCAAAGGGACATTGATATGGCACCTCTGCTGCTGGGGGCTTGAGTTCTTTCAAAATCATTTGTATTGCATCCTAGGCAACAGAAAAAAACATGATGTTGTGGCAAGACAACATAATGAGACATTCGCCTCTAAGAAAAAATGAAGCAATCAAAGAAATCAGGAACTTCATCATGCAACAAGGAATTCTCACCCTGGCAAATATTTCGACTTGGGATGACTCCGGAAAATGGAGAAATTGGGAAATTCCATGAATTCCTAAACAACTGTGTAGTCAAAAGACTCTCCTGGAAGAAGCGCTAATGGGCCTGGCACCAATTCACATGCCTTTGACAGATAAATGGGGATAGGGAAAGACTAGAATTTACAAGGCATGGATTTGCCTTTATTCAAGTACAACAAGCTCCGAGCCACACTGCATCGGTGTGGAAATAGATTTGGGATCCTCTTGGGCTTCCCAAAATAAACTTCTTCACCTGGGTATTAATGCATGGGAAAGTGCTAACTGGTGACAATCTGAGTAAAAGAGGCATTCACGGGCCACATTGGTGTTCTCTCTGCTACAAAGCTCAGGAAACCATGGAGCATGTGTTCGTGGATTGCACTTTTTCTCAAGAAGTATGGGACTGCATCCTCCAAGGTCTCAATGTCTCTACCCCATCACAAGTCAAAATAGCTAACCTTTTCAGCACCTAGAGAATGTGATATCCTCACAAGACCCAAAGAAGGACAACATGGAACAGAATCTGGAAAGTAGTTCCTAAATATGTCTGCTGGAAAATATGGCTCGCCAGAAATGATAAGATCTTCAACAACATTTCGAATTCCCCATTGAAGGTGGCAGCAATAGAAAAATCACTACTCCTCGATACTGTGGCTAATAACCCCCTTAAAAATGATAACACGCTTCTCCCTAAAGAAAATAAATTGATGGGAACATATATTTTTCGAGACAGGATAAAGAACACCACTTTCCCCAGTAAAACTCTTGTATGGAGATTGTGAGAAACAGACTCAGATTTTCAAGATTGGTGGAGGAAACAGGGTAAAGCAACAATGTTTTTTGATGGTGCCTCCAAAGGAAATCCAGGGATAGTAGGAGCAGGCGGAGTGATCTACTCCTAGGAGAGAATCCGAGAAGATAGGTTCAGGTGGAGCCTTGGACAGAGAGCCAACAACCAGGTAGAAATCCTTGGGCTGCTAAAATCCTATCAAATAGCACGTGAAAAAGGAAATAAGGAAATACAAGTATTCAGGGACTTAGAAATTTTGATAAAGATATTAAACGTGAAGGACCACTTCAGCAATCCGGCGCTCAACAAGACACTTCAAAGGCTGAGATATGTGCTCCAAGATTTCTCCTCCTACCTTCTTTTCCATATTCTACGTGGCTCAAATAAGGAAGTAGACACAAAAGAAAACCAGGCATGCCTCCTACCACAAGGAGCTTACCTCAAGAATGATGAAGAATCTACATGGATCCCGATCCTGTAATCTAGAGTAAATCTACAACTATGTAAGGAAAGGATAGCTGCAACTAAAAGTTTTTCTGAATATTGTAATGATGGTTATTTTTGGCCTCGACCCAACTGAGCTTAAATATTTAATATAATTGTTATAGTTAAAAACAAATATTAAGTGTATGTAAATAAAGTGTACAAATATTACATTGACATTTATACTTAATGGTATATTCACTCCGCCAACTTTATATTAATTTTTAGCTTTATTATATAATTCCCATAATACCTTTTCCCTTATATTAATTAAATCCCCTATGTAATAACTCAACCCTTAGTTTTAATAAAAACCATACAATTCCCCCATATCCTGACGAAAACCTCTTAATATAGCCCCTGGCTCCCCAAACCTCCATCCATTTCCTCTGTGCTAGTTTGTCACCTGACTACCATTCGATCATCTATGTCGAAATCAAATGGCACACAGCCATATCAGGCTCACCCAACGCTCGACGTTTACCTGAAGTTAAACTGTCATTAAACCCTTCCCAATCGATTAAACCCATGATTAAAGTCTTAATTAATCACAAACCACCGAATATTAAAGTCTTGGCCCCCTCGACACCTTATCTTATTTCATCTGCACACCTCCATCACCCGACTATCATCTGATCACCATCCCCCTCATCCGACGGTCCACAACCATATTGGCCATGCCTGATGACCGATCATTACCTGTTCGATAAAGTGGTTTTCCCCTGAACCCCAAATGCTATGTGTCAGGTGTTGGAGTAGATCGTGTGACCCCTCCTCAATACCGCCTTCGCCACAAAAGCGGTGATATGGCCTGGGAAACTAACTCCCCGCATAAGACAATACCATCACTATTTAATTAATTAATCCCATACTAAATTTAAAAATTTGTCTGTTAAAACCCTGAAAACCCTCATTTTCATCTCTTTTGCCTTGTTTCACAGTAAAACCCATCAAACCCTTATGGCACCACCTTGAACCTCTGCAACACAATTCGACCTCCAATTAATTTCAAAAAATTGGCACAACTCCTTCCCCAGAAATCCCTGTGCAATAAAGCCATCAATTGCCTTTCCTTCCAACCTATGTTTTCTTAATGATTGTTGTATTTTGTAGGTAATTAGCAGAATACCAAAGCTTGGATAAACAATTTTGATACTAGTCACAAAACTTGTTTACTCCAAGACTCAAAAGGAAATTTATTTAAAAACCTTCATTCAGAAGAAGAAAATAGCTATACATAGAACAGAGAAAGAAATCATTCACATAGAGACATTAACTATTAAAACAAAGGAACCAGACAGAGCATACAGTCAAAAGACAAACAAATAAAACATACAGAAAGTTGATCAATATCCATTACCATATGCTGATATCGATAAAAACTAAATAATTTACTGTTGAAATACATAGTAAAAAGTTAAAATGTACAGTAAAAGCAAAAAATCTAGGTGAAAAGATAAAGACAGATCAACAATGTCAAAGAGTATCAGATGAAAGCCAAAAGTAAATGAAGCTTCCAGTGTAAATGGTCAAACAACAAGGATCATAAAGGGATAAAACCAAACTATAAAGGCCAGCAGCACCACAATAAATGGAACAACATGAAATTAGCTCAATAGTTTTCTCTATCTTCTTGCAAGAAGATATTTGTATTTCCTAGATTAAATCTCAAGTTAGTTTGAGATATTTTGTAAAACAAATTGCATAAATACTTCACAATTCAAAGTATGTAGGGTGGATTCTTAGACATTTCTATAGAATTTTGATCAAAAGGATTGTAAAGCTATTGTATCATTAACTGAGCCAGCAAGATGGATTGATGAATAAAGACAAGATATTTCACAGGATTCATGTGTTGAGCAAAGTGCAGACAAGTATTTTATTATGTTATCGTTATTTTTATTAAAAATTTTCCACAATATTTAATGTATTTCTGAATGTGAATGCTATAAGTAGAGCAATATCTCATAATTTGTTTAGTTACACTCTATTTTAACAATTATGAATATAAATGTTTTCCACCGATATCTAAGTTAAGGAATTCTTAATTGCTCATTAGTTTAGGTTGTTTCTTGATAATCTAGATCAAAGGATTCTTAATTGCCCTTTGCTCTCGATTACCCTTTATTCCTTGTTTATATCCCAGTATGAGAACCCTTAATTGCTCTCTCATCCTGATTAAACCATTTCACCCTCCTGTTCCAAAGACCTACACTTTACTCTGCTAGCTTGCCCTTTGAACATTCCCTTTAGTGAGTTAATCTAGTTATGTTTCCCCTCTGTTGACTTCATAGCCCAATGGTCTAGAGACATCATTATATCCATTTGTTAAAAGTCTCCCCCCAGCCAATCTCAAATACAAATAAAAAAACCCACTGAAAATTCATAACTACCTTGAAATCCCAGCAAACAAAGCTAAATCATATAGAGAGAGCCCTCTCTGAACCTAGGTTGGCTAGAGCCTATGCTCCAAAGTTGGTTTGTTATTACCTCGATCATTTCCTTTCTTCTAATTACTTCTAGAGAAATTTTTGAGTGATAATAGTGAGGAAAAGTGCCCCCTTCACCTGGATTGGGGGCAATCTTTTCAAACTTGGCCTAGATCAAATATTGAGAAGGTGTGTAAGGGAAGAGGAAGCTTTTGACATCCTTCTGAACTGTCATGATGGGCCTTGTGGAGGTCACTTTGGAGCAAAGAGGACAACATTCAAAGTGTTACAAGCAGGGTATTGTTGGCCCACTGTTCATCAGGATGTGAAAAGTACATTAGTCAGTGTGATCGGTGTGAGAGGATGGGAAATCCTACTCCAAGCAATGAAATGCCCCTACATCCTCAAGTGACTTTTGAGCCATTTGACAAGTTGGGCATGGACTTCATTGGACCTATAAACCCTCCTTCAATGAAAAAATAGTAAATTATTGTGTGCATTGATTATTTGACTAAGTGGGCTAAAACCAAGGCGACTAAGGCAGTAACAGAAGAGAAGGTGGCTGAGTTCCTAAGGAAGAACGTATTCTACAAATTTGGGTACCCTAAAGAGCTAGTCACAGACCAAGGTAGCTAGTTTACCTCCAACATTATTGAAGAACTGGTCAGACATCACAAAATCAGGCATAAGACCTCCACTCCTTATCATCCACAAGCTAATGGGCAAGTGGAGGTGACCAACAGGGCACTAGAGAGCATCTTAACCAAAGTAATGAGCAACAATAGGAAGGATTGGGTAGAGAGACTAGTTGAGGCCACCTGGGCCTATAATACAACATGGAAGACTACCACTAGATTTACACCATATGAGTTGGTCTATGGGAAAAAGAATTTGTTGTCCATTGAGTTTGAATATAACATATTGAGGATGGCAGCTCAACTAGATTTGAATCTCAGTCATGCATAGAAAGAAAGATTATTCCATTTGAATGCCTTGGATGAATTCAGAATGCACGCCCTCCTACATACAGAGATATTTCAGCTTCAGAGGAAGATCTGGCATGATAGTCATATTAAAGAGAAGCAATTTCAAGAGGGAGATTGGGCATTGTTATATGATTCTAGGTATAAATACTTCAAGGGAAAGCTAAGGACAAGATCTCTTGGACCTTATGTGGTGGAAAAATTCCATGATAAGGGTTCAGTGAAAATCAGAACTATAGATGAAGAAGCCACTCATTGCTTGTTAATGGACACTGATTGAAAATGTACAAGAGGCCTTTATCAAAACAAGAGCTCATTGACAATATTAATAACATAGTGATGATGGTGGAGCAAGTTCCAGCTCCTCCCTCATTATGTCACTGAGAAAAGAAGAAAAAATAAAAAAGAACAACGATTCAGGTGAAAACTTCCATGAGGGGCTTGAGTCCCATCTTTGGGTTGAAAACCTCGTGAGGCAGCCTAATGATGAAAAAAAAATGAAAAATGAATAAGAAGATCCTTAGGTGAAAACCTTCCTTAAGGCACCTAGGGAAAACATCTAAGGTGAAAACCTCTCTGAGGTAGCTTAGGTGTTTTTCAAAAACAAAACAAAAAAAAAAAGAGAAAAGAGAAAAAGACATAATTGTTATGTGCAGGAAGGCGATAAAGACAATCAAGGAGTAAAGAGAAGATCCAAAGGGAACCCTTCCTCACATATATTCATCTCCTCCACTCCTTACCATACATCCCTCCATCAATTACATTCTTTGTTCACTTTATTGCTTCAATTCAGGCGAAGACTGTGTTTTCTGCAGGATCCCCTGTATTCCTACAGGATACCCTGAAAACCTACAGGAAGCAATCTGAGGGTGAATGGTAGGTTGGTTAGGTCTTGTAGTAGCCTATCCCACAGAATATCAATCATCAGCTATAGGTCTTCACTAAGATGATCCAGACAACAGATAGCAGACAACAACCAGCAGAGGAGGAAGAAGAATGACCATGCAGCAAATAAACAACGCAGCACATCTGATCTTCGACAACTGTAGCATGGCATCGAGACCACAGGTAAGTATCCCACTCACTCACTCATATGCATAATTTGATCAAAAGTTGTAAAGGTTACAAGGTAGTTGGTTTATAAGTGAAAAGGTGGCCAATTAACTTGGCCACCTTTGTTCAGTCATCACATACAAAAGCGGGCGTCCTCTCACCCATGGCTGCAGTCAACTCAAAGAAAGAGGAGAAGTAGGACACGAAGTGGTTAACTACGAATCTATGAGGTGGGAGTTTATTACGAGGAGTGGGAAACAAAACATTGTTTGCATGCATTCATGCATTCCACCTCCTCGAAACTCCCTCACTCAAGTCGCTCTCATAACTTGGACCACCTACCAGAAGCAAGGATCCTTTGTTCTACAAAAGAATTTCTACGTGAGCATGCACAAGAACAGTCTACAGGAGCAGTCTACAGGATACACAGAGGTAGTCTACAAGAGAGACAGAGAATGGTTCAAGAAATATCACGAGAGTGTCCACTGCCACCATTCCAAAGAGGTAGGATCTACAAATCCATCCCCATTTGCAAGCAAATGAACTAGAAATGATCTAAAATCTAGTGGATATAACAACTGTGGGAGGTGAAGTACATACACAGGAAACTCTGTTTTCTCCTGAATTTAAAATTCTTGTGTCAAACCTCTCATTTCCTCCTCAAGCCTCACAAGCAAGATTATAGGAGGGTGTAATAGGAGAGAACCCACAAACACTGTGAGGATACAACAAAACCCACAAGTGCTTGAAATATTTAGAAGACACCAACGGATGGGGTTTTTCAAAAAATTCATAGGGCATGATGATGAGGTGGCTCAATGATTTTCTCATTCCCTCACTACACATGGCAAAATCCATGCCACTATTATAGTTATATGGCTCACTATAGATCTCACCCTAGAGCTCATCAGTAGGATCACCACACTGCCCCTAGGAATTCCATGGAGAAAAGAAGACAAAGCAGACAATCAGGTGGAAAAAAGGAAATTCTTTTTAGAAGGTGAAGAACCCACAGAGGATAAAAATGGAGTAAGGAGGGATAGTCTGCCATACCCATGGAGTGAGGTAGCTTACGAACTCATCAAATATATCTCATGTGAGGGTAGATACAGTGTTTTTAATGACTACCATTTCAGGATGCTTGAAGAATTAAGATTTGGGGTAGAAACACCAGTTCACCAAAGACTCAACATACCCTATTTCTTGATGCAATCACTCATAGACTCTATCAAAAAAGTAAAGGAAGGGAATTCCCAACAATTGGCTCATCATGGGTTGATCAGGATACTCATTGAGGATGCCCTCCAAAACCTTAGGATCCCTATAAAATGGTCAATCTTCAGAGAATTACCAGCAGAGGATGACATTGAAATCCTCACCTATGATGTTAGTCCTTTTATCAGTGAGGAGGAGGAAAAACAAGAAGAAGAAGATACAGAGCTAGATGGGGATGAGATGGATGAAGAAGAAACTAATACAGAGGAACATTATGAAGTAGAAGAACAAGGGGGAGAGGAGAAGGAGGATGATACTGAAATAGAGGAGGAAATGAAGGAAGAAACTGATGGAAATGAGAAAGAACAACAAGAGGAAGAAGATAAGAAAAATAGAGAGGAAGAAGGCATTGAACCAAAAGGGGAAGAACACAAGGAGGAGTCACCTAGGGTGTCTCCAAAGGCCCCTAAGAGGAAGGTAACAATTACCCTCACTGCTCTTAGCACCCTAGTCAAGAAAAAGGGGAAAAGAAGGAGGCAAACCCCTCTATATTTCAGAACAAGGAAGAGCACAAGAATCAAACAAGGGAAGCCACAAAAATCAACAAAAATCCCCATTGAGATTGAAGATTCCCCTACACCAAGGGACAAAGAAGCAATAATGAGAGATCAACTTGAGAGGGAAAATGCATTGCTTAGAGGACAGTGGTAGGAAAGGGAAAACCAACTAGCATGTATGGACAACCTCTCCTCCGAGGCCATCCAGTGTAGGATGCCATCTAAGTCCTATGCTCTTTACCTTAGAGAAAAATGGTTGAAATTTCATATTAAAACACTAGCACAAAGGGGCACCATGCCATTTCAGAACTATAAGCAGTTTATTGATCTTTATGATCTAAGTACACTAGAGGATAGGGCCAAAATGGATGATTTTTATGTGCACAACATGGTCCTCACAAACATGAAAGTTTGGGATCCTAATGTTGAGCTAGGAGATCTACAATTAATGGCTTTGGCATCATGGATTAACCATGAGGATTCAAGGGTTGCAGAGATGAAAAGAATAGTGGCCAAAGAGCAAAATGAACCTCTTTTCATCAGAGCTAAACAATCAAATCCCAAGGCCCTAATCAACACCCATAATCTAATTGAAAATGATCCTCAGCTGGCACCTAGATACCTTGCTTCCTAAGAGGAAGCAATATATTTAGGCTGCTAGGAGATGATAGTATACATGTTTGCTTAAGGAGATGGAACACACTACCGCACAGCTTGAACATCAGAGAATATCACTCCCCTCGAAGGTTGAGAGAGGCACTCAATAGGACACCTATGTATAAGCAATCAATTCAAAGGTTGAAGGTCAATTGGATAGGCCTAAAACTCAGTCCACCACTACTCCTAGGGATGCTAGAAGAGAGAAAAGAAGAAGAGGAAAATAGGCAGTGGGAAGAAGTAGAATGGAAAGTAGGCTTCTACGAACAAGAAGAAGAGACCACAACATAGGCATGGGATGTTAGAGAGGCTACCATATCCATGAAGGACATGGACAATTACTAAGTTGCTCAGAGGATGAGCAACACTTTCAGTAGGGGGGTGATGATGAGCCTCATCATTGGGTAATTATATGGGCCTTAATTCACCTCCTAGCTTAGTCAAACCAACTATTCTCACAACTTATTGCATACTTTTGATTATATTTTCTTTATGAGATGAGTTAGAGTTGGATATTTTCCTTTGTGGTCTAATGTGGATTTAATGCAAGATTAAAGGATAAAAGCAAGGAATTTTGGCAAATATCTTGGTCAAAACTTGAATGGGACAAGGTAGAGGAATTATAGGAGGTAAATCCTCCTCATTTAATACCCATGCATTCCAATATTCCTCCATCATCTCAGAGTGAAAACAACCACATCATGAGGACTAGAAGGTAGTCGAGCAAGTGTTGATTTAGCAATTTTGCTCAGAATAACTATTTAAATGGCTTTCTGGTGTGAGTTAGCATTACATGTTGTTTTCTTCATTAGTGTAGGAGGGTAGCTCTCTTAGAATAGAATTTCTCTTCTTCCATCAAAGAATCAAGCTTCTTCTGATTCTATAGAAGTCTATCTTGGAACCCCTAGGATCTTTTGCCAGATGAATAGTGACAACAGGTAGGACCTTCACTTTTACTTGTGCATATAGCACTGTCACCTCCAAGTTTGTATGAACCCCGGGTTGATAAGTAAAGTTCGTAGCCCAGGAGTTGCAACATCCTTACTACAATACTAGCGCTCATCAGTGAGAATCCATAGATGATCTTTGGTGGAAAGGGTGGTGAGTAGGCTATCATAGAATCAATGAAGGAAAAAAATAAACTGGTGAAGAAGTCATGTAGGTACGCCATATCCAACATCTGTGACCCTACTGTGAAGGTATCCACATAGATCCTCGCAAGGAAGGCAATGAGGAAGTGTTGCACCGATGAGGTTCGGACACCTATTGTCATGCTTGCATAGCAGTGCATGAAAGGAGTTCAGCTCAACTGGTTGGACCACCTTCGTGGAGAGTTCTTGGTGAACTTCCGCAAAGAACAAGAGCTCAGAAAGACATTCACTACGAGTGGCTCTTGTTTTTGATTGTGCTAGTAGCATGGGAGGTACCAGAGGATAGCTAGTTCCCTTCGACCACACCAGACCTCCATGAAGCAGTGAAGTACACTTTGTTGTGGGCGACCAAGGACACACAACAAGTCTAAGATAACAAGATATTCTGGATATTGATGGAGATGAACATCAAGATGGCCATCAATCCCAATCTGTGATTGTGGTACACGGTGTACGCCAACTTGTAGGGCTATGCCGAGTTCAAAGTAGATTTCCATCGAGTATCAATCAGGGCGTGGAAGGACCCTACGCAGAAGTGGTACGACTTGCTGTATCTGGCCATAGATGATGCCATTGATGCAGTGCTTGATCAATGGTCATTGGAGTGGTGCACCATGGACTTGGTGGTCATTGGGAGTAAGTCCACCGTGCAGTAGAAGAAGGAAGAGGCCAAGATGAAGATGGCATAGCTGGTTGAGAAAAGGAAAAAGGAGGCCATTGATAAGGCCCAGGTGGAGTAGGTAGGAAAGTGGACAAGTGGAATAGAGCGTGGCTTTAACAAAGGTGTGTGGTCACCTTCGCCTGAGAGAGAAGAGGAAGAAACAGAACAGAATGGCATGGACCTCAAGAGACGTCCACCTGAATTAAGCACCCAAGAGAGTTGGAGAAGGGAGGGTCCAGGACAAAGTCAAAGGTGACCAAGACTTCGCTGGACCCTATCACATTGACAAAGGGTGATTTACATCATCTCAGTGACATAGTCAGGGATGTCAACACAAAGGCCCTACAACAATTTGAACAACAACAATAGATCATCCTAGGGGCTATACGGATCGGGTTGTAGAATTTGCAGACCCGCACATCACAGGCTGGTACGGTGTCTACCAGCTTGGCTATCTACACTTTAGAGGCTGCCGATATGCTACGCACGTAGGCTTCTAGTGCGATAGTGCTATCGTATGGAGCACTAGCGATGGAAAATCAGGTTGACAGGCCCACTGTCATCGCCTTGAACGAAGTCGAGCTAAACCTAGCTGCGCTTTCACATGAAGCATTCCACCTCTTGCAGGATGGCGTGATCGTAGAACTGAGGGCATGAGAGCAAAGCGCCCTCCAGGTGATTAGCGAACAACGGATCAACCACGAACATATGACCCTACAGAGAAATGCTTCCATCACCATGTTGGAAATAATACTGAGAGGGGGGGTGAATCAGTATTATCAAATCAATATAAATTTTTCATTTCCATTATCAGATTCATATACGCTACTTCAGTTAAGGAAACCCACGTTTATATGCAACTATGTTTAATGCAACTAGCGTATATCCAGCAAACTTATGATTCAGTTAGTTGATATTTAATGAGTGCATCATAACATTATTAACCATATAAACAGTAAATAGGTGCAATAAAACAGAACAGATCATCACACATAAGAAGCACACATGAACACCATGATATAAGGTGGAAACCCAATGTGGGTGAAAACCACCTACTGCAATTGTCTCTATCTTCCTTTTAATAAGAAACTTCTTTTTACAATTTTGTATTGGCGCAGACTCATACCAGTACGCAGGCACCCACTTGCAGAAGGCTACAACCTTCTCTCGTTTTGTTGTTGCTACTGGAAGGTAGCTACAACCCCCTAGCTCTTGTACTAGCCAATATGTTTACTAGTACATAGGTGCTAGCCTACAAAAGGCTACAACCTTCTCTTTTCTTCCACGGACCATGTTTCATAAATTTTCAAACTAGATCCATTAATACAAAATAATCACCACTACAATACAACCATTAACTCTGAATCACCCAACAACTGAATCACTGAACCCCTGTCATTAAAACACAGTCAGCAGAACACAGAGCAGAGCCTAGAACTCTGCAACAACCACTAGAACCAACAACAACTTCAAATATCAAAGCTCATAATGTATACGCTACTTGGTTGTGTCGAACCTATGTGTATATGCTCTTTCACCAAAAGCGAACCCGCGTACAGATCTGAAAAAATTACTTATACCTTTACTGCAATTTTCAACTTCAGATATACCCAGAACATAAGATATAAGGATAAGACATGCGTTAGTATTTAGATATGAACTATTCACGATCATACCATATAATGATAATGCATTTTGGTCTTCATGATCCCGGTCCATCAACCTTCATCAACCGCATAGGTTCTTCCTTGGTTCAGATCAAGCAAATCATCACAAACCCATAACCAGCATGCTAGATCTCACACTTCATTAGATATTCATCACTTACACACCTGCCCCATTTGGCCTAATGATCTTCTTCTCCTTTTATATTCTTAGGCCTTACTCAACACCATGGTCCAAAACCACTTAGAATCAATACCTTGGAACAAACACCTGGGGTCAACACTTCAGACAAGATAACTTGGACCAATGCCATGGCTCAAAATACCAAGGACCAAATACCATGGACCAAAACCAAGCTTTCCAACATGTACGCGCTTTTCTTTGTGTGGAAGTGCGTGTATACGTATACGTGCCATTTGGTCTGCGAACCCATGTGTATATGCGGCTTAGTCAAGGGGAACCTGCGTATACCTCTTTTCTCTTCATTCTGTGAGCCTGAACTATGATCTGTCATCTGAGTGAGTTGCCATCAAGTACAACATCTATATCATACGTGTGTCATAATGCCAACAATCCCCCCCTTGGGAATTTATGGCAACAATCACACGAAGTCACTCTCCCCCTTTGACATCAAGGACAAAGGGAAGACCAAGATATTCTCTCCCTTTGATATACATTATGCTGTCCATACTCCCCTTGAGTACATGTTGAAATATCTACATGCTGAGATGTACCAATCTGTCCATGCTCCCCCTGAGCACATGAAGAGTCTGCAAAAATATTTTTCAAAAGAATAACATGACTCTACAACTCAACTAAGTGAGTATGACCTTCCTATCACCAATGACTCATACATACATCAATCTCCCAACCACATGGGGATACACCATGTTGACTCATCCACCCAACCAAGTGGGGATATACCAAATGTTTATACATGACTGAAATAGACATTATTACATCAACCTTCCCATGACCTTTACATCAAATGATATACATGACTTTTTCTAAACAAGACCATGATAGTCATCAACAACTGTCATATGATCTGCACCATAAGCATCTCTCATCAGTATTAGCAACCTATAACTTGCAATATCATTCTCTTGACCAACCAACAGTAAGTAGAAAGATGTATCATTTAGCCTCATAAGCATTATCACCAAAACCTTCTAACCATAATGCCGACAATTCAAAACATATGCTCCCCCTGAACCTGTGCCAATCAACACATACCATGACCAAACTATATCATACTTCTCTTCCTGAGTCCGTCCTACTGCTTTTTCTTCAGAACACCATGTACGTGACTATGCAACCTCCAAATCGCATATATACATGACTTCTCTTTATAATATCTACGTATGCAAAATGGAATACTGAATTTTTTCACTTTCAACTTACTCTAGGTCTGTTATGTCTACTAATTGAGTTATGCCACATTCTTCTAACAATAATTATGTCTTCTTCAATACCTAGGATTGGGATGATGTATGCCCCTTTTTCTTTGGTGTCTGAATTTTTCTCCTGCATTCCTTTGCTATATGTCCAAGCTTGTTACATGCATAACATATTACATGTTTCATATTCCTTTTATTGCAATCAATAGCTTTGTGACCAAACATATTCCAAGCAAAACAATATCCCTTAAAGTACCTGGAACTTGATGATGTTTCTTGGACCATTCTACTTCTACATCTAGCTGCAACATGTCCAATATTGTGACATTCATAACATTCAACATTATTCATCGGAGGAAATAACCGTCTATCACTTCCACAGTTAGGAGCAAAAGATCTTCTTTGAAGAGTTTCTTTCCTTGGTTGTTGATGTGGTTGACCTCTTATCTCCTTGTTGAGCATTTCAAGTTTTGCATTAGAGTTCCTTGCCTCACCCTGTGAGCTAGATTAACCTTCCAAATTCATAAAAAACCAAGACCAGTTTTGATAGCAAGCAACCTTTGACTACTATGAATATCATCCAAAATCTTAGTACTATCTTGAAATCGTAACAGTTTATCCTTTTCTTCTAATTTACCTTTCAAGATATTTACCTCAACCTGTTGTTGTTCTTCCTTCTCCAGATATTTTTTCCTTATGTTTTCTTCAACTTTTCTTCCTTTTTCCACTTGTTGTCTTAATTCGAGCACTTCACGTTCATGTTCTTCAAGAGCTTCTTCATTCTGCTTCTTTGTTTCTTCAAGATCTTCTTTTAGAGAGAGGATCTTGGATTCAAGTCTCTGGATAGTTATACTCTTATCATTTATTTCATCTTTTAATGATGTCACTACATCCTGCAACTGCTCCCTTACTCTAGCTACTCCCTCCAGCTGAAATTTCAATTCCTCCTTTTCTACGTCATCATTTTCATATGCCATGAGAAGTTTAATTTCTTGATTATCTTCATCATTATTTGACAAGCCATTACTATCATCATGAGTATAGTAACTCTGATTACCTTCTTCAAATTTCTTTCCTTTGTTATGAGGGCATCTAGCAGCATAATGACCAACACTTCCACAAGAAAAACATTTGAAAGGAAGCTTACCTTTGAACCTTCCAGAATGTCGTTGAAGTCTCTTGACAAAATTTACCTCATATTCATCTTCTGAAACGTATCCTAATTCATTGAGTTTTTCTTTTTCCTTTGTGGATGCTTAAAATGCGGCTTCTCTCATGTCTAATGGTACTCCTTGTCTCATCTCAAAAGTAGTTAGGATTCTGTGAAGCTGTGTCATAGTGATATTCTACAAATCCTGTTTTTCTTCCATGGCAGACACTTTGGGTTCAAAGTTATCAGATAAGGATCTCAAAACTTTCTCAACTAAGACACCTTGCTTACTTTCTTCACCCAAATTCTTCATACAATTGACATCCTCATCCATACATAGGAAGTAACTAGCTATTCTTTCATTTCTATGCATCTTAAGAGTTTCATACTGAATTCTGAGAGTTTGAAGCTTAGCACGTTTTACTTGAGAGTCTCCTTCATAGCTCAAAATTATTTTTTCCCATATTTCTTTGGCTGTTTTGAGCTGCATGATCTTGACAAAATCTGATTAGGACAGACTTCCCAATAACACAGTAACAGCTTTGGCATTGGTTTCATATTGCTTTCTGCCTGCCGTATCTGTAGGAATTGCTGATGGAAATGTATATCCTCCTTCTACAATCTCCTGGACATCTGTTCCTTTAGACTGAAGATATGTTGTGGTTCTTACCTTCCAAGAGAGGAAGTTTCTCCCATCAAAGATTGGTGGTCTGATGGATCCTTCTTTTTCATGGTTACTCGTGATGATGGATCTCCCATCAAGCAATCAAGCTTCTTCTAAAGGACCTGCTCTGATACCAATTGTTGGAAATAATACTAAGGGGGGGGGAGGGGGTGAATCAGTATTATCAAATCAATATAACCTTTTCATTTCCATTATCAGATTCATATACTCTACTTCAATTAAGACAACCCGCGTATATACGCAACTGTGTTTATTACAACTAACGTATATCCAACAAACTTATGATTCAGTTAGTTGATCTTTAATGAGTGCATCATAACATTATTAACCATATAAAAAGTAAATAGGTGCGGTAAAACATAATAGATCACACATAAGAAGCACACATGAACACCATGATATAAGGTGGAAACCCAATGTGGGTGAAAATCACCCATTGCAATCGTATCTATCTTCCTTTTAATAAGAAACTTATTTTTACAATTTTGTACTGGTGCAGACTCATACCAGTACGCAGGCACCCACCTACAGAAGGCTACAACCTTCTCTCATTTTCCAGCTGCTACTGGAAGGGAGCTACAACCCCCTAGCTCTTGTACTAGCCAATATGTTTACTAGTACGTAGGCGCTGGCCTACAGAAGGCTATGACCTTCTCTTTTCTTCCACGGACCACGTTCCATAAATTTTCAGACTAAATCCATTAATATGAGATAATCACCACTGCAATACAACCATCAAATTTGAATCACACAACAACTGAATCACTGAACCCCTGTCATTAAAACACAGTCACCAGAGCACAGAGTAGATCCCAGAACTCTACAACAGCCACTAGAACCAACAACAACTTCAAATATCAAATCTCATAATGTATACGCTACTTGGCTGTGTTGAACCTGCATGTATATGCTCTTTCACCAAAGGGAACCCACATACAGATCTGAAAATAGTTACTTATACCTTCACTGCCATTTTCAACTTCAAATATACCCAGAACATAAGATATAAGGATAAGACATGCATCAGTATTCAGATCTGAACTATTCACGATCATACCATATAATGATAATGCATTTTAGTCTTCATGATCTCGGTCCATCAACCTTCATCAACCGCATAGGTGCTTCCTTGGTTCAGATCAAGAAAAACATCACAAACCCATAACCAGCATGCTAGATCTCACACTTCATCAGATATTCATCACTTGCACACTTGCCCCCTTTGGCCTAATGATCTTCTTATCCTTTTATAGTCTTAGGCCTTACTCAATACCATGGTCAAAAACCTCTTAGAATCAATACCTTGGACCAAATACCTGGAGTCAACACTTTGGACAAGATACCTTGGACCAATACCATGGGTCAAAATACCAAGGACCAAATACCACAGACCAAAACCAAGCTTTCCAACACGTACATGCTTTTCCTTGCATGGGAGCGCGTGTATACGCATATGCGCCTTTTGGTCTGTGAAACTACGTGTATATGCGGCTTTGTCAAGGGGAACCTGCATATACCTCTTTTTTCTTCATTCTGTGAGCCTGAACTGTGATCTCTCATCTAAGTGAGTTTCCATCAAGGACAACACCTATATCATACCTATATCATAATGCCAACACACCATTGAGACCAAGGTGACCAATCAGAGCAAAATGATTATGTATATTGTTGAGGAAGCATGCCAAATGGTACTAGAGTTGGCGATTGTAGAGGAGGATCCAGTTGAGGTACACATCCGCAAGTTGGCCATAGGGGTGTACAACACTCTGATTAAGATGGCGTGGGTTTAGTTGGAGTTGAACCTACAAATCACGGAGTTACAGTTGAGGGCCCACCCTTCAACTCTGCGGGAAGTGAAGGAACATCGGGCAGCTAATATCTCGGAGGTAGTAGTGGCAGTGGATAGTGTAGTAGCAGACTACATGCAGTTGTTTGAGCATTCCTTTGAGGTCTTGACAAGCTTGTAGGAGGACCCAAATACACAAAGGCTAGAGACGGAAGTGTGTGAGCTACAAAAATACTACGATGAGGTTAAGGGCACAACGTGAACCGTCGTGTTGACACAGAGGCTAGCCAAGTTGCAGGAGGCCAAGAAGCTCAAGGAACAAGTGAACGCAACACTACACAAGGAAGCAGTGCTGAAGGTGAGACTTAAGTTGTGGCTGAAGGAAGCTTACGTAGTCATAGGAAATATTGAAGGAAAGCTTGCGACTCTGCAAGCGATGCAACAAAATCTTGAGGCTGACAGCATCAGAGCAGTGACCAAGCAGATAGTGGAAGATGCGAAGCAAGTGGCAACTCAGTGCATGGCCGATGTAGCAGTCATATGGGTCGAGCTGGACGGGCTTCATGTAAAGACCTCCATGCCTACCAAGTGACTCGAGGGCGAGTCATGATGTTTGTGTTGGGGGTTTGTTGGGAGCGGGATCTCCCAAGGACAGTTTTGGGGCTAAAAGCCCATGCTTGAGTCAAATTTTTTAACAAAATTGTAAATACTTCACATTTTGTGGTCATGGAGTGCGAAGGTCTCATGTGTCATAAAGGGTATTATGTCATTAGTTTTGTAAAGTAAAGTTGGCTACAAGAGATCTGCCCATGGTCCGCGGACCATGGGATTGCATAAAAAGAGCTAAGCTCTAAGTAGTTTTAGAGACACAATCTAAACAAGTCATAGCTCTGAAGTAAGAAGTCTAAGTCTTGGGTTGTAGCGTAGGTAGAAGCTCTGCAACTGAGTGCACAGAGGCCTAGGGTAGAAGTCCACAGCTGAGTGCGTGGGCCCCTGTAGCTGTGTGCACAGGGCGAACAGAGTTTGTAACCACTTGGATGATATTAATAAAGAAAGATATTCTGCAATTTCTGTGTCTTTCTTTTGTTGAGGCATCTTGATATGTTACGTATGAATTTCCTTTATTATGCTTATATGATGCGCGAATGAATACAATTACATAGGATAACTGAACGTGATCAAGGATATCTGTTTACGTGATGTTAACTTTAATTATCTAATAAGATAAGTAAGACACTTAGATAATTTGGGAATCTGCATGGTACACCGTCATAGCAGCGTGAAAGTACCTGAATAGCAGGTTAGGGTTGAACGAAGGTCGATTGTGCCCTTTCATAGAGGTAGTGAATGATGGAATAGAGGGCTCATCTCATAAGCCCTAGAGTGAAGCGACCTACACAAAGGCAGGGATAGAGGGAATCAAATGACATCACAACCATCTCAGGGCGTAGAAACTTGGTTCCAGCATCCCCCGATACTACTTCAGGTGAGGCTTTGGTCCATGCTCTGTAGGTTGATGCTGAAAGGGCTACTAGTGTAGGGATTTGTTTTCCTAAATAATGTTGAACCTGGGTCAGGCCTCCTCAAGCCAACTCATTGAAAAGAAAGAAACAGAAACAAACTTGAATTTTCACTTGTGAAAGTGATTCGCTCATCGAGTTAAGAGAAATGCAACACTATGTGGATGTTCAGTTCCCCTACTTCCTCTGTTCAACAACCAAACATGATCACACCACACACTTTTGATAAGAATGAAAAGGAGTTGAGCGATATTGAATGAAGGAAACCATGCAATCTAACCTACCAAGGTGGCTGGAGCAGACTTGATGGAAATAATCATGATTTGAACTTGAATGAACAAAGTGTAGCACTTGGCAAAAGCGCGGCATCATCTTCTTGACTGTTGTATTGTTGTTGATTTTATGAAGAGTCTTGATTTGACAAGTAAATTGACTCAATACACCTACAATTTTGTGCCCATGATGACAAAGCGTGGAAGCACAATCTTTCTCATGATTACTTGATGTAACATGACTCGTAGACCTAGCTATCGTGACCTCTTGGGATATAAAAGACAATTTTGTGACTCTTGACACACTTTGACATATTTAAAATGAATATTGAAAAATTTTATTCCAATATATGACCTAAATCTTGATCTTCCACAAGATCATAGTCACACCTTTATACTTTTGAAAAAGTTTGAAAGACAAATTATTTATGACTACTATGACTATAGGATACTAACAGGGGTGTTGGGGTCAGTCACCATGATCTTTTGGTTTGGTTTTTTGGCTTCACCTAATTCCTAGTGGCCATCATCATCACAACTATGTTCTCTTAACTCGCTTCCTCTAGATTCCTTTCCTTTGTTGGAACCCTCACCTCCTCTCAACCCTTTTCTGTAACTCTAGGTTGGCCAACACTTCCTCTATTTGCTTCAACTCTTCTCATCTCCTTCTCGTCTCCCTCTTATTTGTCTCCATCCATTCCTCAAATATACGATCCCTTCTTGTTGCACTAAGATCTCTATCACTCCATATTTCTTATGCTTCCATCACAAATCTTTCCTATATTCCACAATAGGTCATCTTCTCCCCCAAGATCCTCCCCCCAATCCAAAGGTTTTAAGCTACCATGTTAGTTGGAGAGAATAGTAACAACCATTATTCCACCAATAGGACTTTAATCCACAAAGGGATTTCCTTCAACAATTTTCCTATCAACCCAAACTTGAAATGTGCTTCTTCTTGCGACAAAGGTTGATGGTTTTCTGCAGTAAATTCAATAATATACCCTTCCAGTGTATTTTTCACCCAAAAAATCAACAACGCCAGTAACTTATTGATCTAGATGGTGCAAAGAAATAAGATTTGATGAAGTTTAGTTTTGATAGATTTGACAAGAACTCTGATCTCTTAAAGACTTCTGCAACTATCGCAACCATTGATATAGTTTCTAGGAATTTGAACCAAAATATATTGTACTAATCACTAGGAGGTTAAGAGAAAAATATCTCTTTGTGAAGCTAGTTAGGATTCTTATGTCATAGCTCTACTTGTTGATGAACGATAGTGTCACACCTTTCCTCCCACCATGTCTGAATACTTCTCTTTAAGATCCTAGTCACTATTATCAGAAAAACCCCAGTTAAATTTCATGTCCTAGAAATTGAACCATTTGTTGGGGAAAAATAATACAAAGACCAGGGTTCAGCTTCAAGGGCCAACAAAGAGATTTTGTTATAGTCTATCTTACATTGGAATTTTCAATATTCCGCAATGGAAGAAGATCTCACCCAAAGTGTTGTCAACATTTAAGTAATATTTTGGGGTTTGTTAAAGAGAGTGGGTTTATTTACCATTTAAATAAGTTATCAATTAGTACGATACAATTATCAATTACACATGAGCATAATCATAAGTTTAAAGAAAAATTTAAACCTAAATAGAAATCATGGCATTACACTAGAGATACCCTTGCAAACAATCTCATTTCATCGATATCAGGCCAAACCACATATTGCAACTTCAGATATTTTTAGACTCAATCAAGCTTGAAGCATCAAAACTTATTAGAGCCACATTACAAAAGGAAATAATCATAACAAGAATATAATTTCTAACTGCATGTTGGTTTTCTCCTCCATCTTCTCTCTTTTCTCTTTGTTCATGTTTATTTATATATGTTCCAACTTCCATAGCTCGTCTTGCAGCTTCTTTTATAGATTTGGCTATTGACATCATCAATCAACTCACTCCATTAATACTGTCAAGCTTAACTCTCACGCTTTGATGGAAATAATCTAACTATGTTTTGGGAAAAACAATTTAAATCCCACTCACTTGAAGATGTCGACCCTATTTTCACCCTCGCTTGATAATTTCCAACAACTTTGTCCTCTTCTAGTTATCACTTTCTTCTTTTTGCCACTGATTTCCAATCAAAATTTATAAATAAAAAATGAAGGACCCAACACTTCATAATGAATTTGAAGAAGTCATTTATGAGCACTAGGCAAAAGGTTTCAAAATAAAAGGTAAAGAAAACATGGTTTGTGGGTTGAAGAATAACCTTTATCTATTGAAATAGGCATCATGCTATTGGTAAAAAAATTGATTCATTTATGTTGGAACATGGTTTTAAAAGACTAAAGTCTAACATTATGACTATGTTAAGGGGCATGGATAAAAAAGTACATTATATTATTAATACATGTGACTGAAAGGTTTGTTATCATATATGATAATAATATGGTTAACAAGCTGAAAAAGGACTTGGGTAGCCAACTTGCAAAGATTGATTTGGGTCCAACACAAAAAAATTTGGGGACGAACACCATACATGAAAAAATGAATTTAATAATGTGAATTTCACAAGAAATATATATTGAGAACGTGATTGATAAGTTCAATATGAGGGATGCTAAAGTCATTAGTACAACTTTTGTATCATACCTCAAACTAAGTGTTGATTTCTTATGTTGGGATGACAAGGAGAATGAGGAAATTAGCAAAATTCATTATGATTGAACATTTGATAGATTGATGTATTTCATGGTATGTACTCGACCATATATTGCGCATCTAGTGGGAGTAGTAAGTAGGTTCTGTACAAATCCAAACAAACAATGTGTGCAACTAGTAAAGTGGGTTTTGACATAGGAAATTAGTCATTGTTCTTTATGTACTTTTGGTAAAATAATTATCTTGTCCTTGAAGTTTATAAGGATGCAGCTATGTCTAAAGATATGGACTTTAGAAATTCTACCACAACTTTTTTTATATACATTTGAAATAGTGTCTTCGATGTCTGGACTATGGAAAGTAGTAGTAGCCCTCTCCACAATAGATGTAGAATACATAGTTTCAACAGAAGTTTGTGAAGAGATGTTGTGGATGCAAAAATTCCTAGGAGAGTTGGGGATAATGGTGAAAATAGGAACAAGAAATGCTAAAAATAGAAATTATGTAAATAGAATTGCTATAAAGAGCATTTCAGGTACCAATGTTGGAAATAGCAACAAGGAATGATAAAATAGAAATGCTAAAAATAACATTGCTATAAATATCATTTCGGGATAGATTCCAATTTTAGTTAGTCCCTAAACTAAAATTGAGAATTAAAATTCCAAATTGATCTTAGCTGCTGTTTGAAAAATAATTAATTAATTCATCTTCAGTTAATTAGTTGGAGAAAATCAAACATGAAGTCTATGTGAAGACATGCAATAGTTTTCCCTTTGATTGAGGAATTTATCCCTTAATTAAGGAGATCAGGATGAGTTGTACTTTGAGTTGTAATTAGTTAGCTCAGTTAACTAAGTTAAGTCCAGTTAGATTAGTTCCAACAATCTGTGGAGTTGATTGTGAGTTCAGTTAGTTAATGCATGCATGCATGTAACTAGTGTACTTTAGATAACTGAATATTCTTTCATAAATAACTCATGAATGTCAGTTCAGTCAGAGACCCAGTTGAGATCAAAGGAAGGGACAATGTACTATTAGTTGGAGGATTTTTCATATATAGGAAACTCATCCATGCAGAAGGAATTATCTCCTTCAGGATTGCGCAGTTATTTCAGAGGTCAATGTTGTGTGTGAGGTGAGAATCACATAGGTTGCAGCTGGAGGACCCAGGAGAAGCTGTGCAAGGAAATAGGAGGCTTGGAGGACTGAAGGAAGGCACAAGTGTTGTCTATTCTCTCTGAGCAATATTGTTTGATTGCAAAGAGAGCAGGATAGCTTGAGAGCTGAATCTTTTTGTAACTCGAAGATATTTCCACTTGTATGATAATACAGAGATTGGGGTTTTAGGCTGAGGCTTTCCCCGGGTTATTTCTTTTGTGTTATGTGTGATTGATTTCTCATTCTAAGTTATATGTGTTCTCATTGATCTTGCTCAATTCGATTAAGCTTCCGCAAAGTTTGTTGTAGAAGTAGATCTTGTATTTTTCTTTATTCTATTGCATAATCTATTGATCTACAATGGTAATTTCTACATGGTATCATACCAAAGGTGACCAAAGCTATGAACAGTATACGAAGAAGAGAAATCGAAGTAAAAGATAAAAAATAAAAATTGAGCTGCGAGTTTTCATAGCAGATATGAAATTTTTTACGCAAAATTTTCAGAAAAAAAAATAGCAGATCTAGATTTCCTGTGAAAAGATATCCAAATTCAAAAAAAAAATCGACTGAATCAGAGTTCGGATGAGGGAGATATCGCTGATTTAAAATCAACTCTTTTTCTAGAAAATTTCGTGATGGCGGGAAATATGAAACATATTGGTGTGCTAGCCAAGAACCTATATTCTCTTGAGGTTCAAGATTCATGCAAAGCCTTGAGGAGTAAGGAAAATGTTATATACTTGGTGGTTGAGAGGGAGAGTAAATTACCTCTCAACATGCAGCACCAGAAGAAGTCTCAGACAATTATGGAGGTGCCACAATTGGTGAAGCAACTTCAGGAGGTTGTGGAGTAGCCACAACTAGAGAAACCAATAGGAGACCAAGTGGAGGCATCCACTCATGCAGAGACCTCCATTAGGGGGAATTTTTGAGCCAAATGGGTGGAGGTATCACATGCATCCATACCTCCAGGTGGGAGGTGGGGCGATGTGAAGTGATGGTCCCAAGAAGGCTGAAATAGGGGTAGGATCCTTGAGGTACCTAGCCTATTAGATTAGACCTTGCTATGGGAGCCTCAACGAGGAGTATCAGGACTAGCTAACTGGATCGAAATAGATGCCGATGGAGTGGTAGAGAGAGCTACAGTCTAGGAGTCCCAAGACAGCGCAAAGCTAGTAGGCTACAGCAATGCGAGGGGCACAAGAGTGTTGCAGTAGTGAAGGATGGCACATAGAGGTGTGTGTTATAGGCATATTTGGGCACTACAGCTCTAATCACATATTTCCACAAGCCAAGGGCTTCTAAGCCCCTAAAAGTGTTGTTTCATACCCTAAAGAAACAAGGTCAGTTGATTACATCATCTCCCATAAGTTCTCCCTGAAAAACTACTTAGAACAGGGCAAAATTGGGCCATACAGACTGCTCCATGCATAGGGTGTGATGCATCTCACCTATTACACACGGGGGTGTGATGCATACTGGAAAGCCCTTCTGTAGGGTGTGATGAGTGAGAATAGACAAATGGCAGAAGCAGTTTGCTAGGTGTAAACTCAAAGAATCTTCTAGAAACTGCTCATATGACACTTGCCTCTCTGAATTCGCCTAGGGATGAGTAAGAGATCATGAAATCTCCAAGTGGAACCAAGAACTATCAGTGAAATGACACTAATCAAAATCCCAGAAGCTGACTCACTCTCCTGCAAACATCTATATATGGATCCCTCATCCTAGAGATCTAGAGGCTGGAATTTTGTAATTTACAAGTAAGTGTTGTTGGTTTCTCTTTGAAGACACTGTTGGGTGATCTTGCTTTGTATGAGGTGAAGAGGGCTTTCATGCTGGGAGGATGATGCTGGATCAGACAACTTGGTTGTAATCCTCTCTTCTACTACTTCTATCAATAAAGCTATTTGAGTTTTCCTCCATATGCTTGTATATCTCTGAATCTTATATTTGTATATGCATTTATATGGTTAATGTACATCTGATCCTACATTGTTTATGGTTATAGATCTCTATGCTTTGATGGTATTTTTTTTGCCTTGAATCTACAGGTGTTCTTTGAAGCAGGACAAGTGAGAAAGGAATGACAAAAGCTCTATCAAGGGAGAGAGGAAATGAGCAAGGAGACTAGTGAAAGACTAAGGTTGGTACTCTCTGCTTCTCTCTCATCTATCTCTCATAGAGGAAAGCACAAGTAACTTTAGTTTGTTTGTTTCTAAGATAGCTACCCATCTTAGTGGGACTAGTAGCTCTGAATGGATACTATTTTTATCGATAACAAAATGGTGAATCCACTGGGGAGAAAATAGTTTGTTTGTTTTGTTACTGTTGTTTGCTTTATAAACCATAGATGGAGCCTGAAGTTAAGCCAGCTAGCCTTCGAACTGCTTTTGCTATGCAACTGCAAAGTAGATGAACGCTACTTTAGTCAATCTCTAGGTTGGTTTATGAATTGAACATCTAACTTGTAAACATCCTAAGTGCCCTGGTGGTAGCTCAAATAACCTCATTAGATTAGCCCCTATACTTTGTGTTTACTGACAAACATTAGCTCAACCTAAATCCCTGAACTTAGCCACAAACTGTGAGTGAAAACCAAGCTCAGTCTCGTCCATGGACCATCGCACTATCTCTTCTTGGAAATCTAGATGCATCACACCTCCCGTGTGTTGCAGGTGAGATGCATCCCTATTTCCCTATGTTACAGGTGAGATGATTGAATAAGACTATTTCTACCTCTAGATTTTGGTTTTTTCTTCATTGTCCTCAACTTAATTCAATGGTTTTACTGTCTATGATCAGTATATCACTATTGAAACCATCTTCCTTTGCATTATTTTTAGCCTCCATCAGAAGGAATTGTGAATGTTTTTTATGTATTTTTCATCATTTATAGTTCTCCTTTGCAAATAGTAGCTTAATCGAACTGTCGTCTTTTGATTTGAAAGTGTCGTTTTCAGTCGAGAAAAAGAGTGTTGCAAATAATTCCTCTTTTAGATATTCGATTACACTTTTGCTCTCATATTTGATTTGAATTAATAGTATTTCAAGTGTCGAAAGCAATTTTAAATTTGAAATCGCAAAGTGTCATATTAGCTTTCCTTTCGTTTTTTGAAAAGAAAATTGTTAGTACTATCGCTTTGAAAGAAGATAGTTTAGATCTATACTTAGTTTTCTTTTGTCATTCTCACATTAAGGAAACTAAAAAACAATACATGCATGTGCATTTGCATTTAGACTGCATGCTAAAATTGATTTAGGAAAAGTGCATCTAGTGTGTGCTCTCTACTCTATGTTGAAAGAATTTCATTTCTCTTTCCTTAGTAGCTAGAATTTTCATTGCAAAACGAAAGTAAATGCCTATTTATCATCTTAGATTGCATATTTAGGAATTATACATCTACATCATGTGGTGAACCTTAAACGGAAACTTCTTAAGAAAGATCAACTGTAAAATAAACCTAAATGAACATAAAAATGCTTTGGAACCTAACGCACAACATTTAGAAGTCTAGACTAGAGACATATTCTGATGTCGTAAAGCCTGGTAACTATCGCTTTCATCGTAGGTTGGGTGATTCCTCCTCTTTGAGATGACAAGTGCCAGTACAGACTTGTGCTCCCATGTACCGTTGAGTATATATTGGGAGACCACAATAGGCTACATCCTTTATCCTAAGGAAGCCTTGTCTTCCGCCCTATCAATCATAATGCACTGAACACAGCATTAAGGAAGATTGATTGCCATACCGTAAAAAGTATTCTGTAGTTTTGTGATTGGTTTGGTAATCCCTCTATCTAGATTTCTAGAGTAGTGACTTTCGTTCCTTTTCAGACTCCCTAAAAGAAAAGGTCCATCTGAGCACTTGTCACTTCAGGCTCATTAAAAATTGAAGGTGACTAGAGTCATCTTTAGCTTTTCTCGACTCTTAAAAATTGAAAAAGCAAGTTGTGTTAAAGCGTCATAAAATTTATTTTAATCAGAATAACATCACTATTCCCTCGTTGGTCTTAGGTTGAGAAAATGGAGTCTAGCAATCAAGGATTTCCCCTTGGGGGGAATCCTAGTCCTTTCTCCTCTTGGGGAAATGTTGGTGCTCTACACATGGCTACATTGTCCCTTCTAGGACTCACAATTGGCCTACAAGTATGGCTTTTCTCGACCTCTATCGTTTAAAACACCGCAATTCCTCAGTGATCAAATCAGAAACCAGATGATCCTGAAGTCACTCCCACACCTTCTACTTCGTTTGTTTCTCCCTCTCCTTCTTCCTCTTCACTTGGTGAAGCTAGTAACGCTAAAAACCAAGTAACTGAGAAGAAGAAGAAAGGGAAGGAGAAGAAGAAGAAGAATCTGAAGACGAAAGGGGGAAACCATGCATCATCTAGCAAAAATCCACACACTACACCTTCCAAACCTAAATCTCCATGTGTCATTTGAAAAGGAGACCATTATCATTGAGATTGTCCCTGCATCCCACAGATCTTGAGGGACCGGTCTCCACGCTTGCGCAATCCGGTGTCTTCAACCTTTGACGATCATGTTGAGAGCACATCTTCAACTAGTGAGAGTGAAGTCAATGGAAAAAAAAGGAAGATCTAAATTTCCTTTTAGAATGTGTGAAGGCGATCATGCCCTCCACCATTGTCCTTTCCTGGACGAAGCTAAAAGAGTCTTGGATAACCATCCTGCCTCACCGCGGTGACTTCCTCCTAGATACAAGAAACTCTTCCCGAGTCCATCGCTAATTAAAAATCTGACTGACACACCGTTGTTGTCGGTCAAAGCACTTATCATTGAAGATAGACCCTCTGAGTCCACAGCGGACCAAAGTCAACAGGTCGAGATGGCAGTCGACCCAATCTTGTCTTCAGAGGGTCCACCTTCAAATGATACTATCACCAAAGAGAATGAGAACAACACCATTCAAATTATTTTCATAAACACAGAATCTGATGAACATGGGGGCGATCTACCCGTTCCTTTACCGCAGGAAGGAAGTTCATCATAGATTTATCTGGATGTTTATTCGGTCCCTCCTCCAAGCAATCTAGTCATTTCCTTCGATTGGAATCTACTAGGCAGACCCCGCCTACCATCTAATGTACCATTCTGTATCATAGTACAAGCTTACAGAATGATCATGGTTGGTACTATCATAGATGAAGGGGCTTCTGTGAGTATCCTTTCCTCAATTACTTGGAAAGTGCTTGGTTCACCATCACTTTTGCCTGAGATTCAAAATCTGATAGGCTTCAACAAAGGAACTAGTCGATCGTTAGGGATCCTTCAAAATTTTCCTATAACTTTGAGAAGGAAAACCATTCATCTAAATGTGACGGTAGTCCAAGTACCTATAGATTACAATCTACTCCTTGGGTGTGATTACATTTATAGCATGGGAGCTATCCTTTCCTCACTCTTTCAAGTGATGTGTTTTCCGCATAAAGGCAGAATGGTCAAGCTCGTAGACTAGCTTTCATTCCCTGGTTCAAACACAACTACTAGTCAAATGCCATCCCTAAATGGTATTTTTACACAAGGAATGTCTCATCAACCTCCAGTCCGTCCACCTAATGAGTGCAAGTGATTCAGTGATTGTGACTGAAACCTAGGAGGCATGCGCCCTGGTCTGCTTCAGCATGAAATCCCCAGATATAAGGTAGGTTTCCACATAGGAATATGACTAGTTTGATACCCCTGTCCGTTTAGGAAAATGGATTTGGACGGGAAAAGGATTCCCTCGTCAAAGGTTATGTGATTGGCACTAACAATAGTCACCTTTGTCCATTTCGATGGACATCGCCAAGGAAGTGTTTTGTCTGCGACGTGGATGGAACAATCTTGCTAATGCAAGAACTTCTGTATGGTAATCTAGAAAATCTATTTATACCTGGGGGCATGCGAAAGGCTTCGAAGCGAAGTTTTGAATGGGGCAAGCTCCCTATAAAATGAACCTATCAATGAGACATCCTTAGTATACAACTAGAACGAGCAGTTTTACGCAAAGTTCAAGCTCGTTAAAAAATAAACCTAGCAACGATCAGTTTTACGTGAAGTTCTAGCTCGTTAAAAAATAAACCTATCGATGAGCACATGTTCCCCCAGAGTTCAAGCTCATTAAAAAATCAACCCACCTTTAGTAAATAACCATTGCGATCGCATGTTTATCAGCTTTTGAACATTGGTCGTGTTCTTACCATCACCTCCACTTTTTTTTAGCTGATCATATGCCTCCATTTGATTGTTTACCCTTTTGAGGAACAGCTGCAATGAGTGATTATGTTAGCCACCTTCTTTACACTGTCATGATTGAAAAGTTCCAAACCTTACCTGGAACCAGCTACTATCCAAAAACATCACTCGTTCCTCAAAAAATGAGTCTCCTTTAAGCTCTTTTCATCGTACTCGTAAAATATGAAAATATTTCCGAGCAATTGTTCTCTCCAGCTCGTTAAAGTGATCAGAAGTTCCATCCCTCCTCTAGATTTTAATCTTTTTGGACCTGAGGGATTATTACACAAAAATATCGAGCACTTGTCTTGTTCAGCTCATTAAAACAATCGAAAAGTCTTCCCTTTCATATTGTTTTATACTTTTTCGGACTTAACGGATTATATTACGAAAAAGGACTACTAGAGTTGCCTTTACGTCTCTTTTTAGACTCTCTAAAATTGAAAAGGACCAAGTTATCTTTGTCTTTAAACTCATTAAAACAACAACGAAAAACTTTTCCATGCAGACAAGAGCGAGTTTCACTGTCGCTAGTCTCATTAAAACATAGCGACAGGTTTGCCCTAAGGGAAAATTATAGAACAAGCATATGTTATCCTCCTCAAGCTTGACAAAAATAAAGAGGTATTGGTCAGCAATTACTGGGGAAAAAGGGAAGAAAACTTGAATAGATTCATTAGTAGCAAGTCGCTCTTGAACATGACACTTTCACTCTGTCACCATGATTGAGTCGGGTTTGGTTATTCCATTCATCGGTCATATCACCATTGGTTCGTCGTACCATCTATTTTGGGGTTAACACTACGAATCCATTTCAGTGTCACTGATATGTTTAAGAGAAGTAGCTCAGAGAATTCATGAACCTAGCTAATGCCTCATCCACTACAATACCTTCACTCTCCATTTTTCATGACCGCCACCTTGAACCTTGTATCGTCAGATCGTTTTCACCTCCACAAAATCATTTGCTCTGTTTTGTGTCGTAGATGTGGGATTCATTAAGGCCCTCCTACAATGGGTCACTTCTTGTCGACATCAGCTCATTATCCAAGAAGTTGACTTAGGAACAACCCTTTCAGTACTTTGAAGCTTGAATGCGTCAATGGCAAGTTTCTCACTTCCGGCGACAGGTTTACATCAATGGCCTTCGACCAAAATATTTTGTGTGGTGTTCAACATCAACTCATGTATTCACACCACGTGAATTGTACTGCAATACCTTGAGGGTCATCATAATTATCGGTGATTCCTCTCGCGCCTGTTAACAGCTTACATCATTGGCTGTTAATCAGGCGATGTCTTTCCATGTTCGACATCAGAACATCTTTTTACATGGATCGACTTTTACTTCGGGTGAAGATTGAACGAGTTTGAAGACCTCAAATCTAGTTTCATCCATCTAGGTTGCGATATATTCAGGAAAATAAAGACATCAAATGTACAGCACAGCTGCATAGATAATCATCCAAACCAAAGGATGATGGCTCTACTAGAATCATCATTCTGCCACGTAGACGATTGTCTGTCTTATGTACATGAAAATGAATTTATAACGCTGAGCATGGGAATGCCCGCCTCAGCTAGATCATGAAAATATTATGAAGATAATGTATTTTATTGTATCTTATTACAGGTCACCTTCCAGTTCGAAAAACCTTGGATCCTCATTATAAAGCATTTCACCCGACATCAAAAGATTTTTGACCTCATGCTTTAGGGGGCAACCGTTATAGATATATTTGGGCACTGCAACCCCAATCACATATGTCCATAAACCAAGGGCTTCTAAGCCCCTAAAAGTTTTGTTTCATACCCTAAAGAAACAAGGTCAGCTGATTACATCATCTCCCAGAAGTTCTCCCTGAAAAGCTACTCAGAACTGGTCAAAACTTGACCATATAGACTGCTCCATGCATAGGGTGCGATGCATCTCACCTATTAACACAGGGGGTGTGATGCACACTGGAAAGCCCTTCTGTAGGGTGTGATGAGCGAGAGCAGACAAATGGCAAAAGCAGTTTGCTAGGTGGAAACTCAAAGAATCTCCTAGAAACTGCTCATATGACACTCGCCTCTCTGAATTAGCCTAGGGATGAGTAAGAGATCATGAAATCTCCAAGTGGAACCAAGAACTATCAGTGGAATGACACTAATCAAAATCCCAAAAGCTGACTCACTCTCCTACAAACATATATATATGGATCCCTCATCCTAGAGATCCAGAGGCTGGAATTTTGTAATTTGCAAGGAAGTGTTGTTGGTTTCTCTTTGAAGACACTGTTGGGTGATGTTGCTTTGTATGAGGTGAAGAGGGATTTCATGCTGGGAGGATGATGCTGGATCAGATAGCTTGGTTGTAATCCTCTCCTCTACTACTTCTATCAATAAAGCTATTTATCCTCCATATGCTTGTATATCTCTGAATCTTGTATTTGTATATGCATTTATATGGTTAATGTACATCTGATCCTAAATTGTTTATGGTTATAGATCTCTATGCCTTGGTGGTATTTTTCTGCCTTGACTCTACAGGTGTTCTTTGAAATGAGACAAGTGAGAAATGAGTGGCAAAAGCTCTATCAAGGGAGAGAGGAAACGAGCAAGGAGACTAGCAAAAGACTGAGGTCGGTACTCTCTACTTCTCTCTCATCTATCTCTCATAAAGGAAAGCACAAGTAACTTTAGTTTGTTTGTTTCTAAGATAGCTACCTGTCTTAGTGGGACTAGCAGCTCTAAATGGACACTAGTTTTCCCGATAACAGTGTGCAATGGTGTGAGATGTAGGGAGTTGTTGCAGTAGCGTAGAGGTCAGAGAGGGAGTACTTGTTAGCGGTAAAGGGAGCTTCAGCATCAAAGGGTGCTTCTAGCCCAACAGAGAGGTCAGTTGGGAGATCAATTACTTACTTCTGAGTAACTGAGTTGCAGTGTAGCAGTGGGCAGCATAATGCAACATGATGAGATGAGGTGTAATGCAGATGTTGTGCCGAGAGACAGGACCAGCAGCAGCACGGATGCAGCAGGAGGAATCAATGTGATTGATGCAGTCAAAGATCAATGTGACAGAGGCTAGAGCAGTCAGATACTGAAGAGCACAGAGGTGTAGAGTTTTCAGTTGACAGAGGCAATAGTAGTCAGAGACTTTGATGATAGATGTATCATTCTGATTCAGGTTGTATATTTTTTGTTTTTGGAGTTGCTGGAGCAACAACACTTGAGAGAAGTGTTGCATGTAGAACATTCCAAAGGTTTAGGATCGAGTTCGAGTTGAATGCCTTTCTTGCTGGGAGGGAGTGTTGAAAATAACAACAAGAAATGCTAAAAATAGAAATTCTATAAATAGCATTTCGGGATAGATTCCAATTTTAGTTAGTCCCTGAACTAGAATTGAGAATTAAAATTCGAATTTGATCTTATCAGCTGTTTGAAAAATAATTAATTAATTCATCTTGTGTTAATTAGTTGGATAAAATAAAACATGAAGTCTATGTGAAGACATGTTAGGGTCCAACCCTAACCCCCTTATTTATGTAATAGGGTCTAGTCATAGTTATAGTTAGTTAAAGATTCAATAAAGCCCATATTAATAATTGTAAGTGGTTGACCCGCATTTAAAGAAGGGACCATAGTTAGTTGCAAATGGACCATGGTATTAGATAGATGGTATTAGTAAGAACCATGGCAATGGCCCACGGTATTGCATGTATGAATCCTATATAAAGGATAGAGACTCCCCTTAAGGAGCGTCGTGTCTTATTTTGTAATTGAGCCCAGCTCTATTGGAGGTTGGCCCCTCGAAGAGGCAAGTGAATATTTCTTTCCTTTATGAATAATAAAATACATGTTTTTATTTCTTATTGTTATATTTTCTGGGTATATTTCTTCGCGTATTTGGTATTTTGGTATCTTCTCATAGGTCAAGACCATAACAAGTGGTATCAGAGCACTTTCCAGGGCCAGTGGGATCTCCATTTTTAGCAGAATTTTTTTTTGGCTAGAGATGTGTTCCAGCATCTTTAAACCATGGGATCTGTCATTGAGCGCATAGTCCTGCGGATTTGGGGACGTATGCATGCAGGAAATACAAGAGGTGGTCACGCTTGTTGTACTCCCTTGTAACCCTTGTGGGTACCCCTTCAAGTAGTAGCGCATTAGACAGAACCATGCACGTACTGTCTTCCAAGTACCCTCTAGGTATATCAGAAGCCCCCTAGGCTCTCTTGAAACCTCGCCATAGATAAACCGTTGATCATCTTGTTGCTAAGGGTGCGATTGATCCTCCTTGGTTAGTGCCCTGGAAGATTGGGCTGAGTACTACTGTCGGACCCTTATGTATATTTTGATCTGTAGCACCTAACACTCCTTGAGACCATAGTTCCCTTGTCTCTCTCTAGATCACGCATCATCTTTGCCAGATCAGATCTAGTAGGTTAAGTTCTGTCACAGCCGCAACAATCAGTTCTGCCATTCAGATCTATTAGATCCACCATTCAGATCTATCAGATCCACTAATCAGATCTATCAGATCTTCCATTTAGATCCAGCAGTTTGGGTTCTGTAGCAGTCACAACAATCAGATCTTACATTCAGATCTAGCAGTAGGGGTTCGATCATTGCCACATTCATACTCATACTCTGCAATTGAGGGTTTCGCCAACAAATCTGAATATTTGTGTGGCTCCTATACCTAGGCATGATTCTTGCAGGACATTGGGTAGAATTAACTTTTTTGGGAATTGGCTACTGTAGTATTCCTAAGTGAGGAGTCAAACACCTTTCAGAGTAGACAAAAAAAAAATGTTTGAGACCCTCCCAAGATGCTTATAGGAGACTTATCCCATAAGAATCAGGTCGACAAGCTGAGCAAGGTGGTACCATTCACTTCTCAACATCAAAATTTTGGGTGGTCCCACATTCTTTTTCATAGTAACGACAAGTGCACTGGATCTGTGCATGGTACAAAACAGAGCTCAAGATATGGCCAATGAGAAGATAGACACCCTTGAACAAAATTTGGAGGCATTAACGAAACATATCTAGACCTTAAATGATATAATCACAAAGGGCAAGTCAATGGAACAATTAGAGGCATATGATTTTAATGAAAACCTTAAGGGCAAGTCTAGCCATTCTCTTCACTTCTATGGAAACCACCAACAGTCCCAGCCTTGACCACCCAAGCTAGACATGTATAAATTTGATGGCTCTCATCCTGCTATATGGATAGCACAAATGGAGCAATATTTCACATTGAATCACATCAGAGATGATGTGACTAACCTAAGCGTGGGAAGCCTGTACTTGGACCAAGAAAGATGGCAATGGTGGTAGTGGCATCAACGCTGCTATGTAAGGCTAATGACTTGGCAGATATTCTCAAAATCCCTTTTTGATTGCTTTGACCATGAATCTAACTTTTTGGGTCATCTTACTAAGCTCCGATAGATAGGCACAGTGTAAGAAATATATTAAAGCCTTTGAAGCATTAACCTTCTACACAGGAGTTCTAGAAGATGAATTCTACTTGGAATGTTTTGTTAATGGTCTCAAAGATGCCATACAAGCCCACATCCGAATGCAACACCCAGTCTCATGGTTGGCAGCTTGCAAGATAGCTTGTGAAGTAGAATGCACATTAGCAGCCTAGTCAACTCATCCAAATTTCATAGACAAGGGACACCCCACCCAGTTTCTGAGCACTACCCAAACACTTAAGGTTCAAAAGGTGTCACCAGTGGAAATGGAAAGAAAAAGGAAAGCAAGGATTGTGTTACTACTGTGACGAGAAATACTCCCCGGGGCATAAATGCAAGGAATGTAAATTCTTTCAAATTGATGCTACCGATCACAATTCATCTGAGGAAACCCCACCATTTGAGGGACCAAAGGAGGAAGATGAGGACAACCAGCTAGGCAATGAGCTCCTAGCTACACCTGAAGAACCAGTTATCTCGCTTCATGTTTTTGCAGGACTTTCTTCTCCCCAAACTCTCAAAATCAGAGGTTTTATTAAGCATCACCCTGTAGTAGTCTTGATTGATAGTGGCCGTACGCATAAATTTATCCATCAAAGAGTCGCTGAAGCAGAGCATTGTTTTGTTAGAGTAATTTCTAATTTCCAAGTCCAGATTGCTGATGGGGGGACAATGAAATGTGAAGGCCGCTGTGAAAATGTCAAACTTCAAATGGGGGATTATCACCTAAAGGCCCACATGTTTGCCATCAACATGGGTGGGTGTGACATTGTCTTGGGTGCTAAATGGCTCTGCACACTCGGCCCAATCAAAATGGATTTCCAAGAGTTATATATGAGATTTAAGCAGAATAACCACACACATACCCTCCGCGGACTCCAAGCAGGTTCTCCTTCTATCATCAGCTTGCATAGGATGGAAAAATTGTTAAAAAAGGGCCACCATGGAGTTATAACTCAATTTAATGCCATCTAGGCCTTCAAACCCACTTCTCTTCATATTCATCTTGAGATGCAACAGGTCTTAAAAAACCATCTGCAGGTCTTTGAGAAGCCTCATGAGCTTCCTCCCTTGAGAGGGGAACATGATCATAGCATTACTTTGGTCCCAGGGGCATAACCACCAAATGTGCGCGCATATAGATATCCTTTCACCTAAAAGAATGAAATTGGAAAGATCATCAAGGAACTCCTAGAAGCCAGTGTCATTCATCCTAGCATTAGTCCTTATTCATCTCCTGTGGTCATGGTGCTTAAGAAAGATGGGGAATGGCGTATGTGTCTAGACTTTAGGGCCCTCAAAAAGCTGACGGTCAAAGATAAATTTCCCATCCCAGTTGTTGATGATTTGTTGGATGAACTAAATGGGGCTCAATTCTTTACTAAGCTTGACCTTCACTCGAGCTATCACCAAATTCGCATGAAAGAATTAGACATTCCAAAGACTGCTTTTCTAAACTCATGAAGGCCATTATGAATTCCTGGTCATGCCATTTGGTCTCTGTAATTCCCCATCCACTTTTCAGAGACTCATGAATCACCTGCTCAAACCATATCTCAGAATATTTGTCCCTGTTTTCTTTGATGACATCCTCATCTACAACCTCACTTAGGAAAAACATCTTCAGCATGTAGATCTGCTCTTGCAATTGCTCCGGAAGCATCAATTATTTGTCAAATTGTCCAAGTTCTCTTTTGTCATGGAAGAAGTTGAGTATTTGGGCCACATTGTGCGGTGTGAAGGTGTCAGGGTGGATCCAAAAAAGATACAGGCAATGTAGGATTGGCCTCAACCAAAGACCTTGAAGAGCTTGAGAGGATTTTTGGGTCTCACCAGCGACTATCACAAATTTTTCTGCAAGCATGGCCGCATTGCTAGACCCCTAATTCACCTTCTCAAGAAAAATTCCTTTGTCTAGATTGAGAAGTGCAATAGGAATTTATAGCGCTCAAACATGCCATGTGTTCCACTCCTGTATTGGCACTACCTGACTTCACCAAAATATTTTGTGATTGAATGTGATGCTTCATGTAAGGGTATTGGGGCTGTCCTAATGCAGGAAGTTCAACCCTTGGCCTTCACTAGCCAACAACTAAGTGGGACAAATCTAGGACAATCTACCTATGAGAAGGAGATGATGGCCATCTTACATGTAGTGGATACTTGGCGACCATACTTATTGGGGCGGCGTTTCCATGTCTGCACAGACCATCAAAGACTTAAATATTTTTTGGAGCAATGTCGATCCTCACCACGACAAAATAAATGGCTAGCCAAAATGTTGGGATATGATTATGAGATAATTTACAAGAAAGGGCATGAAAATGTCATAGAAGATGCTTTATCATGCCAATTTGAGGAGGAAAGCACCCTACTAGCAATCTCTCTTCCCATTCCAGAGTGGATTGAAGAGGCTCACAAGGAATGGTTTTCACATCCTTTGCTCTCCCAACTCATTAATAAATTGCAGGCAGATCCAAATTCCATAGCGGGCTACTCTTGGCAGGATGAGATTCTTCGCTACAAGGACAAAGTAGTGATATCACCAACATCCACCCTCAAAAGTCGCATTTTGGTAGAGTTTCACACATCACCCACTGCAAACCATTCAAGCTTTCAAAAGAATTATGCTCGCACTCTACATTCATTCTTTTGGACTGGCTTGAAAAAGGACATTCTTACTTTTGTAGCTGAGTGTGATGTGTGTCAATGCCACAAAGGAGAAACAGTCAAATCCCCAGGCACATTACGGTCATTACCCATCCCTACCTCAATCTGGATGGAGGTTTCTATGGATTTCATTACGGGTCTTCCAAAGTCAGGCAACAAGTCAGACATCATGGTGGTTGTAGACAGACTTTCTAAGCATGCTCATTTTTGCACACTACCTGATCAGAAGCTCAAGTCTAAGACAAGGAAAAGGCTCAAAAATGGAAAGTATTCAAAAACATTGCAACCTAAACAACCTGATAGATCTCGTCATCTTGATTCTGGCACCACAAACAGTTCAAAAAACCGATGCCATATGGAGGAGTTATCGCATTTTGAAAAAGTTCAGTAAATTGCAATTTTCAAGAATAATTTAATTTTTGGAAATATTTAAAAAAGAATATTTTGAGGAATATTCCTTGGAATATTCTTTGGAATATTCCTTTTGGGTGGACCAATCAGGAGTTGACACATGGCAGACCCAGAGGCGGCCACGTGGCCCTGGAATGGTGTTGTAAAATTTTGGTTGATCAAACCCGTGACCTTAGGCGAGCTAGCACAATGCATTACCAACTGTGCTCCATGGTGTTTCTTATCAGTCTATGGTTAACGGTTATATTTGTGTTGTAACAGTCGACAGTTTGGGGGTTAGGACTACCAATGGTCTTACCTGCTAGCAGTCTCGAAAGACTATTCACATGCTACCATTTGCCAATGTTAACCTCCAGGTTATTTAACCGCCAATGTTAACTCTGTTGCCATGTGACCATTACATAATTAATGGTAAAGGTTGCAGTTAGTGGGAGCGCTTAGCGTTTAATTAATTATGGATTAAGCTTAACTAATTAATGAAGTATTTTGCACACATTTAAATTAATGAAGATGGATACCTTGCACGAATTTTAAAGTACTTCCATTTTCAGATCACTACCCCACCCTTTTAGACCAGCTTTGGTGGCTAAATCCTTCATGGACTAGATCTTCAAATTGCAGGGCATGCCCACTTCCATTGTGTCTGATCATGATGCGATATTCACCAGTAACTTTTGGTAGGAACTCTTCAGGCTACAAGGTACCCAACTACAACTCAGTACTTCCTATCATCCCCAAACTTATGGTCAAACTGAAGCAATCAAAAAATGTCTGGAGACCTACCTCAGGTGTTTCACTTCAGAAAAGTGACATCTATGGGTACAGTGGTTACCTCTAGCTGAATGGTGGTATAATACTAACTATCATGCCACCACCAAAATGACTCCATATGAAGCAATTTATGGTCAACTCCCTCCTTCACATACTTCTTATATCCAGGGATGCTCGAAGGTACATGCAGTGGATCAACTCCTACAGAACCATGCAACCATGCTGGCCCACCTCAAAGAGAATCTCCATCAAGCTCAAAATCTCATGAAGCAATAGGCAGACCAACATCATTCAGAGCGTAAATTTCAAGAAGGGGATCAAGTATTCTTGACGCTACAACCATATAAGCAAACATCACTCAAAGACAAGGGTTGTCATAAATTATCTCCAAAATTCTACGGACCATATCAAATACTTCAGTGCATTGGAGAAGTAGCCTACAAGCTAGCCTTGCCACCCATTGCAAAAAGCCATTTGGTCTTCCATGTCTCATGCCTCAAGAAAGTGGTTGGGAACCATTATAGAATTCAAACTAGTCTACCAGAATTGGATGAAGAAGGTTCAATCTGGCTCCAACCTAAATAGGTTCTTGACACGCGAGAATGACACCTGCACGGCCCCATGATCAAGGAAGTCCTCGTCAAGTGGAAAGAGACCTCTTTAGCAGATGCGACCTGGGAACTAGCCACTATTCTTCAGTAGTCTCCGTAGCTTCAGCCTTGAGGACAGGGCTATTTTTATGGGGGAGGGCATGTTAGGGTCCAACTCTAACCCCCTTATTTATGTAACAGGATTGACTCATAGTTATATTTAGTTAAAGAGTCAATAAAGCCCATATTAATAATTGTAAGTAGTTGACCCGCATTTAAAGAAGGGACCACAGCTAGTTGCAAATGGGCCATGGTATTAGATAGATGGTATTAATAAGAACCATGGTACTAACCCACGGTATTACATGTATGAATCCTATATAAAGGATATAGACTTCCCTTAAGGAGCGTCATGTTTTATTTTGTAATTGAGCCCAGCTCTATTGGAGGTTTCCCCCTCAAAGAGGCAAGTGAACATTGGTTTCCTTTCTGAATAATAAAATACATGCTGTTTTTTCTTATTTTTATATGTTCTCGGTATATTTCTTCGCATATTTGGTATTCTAGTATCTTTTTGCAAGTCGAGAGCATAACAAGACATGCAACAATTTTCCCTTTGATTGAGGAAGTTATCGCTTAATTAAGGAGATTAGGATGAGTTGTACTTTGGGTTGTAATTAGTTAGCTCAGTTAACTGATTTTCCAGTTAGATTAGTTCCAACAGTTTGTGGAACTGATTGTGAGTTCAGATAGTTAATGCATGCATGCATGTAACTAGTGTACTTCAGATAACTGAATATTCTCTCATAAATAACTAATGCATGTCAGTTCAGTCAGAGACCTAGTTGAGATCAAAGGAAGGGACAATGTACTATCAGTTGTAGGATTTTGCCTATATAGGAAACTCATCCATGCAGAAGGAATTATCTCCTACAGGATTGTGCAGTTATTTCAGAGGCCAGTGTTGTGTGTGAGGTGAGAATCACACAGGTTGCAGCTGGAGGACGCAGGAGAAACTACGCAAGGAAATAGGAGGCTTGGAGGACTGAAGGATGGCACAGTTGTTGTCTATTCTATCTATGAGCAGTATTGTTTGATTGCAGAGAGAGCAGGATAAATTGAGAGTTGATTCTTTTTGTAACTCAAACATATTTCCACTTGTATGATAGTACAGAGATTGGGGTTTTAGGCTGATTCTTTCCCCAGGTTATTTCTTTTGTGTTATGTGTGACTGATTTCTCATTCTTAGTTATATGTGTTCTCATTGATCTTGCTCAATTCGATTAAGCTTCTGCAAAGTTTGTTGCAGAAGTAGATCTTGTATTTTTCTGTAGTCTATTGCATAATTTGTTGATCTACGGTGGGAATTTCTATAGATAAAAGAAGAAAAATATGTGTTGTATTGTGAGAGTAAAACCATCATTGATTTAGCAAAAAATATAACATTTCATTCAAAGGCCAAGTATATTGACCTTAAATACCATTAGATTCAACATGCAGTACACAAAGGGAATTTTAACTTGGAAAAGATCCATACATATTTTTTTTTTACTGATCTACCTTATTGGTATACTAATTTTCACAGTGAAATTCTTCCAAGAGGCAAGCAAGAATTGTGTTCAAGCTTGGTAGGCCTTGGTTGATTGGATTAGCAATCTTGAGCAAGGATTAATAAAAATAGTTCATCTACAGTTGCAATTTATTATCTGGGAACCTTCACTTAGCTTCAAGTGAAAAATGTTAATTGTAAAGAAAGTATCAAATTATCTCTAAAAACAATTGTAATTCTCAATTGATGAAGACTAAAGATTTACTTCCTCATAAAGTGATAATGGTAACTAAGATATTTTTTAATTCATTAAATGAAAAAAAAATTATACTGAAATTTCTCCCTCAGATTGTGTATGTTTTTGGGCTTTTATATATGTAAATTTTGTTGTATATATGTGGTCAGAGGTCAGTGTTGTGTGTGAGGTGAGAATCACATAGGTTGCAGCTGGAGGACCCAGGAGAAACTACACAAGGAAATAGGAGGCTTTGAGGACAGAAGGAAGGCACAGGTGTTGCCTATTTAGGGAAGCTAAGAGAGCCATCAGGGCCAAGAGGGAGTTGGAGCTGTGTTAGGCTATGCTTAACCATTTGAAGTGAACCAATAGTCATTTTCAGCTATTTTCGGCATTCTAGAGCTACTGGAACATGTTTTAGAGGCAGTAGAGGTGTTCTACAACCATTTTAGCTTCAGGGAAGTTTTTTGAGCCATAAGGGCCATTTGGGAAATGGAGTTGTTTTGAGTTGTACCTCTCTGTTTGAGGTGAACCAAAGATCATTTCCTGCTATTTTCAACCTTCTAAACCTATTGGAAGAGGTTTCAGATCTGTTTGAAGACTTTCAGAGCCCAAAAAGCTTCAGGAGAGTTTTCAGAGCCTGTAGGGCCATTTGGAGAAGGCACTGTATTGGGTAATCTTTCACTGTTTAGTGATTTTGGAAAGGCATTCTTAGCTTTTTCATGTCTTCTGAATCTATTTTTGCATTCAGATTTGCCTATTGAGGCACTTTTACACTTGTATTAGCATTTTGAAGCATTTTAATACAAGAGGACAAGCTCATTTTGGGAGGCTTGATCCAGCAGACGTAGCCCAGGAGGGGTGAACTGCTCATCAAACATCTGTGTCATTTTATGCTGAAGATATCTTGTTGAACAAATCTGATTTGATAAGTTAAACAGTAAAAATACATATTTGTGCCTGTTTGCACTTGCAATTAAAAACATTGTTTAACCTCCTGAAACATATTTGTTTCTTTTGAAACTTCTAGCATATGTTATACACACTCCATATTTTCTGATGGGACACTTAGAATAGCAAGATAATTGACCTCACACTTAAATTCATAACAGTTACCAAAAATCACCTTGTTTATTCCACAAGACAAGAAGTATTTTTCACACATTTAAATTAATGAAGATGGATACCTTGCACAAATTTTCAGGTACTTCCATTTTCAAATCACTACCCCACCCTTTTACACTAGCTTTATTGGCTCAATCTTTCATGGACCAGATTTTCAAATTGCATGGCATGCCCACTTCCATTGTGTCTTATCGTGACACGATCTTCACCAGTAACTTTTGGTAGGAACTCTTCAGGCTACAAGGTACCCAACTACAACTCAGTACTTCCTATCATCCCTAAACTAATGGTCAAACTAAAGCAGTCAAAAAATGTCGGGAGACCTACATTAGGTGTTTCACTTCAGAAAAGTGACATCTATGGGTACAGTGGTTACCTCTAGCCGAATGGCAGTATAATACTAACTATCATGCCACCACCAAAATGACTCCATATGAAGCAGTTTACAGTCAACTCCCTCCTTGACCTACTTCTTACATCGAGGGATGCTCGAAGGTACCAGCAGTGGATCAACTCCTACAGAACCATGCAACCATGCTAGCCCACCTCAAAGAGAATCTCCATCAATCTAAAAATCTCATGAAGCAATAGGCAAACTGACATCATTCAGAGCATAAATTTCAAGAAGGGGATTAGGTATTCTTGAGGCTGCAACCATATAAGCAGACATCACTCAAAGACAAGGGTTGCCAGAAATTATCTCCAAAATTCTACGGACCATATAAAATACTTCAGTGAATCATAGAAGTAGCCTACAAGCTAGCCTTGCCACCCACTGCAAAAATCCATCCGGTCTTCCATGTCTCATGCCTCAAAGAAAGTGGTTGGGAACCATTGCAGAATTCAAACTAGTCTACCAGAATTGGATGAAGAAGGTTCAATCTCGCTCCAACCTGAACAGGTTCTTGACATGAAATAATGGCACCTACATAGCCGCATGATCAAGGAAGTCCTTGCCAAGTGGAAAGGCACCTCTCTAGAAGATGCGACCTAGGAACCAACCACTATTATTCAGTAGTTTCCGTAGCTTCAGCCTTGAGGACAAGGCTATTTTTATGGGGGAGGGCATGTTAGGGTCCAACTCTAACCCCCTTATTTATGTAATAGGGTCGAGTCATAGTTATAGTTAGTTAAAGAGTCAATAAAGCCCATATTAATAATTGTAAGTGGTTGACCCACATTTAAAGAGGGGACCACAGTTAGTTGCAAATGGGCCATGGTATTAGATAGATGGTATTAATAAGAACCATGGTACTAACCCATGGTATTGCATGTATGAATTCTATATAAAGGATAGAAACTCCCCTTGAGGAGCGTTGTGTCTTATTTTGTAATTGAGCCCAAATCTATTGGAGGTTTCCCCCTCAAAGAGGAAAGTGAACATTGGTTTCCTTTATGAATAATAAAATACGTGCTAATTTTTCTTTTCTTTTATTGTGTTCTGGGTATATTTCTTCGCATATTTGGTATTCTAGTATCTTCTCGCAGGTCAAGAGCATAACAAGACATGCAATAGTTTTCCCTTTGATTGAGGAAGTTATCCTTTAACTAAGGAGATTAGGATGAGTTGTACTTTGAGTTGTAATTAGTTAGCTCAGTTAACTGAGTTTCCAGTTAGATTAGTTCCAACAGTTTGTGGAACTAATTGTGAGTTCAGATAGTTAATGCATGCATGCATGTAATTAGTGTACTTCAGATAACTGAATATTCTCTCATAAATAACTAAGGCATGTTAGTTCAATCAGAGACCCAGTTGAGATCAAAGGAAGGGACAATGTACTATCAGTTGGAGGATTTTTCCTATATAGGAAACTCATCCATGCAGAAGGAATTATCTCCAATAGGATTGCACATTTATTTCAGAGGTCAGTGTTGTGTATGAGGTGAGAATCACACAGGTTGCAACTGGAGGACCTAGGAGAAACTGCATAAGGAAATAGGAGGCTTGGAGGACTGAAGGAAGGCACGGGTGTTGCCTATTCTATCTATGAGGAATATTGTTTGATTGTAGAGAGAGTAGGATAGATTGAGAGTTGTTTCTTTTCGTAACTCGAACATATTTCCACTTGTATGATAGTACAGAGATTGGGGATTTAGGCTGAGGCTTTCCTCGGGTTATTTCTTTTGTGTTATGTGTGACTAATTTCTCATTCTCAGTTATATGTGTTCGCATTGACCTTGCTCAATTCGATTAAGCTTCGACAAAGCTTGTTGTTGAAGTATATCTTGTATTTTTCTTTAGTCTCTTGCATAATTTGTTGATCTACAGTGGGAATTTCTACAGATAAAAGAAGAAAAATATGTGTTGTATTGTGAGAGTAAAACCACCATTGATTTAGAAAAAAATCTAACATTTTGTTCAAAGGACAAGTATATTGACCTTAAATACCATTAGATTCAACATGCAGTACACAAAGGGAATTTTAACTTGGAAAAGATCCATACATATTTTTTTTTTTTACTGATCTACCTTACTGATATACTAATATGCACAGTGAAATTCTTCCAAGAGGCAAGCAAGAATTGTGTTCAAGCTTGTTAGGCCTTGGTTGATTGGATTAGCAAGCTAGAGCAAGGATTAACAGAAAATAGTTCATCTACAGTTGCAATTTGTTATCTGGGAACCTTCACTTAGCTTCAAGTGAAAAATGTTAATTGTAAAGAAAATATCAAATTCTCTCTAGAAACAATTGAAATTCTCAATTGATGAAGACTAAACATTACTTCCTCGTAAAGTGATAGTGGTAACTAAGATATTTTGTAATTCATTAAATGCAAAAACATTTATACTGAAAATTTTCCCTGAAATTGTGTATGTTTTTGGGCTTTTATATATGTAAATTTTGTTGTATATATGTGGTCATGAAAGAAAAGAATTGAAATCTAATATTCCTACCTCCTTTATTTTCCTATGTTCCTCTTCATGTAAGTATTGTAGCATTCTGATTGGTAATTCTTTGTTTAAAGCTACTCGAGATTTGTTACGAGTATATTAATGGCAGGCATTGCTTTCAAAATTTATATAAATAGTATAATCCATCTATGGTAGGATGCATAGTTAAGGATGTCTATTTTCTTTGAACTTAACTTGATTGGGGATTTGAAAATTATTTTGGAATCCAACTTAGATATTTCAAAAATATTTTAAAATTTAATAGAGTAAAATAAATTGTTTAAACTTCACTTTTGTCTGTCAAAATTTGAAATCCACTTACATAAAATGTGAATTTTGTCACAACCTTCATTGGGGTTTTATTATCTTTCCCTCTCTCTTTTTCACTCCAAAACAATGTTCTCCATTAATGTATGCTTCTTGTTTTAAATGCAAATGGAGATGACAATATTAGCAGAGAAGAAAGATTCATGTGATATCTTTGGAGGCCTTTACCATTTTTCTCCATTCAGTGCTATGAACGTTGGTCCATTTTTTTGTTAGGTTGCTAAGGGAGTGGGCCATCTCAATTTTACCTTAAAGAACACGTTGAACACATGTTCAACCTTATGAATCACACTATTCTTTAGTTATGTCAGTTAATTAACAACTTCAAATGCCAATTAGTAAAAAATTCCATTACTCTTAATCAAATTCATCATATCTTAGTCATTCGGTAAAACTATCAGAGCATAGATATGGATCTAGCTGAAGAATAATGGCACAAACTTGCAAGAATTGAAAAATAAAAATTGGAATAGAGAATGAATTCAAATTACACAATATTAATTTAATAATCAATACATAAAGAAATTAAGTTAATCTTAGTTTTACATGCACTAATTAAGGCTAATTAAAGCTAACTAAAGCTAAGTGTGTTTTATGTTTTGTTAATGTGCACATACACCACATGAAAGCACTATAGTTAACTAACTAAAGCCAAGTGCCCACCATATGTGAGCACTCAAGTTAACTAACTAAAGCCAAGTGAACATCACATGCAAGCACTAGTGTTCAACTTAAGCTAATTAAGGCTAACTAGGTGCATGTACACCAACACCCCCCTTAAGCATAACTTAGGTGAGTGTGATGCAAAATGAATGAGTCCCAAAACAAGGCCATTTTAGGTACCCATGTACAATGCATGAGAAGAGGAAATAGGGAAAACCCAATGGGAAGAACCCCCCCCCCCCCAAACAAAATACAATGATAAAAAAAAATGAGAAAAGATAACTGCTAGGCAGTTATGTCCTCCACCCCAAGATGATCACATAGAATTTGAAACTTCTTCTCAATGAAATTCTTGGTGAAGATAACTGAATTTTGCTCAGAATTGGGAAAATAATGAACATCGATGATCCCATCATGAATTAATTCTATAATGAAGTGCTTTTCGGATCTCGATATGCTTGGTCCATTGTCGCTGCACTAGATCTCTGCAAAACTTTAGTGTACTTTGATTATCACACCATATCACTTTCAGACGATGAACACTAATACTAAGCTCATAAAGGAAATGTTGTAGCCAAATGGACTGAATAGTGACAATGACTTCACCTCTGTACTCATCCCCTCCTGATGATAAAGCAATGGGTGCTTGCTTCTTGCTTGATGAACAAATTGGGCCAGATCCAAAAATAATTACATAACCAGAGGTGGACTTGCGATTAAGGTTGTCCCTAGCCCAATCTGAATCTTTTAGCCTAATGAGATCCAAAGAACAATTTGATGCATAATGAATCCCATAGGTGGATTTCCCCTGGACATATCAAAGGATGCACTTTGCAGCTTTCAAGTGTAACTCATGTGGCTCTGGCATGTATCTAGAAATTTCTTCTATGAAATATTAGAGATAAGGATGAGAGTGAGTGAGATACATAAGACTCTCAACAAGCTAATGGTACAATGTGAAATTAACCAATGGTGGGTCTTTGTCATTCTCAAGCCTTATCCTTGTCAATAAGAATGGCGTGGTTGCAGGCTTGCAGTCACTCATGTGAAATCGTCCCAAAATATCTATACCATACGTTGGTTGAGAAATGGTAATCCCATAACCATTTTGATTGATCGATAGTCCAATGAAAAAATTTAGCAATCCCATGTCCGACATAGAAAACCACTTATGCAATGCAGTTTTAATCTCATCAATGGCAGAAGTGGAACTACCTATTATCAAAATATCATCTATGTAGAGTACTACGATGAACAAGGAGTCAATTTTGTTCCACAAATAAACATTGGAATCAGATTTACAACATACAAAATTTCGAGATAAAAATAGGAATCCATATTTGTATACCATGCTCTAGGTACCTACTTGAGGCCATAAAGAGACTTCTTTAGTTTGCATACCTGAGATGAATTGTGCATGTATCCTTGTGGCTACTCCATATAGATTTCCTCCTCAAGATTTCCATGAGGAAAGGAATTCTTTACATCCATATGATGCACCTCCCATCCTCTTGCTACTGCATGGATAGAGCTACTGAAATGGAATCCATTTTTTCCACTGGAGAAAAATTCTCATCATAGTCAACACCATGTACCTACTGAAAACATTTTTCCATCGACCATGCCTTATATAGAATGCATTGGCCATATACTACTTTCTTGGTCCGATAAATGCACTTGCACCTAGAAATTTTATGATTGGAAGGTAGTGGGACCAAGTCCCAAGTCTAGTTCTCAATCAGATAGTTGTATTCCTCATCGATAGTTGCTTCTCATTCAGGATTCCTAGCTTATTTTGTATAAGTTTGTGGATTAGATGCATGCATCATATAAGCGTGCATTGGCATGCATAACTCCATAGATAGGAGTGTTTTTGGCTCTTCCTCAAATTGAGGTATAGTGGAAGGATCATCTAAGAGATCACTCATGTTGTCCCATTGTTTTGCTGAATGTAGTCAAGAATCTTATGAACTGCATGAGGAAGTATTATCTCAATGTTCGACAAATGGTGGTCCAACAAGTGTTGCAGGAAAAGGCTCATCTAGATCAGAATTATGGTTTGAAATATCATCTACATACTCATCAATCAGTGATGAGGGGAACATTTTAATAAGTTCATATGGTGGTGCATACAAAAAATTTTCTTCAAACTTTACACTCCTTTTGAAAAATAGCTCTTTAGTGTTGATATCAAGAAATATGTACCCTTTGACTTCATCATAATATCCAAAAAACATGCATGCCTTTCTTTGAGGTTCCAAAGCCCTTCTTCTATGTAGGAATGTGTGTCCATGCTCGAGATCTGAAAATGCAAAAATGACTCACTTTAGGTTGCATGCTAGCCTAAGCCTCAAAATGTGTTTTTCCAGCAACATATTTATGAGGAGATCTATTCTGGATGTATGATACAGAATTGATGTAGAAATTAGGTTGTAGATTTTCAAATTATTATGAATTTTTAATCAAAATCACAAGACACAGAACTACACTATTGCTTTGTGATCATTACTTCACAATTTAGAACAAAAATTTCAGACATGCAAGAAGGAATAATACACATGCAACAAGTATTTTTACCTGACTCGGGAAAGAAATCTTCTAAAAACCCCATTACCTTTTGCATTGATCAAATGAAGTGGAAAGGTACTATAATTTCTTTGCTAAACTGAGCTCACCCTGCAAGTGCAGAACCTATCTCTTTGATCACTAAAGGCCTCTGACCCAAACTTAGTAAATTTTTCCCTCAGCTTCAGCTCCTATTTCCGTGCACCATTCATTAAGGAATTAACCCCAGTTATTTAAGAAATTCCCTCAATTGAATTGTGAAATTCATTTTTTGATGATCATTTAACTGCATGCAACACCTATACACTCAAGACTAGCCTACAAATGATGTTACACTGCCTTGAAATCTCCACGTCAACTGGGTAATTCAAATTCTCTAAATGCACTAGCTATTTTGGGTTGATAGAACAATTAACTGGATGATCACTGAGTTTGAATGAAGTCCCACTACTTAACTAACCTTCCACTAGTTCCTCCAATAGTTGGAACTAGTTTAACTAAAAACAACCTAGGATAACTGACCTTGATTTCTACAAATTAGAAATCACACATGCAGAACTAAAATCTAACTCCTCCATCTCGAATTTTCTACGTAAACTAGGTGAAACAAGCCATGTCACACAAGCTAACATCATCCGAGTTGTCTATTGATGTGGAAATTCAAATTTTCTCAATTTAATCTAGGCAAAATCAAATTAAGAATTTCTTGCTGCATTTTTCAACACTCCCTCTCAGCAATAAAGGGATTATCAACCACCCCTATCCTACACCTATGTAAATTGAACTTCCCTCTTGACAAGACCTTTGTCAAAATATCAACATCTTGTTCCTTTGTCAGAATGTACTACAAGAACATTATTCGTCGTTGCACATAGTCCTGTAAATGGTAAGACCAGATATCTATATGCTTTGATCAATAGTGAAAAATAGGATTTCTAGAGTGCTTGATGCAAATATGATTATCAAAGTAGTTCACAGCTGGATCCATCATCTGACCAAATAATTCAACAAGTATTGTTCTCATCTAGATCACCTCACATGGTGTTTGACTTGCAACCATGAATATTTCTTCTACCGAGTTGAGTGCCACAAATATTTTCTTCCTACTGTACCAAGAAACCACCATGGACTTGTTAGAGCCTAGATTGACCTCAGGTTGAAGGAAGACAATCCTAGGATAACCACAAACCAAGTTTAACTTGGTAGCTAGCCCTACCAGGTCAGGAGAGAGCTCTCTCCTTGAAAATCTCAGTCAAGATGACTAAATTTGGTGAATATTTTAGGCTAGGTATAGTAGTTCAAGGGTTTTTGATTGATTTTGTTGGTTTTGTGCTGGATCAGATGGAGTTAGGCAATTTACGTTTGGGAAATTAAGTCAGAATGGAGGGTGTTCTATGGGGCAGGGTAAGTATAGGCTTTAGCACTTGAAATTTAGTGAGATGGGGTGTCTATGACAGGTGAGGAGCTGAGGAGGGCATGTGACAGTCATGAGTCCTTCTCAAACAACAGAAAACATAGAATATTGAATGGTTTCCCAAGGTAGAGCACTGTAAACAATGAATTCTACATATCTATCTTGATATCATTTAGTTAGAAGCAATGTAATAGATGATGGCATACATAAATAATGTGAAAAACTCATAACAAAAGAAGAAACTATGCAAAATCACCATACCACAAGTATCCCATAAAAATAGTTGCAACTCCTTTTAATTTCCTTGCCAAACTGCTTACAATGATATACAATAATGTTCAAAGCATCCAAGTGTATCCAACATTTGAAAATGAGAAAGAAAAGAAATAATATAGAAAAAAAGCACTCATCCTGACTATCAGGGGTCAAATCCATGAGAAGAGGGGTGGTTTCAACCATTTCCAAACAAGAACCAGGAATATAGGCAATCAAACAACTTGCCTCTATAAGTCGGGAAACTGATTCGTCTTCTCCAAAACCACCTCTAACTAATGAATCTACCCTCTGACACTAATTTACCATTACAATTACATACCATGTCATCAATTACATCAGTAAAAACAATCATGAGGAGAAAGAAATGAGTTTCTAGTCAAAACAGGCAAAAATTTGAATTTCTGGGCAAAATGGTCAAAAGCGCAACGCCACTTTCCACCTAGTTTTGGAGGCCTTCCCCTTTTCCAAATTGATCCCACAATAGCTCATTGGAAATATCTTCATGTCTAGTTTCTGGAACACCTAGAAATTTTGAATTTGGAGGTCATTTTCCCCCTCAAAGCTTGAATCTCCCAAGACTGATTCTATGTCTCCAAAAAGAGGTAGAGAGGTCATTTTTTGGTAGTTTTTGGACCTTTTGGTAACCCAGATTTGCTCCAAAATTGCTGAAAATTTCCAGGTAGCATGCTCTCATCATCTTGAATCATAGAAAATTTTAGGGGCGAATGTTCGCCCTTTGGCGAAATTAAGGGGTTTTAAATTTTTAGTGGGCGAATATTTTGTATCATAGTACATTTTTACAAATCACCTCAAATAGCCCACCTTATTTTAAGGGAGAGGGTGAAAAAGGTAAATTTAGCCCTTGAAATTAGGAGTTACAACCTTCCATTCTCACATTTTCAAGAATAGGTTTTATTTAAGTGAATCCCAAATACCATATTCATAAAAGAGGTATGGTAAATTAATAAAAATATAAACAAATGAGAGGTATGGTAAATAAATAAAACATTTTTTATATTTACTTCATAAGTCACCTTATATACATGCAAGGGTGTAAACAAATAAAAATATAAGTAAAGTGGAGGTATGGTAAATAAATAAAACGTCTTTTTATACTTACTCAAAAGGTATGGTAAATAAATAAAAATATAAAAAACTAGACGCATGGTAAATAAATAAAATCTTTTTTTATATTTAGTCCATAACCCTAGTTCTATTTATGAAGGTTCAAGAGAGAAGTTTTATTTAAGTGAATCCTATGGGCCAAATACCATATTTGTAAAAGAGGTATGGTAAATTAATAAAAATATAAATAAACGAGAGGTATGGTAAACAAATAAAACATTTTTTGATATTTACTCCATAAGTCACCTTATATTTAGAAACACTCAAAAAAAGCCTTATATTTAGGTGAAACCTATGGGCAAAATACTATGGAAAAATACCATGGAATAGATTGTTATTAATACCATGCAAAAAAGCATTATTAACCCTAATATTAGTATTAATAAAAATAAAAATGGCACATGGTATTGACCCATGGTATTCACCTGGAATGTAGCCTATTTAAATGGGGGATTTAAACCAGCATAGATCCATCTTTACTTTGGATCTACTAACCCCCGAGAGGTATCAAATATTGTGATATGCAAACTAGCATAGAGTGAAAAAATATTTGATCTGATCAAGAGTAAAAATGGATGTTGTAATTTAATGTGTGTTAAACATTTTAGTTTGGTTAAAATAAAAAATAAAATAAAAATCAACTATTAATTTTATTAATTTTTATAAATTACTAATAATAATTTTTAAGCTCCAGGTTTATGATAACCCATGTTATTGACCCATGGTAATACCATGGTATTCATGTGAGCATAGACTATTTAAAGGGGAAATTCTATCATCTTAGATCCATCTTAATTCTGGGTCTACCAAGTGCTCAGAGGGATAAATAGATTTCATCCCCCTAAGAGTGGTAGATGTGGAGTTAAGATGGATATAGGTTGGTTTTTATGATAATGAAATATTAAATAGACTTAGGAAATTATATTGTAAAAACATCTTAAGGTGAATGGTTAAAGCATAGACATTGGACAAGCATATTTGATACTTTTGTTTTAAACAGAAACAAATCCAGGGCTAAAAGGAATGGATTGATTGCACTAGTCATCCTTTTATAACTTTCCAACATATGCTGGAGTAAATAGATTGTAATTTGGGTAGTTTTTCTAATTGCAAATAGGAACATACTTGTGTATTGGAAGGGTGGTTACGAGGTCCCTAGAAGTGATGAATTTGAATTTTTCTTGGTTTTATATATAGTATTAGGTTTTTTTTCATGATTTCTGTGAATGGCACGGGTGAATTTTATCCTACACCCACTAGGTTATCGATATGTAATTTCGGTAATTTTGATTTCAAAAGATATTTTAAAGAAATGCAATGATTTCATTTGTGTATTCAATAAACACAAGATTTTATAATTGAGTAAAATATTCGCCATGCCTAGTGAGAGATTCACCAAAAAATTATATATACATATCATATTATTGATAAAATCGCCTTAAATTTTTCCTATATACCATGGAGATTTTCCCATTTATTATAAATGTAAATTTAGGGGGGGTTCTTAAAATTTTCCTTGTCTTGAATCCAAAAAATTTAACCATTCCTCCATCTGAGGCCTTGGGAAAAAGCGCAGCGTAGGTGGTGCTGTGCTTCTAGGCAAGATTTCGGTGTTTAAAATTACAAAATTTCAAAAATGCCAAAAATTTCCAAAAATTGCCCAAATTTAGCATGGGACACCACCATCAGCATCTTTGATGGGCTAGGGAGGCTTCAGCCAATAATCTCAACCTATCTTTCTCCTTTTTTCTTTCCAAAGCTTTCCTTAGCCCGGCCTTCAATTTCTTGATCCTTATGTTACATATCCTGTTTCGGGTCATATAATGATATGCCATGTGCAGGAGCATATTCTTGTCCCTGTTGGCCTTCTCAATGAGTTTGTCAAGGTGTATGTTCACCCTCTCAAGAAAAATTTCCTTATCATGTTCAATCTCTTGCTCAATAGGGGAAAATGTGACATGAGTCTCTTTAGCCTTTTGCCTTTTTGCTTTACCTCTTTGGTTCTTGGTCACCTGGCCTCTTTGCATCTTTGCCTTTAGTATTTCAAGCTCCATGAGAAATTGTTTGTCACTCAGCTATTTGTTTTCCTACTCCAAGTATTTGATGACAGTCTTGGCTCTCTCTAGGTTATCTGACAAAGCTTGTATTTGAGCTTCCCTCTCTTTTATGATGATGTCCTTGGAATTTTCTTCATCATGGGCCTCCAAGTCAATAAAATCATCTCCATGATGAGTATTGTGTTGTTGTGGCTCCTCATGCTCAGTCAGGTCAAAATCTCTTTCCTCCTCATCACCAAAATGTTCCTCTTGCACCTTTTCCTTGCCCTTGCTCAGCTGCTCAACCTATACCTATTTTTTTTATGTAGAAGGCAAAGCCCCTGCCGCACCTTGTGGAGATAACATTTTCCTATAGCCTGATGATGAAGGCAAGGCCCCTTCCACACCTTGTGGAGCAAGCACTTGCCTAGCAGCTGCAAAAAATATCCTTATGCCTCTTTGATATGTCAAATAGACTGGCACCTCAGTAGTTTTGGTTTCGTTGACCTCTTCCCTTATTTATCCATGGCTAGAAGGCCCACCTTCTTCATGATGCATTGGTGAAGGGATCTGTGGACCTTTGAAAATCTCATGAGCAATAAAAGTCTCCCAAGGAAAGTTAAGAAGATTGAGCTGGTGAAGAACAATGATTTTTATCAAAGAGTAATGATAAATATTGTTCAACTACTGAGGGTACTGTTTCCTCTGCACAATGTGTGTCATTTTCTCAATTTTTCTAAACATGAAGTAAGGAAGATTCAACATCTCTACTCTAGTGAAATGCGTGAGGAGTCTAATATGGTAGGCATTCAAGCGGGAGAACCTGCCTTCATAAGTGAAGTATTTGATAATAATCCTCATCAAAGAAACATACCTGTTTTCAAAAAACTTAAAGGGGAATAACCTTTTCACTTGATTTATGTATATAGCCTTGATATAGGGCTCATAGTAATTCTCATCAAGATCATGACTGTTGTACCATTTTTCACCCACATTGGGAATTCTAGTGGCCTCTGAAATGACAGCTGATGATAATGTGAAGGTTACTCCGGCAAGTGTAACCTCATTGTTATGTAAATGAGCAACAAACAGTTTGGCCAACTCACAGTGAAACTAAACCCTTTCCACCATTTCACAAAATTCAAAACATGCTTGATGCCTGAAGCAAGAAACTGCAAGTGGGCAAGCCTGTAATTCCCTCAAACTAATGGGCTCCTCTCTGATGATGCTTCCTCCTTTATGGGGCTTCCTCTGTTGTCTATGTCTGTCGATGGAGCTGTCACTAAGTGTTTCTTCTTCATAGTCATAATCATTGCCTCTTTCCATTGTTTTCCTTTGGATTTGAACAATATGGTTATATATGGACAATTGTGGATAATTGATGTGAAGGAATATAGTGGGCAAGATGTATGAATGATGTGGAGGAATGGAATGGGCAGAGTGTATGAATGAGGGGGTTTGGGAAAATGTGTGTTTGAATAGGGTTTAGGGATAATGTATGTAGGAGTGGGGTTTAGGGAAAGTGTGAGTGGAGTTTAGGGAAAAATAAAAAGCGGAAGGAGTAAGAAAACAATAGTAGAGTGAGGATTTTAATTCATGAGACAATTAGTAGGAAACTAGGGTTTTGCTTTTGAGAGTGAAAAATCACAAAAAATCTGATGAAGAAACCCTAAACCACAATGGAGTTTGATGTACTTACTTGTAAGAGAGGTAAACTAGGCAAATTTGAGGTGTTATTAGAGTTTTGAGGTGATTTGAGGCTCCTCTGGGCAAAGCGCAGTGCCACCTACAGGAGCGTTGTGCCGGCCTGAATGCGTAGTACCCGTGTATTTTTACACTGGGAAAATTCTACAGGAGCGCAACACCTAGCTGAAAGTGTAGTGCCAGTTCCAGGAGCGTAGCACCGACCAATTTCTCCAAAAAAACAAAGTGATTTTGCTCAATGACTCTTAGAAACCTAATTTTCTCCCCTCCTTGGTCTTCTAATTTGTTAAATGGCAATAATGGCATGAAAATAAGCAAGAATGAGTTTATATGTTAAACTCCCTTTTTATTTTTTGCCTTTGTAAAAAAGCCATTTTGTAATGTCTATTTGTCTTTAAAATGCTCTATTTTTTCTTTATGCTTGCTTTCTTGTTTTCTTTTGCTTGGAAAGTGAACTAATGCTCAAAATTACTTGATTTTTGCAGTGGTAGGTACTTGGCAGCATCAGAAGCTTTAGGAGGAGCTTGGGAACAAATATTACATATAGAAACAATAAAATTACATCATAAAAAGATTAAAAAAAAACAATAATACTTTGTTTTCACCTCAAAACAAGTTTTGAGGTGAGAACTACATTCAACTTCTCAATTGATAATTTATGATTTTAACAATGATTATTTAGTCTCATGTTATGCTTGTTGATCATTATTAGCATGACATGAAATAACTGACTTTGACCATGATAAAACCCTAAAACCTAAAGACACCAAACCCTAAGACCTAATAAGTAAACTGCAGAATAAATCATGAACGAGGACTAAAATATGAAGGAAGATCAGAAAGTACAAAGTATGAGGAGAAAAACTGGATGTAAACTCTACCATCAGTGAATCCATAACCTAATGGAATGTCTCAGCAATATGGGACTCCTACAATGAGATGAAAAAGAGCAAATTTTGATCACTGATGGCAGTGTGAAGACATTGACACTAACATTGGCTCCAATGGGGATGGTAGCTCCCTGGAGGTGCCAAGAATACTGTACACTTAGTAGCCTTATCCATTGGGCAACAGAGTCAACCTCTTCAAAAACTAAGAACTGAAAATCGACACCATGCAAACTGAAACCGACTCCTGACTCAAACTGTGACTAGACACTCAATTAAAACCAGCAAACCTTACACATATCACTTAAACTTTATAGCCTTCACCTCGGGCCCCAAGCTGAAATGACTGTGTACCTGGAAATCTTGCAACGAAAGGGAAAATGGTATATACAATGACCATATCATGATTTCATAAATCACCTCAGAAATAGTAGTGCTTCAAGATCCTACCGTTTACTGTCCCTCCTAAACAATCCTGACCATCCATCTCCTTGAGAAGAAAAGCATTATGTCCTCTGTATGCAGCAATATTATAGGGTTTTCTCCAAAATTTTTCAAACTTACCATGCTTGCCTTTGTCCTCATTCCAGGCATCCCACCACAACACTACATTCTCTAGCTGGAATTTGTCTGCTTTGGTTTTCCGATCATAGATTTTCTTGATCTTTTCCTGCAATCTGAAAGTATTTTGGAAAAATTCATCTCTTGTTTGCTACAGATGAATCATCTGATTGATTCTTCACTAAAAGTCATCCTCTTCACCCCCAACCTCCTGTAAAAATCTCATAACTAGAACTATAAGAGATGTTGGAGAAACCGTGTCAATGCAATAAACCAATTCAAATGGAGACATAGCTATGGATTTCTTCTGGCTCACTCTATCAACCCATAAGGCATTAACTAATGGATTTCTTCTGGCTCACTGTGTCAACCCACAAGGCATTAACTAACTTCCGGTGCAAACCTTTCTTGTTTTCTTCCAGCATCTTCTTGATGATGTTCACCAAAGACTTATTGGATGATTCAGCCAGACCATTTCCCTGCTGGTAATATGTTGTAGAATGACCCAGAGTAATGTTATACTTGCTAAAAAATTTGATCATCCTTTTCAATTTGAATTTGGTTACATTATCTGTGATGATTTTACTAGGACAACCAAAACGAGATAATATATTTGATTCTAGAATTTGAATTATTATCGTATATGTGGCTTGTCTGGTTGGAATTTCTTCAATCAACTTGGTAAAGTAATCGGTTGCTATTAGGATCCATTTGTTTTGTGTCAACGATGGTGGATGTATTTCCCCAATGAAATCGAGTCCCCACTGCTGAAATGGTGCATTGACTTCAACCGGTTTCAGAGGAAGAGGCAACAGTTTTCTCTTACCTTGAAAGATCTGACATTCATGATAGCTCATGACTGTTTTGTAAACATCTAAAAATAAAGTCGGCCAATAGTAACCTGCTCTCAACACTTTATTTGTCATTGTCTTCTAGAACAAGTGGCCACAACAATCACCTTTGTGAAAATCATACATCACCTGCTTCAGCTTCATCTTCAACTAGACAGTTAAGTAACACACCTCTCGGATCTTTCCAATAAAGAGAATTATTTAGAATGTAGAATTTAGCAGCTTTGAGTTTGAGTGATCTACCTTTGTTTTTTGTTATTCCTAGAGGTGGTGAAAGGTGTTGAAGCACATACACTATGTCTGAATACCATGGTGATTGCAGAAACATTTCAAACACTTGAATCAGAGAGCCTTCTTCTTCATCTTCACACATGGCTATAATTAGATTGATATCTAAAGCATGCAAATTTGATTCTGCCATTAACCTCGCCAGGCCTTGTCCTTTGATCAGCTTTGTAGGTTTAATCTCTAGATTGTATTCCAACATTACTACAATCCACTTTCCCCACCTTCCTTTCGGATCAATTTGTACCAGCACATCCTTTACTGCTGCATTACGAATGTAAGCTATGATGTGCGAGTGCAGAATATACACTCTGAAATCCTTCAAAGCTTTGACAAGAGCAAGAGCTTGTTTTTCAATTATGTTGTACCGCAAAGCAACATCTCTAACGGTCTTGCTGAAAAAGGCAATGGGCTTCTCCAGCTGATCTCTCTTTTGCATCAATGCCACAGCCATGGTATGCTTGAATGCAAATGAAAATATGATGAAATCTTGCGTATAATATAGATTAATCAATACAGGGGCTGTAGATAAGGCATACTTTACCAAATTGAAAGACTTCATGGCATCCTCCATCCATTTTACCATGTTGTCCTTTTTCAACATGTTAGTTATTTCTCTTAAATGCTCAGCTAGATTGGGTACAAATGTACGTAAGAAATTCATCTTACCATTAAAAGCTTGTATTTCTTTCTTGTTCTAGGGAAAATCTATTTGCTGAATTGCCTCCACCCTTGATGGATCAATGCAAATGCCCTCCTTTGAGATAATGTGACCAAGTAGCTTTCCTTCATCCATGGCGAAGAGAATTTTCTTTGGATTAAGAGATATCCCAAACTTCCTACATCTCTAAAAAATAATCTTTAAATGGTGAATATGCTCATCATCAGAACCTGAAAATACTGTCAAATCCTCTAAATATACAACGAGAAATACATCCTTTTCATTGGTGAAAGCGATGTCTATTGCACGATGAAATGTGGCTCCAACATTATTCAAACCAAACGGCATTTTAGCATAGTGGAAAGTTCCCCAAGGTGTGGTAAATGTAGTCTTGTCTCAGTCATCTCCATGCACCAAAATCTTATTATAGCCTGAATATCCGTCGAGTAGTGACATGCGCAATGCTCCAACCACTCTCTGCAGGATATAATCCATCTTCGGAAGTGGGTAATTGTCCTTCAAAGATACCTTGTTAAGGTTCCGTAAATCGATGCACAATCCAATTTCTGTGGTCTTCTTTCATACCAGAACCAGGTTTGAAATCCAATCAGAAAATCTAATTGGGACAATTATACCAGCTTTGAATAGCCTGTTTACCTCTTTTTCAATCAAAGGCAGCAACTTGGGATTGATTCTTCTCAACTTCTATCCGAACGACTTCTGATTTGGCTTGATGGGAATTGTGTGCTGAATTATATCTTTTTTATACACCTTCAGATTTGAATAATCCCAAGAAAATACGTCAGAAAATTCAGATAACAATTTAACATATTTATTCTTTACCTCGGGAGACAATGTTTTGGACAATTTCACAAACTTGGGCTTATTTGTTGTTCCAAGATTGACATCCTCAACACCATTATCTATAGGCACCAAGATCGGATTTCTAGCCACGTCATCTTGATCAAAAATTTCTTCTAAAGGTATGAGATCCTTAGGAATAATGTTGTATTTTAGCTGCAATATCTCCATTTGGTTCACCTCAATCTCTGGTTCATCGCTGTCATAGTCATCATCTATGGAAGCACCCTTGTAATTGCCTTCATTCTACAAAAAAGTATTGATTTTGTTATCATCCCAAAACACTTGCCAATACCTTAGATTCACTGGGACAGCAGGCCGGTGTTTGACATGAATTTCAAACTTGTTGTTGGAGTTCATTGGGATCTTCAAATTACTTGCAGCAGTGGCGAGTGAATCTGCAATAATATTCTGTGTCCGAGGTACATCTATCAAAGTATAATCAAGAAACATTCACAAGATGTCGAGGACTACATTTCTGTAGGCTCTCATCCGTGGGTGCTTGGCTTGATATTTTCCCCTTACCTATTTGATTACCAGCTCTGAATCTCCATAGACTGAAATCCTCTTTGCATTCAACTTCTTCAAAATTTTCAAACCTGCAATCAAGGCTTCATACTCGGCTTTGACTGCTACATTACTAGGGACTTTGTCAGGATGGAAAACAAGGTTGCAAATCCAAATCCCTATACCAGCACCATACTTACCCATGGCTCCGTCAAAATCCATGCTCCAAAGACCTGCCTCGTCTTCTAGATGTTGAAATTTAGTTTCCTTCTCTTTCTTACTTTGACTGATTTCTTCACTTTTCTATTGCTCACTGTCTTTTTGCTGCTGCTAGTATGTAGATTGCTCAGAAGTACTTACAATTTTCTGCCTTTCTTGATCAAGGGCTACTCTTAAATTTTTTGAAATCTCAGGAACATCTTCTACTTCAACTAACTGACTATCAACATCATTCAAACCACTATCTGAATATAGTACACATGACTCTAAATCTATATGTACAACATTAATTGGATGACTAAGTGGTTTCTCCTTGCTAGTAATCATGTATTTCATTTTCTTCTCCCTGTATAGTTTTCTCAATTGGCCAATCATGGGAATGGTAGCATAAGAGAAATCAAGTTGTAAAGTTCCTTTCAGCTTTGCACCCCAGGACCTACACAAAAGCATACCAAACCATGGTGGAATGTCTGCGACAACCACATCCATCATAACGTTCTTGTCTGGGATTTGGTCTAAAGATATCACCAAGTCTTTGATAAGACCGATACAATGGACCCTACCGAAATCAAAAGAGTACAAATCATGATATTTGTGAGTAATTTCAAGGCCTAGTTTATCCATAATGGCTTTTGGCATCAAATTATGGGAAACTCTGGAGTTGAACATGGCATTATGGAGAACATACTTGTGTAGTCTAAGGCTTATATAAAATGGAGGAACTTCACTATCCTCAAACTAACCTTCTAAGGCAAGGCCAAAAATGAGCTCGAGGTGATCATCTTATACATTAACCATATCAAATAAAGGATCTATATGCAAGATTTGGACACCTGGTGTTTATAGATATTGTTCTTGATCAACTCAGTCAAAGGAATTAAAACTTTTAATTTAGAAATCTCATTTTCTAAACTAAAAGTTGAAACTTTATCTACCTCTTTGACTGGAAGGTCCTTCTTTTCAGCTCTTTCTTTTGTTGCACTTTGCTGATTGTTCTTCTCTTTCATTGCGCTATTTGCTGATGGTCCTTTGCTGGAAGTCAGATCAACAGGCTCTCTTCCTTTCTTCTCAATGTTTGTGGAGTCATTTTTGGATTGTGCTTCTTTTCTCTTTTGAATTGGACTGACTAGTACATCCCTACTTCACAATGAATATTGCTTCTGCTATGTTGTCAATGCATTCATATATCCTCACTGATAATCATCCAACTCATCCTCCAAAAATGCCTCATTTGCTAGTATGTAATCTTCATCCCTTTGGGCATCTGGAAATTTTGAGTATTCTTCATCTTCCATCAGAAAAATGGGCAAACCATTAGCAGTGAAGAAATGATTTGCCTCGACCACTACATCATCATCATCTTCATCCTCTATTCTATGCACATATTTTTGCTGCAAAGGAGTTCTGACCTGCTACTATTGTGCTAACTAGTCTTGTGCCTTTTATTCCCTTTGTTTAATCCTGAATTGGGGTTGTTGTTGCCCTCTGAAGTTTGGATTCCTGATTGGTGTTTTAGGCTTATCTGCAACCGTCAACTGGTCAAACATCTTCTCAATTTTCCTGAGTAAATTATCTTCCTTAACATCTGAGGAAGATGCTTCTTCCTTTATAGTCACTTTCTTTTCATATTTCATCCTTGCTCTTCTTGCCAGCAGATTTGCTTCTACACTTACAACATTCTTTTGCATATCTTCAAGTGTGGTAGGATCTCTCTCTTGTAACTGATATGCCATATCAGGATCAAAACCATCTGGAAATTTGATCAATGCTAACCCCATCGGTGCTTTGATGTCATCTGGAACAGCATTATAAACTACATTGAACCTTACACAGTAATCTTGCACACTTTCACCCACGTTCCTTTTGATATTTTCATACTCTGATAAATTTGGAGTGGTTTCTTCTTTACCTCCCATCGGTCTAGGAATTGTCTATGCAAAACCGAAAAAGTGTTGATAGAGCCTACTAGAAAGGCTCAGAACCATTTTCGAACCTCGCCTTCAAAAAAATTCACAAATAATCTCATGGTCACATTCTTTGCATCTACCTCATGAAGATCAAAGAAGTCATTCATCCTGTCAACATGTTGTTATGATGTAATACTTTGGGTAGCATGGAAAAGAGGTATCTTACTTTTGTAATCAGTGGGCATATCATCCAGATTTTGAGGCAGAACAAAGGGTGCATATCAAGCAGCCATGACTCAAGGTGGATTTGATAGTGATGTCGGGGTAACTGGGGGATTTGAGACAACAAGGGGAGTTGTCAGGCGGAAAGAGTCGATAGTGCGGACACAACCAACCTCCCTAGGAGCCTAAGACTCTCTAGTGACAAACAAGAAAAATAAGAGCAATCCTTCTCTAAACATGCATTTACTATATAAGAAATCAAGTGTTTAGATCCTACCTGTAGTCCAACGCTGTTGTAGCAGTCCAGCCTCACTGATCCGGATGAGCTCCTCCTTCACTTTGAAACCTGCATCCACTAACAATCAAACGATTAAATAGCACTTGATAATCTCATAAAATAAAACATATTTAACACATAGACCAAGGAGTACATGAAACAACTCATAAATAACAAGTTATTGAGAAGAATGGACTCATTTGCATTAATAGGAAACAAAAGGAACAAATACAACCTGAGCCTTGGTGTTGTGCAAGTCCCTCCCAAGGTCCATCAAGAGTTCTCCTTTACATTGACAAAGCTCACCCACTTCCAAATAGAATAAGCAAAGATGGCAATCTCTCCTCACAAGCTTCTAAATGGGAGTCCTAATTCCAGCAGCATCTACCCTTAGAAATGTATAGCTTCCAACCTCTCCTCCTTCTAGCCCAATGCCTGTATTTATAGTGCTCAAGAGGAAGTTATTCAGGTCCACCATCAATGGGATAATCCCCTCTTTGGATGGGATAGCTCCCTTATTGATGGGATAAGTTCCTCTTTGGTAGGGGTACATGAACCATCTGGAGGCGCTCAATACACGTCGAACAACCTTCTAGAATGCTCTAGAAATGACCACAAGTAACTTTTTAAAGATGAAACTTGCGCATTTTGACCTTTACAGGGGGACACACCTGCCCCTTTACATACAGAGCGTACAAGGACGCAGTTTTTGTGAACATTGGGTGCGTACCCGCAGGTAAGGTTGAGAGAACCTGCGTACCCAGAGATAAATACATTTATAAAGACTTTCTCTCTTTTTGGAGTTTGACATGGAGAGCAGAGGCATAAGACTTGCCTAAGAGGATAGCATGACTGTTGATAGAGCCATACTAACTGTAAATAGCCATGGTGACATTTTTTAGTGTAACAGATTGCCCCCTAAAGTGCGAAGCCTGTAATAGATTAGGGTTTTGTATTATCTAGGAAGGGTGAAGCGCTTTATCATTTCAAGGATTATCTCATGGAGAGCCTGGTCAGAACCTGCAATTTTCAACACAAAATACATGTATAAGATTATATCATCACTGAGGTAGGCATTCCCATACTCAGATCAAAACTTTAACTAACAGACTAACTACTCTGATACAGGAATGATCTTGCAGTACATCATAATCATAGACTTTTGTAGACACAGTATGGGCGCAGCCATCTGTTTATGATTAGTCTACTTAGATAATGAATACAAAACTCCTCGCAGCCTGGATGGTGGAAACTAGATCCAGGGTCTTCATTTCTGCTTCCTGAATTGGTACGATTCTAGCCATGCGAATAAATGAGTTGATGTCGAACATGGTAGAAACCACTTGATTACCAGTCGATGATGTAAACTGTTAACAAGTGTGAGAGAGACCACCAGTAATGTCAATGGTTCTCAAAGTACCCAGTACAATCCATGAGATGTGAATGAATGAGTTGATGTCGAACATTTCACGGAATCCTTCGATCGAGAGTCAATGATGTAAACTGACGTCAAAGGCGAGAAACCTGCCATTGATGCATGCAGACTTCAAGGTACTGACGATTTCTAAGTCATCTCTCTAGATAATGTGCTGATGTCGATAGAAAGCGACCCGTTGCAGGCAAGCCCACAACACGAAATCATTGTTCAAGTTGAAGAAATGTTGTTGTAAGGACTGACTCAGGGATGGTCAAATGGATGACAAGTATTTTGCAGATGAAAGTTTTGCTTGCAGACCTCTTGAACACATAACGACACAACAGATGGCTTGGTGATAAACGACTCAAAGTTAATCCCCAGAACCCGGCTGAAGACTTTCAAAGTGGTTTGATCAACTGTGAGGTAAAGGATTTCCCAACCCAGGTGAATGAAAAGTGTCGTGTTCAAGAGTGGTAATAAAGTTTCTTCTGAGACAAAAGATAACAAATAGGTTCATTCTTCTCTCTTTTCCCCCACCATTTCTGGCAAGTACCTCTTTATTTTTAACAAGCTTGAGGAGGATAACATATGCTTGATTATAAGCTCATCCGTCCAACCTAGTTTTGATTCGAACCCTAGGAAGGAGTGGTTCGTTCCTGTTTGTAATTGAACAGGTCCTTTACTGTGAAATGTTTAACGAGCCCAGTATAGGAGAAACTCGGCGTTTTTCAATTTTAGAGAGTCTGAAAAACTTAAGAAGACTCCAAGTTGAACTTTTTCGTAGATTTGTGTCCCTCAAGCCCGAAAAAGTATAAAATAATACCTGGGGGAACCGCTTGATCTTGCGACCAAGGAGTACTTTCATAATTAGTGTCACTGACCTGAAAAGTAAAAAGCGATCAAGGACACGTCGTTTTATTTCCAGTATCGAGTTTGAAACGACAAAAACCCGGCAATCTTTTCCTGATTTTACGGTCAAAAAAGAGCTATAAGGGGACCGTCTTTTAATTCCATTTTAACGAGTGTAAAAGAAACGCTCGGCAATCTTTTCATATTTTAGGAGTCAGAAAAGGGCTTAAAAGATGACTCTGATATTTTGGTTCGTGAAAAATGACAATTTTCCCTCTAAATCCCTTTGTCCTGCACAAAAACGACACATTACTCATACCTGTTTAAGATAGGCAAAAATACATTGAAAAATATCCTTCCATGGTGAAAAATGAACAAACCTAGCATTCATTCATCCAAAAAACCTATAAAAAGACTTTTTACCATGTCATTTTTACCATTTTACTGTTGAGGTTGAGAAAAGGGCTTTTGGCAAGAAACTTCCCGTGGTCATTGCGGAGAATCCGACCGTCAGAATCGAACGCCGTCTCTTCCAGGTATTTCACAACATCCTCCTTTTCAATTTCATCCGATTAAAATTTTGTTTTAGGTTTTAGTTTTGGTTTTTGGGGGGTTTTAGGTTTTAAAATCCACTCTGCGGGGGACGCAGGTGCCCTAAGGGTGACCTGCGTCCCCCGACCTTTTCCCACACAGGAAAAAGGTCGGGGTACGCAGCCCACCTTCAGGCCAGCTGCGTCTCGGCGCTCTGTGTCCTAAACGCGGGGTGCGTCCCCCGCGAAGGGCGGAATTTGAAACCCCAAACCCCAAAAATAACCATTTGAATTTTCTCAAACTAATTCTAATCTTTATTTCTTGGTGTGTAGGGCACTCACCATGTTGGATTGGAGAGAAAGAGAGCACGAGGACGTTGATTTAGCTGCAATTAATCACCAACCTTCCATTGATGCCCTAAAAGCATGCGGACTATATAAATACTGGGCCATACCTGGCATGAGGGCTCAGGTGAGATTCTTGGAGTGGCTGGTTGAGAGATGGAACATTCATGAGCAATGCTTTTACATCGGAGGGCACCAGCTCGAGATAGAGCCCTCTGACATATACTTTCTCACTGGCTTGCCAAATAGGGGCGAGCAACTCAATCTAGCCGGGACTAGGCCGGGTGGCCAATCCCTTGCTAGTCTCCGGGCAGACTGGTGCATACCCAATCAAAACCATGTGAAAGGCGTAGAAATCAAATACATCTCTCGACGTGAACTCAAGGTTATAGCTTTCACGGTTACCAGAATTTGCGGTGCAGCCGCTTTACATATTGCCACCGGGTCCCAAATGCGGATGGCGATTGACTGTTTCCAAGGCACCATCTTCAACTGGTGCGATGCTGTGTCGGCCAATATGAAGGGCCAACTGACTAGGGCAAAGAACGGACAACTGAAGACCTTTGGATATGGGCCTCTAGTTGTGAGCTTTGCCTTAGAGAGAGTTCCGATGCTGATCCCTCAGCAACTCACTGTTGATATCTTGGGTCCTCGGGAGCCAAAGCTGATACGATGGGTTACGGTGATGGCCCGGCATCCTGACGAGGGCGCGGCAGTTGTTCGATTCCCTGATGGTTATTTTCACTGGTTAGAGGACCAGGTCTTTGGTATTCAGGACTTTCCGTATGCCGGAGTAGATTTTCGAGGTGATCCGGACATGGTTCTTCCACAGGGAGAACAATGGGACGACAGAGGTACTTTATTTTTCACAAGTTTTAAATTTATCTATTTTTTTTTTGTTTTTATATATATCGCCTCAAACTGACAGTACAAATTTTCAAAATGCAGATGTAGGTCCACGGCGTCCAGCCAACCTCCGGCCTTTTGAGAGGAGAGTACCAGCTGTACCAGCACCACCCCCACAGGATGCGGCCGCAGAGACCTTAGCCGAGCTGGAACAGGATCTAGAGCGTCTGACGGTGGATATACCAGAGACCACCATAGATGACATTCCTATTCGACTTCAGCGCTATGTGGTCGCAGTCCCAGGACCTTTTAGGAGGTTCTTGTGTAGGGTAGCGCGGGCAGTGGTTTCGTATAGAGAGCACCACCAGTGATTGGCTAGTCACTTTTGTAGACACATATGACATTTTTGGTTTTTTGTACTTATCATTTTTGCCGATCATAAGGTGTTTTTCAACCTATGATCGAAGACGATGTATATTTTTTGACACACTCCTATCTATATATATATCATTATTACCGGCTTATCTTGTTTAACATATGTGATGAAATGTTTTTAAATTTACTTGCATGATTATCGTAAATGTCTGTCCAACATTCGAGAAGCAATTGCATCTGCTAATGTATTTAAAGACCTTGGAATATGCTGATATTCAATGTAATCAAATTCACGTTCCAAGAGACGCACTCTCAAAAACAACCTTAATAACACAGGATTTCTAATGGCATATACTCTATTAAGCTGTAATACAACAAGTTCAGAATCTAACCTCACTATCAAACGTCGAATTCCAAATGAAATAGATTCAGATAATAATTCAACCACTGCACTGTATTCTGCAATGTTGTTCGTTGTTTGACCGAGGCTTACCCCATGCATAGAAACTAACTCGTCAGAGGGCGAATAGATAACCCAAGCTGCGGAAGAGATATTCCGTGTACTACGACAAGCACCATCAGCAAATCCAATGTATGTTTGGAGAGGCGTCGACATCTGCAATATCAAGAGTAAAACCAAGATAAGCCAGAATAACGACGAAAAACACACTCTCTAAGCTAAGCACACTAACTAAACTAACAAACATACTAGCTAGAAAGAAAACCTAACCTAACTAAAAATTCTCCATACCCACCATTTAAGCATAATACCTCTTTAGGTAAAGTCCATTTCTGGGTTTACCCAAAGAGTCCCCATCAAAATCTACCAGCTCATAAGCCCCTTTTGCTAGCTTTCGCTTTACAATGTAGGGTCCATGCCACATAGGAACGAATTTTCCAGCACCTAGCTTATCGTTAGCTTGATCATATAATAGCACTAGGTCTCCCTCCGAAAAACTTCGAGGGGTCACATTTCTATCATACTGAGCTTTCATTCGCTTCGCGTGAGTCTCGATTGCCAATGCAGCGTCACGTCGAGTCTCATCTAATTTAGCTAAGTATAATAAACGTTTCTCCTCTTCGGAAGTAGCTGGAAGTAATTCGACAGCCATTTGAAGTGATGGGATTTCGCATTCAATGGGTAACACAGCTTCCAAGCCATAAACTAGCTGGAAAGGAGTGAACCCTGTTGAAGTTTTCACTGAGGTTCGGTATGCCCATAGCGCTGAAAATAACATGTTGTGCCAATTCGACCGATGAATACCAATGGTTCGTCGGATCATGATAACCAGAACTTTGTTGATAGACTCAACCAAACCGTTGGCTTGCGGATAATAAGGAGTAGAGCTATCGTGGCGCAAACCAAGCTGGCTTGTAAGCTCAGTCATCATGATGTTTCGAAAATGGCTCCCATGGTCAGTGATGATTGCTTGTGGGACACCAAACCTAGTTATAATATGATTGAATACGAAAACTGCAGCTGTTTTGCCGCTTGCGTCGAATGTAGGCATCGCCTCGGCCCATTTAGTAAAATAATCAACCGCGAGGATGATATACGCATGCCCCCCGGCCGAGTGAGGGTTACAAGTAATAAAATCGATACCCCATTTGGCGAATGGACCAACGGCAATTATAGGGTGGAGAGGAGCAGGTGGTGCGCGCATCTTGCGATCAAACACTTGACAGTTGTGGCACTTCCGGACTGCAATGATACAATCTTTAAACATAGATGGCCAGAAATAGCCAGCGCGCAACACCTTCTGAGCTGTGGCATACCCAGACATATGACCGCCACATGCTCCAGAGTGACAATCATTCAAAACCCTCTCAGCCTCTTCGTGAGTTAAACAACGTCGAAAAACTAAGTCTGCCCCCCGGCGATAAAGTGTATCTCCAATAATCTTGTATTGCTGGGATTGAAACCGAATTTTTCGACGTTCCGACTTTGAAGCGAAAGGTTTGGGTTTGGAGATAGATGATTATATCCCCGTACCACGGATCTAAAGTACTGATAAGAAACAAAGATTCGTCCGCAATGGACTCCTCTGCCACAGTTTCTGTGTCAGCATGCGGGAAATCACACATCAATTCCGCAAAAACTAAGGATTTCTTAGACTTGGACTTCTCAAACTCCAAGTCGAACTCTTGCAGGATAACGATCCATTTAGAGTACTTGCCCCCTAGCAGTTGTTTTGTCAAAATATAAATCATAGGGTTGCAATCCGAAATAACTGTAGTTTTACGGAGAAGAATGTAGTGACGAAAACGCTGGACAGCTTGAACGGCTGCCAGGGCCAATTTCTCCACATGCGAATATTTTAGCTCAGTGGGGTTTAATGTCCTACTAAGATAATATATCACATGTTCCGCTCCGAATTCATCTTCTTGAACTAACACCATTCCAATGGTGGAATGCGAAGCTGCGAGGTATAAGAAGTAGTCCTGGTTGTAGTTGGGAGGATGCAACAACGGTGCATGGGTCAACGCGTGTTTAAGTGCATCAAAAGATTGTTGGGCAATCTCGTCCCAAAAGAATTGAGCGTTCTGTTTCAACAACCGTGTAAAACCTTTAGTGACCTCGGCGTAGTTTGGAATGAATCGGCGTAAAAAGTTCGCTTTCCCTTGCAAACTTTGGAGTTGGCGCAAACTCGAAGGAGGAGGCAATTTGATGATAGCTTCGACCTTCGAGGGATCGACGCGAATGCCGGCTTTTGAAACAACAAATCCCAGCAATCGACCCGTCTCTATACAGAAAACACACTTGTGGGGATTCAACCGAATTCGATAATGCCTACACCTCATAAAGATTGCTCGTAAGTGGACAAGGTGATCAGCTCGATGTAAAGAATGAGCAGGCAAATCATCGAGGTACGGTTGCACAATGTGCTTGATGTCATGAAATGCGTAAGACATCGCCCGTTGAAAAGTGGCCCCGGCATTCTTAAGCCCAAAAGGTAATTTGCAATAAGCAAATGTCCCCCATGGACAAATGAATGCCGTTTTTGGTTGGTCGGCAGGTAGAATATTGATTTGATTATAGCCCGAAAAACCATCCATGAAGGAAAACATTTCACTTCCGGCACAATCATCAATAATTTGATCGATATAAGGCGTAGGATAGTTGTCTTTTGGACAAGCTCGATTTATATCCCTATAGTCGATACAGATTCTTATTGTTCCTTGTTTCTTGTTGACCGGAACAATATTCGATACCCAATCCGTTAACGGGATTGGATAAATGAAACCTGCTTTCAACAGCTTCTCGACTTCTGCTTTAATCGCAGCCGCTTTCCGAGGGTGAATCTGACGCAACCGTTGCCGGACGGGTTTAGCATCCGGGTAGGTCTTTATTTCATGAACAACAATGGCAGGATCGATTCCCGGCATTTCCTCGTAAGACCAGGCAAACACATCGCGGAATTCTTGGAATAGGGCCTTGTAAGTTTGGATTTCATCTTCTGTACATGAGGCACCTATATGAATGTTTTCCTCAATTCCGGGCTTCACTGAAATATCAATGGGAATAGTGCGAGAAATATTCCCTAAATTCAACTCTGAATCAGAATGTTTCGTTGGATTCTGAGCGTCTTTGACATATTCAGCGGTAAAGATAGATGAAAAATCATTTTCAAAGGCATCATCCTTAGGTAAAAACGAAGATCTGTGATGGAGATCTTCCCATGGTAGATCGTCTACACTTAGGATTTCGCGAAGTTGTTCGTCAGATGACACGACTTCGGGAAACGCTATCCGTTCTAAGGTTGATGTGAAAAGTGATTCTTCACTGACCACATTCATTTGGTCGATTTGGGTTGAACGCGAGTCGGTAAAAGACATGACAGCTTCATAAGCAATTTCATATGGACTCAAAGGCATAGCATCACCGAATGAGTCTATCTCAGATTCAGATGGGACAATCCAAGGATCATCATAAATAATGTTGTCTGATGTAATCATATGAATTGATGCAAATGAAGGGTCTGCGTTGATTGGAGGGAAAGGAAAAGTTCCCAGTAAACCGGAATCTTTAACTAAACCTACGCCAACGTCCCTATAAGGGATTGTCGTCTTACCGACATGCTGGATACTCTCTGAAGAGGCTGGGTCGGATGAAAAGTATGTCAGCTGATCAATTGTCACGATCTTACCGTTATATGGAAACTTAATTACTCTGAAGACCGATGAAACGACCGCTGTCATAGCATATGACCAACTTCGACCCAAAAGAAGGTTGTAGTCTAGAGGGGCATCAACCACCTCCACATCCAGACTAACGGTTTTACCTTCTACCCCTATAGGCAATTCCTGTAGAATACCAAACGGACGGAACCCACGGCCATCAAAGGCCTTAAGGATGGTCGGGGATTGGTTCAACGAAGGAGAACCAAGCGATCTCCAACATTGAATCGACATAATACACGTAGAAGCTCCCTCATCAATCACAGTCCGATGAATAGGCCTGTTTTTGACTATCACTGGAATTTGGAAAGCCATTTGAGGGGGTAGACGCGGTGTACTATTTTCTAGATCGAAGATTATCAGGTTCGGGTCCTGAACATCAACAGCTCCGATAGCCGACAAAAGTAATTTTCGTTGTGCTGGGCATGATTGCAGCACTTCTAAAGCCGACATTGCTGAGGGTGAAACAGCTAAGTCCTCAACAATGTTGTAATTCTGGGCTGCTCTCGCATGTGGATTGAAAGCAGACCTTCGAAGTACACCCTTGGCGGGCGGTTTGATTACTAAGTCCGGGTTAGGTTTTTCGATCTGTAGTGGATCGGAACCAGGAGCTGAGGTTGATGGATTAGAATGAGAAGATTCTGCTTCTTTACCATCAACAGGATTCTTACTACCATAATCTTGCGATCGAGTCGCAATCCTCACATGAGACATCATCAAAATGGGTTCTTCACTGGCAGTCGAGGAAGAACCTATCATCTTACTTTCCTGCTTTGGAAATGGATCTTTTAACACAGCAGGAGTGGGAGAACCTTTGACTATTTTCACAACCTCGGCCCGATGAGGGCAATCTCTTGTAAAATGATCCTCTTCACAAATAAGACAAGGATATCGAGGTTTGCGCTTTTCGTCATTGGTTTCCGACTTTTCCGTTTTCTCCTTCGGAGCCTTGTCTGCTTTAGCCTTCTTCTTTCCTTTCTTCTTTCCACCGTTTTTTGATTTGGCCGTAGATGACTCTACAGCGTGAATATCGGCGGAAAGTTCAGGAGAAGACTCTCCTGTCGGGGAATCGGGCAAAGTGATTATAGGAGTAGTTGAAGCCTTGGAAGACTTCTTCTTGCTCTTTGTGTTCACGATACCAATCATACCATCAGCGGCATGAGATCCCGAAGGAGCAGCAGCGATTTGATTCGATTTTGGAAGATCTGGAATCTTCTCGTGTAACGTACCCGACTGAGTATAAACTAAGTCAAGGTACTGCGCCTGAGCAATGACTTGCTCCTCAGTAACTACTCCGGCCTTAGCTACATCTTCAGTAATCTTCGGTAATAATGATTTAACAAACCATTCAGCTAAGATTTGGTCCGGAATAAAAACTTTCACTAGCCTTCTTCGACGTCTCCACTCATGAATGTGATCAGAAATATACGTGGACGTCGATTGTTTTAGTGAAGTTAATAACTCCGTGCCGTTATCGTATCTGACCGGCAACTGAAAGTGAGTTAAGAACGAGGTAGCTAACTGGCTGAAATTGTAAAAAGAGGCCCGTGGTAACTCAATGTACCACTTGGCCGCGAGACCAATGAGTGTACGCTGGAAAAGACGTAAGCGGATCGAATCATCCGAGATAGAATTTGAAGCACACCAGAGGTGGTAAGTCATCACATGATTGGACGGATCCTCTCCAGACTTACCTTCGAACTTGGGTATATCACTGGGCAACTTATTTGGCATTGGCGGCCAGAACTGAAGATATTGAATTGGATCGTTCGTTAGGCGCGTCAAGTCTGGTAAATCCAAAGTTGCGATAAACGGTAACTTCCGGTTAGGATCTCTAAAACTCTGGGTCACAAGACCAGTCCCAGGAGGAGGATATCCAGGATAACTAGGAACAGGAGTCGCATTAGGGATATTATATCCTCCTGGAAAACCAGGATTAACCGGACCGTACTGGGGTTGTTGAGGTTGTTGATAAGTGTACCCAGGATACGGTTGATACTGGTAAACCGGCTGTTGGACAGCTTGCCCATGTTGGTACTGTCCCTGGTACGGTTGATGAACAAATTGAGGTTGAGTAGTGACAACCGTACTTATACCAGGCTGACCTGTAGGCATCTGGACCGTGGTTTGAATCGTAGATCCAGACAACGGTAAAGATGTCTGAGGAGTGGTTGCAGAGACAGTAGAAACCGGAGCTGTCGATACTCCAGAAGTAAGTATGGTAGATGTGGCGGTAGTTGCAGCAGCCGTTTGAGATGGAGTACTAGGTGCAATTGGCGGCTGAGTAACTACCGAAGTTACAGAAGTTTGAACATTTGACTGGACAGGTTGCGGTTGCTGGGGTGGACCAGAAACTACGGGTTGTCCAGCTTGAGGTACCAACTGTATACTTGGCTGCAACACCTGTTGACCCTGTGATGGATCCCACACTAACATTCCGGGGTATTGACCCGTAACAGGTTGAGGATACTGAGATCCATAACCGGATTGAGGATAGGATTGATAATTGAAAGGTGCAGTTCCCATACCTTGAACATATGACTGACCTTGAGGTGGTTGATAACCTTGACTCGAGTATTGACCTTGAGGTTGATAACCTTGAGGTAAATACGGATACTGGGGTTGACCTTGACCTTGAGGTTGATACCCTTGGGGTTGATACCCTTGAGGTTGCCATCCTTGAGGTTGATATTGATACTGAGGTTGACCCTGGGGTACATATTGAGGCTGGGGTTGACCTTGAGGCATGTATTGCACCATAGGTACATACTGACCTTGAGGTTGCCCCCCAGACATGATTTGTGTACCTTGAGGTTGCCCCCCAGGCGTTAACTGAGGCTGCCCCCCAGGCGGTAATTGGCCACCTTGAGGTTGGGAAACGGGAACTGAACCTGACATCATGTAAATGTCTCCTACACCCAATGGTATATTACCATTGTTTCCAGCTAATAACCCATGATCAATGGGTTGAGGAGATGCCCCCGCAAAGGTACCAGAAAGTGATTGATACCTGGTGGGAACAGAAGGACCGCCGTGTAAGAAAGATTCAGGAGTTTGAGTAAACACGGACGACTGACCAGACATATTTACAGGAGTATAAATACCTCCAGGTGGAAAGGGAGTACGAGGTGTAGAAAAACCTACCCCTGAGTTGTCTAAATAATTGGTTAACGAAAGGTACCAAGTAGTACTTCTAGGAGGACTGTAAAAGATAGATTCACACTCCCTGAGGTCAATAGTAAGTTGATCTTCAAGGTTAGAGACGCCTATTTCTTCCTCTGGAGCAAGTTCTTCAATAGCAATCAGACCAGTAGGAAGATTTTCGGTGATAACTCGTTCTACTCTTGGTGAATCTGGAACACTAGAAGTCAGAGTAACAGGTTCAGATATTTCAGGTTCTTCGCCTGTATCACTAGCAGACGAAAAACTACCAACAAGCTCAGAAACTGTAACAGCTTCGGGATTATAACCTGTCTCTAGACCTTGGTAATCTGAATGGACTACCAAGGAAGATTCTCCTTCTTCAGGTGAACCTACTCTACTGCCACTAGGAGGAGTTACAAGGACCTTCAAACCTTCTAGATTACTGGGGTCGTCTCGAGGAGGTTCACCCCTAAGTCTACGGGATCTTCTCAACAATTCGGCCACAGAAACAACTTCAGGAGACTGGCCCCGAAGTCTACGGGACTGTCTCGGTAATTCCGCCACAGCTAAAAACTTTTAACTACTACACACGAAAACAAAATAAAATCTCAAATCAAACCACCTAAAGTCTCTAAAGAACCAAACAAATTTGAATCACACGCCTAAAGAATCTAGGGCATCAAACCAAGCACAAACAGTAGCCTTCCAGACCGAAAACGCTAGTTGGAGATGAAACCCAACATCGCCGGATTCAGTACAGAAGTGGCGGGTGGAACAGTTACCCCGGCAACCTGCTTAATGAATAGACCGGCACAAGTTCCTCCACTTTAACCGTCTCGAGTGAAGTGAACCCCCCGGAAAATCCAAGTGAGTCTAGCCGACGTCTGCTCCAGGTACAGTGGGATCTTCCCTCCACCGTCACCTCGGTAGAATCCTAAAGATAATGGTCACTAAGGTTACCAACCGCAACAAATGCACCTGGGGGAACAGTCTACACTCCGACAGCACGCAAGGGCAGAGTATCAAGCTCAATCCCCTTGCCGGTTCCTTGACAATAATCCAAGGTTTACCGACAAGTGACCCCTGGCTCCTCGACAATGGTTAATCCGAGGTTTACCGTTTGTAATACGTGTGTGTCTGGCGTCGTTCCCAACGAGGGGGGATTGATCCCCTCACTGGTTCGGACACGAGCTCGTGCTTCTCCTTTAAGAGGAGCTTTCCCAGAGTACAAATGAGACAATTGGATTTATTCTATCACAAGATAAGCTACTTGTTTGGTTTTGTTGTCTTGGAGAGTTAATTACTCTCCTACTCCAAGACACTAGCCTGATCTAAATTGGTGTTTCAGAGCCCTAGTAAATAAAAGTTACTACGTTGTTTTTACTTTAAGCGTTAATTTTATGGTTTTTCTTAAAGACAAAAGGTAGTGGAAGTGAAACCAATGGTGTGTAGACTCGACTCAAACCACTACAAAAATGCACCTAAGATGATTTACGCTACTTTTCTCTTTCAATGAAATTCTTAACTAAGAGAGTTGAGAAATGCAAATTTTATAGAAAACAACTTTCTTAGTAAAGACAATCAAAGAAACAATTCTCTTTATCTTTTCAAGCATACAAACATGACCACTCCTTACGTGCACGAAAAACTCTTTTTCTTTCAAAACTCTTCAAAGCTACTTGAAACAAAACTTTTCAAAGGAGATGTTTTTGTATTTTCTCTTATTTAATAAAGCATATAAATCTATTTTAACGAAAATCAATCTCAAAAGCTATAAAATCTATGAAAACTTGACTCACAAGCAAATCAAAAAGAAATTTACTCTAAGCAAACCTAACGAGGCAAAAGCCTACAAAGATGATTCTAGGTTGTTTTACTTGACCAAAATCAAGTCAAGGACCAGCTAATGCAGAATCAAAAGACTAGTCAAAACAAAACTCAAATCTTTTTGTTCTTTTTGTAAAATGGAATTCAATACTCAATCAACAAGCACTTCGAAATTTGCCAAAGAGACCAATCAAAGGTAAGTTGCTCTCACAGGTAGACTTTATGACAGGTCTGACTTCTAAGAATGCTGACAAAACCAGAGAGATCTAAGGCTTGACAACTTCTACCGCCAAAGTCACTACAAGACCTACTCAAAAATCAAACCCTAGGGCCTAAACTTCTATGAAATCCACTAAAACACTCAATGCTATCGAAACAAGTTCAGGTGAAGATCTTTGACAAAAGACTAATGGATCTAGGTAGTAAAAACTAAGAAAAAGCAAAATCTAAGAGAAAAAATGCAAAAAATGGAATTTTCTTAAATTTTAGCAGGGGATGCAGGCAACCCGTTAAGACAGGTGCGGGCCCGCTCTGTGCACACAGCGATAGTGCGTACAGGGACGCACTGTGCAATACTCAGAGGGTGCGTCCTACTGGAAAATTCAAGAAAAACTAAATTGAATCTAACCCTAAGCTAACCCACCCAAAAACAAAGTCACAGAGCCAAAAACCAGAAAATAAATGACTTTTCTCAGATCAAAGTTGCATACAAAGGAAAAGACTTTCACATCAATGGATTCCCCAGTGGAGTCACCAATTTGTCAGGCGGAAAGAGTCGATAGTGCGGACACAACCAAACTCCCTAGGAGCCTAAGACTCTCTAGTGACAAACAAGACAAATAAGAGCAATCCCTCTCTAAACATGCATTTACTATATAAGAAATCAAGTGTTTAGATCCTACCTGTAGTCCAACGCTGTTGTAGCAGTCCAGCCTCAGTGATCCGGATGAGCTCCTCCTTCACTTTGAAACCTGCATCCACTAACAATCAAACGATTAAATAGCACTTGATAATCTCATAGAATAAAACATATTTAACACATAGACCAAGGAGTATATGAAACAACTCATAAATAACAAGTTATTGAGAAGAATGGACTCATTTGCATTAATAGGAAACAAAAGGAACAAATACAACCTGAGCCTTGGTGTTGTGCAAGTCCCTCCCAGGGTCCATCAAGAGTTCTCCTTTACTTTGACAAAGCTCACCCACTTCCAAATAGAATAAGCAAAGATGGAAATCTCTCCTCACAAGCTTCTAAATGGGAGTCCTAATTCCAGCAGCATCTACCCTTAGAAATGTATAGCTTCCAACCTCTCCTCCTTCTGGCCCAATGCCTGTATTTATAGTGCTCAAGAGGAAGTTATTCAGGTCCACCATCAATGGGATAATCCCCTCTTTGGATGGGATAGCTCCCTTATTGATGGGATAAGTTCCTCTTTGGTAGGGGTACATGAACCATCTGGAGGCGCTCAATACACGTCGAACAACCTTCTAGAATGCTCTAGAAATGACCACAAGTAACTTTTTAAAGATGAAACTTGCGCATTTTGACCTTTATAGGGGGACGCACCTGCCCCTTTACATACAGAGCGTACAAGGACGCAGTTTTTGTGAACATTGGGTGCGTACCCGCAGGTAAGGTTGAGAGAACCTGCGTACCCAGAGATAAATACATTTATAAAGACTTTCTCTCTTTTTGGAGTTTGACATGGAGAGCAGAGGCATAAGACTTGCCTAAGAGGATAGCATGACTGTTGATAGAGCCATACTAACTGTAAATAGCCATGGTGACATTTTTTAGTGTAACAGGAGTTGTTGTAACATAGGTGATGGGTGTTTGAGGGATAATGATAGGCTGATGAGGGAGTGAAGGTATGAATGGTGATGTAAAATATGTTTCAGAAAATTCCGAGAGTCTATCAGTGGTAAGGGATGACTGAGGGGAGTTCAAAGGATCTCGATTACTGGACAAGTTGGCTCATTGGATTTCAAGTTCTCTGATGAATTCTAGATCTTGGACCATGTCCAGAAGTTCACTATCTGATGTGGTTCTAAACAGAGAAATACTAAAATACTCATCAAAAGGGAGATCTTCAAGGAACAACCATTCAATAAGGCATGAATGAGATCTAAAAACAGGTCTAGGACTTGGTGAACTTTCTTGTCTGAGTATTCACAGAATGAGATTAGGATTTTCAAATGCAGGAGGAGGATCCAAATTGGGATTGTACCTCGTGTATCTTCTTGAAGCCAGTGTATTCAAATTCTCAAGATTTTTATATTACTTTACAACTTTCCAATTTTTAGCCTAATGAATTCTAAACTTATCATCCAAAAGTTTAGAACTTCTTAGTAGTACTAGGGTGTAATGATATTTTCTTCCCCATTATGGCTTCCACTATGTTAGAGCCTAGATAGGCCTCAGGCTGAAGGAAGGCAATCCTAGGATAACCAAAAACCAAGCTTAACTTGGTAGCTAGCCCTACTAGGTCGGGAGAGGGCTCTCTCCTTGCAAATCTCAGTCAAGATGACTGAATTTGGTGAAAATTTTAGGCTAGGTATAGTAGCTCAAGGGTTTTTGATTGATTTTGTTGGTTTTGTGCCGGATCAGATGGAGCTAGGCAATTTGGGTCTAGGAAAACAAGTCAGAATGCAGGGTGTTCTATGAGGCAGGGTAGGTATAGGCTTTAGCACTTGAAATTTAGTGAGATGGGGTGTCTAAGACTGGTGAGGAGATTAGGAGTGCATGTGATAGTCATGAGTCCTTCTCAAACAGTAGAAAACATAGAATACTGAATGGTTTCCTAAGGTAGAGCACTATAAACAATGATTTCTACCTATCTATCTTGATATCATTTAGTTAGAAGCACTGTAATAGATGAGGGCATACATAAAACAAGTGAAAAACTCATAAAAGAAGAAGAAAATATGCAAAAGAACCATACCACAAGAATCCCATAAAAAAAGCTGCAACTCCTTTTAATTTCATTGCCAAACTGCTTACAATGATGTACAATAAGGTTTAGAGCATCCAAGTGTATCCAACCCTTGCAAATGAGAAAGAAAATACATAATATAGACAACAAAACCACTCATCCTGACCATCAGGGGTCGAATCCATGAGAAGAGTGGTGGTTTCAACCATTTCCAAAAAAGAAGCAAGAATATAGGCAGTCAAACAACTTGCCTCTATAAGTAGGGAAATTGATTCATCTGCTCCAAAAACACCTCTAAATAATGAATCTACCATATAACACTAATTTACCATTACAATTACATACCATGTCATCAATTACATCAGTAAAAACAATCATGAAGAGAGAAATGAGTTTCCAGTCAAAACAGGCGAAAATTTGAATTTCTGGGCAAAATGGTCAAAAGCGCAGCGCCACTTTCCACCTAGTTTTGGAGGCCTTCCACTTTGCCAAATTCAACCTAAGATAGCTCATTGGAAAGGTATTCAAGTCTAATTTTTGGGACACCTAGAATGTTTGAATATGGAGGTCATTTTCCCCCTCAAAACTTGAATCTCCCTAGACTTCTTTTGTGTGTCCAAAAAGAGGCAGAGAGGTCATTTTTTGGTAGTTTTTGGACCTTTTGGTGACCCAAATATTCTCCAAATTTGCTAAAAATTTCCAGGTAGCATGCTCCCTTCCTCCTAAATCCAAAATTTTCAACTATTCCTTCATCTGAGGCCCCAGGCAAAAGCGCAACACCGGTGGAGCTGCGCTTCTAGGCAAGATATGTGTGTTTAAGATTACAAAATTGCAAAAATGCCAAAACTTTCCAAAATTTGCCCAAATTTGGCATGGGACACCACCATCAACCTCTTTGATGGGCTAGGGAGGCTTCAACCAATAATATCGACCTATCTTGCTCCTTTTTTCTTTTCAGAGCTCTCCTTAGCCTAGCCTTCAATTTCCTGATCCTTATGTTACATATCTTGTTTCGAGTCATATAATGATATGCCATGTGCCAAAGCATCTTCTTGTCCCTGTTGGCCTTCTCAATGAGTTTCTCAAGGTGTATGTTGACCCTCTCAAGCCAAATTTCCCTATCATGTTCAATCTCTTGCTCAATAGGGGAAAATGTGACATGAGTCTCTTTAGCCTTTTGCCTTTTTTCTTTACCTATTTGCTTCTTGGTCACCTGGCCTCCTTGCATCTTTGCCTTTAGTATTTCAAGCTCCATGAGAACTTGTTTGTCATTCAACTATTTGTTTTCCTGCTCCAAGTATTTGATGACAAACTTGGCTCTCTCTAGGTTATCTGACAAAGCTTGTATTTGAGCTTCCCTCTCTTTTATGATGATGTCCTTGACAGTTTCTTCATCCTGGGCCTCCAAGTCAATGAAATCATCTCCATGATGAGTGTAGTGCTGTTGTGGCTCCTCATGCTCAATCAGGTCAAAATATCTTTCCTCCTCATCACCAAAATCTTCCTCTTGCACTTTTTCATTGCCCTTGCTCAGTTGCTCAACCTGTACCTGTTTTGTTGATGTAGAAGGCAAAGCCCCTACCACACATTATAGAGATAGCATTTTCCTATAACTTGATGATGAAGGAAAGGCCCCTTCCACACCTTGTGGAGTAAGCACTTGCCTAGAAGCTACAAAAAGTCTCCATGTGCCTCTCTGATATGTCAAATATACTGGCACCTCAGTAGTTTTGGTCTCCTTGACCTCTTGCCATATTTCTCCATGGATAGAACGTCAACCTTCTTCATGATGCACTGGTGAAGGGATCTGTGGACCTTTGAAAATATCATTAGCAATAAAAGTCTCCCAAGGAATGTTAGGAAGACTGAGCTGGTGAATAACAATCATTTTGATCAAAGAGTAATGATAAATATTGTTCAACTGTTGAGGGTATGGTTTCCTCTGTACAATGTGTGCCATTTTCTCAATGTTTCTAAACATGAAGTAAGGAAGATTCAACATCTTTACTCTAGTGAAATGCATGAGGAGTCTAATATGGTAGGCATACAACCGGGAGAACCTGCCTTCACAAGTGAAGTATTTGAAAATAATCCTCATCAAAGAAAAATACATGTTTTCCAAAAACTTAAAGGGGAATAACCTTTTCACTTGATTTCTATATTTAGCCTTGATATAGGGCTCATAGTACTCCTCATCAAGATCATGACTCTTGTACCATTTTTCACCCACATTGAGAATTATAGTGGCCTCTGAAATGACAACTGATGATAATGTTAAGGTTACTCTAGCAAGTGTAACCTCATTGTTATGTAAATGAGCAACAAACAGTTTGGCCAAATCATGGTGAAACTGAACCCTTTCCACCATTTCACAAAATTCAAAACATGCTTGATGCCTGAAGCAAGAAACTGCAAGTGGGTAAGCCTATAATTCCCTCAAACTAGTGGGCTCCTCTTTGATGATTCTTCCTCCTTTATGGGGCTTCCTCTGTTGTCTATGTCTCTCCATGGAGCTGTCTCTAAGTGTTTCTTCTTCATAGTCATAATCACTGCCTCTTTCCAATTTTTTCCTTTGGCTTTGAACAATATGGTTATATATGGACAATTGTGAATAATTGATGTGAAGGAATATAGTGGGTAGGATGTATGAATGATGTGGAGGAATGGAATGGGCAGAGTGTATGAATGAGGGGGTTTGGGAAATGTTTGTTTGATTAGGGTTTAGGAATAATGTATGTAGGAGTGGGGTTTAGGGAAAGTGTGAATGGAGTTTAGGGAAAAATAAAAAGTGGGAGTAAGGACACAATAGTAGAGTGAGTATTTTAATTCATGAGACAATTAGTAGGAAACTAGGGTTTTGCTTTTGAGAGTGAAAAATCACAAAAAATTTGATGAAGAAACCCTAAACCACAATGGAGTTTGATGTACTTACTTGTAAGAGAGGTAAACTGGGCAAATTTGAGGTGTAATTAGAGTTTTGAGGTGATTTGAGGCTGTTCTGGGAAAAGCGCAGTGCCACCTATAGGAGCGCAGTGCCACCTATAGGAGCGTAGTGCCAGCCTGAATGCATAGTACCCATGTATTTTTACACTGGGCAAATTCTACAGGAGCGCAACTACTAGTTGAAAGCGTAGCGCCAGTTCCAAGAGCGTAGCGCCGGCCAATTTCTCCAAAAAAATGGAGCGATTTTGCTCAATGACTCTTAGAAACCTAATTTTCTCCTCTCCTTGGTCTTTTTTATTTGTTAAATGGCAATAATGGCATGAAAATAAGCAAGAATGAGTTTATATGTGAAGCTCCCTTTTTAATTTTTTGCCTTTGTAAAAAACCCATTTTGTAATGTCTATTTGTCTCTAAAATGCTCTGTTTTTTGTTTATGCTTGCCTTCATGTTTTCTTTTGCTTGGCAAGTGAACTGACGCTCAAAATCACTTGATTTTTGCAGTGGTAGGTACTTGGCAGCATCACAAGCTTTAGGAGGAGCTCAGAAACAAATATTACATATAGAAACAATAAAATTACATCATAAAAAGAAAAAAAAAAAAAAAACAATAATACTTTGTTTTCACCTCAAAACAAGTTTTAAGGTGAGAACTACATTCAACTTCTCAACTGATAAATTATGATTTTAACAATGATTATTTAGTCTCCTGATATGCTTATTGATCATTATTAGCATGAAATGAAATAACTGACTTTGACCATGATAAAACCCTAAAACCTAAAGACACCAAACCCTAAGACCTAATAAGGCAAACTGCAGAATAAATCATGAACGAGGACTAAAATATGAAGGAAGATCAGCAAGTACAAAGTATGAGGAGAAAAACTGGATGTAAACTCTACCGTCAGTGAATCCATGACCTAATGGAATGGCTCAGCAGTATGGGACTCCTACCATGAGATGCAAAAGAGAAAATTTTGTTCACTGATGGTAGTGTGAAGACACTGACACTAATAGGACCCAACACTGAAAATTCCACCTGATGTACTCTTTCGGTCATATGGACTCCACACCCAATCTACATTTTTTGAAGCCACACAGCTTCACTCCGTCTATCCATTTGTACAATAGTCCAAACTAGGTAGTGCTTCTAAGGGACCATAGAACATGCTTAGATTCCCTTCAAAATAATTCGGTTGGCCTAACCATAGCTTCCCTCCAAAATAATTCGGTTGACTGCATAGCAAATATCTAGTTGTGTGTTCACAAGATACACTAGTGAACCCACCAACTTTCAGTAAATAGTAGCATCAAATTCCTCACCTAAAGTGGCATCCTCTTTCCTCTAGTTGGTCGCTAGAGATGTCTCCATGGGTTTTAAACTATTCTTATGGAACCTATGAAGTATATCATTAACATACTTTCCCTAATATACAAATAATTCCCCATCACCTTGCCATACTTCCAATCCAAGGAAGTAATGCATGAGACCAATGCCATTCATTTCAAACTCTCTTGCAAGTTCCTCCTTTCAAGATTTGATCAGCTGCTCATCGCCAGTTAAAATCAAGTCATCAACATATAAGACAATAATCAACAATTTACCTTCTACCCATATATGATATAGGTTTACATCTGCTTCACTTATGGTGAAGCCCAAACCAGTGAGATAGATATCGATCATGGTATACCAAGCATGTGGTGCTAGCTTGAGAATGTACAATTCTCTCTTGAGTCTGCACACATGGGACTCCCAATCAGAATTTTTGAATCCTTCTAGTTACTCGACATACACCTCCTTCTCAATAACTCCACTGAGGAATGTTCTTTTCACATCTATCTGGTGGATCTTCCACCCCATATTTGCAGTCGGAGCAAGAATTGATCTAACAGATGAGTACCTAGCTATAGGAGAAAAGGAATCCTCATAGACAACCCCCTCAACTCGAGAGTACCCCTTGGCTGAAAATTGGGCCTTTTACTTTTCTATGTTTCCATCTGCTACATGATTTACCTTCAAGATCCATCTTCAACCCACAAATGATTTATTTGCTGGTCTTGGGACCACTTCCCAAACATTTTTCTTTATAATGGATTTGTATTCCTCCACGATTTCATCAACCCATACTAGTTTCTCTACTACTTCCTCTAAAGAACATGGTTCAGTATCTACAAGCTCAATCATTAGAGCCATGTAGCTAGTGAACCAATATGGTGACCTTTTCTTCCTATGTTGATTTGAAGGAGCACCCACATTATCCTCCACATCTTGAAAAAGTCTCTCTACTTCCCTAGTCCTTTTACTACCTTCTCTCGATGGCTCTGCTTGAGTGGTTGTCTCCACTCTCTACTCCTCCATTTGTGGTTGCTCCACAACTTCTTGAGGTTCCTCCTTTGGAGCTAAAATCTCCTCTTCTAGTGGGATCCAAAACTCCCTCTCAAGATAACACCGCATGGCATTGTCTTCATCAAATTTTACATCCCTTCGTACAACATTCATTTTGAGGGATGGAAAGTACACATGGTAGTTGTGGGGAGTTTTTGTGTAACCCACAAACACCCCCAATTCCATTGTTGGCTCTAGCTTCCTCCTTGATTCCTTGGAGACATGGAAATAAACAAAGGCTCCAAAAATCCTGAAGTGTGACACAATCATCTTTCTCCCTAAGAAAGTCTCCTCCAGTGTAATCATGCCAAGAATATAATGAGGAATCTAGTTCTACAAATAGACTAATGTGTTGCATGCCTCAGCCCACAAATGAAAAGGTAGGACTTGATCATGCAACGTCTCCCTCGTTGCTCCCACAATGCTACAGTTTCTTCTCTCAGCCATCCCATTCTCTTATGGGTTGTGAGGTGTTGTAAACTCTCATCAAATGCCTTCTTTTGCACATAAATTTTTAAATTCATTCAACACATACTCACCTCCATTATCACTCTTGAGAGCCTTCACCTTCTTTTCCATTTCTTTCTCAACTAGTTCCTTGAATTCTACGAACTTGGAGAATGTCTCATCCTTCTTCCACATGAAGAAGATCGAGGACTTCCATGAGAAGTCATGAAAAAAAATGACAAAATATTTGTTTGTGGAAGTGGAGGCTATTGAGAAAGGTCCATAGACATCAGAGTGGATCCTTTCAAGGACCGCATGTGCTTTTTTGTTCCGGTCATGGAATGTGGCTTCTGTGTACTTCCCCAAAGTGCATCCTTTGCATACATCCTACTACTCAAGTGATCCTTTGGGGAGGTTTGTGGTTATATGTTGCATGATCTTCAAAGTGCCATGATGAAAGTGGCCAAGTCTTCTATGCAAAAGTTCACTGACATCGCAGCTCAGCACCTTCTCCACCTTTGTGCTCAATGCAACACAATCTTCCACATCTAGCTTGTAAAGGTTCTTTAGACGAACCTCGATATGCTTCACCTATCCCATGGTTATATGTCTCAGGAATGTATTTCCTTTTCTTAATATCACATCATAACCACGACCTTCCAAAATTGCAACAAAGATGATATTTTTCTTTAGGCTCAGAGTGAACATGACATCCTTGAGCCCGGGGGGGTGCCTGGATCCCTCTAAAAGGTGACTGTACCAACCCGATCACGATATACCTTCCTACATCCCCCATCTCAATGTGAATGTATAAATATTTGTCCTCCAAGTCAATGAAAAAATGTCTATTTCCCTTCATGTGGAATGATGCACCTAAGTCCAAGTACCACACTCTCCCCATCATTGTGCTGGACATGCATGCAATGATGGTAAATTCAAGCTTGAATTGTGAAGCCAAAGATTCACCTACTACTCCTCCTAAGGTCTTCTTACTTGTCTTCTTGTGTGGACACTTCGTGGCATGGTGCCCACATTCATGACAATGGAAGCATTTAATTTCTTACAAATATTTCTTCTTTCCCTCTTGACTAGATTTTGGTTTGGATTGGGATTTCTTCCCTTTCCCTTCTTTGTCTTTCCATCCAATGAAAATTTTTCTTCATCCTTGCCCTTGGATGGAGTTTCATCTCTATTATTCCGCCTTATTTCCTCTTGTACCAAATCAGACCATAAATGCTCCCAGCTTAGTAGTTTCTCTCTCCCATTAAATGAATCTTGATATCTATGCTAGCTCTTGGGAAGGCCCAAAAGGGTTAATGTTACCAAGTATTCTTCAGGGACATTAAAAAATACCCTACCATGTTCATCACAACACTGTGTAAACTTGCTTAGATAATGTGGAATTGTGTCATTCTTTTGCATCTTGATACTTCGAAGTTTATCCTTGAGTGCTAACCTTCTGTGGTCACTACTATTATAAAAACATTCTATCAACCCTTTCAACATCGTGAACAAAGTTTCTTTTCCATGGGTATTCAAGACAACATGATCCTGTACTCCCTCCAATATGATTCTCCTTGCCTTGGCTACCTCTTTTTTTCCACCAACCAAGTTCTCGGCATCAGATGTTTGAGGTTTTGCAACATTTGTCTTGATGTATTATATCAACCCATTGTCATCCAATGCTACCTCCATGCAGTACTTCTATGCAACAAAATTAGATGTTCCTTCTAAGGCATACTCTAGCCTTAGTCTATTGAAGGCCATCTTCTCAGCTCTGAAGAAATCCTGCTACACTGATCTTCAAATTCGAACCTCTAAGATACAACTTCGAATTTCCTACTCTAATGTGAATCTACCTCTAATAGCATGTAGAAATTAGGCTATGTATTTGCAAAATCTCATGAATTTTTAATCAAAATCAAAATACACGGATCTACACCACTGCTTTGCAGGAATTAATTCACAATTTATACTAAAAAATTCAGACATGCGAGAAGGAATAACACACATGCAACAAGTATTTTTATCTGGGGAAGAAATTTGACAAAAACTCCAGTTCCTCTTGCATTAATCAAATGAAATAGAGATGTAATACCATTTCTTTGCTCAATTGATCTCACCCTGCAAGTGCATAGCCTATCTCTCTGTCCACTAAAGGCCTCTAACCCAAAGTTAGTCAAATTTTCCCTCTACTTGAGCTCATATTTCCTTGTGTTGTTCCTTGATGAATTAGCCCCTATTATTTAGAAAATTTCCTCAATTGATTTTCACAATTCCTTTTTGGTTGATCATCTGGCTACAAAAAACACCTGTACACTCAAGACTTGTCTACAGCTAATGTTGCACTGCCTTGGAATATCCACCTCAACTAGGTAACTTGAATTCTCTACATGAACTAGATATTTTGGGGTGATTGATCAGTTAACAGCATGGTCACTGATTTTGACTGAAGTCCCACTGCTTAACTGGCCTTCCACTAGTTCCTCTAGTAGTTGGAACTAGTTTAACTAAAAACAACTTAAGATAATAGACAGACCTTGGTTGCTACAAATTATAAATTACGCATGAAGAACTAAAATCTAACTCCTCCAACTCGAATTTACTAAGTAAACTAGGTGACACAAGCCAAGTCACATAAGTTAACATCATCCAAGTTGTCTGATCATGTGGAAATTCAATTTTTCTAAATTTAATCAAGGGAAAATCAAATTGAGAATTTATTTCTGCATTTTTCAACAATTGATAGATTAAGCCCATAATCTTGATGGAAGAGATCTTGCATGCCACCTTGTTTTGTTGATGAGTGTAAGGAATTGTATGTTGCAACTATCTGTCTGCTTCATTACAAAGATTTTGGATATATTTGTTTGCATATTCCTTCCTATTATCTATGTAGAGGATCTTGATGCATTTTCCACACTGATTTTCCACATGTGCTTTGAAAATATTTAGATGTTGAAAAAATTCAAACTTGAGTTTTAGGAAATAAACCCAAGTGAATCTCATGTAATCATCTATAAGTGACAACACATATTTTTTTTTTCTCATTGAGGTTATTGGAAATGGACTCATGAGATCACTATGTACAATCTCCAAAGGTGAAGAGGCTCTCCATGCATTTCCCTTCTCGAAATTGTCTTATGGATGATTTCCAAGAGAACATCCATTACAAACACCATTTAAAAATTCAATCACTGACAACCCTTTAACCATCCCTTGCTTGCTAAGTTGCTACATATATCTAAAGTTCAAGTGCCCAAAACTCTCATGTTGAATCCTACTTTCTTTTTCTTCATGTGTAAGTAGCAAAATGAAATCTGATTGAGGAACAAAATCAGGAAATGTATATAGTTGAGATTGATCATTTACCTTGCCAGATGTAATCTTCAAGTTGTTTTGCATATCATAAATTCTCATGGAATTCGAGGTAAATTTTTCTTTCCTTCCGATGCGAGTGCGTTTCATCGAATACACTGAAAGGATATTCATAGAAAGCCTTGGAATATGAAAGACATTCTCAAAACTTCCATCTTCAAATTGAACTCTTCCTTGTCCAGTTGCTTCCACTGCAGAATTGTCCCGCATGAGAATGGGAGGTCCCGAGTATGCATGTAGAGAACAAAAAGATTCCTTTGAAGAAGCCATATGATGTTAGGATCATGAACCAATGATCCATTCTTACAGTGTAGAATGAAGGGAAATCAAAGAATGATCACCACCCCTTTTTTATGACGGCTTTTCCTCTGTTTTCTTCTTCGTACTTCCTGGAATGTGATGACCAAGATTATTTTGTTGAAGAGTCTTTGCCATAAGATCAATAATCTTCTACATCCAAGAGGATTCGAGATGATAGCCTCTATTACAATAAGGACACTTGGAGTTTCCTTGATTTTCCTTCTTACCCTTGTAGTTGGAAGAGTCATCTAGAGGTTTTGGATTTCCTCCCTTTCTTGGATCTAGATCTCTTTCCTTTCCTTTGCCTTTGGATTGCTAATTTCGTTTAGAGTTGGAATTTCCTTTTTCATGCATTTTAAGAATTTAATGAACCCATATTAATGAGTTTATCCTACTCATGAATGGGAGACTCAATAAATGCATCAAGTTTGGGCATTTTCCATTTATCTCCAGCCGCAAGTCTAATTATATGAAATGTAGAAAGAAAAACAACATATTCGGGACCTAATTCAGACAAAATAGAAAGGATCAATTGGCCTTCCTGTTTGGATTTATCAATCCTGCAATCCTGTGATTGAAGAAGAAATGATTTGAATTTCGTAAATAAGTCTTGAATGTTCTCAAATTTGTTTGGATCTAAGGAATTTAGCTCGCTTTGAATAATGTGAGCGTGCATCTCATCCTGCTTTCCAAGTAAATTCTCCAAGGTTGTCTAGACCTCATTCAGAGTGCTTCATGTGTCTACATGGAAACACAATGAAGGAGATATGGACAATAATAGAAGACCAAAATCCTTTTCCATCTTGTTCAAGTACTTTGATTTTTTAAAGGTGGAATTGGGTTTAGCTTCTGTATTTATAACTATCTGATACAATCCTTTGCCTCTGAGGCAAAGCCTAATCTCTGGCTTCCATTGGAAGTAGTTCAATAGAGTGAGAATAAATGAAGATGGGAACTCCGTTCTTTTACCTTGTGGATTTAACAACAATTGTGACATCTCTCAAATATTATGATCCACCAATCAAATCTCCAAGAAATTCCAATTTTTTGATCTTCAAACCTGCAAAAAAAAGTTCATGCACCTTCTCTAGACCCTTATAAATTTGATACCATATAAAATTATTATAGCACAAATATTTATCTAGCTAAATAATAATGACACAAAATTGCAAGAAATTAGAAAGAAAATTGGAATAGAGAATGAATTTAATTACACAATATTGATTTCAGAATCAATACATAAAGCAACAAAGTTAAGCCTAGTCGTACATGCAATATTTAAGGCTAATTAAATCTAACTAAATCTAAGTGCTATTTATGTTGTGTTAATGTGCTCATGCACCACATGAAAGCACTAGAGTTAACTAACTAAAGCCAAGTTCCCACCACATGTAAACGCTCGAGTTAACTAATTGAATCCAAGTGCACATCACATGCAAACACAAAAGTTTAACTTAATCTAATTAAGACTAACTAGGTGCATGTACACCAACACATTCAAAGAAAGTATTTGATTGAGTAGAGAAGAATATGAGTTCATGCATGCCATGGAGAAAAGAAGCAACATTGTTACTGTGAGACTTGTTTGGATCGCAAGGCTTCCCTCAACTCTCAACGAAATCATTTCTCTGCATATTGTTAATTATTCACATATCAGTAACCGGTTCTGTTGAGGAACTTTAGTTATTTCATTTACTTAAATCCCATAAAGTGGGACTCATCCAATGCCCTAACCTTTTATAGTCATTAACTGTGCATTCATCTAACACATTCTCACTTCTAGCTCATAGGTTTTTTTTTCTCTGAAAGTTTATCCATTGTTACTAAGAAACTATTGGTGAAATTACATTCTCTAGTGATCACTATGTTACACCTCATTTCGTCACCGTGACAATTGATCATTTTATGGGTCTTTTTACCATTCATGAATATGTTTTATTGAGCTCCCATAGAAGTCCAACAATAAAAAATATCTTGAAGGAGATGGGAAATTTGGGAAAATAGATGCTTCACCTTGTTAAGTATAACCTCTATTGATTTTCCTAGAGATTTTTGTGCATTTGTTGGAGTTAAATATGCGAATAGCACAGAACTACGCTCTGTATACCACTATAGACCGCACATGGGAATCAATGAAAGTAAAAATTAAAAAGTACATTCTAGAAACATAGTTGTTCGAATATTTCCCAACTGAAATCTTCTAGGTGATGACTATTTGAGCTATAACCCTTATATGATGTATCTTAATCCCTTTCCTCAAGGAACTCTAATACATCAATTCGAGGATCTCGTCGTCCTCTTTTGGATCTGAAACTTCTTCCTCTTAGCCTATAAAATGACTAGAGAGTAGAGGGATTGAGGAGGTTAGAACTAAGAGAATATAAAATTATGCTGCTAGTTTGAGATTGGAAAGCTTATCATCTAAGGAGGAGGTTGAAGGCATTTGGGAGTAACCTCGTGGCATCAAGGCAAAGGATATAAGGCTCTTATTTATCTTTAATTAATAAAAATAAACGATTTTCACCATTGAATTGTCTTATCAGAATGATGAATGGTTTATAATTGTCTAAAGTGTTTACTAAGGAAAATTCAATTCCTAATTTCATTGATCATTAGGTTGAGTTTGTTTGGATTATTACATCGCATATGATTTTGATATTTTTCTTGTGTATGGTTACAGATCTTATCAAGCATTGAGGAACTACATCAGGACACAACAAGGGATATTCATCGAGCATTTCATGAATAGGTAAGAGGCTTGTTCATCAACTTTAATACTCGTAATTCAAACAAGTCCAACTTAGGGAAATAGTTAGTTCAATTATCCTCTTGTTTCTAGTTTCCATCAAGGATCTAGGGAGATCACTCTTGTCTGCGAGAGGAATTTGTCTGGTGACTCCGTTGGGGATCAAACCTAGAATCTCTGGTTTCATAGACCAGAGTCTTTATGAACTGATGACCTTTTAGATCTGTGTGGTTGACTTTTTTAATTATTATTTTTTCTTTAGTTTGTGATATCTGTGTTGTTTTTTTCCAATAAATCACATATTTGTGTTGGTTCCACCTTAGAAATCGAGCACATGCACTCTTTTTGTATCAGTGACCTACGCAAGCCTTGGAAATTTTTGAAAATTTAGTTTTTCTCTCAACCATGACCTGAATTTGGTTTTATAGAAGTTTCATTATCTTTGTTTGGATTGTCACATGTCTCTTATGAACTCATTTGAGTGCTTTGTTAAGGTTTTTTAGAATTAGGTTCTTTTTTTGCAAAAATGGATTGGGGTTTTGTCTGATTGGTTTGTCAATTGATCAAAATGAGATAGGATATATTTAAGTTTGTGATATCCTTGTCTTATTGTATCAAATATACTAGTTTACCTGTTAATCTTGCTTATTTTTGATCAAATTCATATTGAATTGCAAATTAGGGTTTCTTCATATTTAGTGTTTTTGTGAAGGAAATGTTGTCATTTTTTGATAAAAAGGGAATTGTTTCTTTGAAATTTTGAAAATTTCTCACAATTACACTGTTGATATCATTAAATTAAAGAATTCATAGGGAAAATGCATTTTTCTCCAAACTCTTGGTTGGTTTATATGCTTGGAAGTTTTCAGTGGTGAATGACTAAGAGTGATTTTTTGTTTATTTGATCTTTAGGTAAATCTGGATTTTAGTTTACTTCTACATGTTCATTGCATAATAGATGAAATTGGTTGTTTTGTGAAAGGTTGGAAAAGTTGTGATTTTTGTATTTCATTTCGGAAAAATCAAAGAAACTCTTTCTTTCCCATAAATAGGATTTCATCGAATTCAAAAATTGCAAATTGCATATTTGAGTGAATTAACATTTTGCACCGTGTCATAATATCATGAGTTTCACCTCCATCACCTATTGAGTAATGAATAGCTTAACAATACAACGTTAATTAAAATTCATCTAGAATTTTACATTTTTTAGGGCTCTTACCACCTACAATAGAGTAGCTTAAGTGTAGGGCTTTGGAATAGGAAATTGAGTAAAATTTCCAAAGCTACAGATATACAATAGAATCTTGAGCTAGGGAGAGAAAATCCAGTTATTTCATTTTTTCTCTGGGAAGCTCTTCTTATACATGACTTAAGCACAAGATCATGTTGAATCTGGTGAAGTGATTGTACCCACTTCATTAGCCAAGATATAGTGATTTTCACATATTACAATGGTACCAAAAGGTACTTGGGATCACTTGAAAGTAAACCTGCAATTGATCATGTGGAGGAGCCTTCAAGGGGATTGAGCTTGTTACTCTGCCCTTGCATGTACGCCTAATCTACAATTGTCCCCCCAGGTAAAATTGTTGTATTTGGTAAACTTACTTACCATAATCCTAGGGCTCTACCTAAGCTGACAGTAGAGGGAAGGTCTTGTTGTACTTGGAACATACATTGCCTAGGCTCACTTGGAATTTTTGGAGGGTAATATTTGCTTGAGATGGTATAAGAAAAGATACTTGCACCAAACTGTTTCATTAATCAATCTGCCAGGGTAACTGTTTTCAAACACTCATTTCTATAAATATTTTCACCTTGATCACTACGACATTGGATTTCATCACCAACTAGTAATTATTGATCTTTGTGAGTCATTTTGTATGGTTTGAACTCATAGATTTTTAGTGTGTGTTACTTTCTGTGTTGTTTTTACTTTTTAGAGACTTTAGGTGGAATTTAAATATTGTGTAAATCATTAATTGAATATCTCATTGTGGCTAAATTACCAAAATAGTCATGCAGAATGTTTGGGCAACCCCCTGAGTATACACTGAGTCAGTTAGAAAAGATCAAAGATGAGAGGTCAAAATTATCAAGATCTGGGACTGCAACATAACCTGAAAATTCTATTATTATAGAATATGATGTAACACAAATTGAAATAAATCAACCAGGAACATCAACTATTTTATAGTCAGAAGTGAGAGAGACTGAACTTGATCAACCTCAAAAATTAGAATCACACTTAGAAGAAAATTATTTAATAATTACTGAATTTATTCAAGCAGAATCATATACTAGAGAGGTTTCAAATTCACAATTAATTGAACCATATATCGAAGAACCTGAGTTTGACATTTCTGATCCTGAATCACCTTTAGTTGCTATAGCCCCTACTCTGAGTCCTCCACGTTCATCAGGCATAAAACTGATTATCATTGATATTCTTCCTCCTGATCTCATTGGCATTAAAGAACTTGCCTCAGGCGAAGAAGAAGAATCACCTCACACACTAGTTTCTACTAGTGAACCAATAGATATTTCAGAACTTCTCTTTAGGTCTCTTCACCTTGACCCTTGGTATTTCACACCCTTGAACTTTTTAGGACAAGGTATTCCACGATACACAACTCCTTACTCTATCGTATTAGGTTTTGACTGGTCTAGAATGGCTTCTAGAAGTATGTCATCAGCCACATCTATGTTTTCTACTTCTCTGAAGTTAACTTTATATGGTGGCCCATTAGTGCCTCCTGGATATCAATCTCTTTCTAGGACATATTCAAGAGCTTCTCCCTCAAGTCAACCTTTAACTATGTCAACTAGGTTAACTGGTCCTATGCTTTAGGATTTGACATCCGATCGGTATATTAATATGATTTCCAACAAAAAACTCACACTGACAAATATCTTCACTCAAATTCCCACCATCATCCGAAGCAAAAAGTAGGTGTCATCAAAACCCTAGCTACCAGAGCCTTGAGAATCTCCGACCCTGAACATTTAGAAGAAGAACATAACCATCTCTACAAGGTCTTTATAAACAATTGCTATCAGAAAAACATTATCCAAAAAATAATTAAAGAAACCACAACCAATACCCAAAAAAGAAAAACTCTGGAAAACCCTAGAATCTCCTTACCCTATATTAAAGAAACCACAGACAAAATCGCCCGAATTCTCACCAAGCATAACATTATGGTTGCATTCACACCCCCTAACACCATCAAAAACATGTTAGATTCGGCCAAGGACCCAATAGACCCAAAAAATCACAAAGGAGTATACTCGGTTCCCCACTCATGTGGCAAAATATATATAGGTGAAACCGGGAGATCCTTTGGCATTAGGTTAAAAGAACATATTAATGATATTTCAAGAAATATGTCAGAAAAATCAGGTCTAGCTAAGCCTACATGTTCTTCCTCACACTATATTTGCATGGAACGAGCAAAATTAATTCACAAGGAAGACCATTATTTAAAAATAAGGGTGAAAGAAGCAATTGAAATCGAAAAATCCTCCAACAACATGAATAGAGACGACAGACTAAAGTTAAGTAACACCTCGAAACCCCTATTAAATAAAATAAAAAAGAAATAAACACAGATTTACACACATTCATTAAAAATAAATAAATAAACAAAATTATTTAATTAATAAATAAATAAATATAACCTATCATAGCTAGCTCCCTATCTAACTCTCCTTTAAAAAAATAAAAAATAAAATTAAAAATTAACAAGATCACATAATAAATAAGTTAACATAAAAATTCAAAACTATTCTTTAAAATTATATACATTCTAGTAAAATAATTAACATATAGCTAAGGATCTTAAACAGATAATATAGATTTCAAAAAAAAAAAAAAGTAAATAAATAATATATATATATATATATATATATATATATATATATATATAATAAAATAAAATAAAACTAAATAAACAAATAATAATAATAAATAATATATAAAATAAATACTTATTTAAATAAATAAATAAAATAATTATTAATTAATTAATCATTTGTAAGCCGACTACAAAAGAAGACATCAAAAAAAAAAAAAAAATTCAATAACTATTAATAAGCTCTGTAATTTCATGCTCCCTCTTCTCAAAATACACATCTCATTGCCCTGATGATGAACTCACTAAGCTAGTCCGAAACGTTGGTTTCAAAATGGTTCACAGGTTTTTCCACAAAAATCAAAATTCTAGCAACCTGTATGGACTCTCTCTTTAACAACATAGGTAATCTTGAAACAAACCCAACAGCCAATTTTTACCCGCCTGGGGGGAAACCTTCATATCCTCCTCCAGGAGGGAAACCTTTAGTTGGAACTTATCCTATAGTAGAGGGAAAACTCCCTCTAGAAATTATCCTAATTATGGTTAGATACCTCAAACTGGTTTCGATCAACCTGTTATGCCTCAACCCACCATGGCAATGCCTTACCCTGGGGTGAATACAATCTAGAATCCTTCGTTTAATCAATAGTCAATTCCAGTTTCTCCTCAAGTACCTATGTATCAACCTGTTCAGCCCATTGGATAGCCTATCCATCAAATGCCTATTCAAGGAATTCCTATTCAAGTCCAACAGCCTTTCGAGGCTAGTCCATCAACACCTATTCAACAACCATTGCAGCAACCTGTTCCAAGTACTCCTCAAAACCCGATTCAGTCTGCTATGTCTATGTCTATACAAACTCCAGTCATGATTTCACCATGAAATCCCATCCTAGGAGTATTGTAAGTAATTGTTCCCTTTACTTCTCAAGTAATGACACAATCAACTACTCAGGCTATGCCTCAGGTATCTGCTTATCAAACTACTTCTATGATTCACTCTATTCACAAAATACCTATCATATAGCCTAGTATGTTGTACATTGAAACATTGTTTCAAGGGAAAAGTTTGGAAGGCCAACCCCAGAGTTAGTTTGTTCAAGGTCAACCTTTTCAAACCCAATTTCTCCAAGGTCAACCTTTGCAGAGTCAACCCTTTCAAGGATAGTTCCTTCAAGGTCAAATGGGTCAAGGTCCTCTATTCCAAAATCAACTGTATCTGGGTCATACTTTTCAAGCGCTTATTCAACTGCAATTCAATATGGCTCATCTTGGATATCCATGAGGTATGAAAATTCCAACTGCTCAGGCTATTCCAGAATATCCTGGATATCCTCCTCTAGGTAGAGGACATGTCCCTTAGGGTTATCAGATGCACAATAAGATCCTAACTGTTAGTTACCATTTATTGCAACTTTGGATTTACCAAACCTATCGCGGTTAACCAATGATCTTATTTACTACTACCGCATTGATACGTTATTCCTACAATGTTTCCCAGTGGCATTCCTAAGCTTGAAGGTAAATAAGGAGAAGACCCATCAATCATGTTATGACTTATCATCTTTGGTGTATGCTAAATTCATTAATTAATTATTCTATTAGGTTATGAATTTTTCAACGAAGTTTGGTAGCCAAATGGTATGTAGAATTGCCACGAGCTTCCTTCAATACATTCAATGCCCTTGCTACTGCCTTTTTGACACATTTTCAACTACCCATTCGATACAATAATGGAACTGAACTTTTAACCTCTTTAAAAAAATTAAACATCGACCCATATCTCATATAAGATTCACAAGTGGAGACGAAGACATTATTTGGTTAAATTTTATATCCTAGACTAGATTCTGGCCAAATGGTTCATAAAATCTCTTTTCCAGTGATTATTGAAGATGTTTCCAAAGGTATCATAGTAACTGAGGAGAAATTTATTGCTCGTGCTTAATACCTAGATCTTGTTTATACTTAGTCTAGTATTTTGTATGAAAAGATCCCAGATTTACCCAGTCTTGGTCAAACTAATCTAGCCCTTACAGGATCACATGTTGCATATGGTATGATTGGTTCTATTAGCCAAAAATCTAAGAATATAAATAAAGAATCTAAGAAAACTCAGATTTTGTCTTTACTTGATTCACTAGAAGAAGATCCTTCTCCTAAAATAACTTCTAAGATTAACGTCATAGAATCATCTGCTCATAAAGATAAGCAATTTGGAGGTAAGAAAAAGGGAAAAGGAAAAGTTAAACAAGATACCTCTTCTAAGGAGAAATAAAGAAAGAACGAACCATCTGATGAAAAGAAGAAATCTCGATATCCTTGTTTAATTTTTTATGAAGATAATTACACTAAGGAGTGCCCTCATCACATCGAAGTTTCTAAATTTATAAAAAAATCACCCACTCCCGCTATTTTGAAGGCTCCTTTCCCTCCTCAAGATAAAAAAATAGTTTCTCATAACCAATCCTCCTCTTCCACATCGGTAGATATCATGATGATGTGTTAAAAAATTATGGTAGCAACGACATCTAAATAATATGGATCAAAGAGTCCTATTGAAGATGGAGATTATTCCAATTCACCTAGTCAAACTTCCACATCTACCCCTCCTTCTTCTAAACCATTACAAATTGAAAAGCCAAACCCTTATATGATAATTCGACTGCCTCCTAAGGGTGTTCTTCAAAAGTCATCCTTTAATCCTCATGCTAGGGTTGCTCAGAATTACAACATTGTTAAAGATTTGGCTATGTCTCCTTCGCCAATGTTAGCTGTGGAAGTGTTGTAGACTTGTCCAGCACAAAGGAAATTATTGTTATCAACTATTGGAGCAATAGATCCTCAAAACTCCAATTTATTTTTTATTTTTTTATCTCAAGAAGCATGTTCCACATCTCTCGCATCAACGGGATTTTCAGATACCAGTCCATGTCAAAACTCAACGAGTTTTTTGAATAGTGATTGATGAAGGAGCATCAACATGTATTCTGTCCATTGCTTGTTTGAAAGCTTTAAGCTCTCCAACAATCAATCAATCTCCCATGACTTTGGAAGCTTTTGATGGAAGAGGTTTTCGTCCTTTTTGGTATTTTGAATGATTTACCAATCGAAATAGAGGGTAACATAGTTACAGTTGAAGTCGAGGTTGTTGATTCTCAACTTGACTATAACCTTTTACTTAGTTGAAATTGAACTTATTCCATGGCGGAAATAGTCTCATCTTATTTTAGGATGATCATGTTTCTTCACAAAGGAGAAATTGTGAAGGTAGACCAGTTGTCCTAATATAACTCAGACCCTAATTCTACTAGTAGTGTGCTTTTTGATGGAAAATCAACTACTCCATATGAAGAAGTCTGTGTTGGTCTTCTTAAATACTCATCTTTGATGGGAACTTTTTCAGTCTCGCCACTTGATATCTCTCATAATGTTGCCCAGATTAATATGATTACATCAAGTACTTTTGAGTCAGAAGATATGTGGAAAGTACCTCTAGAGTTATAATTAGTCTTATATGACATTGAGATGCCTCTTAATCTGTTTGAGTTGTCTTATGAGGAAATTCATTGTTTTTCCAACATATCAACATCTAAAAACAATCGAATGAATACGATTATCGACGAATATTCTCATTTGTCACGCTTGGAACCAATTTCTATGCCTAATCCTTTTCACAAAGAATTTTTAATAGATGAAGGGATTATGGAAGTTATGACTCTAGAAAAAATTCCATGGGATGATTCTCATCATTGTTCATCTTTCCTTCCATATTTTGAAAAAATTGAGAATAATTTCTCGTCTATGTTTTCATCTAAGATTGTTAGTGATCCTCAATGTCCAATATTTGTCCTTTCTTCTAATTATAAGAATAATTTAGGGAACATATCGACAATTATACCCATTAACATCTCGGCAAAGCCGGGGATTACTGAAAATATTCGTATAGGATATTTTTGTTCTTTAGAAGAAATGCAGACCTACAAAGCCCTATTTTAGGAATTCCATGACATTTTTGCCTAGTCTTGCAAAGAAATTTTAGGAATCAACCCTAGTATAGTTGTACATGAGATAAAAACTTATCTGGATGTTGAGCCTATGAGACAATGATTACGTCCCATGCATCAACAAAAGGTTACCACTATAAAAATTGAGGTTGAAAATTTATTAAAAGAAGGATTCATTTACCCCGTTCCTTTAACTAATTGGGTATCAAACATTGTATCTGTTAATAAAAAACAAGGAACTATTCGAGTATGTGTCGATTACAGGGATATTAATAAGGCTTGTCCTATAGACAATTATACAACCCTGTATATTGACCAGATTTAGATAAATGTGTTGGGGATGAAATTTTCTCTTTTATGGATGGATTTTCCAGCTACAATCAGATCAACATACTCCTTGTCGATTAGTATAAAATCATGTTTATTTTCCCATGGGGAACTTTTTCTTATCACAAACTCCCATTTGGCTTGAAAAATGTTGGTGCAAATATTCAGCAAGCAATATCTTATGCATTCCATGATATCAAGCATATTATTCAGCCTTATTTAGATGACCTACCAGCCCATTCAATGGAAATGCAAGATCACCCATTGCACTTGAAAGCAATTTTCATTAGGTGTGGGCATTACAATATTCGTTTGAATCCACACAAATGTGTTTTTTGTGTGCAATCAGGTCAGCTTCTAGGATTCATCATTTCCAAAGAAGGCATTCATGTTGATCCCCTTAAGGTAGAGGCAATTCTGAATTTGTTTGCTCCTTCTAGTCTTCGACAACTATAGAGTTTGCAAGGGAAAGCAAACTTTTTGTGTAGATTCTTCCATAATTATGGTGAACTAACCTAGGGTTTTACTCAGTTGTTGAAAAAGGGCATTCCATTTTTCTGGGAAGAGCTTTCCAAAAATGATTTTGATGCATTAAAACACACATTGACTAATGCACCTTTACTACATCCACCTTATTATCATCGAGATTACCTTCAATACCTAGCTACATCTGATGCCACTGTTGGCATGGTGTTAGTCCAAGAAGATGGCTATGGCAGTGAACATGTGATTTATTATTTAAGTAGAAATCTCACTAAAACTGAGATCAAATATACACATGTGGAGAAGCTCACTTTGGAAGTTGTTCAATGACTCCGTCACTATATACTTTTGTGAAAGATGACTCTCATTTCGAATTGCAACCCTATGATGTATATTCTTACCAAGCAATTGCTAGGGGGGAAATACCCCAAATGGATAGTTATAATGAAAGAATTTGATTTAGAATTTGAAATATCTAAGTCAAATAAATCTTTGGTTTTCATCGAATTATTGTGTGACTTTCCCCATACTAATACAGAAACTGTAGAAAAATATTCCTTTGCTGATGAATCTCTATTTCTTATTAGTATGTCATATCCATGGTATGGAGATATAATTATATATCTCCAAACCCAAACTTTTAGGCCTGAGTTGTCTCGAATTGATCGTTGTCAAATCCGATACCAATCCCAAAAATACAATATTGTTGGTGACACTCTTTAGCGTCACGGGAACGATTCCATCTTTCAACATTGTTTGACTCTCCAAGAGGCTGAGAAGGAATTAAATGACTTCCATTCTAGAGCATGTGGTGGTCATATGTCTGGGTATTCCATTGCCCAAAAGATATTACATGCCAGTTATTTTTTTACTTCAATGTTTAAAGATTGCATAATTGTAGTCAAAAAATGCCATAATTGCCAAGTCTATGATCATAAGATGCGAGCACCTCTAGCTCATCTTCACCCTATCATAGTTGTTGGTCCTTTTGTAAAATGGGGAATATATTTCATCACCTGTAACCCTCACTCGGGAAGGGGGCATGGGTTTATTATCCTTGCAGTCGATTACTTTTCGAAATGGGCCGAAGTGATGCTTACATATAAAGATGATGGCGAAACTATAGTAAATTTCATTTTCAATAATGTGATTGCTTGGTTCAGTGTCCTAGAAGCTATTGTTACAAACCATGGTAGCCATTTTCATAACTTTATGATGACTGAACTATCAACACAACTTAGCCTACGCCATGATAGCTCTACTCCTTATTATCCACAAGCTAATGGTCAAGTCGAAGTTGTCAATAAGGTTTTAACAAATATGATTAAACGGATAGTTGGTATTCATAAAGGAAATTGGCATACTATGATTTTCTCAGCACTGTGGGCTTACCGTACTACTACAAAAACGTCGAAAAGTTTTACTCCTTTCCAGCTTTTCTATGGCATGGAAGAAATATTTCCAATTGAATGTAAAATCCCATCTTTGAAGCTAGCCATCGAATTACTACCCACTACCTCTGCAGACGAAGAGTGTTTTGTACACTTAGCATGTTTAGATAAATCTTGTCACGATGTTGCACGAGCTATCTAGGCTCATAAAAAACGAGTCAAATCTCAATTTGATCAAAACATGAATCCTTGTTCATATACAAAAGGTAACCTAGTCTTGGTTTATGATCAAGCCCATGACAAGTTAGGTACAGGAAAATTCGAGTGCATGTGGCATGGCCCTTACATCATTAAATGCATATTAACTAAAGGAGACTATGAGTTGGTTGATTATGATGCTATTCCTTTAGGAAAGTCTAGAAATGGTCTTTACCTAAAGAAATATTTTACCTAAAGAAAAATATTCCTTTGCTGATGAATCTCTCTTTCTTATTAGTATGTCATATCCATGGTATGGAGATATAATTATATATCTCCAAACCCAAATTTTTAGGCCTGAGTTATCTCGAACTGATTGTCGTCAAATCTGATACCAATCCCAACAATACAATATTGTTGGTGACACTCTTTACTATCATGCTACCAATTCCATCTTTCGACATTGTTTGACTCTCCAAGAGGCCAAAAAAGCATTAAATGACTTCCATTCTAGAGCATGTGGTGGTCATATGTTTGGGTATTCTATTGCCAAATATATATTATGTGTTGGTTATTTTTTGCCTTCAATGTTTAAAGATTGCATAACTGTAGTCAGAAAATGCCATAATTGCCAAATCTATGATCGTAAGATGCAAGCATCTCTAGCTCCTATTCACCCTATCATAGTTGTTGGTCCTTTTGAAAATGGGGCATAGATTTCATCACCTGTAACCCTCACTCGGCAAGGGGGCATGGGTATATTATCCTTGCAGTTGATTACTTTATGAAATGGGCTGAAGTGATGCCTACATATAAATTCGACGACGAAACTACAGTAATTTTCATTTTAAATCATGTGATTACTCAGTTTGGTGTCCCAGAAGCTATTGTTACGGACCATGGTAGCCATTTTCGTAAATTTATGATGACTAAACTATCAGCACAACTTGGTCTACGCCATGATAGCTCTACTCCTTATTATCCACAAGTTAATGGTCAAGTCGAAGTTGTCAATAAGGTTTTAACAAATAAGATTAAACGGATAGCTGGTATTCATAAAGGAAAGAATACTATGATTTTCTCAGCATTGTGGGCTTACTGTAATACTGCAAAAACATCGACAGGTTTTACTCCTTTCCAACTTGTCTATGGCTTGGAAGCAATATTTCCAATTGAATGTGAAATCCCATATTTTAAACTAGCCATCAAATTACTACCCGCTACCTCTACAGACGAAGAGAGCTTTGTACACTTAGCATGTTTAGATGAATCTCGTCATGATGCTACATGGGCTAGCCAGGCTCATAAAAAACGAGTCAAAGCTCAATTTGATCAAAACGTGAATCCTTGTTCATATAAAAAATGTGACCTAGTCTTGGTGTATGATCAAGCCCATGACAAGTTAGGTACAGGAAAATTTGAGCCCATGCAGCATGGCCCTTACATCATAAAATGCGTATTAACTAAAGGAACCTATGAGTTGGTTGATTATGATGGTATTCCTTTAGGAAAGCCTAGAAATGGTATTTACCTAAAGAAAAATATTCCTTTGCTAATGAATCTGTCTTTCTTATTAGTATCTCATATCCATGGTATGGAGATATAATTATATATCTCCAAATCCAAACTTTTAGGCCCGAGTTATCTTGAACTGATCGTCGTCAAATCTGATACCAATCCCAACAATACAATATTGTTGGTGACACTCTTTACTGTCATGGTACCGATTCCATCTTTCGACATTATTTGACTCTCCAAGAGGCTGAAAAAGCATTAAATGACTTCCATTATGGAGCATGTGGTGGTCATATGTCTGGGTATTCTACTACCCAAAAGATATTATGTGCTGGTTATTTTTTGCCTTCAATGTTTAAAGATTGCATAATTGTAGTCATAAAATGCCATAATTGCCAAGTCTATGATCGTAAGATGCAAGCACCTCTAGCTCCTCTTCACCCTATCATAGTTGTTGGTCCTTTTGCAAAATAGGGCATATATTTCATCACCTGTAACCCTCACTTGGCCGGGGGGCATGGGTATATTATCCATGCAGTCGATTACTTTACGAAATGGGCCGAATTGATGCCTACATATAAATTTGATGGTGAAACTGCAGTAATTTTCATTTTCAATCATGTGATTGCTCGGTTTGGTGTCCCAGAAGCTATTATTACAGACCATGGTAACCATTTTCATAACTTTATGATGACTGAACTATCAACACAACTCAGCCTATGCCATGATAGCTCTACTCCTTATTATCCACAAGCTAATGGTCAAGTCGAAGTTGTTAATAAGATTTTAACAAATAAGATTAAATGGATAATTGATATTCATAAAGGAAAATGGAATACTATGATTTTCTCAACATTGTGGGCTTATCGTACTACTGCAAAAACATCGACAGGTTTTACTCCTTTCCAACTTGTCTATGGATTGGAAGCAGTATTGCCAATTGAATGTGAAATCCCATCTTTGAAACTAGCCATCGAATTACTACCCACTACCTCTACAAATGAAGAGCTTTTTATACACTTAGCATGTTTATATCAATCTCGTCATGATGTTGAATGGGCTATTCGGGCTCATAAAAAACGAGTCAAAGCTCAGTTTGGTCAAAACATGAATCCTTGTTCATATACAAAAGGTGACCTAGCCTTGGTTTATGGTCAAGCCCATGACAAGTTGGGTACATGAAAATTCAAGCCCATGTGGCATGGCCCTTACATCATAAAATGTGTATTAACTAAAGGATCCTATGAGTTGGTTGATTATGATGGTATTCCTTTACGAAAGCCTGGAAATGGTCTTTACCTAAAGAAATATTATGCATAAAATTTTAGTGGAGATTTGTACATTATTTATTGTTTTTAGGTTTGCGATAATTAAATATTTTTTACATTTCCTACTACTTATCCTGCTTATCTTATTTTACACTTGACTTGCAAATGTCAGTGTTCCCTCAGAATTAAATTGGCTTTGTTGATGGTGCTAGTCGTAGTACTCATAATTTGTCTTCTGTAGCCTGGGTTATCTATTGACCCATTGATGAGCTAGTCCCTATTCATGGAATATGCCTTGGTCAAACAACAAACAATATAGCAGAATATAGTGCATTCATTGAGCTATTATCTTATTCCATCACATTTGGTATTCGGTGTTTGATCATTAGGTTAGATTTGCAACTCGTAGTATTACTTTTAAATAGTGTCTATGCAGTAAGAAGTTCTTCAATGCTAATAATGCTTTTACGGGTCCATCTCTTGGAAAGGCAATTTGATTATATCGAATGTCTACACATTCCGAGAAATTTAAACACATTAAAAGTTTCATTAGCTAACCATGTGTTAAATAGACATTTGTGACATTTGTAAATTAAAACAATATTCATATACATATTGATCAAGATAAATTGAAAGTAAAAGTAGTATTTTTCACTATAAAAGTTTGTATAAAAGTGTGTCTACAAAAATATGTCATCCAAGGACATGAGGCCTCGTGGCCATTATTCTCCAAATATGCTGACACCAAAAATCAAAATGTGGTCCTAGAAACTAGAATAGCTAAGCATGATGATGCTCATGATAGCAAACTATAACACGAGCAACTTGACATAGTAATCACCTAAGTGGCTGTAGAACCCCAATCACATGTCTCTGATATCGAAGACGGATGTCATCTGTCCCAGTCTCTGGGATGTCCAAAGTGAACCTCTCTAGTTTGTTTTCCAGCTTGGTCAAAGTCTCAGCTACATCTGGGTTAGTTGCCATAGTTGCTACAGACTCTTCAACCTGCCTGCCAAAATGCCTCAGCCTAGCTGGTTGGTTTAGGCCCACATTTGCACACGCATTTTGGATAATTAGCCTTTGAAGAAAAAAATACATCAAAATTCAAATCATATCAAAATGAGAAATTTTTACCTAGATCACACCACTGAGCTCTAGCTAGGAGTGGGATATCAGGACCATCTCTGTAATCCATCCTTGCATATGGGAAGTCCTCGATCGAAATGATCTGTTGGCCCAATCAATAAAAAAACTTAGGAGTATACCTCACAACCGCTCAATCGCCTCCATGAAGTGACATAATTGCAAACCATCTCCACATGCGTGGATCCTTAGGACCTCCCTCATCTACTAAGATCTAATGTCGCCGAAGGAGTGGAATCCTCTCTAGGGAAAAAGAAATAATAATGGTGCCATAACTGAAATTCTTCAGTTTACCATTCTTGCACCTAGTCAGTTGTCCCTTCATGTTAATAACCATTTCTCACACCAATTGAACATCGTGGATTCCCAACACTCCATGGTAGTCTGCATTTTTGCCTGTGTGGCCAAATGAAGGGTAGTGCTGCCACACAACTTGCTAATAGTGAAAGTAATAGTCCTCATGGGAAAGAGCCTAATGGTCTAGATATCAATCCTTCCATCCTTGGGTGGTGCACCCCCACAAAAATTTTTTAGATACCCATCTGTAGTATCTCCTCCTGTCCTCTGCCCAAATAATGAAATATTGGCTCCCCAATGAGAAATCCTAGTCAAGAAATAGATGTCATCAATGTCAATGGTAATGTGTTGATCTCCAATCGCGAAAAATTGTTCCTCGACATTCCAGGTCCTTACCAGCTATGTCATCATATCTACCTAAGCTTTCATCCCAGGTATGAGCTAGTATTTTAGGAGGCCACAAGTTCTCCGAGCCTGTATGGTAGCCAAATTTGCTAAAGCTTCCGAATCATTAAATTTGTTGAAAAGTGTGCAACAAGAAATGCTTGTGGAGAGTGCAACAATATGATGGAGCTTAGTGAAAAGAGTCGCCTTCACTAAGTGGGCCCGCAGGCTATTTTTGGCGCAAGTCTATTTTTAGACATATGGATCATGTCTATGGATTGCAGGTTGCTGTTTATGGATGATTGGTCAAGTTGGGAAAAATAGATGGACTTCTATTTTTTATCAAAGTGTGAGTGATCACAGTGTGAGTGATCAAAGTCTATTTTTAGACTGGCTGTCAAAAATAGAAAAGTCAAATATTATTGTCTCATAATAATATTTGGACTATAAACTTGATCTTATTCTCTTGGAGTACTTCAGTTTGAGCTACAGAGGTGGCACATGCAGCTGTCAGAAGGAAATACGCTTTTCTTATGAGTCAGTTGAGCTTTTGCATGCATGACTTCAGTTAGAACTCAAGTGAGTTGAGTTTAGTGGACTGGAGGTGCAGTTGATGGAGTTGTGTTCAGTTTAGCTTTGTTAAACTAGTTGTATTTAGTCTACTGATCAATAGACTAGAGATGAGTTGGGTGAATTAGTTATTAATTAATTCACAAGTTATTAACTCATAATGCAACTATAGAATACATCAGTTAACTCAGTTGCATGTCAGTGCATGTTCAGTTCAACAGGGACAGGTGGTAGAGAATCAGATTGCTATCAGTTGTGACTATAGTTGTGCACCAGATCTTTCACAATCAAGGGATTGAGGATGCCAATGAGTTTGCTCATGTATTTTCCCAGTATTGTAGCCTTTACTCACGTCCAACAAAGTGTGAGTGATTATTTGCAGGTCAAATACGAGTTTGGTAAGCCATTCTCATCAGTTCTTGAGCAGGTATTGAGCTGGAGAGGCAAGCAAGCAGTGGAATAGATTTGGAGATCAGATTTGAGTTGTATTGTGTGTAACAGGTGGAGCTGGAACTGGATTTCTTGTGATAAGCATTGTACTTTGTAATGTTACATGATTCAATCAATATAATATACAGATAGTGTGGGGTTTTTAGCGAGATGCTTTCCCCAGGATACATACTGTGTTTATGAGTTTGATTGATGCTTCTATGTGTGCCTGTGAATGTTTATGCTTCTATAAATTGATGATCAACGTAGAGGAGATTATGTATTATACATGTTACACTTATAATTGTATGATCAGGATAATCTCTGTGAATATGTGTTAAATTATTCAAAATTTTCTACAAAATTTGTGCTCCCTTTCCCTCCATTCCATTTTGAGCAAGCAAGAGACCTAAAATGACCACTTAAAAGAAGTTAGAATCACTTTAAAAGTCAATCTCATAATTTTTGGGGTCAAATTCTTTTGTTTTTAAAAACCCTTGGTGCCTGCGTGGCCATTGTTTTACAAAAAGGGTACAGTGGCATGGATTTTCTGGAGAAGGCCCATGCAGGCCACAATTTTCTGCATGTAAAAATTTATTGACCTATGCACAGCCGATAAAGGGATATCAACACAGTGTCAAGGGTAGAATTTTTACAAAGTATTACCCCAAAAAATTAATTGAAAGCTTAAAATTGAAATTTAAATGGATGAAAAGGTTAACTAGGAAGAGATTTTCTACCTGGAGGAAGCGGTTTGCGATTTCGTTCACCGGTTGACTCGAAATCAGTCCTAGAAATCTGGTGGTAAAAATATCCTTTCTTTCTACTCTCAAATGGTAAAAATGAAAATGGTGAAAAATAATTTACTTTTTCCACTTTTATAGGGATTTTGGGCTAAAAATAAATATTATTTTTATGATTAAGGCCTTTTAGAAAGTGAAAATTTTATTATTTTGTGAAGTTATGACGATTGATTAAGTTCAAGTGTGCAGGACAAGTTACAGAGAGAGAACAAATCATTTTGAATATCAACAGGCTTTTATCCCTTTTCATGCTCTTGGAAATTATGAAAAGTGAAAACCCTAGAGTCCTCTTTTAAGCCCTTTTCAGACTCGTTAAAAATGAAAAGATCTTTGACTACTTGTTTGTTCAAACTCGTAAAAGTAAATGAACAACCTTCCACTTAGTATAAGTTTACCCCTTTTATGGACCGAGCTGACACTGTTTATGAAAATGGTATACGTTGATCAAACATGGTCAATAAAGTTCTCTTTTTTATTATTTTATCCTTTTTCGAACTTGAGGAACTAAACTTATGAAAAGCAACCTCATCGAGTTTACTTATGTTTTTCTTCTGACTCCCTAAAATTGAAAAACACCGAGATTTTCTTTCTCCGGGCTCGTTAAAATTTTACTGTAAAAGAAATGAATGAGTTTCCTTTTTGTGTCTTTTTCAAACTTTTAAAAGAAAATGGCATCGAGTAACCCCTTTACTGGACTCGTAAAAAATTAAACAGTATAGGACTCGTTAAGCATAATGAGACTGAACCATTCCTTCTTAGGGTTTGTTAAAAATACTTCGATGGACTCATTCGAAAGATGAGCTTAGAGTATAAGCATATGTTATCCTCCTCAATCTTGTAAAAAATAAAGAGGTACTTTCCAGTAATGGTGGGGGGAAATTGGGAAAATGTGTCCATTTTTACATTTTATCATAAAGGCAGCATGTCACTCTTGAACAAGACACTCCATCACATTTCTTGTCTGGGTTGGGAAATCCATTTGTCTTATAGTTAATCAAACCTCATTGAAAATATTCATGGTTTTGGGTATTATCATTAAGTCAATTTTTTCCAAGTCAATTGTCGTGTCATTATGTGTTCAAGAGAAGTTCAACCTTAGTCCAAGTTCCTTTGCAAATTTTAGCCTTCAATCGCATCGGTCATCCTTGAGTCAGTCCTTGCAAACTATTTTCAAAAACTAAACATTATGTTTCATGTCATAGCATTTCCTGTGATGAGTCGCTTCCTATCGACTTCAGCTCATTATCTAGGAAGTTGATCCATGAACCTTCAGTACCTTGAGGCTTGCATGCCTTAATGGAAGGTTTCTCGAATTTGATGATAGTTTCTCATCATTGGCCTTCGATCGAATAATTTTATGAATTTTCGACTTCAAATCACTTATTCCCACTTCATAGATTGTATTGGGAGTACCTTGAGAGCCATTTTCATTATTGGTGGTTTCTCTCGTGCTTGTCAACGGTTCACATCATTGACTGATAATAAAGTGGTTTCTACCATGTTTGACTTCAAAACATTCACTCGCATTGTTAGATTCGTACTATGGATCAGGAAATGAAAATCAAGACCATGGATCTGGCTTCATCAATCCAGGTTGTGAGGAGTTTTATATTCATGATTGTGTAGAAAAATTCATAACAAATGGTTGCGCCCATATTGTGTCTACTATCTATATGATTTTTGGTTTTTCTATACTTATTCATTGAGTTATCTTTACTCTAAGTATGGGAATGCCTACCTCAGCGATGATTATTTATATAGATTTGCATTGTAATCCTTGAATGTTCCCCGCAGGTTTCCAACCATTATCTTTGATCCGATCCTTGGTATGATAAAGCACTTCAATCTTTTGAAACTTATTTCACAAACATTGCACTTTAGGGGCAATCTTTTGCATCTCATTTTGTCACCATGATACTTGATTAGTTTATGGGTCTTTTTCCCATTCGTGAAGATGTTTGATTGAACTCCCTTAGAAGTCCAAGAACCAAAAATATCTTGAAGGAGATGGGAAATTTGGGAAAAATAGTTGCTTCACCTTCTTAAGTATCACCTACATTGACTTTCCTAGATATTTCCGCGCATTCATTGGAATTAACTCGGAGAACAACGCAGAACTGCACTTTGTCTGCCACTATAGACTGCGCAGGTGAATCAAAGAAAGTAAAAATAAAAAAGTACATTCTAGAAACATAGTTGGTTGAATATTTCCCAACTGAAAGCTTACAGTTGATGGCTATTCAAGCTATAACCCTAATATGATGCATCTTAATCCCTTTCCTCAAGGAACTCTAATCCCTCAACTAGAGGATCTCACCCTCCTCTTTTGGATCTAAAACTTCTTCCTCTTAGCCTATAAAATGACTAAAGGGTAGATGGATTGAGGAGGTTAGAATTGAGAGAAGATAAACTTATGCTACTAGTTTGAAATTGCAAAGCTTATCATCTAAGGAGGATATTGAAGGAATTAGGAGGAAGCTCATGGAATCAAGGCAAAGGTTGTAAGGCTCTTCTTTATGTTTAATTAATACAAATGAATTCTTTTCCCGATTGAATTGTCTTATCAAAATGATGAATTGTTTACAATTGTCTAAAGTGTTTATTAAGGAAAATTCAATACCTAATTTCCCTAATCATTAGGTTAAGTTTTTTTAGATTATTATATCTCATATGTTTTTGATCTTTTTCTTGTTTATGGTTGGAGACCTTATCAAGCATTCAAGAACCACATCAGGACGCAACAAGGGATCTTCATCGAGCATTTTGTGAATAGGTAAGAGGCTCGTTCATCAGCTTTAATACTCGTAATTTAGACGAGTCCAACTTAGGGAAAGAGTTAGTTCAATTATCTTCTCATTTCTTGTTTCCATCAAGGATCTAGGGAGATCACTCTTATCCGCAAGAGAGATTTGTTTGCGATAACATACTACCATCATTGATACGGTCGAAGATATAGGTTTTTATTATTATTGATAATTATGATCAATGTGATATATATATATTCTTAAATTAATTGAAAGTGAAAATTTTGTGGGATAATTTTCTTCAATTTTCCATAAGAATGGAATAAGTTCTACTACTTTTAAAAATAAAAATTATTTTAATATTCACTTTAAATTTTATATATATATATATATATATAAACTGAAAATGAAAATATTATTATAATTAAAACATTCAATATTGTATTAGTCAATATGAAAAAGATATGTAATTTTTTTTGGAACTCAACATAAAATTAATATATTAATACTGATTCACATACATTTATCTTAATTTTAAATTTGTCATATATATAATCATTAGAGGAATTAAAACATACTTTAGTATTTACCTTAAATATATATAGTAATTAGAAGAATGGGCAATTAAGCCCATTTTTGCACACACAAAATGAAATAGAAGATTTAAATCTTAAACCTCTTCACACTAATACTTCATTTACACTAGCATCACCAATTAAATTATCTATAAAAACAAATTTATCATACATATAACTATATGAAATCCCTCAAAATGATACCTGATAAATTTATATATTACAGAAAACTAATACAAACTCTTATTTTTATTAAAAAAAACTCATATAACTATATATTAAATCCCTCACAATAATACATGTTAAATTTATATATTACTGAAAATTAATACAAACTCTTATTTTTATTAACAAAGAATTAAATATATTACTGGTATAATAATAAACAAGCTAATGCAAGAAAGACGCATATATTGTTTAATAAACCTATGAAATCATTTCCTTTATTTTTATGACAAATATATAGCCCAAGACATCAATTTCTTGTATTCATGTTCATTCATATTTTTTTTCAAGAGTATAGTTATATTTATCCTATAAATATATACCATCAAAAATGGATTGACATTATAGACTATCTTCCAATATGTTTTAATGATTCTTAAACTAATTTTGTTAAGATTTTATTTTAATGATTTTTTAAACTAGTTTTGTTAAGAATTTGGTTTAAAATTTAGAATAATTAAAGTTATAAATAATGATGTAATATAAATACAATATAATCGTTAAAAACATTAAATTTATTTAAATAAAAAAATGTAATTTAAATAATTGAAAATTGTAATTTTATAAATATTTATTTAGCCATTTCATTTATAATTTAAAATAATTAAAGTTATAAATAATTATGTAATGTAAATACAATATAATTATTAAAAAGATTAAATCTATTTAAATAAATAAAATGTAATTTAAATAATAAAAAATTATAATTTCATAAACAATTATATAACCAAATTTTAGTGAAGGCCGAAAATGATGAAAACAAAAAATAAAAAATCAAAGTTTAGAATTATAGACCAGCTATAACTTGACTTAAATGTCTAGATGAAGAGAGTAGACTCACATCATTATATGTACATCACAAGAACATTAAAGTTCGGTCATATATGTTAATAGGTTCCATAGGTAACATTAAAGTTGGTTTTGACCTAGGTTCTCTAAGATACACAACCCATAACGTTGTGGAGAATATATGCTCTCTAATTTAAATATTTCACCTACTATTACCCAACATTATTTTTAATAAATTAATTTTATATTTGATAACGTATTCCATTATAACACATTTTGTTTTGCAAGAATTGATTAATTCAACAAAAATAAGAATAAATATCTGAATAATAAAGAACTAAACTAATTGGTATTTCCACAATAGATTGCACTTTAACAATTTAAGAAATATGATATTATATCTAAATTATCTGACATAGAGTTACAATTAGCAATTGCATCATATATTGTAATGGAAACATGGTAAGGTAGGAATGTAAGAAAGAGTAGGATAGAAGATGGAAGTAAATTTTTTATGCAAATTTATTTATCGTTTTTTAAGTGAGAAAAAAATTGAAATTTAAATTGTGCATAATTGAGTTATATCATGGATTCTAATTGCAAGATGGGTTCATTACTAAAATTACCATTTGTAGAATTAATAGACTATTTTATTGAATGTTTCATCATTTCAATATACATGATTTATTTTAAATATGAACTAATAATCTCAATATAGATTTTGTGACAAGTTTTAATGATTGAATAATGAAATTGCTATTGAGTGTAATATCAAAATTGAAACTCATAATGAGCTTTCATCTACATTCGAACTATCTCAATTATAGCACCTACAACATTTGTATCACGAACACCAATTTACTTAAATATAGCCAAGCAGGTAGCCAAGTGATTTTGAACCAGATAATTCAAAGTGTGTAAATCAGGGGAGGATTGAGTGTAATATCGAAATTGAAACTCATAATGAGATTTCATCTACATTTGAACTATCTCAATTATAACACTGGTAACATTTGTATCACGAACACCGATTTACTTAAATATGGACAAGCAGGGAGCCAAGTGATTTTGAACTAGATAATTCAAAGTGTGTAAATCAGGGGAGGATGATGCAGAGTATCAGACAAGTTAAGAAGAGAGGATGCAATTTGAAGTGTGATAGGGGTAAGAGCACAAGCTCTATAGTAAGTATTCAATAAAATGCAACTGCCATGTTTTCATGGAAGATTCATACTTGTATGAGTCTATGAAGAAGCATATTGCCTACCCCATAAGCATTCATTCAATTAAGTCATCGATGTCATTCAAAAATCAAAATAATATGTATTCTATAAGAAAGAAAATAGAATTGAATGAGTTGTGGGGATCCATGATCTACGAGTAATGTAAAAAACCAATTTCATGGTAGGATGATTTTGTAACACAAAACGTTGACCTACAATTAGTTGCAAGATGCAATTTTTTTACCAAATTGGACAAAACAAGGGAATCACAACTCATGTGATTTATCCAAGTCAATTGCCTTAACAAAATTGTTCCTACCTTTATTCAAACTAATAGATTCAAATTACAAAATTTCCTCCATTGGTGAAATAAAACGTAAAATCGGATGAAACATAGTAGAATATCTATAGAATAATCCACGTAATAGTCTCATCCAGTTCATTAGTACTTCGAGGAGCAATTATGAATTATGAATTTTTCATGTTGTTCAAGTGTTAGGTTTGTCCACTTGAAAGTGGAATGAATATATTCTTTGTTTCTGCAAGATTTCATTATGTCTCACAACACTTGGGTTTGTAAAGTTCATTATGTCAGTGCAATTCCTTTTTGTCATCTTAATCGAGATGGGAAACAACTCATCAAATATTCTCATATTGTTTGGTGTATTTACCACTTTCTCATATCGAGTGATCTTTTTGATGAAATTGCGAGCGTTACTCAAGTCCGAGGATATGGGAATTGATCCCCAAAAATATCTTTAATTGAAATTGTGATTTATTCATTGTTAGAAAGTGTTAACACATAATTTAAAAACACCATTAAATACATAAGCATGGAGAACTGAATAATAATATTGCAACAAATTAGAACAACAAAACATGAAAAGAAAAGTGACGCAAGATATTGATAACAAAGTTTGGCTATCTCAAAGCCTACATCTCCGGGCCCAATCTTCAACAAGGAGGCCTTTATATTAGAAATTTAAAGCCCAAAAAAAAATATCAAAGTTGCATCAACAAGATCCCTGGTTGGTCCAATTGTGTTCTGCTCGACCTCATAAATCCGATGCAATTGACGACTCTAAAAAAGACCTCCTACAACTTATGGAATAAACCTGCAAAGTTCTGCCTCCAAATCTTCAAAGCTACACAAATTTTTCTCGTTCAAAATGTCACAATTACATAAATATATGTAGTATATGAATACCCAGATATAACAATGTATTAAAAGGATATCGTATTGTTATAACTAACTCCATATATAACATATTCGGTATAAATCAAACCCATATAAAATAATACATATAATTTTCGGTGCAATCAAAACTATGCTCATCGCATAACATTCTCAGCGGTACAATCAAAACTATACTCATCACATAGAACCCGTGGCCTGTCGTTAAACTGCATTTTCGGTGACTCCAAACAGTGCCAAATCCCACGCCATGTGACACCTAACGCGGTGGAACCATGGCATATAATCGTTACAACCATATAGTATGTGATAATTCTGATAGTTTCAGAGTATGAATGTTACCATATACGCACCATATGGTTATACCATAAACTCCGCACATTTTGTTTATATCATAAACTATGTTTAATACATAGTTTAACATATACATATTATCCATGGTCGTGTTTAACTTTATGTAATATTCCCACCATATATGTGTTCAACCTTATGTTGTAATATATGTGTTGGATTATTTTTCGTTGCCTTAGTTTTAACATAGGTTTATGAAATGCGCCATTTAATATATGTTGTATATAATAAATCAAATGTGCATATGGATTTTTAGTATATGGTTTTTGTTTTAAAAATGACATTTTAATATATTACCATCGTGTACAATTATCTTTTTAATCTATTCAATTCATTATTTCACCTTGTAACCAAATCGAAGACCAAACCACTGTAACAAAGTTAGAGATTTGCCACTGAGCTGAACCTGTACTTATGTCATGTGTCGAGCAATAAGACATTGTTTCATCACAAACTTCCACAAGCAGTTTCTTATTCATCTGAAGTCCAACTGCACCCGTTCAAGTTGCGTTGGAGTCGATTCTGTGAGATCTAAGCAAGGACGTTGCTTCCACTTGAATCCAGTAACTTTGAATTTTAGGCTTTTTCTAGATCTTGAATCAATTTCAGATCAGGCATCTTACCCCTAAGAGTACAATCATTTTCAAAATTTTGTAGGAGATCTTCAATCTAAATTAAAAAACCAAAATGTTTTCCTGAGCTATGTTCTTTTCCCCTCCTTAATCTTAACTTTAATATCTTAAGTGTAGATGTCAATACAATATAAAAATTGACTTAGATCTATTCAAAATGGGCAAAGAGAAGAAAAGAAGAAGCAAAAGATTAGACCCTGATAATACCATGAGCAATAAAAATATGTGAGTCCCTCAAAACTCTATGAGAAATAGTTTAGTTAGTACTAGATGGAAATGTAATAAATAAGGGATAGGAGTTGTAGTCACTAGTGAATGAATGAGATGCAATTAAAAAATCAATTAAACAAATTTTCATTTAAAATAAGTAATTAAACATTGTACATTACTCTAATATAGAGAGAAAATGGTTGAATTAAAAGATAAAGTTGACCCAAATTTGTCTAAAATAGCTCATGAAAAATGAAATAAACATGGAAGATTCATACATGTATGGGTCTATGAAGAAGCAAATTGTGTCACCCCATAGGCATTGATTCAATTAAATCATACAAGCCATTAAAAAATCAAAATAATATGTATTCAATGTATATCTATTTAGATAGCGGGGTAGAGACTATGTCTTTACTATTACATATATTATATAAAAAAGGAGATATGTAAAAAAAAATATTCATGGTAAATATCTACCCGGTGAAAGAGATCTATGTTGGTATAAAAACACAATTCATCTTTTAAAGGAGTTATAACTAATCACTTTTAAATCAACTGAAGTTTGAAACTACTAGATAAAAATTACCTTTACAACCTTGTTAAATAAGAATATGAAACATAAGTTTTTATATTCATCGAAATATGTGGCTACAAAATATTATTTAAAAAAAATATCCATTACAACCACGTAAATGCAATTTAAAATAATATTATATATGTTTGCAAGGAGCAATCACAAGAATTCCCATCTTTATGTTTACAAGTCAATATGAGCTACACAAGTATGTACAATAATAACAACACCATCTGAATCATCTAGAATATAATTCTATGGATAAGGTGCTCTATGTTGTACAAGTGGACTTCAACACAATATTAGATACAACCTAAGATGATTTCCAAGTTAGCTAACCCAAATTCCTCTTCCACATTTTGCTTTCCTTTTGCCTAACAATTGGAAGACATAAATATCTAAAAGCATATGAGAAGCTTCTTCATTGGACATGACCAATCCTACCCATTCTAAGAACAATAATCAGTGATAAGACATGCATGTTATTATTGATTTTCTAGTGATAATTCACATTCATTCACTTCATATACGAATCATAAATATAAAACATTATATCAGGGATTATAAGTGGAAATTTATCAATGCAATTAAATAGCCTTTTTAAGTTCTCTCTACCCAATGTTTCCATGTCAACAACTTCTTCACTACTTGTAAAAATCCACAAGTCTATTGAGTTGGTACCAAAAGTGGCTTAGGTTGTGGCCTCTAGGAACCAAATCTTTATGGAGCATACATTAGGAGCTTGGTTAAACAACTAGCCTCATCTAGAAAGCATGTAAATCTTGGGTGCTTGTACCCCACATCCAAAACTCTGGTAAAAGAGGCTTCTAAGATTCACACATGTGCTCAAGCTCCAACACATATTGATCAAGGAAATGGCAAGATGATGAAGTTGTCATCCAACCTAGATGAACAAGCTAGAAACTACTAGAAATTGTTGGTTGATAAGTTATAACTTTTATTCTACTTAAAAGACAAGGAGAAAATGATGATAATCATTAGAACAATAAGCACTTAAATCTAACTACGTGACTATCCTAAATATAGCAAGACAATGAAAAACTTAACAGTGTGATTTTGTCATAGACTTCTATTGAATACTTTTCTATTTATTTTCTCTTCTGAAGGTAGACTAAATTTTTGTTCCATAACTCTTATGCACTTTCCTCATCATAGAGGGACTAACTATTCAAGTTTATGCCTCAAGTCATGGTTGGAGTCTTCAGGATGCAAACTTCCTATGAAAGTTGAATCCAATGAAGAATCATATTCAATTATGATGAAGGTGGAGTTCGATGAGGAGTTGGGCTCAATTCTAATGAATGCAAACATTGGACTTCTAAATAAAGGTAGACTCTTCTAACTTGGGTATTTATTTTCTCTTCTAAAGGCACACTGAATTTATCCTTTGGTGTGATAATATTCGACAACAAGTCAATTCCAACTTTCATTAATTGAATAAAATCTTGCAAGAGAAGAACATGAAAATGGATACAAACAACAACAAATCAAACCCTTTACAATCCCAGGGAGAAGTATAAATAATCTAGCTAAAGGAATACAAACACTTTTTCTTCCATATTTTCATATTCTCTAAATTATGTGGTGTACAAAATCTTGGGAAGAGGAAGAAAAAGGCAAGGAAGATCAACCACTATGACTACTAATCTTGTGCACATGAGTGGTTGAAGTCGAGTCTACCTATATTCATATATTATGCATATAAATTGATTAGTTAAAAATGTATTAATGTATTTCCAATATGGGAATGGGAACAATAACTGGATCTTTTGGTTATGTTGGTGATAGCATATGACATAGGCCAATACATCAGCATAGGATAGTGTCCTACCATTTGTTTCTTTTGATAATCTTAAGATAGGTAAGTGAAGCATTCATTTACTTAGTATCATTTCCCATGACTCTAGTATGGATACCTAGGTGGAAACTTGAGGATGTGAATGAGATTTGGGATCTTGCTAACTTGCTCAACCTATGTGTCAAGTCTTGGATAGATGAAAAAGATGACTGGAAGCAGGTTTTGCCACAAATTAAAAAGGGAGAAAAGACCTTTCCAGCTTTGCATCTTGAACTAAGTGAAAGGGGATTTTGTGAGATATGAAAATGTAAGCCCCTCCTTAGCATACAAAGGCTCTAAGAAATACCCTGATTTACTTGAACATCAACAAAGGAACTGACCATAACTGCACGAAGTGTCACTTGAAATTTTGCAGATTGGAATCTTGATTTAGAACTTGAAAATTGTTCTCGAATGTTAAGATTCCCTGGCATAATGTGTCTCATTGAATTGTTTCTTAAGACATTATATAGTGTGAAAGAGCTTAAAATATTATTTGTCCATTCATTATCATTCAACAAAATATGCATTTAAGGACACTTCTTCATGAGCCAGTAAATATTGGAATCCACACAAAATATGAAAAATATCTAAGAAAAATGAAGTGAGGATTTTCTACCCTTCAGATAATTCTTGAAGTTGTGGGAAAAATTCGTTGTCTCTTAATTCTATAATTGTTGAAGAACTCGTAGTTATTTTATGGGAGCAACCATTATTAGAGATTGTAGTCTCTTAATTGATGCTTGGTTCTTATCAATCTTTATCTCATTTTCCCCTTTAACTTTTTGATACTTCCATAATGACCAGTTTTTCTCCTGTTTGATCTTTCTAACCTCGTCGTTCTACAGATATAATGACACAATGTATGACTTCAAATAGGTATAGCAGTGAGAAAATCTCGACCGATGCAATAATATCAAAACACTAAAAAAAAATCTCAATTCTGAAAAGGTGCATGAGTTACAAAATGTTTGTCAATGAGATTTTAGAAAACTTTTAATTTTATGCTTCTTTGATAAAACATTTGAGTTATACTAAACCTTTCTATCCCATTTAATATGGATTAAAAAAATCCTAAAACATAGGACTCTATCATGGAAAGCATACAAATAATTCTTTGAGCCACACAACTATCTTAACAATCCCATCAATAAATAATCTTTTGGGCATTCAAACACTGCATTATAACTTGGAGGAAATGGATACAACTCATTAAAAGTTGAAAACCTAAATAGAACAAGAAATGGAAGAAACTACCTTGACTTCCTTAACTAAATTTAGTTTTCTTCTATAAAACCAGGAGGATAAGCACATGCCAGAAAATTTTCTAACAACAAATAAAACAAATTCAATTTTAGAAAAGGAATTCCCAATTTCAATAAGATCAAATCTATACTTCAACATGTAGTTTCTGTATTTCACTTCAATGGACATTCAGACACCATGACATTTCATATTCAACTTTAATTATGTATAAAGAAAACAAAATAACCACAAAAAGGAAATAATAGAAAGCGCAATGAATAAAGAGTCCACGGGACTAGTGAAAGAGGGATGACCACCGAATTTCAATTAGAATCACTAAGACTTGCATGGCCCCAGAGAGAGTCACCAAAAACAATGATAACATCCATATTAAAAAACTCCTTTTGAAGGAAATATAAAACATTTTTCAAGCCCTTCGACACCATATTCATCCTCATGGCATCCCCAGTGGAACATGTTGTAGCAGCTCAAACCACCCTCCAAAATTTTGCCTACGCTTTGTTTTGGAACCTCCCTACTAAAATCCCAACAACTCATCATAGGCTGACCCAAGTACTTATGCTTTCATTGAGTTTTATATTTTTCTTTATGGTTTTTGTTTGCTTACTTTCTCTATTATCTAACAATAAGCTAACCTATTGACTTGGTGGCAATCTGGTTCTATACTTGCCTTAGTGAGTTGCACAATCCTAGAGGGAAACCCGCCTTGCTCTCAGGAAATGCATAGTTCAAGACAACAATGAGCTTCGGCTCCAGAATTGCGCAGACCTAGTTAGAAGCGTGACATTAGCTGGGAAACTACGCAGAGCATGAGGGGCATCTAGGACCACTCATCCTAGGAATTGCACAAAAGCATTCCCTCAGTAGTTGCTAGATCTATGTGCTAGTGAGTTGCCCAATTCTCCTCGGAACTGCGCAATCTCTCCTTGCATGCATGGTATCTTTCTCCCAAAAAAGAAAAACAAAAAAAGTGAAAAAGCATCCCTAAAAAATATGGATCTATTTTTATTAGTTAGAGTTACACTTGAGTTATTTTTGGAAACTATCATCATGTGTCACCTTTTCCTAGATTTTTCGCCTGCGCATCATAAACCCTAGAACAACCAAATCTATTTATTGCACACTGCTAAATCTAAATTTTTCATTCGATCTTGGATCTCTTGCATTCCTGAGGAGATCTAGGAACATTTGGCACAATCATCGCAACTTTTTCAGGTAAGTCTTGCTTTTCTAGTCTTTTGTTATTTTTTTGTGCTTTTGTTTCCTTGGCTTGTGAAAATGTTGTTTTTCCAGTTTTATTGAACGACCACTGGAGTTTTGATTCTTTTTTATCTTCTACAAGTGTTGATTTGAGTTTTGTGTTGCCTTTCCTAAGTTTGGCATGCATAACCTAGTTTTTGCACTAACGGTCGTTGTTGTGACAACTCTTTCCATAAGCTTCATTGTTCTCTAGTTTGATTGATTCCTGCACTTGTTTTGATTACATGCATCATCATTCACTCAGATTTCACCAACCATCACTTACACTTTCAGGTCTTCTCGTTTTCATGTTTCCCTTGGGAATATCTAGGCTTCCTTGGCCTGGATCTAGCTCTTCTCGACATGAACTACACATTTCTGGATCTCAAGGCTCTACCTTGGCTCTAAGAATTTCACAGAGGCTGCCAAGGTTTGATTCCAACTATGCACTGTGCAGTTCCAAGAGCTAGTCCCGAAGCCTTGGTCATTGGGATTGTGCAATGTGCAGTCATATCCATCTCAAGCCAGACTAAACTGCACATTGTGCAGTTCCAATCAGGAGCACCTCCCCACTAAACGTTGGGACTACGCAATGCATAGATCTAGCTAATAGTCACTCACCTCTAAGAGCTATAATTGTGCAATCCTTCCCAGCAATTGCCTAGTTTATTGCTTGGTCTTTTATTGAAGTGATTTTGGTTTCAAGCTAACATTTACATGCCATGAGTGTCCTCTTCAATAGTACAGGTAACATGACTTCCAAGAAAGCTGCATCAAAGGATCTTGTCAAGAGAACCACTAGGGATGTAGTTGAACAGGTGTCAATGAACTTCCCAGTCTATGCAAACACACAATCGTTCATAGAAAGGATATGAGGATAACATGGCATGAAATCAAGGATATCTTTGCAAGGAGCTTCAAGGAACATCTAGAAGATTGGCAGGTCTATGTCAACATCTAGCTGTCAAGCTTATATAAGGTTGCATGAAGGTACCCCATCTTCCCATGTGCGAACATCATTCACTATATTGTCTCACATACCGATCCCGAGACGATGACATTGAGAAATTCTATTGGAACACATCTTGCTACTCAAGGATGGAAAACTATCATGATATGCATCAGTTACCACAGCTAGTGAACCACATGGATGCACTTTTCTATGCCACCCACAGCAATGTGAACACTAGAGACATCATAAAGCACTAGGTGAAACAACCTTCCAAGTTCAAATCGACACCCAATCACATTTACAACACTAAGTCACTCACAAATGCCTACCAACTCTTGATTATCCTTGCATGTCAATTTTACAGTCAAGAGAGAACAGAGACCTTTCCGCAGAATTGGGTGGTTGTGTTGGACCAGTTGGCGAATGAAAGAAGGCGTTTCTCTTGGTCAGATATGTTGGCTCTTCAGCTGAAAGTGCATTTTAAAAATTCCCATAATCTATCCAAGGATGACCAAGAGAGATTCTATATGTCTGCGTACCTACTTGATGCAATCTGTGCCCAACATTAGTTTCCTAGCATGGGTTGAATAGGGACACCATCAGAAATTGTCATGAATATTTATTGCAAGTTGTTTTCCAAGTGCAACTAGCGAGGAGTCATGGAGAGGTTATCTGACCATTTCATCATCCCGATTTACAAGTTGATATTTGAGAAGGATCCACCTTGCATGTCCCAAGAAGCAATGGAGGGAATCCTTAACATTACATATTTGTATGCCTCACCCAGTGGCACCTTCATCAAGATGTTTGGCTAGGAGAAACCTCTACATGTTCTATCAAGGTTTGCCATGAATAATTTGGTCATGCAAGAGGTTTCATATCACATCTCCATAGGGTTATCAGCAAGGATGCATAGCAGCAAGAAGGCATCATGCCCTGTTCTCCCTTTGCAGATTGGATTGTATGAGATCAAGAGCTTGAATGATGTGGATGTTGAGGCTAAGGACTTAGAAAAGTGTGAGTTCAACACCAAAGACTACAATTCATATTATCCTAATTGTATATGCAAGAACCATTGTGTAAAGGTGTATTATCCATGGATCCATGGGACATTTCATTGGGCAAAGGAAGATCCTTGGAGGTGTTTTTATAACTCCTCCAAGATCAATGAACCAGTCAGCATGTCTATAGAACGGAAAGTTTCTATGTAGGAAACAACATCACATGAAGAAACAATAACACGAACAGTAAGCAACAAATTGGCACAGGAAAAAGGAAAGAGCAATATTTTTGAGAACCCAGAGGTTGAGAAAAGTTACAAGTTAAAAGAAGATCCTCTCATTGAGAAATCATCTTTAGCAGTGGAGGAAAAGAGGCAACAATGCATAAAGAGAGAAAAACAGAGGAAGAGACAGAAGAAAAGTTTGCAGGAAGTAGAAAGGAAGTTGTAGTAAACATAGAAGAAGTTGAAAGAAGAGCAGGAGCTAAGAAGGAGCGAGAGGAAAGAGAAGAAGAAACATGTACAAGAAGAAGGGCAAGGCATGATCATAGAGAAAATTGCACCAATATATGTTGAAGAGTCAGAATGACCAAGAGATGAAGAAGAGGGTGAGCAGTTACAGGATGAGGAACTTGCTCAACAGATTGAACAAATGGTTGAAGAAATGGATGTCGAGTTGACATGGGAGCCACAAGACCAAGATATTGACCTCATGCTAAGAGCATCCGAGGTCACCCCGAGGTCTCCACCACCTCCACTATTAGAACTAGTCTTGAGTGAGAAAGGTGGGGTTGTCCTCCTTGATGATGATTTGGTGATGGATGTGTACAATATATCCTTTGATGAGTTGCAGCAAAAAAATGTATAGGAATGGAGAATGAATTTCTTGGATGATCATGCATCACCTACATTTATGAATCAAAGGGTGACAATGTTAGATGTTAGAAATCATCTTGCTTCCATGGCCGATGCCATAAGGCTTATGCAGAAGCCATGAGTTCAAATGTCAAGTTCTTCTTAGCGGAGAATGATAAGATGGCAAAGGACATGTAAGCGGCCAGGCAGAGGGAAGAAAAATCTGTAGGATGTGTTATGGCAGAGATGAGGAAAGCGATACTAGTTTAAGCGTCAACTCTTGAGACCACAATGTGGAAACTTTATGATGAATTTGTCACTGTCCATAAGGAAGTTGTCCATATATATGGTTTTCAGTAGCAGTGCATAAATATTGCCCAAACTCTAAATGACATACATGCTGCTATTGCACACGTATAGGGATGGACATTGAGATACAAGGGAACCCTTCTTTACTTTCATAAGATAATTAAGTTGTAGGCAGAGATAGACAAAGCAAAAATCCATATGTTGATCTAGAACTATGAGAATCTCCCCCACTCATAAGTAGCATTGAGGCTTCCTATGCACAGTTGTTCAAGAGTCTAGATGTCATGGTGAGGACACATAGGATCCCTTCAATCGGTTCCCTCACCCAAGCCAATAAGAAGAGCCAAGTCCGGTTGGAGGTCGAATGATACATGGAGTAGTTAATGCGACAACCCACCAGTGATGACTTGCATCTGAGCGCAAAAAACATGTAAAAGTGCATTAGTGGTCCAGCCACAATTAGGACAATGTTGCGCATGCTTCAAGATGAGTTGGAAAAAGGATTCTAGGCCCTAGGAAGATATCGATCTGCGTGAAGGAAGATATGAAGTTGTGCAGACTTCGAAACCACTTATCACATATCCCTGGATGCAGAAACCTGGTTCTAGCATCCCCCTATAATGCTTCGGGTGAGACTAAATCCTGGGTTATGCAGGTTGTTGTTGAAACAACTAATAGTTGCGGGTTTTTTTGGTTGGCACGAACAACTCTGAACTTGGGTTAGGCCCCTTTAAGATAAAAAATGATTTTTTTGTGGGACTAAGATCTATCTAAGATATGTGCGGTAAATTTTTTCTAACGAAGAAAGAGCTTGATAAGTGGATTAATTGGCAATCGCATGCATTCGCTGCTGAAGAGAACAGGAGCCCTAAATTATCCAAGGAGCAGTGGTTGCAGTGATTTTTATACACGGACGATGCTGACACGTTCTTCTGTTTCTTCCTTGAAGAACTATACGAGTGGTTTTCTAAATTAGCTGATAGTCAAGGGACATAGAGGCTTGAAGGACCTCTAGTGTAGACTCCTGAATTGGTGTGACGTCTGGAAGCATCAAGAATCAATATTGCGCAGGCTGTGGATCACTGGGTTAACCGCACTTTGGGAAACTTTGTGACGTATTTCACGATTAATAGGAATATTAGCTATAGTGATGCAGAGTGAAGGATCTTTAAAGGACCGCAAGGTAAGTATTTGAACTCACTGAGAACTTGGATTAAAATTTTGTTATGTGGAAAAAGGTTACGGAGTTACCTTGATGTTTGGGTATACGTGAAATGGGAGACTCTTTAGAAGAAATGGAGGATCTAGCCCAGAATATAGTTCACTTATTGAACCCCCTTTAAGTGATGACGAAGGGGCAGTGCTGACTACACTACAAAGTGTCGTTCAGTTAATAACTCAGGGTATTCCAAGGATATCTCATCCATCCACTCCACCTCTACCTCCACCTCCACCTCCACTTAATACACCTACGTCTTCACCTCCTCCACCTCCACTTCCACCATTCAACATGGTGAACACGATAAGGATGTTGATTTTTAAAGGAATGAGTGATGAATATCTAGAACAATTTTGTTTTGTTAGAGGAGTTGTGTGGATAGCACAGTAGGTTACCGATGATAATAATAAGAAAGCACAGTTGGTTACAACCTTGCAGGACTGTGCATTAACATGTTATATCAAGTATTGCATTGATAACCCCAACACGTCGTTGGAAGATACCTAGTTAACTTTGAATAAGGAGTTCAGTTGGCCTATGTCAGAGGCACAGTCAGTAAATATATTTAAGTATATCCTAATGAGAGTCGATGAGATGCCTTAGGACTTTGATCAGAAGTTGAAATGCCAGATCAGGTAGGCTAATATGCAAATCTCAGATACCAAACTGTTGGAAATACTGAGAGGGGGGTGAATCAGTATTTCTTTTTCTCACTATTGTTTTACTAGTTAAAACATATATGTTCAGAACACAAAATGAACAGCAGGAATAAATGCCTTTATTAATATAACTGTGCAGTAAAATAAATACAATAAATAGAATGTCACAATTGGTTGCCAAGCTCCAACTTGGACTTTGGTGAGGCTCCAACCTCTTTGGTATACACTGGTGTGTTGCTGCGCTCTTTTCAGCTTCCACTGCTTCTGCTACCCCCTTTACTTCTTCTGCTTCCACTATCTCATGCTTAAGTTATTCCATCCACCAATGACACCTTCAATTCTCTGTTTTTGCTGCTTTTATATGCTCCATCCCCCTGTCCATTCGTTTCCTCTTACATGCTGACTCTTTTGCTTCCACCTCACTTGATCGCTTGACACTTCGGCTTCCATTCCTTTGCTTCTTCTGTCTTACAAGCTTTATCGGAAGCGTTCTTTAGGCCGAAAGCCTTTTATAACCATGGACTTACTAGGAATCGAAGCCACCTTTTATAGGTGCTTTATAATCAACCATCAGAAGCCACCAACCGAGCCTTTAATCAACCATCACCGAGCGCTTTAATCAACCCGCCACACTTATAGACATATATGGAATTACCATAAAACCCCTCATGGCCATATGTAACCATATAATATCAATACAGAGAACTAGCATAAAATCCGCTTAACTCAATGTACGCGGATCTCAAGGATTATATGGCTGCTTTCATAAATTCGGCGGGTCCAGATTTCGCAACCATAACAAAACTCTTAAGGCCTGACCTCCGATGAGGAGCGGACCCGATGCTCTTTTAGACTCCCTTCTATACTGGTTTTGGGTCGAAAGTATATCGACACTCGCTGTAAAAAATAGTCCCGATCCTCCGACGGAACGCGGACCCGATGCCTTCTTATACTCCCATCTCTATATTGAATTCGGGTCCGGGATATCGACAGGTTCGCTTTGGCAGATTTGTAATACAAAGGGTCTGTGGACCCGACGCTCCTTTAGGCTCTGATTTATAATATTTCGGTTCCAATTATCGGCGATGTCACATATCGCTTCCCCCGATCCTTCTGACGCGATCACTCCGATATGCCGATTGCCGATTAGATCTCCGTCGTTCATTATTCTTTCAGATCGGACGGTCAACGCTAAATCGCATATCGCATCCTCCATTCTCCATTCCCCGATCGCCGATTTGGCGAAATATATATATATATATATATATATATGCCATCGGGTCCATATGTGCCAAAACACATTTAACTTGTGGTTTCCGCCAAAAAGGAAAAGGCCTTTGATTATTATAAATGCATATATGTAGATTTTGGGCGCTCAAACACTCCCGATAGCATTAATACATGCATATGTGAGTTTCCATTGCTCGAACAACTCCCGATAGTATTAATGAAGGCATATATGGGTTTTGATCGCCCGAACAGCTCCTGATAATGTTATCTGAGGCATATATGGCTCTGTTTGCTTCATTTGCTCCTCCGATGGCTCCTCTTGCTCTGGCACTCCTCCGATATGGCTCCTCTTGCTCTGATATATGTGGCTCCTCCGATATGGTCTGCTCCTCTTGGCTCCGATATGCTATGTCTCCTCCTCTTGAATATTGCCATATTGACATCAATGACAATCTGTGTCCAACAATCTCCCCCTTTGTTATTGATGGCAATATTCTTCTGCTTTCTCCCCCTTTGAGATCAATGGCAAAGGAATGCATACGAACTCCCCTGTCAAGTTGCTCCCCCTGTCCTGCTGCATCTTTATGAATAGACTTGAGTGATGATAAAGAAATAACCCCCATGTTTTGTCGCAGGTGTTCGAATGCTTCCCGAGGAAGAGGTTTAGTGAAAATATCAACTATCTGCTCCTTAGTACTTATATATTCTAGAGCGATGTTTTGTTTAGCTACTTGCTCACGGAGGAAATGATACTTGATTGGTATATGTTTGGTTCTTGAGTGCATCACTGGATTTTTACTGAGACTGATAGCACTAGTGTTGTCACAATAAATAGTAATTGGTTGATCTGTACATATGTTTACATCCTTTAGCGCTTCCTTCATCCATAGTATCTGAGTACAACAGTTTGCTGCAGCAATATACTCGGCTTTGGTTGTGGATAATGATATGGATGATTGTTTTTTGTTGAGCCAGGATACCAAACAGTCTCCTAGGAAGAATGCATTTCCACTATTACTTTTCCGATCATCTATATTTCTAGCCCAATCAGCATCAGTGTATGCAGTTACAGTCAATGTTGAACTCTTTGGGTACCAGAGACCAAAATCAGAAGTTCCCTTCAAATATCTAAGAATTCTTTTTACAGCTAATAAATGAGATTGTTTGGGAGCCGATTGAAATCTTCCCACCATTCCTACTGCTTGCATTATGTCAGGTCGTGTAGCTGTTAAGTATAGGAGGGCTCCAATCATTGACCTGTAATGAGTTGCATCTACTAGAGGGGAGTCATCATCTTTGCTCAGTTTGCAGTTTGTGGTCATGGGGGTGCTCATGGGTGCACAGTCCTCCATTCCATATTTTTTGAGCATGTCTTTTAGATATTTGGCTTGAGATATATACAATCCTGCTCTGGTTTGAGATACTTGAAGTCCAAGGAAGTGGGATAGTTCACTTATCATTGACATCTCAAATTATTTTGCCATGCTTTGAGAAAATTCATGGCTCATTTCATCATTATTACTAGCAAAAATCAGATCATCGACATAAACAAGAGCAACTAGTAACTTACCTTGATCTGTCTTTATGTATAGATTGCTTCCAGCCACTCCCTTTTTGAAGCCTTGTTGTTGGAGATAGTTATCCAATCTTGCCTACCAAGCTCTAGGAGCTTGTTTCAGCCCATACAAAGCCTTTTTCAACTTACAGACTAGGTCCTTTCCTGCTGTCAGATCAAAACCTTTTGGGTGCTCCATGTAGACTTCCTCCTTGAGTTCCCCATTTAGAAATGCTGATTTCACATCCATTTGATAGATTTTGAATCCTTTCGAGCAAGCAAATGCTAAAAACATCCTGATAGCTTCCATATGGGCCACTGGTGCAAACGTCTCTTCAAAGTCAACTCCTTCAATTTGCGAATAGCCTTTGCAAACAAGTCTTGCCTTGTTTCTGATAACCTGTCCTTCCTCATTCATTTTATTTTTGAACACCCATTTGGTTCCTATTATGTTTTTGTCCTTCGGACGAGGTACCAGCTCCCATGTCTTGTTCTTCTCAATTTGGGACATTTCTTCTTCCATTGCTTCTACCCAATGAGGATCCTTACTTGCTTCTGTGAATGTTTCTGGTTCTATCATAGATAGGAGGGCAATGGCTTTTCTCTTGGGTGAGGTTGTTATCCTTCTTCTGGTCTGCACACCTTCATCTTTATCGCCAATGATCTGTTCTTCTGGATGCTATCTTTCTACATACTTCATATTTGAAGGAGTATGAGACGGTTCTCTTTCCTCTTCTTCTTCTTCATCATCTATCTCTTCTTCTTTAGATTCTTCTTCTTCAATGAGAAAGTCATCTTCCTGTTCTTCAATTTCCTTTTCTGGAAGATCTTCGTCAACCTTAACATCGATGCTTTCCACTATCTTCTTCAGTCGAAAATTGTAGCACTTGTAAGCCTTGCTCCGTGGAGAGTATCCAAGAAATATCCCCTCATCAACCCGAGAATCAAATTTTCCAGGTGAACCATCATTTATTTTTATGAAGCACTTGCTTCCAAATATTTTGAAGTACTTCACCGAAGCAGGTCTTCCTTTCCATAGCTCATAAGGAGTTTTGTCACAATTTGGTCTTAATTGACTCCGATTCAATGTATAGACAGCTGTCCCTACTGCTTCCCTCCAGAATTTAGGTTGTAGGTCTGCTGCTAACAGCATGGTTCTTGCCATTTCTTGGACAGTTTAGTTTCGTCTTTAAACTACCCCATTTTGCTGAGGTGTTCTGGCAGCCGAGAATTCCCTTTTAATTCCATGAATATTGCAGAACTCACTGAACTCATTTGATGTGAATTCTCCTCCTCTGTTTGTTCTGAGACACTTAATTTTTGAATCTTTTTCGTTTTCTATAAGGGCTTTTAGATTCTTAAAACACTCAAAAGTTTCAGATTTATACTTTATGAAATATATCCACATCATTCTAGTATAATCATCAACAAATAACACAAAGTACCTTTCTCCTTGGAGTGCTTGATTTCTAGTTGGCCCACACACATCAGCATGGATGATCTCCAAGGGCTTTGATGTACAGTGTTCCTTTGTCTTGTGGCTGGTTCTGGTCTGTTTTCCATGTTAACATGGACCACACACTGCTTGCTTTGGTTTGGACAACCTTGGGATGTCTTGTACAGCTTCGATTTTGCTGATATTGACTAGATTTTCAAAGCTGGTATGTCCAAGTCTCTTGTGCCACAACCAACTCTCATCTACCTGACTCAAGTAGCATTTGTTCTCCTGAATCTTGTTCAGAACGTAAATATTGTCTGGGGTTCTTACTCCTTTTGCCACAAGTTTCCAAAAGACAGAGTTCCTTATTTCACAGTCTTTGGTGCTGAAGACAACCTTATGTCCTTGATCACAAATTTGGCTGACACTCAGAAGGTTGTGTTTGAGTCCGTCAACCAGCAGAGTAACTTGAGCTTTTCCTTTTCCATTGATCAGAGTAACTATTCCTCTTCCTGCAATTTTGCCAGTTCCACTTCCAAAGGACACATTCCCTTCCTTTTTGCTCAGTGAGATAAATTTCCTTCTGCCTCCTGTCATGTGTCTGGAGCATCCACTATCCACAAACCACTGGTTTCCATTATTTTGCGCAAATAGAGCCAGGCCGCATTTGTCCATTGCAGAGATCTTGCTACTCGTCTTTCTTCCTTTGAGAGAGATAATTTTGTTCCGTAGTTTCTCGTTCTCTTCAATGGCACTTATTAACAGTTCATCCACATTTCCTTCTTGCCCTGAGTCATCATCATCTGTGAGTGCCATGAATAATTCTTCTTGGCTTTCATCATGATCGCTTTCCTCATCTGATTTCTTTTTGATGACCATAACCTCATCCTCATTAGACTCATCTTGCTTGGAGAGAAGGTTTTTCTTATTGAACCCTTTCTTTTTGTATTTCATTCTTTTATAATTTCTTTCATCATCACTGTCATGTTTATGAGGACATTTTGCTGCATAATGACCTATTTTACCACATTTAAAACAGATAAGAGGATACTTGCCTTTAAGCTTAGATCCTCTCTTCAGCTTTCGTACATATTGAGCCAATTCGGATTCCACATCTGACTCATCACTACAGTCATTCCTTTCTTTCCCTTTCTTTGACTTTGAGGCCTTGAATGTTGCATCTTTGGAGCTAGGTCCACCTTTCCTCATTTCATAGGCAGTGAAAATTCCATGGAGTTCATCCATTTTGAGGGTTTCAAGATCCTTTGATTCTTCTATAGCACTTATTTTGGAGTCAAATCTGTCTGGAAGGGACCTTAATACCTTTTGTACAATAGTACTTTCTTCAACCTTTTCGTCCAATCCTTTCAGGGAATTTACCACTTCAGCTACTCGGAGGAGGTATGCTGCAATATCTTCTTCCTCTTCCATCTTCAAACTTTCAAATTGTCTTCTATGAGTTTGAAGCTTTGCCTTTTTGACTTTTGAGTCTCCATCGTACAAGCTAACTAGCTTCTCCCACATTTCTTTGGTAGAGTTACAGTGAATGATTTTTGTAAACTCGGAATCAGTGATTCCACTAGTGATGGAGTTCATGGCCTTTGCATTTGCAATGTAGGCTTTCCTCTCGTCTTGGTCTGTTGGAAGAGTGGAAGTCGCTTGGTATTCAGTTTGACAAAAATGCCAGACTTCAGGTCCAAGGAACATTAAATAGTAAGTCATTCTTTTCTTCCAAAAACCAAAGTTAGTGCCATCGAACAGAGGAGGTTTTCCTGATGCTTCATGATTTCTCATCATGGTTGTTGATCCTTCTTCAAGCTGTTAGGCTAGAATGAAGAAGCCTGCTCTGATACCAATTGTTGGAAATACTGAGAGGGGGGTGAATCAGTATTTCTTTTTCTCACTATTGTTTTACTAGTTAAAACATATATGCTCAGAACACAAAATGAACAGCAGGAATAAATGCCTTTATTAATATAACTGTGTAGTAAAATAAATACAATAAATAGAATGTCACAATTGGTTACCAAGCTCCAACTTGGACTTTGGTGAGGCTCCAACCTCTTGAGCACCAACTCTATTTTGCCAATACACCAATCTTGGACTTAGGAGCACCAACTCCCAAGGACTTCAATCCTTTTCAATTCTGAGGCTCCAGCCTCTTTGGTATACACTGGCGTGTTGCTGCGCTCTTTTCAGCTTCCACTGCTTCTGCTGCCCCCTTTACTTCTGCTGCTTCCACTATCTCATGCTCAAGTTATGCCATCCACCAAGGACACCTTCAGTTCTCTGTTTTTGCTACTTTTATATGCTCCATCCCCCTGTCCATTTGTTTCCTCTTACATGCTGACTCTTTGGCTTCCTCCTCACTTGATCGCTTGACACTTCGGCTTCCATTCCTTTGCTTCTTTTGTCTTACAGGCTTTATCGGAAGCGTTCTTTAGGCCGAAAGCCTTTTATAACCATGGACTTACTAGGAATCGAAGCCACCTTTTATAGGTGCTTTATAATCAACCATCGGAAGCCACCAACCGAGCCTTTAATCAACCATCACCGAGCGCTTTAATCAACCCGCCACATTTATAGACATATATGGAATTACCATAAAACCCCTCATGGCCATATGTAACCATATAATATCAATACACAGAACTAGCATAAAAACCGCTTAACTCAATGTACGAGGATCTCAAGGATTATATGGCTGCTTTCATAAATTCGGCGGGTCTGGATTTCGCAACCATAACAAAACTCTTAAGGCCTGACCTCCGATGAGGAGCGGACCCGATGCTCTTTTAGACTCCCTTCTGTACTGGTTTCAGGTCTGATGTATATCGGCACTCGCTGTAAACAATAGTCTCGATCCTGCGACGGAACGCGGACCCGATGCCTTCTTATACTCCTGTCTCTATATTGAATTCGGGTCCGGGATATCGGCAGGTTCGCTTTGGCGGATTTGTAATACAAAGGGTCTGCGGACCCGACGCTCCTTTAGGCTCTGTTTTATAATATTTCGGCTCCAATTATCGGTGATGTCACATATCGCTTCCCCCGATCCTTCCGACGCGATCACTCCGATATGCCGATTGCCGATTAGATCTCTGCCATTCATTATTCTTTCAGATCGGACGGTCAGCGCTAAATTGCATATCGCATCCATCACATATCGCATCCTCCATTCTCCATTCCCCGATCGCCGATTTGGCGAAATATATATATATATATATATATATATATATATATATATATATATATATATATATATATATATATATATATATGCCATTGGGTCCATATGTGCCGAAACACATTTAACTTGTGTTGTTTCCGCCAAAAAGGAAAAGGCCTTTGATTATTATAAATGCATATATGTAGATTTTGGGCGCTCAAACACTCCCGATAGCATTAATACATGCATGTGTGGGTTTCCATTTCCCGAACAACTCCCGATAGTATTAATGAAGGCACATATGGGTTTTGATCACCCGAACAGCTCCCAATAATGTTATCTGAGGCATATATGGCTCTGTTTGCTTCATTTGCTCCTCCGATGGCTCCTCTTGCTCCTCTTGCTCCGATAGCTCCTCTGATGGCTCCTCTTGCTCTGGCACTCCTCCGATATGGCTCCTCTTGCTCTGATATATGTGGCTCCTCCGATATGGTCTGCTCCTCTTGGCTCCGATATGCTCTGTCTCCTCCTCTTGAATATTGCCATATTGACATCAATGATAATCTGTGTCCAACACAAACATTGTGATTGGTTTATACCTTTGTTTTTGCCACATTTAAGAATACCTCTATCGCAGTAGAAGATAGCAACGTAGGAAGAATATTTGGAGATCACGATGAGGCTGTGCACATCACCTATTCAACATATTAACCTTACGGTGCAACAGATTCATTCACAGCTAGAGAGACCACACTTGGAGTTGCAGAGATTGAAAAAGGGAAGGGAAGCTCAACCGGAGGTGCGCGCTGAGATTTGGTGCCTACAATGTAAAATCCATGGACATGATAAGGATCTGTTGACATGTTGGACCCACCAACATGTCAGGGGATCTTCCCGATAAGAAGTCCCAACTAGACCTCATATTGTTTGGTGTAGGAGTCCCAACAGTGGGTCGTACGGTATCACCTTAACCGCAATTGCGCATAGAGGCAAGTAAGATACCCCAGTTGGTAGCAAGGGTGTGACATGCACATCAAACCAAGGAAGGTGTATGGATGGTTCTAACATGCTCAGAGTGAGGTCAGTGCGCCCCTTGGAAACTTGTGAAAGAATGTGGTTAAGAAGGGACCACATGAGCAAGGATGCATCTCAAACTGGAAGTAAAGTAAGCTGACAATCCAAAGGGATGGTTAAACTAATAGCACATTTCAGTAAGATTCATACATACATATACAAAAAGAGTCTATACACACATGCGTGAGAAAACAGATACATATATTATTTAGAGTAAACAAGATAGCTGAAATACAATACAACATGTTCATGAAACATGTTAGCGCTATTATATTAAGAAGTGAAAGTTCCAATCATACAGTACAACCATGACCAACCACTAGTCTCGATAGTGGAACATTACAGTCACTACCGCCTACTCCTCCACAGAGATGTACTAGCTTTGCACTGTGGGAAAGCCAAGGCTCATTACAATACTATGGAAGCTTTCTCCAAGATACTCCTATCGGAAGCTTGGATGACCAATCTCCTATACAATGAATTATGAGGGAATATATATAGCAAAGGGTGGGGTAACCCTTGACATTCCCCTTTGTGACTATTCATCTACCCTCATGGCTCTTTGACTACTCTATGACTATTACATTCAGCTATTGACACTTGAACCTCCACTTGACAAGACGTTACATACAATCTGCACATGTACCCATGTGAGACAAAATAGGCTTGAGCAAGCCATGCAAGACATCACTATGACTCACACAACTATGGGAAGACCAGCTCTTTGACATACTCAAGATGGTCGATAGTAGCGAATTGATGCCAAGCTTGGTAGCCCGTGATGGTGTCCATGTACTCTGTGGTGAAATATTTCTGGAAATGAACTCCTTCCTTTGCTACATCAAAGTACACTGCTCTAGCTCCTCTGTCCAACTCATCTAATAACATGTGCATCATTGCCTTGAGTGTGGATGGACCAGTGACATACTGATGCATGGTGTCTACATTGATCGCCAAGTCTGCCCTAGTGGCTATGTGCATCAACTCGTCAAAGTACGATATATGGGATCGCATGTGTGCACACAACAACATCCATGCTTCTGAACACACATGCATGGGAAGCCTACAAACTAGTGATGAGTTGCGGGAGTTCTTCATAGTTTTGGATCTGACTTCAGATATGTGCCTTCAACTCGACCGCTCTGGGCTTCATCATCTTGGGTAAGTGTAACGGGGCTCCCTTGTATCTCATTGTCCATGTTTTCATGTGGTCAACAACAGTATGCAATTTTGACAAGATACGTGCTCTCCTAGCTCATCGTTGATGCCAATCGTTGAGATGGACAACTGCCTTATGCATGGTACCAAATTGAGAGTACAATGCCCTCATGATCGTCTCAAGGGACGATACTTCATCTAGTATTGCCTTCTTCAACTCTACTCAAGCAAATGATGTCGCCAATTCTCCTCCCTACTTGGTCGTTTGTAACTCCTTAGCCATTCACTCATTCTCTACTATCAAGAAGTGAACAATCAAGCTAGTGTCTTCGACATATGCTCTAATAGCATCAACCAACGTTGTTGGATGCTTGTGCATGTTAGACACGATCACTCGTTCCTCAAACTATGCAGGAGATATGATCTGGATTTAAACAATAATGCAACAAATTACAGATATAACCATAAATATAGAGATGCAATAGAAATAATACTTCATTTCATTAATGTAAAACACTGAAATATGCTTACAAACAGAAATGGAAATAAACCAGCTAAGGTGATGGTAGCTTATCTCTGAGAAGAGATGTGGAAACTACATGCCTCTGAACTATCTTACAATGAGGCTTGACGGCCTATTTATTTTTTAGAAACAATGGAAAGCTCTAAACATCCAAAAACCCAACCCTAGGAGATGAAGCACCAAACTATGGGCCCTGTTTTGGGTAAATTGGTACATCAACTTCCCAGGGTCGTAACTTTGGCATACGATCTTCGTTTGACGTGCACAATACCTCGTTAGAAAGATCTATCTGAGGACTACAACTCCTAGGTGAGAAGCATCAGTCCATGGACACATGTTGCTCCCAGTTTTCCCAAAAAACGTTTTTAGGGCCTCAAAATGGCTCCGGAAGCTTAGGACCCAAAAAACTGCTAAAAATAGTAAACTGTGATACAATTAAGGAAACTGAAAAATTGAAAGAGACAGTTTTGGGGGTCTAAGTGGGATAGGCAGGTGGCCACCAACATCCACTTGGATCATTCCCCCCCCCCCCCTTAGGAAGCAATGGTCCCCATTATGTTGAGTTCCTCTATGAGATGAGGAAACTTCTACTGAACTTGGTCCCTTGTGAGTTGTTCTGCAACCTTTGATGTTTGCAGTAATGGTGGGAAGCATGGTCAAGGTCAGTCCAAATTGAACATTCAGTGCAAGCGAAGGAATGGGGGAATGTTGTGCTCCAAAACATTGTTTCCCACAACCTTGGTAATGGTCTAAGAACCATATCAGAGTGGTCTGAGCTTCTGATGGGCTCTTGTAAGGCGTTCTTTCTACAAATGCAACCAGACTTTTTCGCCCACTTGAAACTTGTGTGGTACCTGATGCTGATCATGTCGCTACTTGTACTTTGAATTTTCCAGAATGGAGCGGTGATATATTGACCTGTTGGGTAGCAGTGCTCTAGGAGTCAGACCGAATGAATGCTTGACCTGACACTGCAACGATACCCCTATGGGTGAGGAGAAGATGTTCTTGTATTCTTTCATGACTGTATCCATCTACTGATGTTGTTGCATGGAGGAACCCTTCACGGGGGTCATGGATGTGGCGACGATCTTCCCCTTACTTTGAGAGCGAACTAGAAAGAAAATTAATTTCCTAGTCTATGAGATGATCTTACTACCGTTCTCAGCAGAGATCAAAGAAGTGGCAGTAGGTGGGGCTACCTACGGTATCCTGTATAATGAATTATCCAAAGAAATAATAATAGTGCGAGGCCTTGAATCATACACAACATGTCGCTTCCACAAGTATGGTTGGCCTAATAATACATCACAAACATCAAGAGGTGAAACATCACACAATACCTCATCTTTGAAGGGCTTGATGTTGTAGGGAAGCCAACACTACTGGCAGACTCAGAAATGTCACCCTTGGAGAGGCCACCCGATGATGTACAGTTGCGAGTGTGGTATGGTTGGTAGGCCTAGCTGCTTCACGACCTTTGTTGAAATGAGTTTCTTTTGGCTCCCACTGTCAACAATGAATTGCAGCGTCGAACCCTTCACCCACATTTGTGAGTGGAAAATACGCTCCCCCTCCTATGGATATTCAAGCTCATTCTTCTGGACCTTGGCGCTGGCAACAGTGGCACTGGGCTCTGCATCAATGATTTTCTTCCCTTTGTCATTCCCCTTGTTGGGTTTTGACTCAAGTTCAGAACATGCATCTGATTCTAAAGCCTTCAACTTGGCCACCAGCGACTACTTGGTCTGACACCCACTTGTGTTATGAGTGAGGCTCTTATGGAACTCACACCACTTTCCTATGTCCTTATTTGACTTCGTGGTGTTGTTCTTTTCTTGCGGCTTCAACAGGTTGTCTTGGGTCACCTTACCTTGGTTTTGTCCTTTGTTCTTCAGATTCGCAGATCCAAAGTATTGCTTATTTTGTTTAAAATTTTTCTCAATCTTAACAGTGTATCGGTACGTTGTGCCAAGCAAGGAGATGTCCAGGAACTCCATATCATTATGGATGTACCTATGTAGGAAGCCATGGTAAATAAAACTCAGAATCCTTGATACCCAAATTTGTGCGAAGGGTATGAAAAATATTTGTGAACTCCAGCACATCTTGGTCCCTTCCATGTCGCAGCGTGGTCCACTTTATGTATTTGTCCTCATAGCTCCTGATAGGGTAGTACTGCTCCTTGATGGAAACCCAGAATGAATTCCAAGTGGGTGCAGCTGAAAATAGTGAGCCCGTACTTTCATCCTACTACTCGTCCCACCAGTCCTTGATGTGGTGGCCTGCTTTGAGAAGTGAAAAAGTGATCTTTTTCTAGATGGAAAAATAATGAACGAAAAAATAACCTTCTAGCAAATTTAACCATTTATCTACAACAGCTGCATCTATCTAACCCTCGAATATGGGGATTTAAAAGTTAACTTGTACCTTAAAGGGTGTGGCATTTCCAGAGTAGCTGTTGGATGCAGATGTGTCGCCCCTGGGTAGCCACTAAAGGATCTAGGCAAAGTTTTACATCATCGCATTCCTTTGTCGCTCGAGGGATTCTTTGAGCAATATTTTGATAGGATCTCCTACCCCCTCATCTTTCTTTTCATCTTCCATTGGAGGCCATCAAGATTTGCGAGGTTGATCTTGCAAAGGTTCAACCAGTTCAAGCCCTAACTCCTTATATCCTGACCTCGTTGGGGACATGCAAAGAAAAATAGGGAAAAAGCAGACCGCTCTGATAACACTGATCCAGATTTAAATAGGAACGCAACAAATTACAGACAGAATCATAAATACAAAGATGCAATAGAAATAATACTTCATTTCATTAATGTAAAATACTAAAATATGCTTACAAATATAAATGGAAATAAACCAGTTAGGGCGATGGTAGCTTATCTCTGAGAAGAGATGTGGCAACTACATGCCTCTGAACTATCTTACAATGAGGATCGAAGGCCTATTTATTGTCGAGAAACAATGGAAAACCCTAAATATCCAAGAACCTAACCCTAGGAGATGAAGCACCAAACTATGGGCCCCGTTTTAGGTAAATTGGTACATCAACTTCCTAGGGTCGTAACTTTGGCATACGATCTCCATTTGATGCACACAATACCTCTTTAGAAAGATCTATTCAAGGAATACAAATTTTGAGTGACCAACATTGGTCCATGGACACATGTTTCTCTCAGGTTTCCCAAAAATTTCGTTTACGACCTCAAAATGGCTCCGAAGTTCAGGACCCGAAAAACTGCTAAAAATAGTAAACTATGCTACAATTAAGGAAACTAAAAAACTGAAAGAGATAGTTGTGGGGATCCAATTGGGATAGGCGGGTGGCCACCAACATCCACTCGGATCAAGATGTGTGGTCTTCTAAAGTAGAAACTTTGCGTGATTGCACAACTCTATGATGTGACTCATCGAATGATATGTTGTGCATCTCTTCTTCCGGATTGTCTCCAGGGACCTCAGTGTCCCCTTGGTTGCTTAGGATTTTCTCTGTTCCTGGATTCGATGAAGCTAGTGGGTTGACATCTTAGTGGTAAGGCATGAGGTCAATGTCTTTCTCTAACTCTGGCTGATCCATCTTCGTATCCATCTGCTAAAGTGGTCATTCAATCTCTTGAGCAAAGTCTTGCTCCTACAACTGCTCACCCTACCTGCTTGGTGCTAGCTATTAGGATGAGTAGAATATTTGTATGGATGTAGTTTTATCTATCTGTATATGTTGCACCCCTATTGTATCTTTCCTTGTTGTGCTTCCTTCTCATGTCTATGCAGCTCCTGTTCCTTCCGAAGTTGCTCATTCAACTCATGTAACTCCTTCACTGTTTCCTCCATCCTCTGTTTTTCTCTCTTCCTTTATGTGTTCCTCCTGTCGTGTTGTTGCTTCTTCGCCTCTATTTCCAAAGTTGTATTCTACACAAGTGGATATGCTCTAAACTTCTAGCTTTGTTCTACCTCCGCGTTGTCAACAATATTTGTCTTGCCTTTGTCATGCTCCGACATGTTTACCTCTATTGTTGCTGTTGTTGGTGATCTCCTTGATGCTACTTCACGCTACTTCACTAACCATTCCATAGTGATGCCGATTAGTTCATTGGGCTTGGAGAAGCTATGAAAATATATCCATGGGTATTCCTTAGCCCAATGACATGCCCCATGGATCCACAAAAACTGTATTCTCGCGCAGTGATCCTTCACAAAACAATGTGGGTCATATAGATTTTAGCTTTGGGTGTCGGAAGGATATTTCTTGCACTCTTCTGTTTCGGCATCCTCATGGTTGAGATTTTGTATCTCATCCAACCCAATTGGCAATTGAAGGGTAGGCCAAGGTGCCTTCTTCTTTCGGTGCAGCCTAGATGACAGTCCTTTCGAGATGTCGTATGATACTTCTTGCATGATGAGCTTGTCCACGGAAAACTTCGGAAAAACATGCGGAGGCTTCTCCGCATTGTACATCTGTATGAAGGTGCCAGATGGTGAGGCATACCAATTGATTATGTCAATCAGTGCCTCCATTCTTGCCTTCAATATGCAAGGTGGATCCTACTCAAATATCATCTTGTACACTGGGGTGAAAAAATGATCTTACAGCTCTGTGATGACCCCTTAGAAGTTGCATTCAGAAAATATTTTACAATAAGTGTTCACAGAGGTTTCCATTGATGTCCATGCCCATTTCAAGCCCAGGAACTCCTCATCGGCACAGATTGCATCCAAGATGTATGTGAACATGTAGATTTTTTCTTTTTTACCATTAGGTGGTTGTCGAGCTCCTACTACCTGTTCCTTTAGCCTATGAGCCAACATGTCTGACCAGTTGCATTCTTTGCCTTCACTAGCCAGTTGGTCCAACGAGATCATGCAACTTTGCGGGAATGTCATTGTTCTCTCTTGGCCATATAAGAGACATTCAAAGATGACCAAGTAATGATATGCCTTCTGCAGTATCTTTGTCTTGTAAATGTAGTTGGGTGTCATCCTGAATTTGGCTAGCTCCTTCACCTAGTTTTTCAAGATATCCCTGGAGTTGATATTGTTCTTGGGTATGCTGAAGGGTGTTTCCATGGTGATCAATGGCTTTGGAAAGTGGTACATCTATTGATAGTCCTATGCCCTAAAGGTAGAAATCTCCATCCCCCTGACATTGCTCAATGCCATCATCTTGGGATTAGTGTGAGAGACAATTCAATGTATCATGTCTGTGCATGGCAACGCGAGGTATCTCCATGCAATCCAATACAAGCTAGACTTGTGAATGTTCACATAGACTTGGCGGTCTTCAATATTTTCCCCAAAGGTGCCTGAGAATGCATCATTGACCTCTTGCCATTTCCTCTTGATATCTTTGTTATTGATCAGCTTGGTGTCTCCGTATATCCCCAAACTCATAGACACTCGCTCAACTGTAGCTCCAATTGTGCTTCCGTTGGTGTCCTTTGACCATGCTCTCTTGGAGGCCATTGATCTTAAACTTCTGAGAGATGGATGAACACATGCTATATCTAGAGACATGCCAACACGCATGGCAAGAAATTTGTTAGTTAAAACCAGAGAAAATTTGAGGGATGAGATGTAATATACCTAGGGAACTGCTGGAAAGGATTACACAATTTTCACTGGGAGGTCGGGAGACTGACTGAGGGAACTATGCAAAAGGTAGTCCATATTGTTAGAAGGCTGGTTGACTACTGGGATTGCACAATGCACAATCCAGACTGGCCTGTTGGGTATTGATATTGTGCAATTTCAGCTGGCAAGTGATGTAGGCCCAGGGACTCCACTGCCGAATTTTCTAGGCCAGCAGTCACTGCCTCTCAGAATTGTACAAGGCAAGAGTGGAGGACACTAACTCGCTAGATTTGCACATTTTCTGGGAGGAAGGTAGAGCATTCCCTCTCAAAATTGTGCAATGATGTCTGGGTGAGGCAGAGTCCAGGCCAAGGTTGCCCAAACCCACTGACTGGAAGCTGAAAGCATATGAAGATGTGAATGCATGGCGATAATGAGTGTAGGCGGGAGTGAATGATCATGCACGTAGATAGTGAGTGCAAGATTCAGAAAATGGAACAACATGCATGAGTGTGAAACAAGTCACTGAATCGACAATCGTTCGGGAAAAATAGTGTCATGCATGCGACAACAGTGAGATGCAAATGAAAACTGAAATGGTTCTTGTACAAGCTAATATGCATGGAAACGATAACAAACATTCACAGAAATGAAGAAGACAACACTCACACATGCCAAAACACAAAAAGCGACAGAAATGCTACAAAAGACAAGTAAAGCGGACTTACCCGGAAATAGCTGAGATGGATATGCCAAAGACTCCTCGATGTACTGTGGGATGTCATATCTCTAAGATTGATGTGAAGAATGAGCTCTAAAGCGTTGAATAAATAAGTTGAAGCTCACGACGCACATGCCACAAATCTAGGAAAAAGTGACACTTGGAGGAAAGTTTCGAAAATGATCTTTGCATGTAACTTTGAACTACTAAAAATAGCTCCCTAAAATATAGGGATTATTTTTGCATGTTTCTTTTCGCTATTTTGGGAAAAACCAACCCATGCATGTAAGTCAAGTATTCTTGGTCCTAGAGGAACCAATCAACCTGAAGGCACATATAATAGCCTGCTTGACTGAGAGGGACTTTTGCGCAATTTCTAGGAGGAAGTTAGGTTGGCTATCTAGAGGGATTGCAAAATTTCTGGGAGGAGAAGCTAAATGTTGCCTAGAATTGCGAAATTTTTGTGTTGAGTTTCACTACTAGGCCAAATTGCATGGTTTTCACTGGGAAGATTGTTTGATAGGATTGTGCAGTTTCTGGGCCCAACAGGTAACCAGTCAAATTTGCACAATTTCTGGAGGGAGAACTAGTTCCCCTCTAGAATTGTGCAATTTCTTGAGGGAGTTGCTCAGCCAGTAGCTAGCCCAAGTTTGGAGTGGTAACCTGTGAGGGGAGTAAAGCAATCTATATTCACGGGCTGGCAAGCAGGAGAAAAACTAATGAAGCTCATGTATTTAATAGTGCAAGATATGTTGCTAAGGATGGTTGGTAGGGAGGCTTCAAAATGAAGCTAAGGAAAAATTTTGAAGGATGTTTGTAACCACTACAATAGGATCATTGCCCAATCTTTAGGAACTATATCATAAGGGGAGGACCTATTCCCCTGAAACTAGAGAGAAATGTTTGAATGAGCACGGGAGCTATGTTGTGGTGTGCTATTTGTCAGGTTACAAGACATCATGCTACAGATAACTACCATCTATTGCAAAAGTTTGTACAAACCCCTCAACAGTTATTTTGCAATTTCTATAAGTCAGTAGGGCACGATGAATGCCATTGTAGAAGTTATGAGTTTATGATGGACATGACCCCTACCTACAGAATGCAGGTAGAAATCTGGCCTCAGGATCAAAGTACGAGAGTAGCACGTGGAGGATTCCAAGGTCGAGGATGAGGAAGAGGCGTTGGACCAGGACAAGGGCGTGGGCAGGTAATTTGCTATAATTGTGGTGAAGCAGGGCACTTCGTGCGCGATTTTCCAAATCCCACACATCCCTCATGTCAGTATTGTTGACAGTTTGATCATGTCATAAAGGAATGTCTGGTCCTTTGGAAAAGATGCAAGAAAATAAGGCACAACCCTGGAAACCTATGCAGAACATTCACATGATGAGGGTTGACCCCTGCGAAGAGGATCTGAACATAAATATTGTATTGAGAAGTGGTATAGCAACTGGCACGGATAAAGGTAAGCAGCCTGAGGAGGAGGGATGGGTATGTAAGGCTACTAAGAAGGAAGTTGACTTTGATCTAAATCACACTAAAGAAATGTTCTTGGAAGCAAAGAAGAACTTTGTTGAGGCCTCCACCTTAGGAAGTCAGGAGAAAATGCTTGAGACTAATACGACTCAAGAAGTAGATCCTTCAATACTAGCTACCTTTCTGAAGACTTGTATGAAGCTTCTGCGTGATCAAAAACCAGTCGAAGGGTTGCAAGACTTAATAGACAAGTGTGCCATTAAGGAAAAGTCTCATACGAAGCAACGCATAGTTTGAAATATTGGTAAGAATAAGGCATGAATGGGGCACAAGATGAGGTTAACCGCATGCATCGATGAATATAAAATGGACCAGGTAATCTTGGATACGGGGTCTGATGCGAATGTCTTACCTAAGAAAATATGGAAGAGTATGGGGAGACCTTCACTGCAGTGGTCCCCTATTCAGTTGCACATGGAAAATCAGCAGAAAATTATTCTGATGGGGCACTTATATGGTGTAACAGTGGACATTGAGGATGTTAGCGCATTGGCCAACTTTAAAGTCATCGAAATAGTGGATGACAGTAATGCGTACCATGCGCTGCTAGGGATTGATTGGGCTATGGATATGAACAAAGTAATCAACTTGAAAAAGTGAAAGATGTCATTTGAGAAGAAGTTGCTCGGGGTAGTAGTACCATTAGACCCTGTAGAAGGAACACGTTATACTGAACCTATGTGCAACTATGTAGAAAGTGACGGTGACCTCGATGAGATATACAAGATAACAACATGAGATGAAGATTGGATCAATCCTACAGTAGATGGATGAATCACGTGGGATGGGGATAGCTCTTGTGCCTCAGATTCAAGTGAAGATCTTGCAAAATAACAAAATAGGTTACATGAACTATTTACGCTCCGTTGCAACATGATGACCAAGTCGTTAAGGTGTGTTTCGACTGAGGTAAGAAACCTTCCACATTATGATGGGTTGACTGATGTGGAATTTTTTTTAGATGAATTCGAAAAGGAAGTACCAGAAGAGCACCGATTCCATGCACTATAATTATCGCTGCACACTACGCCTGCCCGTTGGTGGGGTACGTTCAAGGAGAACTTTAGTGGATGGAAAGAATACCAAAGGATGATGAAGTTAAGATTTGGGTACGGTAATACCAGGATGACAAAAAAATAGAGTGTGAAGGATGATCATTGTGATCATTTAGCACGATGGACTAAGGCCTAGGGAATAGAACCACAACCAGAGTGGGTGCATATATTCTGTCATATGCTAGATACGATCCCAATGAACTAGTATTTGGAAATAGAGCTTCACCATGACACTGTAGAATGGGACGTTTTAAGAGAAGTTTTTCTATTAACTTTCAGCTTTGAGGATCACTTTGAGAGTATTGATGAAGCACTGTAAGAAATAAAAGCATCTATATTCAGAACACCGAAGGAACCAGTAGAATGGACTCAGCTAGATTGGAGCACATAGCTGTGCCATGCACTAGAATGCTATAATGTCACTGCTGAAGAAGAGGATGACCCACAGAATATTACCATCCCTGAAACCAAAGGATAGTGCAAAGTTGAGGGATCGAAGGTCATGAAACTAGATATGTCAGAGCCTCTAAAAATCTGACAGGTAAACGTTGGGTCTGTTAGGGTCCTATAATTTTTATAGGTTCACTTGATTATAGCTAATGATTATTATATTTGAAATGTTATAAATAATATTTCATCCTCCAAATTATTTCCAAGAAGGGGTCGAAAAGATAAACAATGGTTAATTTTACATAAAATCCTAATATTTGAGTTATTATGTCTCTATCCAAAGTTTGGAGGCATTATGTATTATAACCAAAGTTTTTCGCTCGTGTCATAAGGGTAAAAAATGATAAAAGGAGTTTGTCTCTTGTGGTTTAGTCCTATGCACCATCCAGTCACCTGATCATCACTCTGTCAGGTCAATGGTCAACAGGTTGTTTTGGCCCCCCCCCCTTGCCATCCTACCTTTATTGGTTCGGGGAGCGTGTCTGAAAATTTGTTCTTCTCCCCGCCGAACCCACTCTATGTGTCACCACCTCACCATTTTGGACTCCCCCCTTCACAACTTGCTTACCGCTTTGATCCCCCTCTAAAAGCCGCCAACATGCACCTGCCATGTCCCTCCTCATCCTACACTCCTATTCTTACACATAGTCATATTTCCTCCAAACATGTGTCTCCACATTATCCCCTACCTCCATTTCACCTCCCACCTCCACGTCATATGTTTGTTTCATGGCCAAGTAAAACTATGTTTTTTCCCTATACATCACAGTACTTTCAAACATGGTTTACAAACAACTTAGAACATATTTCCAAATACTGAAAGAAATTCTTGTTGATAGCATCCTCTTGTACAAAAACCTCTCTCAGTTTTCTAACAGCTGTTATGGTTTGGGAGATGCTAATGAATTCTCTTCCCCTCAGGAAGAAACAGAGGATGTATGTTGTTTATATGTTCATGAAAATTCCCCACAGGAAATAATTATTGTAGCACCACAACAAACTGATCAGCCAAAGGTTAAGGAAGAAATTAAATAGCCTAAACCCGATCAAGAAGAGGACAATAGTGAAAATTAGTAGGATATTTCAGATACCATGGATGAACACATTAACACCATCGTTGTCTCAATTGTAGAAGATCAAATTAAAGAAAAAAATCCTTTTACTAATCCACAAGTAAGGGTAATTGAGCATATTGTTGAAAATTCATTTGTTGATTTGCAACAGTCTTGTGATCAGAAAGAAGAACCAGCGGAGCTTAATTATCTTTATCCACAAGAATAGTTTCAACAAGTAGTGTTTTCTTCAATGATTAAAGACCAATCAGATTTGCATGATGAAAACCTTGTCTCCAATTCTCTTTCATGTTATATCTTGTCTCAAGTTATAGCCCTTGAAGAAGATAATAAAAGTTCTCAATCATTAGTTTCTTCCTTGGATGTTAATGAAGAAAGGCAGAATGTTGATGTAAGTCATATTCCTTCACTTGAAATTAATGAGCGTTTGCAACTACCTTCTAAGCTTTTGTGTGGCCAAGTGAATGATAAGGATTTTCCTATTGCATATGATATTATTTTCATATTTGAGGAGATTCAAGAGCATTTAGAACACTTGACTACAATGGATAATAACAAGGAAAAATAGTTTTCTCCCATTCTGTTTGAAGAGAATCAGTTTCAACGCATAAGCAAAACAACAATTTGGAATGAGGTTTGTTTTCCTGTTTTAAATCATCATGAAGATCTTATGTTGCATGTTTTCCATGATCCTTTGGTCAGTTTATTGTAGTCATTGGTGAAGGGAGAATTTTCCATATTCATCAATGCAACTATTGGATCTAGTGGAAAAGTTGAGTTGCCATTTTTGAATTTATTTTTCCGCCTAAATAAGTGGAATGCAAACTTCAATTAAGTATCCATTTTCTTAAATGGTTGCATTGGATGTTTGTTATCACTTGATATGGTAGCCATTGTATCAGATTAGAGTAGGTAGGATAATGCAAATAAGCTCAGTGCCTTGAGCATTTTTGTTTTTCAAAGCATTTTTTCCAGTTTCAGGTTGTAGTACAAATTTCATTTTAGTGTATATTTCAGATTTCGGTGTGCAAAATGGTTTTGATTTTAGTTTAAGAGTATCAATTGTAGATATTTTTATGACAGAGTAGGTTGCAGATTTGGGATTGGCCCAATCAATCAGGCTACTAGTCTACAGTGTTCTTGACACTTCACTAGGAAGTGTCATCCCTAGCTGGAGCCACTATTAGGGTCCTATAATTTTTATAGGGTCACTTGATTATAATTGATGATTATTATATTTGAAATGTTGTAAATAATATTTCATCCTCCAAATTATTTCCAAGAAGGGGTCGAAAAGATAAAATGTGGTTAATTTTACATAAAATCCTAATATTTGAGTTCATTATGTCTCTATCCAAAGTTCAAAGGCATTATGTATTATAACCAAAGTTTTTTTCTCATTTCATAAGGGTCGAAAACGACAAAAGGATTTTGTCACTTGTGGTTAATTATTTTGCACCATCTAGCTGCCTGATCATCACTCCATCAGATCAATGGTAAAAAACAAAATTCTAGCACCCCTTTCCATCCTACCTTTATTGGTAGGGGGGGTCTGAAAAGTTGTTCTCCTCCCCGCCAGACCCATTCTACGTGTCATCACCTCGCCATTTCATACCCCCCCCCCCCCATTCACAAACTTCTTACCACTTTCACCCCCCTTTGAAAACAACAAATGTCCACCTGCCATGTCCCTCCTCATCCTACACTCCTATTCTTACACCTAATCCCCCACCTCCATTTCACCTCTCGTCTCCATGTCATATGTTCATTTCATGGCCAAGTAAAACTATCTTTTTTCCTTATACAGCACAGTACTTTCAAACATGGTTTACAAACAACTAAGAATGCATTTTCAAATACTAAAATATGTTTTTGTTTCTAACATCCTCTTTTTACAAAAGACTCTCTCAGTTTTCTAACAACTGTTATGGTTTGGGAGATGATAATGATTCTTTGAAATCATATTTTCTAGAAATTTCTTATTTTGGTCACCTTTTTCAGAGAATATTGTGGATAATAAGAGATGAATAATGGGAAACTGGAAGAGGTTTTGGTTCATACAATTCCCAAATAAAAAATCATATCTCACTTTGCGAATAGGTATCAGCGATTTGGAGATACACTCTCATCATTTTAGCTTATTTTTCCGACTATGCAATGTCCTGTTTTAGTCACCTTTTTGCGGAGCATATTTTGGATAATAAGAAATTCATTTTTGTAAAATAGAGGATGTTTTTATTCCTAAGATGTTAAGATATAAAAACCTCTCTCCTTTTTTGAACAACTAGCTCGGATTGATATCCTCAAAGGTATGACTAGACCCCATTTTTCATAATTTTAGGAGGAAAGGCTCAAAGATAGTTAGTGACTTGGAGGCCACGTCATCAAATAAGAGTTGTTATCAAATTCGAATTTCTCTTCTTTGTCACCAAAAATCCACAATGATAATGCAAAGTAGATTCATTAGTTTTGAATGTCCTATATTTAGTTCTATTTGTGTAATACAGTTTGAGATATTTGTAACAAATCTTGATATTTTTTCAAGATATTTTAGTTTAGAATTTTTATAAATACTTCATCATTTGAAGTAAGATGGGTTGATTGTTGAATATAATTTCCTCTACGAATTTTAATTTTCCAGTTGTTGGAAGCATCAATAATACAATGACATTTTCACAGGATTCATGTGGTGTACAAATTGGTGATGTTTTTCTTTTGTTCATGGGTCTAATCATTGTCTCCTTTCTCTGTCATTTCTGAAAATCTTAATTATATAACAGAAACTATGATGAATAGGATATGCTATATAGAACACCCGATTCTGGCAGTTAGTAATTTATATGTTTTCTCCTGAAGTCAAATAAAGGAATCCTTCGTTACTCCTTAGTTTCTACTGAATCTTATATTTCTTTTGTTTCATAATCCATTTAAAATTTTGAAATATCCAACTAGTGCAACCTAGATTTCCCTATGAAACTCCTTTAAATTTTGATGCAGATCCAATTAATCTTTAGACTCCATAACCCAATGGAATTATAACAATTTAATCAACCAAACAATCCAATCAAAAACAATCAGTACAATCATATCTAGCCTAAAATTTACACTAAACATAGCTAAATTTTACAGAGAGATCCCTCTCTGAAGCTAGCAAGGCTAGGCCCCAACTTCCAATGTGGTTTTGATGTTTTCCTATGTGTTTAATCCCTCAACCTCAAAAACACAGAATGACAACAGGGTCTGAAGAAGAACCCAAGTTTCAGAAGATAGGAGATTATTGCGACGAAAATACAGTTCATAAGGTATCCGAGCTATTGCACAAGTACCAAGACTTATTTCCAACGAAGTTTTTAGATTTGAAAGGGATTGTCAAAGATTTAGCCGTTATGAATATTAAATTGAAACCAGATGTGAAGCCTATTAAGCAACAACCTTATCGATTGAATCCAAAGTACAAGGAGAAGGTGCGCCTAGAACTGGATAAGATGCTAGAAGCTACCATTATTGAGCTTGTAGAAGAATCCGAATGGGTAAGCCCAATGGTGTTCTAAGAAAAGAAACAGAAGGGTGAGATCCGCATATGTGTATATTTGCGGAAGTTGAATGATACCTATGTGCATGACCCATTTCTGACACCGTTTATTGAGGAAGTATTAGATAATGTTGGCATATAGAAAGCATATTCATTTACTGATGGACTTTTGGGTTATCATCAAATAAATATCGCACCGGAGGATCGAAGAAAAACAACCTTCGTGATGAAATGGCTTTGCTTCCAATGTACAGTCATGCCATTCTAATTGAAGAATTCTCCTGCAACATTCTCCTGGGTAGTGATCGCAGCATTCAAGGAATTTATTCAAAAGTTCCTTGAAGAATATTTCGATGACTGGACTATGTTAAGATTACTGAAGCGATATGTCACGAGTGTGCGCCTCATGCTAGATACATGTCGAAGATTTCAGATCGCGCTGAACTTAAAGAAGTGTATATTTTGTGTGACTTTTGGCAGTTTGCTCGGCCACATTGTCTGTAAGAAGGGATTGATGGTGGACCCTACGAAGATAGTTGTTATTGTAAATTAGGAACCCCTTAGGAATGTGAAACAACTGCACATGGTGTTCGGACACATTGGGTACTACAGAAAGTTCATCAAGGCGTACGACTAGATAACCGTGCCGATGGAAAAGTTGCTAAAGAAGGATGCGATGTTTTTTTGGGATGAAGGTTGTCAGTGTAGCTTGGATGTATTAAAGGAGAAAATGGCGACAGTGCCTATCTTGGTATTTCCTGACAGGAAAAAGGAGTTTCATGTGCATGTGGATGCCTCCTGTATTACACAAGGAGTAGTATTAACCCAGGAAGGAGAGGGCGAGATTGATCATCCAATAGCTTTTGCGAATAGAAATCTATCCAAATCTGAGAAGAATTACTCCACCATATAGCATAAATTTCTGGAAAAGGTTTATGTGCTACATAAATTCAGGCATTATTTGTTGGGCGGACACTTTAATATGTACATAGATCACTCTGTGATGAAGTACCTGATCAATAAGCCTGTGCTAGGGGGAAAGCTCCACCGATGGTTGCTATTGTTCTAGGAGTATGACTTCGAGGTAATCGTGAAGCCTAGAAGGTTAAATGTCATCCCAGACCATCTATCAAGGATTGAAACAAGCGAAGAACCTATTAGCTTGGAGGAAGGACTGCCAGACGCGCAACTCTTTGCGGTGTCTGTCGCAGACAACCATTTTTCTGACATTATTCAGCTTTTAACGATGGGCACAACTCTAGAAGGCTATACCACTCAACAAAAGTAGGAGTTATTAGTTCGCGCCACAAATTTTTCAGTAATTGCAGGTCATTTATATAAGATGGTGTCAGATGAAATATTGCAAAGGTATTTTCCAGAGTTTGAACGTGGGAGTATCCTAGATTAAGCCCATGGGGGAGTGCAAGGAGGCCACTATGTAGGGAAATTTACCGCATAGAATATTTTACACACTAGGTTATGGTGGCCAATATGTAGGGAAATCGACGTGCAAAATATTTTACACACTGGGTTATGGTGGCCAACGTTACACAAGGATTCTAAGACATATTGCAAGGCATGCAATGCTTGGCAAAGTATGGGGTAGCCTTCGCGAAGGGATGAATTGCCTTTAAATCCCCAGGTTTTGTTGCAGGTATTTGGAAAATGGGCCATTGATTTTATAGGTCCCATACACCCACCAAGAAAGAAGACAGGCACGCAATATATTCTTACTGTGACAGAGTATTTAACCAGATGGTGGAAGCGCAATGAGTGAGGAACTATACAACTGCCACTGCTGTGAAGTTTCTCTTTGAATATGTCTTAACATGGTTTGGATGTCCTAATATTCTAATGAGTGATCGGGGTACACATTTCCTAAAAAAATGACCAAAATGATGTTGGAAGAATTTCAAGTATATCATCAAAAGAGCACACCCTATCACCCACATGCGAATGGAATGGTGGAAGCTTTTAATAAGGTCTTGGAACATGTCTTGACAAAGGTATGCAACGTGTAGAAGAATGACTGGGACATGCATTGCGTTATGGGCTTATAAGACGACCTGCATGAAGTTAACAGGACAAACTCCATTTAGGTTGGTTTATGGAATTGAAGCAGTCATGCCAATGGAGTATATTGTACCTAGTTTAAGGATTACAACCTTGACTGAGATGGTGGATTGTGCGACCTTGGAAGAATGGCTCGTGCAGATCATGAGTCAGAAGAAAACCACTTCCTTGTAGGATTTCATCAACAAGTGCAAAAGGAATGTGAGAAGGCATGACATGATCGACATATTAAGCTGCAAACATTCAAGGTAGATGATCTGGTGCTATTATATGATAACAATTTTACGATGTTTCCAGGAAAATTTCAAATGCACTGTTTGGGGCCATATGTTATTAAGGAGATCATGGATGGTGGCGTAATTCAGCCCTTGAAGCTGAATAGGGACCCTTTCCCTCAAAAAGTGAACAGAAGTAGATTGAAGCTATGCATGGGGGATCCTACCCTTGCGCGATGACTATATGGCAGCAAGACAGTCTCAATAATTCAGGCAGTTGCAAGGGATTGAGGAATTATAAACTATGTTGCCAGATGAAATGAAAAACTTAGTAGGGAGGCTCCACGATAGCTGATAGAGGTGCAGTAGGTGAATCTCTGGCATGGAAGTTGGTGTCGCGCAGGTGGGTCCAAATGTAGCCATTAAGGTTACTATTCATGACTTGATGGCTGAAAATTAGTTAAGAGGAGCAGGTAGGTGATATTTATGGCAAGTGAAGATATGTCGCCAAAGGGGCATTTATTATCATATTTTTGGGTGAAAGACCAAATTTTAATTAAAAAATCCCTATAAATCTTAGATGTTGGACCATCGAATAACACTTTGCATTTTGAGACTTGTTTGAGTGATTTGTTGTCTGAAGTTTATGAGTCGTCAATTCTGGGAAGATTTCGTGGTAGGCCTAGTATTTTCTTCCTTACTTGCATGGAACCAAAAGGTCATTCTCCAGCAAATGACTTATACCAACCCCGCCGAAGCCCTAAGTTCAGAATTTGTTGTGTCTAATGCGCCAAACCCAGAAAGTTCAAGCATGGAAGCTACAACCCTTGTACCTACCACATTGAGTTCACTGAGGTAATCCGTTGCGAAAGAGAAGCAACTAGCCTTGAAAGAAAAGCATCCAGCTCTGAAAGAGAAGCAACCAACTACTAAGCAGAAGTAGAAGAAGCCAATGTTGGTGAGATCATCACACGGGGGCTTCACTCAATGAACCTATGACATAGCACATGCGTTCATGGCATACTAAAGAATACCATTAATTGGACTACATATTGGAAAATATCTCTAAAAATTGCATTATTTAACCCCCTACCAATATGAACCCAATATACACACCCAATTTAAAAGACCCCTACCTTCACTAGATATTGTAGGTATCTAATTTTTCATTAACATTTTTTATACCCCTTTATATTTTCTCATTAACTTTGAGCTTCATTTTTTATACCTGTCAATATAAAAGCCCTTTACCCCCTATTATATGCTCAATATATTATGCTAATTTTTACTCAATATATATCCCATAATATGAATGCACGTGGTATGGTATTGCTCCCCTGGCGAAGCCCCGTGGATCATCATCGAGGAAGAATCTAGAGGTGCGACTAAAGGAGAAGAAAGACAAACAGCCGAAGAAAGTGATCAATTTAGAAGAGGAAGAGTGACAAGGTGTAGAAGAAGTGCATGCTGAAGAGATCGATCCTATCTCCTAGCTTCCTGAGTCTATACCTCTTCGAAATGGAAAGGTCGAAGTCCTTAAGGATCTGGATTCGGGGAAATTTTCAGGATTTGGAATATTGGGACCTCGCGACCATGAGAGCTTCCCACATTTGGCAACCAACAAGTACATGACTAAAATCTACTATGAGGAGACAGGGGTTACGCACTTAGAACCCATGAAGTGGGTTAGAGGCATTGAGCAGGCTGGGTTGTTAAACATGTTGTGCGTACCTCATTATCATCACTCAACTATCAACATGATCTGTGTGCACCAGATGCTGGTGTTGGTGCGTGATGGGTGTCTGTGGCTTGGGTAGCCCATTCCAATAATAGACATGTTGATCCACATGATAATGAGACTACCTTACAAAGGAGCGGACCCTACCAAGGAGTTTGTAGGGAAGACTGGAGAAAAAGACTTGGCAGATAAAATGAAGAAAGAGTATGGCCTTGTTAAAAAGTCACGCAGATACTCTATCTGCTCAATTCAAGACTAGGTAGTGCAGTTCATTGCCCAGATTCTTGTGGGAAAAATTATGAGGAAGTGTCGCACAGATGAAGTTCTGGCGCAGGTAGTGTCACTCGCAACACAGTGCATGAAAGGTGTCCAATACAATTCGGAAAAGTATCTATGCCAAGAGTTCCTCGTGAACTGCTGAGAATCTTAGGAGGAGGGAAAGCCATTCCATTATGCATGGCTTTTGTTATCTATTATTTTAGTCACTTGGAGATTGTCGAAGGATAGTCAGTTTCCTCTGCATAAGGAAGATTTACCTGAGGCAACACGGTTTGCCTCGTTGTGGTCAACAAAGGATCTGGGAAGGATCAAGGAATCAAAAATTCTCTAGATTTTGGTAGACATGGACCTCCATATGGTGATCAGTTAGAGGCCAAGGTTGTCCCCAACCTTGTTTGCGTAGTTGTCAGCCTACGCGGAGTTCAAGGCCGACTTTCACAATGTGTCCATCAAAGAGTGGAAGGACCCAAAACAAACATGGCACCTATTTCCCTATCTGGTATCTGAGATAGACATTCAACAAGTTGTGGGGTGTTGGCCACCAGAGTGGCATGAACCCACGGGGGGCGATGTAGGCACTAGCAAAGGTACAGAGAGCTTTGATGCACAGAAACATAAGGAGGCTGCTCAGAAAGCTACGAAAGCTCTCGCTGAGAAGAAGAAAAAAGAAGTTGCTCCTAATGAAATCATGGAGGAAGAGCGGGCAGCGAGGGAGCATGTTGCTTAAGAGAAATTTGAGAAGGAAAAAAAGATTACAGAAGAAAGTAACAAATCAGCTTCATAACACACTAACGAGCATGAATTGTCAGAGCAGGGAGGAGGCAGTGGTGAGGAGCAGTGCACTCCTTTCATTTTGAAGAGACGAGGGCAAGAGAAGATGAGCAGACAACAGAAAAAACATAAGTCTGATAAGCAGACACATATCGATCTGATGGTGCTGATAGAGGGCAATCTCGATGAGATCAGAGACAAGGTGAAGGACACGACAAACTAAAATGTTGTAGCAGTTTTAGCAAAAATATATGCAGATGCTGGGGAGCATCCAAAAGGATCTCCACTAGCTACAGATCTAGGCTACTAGGATCTAGGTGGGCACAGAGACAGAGACCGGAGCACAAGCAAGCCTAACATAGGGAAGTAGCACAATGGTGGAGCTAGAACAGACTCTAGACCTTAGATTCATTCAATTTCCAGAGGGATTAGTTCATGTGGAATTGGATTAGGATCGCGATGTGATCAACAAAGTGAACAATATGGGCCTAAATTTTGCCACACTGCCACTCTAGACCCTCCATGCGCTGCATCAGGGGGTGTCAGAAGAACTGAGGATCAAGGAACAATGCGGCCTCACTGTCGTTAGTGAATTTAAGGTCAACAAGGAATAATTGTTTGCAGAGAAAACTCAGGCACTAATGGAAAAGGAGGATTTGAAGACATGAAATCAAAGCCTGGAAACAATGATTGCACAGGCCTACAAGTTAGTGCCTAAATTAAACATCCCAGAGGATGCAGAGGTCTAAACCAAAGTAAGGCAATTGGCTACTTCAGTACGTGCAGTAAAGGAGGAATTCGGGAGAGTTACCTTTGATTGCCAGATGAAGATAAAAAATATGCAATTGAAGTTGTAGCCCATGACTCCGCCTGAGGTTCAGGAACAATAAAGGAGGGAATGAATACATTGGATGCTGCAGTCAATGACTGTTCCTCAATGTTTGATGCAGTGATGGAATTATGGATGAATCTGCAGGAGGACTCGAACCTACAGAAGCTAAACACAGATGTTAGAGAAACATAGTAGCAATATGATGAGGTCTAAGGGACTGTGTGCACTTTGGTGCCAGCACAGCACCTGGCGAAGCTATAAGAGGGCAAACAGCTGCTCACACAGGTCGAGGACTTGCATAGAAAAGAGGCCTTGCTGAAGGCGAGATTGCAGCCATGGCTAGAGGAAGCTTGTCAACTTACTCTGTCACTTCAAGAGAAGCTCAAGGGACTATAACAGACATAGGGGACCATGCGCCTCCCAATGGAGGGGCCAACAACAGAGAAATTTGTCAAAGAAGTACAACAGGTAGCGACGCAGAGCGCTGTTGAAGTTGCAGTGATGAAGGTTGAGCTGGGTGGTCTTCAAAGCAATATTGTGCCACTAGCTGAGTGACTTGAGGGAAAGTCATGATATTTGTGTTGGGAGCTTCTTGGGATAGGGTCCTTAGGGTTAGTTTTGGTGTTAATTTAACCAATTTTGTAAATGTTTTTGTAGAAAAAATGTAAAGTCTCTAAAATATATGGATGTGGAGCGCATAGATAGATAGGAGTCAAAGGGGTCTTAGCCCTTGTTTTTTGTCAGTTTTAAGATTCTACCATGGTTTGTGAACCATGGTATTGTATGAAGGAAATCTATAAATATTTGAGTCATAGTAAGTCTTAGAAAAAAACTTTGATAGAGAATTGGGTACACTGAAAGGCTTTTGTTGTCTTGGACAAGTGCTAAGGCAGGAAGGCTCTAATTCTTGCACTTAGGTGAAGAAGGGAACGCTCCTGTAGTGGAATTCATAGGAGGCCCGGATAGAGTCCACAGCTAAGTGCAAGGACTCCTGCAGCTGAGTGATCAAGGTAGAAGAATTGTAATCTGAACATTGAAGATCAATAAAGACAACTTTTTAAGAATTATTGTGTACTTCTGTTGAATCTCTTTATGCTATATTCTGTTGCTTAATGATATCCTTTTATGAAGTAATGAATGAATGTTGTGTAAAGTTGCTGAATCTATCTTATTAATGCATGATTTAAGTAATTAGCCTATTCCGGGAAGATAATAGTTCATTATTCTATGCTTTCGGATGAATTGAATAGATCTGTGCGAAATCAGATCTAGGTTTGTTTATTGATGCATGAAATTAGATAAATTATCTAGTTAACATCTGCAAATACTGATCATAGACCTTTGTGAAGGTCTAGAAGCCATTTTGACATAGATACAGTGACAGCCCTAGGAATATATTGATCTCTGTGAAGGCAGATCTGAAGCTGTGCAAACTTAGAAAGCAATTATCACATATCCATGGATGTAGAAACCTGGTTCTAGCATACCCTTATACTGCTTCGGGTGAGACTGCAACTTGTGCTACATAGGTTGTTTCCGAACGGGCCAGAAGTTGAGGTTTTTGTTGGTTTGTGAAAACAACTCTGAGCATGGGTTAGGCCCCCTTAAGCCAATACGAGCCTTGGATTCTCCATAGTGAAGAGTGAGTACACTTCTTTGGAGGAGTAGGCAGTGTTGACTGTAATGTTCCACTATTGGGGCTAGTGGTTGTCAATGGTGTATGTATGGATGGAAAATTCACTTAACAACATAACTGTTCCAGCACGTTTTGATGCATATTTTTTATTGTAGTTCCACTGTTCTGGTTACTTTAACAATGTATGTTGTTTAACTTATGTGTTTTCTTATGAGCTATTTTGTATGCAATTGTATGGATCTTGTTGAAGCCATGTTGTTGAATTAACCCATCACTTTGGTTTGTGGAATATTCCACTTCCAGCTTGTGATGTCATTTCACTCGTGTGTTCCTTTCAGGCTGTGTACTCTTACAAGCTTCTAAGGGACACACTTCCTTTTCCCCTCTATGTGTTATAACTCCCATGCATCTCACTTGACTCGCTGCAAGGTCACATGCTTGCTTCCGACCAAAGTCATTATACTTACCTCTACGTGCTACTGCGGTCAAGGCACTACATTACCACCCACTATTGGGACTCCTACTCCAAACAGTCTGAGTTCTAGTTGAGTCTTATTACGGGGGAGATCCCCTTGAATGTTGGTGGGAACAACACCATCAACATTTATGGCACTTGAAGGAGGATCAGATGACAAGCTGAGCCCTCAAAGTCTAGTTTGATTCTCTGTTATAGCACCATTTACCACCCTTGGTATTTGTGATGCTTAGTTTATGGCCTAGGGCAACCCCTCCTTCCAGACTTGGTCCAAATATTTTAAAAACAGTGTTTTATTCCCTATACGCTACTTTTCCCTGAGATAAAACCATGTACACATGGGTTACCCAAAACCCAACCCACGTATATGTGTTAAAACACTTAAAAAAATTAAATTTCCTTAATTATGGCCGGAGTTCATGGGCTTTACCTGTTGATTACCTCCTAGTGCCCATGGCCCAATTGTTTCCCAACTAAAAGACTAATTGGGAGAAGTATAAATAGACTTCTATGGGAAGGCCTTAAGGAGGACAAGAGATAGAATTATTTTACTGAGATTATCCCTGACTGAGTCTGAAGTATCCCTATGCTTCATGCACTTCCCCAAGTTTAAGGAAAACCCTTATTTCCTTGATGATAGATATTTTCCATCTTGCTTGAGATATCATAGTATTGGTTATGGAAGGAGGCTATTGAAGACTGGGACTGGATGGATCCGGAGGATGATTCCACTTGGAGCCAGAAGAAGAAGACTCAGGTGAATTCTCTGTGTGTTATTTATAGCTTATTTTAATGAAAGAAATGGTGTCTTATTTCTGAAAATAACTTTGTTTATGTATCAAATCATGTTGTAATTCATGTACGAATGTTATTTTGATGTATAACTGATCATTAGTTTATATTATATAAAGTTAAAATTTTGTGAATATGCATTACCTCTATACTACTATGTATGTTTGAATTGAATGATTTTCAAGTCTGAAGAACATCAGGAGTTGCAGAGGGTCTGAACCCTACGGGACCTATTCGAACGAAGGAAATCTCGGTATGATCACTCTCGCATAGTTTGTTTATATAAGCATTTTGCCTGAGTTGTATGTGTGTTTCTTACTGTAGTTTTCTCTTGCTCTGTTGGGGTTCCAACCCAAAGCCCGAGGGTACTTATTCCTGTAACAGAATTGGCGACTCCACTGGGGATAACAATCTTATTACTCCTAGTTTGGGTTGTTCAGTGTCAATCAGGGCTCAGTATTTGGTTTGCTTATTGTACAATATTATTTGGTCCAGTAGAGTTTCAGACCTTAAGTCTGATTTTTTTTATCTGGCTTTGTTTTTTATTTTTCTTGCAAAGCTTTGTACATGCACTTTACTCTATTTATATTAGTGTACACACTCTTGATTCTGTGAAGTGAACTTGCATATATGCGAGTTTCCTTTATCAGAAGCGCATGTACACACCTCTGTGCTTGAACACAGTCGTGTATACCATTTTTTGCATAGTTTTTTCAAATCTCTCTGGCCAAAAATATTTGTTTCTTGGTCCATTTAGTCTTTGAGTGGTCAATTTCTATCTAAATAATTTCATTATTCTGCAAGCTTATTGTTTTGAAGTCTCTTCTGCATTGAAAAGATTTGGCCTAGGTTTTCTTTTGAGTGAGTTTGTGATTTGTGTTTTGGCACACAAGACTTCTTACAGAGGTTCTTGATTGTTTTGGTCCTCTAGAATAGGAGATTGTTTTCAATCTCAGTGTCAAGCTTGGTTTTTGGTCCACTTGCTTTGTTTTCCATCATTTTGTGGCCTTATAGCTTTTCTTTCCTTTTTGGAAGTCTTTTTGACGAATTTTAAAGTATTTCTTTCCTGACTTCTTGGTCAGTTTGTCAAGCTCTTTGCTGCTATTTGGGTTGTTTAGTACAAGTTGAAGCCTTTTTGTTCAAGTTTTCATTCGTTGTCGAATTTGTAACTTGCAAAGACTCCTTGTGCTCCATTTTTGGTCTTTGAGTTGTATTGGCATTTAGAGTGCTTTCAAAAGGTTGCTTTGATTGTTTCTTGAAAAATAAAAGATCTCAAAAAACATTGTTTTTGTTTTCTTTTGCCAAGTTTGATTTTGGTTTCTTTTGATTTTTTGAAAGTGAATTGTGATCTTTTGGGATTTGTCCTTCTTGTTTGGAGAGAATTTTGTATTCAAAATTTGTATTCTTTTCAATACTTAAGTTGGCTTATTAATAGTTATAAACAATTGCTTTCGTTCTTTTTTAGAGTAATTTAGGATCTTGCATCTTCATTACACCTTGCATTAGGGTAGTTTTGCATTATTAAAGCATCAATAGTCTTTTTAGTTTTTGTATGTGTGAAGTGTGTTTTAAGAAAAGAAAAGAAAAAGTTTTTTTGCTTTATATAAGTTTTGTAGAACCCACGTAGAGATCTATTTTCATCGAAGAACAAATGATTGCATTCATATAGTTAGTTTTTCATTGATTTCTTTTGCATCATACAAACACCATTGGTTTCACTTCCATCTATGCCCTTGACTTAAAAGAACAGCCATTAAAAATCAAGCGCTTAATTAAAATAAACTAGAACTTTTGTATTGTCATTACAATACACCAACAATTTTAGGTTTATTCGGGCCTTGGATTAGGCGAGAGGAGAGTTAACTCTCCAAGGCTGCTCTAAATTATAAAACATAGAAGTTTGATTAATGAGCGAAATCCAATAGCGTTAGGGAGACTGGGAAAGCTCCATGACTGGGAGTAAAGCACGAGGGTTAGTGAAGATAAGGATGAGAGATACCCCCTCTCTTACTTGTTAGATCCTACCTCACGACTATTCCACCTGACTTTTGATACGAGTTGGTGACCATAGTTGCCTATCCTAGGAATCACATAGGTGGCTATGGAGGGGAATCCCGTGGCACCTGAGGCTGATGTTGCATCATTTTTAGCATTACTTCTGGAGGGCACCCTTGCGAAGCTTGGGGGCTTGCACCAGCAATGGTTGTTATCTGCAGGTCAGTGTAACTACCTCTGATACCTTCGCTAGTAGGCCTGGGGCCTAATTACCCTAGTATATTTTCAAAAGACCCTTATTATTAACTTTCTTGTAATTTGGTGTCCGGTCCTAATCACCCATAGTGGAAATACTTGCGAGTTGTTTGATTGTTGATATCTTTAGGGATATTTTAGTGAGTGTTCTATGCTCCTAGTCGGCCTAGCTTTATAATTTTCTTGAGTCTTTAAGTAGATCTTTTAAATAATTCAAAGTGGCTGACTGACCATCTCGATGGTCTAGGAGACTTCGGGGGCTTTCACATACAAGTCTCGAGCCTTTTCCTAGAACGCGTAGGATCGATTCTGCCAGTGGTTTCCATCCAGTGGTAGTAGGCACATCGAAGATTGATCCTCCGCTTGGGGGCATTAGTTCACAAGATAAACTTGGTACCAGTACAGAGTTAGAGAGGAACACACCAGTTCTTTCTCGAGTACTCTTCCAGTTGGAAGATAGTATTGAAGTAGAAGAGCTTTCAGAGTTGTGGTTCTAAATTCTCCTCTCCTTCCTGATCATGCAGACATTTTGTTATACATTGGAACTCCGACTCACAGGCCTTCGAGCCTAGGTTTACATACATCTATCCCTTCAACGACCACTGCTGGAAGCATGGCATCCACAACGAGTGTTGCGAGCATGCAAACTCCCATATTTGTACAAGGGGGAGGAACTATTTCCATCCCTTTTAATACTCCCAGAACAACTATATTTGGGTCCACTTCCATTCTGTCAACGAGTGGAAGTTCTCAAGCTACTACATCCAGTTTTGGATTCTTCCCTTTTGGAATGCCATCTGTTATGCTCCTATACCAATAGGTGTCATATTTCATGATTGACTGTTTAAGTGCCAAATATGTTCATCCTTTCCATACTGCAAAGGTTTCATATTTAAAAAAAAAAATCAAAAAATGAAAAGAGGGTATGCCCTAAAAGAAAGATCAAAGGGCAAAAAGAATAAATGGTCCAGAAAGAAAGAAAATGAACCCCAAAGAAAAGACCAAGAAAGTGTGCTAGTCCAAAATGCCACTGCTATCCTATTTTTTGCAAAGAAGTTCAATATGTGCAATCAGTGACTTCTGTCACAGTTGATGGATGGCTAGATAGTTTAATCTTGACCAGTCCATGTTTAAGTTTCCTGTTTTAGAGGTAGAGAATGAAATCTATCCAGACAGTTCAAGCTTGGCAGATAAGTGGTTAGATAGAGAAACAAAGGTGCTCGACGACTAAATATGATCCCCTGGAGGAAATAAGGGTAGACTTAGATAGGATTGTAGCTAAAACGAAAGAAGAGAGTAAGGGTTTGCTTGTTCAAATGCACCCAATCAGAAAAGAAGAAAAAATGTTAGGTTTAATAGGCTGGGTAGGCAGTTTTGATGTTGCAAAAGCAGGTTTGTGAGCAATTGTGTCTCTTCAATGTGCCATGGCAAGGTGGCTAGAAAACAGATGAAGCTTGACTAATTTCCCTCCTCATTCCTCCAAGGAACATTTATTAACTTCCCCACAAGGACATTAGGATCTGCTCAGTGCTCCTAGTTCAATTCATTTCATGAGAACGACTAAGTGAAACTTTGTTTCTACTTAGGATATCAAAGCCACATTTCTTGTGTAAAAATGTTTTTTCCATTATGCTAAGTCTCCAAAATTCATGACTTGGCTCCCTTTTCACTTCCCTAAACCTAAGTTTCACTTTTCAAACTTAGAGTTTTGATTAAACCTACCTTTCATATTAATATTCTAACTTTACTATATAGCTCCTACATAAACCCCCCCCCGTATTATATAAAATGCATAAAAACCCTAAAAAAATTAAATATCCCGACCCTCGGCAATTATAGCCATATATCATAGTTTTTGGGATTAATTGCTCACCCGGGGCCATTAATAACCCTGTGCGGGCATACCATGGGATTTATTTAACATTTGGTTAAATAAATAACCACACCCGCATATTTAACCAAAGTTTAAATACACTGCAAAACATTACAAAACATTGATTTATATGGTGGGTCCCCGCGCCATAGTCTCCACCGTTTCCCATTCGCCGCCAATCGTCGGATCACAGCCCACAAATCCGACATCCCACATGAATATTGCGCGCCCTTTTGTGCCGATTTTTAGCGCCCGGGGGATGGCGGTATTCCTGTCATACCCTGGGACAGGTGGTAGGCTCCCGCTATGCTCGCTACCCCCCCTCTAATACCACCATTGCCCAAAGGCGGTGCGGGGGCCAAACCGCTTATTGCCTATACTCCCTCCCCGCTGATGTCACCCTCGCATCATCTGTTGACGTCGCAACCACATCATCCCTACGTCAGCGCCACGTCACCCCGCTACATGACAAAGCACTCCGTCATGCTGACATCTCCCGAATGAAATGCGCCAAAACCCGCCAAAATCAATTTTTTGTCAAAAAGGTGTAAAAACATTGTTTTTGTTCATTTCTATTTGTTTTCTCTGTGTGACCCGTGCATGCGATTTTTCGTCCAAATCAGTTGTTTGACTACACAGTCCACCACGTAGCTAAATTCTGCACACAGTTCTACCTACCAGTTCGGTCCGCCACTGCAAATCGCACAGTACACTGTCAAAACAGGTATTTACCTGAATTTCATTCCTAAACCCTGTGTTTTTTCGGTTTTCTCTGCAAAATCGCCCAAGGAACCCAAAGTTGAATTAAATATACCATGTTGGCTTCAAACACATGCACCATAACCACTGTTTTGCCCATTTTACCAAGAAATCCCGAAAACCTCATCTTCTTCTGCAAACATCACCCAGTGAGCTAAATATAAGTCGGCTTCAGCCCGCAATTCTCTAAGAAAACCCCAGAAACTATTATTTTACCTAATTTGTTGCAAAAACCCAGATTTCAATTGGAAAACCACAGAGAAGTGAGCAATGGAAGCTCCAGTTTCCCTAAACATTGCTCCCCTTAATGCAGCTCACAAGGATTTGGAGGGGTTGCCCCTAGCTGACAAGGATTTTCAAATACAATACTTAATTGGTGACAAAAACCACCTCCAAGAATACTATGAAATAAGAAATAGTCACCTAAACAAAGCTAATCCCTTTGGGATATGGGAATCCAATCTGCCCAAATACTATCTCCCCTCAGTAAATCTATTTCCAGATGTCATTCACATGTGCTGTGCCAATTATGAGCCTACTAAGAGAGCAGTCATGTCTCCAACTGGGACTGTCCTTTTTTATATAACTCCTGACTCAATCAATGATATGTTGCACTTCAAACCCAGTCAACCTCTGGCTCCTCTTTCCATGGGACAATTGGTAGATGAAGGCTCTAAAATATCCACTACAAAAATAGACCAAATTGCCAAGTTATTCATGAGACCAAATTGCTAGCCAGAGAGCCACCTCCTTTTTGCCAAGTCTGGTTCAATGAAGCTGGAAAATTCATTACTGGCATGATATCCTAAGTCTTGGGATTTAAAACAAGTGAATATATTGATGAGACCATTTTAGCTTTGATGTCCATATTTATTCAGGACATCTTCCTGCTGTCAAATTTGACTTTGCTACCTTCATTAGCAACAAGATCCATGACCAGTTCATAAAGCTAAACAGAAAAGGAGTCTTCAAGTATACCTCTTACATTTATCATCTGTTCTTATACTATCAAATAGACATTTTTCAGTGTCCTATCAGAAAATTGGATACTAAAGGAGAAAGGAGGTCTGTAATATTTTGGACCTCATTCTTCCATGAAGTCCATAACTCTCCCTACACCTACTGTGAGTTCATTGATCTATTTATACATCTAGTCTCCTCTCTGCTAATGAGAACTGCTCCTCCCAAACTCTCTGGTGACATGAAGAAAATCTTACAGCTCTCTAAAAACTACAAAATAGGTAACTGGTACTTCTACCAGAATCACACTGAAATCAGAATATATGGCTGTGAGCTATGCCCCTATAAATTACCAAAATATGTGCCTATGAGACTGTTTGCCCTAGAATACTTCAGGCAATTTATCAACTCAGATTTGACTCATTTTTATGCTGCCAGGAAAAAGGCTCAATTGAAATTAAGAAACCAATTAGGCCCTTTCATAATTAACAAAAAGGAAGGATGGCAAGATGTTGAAAGGATATTGGGTGAACAACTCAAATTAAAAAGGAGCTTTTGGTGGGTACCCTATGACCCAAATGGATTCATCTGTGATAGAAAGGTAAAAAATAGGCTATCAGCCTATAAGCATTGTAGGATCCCTGAATTAGAGTAGTATGCTAATCAAGATGAGTGGGTAGAGGGCACGTTGATAGAACAGCTTACTGAGGAAGAAAGAATGGAACAAGAAATGAAAAATCTTGAAAAGACTCTTGACCTGGACTCTTTTGGACAGGTCTCTTTCAATTTCCCTCAGCAAACCGGAGTGGGCACATCGACTACTGCAACTTCACAGCAACCATCCCAAGAAAGCACTTCACCAGTTGCAGGAACATCTAAAGGCAAAGAAGTGCTGCATACAGAGCAACAAGAAATGACAGATTAGCCAACATCATCAAAACAGCCAGGCCAAGGGGAAATTCCTCCTGCCCAGACCAAAGCATCGGAGGTACCAACATTGGAGACTCCTCTAAATGAGGAAAAGGGCAGAAAAAGGGACCGACAAGAGACCACACTTGTAAGTGGGCCAGCAGAGCAACCAAAGGCGAAAATGCAAAGAATAGACCCTCTACCTGAAGAGGAAATCAGTGAGGAAATCATAGAAAGTCCTAGGGCTGAGAGGGCAACCAGCCCACAGACATCTCCAGTGGTAAAAACATCCACCAGTTCTCAAAGGCAGCAATTGGAGAAACAACATAGTGTGGAAGTTTCCTCCTCAAGGCCACAAAGCAAGCAAAGTTCAGATATTAAAAGAACATTTACTGATATCAAAGCTCAGAATGAGCCAATAAGACTGCAACTTTATGATAAATTCCTCAAGATGACCCCTTCCAAACAACAAAGGTTAATGTCTGCATATGACATTAAGGAAGGAAAGATGGTCTTGAGCGACTTCAAGCCTAAAGTGCAACAGCCACAGTCAGCTACTAATTATATTAGAACAAATCTGGAAGCTCTTGCCAAAGACATTCATCCTATGGACCAGATTGAGTTGCACAAGTAAACGGGAGAAATGGTCTACTCCACACTAGCAGACAAAGCAATGCTAGCTCAACAATTACAGAATTCGTTAAACAACACATCTGCCCAACTGGATTTGGAAAAGGCATCTTCTTTGGCCAAGGACAACAGGATAAAGTCCTTGGAAGAAATTATCATTAAGTTGGGACATGATCCCAAGGATGCCAAGGGAATAAAAGCATTAATAAAGAAAAAGTAGGATGACATAGCTGCCCTCAAGAAGCAATTGAAGCTGCCAATTACCATTCATCCACAAACCACAGAGGTTGTGCAAGAAAAAGCAGAAGAAGACATGATGGATTTGCTAATGAAAATGAATCAAAGGTTAAATGAAATAGAGCAAGAATTGGAGAAGGGATTGCAGGAATAGCAAGCAGTGTCGACCTCCCAGCCATCTCAAACAGCTCCAACAATTACAACTGCTCCTCCTACAGCCACAACAGCAGTGCCTCCCACTGTCGCCGCATCAGCAATAGCTACTTCAGCAACAACAGCAGCAGGCAGCAACACTACCATGACCACTGAAGAATCGATAAAGGCTATGGAGGATTTAAAACTCCAAGTATCAGAATTGAAAGAAACTAAAGAAAAATTGGCCAAGCTGGAAGTAAGTTATGACAAATCTAAAATGACTGTGGTAGAAAAAACAAGAGAGGTGAAGGCATTGGAGAATAAAGTCAAGGAATTGGAAAAGGAACTCTCTTTAGACAAACATTTGGGAGAAATCAAGAGCATTCTATGGGCCAATATCAGTGAATCAATCAACAATGTGTGAAGATCCATTCAAATTATATATGAACAGATTGATTTGATAGCAGGAGCCCAGGTGGAAATTCAAAGGGCCAGAAATTTATTAGGGCATAAGCCCGAACAGGCCAACAGGCTCATCCAATTTTTTAACACTAAAATCAAGGAAGAACTAGCAGCATTGGACATCAGGGATAGGACAGGCACCATCCTAACAATCAAAAGAGTTATGACCATGAGAACCCTGATGCAGAATTTGGAGGAAGAGCCAGGACATACAGGTGGAAGTATATTCTTTTGTAAAGAAGTTTGCAGTTTTGCAGGAAAGGGGCTTGCCCAGTCCAGTGGGAAACAATGAATGCCTGTTAAGACAAGCTGAGTACCAGATCAGATTGAACAAATATGCTGCTGGTCAACAAAATGCATCATCATCAAGTACTCCAGCAGAGAAGACCCTTCCATCTGGCCAATATCTGTACAACAACTTAGAAAATCTGTTTTATATTGAGCATGAAGTACAACATCTTTTTACAACCCAACCTAACTTCTACAGGTACACAGACGCAGATGAAAGTTTGATAAAGCTACAAAGACATCAGTTGCCAGAAGAACAGTGGTGACAAAGTATATTGGAAATTTTGTAGTGGATTTCAAACTTTTGTTTTTTCCAAAACATGACAGATATCATAAAGTAGGGAAAAAAAGCAGATAAAAAATCGCGTTGGGCAGCAGTCAATTAAAAGCGCAAGTAAAATCACCCGAGAAATCAATGCCATCAGCGCGGAATATCAATAAAGCGTCCACTGGCCGACTCACTGAGCAAGTAGTCAATGCGTCTCACCAATTGAGTGGCTAGCACAGCATCACTTACTTCTGCATTTATTTTATCCTGTTCCCAATATCATTAACTTCTCCTGTAGAGTAGGTAGAAGAAGTTATTGCTAGATATTATCTCATTGAGATATTTTGTAAACAATTTTGTACAAATACCTCCCCAAGCAAAGTATTAGGGGTTGGTGATACAATTCTAGAACAACATTGTAACTTTGAGAGCTTTTCTGAATAAAAGGTTGTTGGAATGCATTGTTGTTGAACTCTTTGGTTGTGGAATTAATGGCAAAGGACTATGTTGTAGAATTCTCAAATTATTTCATGGCTCAATAAGTTTTTTTAACTCATGTTTTACAGTTCCTGTGTTTATATATATCATCTATGTTCATAATCTGAATAACAGGGAAAAAGAATAACTTAGAACTTGCTTAACTGTACTTTGTGTTCAATCTCTGTTATTTTTATGTTTTCTTCAGAATTGACATATGCAAGAATTCTTAACTGCTCCTGTTTCCTTGGTTCTTACATCTTGAATATGGTTAAGGAATTCTTAACTGCTCCTTGGCAATATTCATCCACTTTCCATTTGTCAGCATGATGAAGGATTCTTGATTGCCCTTCACCCCCTAACCCCATTTCACCTGATTCCATCTTACAAATTGTTCCATGGTTAATCACCTTGCTCTGTAGTTCCTCCCTCTGTTAAAGAAACCATATCCAACAGTTATCTTTACAAACTCCATTAGCCCAATGGACTGAATTTTTCATATTCCCACCCCTGCTCTATTGAATGTCACCATCCAAAAATCAAACAAATCCCTGTACTTCATAACTAGCCTAACATACAGCAAAATAAAGTTAAATCATAAAGAGAGAGCCCTCTCTGGATGCAGATTGGCTAGAACCTACATCTGAAAGATTGGTCTGTGGTTACCTCGGCCGTATTCCCTTTTCTCACAACTTTTGGGGAACAACCTGAGTGATAACATCATTGGCGACTCCACTGGGGAACTGAATGACTGTTTGTTACTGTTGTCTATTCTCTAAAGCTACAGATGGAGCCTGAAGTTAGCCAGGTAGCCTTTGAAACTGTTTTTGCTATGCAATTATAGGAGTAAATAAACGCTGCTTCAGTCTATCTCCAGTTAGTTTTAGGCTTTAAACGACTGCCTCAAAAATTTGATCAGTTTCCTTTTTGTTTTCAAAATATCTTCAGGAAAATTCAAGACTCTCACAATTCAAAATTTCCTAGAAAGATATTGTCAAAAGCTGTGTTCTTCAAATACTTCCAGAAAATACCAAAAAATATATTTAGAAGCTGGCTCCAAAAAACAAAATCTGTTACATTAGATCAAATCCAGATCCAAATCCTCTAGCTATTTTTGAAAATCCTAATTTGATTCCTAAGAACCTTAGAAACCAAGACAATCAAGAAAATTCTATTGATTTAGACGTTGACACATCTCAGCAGAACCTTACCCAATCTAAGCTTACTCCCGGAAAAGCAGCAGTCCTTCCTACCATTGCTGCAACTTTTTCTACTTCACCATCATCACTTCAAAACATCTTTTCCACTCCCCCATCCACAGCACATATTTCCAATGTTATCCCCGTTCTTCTAGCTATTACATTTATCCCTGTTAATATGGCAAATCGATATGCTCCCCTGTAGTTACCTACAAATCCAGACGCTATTCCTCAAGATTATCAAAGAAAAATTACCTATTTTGATGGTACTGACACCTACATAGCACAACAACATACTAAGAAAATGATGGATTATTTTGAGAACTATGAGATTGATGATAATGATGTCAGAATGAAAATTTTTATTCAGAGTTTAACCGGTGATGTAAGGACCTAGTTTAGGGCACTCCCTGTGAACACTATTGCTGACATAGATTCCCTTTATCAAACTTTCTTGAACAGATGGGAAAAGAAGAAGGACCCATTACACATCCTATCAGAATATGAAAGCTTGAAAAGGGGCCCACAAGAAACTGTCCAAGATTACTGTGCCAGATTCAATAATGTGTACAATGCTATTCCCCAGAACCTTAGACCTCCACCAAACTTGGCCTTGATCAAATTTCCTGATGGTTTTGATTCTGGCATGGCTTACCAGCTCAGGGAAAGAGATCCTCCAAGCTTAGAAGACATGAAGAGCATAGCTGTTAGTGTAGAGGCCAATCTTATTTCTAAACGGGCTCGGGCTAGAGCTAAAAGAAGGACTCCCTTCAAAGAAGAACCTTCTGCATTTGAGCAAAAACTGGATGCAATTATCAAAGGAATGGATAGATTTGGTGATAGAGTAGAAACAACTGAAAGGAAGTCCTCTTGGGAAGGTCAACCAAGTAACACCGCAAGAAATCAAAACTTCAGGAAAAATCAGAATCTCAATACTAGAAAGGCTGGTCCTGACCAAAACATTAGACCTCCATTCCAGGAAAACTATGTTGAAGCTTCAACTTCTAGCGAGCCCACAAAGGATACTCAAATCAACCTAATGGGTCTGAACACTGAACAACAAATCTTTTTGACCCAAGATTATCAAGAAGCTCACACCTTTAATCAATTTCAAACCAAATTCGAAGATTCATTGGATTTTAGAGAGGGATATGATGCAGCTATCTATGAGGTTCATAAACAATACAAGTTGAGAAGCAGAACGATAGATGTTCCTGAACCCAACAAGCAAAAAGATACCAAGCAGGCTAAGAAAGCCAAGGTTAATACTTCCCTTATAGAACTCCCTGCTAGAACAGACTTCAACCCAAAAGAGCCCACGTTTGAGGACACATCAGATGGCCCACCATTAAACAGTCAGCCATCCACCTCCTTTCCTCCCAGATAAATTTCAAAGGACTCTCATGAAATTAACTTTAAAGCAGATTCAGTTCTTAACAACACTCCTGATAAAGGAAAAAACATTGAAAACGCAGTAGAAAAGGAAAAGCTCCCTGTCCAAAATGCAAAAATACAAGTGGAAAAATCTTTCAACCTAGAAACCGAAATAGGAAAGTTAAAAATAGCAATCCTGCTATCTGAGTTGGCTAAACATGAGGTCTATAGAGAGAAAATCAGCAGGTCACTTCAAATTTCGGAAAACAGAGATGCAGTGAATGTCCTGGATGACCAGCCAGAATTAATTTTTGGTCCTGAAGTAAATGGTAAATCAATAGATGGAGGAGTTCCTCCATTCTATTTAAGCCTAAACATTCATGACAAAGTACTTCAAAATGCAATGCTTGATTCTGGAGCTTCCCATAATCTAATGCCTAAGTCGGTGATGGAAAAATTGGACCTAGATATCACCAGGCCATACAAGGACTTGTTCTCTTTTGATTCTAGCCAGGTCAGATGTCTAGGCCTAATTAAATATTTATGTGTATCTCTAGTCCAATACCCTGCCAAGACAATTTTAATGGATGTGGTGGTAGCTGATATTCCACCAAAATATGGGATGCTTTTGTCTAGATCTTGGGGTGCAAAGCTCCAGGGATCTCTACAATTGGACATGTCTTATGCTACCATCTCAGTCTTTGGCTAGCCAAAGATATTGTACCAGGAAACGTTGATGAAATATGTGGTCAGCAGTTAAGAGAAACCCCAAAATTTCCCCATTTATTCCATGCATACTGATATGGACTCTTTCATCCTATACAATGCTAAAATTTCTCCCAAAACTGGTGACAAGGTTCTAGAGTCAGCACAAGGAACAAACATAAATGGAGAATTTATTACTCAAAATCTAGAAATTGTTGAAATAATTGATGCAACAAACACACAAGGCAAACCATATGAGTTTCAGAACCCATATCTGCCCACTAAGCAAGTTTCTAAAACTCCTGATGCTAGCGGAAATCAAGAAGTCCTATGGTACTTAGAGTTTGATGGGTCAGTGAATAAACTAGGAGCAGGGGCAGGGATTTGGGTACATAACATGCAAAATGATCATGTTGAAGGACATGCATACAGGCTAAATTTTAGATGTACAAATAACATGGCTAAATATGAAGCCCTCCTGCTAGGACTCAAATTAGTTAAACGTCTAGGGGTAGTTCAGATACCAATTTTAGGAGACTCTGATTTGATTATTCAACAAATGAAAGACAACTTTGTCACAAATGATCTCAGGTTAAGAGCTTATAAAGGGGCAGCAATTGAAATACTCAATACCTTTCTGGAATCATAGTTTACCAAGATTTCAAGGAACCACAATTTGCATGCTCACAGTTTGGCAACATTTGCTAGCACTTGTAAACTGCCATTTGAGCCTAATCATCATTTTACTACTAAAATTAAACACAGGCTAACTGTTCCAGACAATGTCAAAAATTGGCAGGTGTTTGACAATGACACTCAAATCAATAATTTCCTCACCTTAAAAGAAGAATTTTCCAGTACAAATATAGACACATGCACCAGTTGTGAAGATCATCAAATGGACAGAATTGAAACTAATATTTCAGTTGAAATAGTAAATCAAATGTTACATCCCACAACTTTTACCAGCAAAGAGTTACAAGAGTTGAAAGAAATAGACTTCGATGAAATTGCTGAAGGAGAATCTGAAGTGATTGAATTAAAGGATAATTTTTTACCCACAGGCTTGACTCCTCTGGAGGATATTTTTGACTCTAATGATATTCCAATAAAACCAAAAATTCAGCCATTAAATGTTGAAATTGAGGACTGTAATATAGGAATTGCAGAAAGTCCTAAGATGATAAAACTGTCCAAAACACTACCACCTATCCAAAAGTTGAAATATATTGAACTGTTCAAAGAATTTCAAGATGTTTTTGCATGGAGCTATGAAGATCTTAAGTCCTATGACACTTCTGTGATCCCGCATACAATACCCTTAAAAGAAAATAAAAAACCGTTCAAGCAAAAACTCAGAAGAGTCAATCCTGTACTTCTTCCTCTCATTGAAAAAGAAGTTAAAAGAATGTACAAAGCTGGGATAATTGCACCCATCAGATTTTCAGTATGGATCTCAAATTTAGTGCCCACTAGGAAGAAAAAAGGAGAAATAAGACTATGTGTTGATTTAAGAAATCTAAATAAATTCTCTTTAAAAGACCATTACCCCTTACCCAAGATGGACCACGTTTTGGGAGCTTCCATAATTTCACTGCTAGATGGATTCTTAGGCTTTAATCAGATCCTAGTGCACCCTGATGATCAAGATAAGACTGCTTTTACAACGCCTTGGGGAACTTTCAAGTATGTAAAAATTCCTTTTGGACTTAGGAATGCAGGGGCAACATTTCAACAAGTAATGGACATAGCTTTTGCTAAAGAGATTCATGATTTCTTGGTCATATACCTAGATGACCTTACTGCATTTTCCAAATCAGATCAGGAACACCTAGATCATCTCAGACAAGTGTTTTTAATATGCAGAAAATATGGCATATCACTGAACCCAAAGAAATCATTATTTGGCCTAGAAGAGGGCAAACTGTTAGGTCACATAATCTCAAATGATGGCATTAGAATTGACCCAGATAGAATACAAGCCATTCTGCAAGTTCCTCACCCAAGAAATATCAAAGAACTACAAGCTTTTCTAGGAAAAATAAATTTTATACGTAGATTCATACCCAAGTTGGCTGAACTGATAAGATTGTTGAATAACATGTTGAAGAAAGATACCAAAGTCAAATGGACAATAGAGGCTAAGCAAGCCTTTGAAGAAATCAAAATATCTTTAACTATAACATCAGTCCTCACAAGCTCGAAATTTGATAGGGACTTTATAATCTTTTCCTTTGCATCTGAACATACTATTGCTGTTGTTTTGCTACAGAAAGATGATCAGGGCTATGAAAAGCCCATAGCTCTTTTCAGCAGAGCGCTTAGAGATGCACCTTTAAAATATCAAATCATGGAAAAACAAGCTTATTCCCTTGTAAAAGCTATCAAGAATTTCATAGTTTATATCTTATACTCTCATGTAATAGCTTATGTGCCAAATAATGTGGCCAAGGATATTCTAACTCAAGAAGGACTTGAAGGCAAAAAAGGCAAATGGATAGCTAACATCTTGGAATATGACATTGAAATTAAACCAACAAAGATGATAAAAGGACAAGGATTAGCTAAATTGATGACTGAAACCAACTCTCAAGCCCTTGACATCAATGAACTGCATAACAACTAGGAGATGGTGACTCCACAGATCAATCAAGCCTTCTTACAATCACCTTGGTATGCTGATATAATTTATGTATTTTTAAACCTGTAGGCTCCTCCAGGGTTATCTAGAACTAAAAAGAGATTTCTCAAAATGAAAGCTTCAAAATTCTATATTGTAGATAATGTTTTATTTTGGAAAAATCATGAAGGCATTCTACTAAGCTGCTTAACAAAGGATGAAACTGACAAAGTGTTGAAGGAATTTCAGGCAGGGGACTATGGTGGACATTTGTATTGGAAAACAACTGCTGATAAAATCCTAAGAGCTGGATTTTATTGGCCCTCCATATTTGCTGATGTAAATAAATTTGTAGTTTCTTGCCATAAATGTCAAATCTTTGAAGGCAAAAGAAAGTTGTTACCTTTACCCCTAAAACCAATTTCCACTGAAAGACCATTTCAACAATGGGGTTTAGATTTCATTGGAGAAATCCACCCTTCCTCTTCTGGCCAGCATAAGTGGATTTTGACTGCCACAGACTACTTCACCAAGTGGATAGAAGCCATCCCTTGTAGGCAAGCCAATCATTCAGTAATCATGCAATTCCTAAAAACCAATATCCTATCTAGTTCTGGTTGTCTGGAAAAGATTATAACTGACAATGCTTCTGCTTTTAAATCCAAAAGAATGATCAATTTTTGTCACAAATACCATATTACCTTAGGCCACTCCACAGCCTATTACCCTCAAGGTAATGGTTTAGTTGAATCATCCAATAAAATATTAATCAATATCATCAAGAAAATATTGGAGGAAAACAAGAAAAACTAGCATAAAAAGCTTGTCAGTGCACTTTGGGCAGATAGATTGACTACAAAGAGATCCATTGGAAAAAGCCCCTATGAGTTAGTTTATGGCATGGAGGTTGTATTCCCTTCATCTTTGGGAATCCCTGTGATAAATTTGCTGCAAGAAGTACAGGCAGAACCCAATGATATTCAGAGAAGAATCAATCAAACTATTCATTTACAACAGACTAGAGAAGAAGTGTATCAAAGATCTCAAGTTCTACAAGAAAAACTTAAGAAGATATTTGACAAAAGGACAAAGGCAGAGGATTTTTTCATAGGAGACAAAGTGCTGAAATGGGATTCCAAAAGAGAGGATAAAGGAAAACATGGGAAGTTTGACTTCCTATGGAAGGGACCTTTTGTTATTCAGGCTTCACAAGGAAACAACACTTACTTTTTGAAAAGCTTGGATGGTACAGAAGCAGAAGATGGGCCGGTCAATGGTCGCATGATCAAACATTATTTTGACCCACTTTGTTGATATATCAGGACTACAATTTTTACATAAAAGTGTTTATTTTCTGCAGTTTATTACAACAGTAAGATAGGAAGGAATATGTAGCAAATTTTGAGAAAAGGTCAAGGAACTGTGCCTCCTTTTTGTATTACCTTTTAGTTTATCAGAAGAGTTGAATAAGAAGAGTTGGGAGCTATAAATATGATGACAAATACTTAGACAAACTATCAAAAGTAGTGCTGCAATTGCTTGAATCAGCTTATGGAAAATATATATATGTTGCAGAGGTACACTGCTGTTTATTTACAGTCAAGGAGAAATTTCAGAATGTAGCAAGAATTGAATGCAAGGCCATCTGACCTATTGTTCTTGGCTTTTCACCAGGAAAAACCATCCCTAAGTGGAGCCAGTGTTATGCTCCTATACCAATAGGTGTCATATTTCATGATTGACTGTTGAAGTGCCAAATATGTTCATCCTTTCCATACTGCAAAGGTTTCATATTTAAAAAAAAAAAAAATTCAAAAAATGAAAAGAGGGTATGCCCTAAAAGAAAGATCAAAGGGAAAAAGGAATAAATGGTCAAAAAAGAAAGAAAATGAACCCCAAAGAAAAGACCAGGAAAGTGTTCTAGTCCAAAATGCCACTACTATCCTATTTTTTGCAAATAATTTCAATATGTGCAATCAGTGACTTTTGTCACAGTTGATGGATGGCCAAACAGTTTAATCTTGACCAGTCCATGTTTAAGCTTCCTATTTTAGAGGTAGAGAATGAAATCTGTCCAGACAGTTCAAGCTTGGCAGATAAGTGGTTAGATAGAGAAACAAAGGTGCTCAACAGCTAAATCTGAGCCCCTGGAGGAAATAAGGGCAGACTTAGATAGGATTGTAGCTAAAAGAAAAGAAGAGAGTAAGGGTTTGCTTGTTCAAATGCACCCAATCAGAAAAGAAGAAAAAATGTTAGGTGTAATAGGTTGGGTAGGCAGTTTTGATGTTGCAGAAGCAGGTTTGTGAGCAATTGTGTCTCTTAAAGGTGATTTATCTCATGGATATCATAAGTGCCATGGCAAGGTGGCTAGAAAACAGATGAAGCATGACTAATTTCCCTCCTCATTCCTCCAAGGAACATTTATTAACTTCCCCACAAGGACATTGGGATCTGCTTAGTGCTCCTAGTTCACTTCATTTCATGAGAAAGACTAAGTGAAACTCTATTTCTACTTAGGATATCAAAGCCACATTTCTTGTGTAAAAATGTTTTTCTTCCATTATGCTAAGTCTCCAAAATTCATGACTTGGATCCCTTTTCACTTCCCTAAACCTAAGTTTCACTTTTCAAACTTAGAGTTTTGATTAAACCTACCTTTCATATTAATATTCTAACTTTACTATATAGCTCCTACATAAACCCCCCCCCCCCCGTATTATATAAAATGCATAAAAACCCCAAAAAGTTTAAATATCCCGACCCTCGGCAATTATAGCCATATATCATAGTTTTTGGGATTAATGGCTCACCCGGGGCCATTAATAACCCTGCGCGTGCATACCACGGGATTTATTTAACATTTGGTTAAATAAATAACCACACCCGCATATTTAACCAAAGTTTAAATACACTGCAAAACATTACAAAACATTGATTTATATGGTGGGTCCCCGTGCCATAGTCTCCGCCGTTTCTCGTTCACCGCCAACCATCGGATCACAGCCCACAGATCCGACGGCCCACATGAATATCGCACGCCCTTTTGTGCCGATCGTTAGCGCCCGGGGGATGGCGGTATTCCTGTCGTACCCTGGGACAGGTGGCAGGCTCCCGCTATGCTCGCTGCCCCCCCCCCCCCCCCTCCAATACCACCATGGCCCAAAGGTGGTGCAGGGGCCAAACTGCTTACCGCCTATGCTCCCTCCCCGCTGACGTCACCCTCGCATCATCTGCTAACGTCGCAACCACATCATCCCTACGTCAGCACCACGTCACCCTGCTACACGACAAAGCACTCCGTCATGCTAATTTCACCCGACCGAAATGTGCCAAAACCTGCCAAAATAGATTTTTTGTCAAAAAGGCGTAAAAACATCGTTTTTGTTCATTTCTATTTGTTTTCTCTATGCGACCTGTGCATGCAATTTTTTGTCCAAATCAGCTGTCTGACTACACAGTCCGCCACCCAGCTAAATTCTGCCCACAGTTCGGCCTACCAGTTCGGTCCGCCACCTGCAAATCGCACAGTACACTGTCAAAATAGGTATTTACCCGAATTTCATTCCTAAACCCTGTGCTTTCTCGATTTTCTCTGCAAAATCACCCGAGGAACCCAAAGTTGAATTAAACATACCGTGCTGGCTTCAAACACACGCACCATAACCCCTGTTTTGCCCATTTTACCAAGAAATCCCGAAAACCTCGTCTTCTTCTGCAAACATCGCCCAGTGAGCTAAATATAAGTTGGCTTCGGCCCACAATTCTCTGAGAAAACCCCAGAAACTGTTATTTTACCTACTTTGTTGCAAAAACCCGGATTTCAATTGGAAAACCACAGAGAAGTGAGCAATGGAAGCTCTTGTTGCCTTAAACATTGCTCCCCTTAATGCACCTCACAAGGATTTGGAGGGGTTGCCCCTAGCTAACAAGGATTTTCAAATACAAGACTTAATTGGTGACAAAAACCACCTCCAATCATACTGTGAAATAAGAAACAGTCACCTAAACAATGTTGATCCCTTTGGGATATGGGAATCCATTCTGCCCAGATACTATCTCCCCTCAGTAAATGTATTTCCAGATGTCATTTGCCTGTGTTGTGCCAATTGTGGGCCTACTAAGAGAGCAGTCATGTCTCCAACTGGGATTGTCCTTTTCTATATAACTCCTAACTCAATCAATGAGATTTTTCACTTCAAACCTAGTCAGCCTCTGGCTCCTCTTTCTATGGGACAATTGGTAGATGAAGGCTCTAAATTATCCACTGCAGAAATAGACCAAATTGCTAGCCCAGAGAGCCACCTCCTTTTTGCCAAGTCTGGTTCAATGAAGCTGGAAAATTCATTATTGACATGATATCCTATGTCTTGGGATTTAAAACAAGTGAATATATTGATGAGACCATTTTAGCTTTGATGTCCATGTTTATTCCAGGACATCTTCCTGCTGTCAAATTTGACTTTGCTACCTTCATTAGCAACAAGATCCATGACCAATTCATAAAGCTGGATAGAGAAGGAGTCTTCAAGTATACCTCTTACATTTATCATCTGTTCTTATACTATCAAACAGACAGTTTTTAGTGTCCTATCAGAAAATTGGATATTAAAGGAGAAAGGAGGTCTGTGATATTTTGGACCTCAGTCTTCCATGAAGTCCATAACTCTCCCTACACCTACTGTGAGTTCATTGATCTATTTATACATCCAGTCTCCTCTCTGCTAATGAGAACTCCTCCTCCCAGACTCTCTGGTGACATGCAGAAAATCTTACAGCTCTCTAAAAACTACAAAATAGGTGACTGGTACTTCTACCAGAATCACACTGAGATCAGGATATATGGCTGTGAGCTATGCCCCTATAAATTGCCAAAATATGTGCCTATGAGACTGTTTGCCCTGGAATACTTCAGGCAATTTATCAGCTCAGATTTGACTCATTTTTATGCTGCCAGGAAAAAGGCTCAATTGAAATTAAGAAACCAACTAGGCCCTTTCATCATTAACAAAAAGGAAGGATGGCAAGATGTTGAAAGGATATTGGGTGAACAACTCAAATTAAAAAGGAGCTTTTGGTGGGTACCCTATGACCCAAATGGATTCATCTGTGATAGAAAGGTAAAAAATAGGCTATCAGCCTATAAGCATTGTAGGATCCCTGAATTAGAGTAGTATGCTAATCAAGATGAGTGGGTAGAGGGCACGTTGATAGAACAACGTACTGAGGAAGAAAGAATGGAACAAGAAATGAAAAATCTTGAAAAGAGTCTTGACCTGGACTCTTTTGGACAGGTCTCTTTCAATTTCCCTTAGCAAATCAGAGTGGGCACATCGACTGCTGCAACTTCACAGCAACCAGCCCAAGAAAGCACTACACCAGCTGCAGTAACATCTAAAGGCAAAGAAGTGTTGCATATAGAGCAACAAGAAATGACAGATCAGCCAACATCATCAAAATAGCCAGGCCAAGGGGAAATTCCTCCTCCCCATACCAAAGCACCAGAGGTACCAACATTGCAAACTCCTCTAAATGAGGAAAAGGGCAGAAAAAGGGACTAAGAAGAGACCACACCTGTAAGTGGGCTAGCAGAGCAACCAGAGGTGAAAAGGCAAAGAATAGATCCTCTACCTGAAGAGGAAATCAATGAGGAAATCATAGAAAGTCCTAGGGGTGAGAGGGCAACCAGCCCATAGACATCTCCAGTGGTAGAAACATCCACTAGTTCTCAAAGGCAGCAATTGGAGAAACAACATAGTATGGAAGTTTCCTCCTCAAGGCAACAAAGAAAGCAAAGTTCAGATATTAAAAGAACATTTACAAATATCAAATCTCAGAATGAGCCAATAAGACTCCAACTTTATGATCAATTTCTCAATATGACCCCTGCCAAACAGCAAAGATTAATGTCTGCTTATGACATTAAGGAAGGAAAGATGATCTGGAGCGACTTCAAGCCTAAAGTGCAACAGCCACAGTCAGCTGCTAATTATATTAGAACAAATCTGGAAGCTCTTGCCAAAGACATTCATCCTATGGACCAGATTGAGTTGCACAAGCAAATGGGAGAAATGGTCTACTCCACACTGGCAGACAAAGCAATGTTAGCTCAACAATTGCAGAATTCATTAAACAATACATCTGCCCAACTGGATTTGGAAAAGGCATCTTCTTTGGCCAAGGACAACAGGATAAAGTCCTTGGAAGAAATTATAATTGAGTTGGGACATGATCCCAAGGATGCCAAGGGAATAAAAACATTAATGAAGAAAATAGGAGGATGACATAGTTGCCCTCAAGAAGCAATTGAAGCTGCCAATTACCATGCATCCACAAAACACAGAGGTTGTGCAAGAAAAAGCAGAAGAATACATGATGGATTTGCTAATGAAAATGAATCAAAGGTTAAAGGAAACAGATCAGGAATTGGAGAAGGCATTACAGGAAAAGAAGGGAGTGTCGACCTCCCAACCATCTCAAACAGCTCCAACAGTTACAACTGCTCCTCCTACAGCCACAACAGCAGTGCCTCCCACTGTCCCAGCATCATCAATAGGTACTTCAGCAACAACAGCAGTAGGCAGCAACACTACCATGACCACTAAAGAATTGATAAAGGCTATGGAGGATTTAAAACTCCAAGTATCAGAATTGAAAGAAACTAAAGAAAAATTGGCCAAGCTAGAAGTAAGTTATGACAAATCTAAAATGACTATGGCAGAAAAAACAAGAGAGGTGAAGGCATTGGAGAATAAATTCAAGGCATTGGAAAAGGACCTCTCTTTAGACAAACCTTTGGGAGAAATCAGGAGAATTCTATGGGCCAATATCAGTGAATCAATCAGCAATGTGTGGAGATCCATTCAAATTATATATGAACATATTGATTTGATAGCAGGAGCCCAGGTGGAAACTCGAAGGGTCGGAAATTTATTAGGGCATAAGCCCGAACAGGCCAACAGGCTCACCCAATTTTTGAACACTAAAACCAAGGAAGAACTAGTAGCATTAGACATCAGGGATAGGACAGGAACCATCCTAACAATCAAAAGAGTTCTAACCATGAGAACCCTGATGTAGAATTTGGAGAGGAAGAGCCAAGACATATAGGTGGAAGTAGATTCTTTTGTAAAGAAATTTGCAATTTTACAGGAAAGGGGCTTGCCCAGTCTAGTGGGAAATAATGAATGCCTGATAAGACAAGTTCAGTACCAGATCAGATTGAATAAATATGCTGCTGATCAACAAAATGCATCATCATCAAGTACTCCAGCAGAGAAGACCCTTCCATCTGGCCAATCTCTGTACAACAACTTAGAAAATCTGTTTTATATTGAGCATGAAGTACAACATCTTTTTACAACCCAACCTAACTTCTATAGGTACACAGACGTAGATGAAACTTTGATAAAGCTGCAATGACATCAGTTGCCAGAAGAACAGTGGTGACAAAGTATATTGAAAAATTTTGTAGTGGATTTCAAACTTTTGTTTTTTCCAGAACACGACAAATATCATAAAGTGGAGAAAAAGAGGAGATAAAAAATCGCGCTGGGCAGCAGTCAATTAAAGCGAAAGTAAAAGAACCTGAGAAAGCAATGCCAGCAGCGCGGAATATCAGTAAAGCATCCACTGGCTGACTCACTGAGAAAATAGTCAATGCGTCTCCCCAATTGAGCGGCCAGCACAACATCACTTACTTCTGCATTTATTTCATCCTGTTCCCAAGATCATTAACTTCTCCTGTAGAGTAGGTAGAAGAGGTTATTGTTAGATATTATCTCATTGAGATATTTTCTAAACAATTTTGTACAAATACCTCCCCAAGAAAAGTATTAGGGGTTGGTGATACAATTCTATAATGGCGCTGTAACTTTGAGAGCTTTTCTAAATAAAAGGTTGCTGGAATGCATTGTTGCTGAACTCTTTGGTTGGAATTAATGGCAGAGGACTATGTTGCAGAATTCTCGAATTATTTCATGGCTCAATATGTCTTTTTAACTCATGTTTTACAGTTCCTGTGTTTATATATATCATCTATGTTCATAATCTGAATAACAAGGAAAATTAATAACTCAGAACTTGCTTAATTGTACTCTGTGTTCAATCTATGTTATTTTTATGTTTTCTTCAGAATTAGCATAAGCAGGAATTCTTAAGTGCTCATGTTTCCCTGGTTCTTACATATTGAATATAGTTAAGGAATTCTTAACTGCTCCCTGGCAATATTCATCCACTTTCCCTCTGTCAGCATGATGAAGGATTCTTGATTGCCCTTCACCCCTTGACCCCATTTCACTTGATTCCAGCTTACAAATTGTTCCATGGTTAATCACCTTGCTCTGTAGTTCCTCCCTCTGTCAAATAAACAATATCCAATAGTTATCTTTACAAAATCCATTAGCCCAATGGACTGAATTTCTCATATTCCCACCCCTGCTCTATTGAATGTCACCATCCAAAAATCAAACAAATCCCTGTACTTCATAACTAGCCTAACATACAGCAAAAAAAAGTTAAATCATAAAGAGAGATCCCTCTCTAGATGCAGATTGGCTAGAACCTGCATCTAAAAGATTGGTATGTGGTTACCTCAGCCGTATTCCCTTTTCTCACAACTTTTGGGGAACAACCTAAGTGATAACACCATCTCAAAGTATTCCTTCGGTTCCTTTGAGCATACCATCAACCGCCTCTACATCCATGATGAGTGGATCAGCTTCTTTTCAGGGTTTCCCATTTGGAAGTGGTCATATACCACATTCCAATTTGACAGTAGGGTCAATGCCTTTTCCTTTTACAAGTCAAGGTAGTAACCCCTTCTAGAGTTGGACAAACCCTACGGTTAGTGGGATAGGAGTTGGGAATCAATTTTTCGGCCAACAAGGGAATGTGTTGTATTCTTTGGTTAATTCATTTCAAAGTTTTTCACCCTTTTCTAATGCATGGAACCCTTATCAGGGGCTATCAGCTCCTTTCAATACTTCATTAGGGGGTAACTTCACTGGTTACGGAGGATTTTCGGTAGGAGTTGGTCAAACTCTAAATTTTGCTGGACCACAAGGATCACCTTTTGGTTCAGTAGGCTCTACGAGTTACTTCAAGCAACCTGGTGCCTTTCAAAATCTAGGTCATTCTTTTCATACCTTTGGGAACCCCGCCCATTCTGGATGGAATTCCCAAGGTCCTCCACGACTTCCTTTTCTGGCCACACTTAATTTGCCAGACTTAACTAAATTGACGAATGATCTAATTAGGTACAATCTAGATTGGCCTCTAGTCCCAACTAAACGTCCATCAGATATTCCAAAGTTCGAAGGGAAGAGTGGTGAAGACCTGGGAGACCATGTGACCACATTTCACTTATGGTGCTCATCCAACTCCCTGATAGATGATTCAATCAGGTTGAGGTTATTTTATCGCACCCTAACCAAAAATGTGTCCAAATGGTATATAGAGTTTCCAGGGGGAACCTATACTTCTTTCGCTGACTTGGCTAATATTTTCTTGAACCATTTTCGGTTTCCTGTCCGCTATGAACCCGGAACTGAGCTTCTAGCCAACTTTCATCAAGACACGACAACTCACATTTCATATCATATCTAGGAATGGAGAAGGAGAAAAAGTCTTATCAAACCCAAAATTCCACCACAGTTCTATCTCAAATGGTTTCTCAAATGATTACAACCTGAGATCTCAAAGGATGTTTCTCTTTCCGGTGTTTATTCGGAAGAGTAGGCCATTTTTCGAGCCCAGCAATTAGAACTGATATATTCTCAATTTGGGACTCTTTAGAAAATCCTACCTGACGCTCCTAGATCTAAGGTTGATTTAGCCAAACCAAAGCCAAGCCCTCATGCCGATGGTATATTTGGATCAATTGATGCAAATACGGTAAACCTTTTGAACCAATTGCAGTAGTTGTCTCTACAAACGGTTTCTTCTAACCAGGAAGCACCGTCTACACCTTCACCTTCCCAACCTACCTCTGTAAATGTCATCCAGGTTTCTAACCCCAAAGGAAATCAAAATTCTAATGGGAAGAGGAATGGATGAGGTAAGAAGAAGAACCAGGAAGGGAAGTCAATGCGAACAAGCCCGGCAATGGTGTCGGTGAGGGTAGAAAAGAGTATAGGAAAAGGGTTAAGTTTCCATGCAAGTTATGCAATGGAGATCATTTGACTCACCTCTGCCCTAAGATTCAAGATTCTCAGCACTTGTTAGTGCAGCAAGCCTCCTCTAGCTCCAAAGCTATTCTGAATAACCCTTTTCTCCAAGAGCAACAATTACTTGTTGGTGCGAACTTCAACGCTGGTACCTCTTCAAGGGGCAACTAGGAAGGGGGAAATTCCTTAAATGTTTATATGATGAACTCTCATGTCGACGTTGCTACATGAGCATGCAATTATAGTGAAACAAAAACATCTAAGGCTAAATTTTTTCCTGAAACCACAAACCCACTTCATATTGAGTGACCCTCTGCTGAGTCTATACCTCGAATACCGAAAGGTTCTGCAAAGCACTCGACTATTAACCCTAATGCTAGGGTAGCCCAAAACTACTCGATTGTAGAAGAGCTGGCTCAAAGTCCTTGTGCTATGTTTGCATTGGGGGTACTCTAGTCATGTCCTACTCAGAGAAATGCTTTGCTTTCAGAAATTGGGGCAGTAGATCCAAAGAATTCTTTAGTGGTCACTTTTGATATGCTGAATGTCAAAAAGAGACTTCCTCACCATATGGCTTTTGAGATAAAGTCCACTTACCGAAAAACCAATATTTTTTGGACAGTTATAGATGAAGGAGTTTCCACATGCGTAATGTCTATGTCATGTTGGAAGTCCATTGGATCACCTTTAGTTGCTCCTTCACCGACTCTCTTGATAGCATTTGATGGAAATTCTCGTAGGCCACAGAATTATTCCGGCCTTTCCTATATGTGTTTGAGGAAAGGTCATTAATATTGAGGTAGAAATCATTGATCCCAACCTAGATTACAACCTCCTCTTAGGAAGAAATTCGATTTACGAGATGGATGCCATAGTTTCATCTCTATTCTACATCCTTTGTTTTCCTCATGAGGGGAGAATTGTTAAAATTGATAAATTAGATTATTCTCCAGGAGACTCCCGTGCAACTTCAAATTCGATCGTTCCATTGGTGGATAACCTCCGTTAACCTATTGAGAATTTAGGAGTTGGGATGTACTCTTCGTTAATGGGTATATTTAACCTTCCCCCTCCTACAGCTAGAATAAATGCAATTTCATCCTCCAAGGGGGATTCACGGAAATAGTTCTTTCGAACTCATTATTTCTTAGACCCTTGGACCTTACCTTCATCTACAACCACATTAGATGGAGGGCAGGTTGGTGGAATGGAATTTCCCATGTCTGTAGTAGAGCTTAGCTATCAATCTATTGTTAACTCTACAGACAACCATCCCACTCCTTTTTCATAGGAGGAGTTAGATGGTGATGTGGCTCCAGCTTGGACCCTTGACTCTACTTCTACTCTGGATTGCTTAGATATAGTTTTACCATCTGAAGAAGCAATTTTAGAAGCAATGATGGGTGTAGATCGACCGTGGGAAGATTTACATCATCATTCATATTTTCTTCCTCCATTACATGAAGTTGAATCTAGGTTCTCCAATCTGCTTACTAGCGATGTTTGTACAAGTTTCAAACCCTTTGGCTCCAACACAATTATTTGTCGAAGGTAATATGTCGGTTATCTCAAAAACTATACCTATAAACATCTCTAGGAATCCTAACATTATAGAAAATGTCTTCATTGGAGCCGATTGTTCCCCTGAATAAAATCAAATTTACACTGACCTCTTTAAAGAGTTTCGAGATGTGTTCGCTTGGTCTTATGAGGAAATTCCTGGAATTGATCCATCTATAGTCTAGCATGAGATCAAGACATACGAAAACACCAAACTTATTCTTTAGAAGCTTCGACCAGTTAATCCTCAGAAAGCAGCAACTATTAAAGCTAAAGTTGAAAAGCTAATTAAGGTGGGTTTCATATACCCCATTCTTCTAACGGAGTGGGTTTCCAATCCAGTCCTAGTAGATAAAAAGCAAGGAAGGATCTGAGTATGCATCGACTTTAGGGATTTGAATAAATCTTGTCCAAAACAAAATTACCCCATGCCTTCTATTGATCAAATTGTTGACGAATGTGCAGGTAATGAAATATTTTTGTTCATGGATGGATTCTCTGGTTACAATCAAATTACTATCCATCTAGAGGACCAGCACAAGACAACCTTTATTTGTCCCTGGGGCACGTTTGCATATAAGAAGATGCCTTTTGTTTTTAAAAATACTAGAGCTACTGTTCAGCCAACCATGTTTTATGCTTTCCACTACATCAAAAATGTTATCAAAGCATACTTGGATTACTTAGCTACTCGTTCTCGAAAGAGAATCGATCATCCTAGCCACCTTCGGTTAGTTTTTGAGAGATGTCAATTTTATAAAATCTGGTTGAATCCGAATAAGTGTGATTTTGTGGTCACATTTGGTCGGTTGTTATGATTCATCGTATCGATTAAAGGGATTTTAGTTGATCCTTTCAAGGTTGAGGTAATAATTTAGTTGCCCCCCCCCCCATTTTCAATTCGTCAACTTCAAAGTCTCCAAGGAAAGACAAATTTCTTAAGAAGATTTATAGAAAATTACGCCGAGATTACCAAAGTTTTTATGTGTTTGCTTAAAAAAGGAGTTCCATTTTTATGGGATGACTTTGTGTAACGATCTTTTGATGCCTTAGAGCAGGCATTAATTTCTGCTCCATTGTTGAGTCCACTAGATTATGGCAGAGATTTCCTTTTGTATCTCTCTGTGGCAGAATCAACCATAGGTATGGTTCTGGTTCAAGAGGATGATTCTCCTACTGAGCATGTAATCTACTACTTGAGTCAAAGCTTAGTAGGTCATGAAATATGCTATTATCCTATCGAGAAATTGGCCTTGGCAGCTGTCCATGCTATCTAGCAGCTTTGTCATTATATCCTGCTACGCAAAATGTTTGTCTTAGCAGCTGTCAATCCTTTTTAGTTTGTCCTCAGTAGGCGAGTGATTGGGAGAAAATAAAATCGGTGGATTGTTATTTTGCAAGAATTTGATCACGAGTTCCTATCAACCAAGTCTAAGAATTCATTAGTTTTTGTAGAATTAATTTCTAAGCTGCCTTATGAGGAAGACACTATTTATGACGAAAATTTTCCCGACGAACATTTATTCCTCATTTCTTCACAAGATCCTTGGTATGGAGATATCATCATATATCTCTAAAATTTGAAGTTCCCGCCTAATTCCTCCAAGGATGAGAATCGAAAGTTACGTCAGCTTGCCAAGAACTATGTTATCATTGGTGATACATTATATCACAAAGGGGTTGATTCAATCCTTAGGTGTTGCTTAACATTGGAGGAAGTAGAGTCTGTAATTAATGATTGCCACAATGGAGCTTGTGGCGGTCATCTATTAGGGTTCGCAATAGCCCAAAATTTTTTGCATGTCAGCTACTTTTTGCCTTCAATTTTCAAATATTGTATTGAAGCAGTCAAATGTTGCCACCCTTGTCAAATTTATACTCGAAAAATGTGCGCACATCCAACTCCACTTTTTCCTGTTATCACTGTCAGTCCATTTACAAAGTGGGGAGTTGACTTTACTACTTGTAATCTGCCTTCAGTGGAAAATCACAAGTACATCATTGTGGCTGTAGACTACTTACGAAGTGGGCTGAGGCCATGCCTACTTACAAAAATGATAGTGAAACAATAGCCTTGTTCCTCTTCAACTAGGTTATTTCCCGATTTGGTATCCCGAGAGAGATTGTCACTGACCATGGCAGTGACTTCCAGAAAAAATTGATAGCCAAATTGGCTCTCAATTTGGGCATCTGGCAAGATCATTCGTCTCCATATTATCCTTAGGCCAATGGGCAAGTCGAAGCCATGAATAAGTCCCTTAAGACTATCCTGCAAAGGACAATTGAAAAAAATCACTCCAATTGGCACATCATATTGTACCTGGCTCTCTAGGCATACTAAACCTTGGTGAATACTGCCATCGATTTTACTCCTTTTCAATTAATTTACAAGCTAGAATCTATTTTTCTTATCAAATGTGAAATTTCATCCCTTAAGCTAGCTATGGAACTTCTTCCAGAGACGTCTAGTCTTGAAGAATGCCTCGTTCATTTGGAACATCTCGATGAGTAGCATCAAGATGCTTCCATAATAAATGAGGCCCATAAGAAAAGGGTTAAAACTCAGTATGATAAAGCTATCCATCCTTGGGTCTTTTTTAAAGGTGACCTTGTCTTAGTCTATGACCAAGATAAAGATGCCCTGGGGGCATGCAAATTCAAGTATATGTGGTATGGTCCCTTTATAGTCAAACATGTTTTGGAAAAAAGGGCTTATGAATTAGTTGATTTTGAAGGGAACAAGCTGGCGAAGCCCCAAAATGGGCTCTACCTTAAAAAGTATTTTTCTTAGGTTTCTGCCGAGCAATTCCTTGTTTGTATATATTGTATTTTTGTACATATTTGTCTAGCATTTTGTGATATCGTCATTTTTTTATCTGCTTTGGCAGGTGTTGATGGATGACTTGATATATTTTAGATTCGCCGATGTTGCTAGTCGGCACTCAGAATCTTGCTTCTGCAGCTTGGGTGATTCATTATCCATCTATCCAGATGATCGTGTTGAGGGGAGTATGTATTGGTCCTGCTTCAAATAACATTGTTGAATATACTGCCATTATTAATTTACTATCCAAAGCAATTTCTTATGGGATTGATTCGTTGGTAGTTTATCTTGACTCATAGTTGGTAGTGTTACAATTAAATAATGGTTATCGGGTTTGTGATCCTTATTTATATTGCCAATTTTTGAGAGTGAGAGTGTTGCAATGATCATTTTTTTATATTACATATGTTCACATTCCACGATCTGGTAATTCATTAGTAGACTCTATTGCTAATCAAGCACTAGATTGGCATATTAATCATTTATCAAATTAAACAAACATCAAAATTTGAATCTGTATGTATATCATAAAATCCCCTGTGTATAGATAAAGTGTTCAAGAAATAATATACAAAATTTTGGTGAAATGACCATAATCATGTCCAATCTGTCTATTGACCTGACTCAGGATGAGCAGCTAAAAAGTTAACTACTGCATTGGCTACACGCCGAAGTATGCAGACCCAGTCCCGTGGTACCCCTACCACGCGGCGCTGCATCTCCTTAGGTAGATCCTCTATGGCTATCATAGGTACCTAGTGAGTAAGCCTCACCAAGTTTCTATGGACTGCATATAGGACTCTCTCTCTTTCAGCTACTGCCTCTTCGGCACCTCTTCCGTGACACCTATGCCTTGAAAATCCATCTGGTCTCAGTGGACCCACATCTGGAACATGGTCATTTTTATCAGTATTTTGTCTCATCAAAAATATTTCTAAGTTCATTTCATATTTAACAAAAGAAAAAAATCTTAAAAATTTAAAAGAACTTAAAAAAATGTTACCTATGTCTCGCCATGTTGTGTTTGGTGGCAACACCAAGTCAGGATCTCCTTAGAAATCCATACCAGCATATGGGTAGTCATCGACTGCGATGATCTGTTGGTCCCACCAGGTGAAAAACTCATCATTGAAAGTCATCCTAGGCATGTCCCCACCTCAAAGGTGTTTCATCAAGTCAACCCATCTACCCATTCAAGGATCTCGAGGGTTGCTGATGGAGAGAGATACTTTGGGATGTAGCCTAGGTACCTTCTCGAAGAAGAATGAGCATAAGATAGTCCCATATCCAAAGTTCTTTGTCTGACCCTTCTGAATAGAGGTCAATTGGCTCTTCATGTTGGTCAGAAGAGACGTGCACCAGTTGAAAACGTGGTAAGGCATTCCACTACCAAGCTCATGGACACTCGTGAAGCTTGGTGCAGTGAAGTTGATCCATTTACCCTCACAATGGTATATAGCAGAATCCTTGGAGATAAACTATCCACGTGTTTGATTGGAATCTGAATTCCAATATTCTCTTAGTGTCAAGGATAGTATATATGTACATAGTCTTCTATTGAAAGACTACTTCTTGTCCTGCCAGTTGAATGCATGACCTCCCCTCTTTGGGAGAGAGCTGTAATAAAGTAGATGTCTTCAACCTCAATCCTCAAAGGCATCTAATCTATCATGAAGGCATCATCCTCTGTACTCCAGTAGTGGATCAGCAGTTCGAGTAGGCGTGTGTTGGCTTTCATGTTTGGCATTTTGAAAAATTTCAATAAGCCACACCCTCTCAATGCATCTAGTGCATTTTGGTCATTAATTACCTCATTGTCAATTTTGGTATACTCTCTCTCTCTCCATGTGATGGTCATCTTGAAAAAATTTGAGTTTCAACCGTTAGTTTTTGCGTTTAAACTTCAACTCATGTAAACGCAGGTTCCCTTTACACATAGTCACGTGTAGGGTTGTCGTATACGCGGGTTGATCACATCCAACCCTTGTGTATGTAGAATTTGATTTTTTGGCATCAATTCCCATGGTCAAAACTTGACGAAAACTTCTAAAAACTATCACAAACTATTACAAGCATGATTTGAGGGTTACCTGATAACTTTGGTGTGATTTGAATGGTCCAATTTTTCAGAGGAAAGTTTGCTCCTTTTTGATCCACATCTCTTTGCTCCAAACAAAAGTAAAAAAATTGTGAGTCTAAAAGTCATTATATAACTTTCAAATTGAAAAATATTTTTTCAAAAATTGATTTTTTGTCTCATGGATTTTTGACCTGTGGGCTTGGATTGTTGAGAACGGGTTATTTTTCAGGATATTTTGGAGACGGCTTTGAGATTTTATTTTGGTCCCATGACCGCTAACCTGTCATGGCAGGTATCGTTCACTTATTGGCATATAGGTTAGGGAAAACCATTTTTTCCATTGCATCTTACATGCTAGCCTCTATTCAACGATACATTAGCCATCGAGTCGACCCCATCGTATCTTGGTTAGTAAACCAGGTTCACTCACTGATTTTTAAATCATGATGCAATGATAGAGCCATCCTTTACATGGGCATCTTAGTTAGAACCTCACTGACAGTGGTTGCCCATGCTGCTATACTGAGTAGGCTCGAGAGTCCTCTTTAGTCCCGCCATGACTTGTGCGTTGAAGATACATTCTCCTTTCTTCTATGCTTATTTCTGGCCTTGTACCCTAGAGGTCCCTTTGTGTTGAGTTGTACTGTTGCATTGCATTTTGACTATTTTCCGCTTTTGGCCTTGAGATGGCTTCACTTGGACTCGTGTTTAAGCCACATATTTGACCATGTCTTCTACAAAATCAACCCTGCAATCACTTAGCTTCTGCAACTTGATCCATCCTTTGACCTGTGGAAGGAACATCCCTTTGAGTGTCCTTGACCAGTTTCACTTCCCTGCATTGAGCATAGGATTGTTCCCATCCCAGGAACTAGATCATCTGTTCCTATGACACTCGTTCTTTCCATTGTACTATAGAATTCTTTTATTCTTCTTCCAGCATAAAGAAAAAGACAAAAAAAATTATATATTCCAAAAAGAGTGGGAAAGGGACAACATTTCCATATTTTGTTAGCAGCTAGAGTCAGTTGTGTCGCCCTTAAACAAAGCACTCAAAAGAAATTCTATCCTCCATTTTGGGTGGGATTTAGTTTGACTTAGGTATGCATTAACCTTGTTATTAAGTCATTTCTCCTTCGATTGTTTACCTTTTCCAATCATATGGAGAGTTCGCTCGTGCCTCCTGCATGCCGAACTTATACAGAGTTATCATATGCTGCCATACAGTAATCACTGAGTTGTGCTTTTGTTCAAGGGAAGTAAGCCTAAGTCGGCCTCTCTATGGTGTCTCTTGACCTATTTTTCAGTTGGCCATCCCTGGTTTTCAGTGTCATGTTTTCATCACATCAGTTATATTGGTCCTTTTCTCGTGCCGGTTTGAGAAGGTCTCCATTGACTTCTTGCTGGTAGGTCTTGTCCTTATCGACGAAAACATATTGCTTTGAGGGCAGGCCTAGAGCTGCACCCTAGCCCTATTTTGATTATTGATAGGTCACCTTGTGCTCAACATCAATCAGTATTATGGGTCTTTGACTGAGTGGTTTCCCTTGTGTTCGACATCAGCTTTCATTATCACACATTGGGATTCATGCAGTGCCTTGGTTTCCATTTGACCCTATTGGTGGATTCCTCACCTCTATGTCATCTTTCATTATTGGATGGTTCAGAGGGTTTCTATCGTGCGCTAGCTACATCTTGTGTACGTCGGAAGCATGCTTCCATTGGGGTTACTACATCTTTTTCATCTGATTCCTTCCACATTATTGGCCTACGGGTTACACTCGTTCTAGATTGATGAAGGATGCCTTAATGCCTTCCTTCTAACGGATATTTTCCTATCGAATACAGCTCATTTTCTCTGGGAAATGATCTATAGTCCATTTGGCAGTACCTTGGGGTTTGTACTCATCATTGGAAGATTCCTTCGCTATCGACAGTGGGAAACCGTTATTGTCCCTTGATTGATAGATTCTTCCAGGTGTTTGACTTCAACTCATTCATTCACACTTGTTAGATTGTACTAGGTACGTTGACTCTCATTATAATTATTGGTGAGTAGTCTCACATTTGTTAATGATATACATCAATGACAAGTAATCAAATGATTTCTCACGTGGTCGACCTCAGATCATTTATTCCCATTGTGTAGAAATCTCTGCCATAATCTGGTGGACTCAACAATGGAGCAAAGATTAATGCCTGCTTCAAGGCATCAAAAGGTCATTGCAGAAATTTGTCCCATAAAAATGGAACTCCTTTCTTAAGCAAATTCATAAACCCTTTGGTAATCTTGACGTAACATTGTCACCCCTGTCAAATTTATACTCGAAAAATGCGTGCACATCCAGCTCCACTTTTTCCTGTTATCACTGTCAGTCCATTTATGAAGTGGGGCATTGACATTACTACTTGTAATCCACCTTCGGTGGCGAATAAAAAGTACATCATTGTGGTTGTAGACTACTTTACGAAGTGGGTTGAGGCCATGCCTACTTACAAAAATGATAGTGAAACAACAACCTTGTTCCTCTTCAACCAGGTTATTTCCTGATTTGGTATCTCGAGAGAGATTGTCACTAAGCATGGCAGTCGCTTCCAGAATCAACTGATGACTAAATTGGCTCTCAAGTTGGGCTTTCGGCAGGAGCATTTGTCTATGTATTATCCTCAGGCCAATGGGTAAGTCGAAGCCATGAATAAGTCCCTTAGGACTATCCTGCAAAGGACAATTGAAAAAAATCACTCCAATTGGCACATCATGTTGTACCTAGCTCTCTGGGCATACAGAACCTCAGTGAAGACTGCCACCAGTTTTACTCCTTTTCAATTATTTTACAGGCTCGAATCTATTTTTCCTGTGAAATTCTGTCCTTTAAGCTAGTTGTAGAACTTCTTCCAGAGACGTCTAATCTCGAAGAATGCCTCGTTCATTTGGGACATCTCGATGAGTAGCGTTGAGATGCCACCATAATAAACGAGGCCCATAAGAAAAGGGTTAAAACTCAGTATGATAAAGCTGTCCGTCCTCGGGTCTTTTCTGAAGGCGGCCTTGTCTTATTCTAGGACCAAGATAAAGATGCCCTTGGGGCAGGCAAATTCAAGTCTATGTGGTAGGGTTCCTTTATAGTGAAATGTGTTTTGGGAAAAGGGGCTTATGAATTAGTTGATTTTGAAGGGAACAAGCTGGTGGAGCCCTAAAATGGGCTCTACCTCAAAAATCATTTTTCTTAGGTTCCAGCTAAGCAATTGCTTGTTTGTATATATTGTATTTTTGTACATATTTGTTTGGAATTTTTTGATATCATCATTTTTTGATCTGCTTTGGCAGGTGTTGATGGATGACTTGATATATTTCAGATTCGCCGATGGTGCTAGTCGGCACACTTGGAATCTTGCTTCTGCAACTTGGGTGATTCATTATCCATCTGGCCAGTTGATGGTGTCGAGGGGAGTATGTATTGGTCTTGCTTCGAATAACATTGCCGAATATAATGTCATTATTAATTTACTATCTGAAGCAATTTCTTATGGGATTGATTTGTTGGTAGTTTATCTTGACTCACAGCTAGTAGTGTCACAATTAAATAACATTTATCATGTTCGTGATCCTTATTTATATCACCAACTTTTGAGAGTGAGAGTGTTGCAATGATCAGTTTTTTATATTACATATGTTCACATTCCATGATCTGAGAATTCATTAGCAGACTCTATTTCTAATCAAGCACTAGATTGGCATATTAATCATTCATCAAATTAAACAAACATCAAAATTTGAATCTTGATATATATCATAAAATCACCTGTATATAGATAAAGTTTTCAAAATATACAAAAATTGGGATGAAATGCCCATAATCATGTCCAGTATATCGATCGACCCAGCTCAAGATGAGCGGCTAAAAAGTTAACTACTACATTGGCTACATGCCGAAGTATGTGGACCCAGTCCTGTGGTACCCCTATCACGCAGCATTGCATCTCCTAAGGTAGATCCTCTATGGCTATCATAGGTACCTAGTGAGTCAGTCTTAACAAGTTTCTCTGAATTACATATAGGACTCTCTCTGTCTCAGCTGCTACCTCTTCGGCACCTCTTCCGCGATGCCTATGCCTCGGAAATCCATCTGGTCTCACTGGACCCACATCTAGAACATGGTCATTTTTTTCAGTATTTTGTCTCATCAAAAATATTTCTAAGTTCATTTCATATTTAACAAAAGAAAAAAAATCTAAAAAATTTACAAAAACTCAAAAAATTGTTACCTATGTCTCCCCAAGCTGCATTTGGTGGCAACACCAAGTCAGGATCTCCTTGAAAATCCATACCAGCATATGGGTAGTCCTCGACTGCGATGATCTGTTGGTCCAACTAGGCAAAAAAATCATCATTGAAAGTCATCCTAGGCACGTCCCCACCTCCAAGGCATTTCATCAAGTCTGCCCATCTACCCATCCAAGGATCTCAAGGGTTGCTGATGGAGAGAGATACTTTGGGACGTCGCCTTGGTACCTTCTCGAAGAAGAATGAGCATAAGATAGTCCCATATCCAAAGTTCTTTGTCTGACCCTTCTGAATAGAGGTCAACTGGCTCTTCATGTTGGTCAGAAGAAGCATGCACCAGTCGAAAACCGTGGTAAGGAATCCCACTGCCAGGCTCATAGACACTCGTGAAGCCTGGTGCAATGAAGCAGACCCATTTACCCTTGCAATGATAAATAGCAGAATCCTCAGAGATAAACTATGGATGTGTTTGATTGGAATCTGACTTCCAATCTTCTCCGGGTGTCCAAGACAGTATATATGTACATAATCTTCTACTGAAAGACTACTTGTCTTGCCAGTTGAACGCATGACCTCCCCTCTTCGGGAGAGGCCTATAATAAAATAGATGTCTTCAACCTCAATCTGCAAAGGCATCTGATCTATCATGAAGGCATCATCCTCTACACTCTAGTAGTGGATCAATAGTTCAAGTAGGCGTGTGTTGGCTTTCATGTTTGGCATTTTGAAAAATTTCAATAAGCCACACCCTGTCAATGCACCTAGTTCATTTTGGTCATTCATTACCTCATTGTCAATTGGGGTATGCTCTCTCTCTCTCCATGTGATGGTCATGCTGAATTTCGGTTTCAACCGTTATTTTTTTGTGTTTAAACTTCAACTTGCCTACACGCGGGTTCCCTTTACACACAGTTGCATGTAGGGCCGTCATATACGCGGGTTGATCACATCCAACCTGCGTGTATGCAGAGTTGGATTTTTTGGCATAAATTCCCACAGTCAAAACTTGACGAAAACTTCTAAAAACTATCACAAACTATTACAAGCATGATTTGTGGGTTACTTGATAACTTTGCTACGATTTTAATGGTCCAATTGTTCACAAGCAAGTTTGCTTCTTTTTTATCCACAACTCTTTGCTCCAAATAGAAATAAAAAAATTGTGAGTCCAAAAGTCATTATATAACTTTGAAATTGAAAAATATTTTTTCAAAAATTGATTTTTTGTCTCATGAATTTTTTGACTTGTGGGCTTGGATTATCGAGAACGGGTTATTTTTTAGGATATTTTGGAGACTTATTTGACATTTTATTTCGGTCCCATGACCGCTGACCTATCATGGAAAGTATCATTCACTCACTAGCATATAGGTTAGGGAAAATCATTTTTTCCATCGCATCTTGCATACTAGCCTTCGTTCATTGATACATTAGCCATAGGGTCGAACCCATCATGTCTTGGTTATAAAACCATGTTCACTCACCGATTTGTAAATCATGATGAGATGGTAGAGCCATCCTTTACATGGGAATCTTAATTAGAACCTCACTGACATTGATTGCTCATGCTGATATACTGAGTAGGCTCGGGAGTCCTCTTTAGTCCTGCCATGACTTGTGCATTGAAGACACATTCTCGTTTCTTCTACGCTTATTTCTGGCCTTATACCCTAGACACTCCTTAGTGTTGTGTTGTACTGTTGCATTGCATTTTGACTATTTTCACCTTTTGGCCATGAGCCAGCTTCACTTGGACTCGTGTTTAAGCCACATATTCGACCATGTCTTCTACAAAATCAACCATGCAATCACTTAGCTTCTGCAACTTGACACATCCTTTCACCTATGGAAGGAACATTCCTTTGAGTGTCCTTGACTAGTTTTGCCTCCCTGCATTAAGCATAGGATTGTTCCCATCCCAGGAACTAGATCATCTAATTCTCTGACACTCATTCTTTCCACTGTATTATAGCATTCTTTTATTCTTTTTCCAACTTAAAGAAAAACACAAAAAATTATATATTCCAAAAAGAGTGAGAATGGGACAACATTTCCATATTTTGTTGGCAGCTAGAGTCAGTAGTGTCGCCCTTGAACAAATCACTCAAAAGAAAGTCTCTCCTCCATTTTGGGTGGGATTTAATTTGACCTAGGTATGCCTTAACCTTGTTATTGAGTCAGTTCTCCTCCGATTGGTTACCTCTTCCAATTATATGGAGAGTTTGCTCGTGCCTCGTGCATGACGAACTTATACAGAGTTATCATATGTTTCCATACAGTCATCAATGAGTCGTGCTTTTGTTCAAAGGAACTAAGCCTAAGTCGGCCTCTCTGAAGTGTCTCTTGACCTATTTTTCATTCGGCCATCCCTGGTTGTCAATATCATGTTTGTCATCACATCAGTTATATTGGTCCTTTACTCATGCCAGTTTGAGAGGGTCTCCATTGACTTCTTGTTGGTGGGTCTTATCCTTATTGATGATGACATATTGCTCTAAGGGTAGGCCTAGAGCCGCACCTTGGCCCTATTTTCATTATTGATAGGTCACCTTGTGCTCAACATCGATCAGTATCATGGGTCTTTGACTAAGTGGTTTCCCTTATATTCAACATCAGCTTTCATTATCACACATTGGGATTCGTGCAGTGCCTTGGTTTCCATTTGACCCTATTGGTGGATTCCTCACCTTTGTGACAAATTTCATTATTGGTTTGTTCAGAGGGTTTCTATCATGTGCTAACTACATCTTGTGTACGCTGGAAACATGCTTCGGTTGGGGTTACTACATCTTTTTTATCTGATTCATTCCACATTATTGGCCTACAGGTTACACTCGTGCTAGATTGATGAAGGATGCCTTAATGCCTTCCTTCTAGCGGATCTTTTCCTATCAACTACAACTCATTTACTTTGGGACAAACATCTAGAGTCCATTTGGCAGTACCTTGGGGTTTGCAGTCATCAGTGGCAGATTCCTTCACTATCAATAGTGGGAAACCATCTTATCCCCTGATTGATAGATTCTTCTAGGTGTTTGACTTCAGCTCATTCATTCGCACTTGTTAGATTGTACTAGGTACCTTGACTATCATTATCATTATCGGTGAGTAGTCTCACATTTGTTAACAATATACATCAATGACTAGTAATCAAACGATTTCGCATGTGATCGACCTCAAATCATTTATTGCCATTGTGTAGAAATGTATCATGGTGGTTAGTGAAGACCTCGGGTTGCATCAGCATGTTTTGGTTCACTTGTCAATTGCTCCTATTACTGCTAGTTGACACCATCCACCGTATATGTTGCAGTTGTTCACAACGACATCTTATATGCTGACATCCAAGTTGCAATGTAGTATCATTTTATTCCATCATGTAACAGCTTCATCTTTTAGCTTCATTGATCATTTCTTATATGTGATATTCAGACATGTACTTTTTCAATCACAATCAGATGATCCATTATGTACTTTCAGTTCTTTATATGTGTATACATGTTGGATCTACTTGTACTTGATATGCGGACATGCTTTACTTTCTTTGAGCATGGGTATGCCCACTTCAGACAACAGTTTCTTTCTAATCTCTTTTGATGGCTTGGTAGGCTGAATTCTGGTGAAGTCCTTCTCAGTCTTGACAGGTTTCTGTCCATATACTTAATAAATTCGGCCATCATGTACCCCTTCTGCCCTCATATATTAGGGGGCATCTGTTATAGTACCATTTACCGCCCTTGGTATTTGTGATGCTTAGTTTATGGCCTAGGGCAACCCCTCCTTCCAGACTTGGTCCAAATATTTTAAAAATAGTGTTTTATTCCCTCTACGCTACTTTTCCCTGAGATAAAAGCATGTACATGTGGGTTAGTCAATACCCAACTCGCGTATATGTGTTAAAACACTTAAAAAAATTAAATTTCCTTAATTGTTGGCATAGTTCACAGGTTTTACCTGTTGATTACCTTCTAGTTCCCATGGCCCAACTGTTTCCCAACTAAAAAACTAATTGGGAGAAGTATAAATAGACTTCTATGGGAAGGCCTTAAGGAGGAGAAGAGATAGAATTATTTTACTGAGATTATCCCCAACTGAGCTTGGAGTATCCCTATGCTTCATGCACTTTCCCAAGTTTCAAGAAACCCTTCTTTCCTTGATGATAGATATTCTCCCTCTTGCTTGAGATATCATAGTATTGGTTATGGAAGGAGTCTGTTGAAGACTAGGACTGGACAGATCCGGAGGACGGTTCCGCTTGGAGCCAAAAGAATAAGACTCAGGTGAATTCTCTTTGTGTTATTTATAGCTTACTGAAATAAAAGAAATGATGTTTTGTTTCCGAAAATAACTTTGTTTATGCATCAAATCGTGTTGTAATTCATGTATGAATGTTATTTTGATGTATAACTAATCATTAGTTTATATGATATAAAGTTAAAATTTCGTGAACATGCTTTACCTCTATTCTGCTATGTATGTTTGAATTGAATGATTTCCAGGTCTGAAGAACATCGGGAGTTGCAAAGGGTCTGAACCCTGCAGGACCTACTCAAACAAAGGACATTTGGGTATGGTTGCTCTCACATAGTTTGTTGATATAAGCATTTTGCCTGAGTTGTATGAGTGTTTCTTACTATAGTTTTCTCTTGCTCTGTTGAGGTTCCAACCCAAATCGCTAGGGTACTTATTCCCATAACAATCTCTACACATCATTCATGACTTACATCATAATCTCAACTCCGACATGTTTTTATCATGCCTATGATTTCGAATTGTCGGAGGATGTCATTGATGACTTATCATGAATTAAATATTATGGTGAAGGCGAAGTAGCCTTGTTAATACATAGAGTTTTCTTTTTAGGTTTCTGAGACAGGAATGAAGTCCCCTCAAACAACATTTCATGTGGGTTGTTCACTTACATGATCGAAAGGTGCGTTAATCAACAGTGTCTCACATTGCCCGCAACCTCTATTCACTCTTTCAATCACATGATTATAGATTTAGGTCGTGCTTTCTTTCGTTTTGATTGTAAAGCACTTAATCACAAAATTTTGGAATTACGCAAAGAACTTGATGAATCTATTATGTAATTTTTGCAACTCTTCTGTAATCTCTCTTTTCAATTCCCGAAAGATGAAGTTGATTGGAAATTTCTGAGAGAAATAATTCAGTATCTTATTCACATATCTAACAATCCACATGAATTAGAATCTTTTGAACCCCTCCCAGCATACCTCAGTGTTAGATCTTCCAAATATAACACAGACAAGGTCGTTCTCATGAGTGACTCTCCATCCTCTTCTCATTAAATAGATCTAGCTCTGTAGGACGAGGTGGGAGAAGTTGTGAATCAACCTATTGAATTTTCACTTCCTCCCACCCACCTGCTCTATATTTATGCATATATTTGGACTGAAACCCTAATGGTTGTCACATGATCTCATTTTCTCAACCTATTTCCTCTGGTTCCTTTTATCCTCTTGATTTCAGTGTGTTGTTTTCATCTGTTCTGGATTCCACATGTGATGTGAACAAGGATCAAGTTGTTGATGGAATTGGTGTTGAGAATCCAACCCATGCTATCATTTTTGATGAGTATGTGTGGGAATTTGAATAAGAAGTTACGGTCAAGGATGACCTCCTTCTGTCCACACCTCATCCACTCTATCTTGACATCTTCTATGATTCTTCCATTTATAATTTTTCTTGTGAAAATTCATCCCCAGATGTCTCTACTTCCAATCATTCACATAACGCATGGGATGTCATTCCGTTATTTGATCATGGAGAGGACACATATTTCTTTTTGAATCCTCTTGACCTCTCATCTTTCATTTCTAGAAATTCAGAGGGTGAAAGATTTTGTTTTTCATCAACCCCTCTGTATGATTTGTCAAATCATGAGGATGCCGATGTACATCTTGAATTATGATCATGGGTGTCATGATCTTTTCACTCATTCATCTAATCCCGATTCTGATTCACTTACTGTTGAAATTTCTAAGTCACTGGTCTTCGATGATCTATCTTCTGATGAAGTGGAAACCCCTCAAGTTGTTGAGGCACTTATGCCCGAGCTGATGGTTATGCCAGGTTATCATAGCCTTGAGGTCAGTTCTACTTCTGATTAGAAATCCATTGAATCACCCCAGGCTCATCATCACTATCTCATGCACATTGAAAATCAATCTACTTTACAGAATTCACATCCTCCACTAGAAGCACACAATCCTATCACTCATGCATTGGAGGAATCATACATAGCAAGCCATGTTCTGAAATGAAAGTTTTCTTCTTTCTTCATGTTTTCTCATTTGTCAAGTTCAAAAGTGTGTACATGCTTGTCATCTATGTCTAGTGTGATACAAGACCATGATACGTCTGCAGAGTGCCTTTCATGTGCTTTTAATATTTTCTTTTCTATGGATGCGTTCAAACTTTGAACGTGTTGGTTTTCATTTCTTTATATTTCTTATTTTTTGGTTTTCTTGATATCTTTCTTGTTAACCATTCCATCATTCACATGGGCCAGCCAATGCGCCAGTGGCTGCATTGGAAATATCACTCCATGTGAGTAGGCCCATGCACTATTTATCTTAAGAGTAGGAGTAATGTTTGCTTTCCTGTTTTCTTTTTATTTATTATTTTGCTTTTCCTCGCTTTTGCTTCATTTTACTTCTTTCCTTTGCTTGTTTGTTTGTTTATGCACCCGTAGGATTAACTTTCCCATGAAACTGTGTTTGGCTTTTGAGACAAGCAGGGTGAAATACAAGACTTGTACAACTACCAAAATTTGGTTATTTTTCTATTCCCTCTATTTATGAAGATATTGTATTTCTTTTAGTCGATGATACCCTAATGGAAAATACGTTCCTTTCAGACTGAGTCTTGGTGAATTCACAACGCTTGAACTTTTAACTAGTACTGCCTACTCTAATCAGTTTTCTATATTTGGTTAACCCTTGTCAACTTAGGCAAGTAGAGTATGGTGAGGGGGGAAACCTTAACAAGTATGTCAGAGGTATATATAAACATCCTTCTTTGAAGGGACAACCTCTTCTACTCTCAATACGTCGGGAACCTTATTCTACCTCATGAAATAAATAAGTGCCTATGCATAGTTCTTTGAAAAATAAAAATAAAAATGAAAAAATAAAATAAAGGCAAAAGAAAAGAAAGGCTTCCTATGCAAAGAGGTGAAGCAAGTAACTCCATCAGGGTACTATCCAGGCTGGCTGGGAGCAGAGCAATTATCATGTTCCTGAAGTGACTCTCTCAAGGTACTATCTAGGCCTATTGGTAGTGGAGCAACACCAGAGATGAAACTAAAACTCTGACAAGTTATATTACTTGTGCATCAATATTCCCCTCATCCCCAATCGAAAAAAATCAGTTGACTTGGCTTTGTATGTGTGTTGTTGATAAAAGAGAATGGTAGGGACTATATCTTTAACTCAAACTAGTGAAGAAGCCATGATGATCAAAGAATCGAACAATACATCTAGAAGAGTTAGAATTGCTTTACATGAGACAAGGTTCATACAAAGAGATGGAGTTCTACCAATGTGTTGTCAATGTTGTAGCAGCTACAACCACCCACCAAAATTTTTCCTGTGCTTTGTTTTGGAGCCTCCCTACTAAAATCTAAATAGTTAATCTTACATTGACCCAGGTACTTGTGCTTTCATTGAGTTTTATATTTTTCTTTATAGCTTGTGTTTTCTTACTTGATTTTCTATTTAACCACAAGCTGACCTCTTGACTTGGTTGCAATCGATTTCTAGACTTGCCTTAGTGAGTTGTGCAATCTTAGAGGGAAACCACTCTTGCTCTCAGGAAATGCGAAATTCATGCCAAAAGTGAGCTTCCACTCCAAAATTTTGCAGACCCTATTGGCAACCTACATTCATTTGGGAAACTGCATAGAGCATGACCAGAAACCAAAACCACTCAACCCAAGAATTGTCCAGAAGCATTCCCTCAGTAGCTACCTGATACATGTGCTACTGAGTGCCTAGTTCTCCCTCGAACTACGTAATCTCTTCGTGCATGAATTGAAGATTTTTCCTGAAAAGAAGAAAGAAAAAAAGTGAAAAAACATCCCTAACAAATAGGGATCTATTTTTAGCAGTCAAAGCTACACTTGAGTTATTTTCATAAACTATCGCCATGTGTCATTTTTTCCTAGATTTTTTTGGCCTTCGCATCATAAACCCTAACACGACTAAATCTATTTAATGGACACCACCAGATCTCATTTCTGCATTCAATATTGGAGCTCTGGCATTCTCGAGGAGATCTAGGAGGAAGCTTTGGCACAATCATTGCAACTTTTCCAGGTGAATCTTGCTTTTCTAGCCTTTTGCTACTTTTTCTGTAGCTTTTGTTTCCTTGGCTTGTGAGAATGTTATTTTTCCAGTTTTATTGAACGACCGCTGGAGTTTTGATTTTTTTTATCTTCTAGAAGTGTTGTTTTGAGTTTTGTGTTGCCTTTCCTAATTTTGGCATGCATAACCTATTTTTTGCACTAACGGTCGTGTTGCAGTGACTCTCTCCATAAGCTTCATTGTTTTTTAGTTTGATTGATTCTTACACTTGTTTTGATTGCATGTATCATCATTCACTCATATATGCACCAACCATCACTTACACTTTCATATCTACTTATTTTCATGTTGCCCTTGGGTAGATCTAAGCTTCCATGGCCCAGGTCTAGCTCTTCCCGGCATACATTGTGCATTTTTGGATCTCAAGGCTCTACCTTGTCTCTAGGAATTGTGCAGAGGCTGTCAAGGCTTGGCTACAACAGCGCACTACGTAGTTCGAAGAGCCAATCCAAAAGCCTTGGCCATTGGGATTGCACAATGTGCAGTCCCAGCCAGCTCAAGCCAGACTGAACTGCACATTAAGTAGTTCTAGTCAGCAACACCTCCCCACTTGGTAGTTGGGATTGAGAAGTGCGTAAATCGAGCTAACATTCACTCACCTCTGAGAGAAAAAATTGCACAATCCTTCCCAGGAATTTCCCAGTTTGTTTCTTGGTTTGTTATTGAAGTGCTTTTGGTTTCAAGCTAACATTTTCATGCCATGAGTGTCATCGCTGTCTCCAGGTACAACAGTTGTTGAGAAACTCTTCAGTAGTACAAGTAACATGGTTTCCAAGAAAGTTGCATCAAAGGATATTATCGAGAGCAACATTGGGGATGTAGTTGACCATGTGTTAATGAACTTTCTAGTCTATGTTAATACACATTTGTTCATAGAGAAGGACCTGAAGATAACATGGTAGGAAATCAAGGATATCTTTGTAGGGAGCTTCAAGGAAGATCTAGAAGATCGGCATGTCTATGTCAACATCCAATGGTCATGCTTATAAAAGGTTGCATGTAGGTACTTTTCCTTCCCATGTACGGACATCATTGACTAGATTGTCTCACAGATGATGGCATTGAGTAGTGCTAATGGAACACAAACTTTTGCCTTCGGGACATAAAACTATCATCAGATGTATCACTTACCATAGTTGGTGAATCGCATGGATGCACTTTTCTATGCCACCCACATAATGTGAACACTAGAGACATCATAAAGCACTGGGTGAAGGATCCGTCCAAGTTCACATCGACACCCAATAACGTTTACAAGACTAAGTCACTCAAAAAGGCCTACCAACTCTTGATCATCTTTGCATGTCGATTGTATGGTCAAGAGAGCATGGAGACCTTTCCGCAGAATTGGGTGGTTGTGTTGGACCAGTTGGTGAATGATGGAAGGCCATTCAACTGGTTGGATCTATTGGATCTTCAGTTGAAAGTGCATGTGACTAATTCTAGGAATCTGCCCAATGATGAGAAAGTGAGATTCTATATGTTTGTGTACATACTTGATGCAATCTGCACCCAACATCAGTTTCTCGGCATGGGTTGGACATGGACACCATAAAAAACTGTCGTGGATATTTATTGCAAGTTTCTTTCTGAGTGAAACTATTGAGGAGTCATGTTGAGGCTATCTGACCATTTCATCATCTCGGTTTACAAGTTGATATTTGAGCATGATCCACCTTGCATGTCCCAAGAACTTATCATTGCAAATTGGTATGTCTCACCTGGTGGCACCTTCATTAGGATGTTTTGGCGGAGAGAAGCCTCTGCATGTGGTACCAAGGTTTGCCAAGGATAAGTTGGTCATGCAAGAGGTTTCATATCACATCTCCACAAGGTTATCACCAGGGTTGCATAGGTGGAAGAAGGCACCATGGCCCTCTCTCCCTTTACGGATTGGATTGTACAAGATCAAGATCTTGAAGGATGTGGATGTTGAGGCAAAGGACTTAGAAAAGTTTGAGTTTGTCACCAAACACTACAATCTGTACGATCCTCACTATGCATGCAAGAACTGTTGTGTGAAGGTGTATTGTCCATGGATCCAAGGGAAATTTCATTGGGTGGAGGAAGATTCTTGGAGGTATTGTTATAACTCCTCCATGCTCAATGAACTGGTTAGCATGGCTATAGAATGGAAAGCTGCTCTGCACATAGTAGCATTGTAGGAAGAAACAACAACAGTAGAAACAAGAAGCAAACCGGCATAGGACAAAGGCAAGTGGAAGATTGTCGAGAACCCAGAGGTTGACAAAATCTGCAACTTCAAAGAAGATCGTCTCATTGAGAAAGGAACTTTGACAGTGGAGGAAAAGAGGCAATAGTGCATAGAGAGAGCAGAACGGAGGAATACAGAGAACTAAAGGTTGGAGGAAGTAAAAAGTAAGTTGTAGGAAATAGAAAAGAAGTTGAAAGAAGATTAGAAGCTAAGAAGGAGCGAGAGGGAAGAGAAGCAGAAACAAGAACAAGATGAAGGGCAAGGCATGATCATAGAGCAAACTACACCAATACAGGTTGAAAAGTCATAACAACCAGCAAATGAAGAAGAGGGTGAGCAATTGCAGGATCAGGAACTTGCTCAATAGATTAAGAAAATGGTTGAAGAAATGGACATGGAGTTGGTACAAGAGCTAGAGGACCAAGATACTGACCTCATGCCGAGAGCATCCAAGGTCGCCCCAAGGTCTCCACCACCTCTAGTATCAGAACTAGTCCCAAGCGAGCAAGGATAGGTTTTCCTCCTTGATGATGATCTGGTGATGGATGTGTATAATATATCCTTTGATGAGTTGCAACAAAATATTGTACAAGTGAAGAAATCATTTCCCAGATGATTATGCATCACCTACATTTATGAAGGAAAGGGTGATAGTGTCAAATGTTAGAGAGCATCTAGTGGCCATGGCGAATGCCACTAAGGATTATGCAGAAGCCACGGGCTCAAGTGTTAAGTTCTTGTTAGTAGAGAATGATCAGATTACAAAGGACCTGCAAGCGGCCAGGCAGAGGGTAGAACAATCCACAGGATCCGCTATGGCAAAGATGAGGAAAGAGATACTCTTTGAAGTATAGACACTTGAGACCACCATGTGGAAACTTTATGATGGATTTGTCACCGTGCACAAGGAATTTGTCCATCTATATAGTTTTCGACAGTGGTGCATAAAGATTTCCCAAACTCTCAAGGACATACATTCTGCTATTACACACATACATGAATGGACAATGAGACACAAGGGAGCCATGCTTTACTTGCATAAGATAACGAAGCTGCAGGCAGAGCTAGACAAAGCATAGATTCAGATGTTGATCTGAAACTATGAGCAGCTCCCTCTGCTCATCAGTAGCATTGAGGCTTCCTATGCACAGTTGTTCAAGAGTCTGGATGTCATGGTGAGGACACAGAGGATCCCTTCAATTGGTTCCATCACCCAAGACATTGAGGAGAGCCAAGTATGGCTCGATGTTGATAGGTACATGGAGTAGATAATGTGAGAGGCCACCAACGATGACTTGCATTTGAGCACAGAAAACATGCAGAAGTACATTGGTGGTCCAACCACACTCAGGAAAATGTTGTGCATGCTTCAAGATGAGTTGGACAAAGGCTCCAGGACCATATACCCAGATGCCATGGAGGCAAGAGTTCATTTCCAGAAATACATCACCAAACAGTATGGGGACACCATAGCGTAGTACCAAGCTTGGTATCAGTTCGTCACCAAAGATCATCAAGAGGATGTTTTCGAGTTGGTCTTTCCCCAAGCTTATGAGTCATAGTGTTTGTCTTGTTAGGCTGACTCTAGCCTATTTTGTCCCACATGGGTATATGTGAAAATTGTATATTATTTGTAAATATATTGTAAGTGAAATTCCAACTGTCATTAGTGGAATGTGAACAATCAATATGTAATGTGAAGAGTTATTTGAAAAGGAGTTGAAGGGTCATGAGGGTAGTCAACAAGTCAAAGGGGAATGTCAAGGGTCACCCCACCCTTTGTTATAAGCAAAACCTCATAACTCATAGAAAGGGATTTTGGTAGCCAAGCTTTTGGCTAGGCTTAGGCTTAGAGAAGACTTGGGAGTATTGTGACAAGCCTTGGCTTCTCTACAACGTAGAGCGAGTACACTTGTTTGGAGGAGTAGACGGTGTTGACTGTAATGTTCCACTATTGGGGCTAGTGGTTTTCAATGGTGTATGTATGGATGGAACTTTCACTTAATAATATATCTAAGCCAACACATTTTCATGCATATGTTGTTATTGTAGTTCGACTATTCTGGTTACTTTAGAAATGTATGTTGTTTAACTTACACATTTTCTTATGAGCTATTTTGTATGCAATTATATGAATCGTATTGAAGGCGTGTTGTTGAATTAACCAGTCACTTTGGTTTGTGGACTATTCTGCTTCTAGCTTGTGATGTCATTTCGCTTGTGTGTTCCTTTCAAGCTACGTACTATTATAGGCTTCTAAGGGACACACTTCCTTTTCCACTTTGTGTGTTAGAACCCCCATGCATCTCACTTGACTTGTTGCAAGGTCACACACTTGCTTCCAACCAAAGTCATTATACTTACCTCTGCACGCTACTGCGGTCAAGGAATTACATTACCACCCATTGCTAGGACTCCTACTCCAAACGGTCTACGGTCTAGTTGTGACTTCTTACCAACGAGATCCCCTTGAATGTTGGCGGGTCCAGTACCTTCAACAAAGCAACAAAACCTTATGTACAAATTTCGCCTTGTAATTGTGCTCTTGTTAGCCTGGAAAGCGTGCTGGTGTTGTTATTGTATGCATAAGAACATTAGATCAGCGAGAAAGAGTCAGTTTATATTACTCACAAAATGCTTACTTTCTCATATGCAACAATATGATTCTCTTAAATGATTGATAGATTGATCATAGCATTAAGGGATTTTAGAGCGATAAAACTACTAAAGTGTGTACGCATGTGATCGAAAAGAACAAAAAATAAATTTAATCACCATACCTGTTGAATATGAGAGACAAGCTTTCATAGTTATTGGGATGTTCCAAGTAAAACTTGAGTTGTGCACCTCTCCTAGCGGTAGGGAATCAAACGACAGGAGCCCTGCTCATGCCATATCTAAGAAGAACGCTTGTAGCACCCCCAGACATATGAATGGCCTTACAACCTCTGTTGTGCTGGCCACCAAGCAACCCTCGGTAGTGGCCATGGGAACCATGTTTTCAAAGCCATCGAGCAGAAGAGGCCCTGCAACACCCACAGGAGTCTGCACATACCCAACAAGCATTTCATAACATTGGCCAATAATGGATCCATAATCAAATCCATCCAAGAGAAACCTATCCATACATATCCATCTGAATGAAAAAGTGGTCAGTTAAGGAAGTTAGTTGCAGTCAGTTAAGGAAGATGGTTCAAGCTAGGATCTAACGACCCAATCTTTTCCAAGCGTTTAACAATGAATCAAACGGTGTTGAGTAGTGCAAGTGGCAACTTAGGTGATTTCTTCCCAAAAGAAAGCCTTACAACATAATGAAGTGTCATTCCCAAGAGTGAGTAAGGGTATGGTAAAGACTAAAGAAAAATAATTTTAAAAAATTATAAAAAAGGAACATGAAAAGAAAACTATACGAACACTTAGCCATGATTAATTTAAATTTATAAAAGAAAAAATGAAACACAATGATTTAAGGAAAAAAATGAAACACAAAGAAAATGTTCAAGTTTCAAACTTAATTTAATCATTTTTTTTAATAATAGTATTTGGCATTTATTAAATCATCATCTACCTTATATTTATTATTAAAAAAACTGAATGTGAGGCCTTCAAAGACAACAGGGAAAATTATGTACGCTGGCAACTAGCTCTTGGGATAGTCTATTTAGCGAGGGGTTTGTCAAGAAATTGGGAGCATTTATTTGAAAGCTTCACAAAAAAAAGCCGCATACATCAAGCAGATGAAGAAGCAATCTGTCCCATAAGCTATCTTTAGCCTTTTAAACATTAAAATAATTTATTTCTTTCTTTCTTTCATATATTTTGTATCCCTGGTTTTGAAGTAAAATAAGCATCGACATAATTAATTAATGTTTCACCATAAAGTACTTTCCAAAATTCTTTTTTTAAATGAACTATTAATAACGAAATGAATATTTCATTCAAATAAGCCATTTTAACATAAAATTATATATAAACGCATGAAATTTAACATGTGATAAATCTTGACGGAGAGTGATGGAGGTCTGCGTCAGTGTTAGGTTTCTCAACGAATCTCATTTTGGCGTCACCCAGGGTTTTAGGCTCGCGAGACGTTGCGAGGATGGGCACCGGATCGATGATGAAGTCTCCCTATTGCAGTGGAGTGATGTCTGCGAGGAAAGCTGGGCTTCTTATCCCGTGGGCAGAGGGATCTTTTGCAATGTTCCTGCGCTGACAGAGGGGTATTTCCGGGGCGAGTTTGGAATAAGGTAACCACGAGAATGGGTAGCAGAGAATCCATGCACGCTAAGGAGTGACGGGGTAACCTGTGGTGTTTTCCAGATTATCGACACAATATACCCTAATAATGGCTTGATCTTCCCTAGATCCAAAGACCTCAATAATGTAAAACTGGATCTCGGAGAGGTTTTTCAGATTTTTGTAAAAACGCTAAGTGGGAAATCAATGGTTTTATAGGTTTGAGACTCAGATTGGGTGGAAAATTTGAATTTGACCATTCAGAATAACCCAGGTAAACCAGTTTTTTTTCCTGGGCCAAATTTTGATTTTTGAGGGGAAATTATTGCAAGATGTCGTTCAGATGAAAGTTTATGGTATTGAATTTTTTTACCACTGTATTAAATTTGAGATCGAGAGGTAGAGCTTGCGGTTACAAAAACCTCAATGGACTTGTTCTGTTTGATTCAAGGATGCAGTGAAAAGGAAAGCTGCAACTCTTGATGACCAAGCATGCACCCTACATATTTGAAAAAGTGGAAAAAGTATCAACAATGGACGTCAAATCACTAGAGGTAAAATTGTTTTTTTTGTTCATCTACAATTTATTGAACTAATATGTAGATTTAATGATTTTTAGTCAAAGGGTTTTTTCATAGTCCAATTTGACAGACAGATAGCTTAGGAGCAAGAGCCTTGTTTTGGGTATAGTTGGTTTCTTTAGTACTCCATGGTTTCCTTAATGTGATGCTACAAGCACAATGGTTACTATAATGTCATTCTGGGTGAGATTAGCAAATATTTCTCTCTCTTGGCACCATCAATTACTAGAAGATATTGGGAACATTTAGAAGATATTGGGAACATTTTTGGAAAAGTCAGAAAATAGATATTGAAAGAACATATAAATTTCTCTTTACAATTGTGAGAATATGCATGGAAAAAGACTTTAGAAAAGGTCTAATTGATCATATCCATTTAAAACATGAAAATTTCTAGTGTGGACCTAGATTCTAGATTATGAGATAAAACATTTTGATGTCAAATTTTCTTTCAAAAAGAACACCTATAAAATACATACCCATAGGCAAAAAATTCCCAAAAAATAAAAAGAGGCAGGCCCATAAACCAAAGGGGTGGCATGTACTTCACAATTTTGAGGATGAATAAGAAAATCCTATGGAAAATACTCCAAATATGAATGTTCGAGAAAAACATGGTAGCCAGGTAAAAGGAGTCAAAAATCATGAATCATATTGTGAAGGGTACAAAATTAGCATAAATCAAAGTACCAAAAAAACAAAAATATGATATACTAATTGAAAACGATTCAAGGGGGTATAAAGAGAATCCATGTTTCTGAGAATTGAGTTTGCAAAGAAGTTCTTCTGTAAAAAGATGAAAATCAAATGGCAATAGTAATAGTTGACCCACGCGGTGGGATTTGATGAAAATCAAATAGCAATAGTAATAGATGAAAATCAAACGACAATAGTAATAGTTGACACATGCCATGGGATTTGGCAAAAAGTTTAGGGAAAAAAAAACAAAAATAAGAAGTTATGTGATTTTTATCACACTTAGCTCTTGACAAAACTATGTATATAGTTTTTTCTTTTGTTGTGCATTACATGATTGAATACTTAATAACATCTATAAAATGTAATTTTGTTGAATAAAATTACAATTTTGTTAGAAAAAATAAAAACAAATAAACATGTAATAAACCTCAAATTAAAATGAAATTCAACAAAATTAACATAAAACATTATATAATAAATTCCACGAAATAAAATTTCATTAATTTTTTTTATATATCTCAAAATTCCCTATAATAAATTTCATAAAATTAAAATGAACCTTAAACTTTGATATTTTAAAACATATAATAAATTTCAAATTTAAATAAATTTAAACTAATATATATTATAAAAACTACTAACGTGATGTTATATTTATTACAATAATAACTATTAATATGCATCAATGTGTAATATTAATATAATCGTTTAACCTGTTGAAATCATTCACTTAATCTCTTTGACAAATTGTGGATGAGGGAGTCGTTTCTTCACATTCACGTTTTCTTCTGTACAGTGTAACTGTGTCTATTACTTTTATACGGTGTAACTATGTCTTTTACTTTGTGACTATGTCTAATCAGTTTAAACGTTTTTGGTTTTTTCTAAGAAAAAAATTAATTTTAGTGATTTAATTTGTAAAAATAGAGTTCTAAATATAGAACTATGTAAAGTTTCAAATGATTATAAAATTATGTAAGTAAATATTAGATTATGTTTTAAAATTATTTTTATTAGGTTAAAAGCTTGTTTTTCTTAGAAGTAAAGAAATATGTCTAGGACCCGAAGATATATAGCAAGAATGAAAATTTATTCTCTTATGTATTATTAGTAAGATAATTTAGGTGGTTTGATTTTTCTTAAATAATAGTTATAAATTAATTTATATTTGTTAATAATAACTAATAATAATAGTCCTTACTATTAATTTGACAATTGAATTATGATAAATTTTGTGGTTAAGAAAAAAACACATGTAGTTGTTAATATTGTGTCACTATTAATATTGTAGCAAACGAAGATGGATATACATTGAGTATATAAACAATAAACTTTATTGAGTGATGTCACAAACTCACATTGTAATGAATACATTGTTTCACTTAGTGCTCATAAGCCACATACATTAATTCTCTCCAGAGCCCATAGGGATTCTGCTTCTATTTGTTTGCACACATCTTCCGTGGTTGGGGTGATGCCATGTGCTCCACTGTAACACCCAAAGTTGCATAAACAATTATTGTAGTTACTAAGCTTTATTTTACCTTTTACTGTATTAATTTTTCTTACTTTATGTTGTTAAAATGATGAATGACTGAGGCTGGAAGGCTAGAATATATTTTGTTACCTAATTAATGGATAATTAGGAGTTAAGGTATTTTAACATGAAACTATTTGAAACAGTTAAAAGAAATAGTTAAAAAGAAACAGTTACTCATCTGCTCCTAGGGGAGAGAATATAGATGGGGGAAGGAGTCTAGACAGGAGTACATCCTTGAGATGGGTGAAATAGACTAGTGGGAAAAATGCTCAATATCAATCTACAAGGTACAGGACTTGAGGCTGGACAATGAGTCCTGAGGCCCAAGCTACCCAACTATAGATGGACTCATATCAACTGTGACAAGAAGGAAGTGCTTGGGGGAGAGTACACGACTGTAGCTGGACTCATATCAATTGTGACGAGAAGGAAGTGCTTAGGGGAGAGACTGGATGTAATCGCTAGACTCGCGGCTAGGTGGTGAGACTTTCCAGACAGGGTCAAAGTTGCATGATTACAAGAAGGAAAGCAATTCAAATCTATATTTAGGAAATGTTGGTTGAACATATAGAAATACTAATTGACTGATAGAATTTATTAAAGAGGAAAATTGCAAAGAAGAGAAGGTAGGATAGAGAACATAATTGAAATTCTTACATTCAACAGAATAGATAGTATATTTTATAGACAAGTAATGCATGATCTAGTTATGTTACGGTAATAAGTAGATACAAAACCCTTGAGATTATTAAGAATAGACTTTTATGATAGTAAGTACATAAACTTGAATATATAATAATCAAGAGAGGAAATGAGTTGCAGAAGGCAATCATTTTCAAATAACTCGAAATCACTATCTATTCATTTAGCTATTACCTTTAAAAGAAAAATGGAAAAGAACCTTTACCAATCCTTATGAAGACAAGGAGAAAACAGTGAGCAATATACCATTACAGGGAAAATGCTTTCTTTACAAAAAAAACAAAGGACCGAGCTTAAATAGAATTCATCAACTCAACAGAGGACTGTAATTTTTAAAGAATTAAATTAATTCCATAATGACAGAATATGCTCTTCGGCTTGAAAATGTCATAATCATGAAATAACCCAAATTTTCGAATCATTTATAAATAGATATCCATTGTTTTCTTTCAGAGAACAATACCCAGGTAAACTCGCAGTCGAAATTCATATCAAACAGTTCAAAACCCATGCTAACGTCATGCGCAAAACATAACCATTGTACATAGACATCCAAATAAAGGTCTAGCTCAGCAAGATTTGGTGCAAAGCCTCGATTCGAAAAACATTTCTTTCACAATACAAATCACCTCATTACTATTAAATACCTAATGAACCACAAAATATTTTCCAAGTTGTAAACATAAATGGGAGTCCATAAGCTCTTAAAAGAAATGTGAATAACACTGTCTTAACCATATGAGTAGCAAACCGGCTGCAATGTGATGCGTAGGGTACCTGCAAACAATGATAGCAACCTCAGAACCCAATTCGAGTCCAAACCTACTATTAAACAAAGTCTCAAGGGATGCTGAGAAGGTGGGGTTCATACCCAAGACTAGAGAACTCCGGTAGATGACGATCCACCTTCAATTCCTGTAAGATGCATTTGTTAGCCAACCCAAGAACCAAAAATCCGCAAGAAAATGATGGAAGTAAGTTAAGGAAGACACAAAAAATAGCAGGCTCACCTTCCAGAAGTCGACCTTGGTTCTGGCTACCTACCATGGAATCCGAAAGCCTTTGAGCCATCCTTGGATGGTGGGAGTATCCAGTTAGACATTGAACCAGATGAAACACTAAAGCAAAAATACAACCATGATGGCTTAGGAAACTAGAGTTGAATAGGGTCAAGGGGTTTAGGATACCTGCTGGTGAAGGTATGTCAGAACTCCCCATTGCGTGCAGTAGAAACGGGCATGAACTGACCTAAAGCCACCAAGGGCCAATTTTGTTGCAGAGCTACGACGAAGAGAAGCCCAACAACAAATGAAACCACAAATCGCTGGACATAGGAGAATAGGGCAGATGGTAAAACCCTAACCCCTCCCCACTATTAGATCACTCTCCAAAAATCAACAAAAACAGATCGGGCCAAGCGTCGCAACTAAACCCATCCCTATGATAGACACATGCAACAATATTTGTCAAGCTCATGCCACGTGTAAGGGAGAGTAGTCGAGAATTAACTGAGGTCTGGTCATTGACATCCATACCATTCGGATGCCATATGAAAAGTAAATGCGACCCAGCGTGAACTTTATTCACCGTATTGTAATAAATATAATCAATCTCAACATAAGTCATCAGGACCCATTAACGATGACACAACCATTACTATGTTTATATATATTTATTTGATTTTTATGTAACTATTTCCGTAAACTATTTTTGCACTATTACATCCACGATTTTAGGACGATGGATGTTATTTTCTCTTCCACTCTGGCTATCCATTCCTCAAATGAGCGATCCCCCGCTGTTTTGGTGGACAAGAGTGTTGTTGGGGGACTGGTAGTTGTAGGAAAGGGTCTAGAACACAAAGTTGAACAAGTTGGCGATGCTGATGAAACATAACATCTAGTAGAAGTGGTTCAAGTAATCCTTGTTGAGGTCGTTATGGCGGTGCGGTTAGTGACAGAGACCAAGAGGGAGCTTAGAAAGTACTTGATTGAAACCGAACATGAGTTGAGTTCCATTGACCTGGATCTCATCTAGGGAGGCGACTAACGATACAGAAACTCCACAAGCCAAACCGTGTTGAAAAATTCTGCCAAGCTAGACAATAAAAACTGGGGAATGAGATACAATATTGATAGTTTGGTGGCACTAGATCTTCTCCATGTTTCTACTAATGTTGCTACTACCATAGAACTAGCCGAGATGAGTCACAAATCTGACAACATCCATGATGCTTGTTACAATTGGTATTGCTACACAAAAGATTGAGTTTTAACAAATTAAGAAATATGATTTCATACCTAAGCTATGTGATATAGGGTTACAGTGAAGTGTCATGCCAACATCCTTCCAAGACTAAGTCAGTAGGGACATGGCTAAAGAATGTTTAAAAATAATAGAAAGAAATCATGGAAATGGTACATGAAATGAAAATGAAATACTAAAAGAAAATTTTCAAGATTGGATATTATTTAATGTTTTTATGTTTTATAAGAGTAATATTTGGTATTTATTAAATCATTACCCTTTACCGAATACGCTGAGCGTATATAATTCAATTCAAGCCCGCCGAGTTATTTGTTAACAAGAATTCGAATCATATTTTCCTCCGCAAAGAAATCAGGTTCAATAAGAATCCAAGACGAGAGACACTACAAAAGAATGTTTGTTACAGATTTGGATAATGAGGGCACAAAGAAAACAAATCTTTTTATGCTAAGACAAAACGAATTCAGTTAGTAGAACACTAGAATTGGCTTTTGGGAGGAATGGACAAAATCTTTTGATGGGAATTCAAGGTGGAGTTTTCTAAAAATATCTATCAAACATTTTTCGAACAAAGGATTTGAGTTATTTTTTTATTTTTTGGGGGAAAAGTGTAGAACCCACTCCAAGAGAAATATCGTCTTTAGATTTCTACTAATCTATCACTATCATATAAGAAGGCACAATTATAAATAGAAAGAAGGGCAGGCCTAGATCCACGAACGGAAAGCGGCACACAATTGAAATTCATTCATCAAATAAATAAGAATCTATCGTGGTCAACCATGGTTCAATGTTACCATGGCCTAATGTTGCATTGTGGAAAAAAATCTCTCGATTTGAAAATCAATCATGATCAAGCACAGTCAAGCATAGTCCAACGTCACATTGTGTCAAGGATTGTCTCAATATGTAAATCGAATGTTTATTTTTGTGTTTGTAATATTTATTTTAGGGTTTATATATCTTGTATTTATAATATTATTCAACCATGGTCAACCATGTTCCAATGTCGCATTGTGACAAAGATTGTCACAATCTAAAAATCAATCATTGTCTCAACCATGGTCCAATGTCACATTTTGACAAAGATTGTCTCAATATGATAATCATGGTCAACCATGGTCAACCTTGGTCATCCATGGTCAACCATGTTTTGTAAAATCAAACTTGGTCATCCATGGTCAATCACGGTCAACCATGGTCGAACGTCGGAATGTGACAAAGATTGTCTTGATATGAAAATCAACCATGGTTAAGCATGGTCAACCAGGTCCAACGTTGCATTGTGAGAATGATTGTCTCAATATGAAAATCAACCATGGATAACCATGTTTATTTTAGTGTTTATAATATTTGTTTTAGGGTTTATATACCTTGTTTTTATAATATTAGTTCTTTGGGTTTAATATTATTCCCTTGGGTTCATAATTCTAAGGGGTTTTAGTATTAATCCCTTGGGTTTTATAATATCAATCATGGTCAATCATAGCCAACCAAGGTCAACCATGGTCAAATGTCGTATTGTGAAAAATATTGCCTCAATATGAAAATCAACCATTGTCAACCATGGTCAACCATGGTCCAATGTCGCATTGTGACAATTATTGTCTCCATGTGGAAATCAATCATGGTCAACCATGTTTATTTTAGGGTTTATAATATTTATCTTAGGGTTTATATGTCTTGGGTTTATTATTCCATTGAGTTCATAATATCAATCCCTTGGGTTTATTAATATAAGTGTTTATAATCCTAGGGTTTAATATTATTCCCTTAGGTTTATAATCTCTTGGATTTGTAATATCAATCATGGTTAACTATGGTCAATCATGGTCAGCGAAGTTTTATAAATTCAATCATGGTCAATCATGTTTAAATGTCGCATTGTGACAAAGATTGTCTCAATAAGATAATCATGGTCAATCATGGTCAACCATTGTCCAACGTCTCATTGTGACAAATATTGTCTCAATATGAAAATCAATCATTGTCTCAACCATGGTCCAACATCACATTATGACAAATATTGTCTCAATATGATAATCAACGTTGGTCAACCATGGTCAACCAAATTTTATAAAATCAAGCATGGTCATCTATGGTCAATCATGGTTAACCATGGTCGAACATCACATTGTTAAAAATATTGTCTTGATATGAAAATCAACCATGGTTAGGCATTGTTAACCATGTTCTAACATCACATTGTGAGAAGGATTGTCTCAATATGAAAATCATCCATGGCCATCATCAACCATGTTTATTTTAGTGTTTATAATATTAGTTCCTTGGATTTAATATTATTCCCTTAGGTTCATAATCCCAAAGAGTTTTAGTATTAATCCCTTGAGTTTATTATCGCCTTGGGTTTATGATATCAATCCTTTGGGTTTATGTTGGAAATAATACTGAGAGGGGTGGTGAATCAGTATTATCAAGCTAATAATTTTTCATTTCCATAATCAGATTCATATATGCTACTTCAGTTAAGGGAACTCACATGTACACGCAACTGTGTTTAGAGCAACTAGCATATATCCAGTAAAATTATGATTCAGTTAATTCATCATATATTGATCTTTAATCAGTGCATCAAAACCATATATAAATAGTAACCAGGTGCAGTAAAAAACAGAATAGATCATCACACATAAAACACACATGAACACCAAGATATAAGGTGGAAACCCAATGTGGGTGAAAACCAGCTACTGCAATCATCTCCGTCTTCTTTTAATAATAAGACAATTCTGTTTACAATTTTTGTACTGGTACAGTCTTATACCAGTGCACATGCTTCTACCTGCAGAAGGCTACAACCTTCTCTCATTCTCCAGCTTCTACTGGAAGGGAGCTACAACCCCCTAGCTCTTGTAGTAGCTGATATCTTTACTAGTACGTAGGTGCCGGCCTACAGAAGGCTACAACCTTCTCTTTTCTTCCAGGGACAACGTTTCATAAATTTTCAAACTGGATCCATCAACAACATTATTCAATCATCTGCATCAACCAATATCCTTTTGATCCAACCATAACCGAAACAATCAATCACTCCATCAATCTAATCATTCTGAATGTTGTCACCAGAATACAGTAACTAGAACCCAAGTCAGAACCCAGAACACTGCAACAACAAACAACAGCAACTAAAACATATATTATAAGGTATACGCTACTTTCTTGTGTCGAACCTATGTACATACGCACTTTCCTCAAAGCCAACTAGTGTATACATATGTAAATATTAATTCATAATTCTGCAGCTATACCAAACTTCAGTTATACCCAGATCATATCATTTACAGAATAATATATGTGTCAGTATTCAGATCTAGAATATTCATGAGCAAAAACACATAATGATAGTTCACATTATGCCTTCATATCCTAATCCATCATTAGATCTTATCCTCCATCAACCGTTATGGTTCCTCCTTGGTTCAGATCCAACAATGCATCATAACCCAATAACCTGCATACTAGATCTTACTCTTCATTAGATATTCAGTACTTGAGTACATTGGCTTAATGATCTTCTCCTCCTCTTATAATTTTAGGCCTTTCTCAATACCATAGTTCATAACCACTTAGAACGAATACCTTGGATCAAATACCTAGGGTCAATACCTCAAACCTGATACCTTGGACCAATACCATGGATCAAAATACCATGGACCAAATGCTTCAGACCAAAAACTTAGTTTTCCAAGGTATACGCACTTTTCCTTCTGTGAAAGTGCTTATGTATGTATACGCGACTTGTATACAGTGAACCTGCGTGTCTATGCAGCTTGGCCAATGGTGAACCTGTGTATACCTCTCTTCATTTTGTTAAGTCTGATCTGTAACTTTGAGATATTAACATGCTATATTGTGATCTGTCATCTAAGAGAGTTGCCATCAAGGGCAACACCTGTGTCATAATGCCAACAATCTCCCCCTTTGGACTTGATGGCAACAACCACACCAAGTCACTCTCCCCATTTGACATCAAGGGCAGAGGGTCATTCTCCCCCTAAGTGCATGCTTATTTCTCTAATATGTTGAAGTGTGCTGATTGAGCTCCCATGATTGAGTCCATGCTCCCCCTGAGCATAAGCACGGTCTGCAAAAAGGTGTTCTAAAAGAAGAACATGACTCTATACATGCATCACAAATGACCTTCCTATCACCAATGACTCATACATACATCCATCTCCCAACCAATTGGGGATGTACCCAATTTGACTCATTCACCCAACCAAGTGGGGATATATCAATTTTTTTATACATGTCAAAAATAAGAAACATTACATCATCCATCCCATGCATAGTGGGGTTACAAATTAGGTCTTTTTCATGACCGTTACATTAAAAGATATACATGACATATATAACAGAGACCAAATATTTTAAACAAGACCATGATAGTCATCAAAAACTATCATCAACAACATTTGTCAAACAACATCCAGACCAAAAACCATGTTCTCCCCTTGAACCTGTTCCACTTGAAACAAAATCTGCACCGAGATCTTCTAAGATAATGCCAACAATGTATTATTAGAAGCATATTCTCCCCCTGAACCTGTGTCAAATGTTCACTATCAGATCTGATCATTTCATATATTAGAAGAGTTATCAAGGCATCATCTTCAATCAAATATATATTAGGTTATCAACAACTTATGGGAGCCAACATATTTTCACATGTCATCAATAGACTGTAACCATCACCAAGCCGAGCAGATGATTCACTGAACCATATCAGACCCCTTTTTTTTATTTTGGCCCACATCTTTTCCTTAAACTAACATATATGCGACTGTACCCACAGAAAACACCGTATATACGTGACTACGCTTCATGAAACTCGCATATAACCACCTTTCTATGAAGAAAAGAGGATTTAACAGCAGGATGATGCAACAACTACTCCGAGCTTTTGTGTGAGATATTCAAATGTCTCTCTGGGCAGTGGTTTAGTGAAAATATCAGCAACCTGTTCTTTGGAGGGAACATATTCCAATTTGACCTTTTGTTCAAGCACTTGTTCATGTAGAAAATGATATTTGATGGGTATGTGCTTAGTCTTGGAGTGCATGACTGGATTCTTTGAAATATTGACGGCACTTGTATTATCACATAGAATGGAGATGGGTGGAGTACATGTGATTTGAATGTCTTGCAAGGTTTGCATCATCCAATGTAGTTGTGTGCAACAAGGTGCAGCAACCACGTATTCTGCTTCAGCTATAGATAATGCAATTGAACTTTATTTCTTGCTGAACGAAGACACTAACCTGGAACCCATATAGAATTCACCACCACTAGTACTTTTCCTGTCATCAACACTTCCTACTCAATATGCATCTATATATGCATGAAGTGTAAGATCTGTATCTCTAGGATACCATAAGCCAAAGTTATGCGTTCCTTGAAGATATTTGAAAATTCTTTTGACTGCCTAAAGATGTGATTCCTTTGGATTTGCTTGGAATCTTCCAACTATTCCCACTACATGCACGATGTTCGGTCGGATACGTGTTAGATAAAGTAGACTGCCAATCATGGATCTGTAAGTTGGTTGATGTACCACTGTTGATTCATCATTGGAGCTAAGACTACATCCTGTTACCATTAGAGTACATGCTGGTTTAGAATCTTCAATGCTGTACTTTTTCAGGATCTGTTTGAGATATTTGGTTTGTGAGAGAAAAATACCATCTTTATTTTGCTGCACTTGTAGACCAAGAAAGTAGGTAAGCTCACCAAGAAAAGACATTTCAAATTCTTGCTGCATTACTGAAGTAAAATTCAGACTCATGGATTCTTCATTGCTACCAAAAATGATATCATCAACATACAAAACAATTATTATCAATGACCCCTTTGAAAAACCTTGTTGATGGAGATATTTGTCAAGATGATAATACCATGCCCTTGGAGCCTGTTTTAGACCATAGAGAGCTTTTCGGAGTTTGCATACAAGTTTTCCATCATTTCCAAGAATGAATCCTTCTGGTTGTTCAATATAGACTTCTTCTTCTAAGTCTCCATTAAGAAAGGCAGATTTTACATCCATTTCGTATACTTTGAATTTCTGAAAACTAGAAAGAGAAAAAAACATTCTGATGGCTTCAAGTCTAGCAATAGGTGCAAAAGTTTCTTCAAAATCTATACCTTCTTGTTGAGCATATCCTTTACAAACAAGTCTGGCCTTGTTTCTAATAACTTCTCCATTTTCGTCCAACTTGTTTTTGAATTTCCATTTTGTTCCTATGATATTCTTATCATGAGGTCTAGGAACTAATTCCCAAGTATTATTCTTTTCACTTTGCTCAAGTTCTTCATTCATGGCCTTGACCCAACATTCATCTTTGCATGCTTCATTTACATTTTGAGGTTTAGTGGATGATAGTAATGCTAGATAGCTTGAAGCTTCAGCAATGGTTCTTCTCGTCTACACACCTGCTCCTTTCTCTCCTAAAATTTGATTTTCTGGATGATTTTTCTGAACATACTTGGACGAACTTTTTTCTTCTATCGTGATCTCTTCTTTTGGTGCTTCATTGGTTTCTTCTTTAGAATCAGTGTGATTTGATCGGGGAAAATGATCCTCATCTTCTTCATAATCTTTGGTTTTTATCTGTTTTGTATTTTTGCATGATTCATCAACCACAACATCAATACTTTCAATAATTTTCCCAAGTCTTTTATTGTAACATTTATATCCTTTTCTTTGGGAAGAGTACCTAAGTAGAATATCTTCATCTGCTCTGGGTTCAAACTTACCAAGTTTTTCATCAGTCCTTTTCATGTAACATTTTCTCCAAAAGCTTTGAAGTATTTTACAGTAGGAGTCTTACCATACCAAAGTTCATGAGGAGTTTGAGTGTTGTTTACCTGAAAATTTGCTTGGTTGAGAATAGTGATGGCGGCGAAAGAAGCTTCACCCCAGAAGGTTGCAGGTGTTCCAGATTCATCTAGCATAACACGAGCCATTTGTTGAATAGTTCTATTCATCCTTTCTACCACTCCATTTTGTTGAGGAGTCCTTGCAGTGGAGAACTTCCTTTTTATTCCATGTTGTTCACAAAAGTCAAAGAATTCATCTGAGGTAAATTCCCCTCCTCGATCAGATCTCAGGCATTTGATTTTGCGATCTGATTCATTTTCAACCAAAGCTTTGAAGGCTTTGAACTTTTCAAATGCATCATCTTTATGCTTTAGAAGACCTATCCAACACATTCTGGAAAAATCATCAATGAACAATATAAAGTATTCTTCTCCACGAGGTGACTTTTTCCTTGATGGACCACATAAATCAGTATGAAAAAGTTCAAGAGGCTTACTACCTGACCCTTCCTTTTCGATGAATTGAGATCTGGTTTGCTTACCGAATTGACATGATTTGCATATAGTATTTTCAGGAATGTTGATATTTGGAAGATCACAAACAGCCTGAAATCTGCATGCTTTTCTTATTTGAGAAAAGCTTAGATGTCCCAACCTTCTGTGCCACAGCCAGTTTTCATCATTTTTGCTTAGATAGCACTGTTGTTGTCCTCCCTTGAGTATGTATAGGTTGTTTGGAGTTCTTGTCCCTTTAATTACATTTTCTCCTATATCAAGCTCACGAACAACACATCCATTTGATCGAAACACTACTTCATTTCCTTGATCACACATTTGACCCACACTCAACAGATTATGCTTTAAGCCATCAACATACATAACATTCTCAGCTTTCACCTTTTCTTTCAAGAAAACAGAGCCTTTAGCTTTTATGACAACAAGAGTGTCATTTCCAAATGAGACACTCTTTTCCTTTTCTAAGGCATTATATGAGTGTAGCTTTTTTCTGTCACCTATCATGTGTTTTGAGCATCCACTGTCGATGTGTCATTGGTTTTCTTGTCCTTCTGCATACAAGGATATACCACATCTTTCTGTTTGTGGTTCTTTCTTTCTCCATATTTTGGGATTTAATGGAGTTTGCTCTTTTTGAGCTATTTGCCGAAAATTACTCTGGCATTCAACTTATTCATTGCCAAAGTTGTTACCGACTGAGCATTATATTTCATTTTCAAGAAGAGAAAATTTATTATACGAACTTTTCTTGATCGTTGTCACATTCCTTTGATTTCGTGTTTCTCTAGTCATGATAGTTTTGTAAGCAACACATTGAGAAGCTTTGTGTCCAAAATTATGACATGAGAGACATTGACCATTAAAGAAGTTCTTGCGATTATCAAATCTACTGACCTGTTGATTGTAGTTAAAGTTCCTCCTACCAACCTGTTGATTGATATTCTTTGGATAAAATTGAGTACGATTTACCTGAGGTTGATTGTGGCTTCTGTTCATCCTTGAAGTAAATTGAACCTGATTCACCTCGTGATATTCTTTATGCCTTTATTGATGATTGTCGAACTATTCACTGCTCTTTGCTGCATCACAATAGCTTTTAGTGGAGGTTGACGACTTCTGTGATTAAGATGTTTCTTCAGTATATCCAAGACCTATCTTTATTAGAGGAGAGCGCTGCACTTTGATAATTTCATTTAAGGTTTTTGATCCTTTAGCAAATCTAAGATTGAGAGCTTTTGTTTTCTCAAGATCCTTTCTTAGACCCACAATTTCAAATTCTAGATTTTCATTGTGTTTTTCTCTTTCAGCAAGTTGGTATGTCAACGTATCTATAATCATATTCTTTTCTTCTAAACAGATTTTGAGTTTAGAGATTTCTTCATAAAGATCATCTTCATCTAAAGCATCCAAAAAATCATCATCTTCATAATCCATCAGAAGTCTATAGTCATTACTATTTTCATCTTCATCACTATTAGATAAACCATCGCTATCTTCATGAGTATAGTAGCTCTTTTTACTTACACTTTGTTTTCTATTCCATTTTGCAGTTTCCTTCCCTTTATCATATTTATCTTTATGAGGACATTTGGCAACATAATGACCAACTCTACCACATGCAAAACATTTGAAAGGTAGTTTCCCTTTGAATCTACCAGAACCCCATTGAAGATTCTTGACAAAGTTCGCTTCCTCTTCTTCTTCTAAAATATGTCCTAATTCATTGAGTTCTTCTTTTCCTTTTGCTGAAGCTTTAAATGCAACTTCTCTCATATCTGAAGGACCTCATTTTCTTATCTCAAACGCAATTAAGATTCCATGAAGCTGTGTCATAGTAATAGTTTGTAGATCCTACTTTTCTTCTATGGAAAAAACTTTTGATTCAAATTTAGCAAATAAGGATCTTAAAACTTTTTCAACTAAGGTAACTTCCTTTATCTATTCACCGAGATTCTTCATGCAATTAACAATCTCATCCATACGTAAGAAGTAACTAGCTACACTTTCATCATTGTGCATCTTGAGAGTTTCATATTGAATTCTAAGAGTTTGTAGTTTAGCACGTTTAACCTAAGAGTCTCCTTCATAGCTTAGAACGATTTTGTCCCATATTTATTTGGCTGATTTGAACTGCATAACCTTGAAAAACTCTGATTGTGACAAACTTCCCAATAATGTATTGACAGCCTTGGCATTGGTTTCATATTGCTTTTTACCTGCTACATCTGTAGGAATTGCTGATGGAAATGTATATCCTCCTTCCACGATTTCCCAGACATCTGTTCCAAGAGATTGAAGATAGGTTGTGGTTCTTACCTTCCAATAAACAAAGTTGCTCCCATCAAAGATTGGCGGTCTGATGGATCCCCCACTTTCTTGATTACTCATGATGATGGATCTTCCTTCAAGCGATCAAGCTTCTTCTGAAGGACCTGCTCTAATACCAATTGTTGGAAATAATACTGAGAGGGGGGGTGAATCAGTATTATCAAACTAATAATTTTTCATTTCCATAATCAGATTCATATATGCTACTTTAGTTAAGGGAACTCGCATGTACACGCAACTGCGTTTAGAGCAACTAGCGTATATCCAGTAAACTTATGAATCAGTTAATTCATCATATATTGATCCTTAATCAGTGCATCAGAAACATATATAAACAGTAACCAGGTGCAGTAAAAAACAGAATAGATCATCACACATAAAACACACGAACACCAAGATATAAAGTGGAAACCTAATGTGGGTGAAAACCACCTGCTGCAATCGTCTTTGTCTTCTTTTAATAATAAGAGAATTATGTTTACAATTTTTGTACTGGTGCAGGCTTACCAGTACGTAGGCTTCTACCTGTAGAATGCTACAACCTTCTATCATTCTCCAGCTTCTACTGGAAGGGATCTACAACCCCCTAGCTCTTGTACTAGCTGATATGTTTACTAGTTCATAGGTTTCGACCTACAGAAGGCGACAACCTTCTCTTTTCTTCCAAGGACCACGTTTCATAAATGTTCAGACTGGATCTGTCAACAACATTATTCAATCATCTGCAACTACCAATCTCCTTTTGAGCCAACCATAACCGAAACAATCAATCACTCCATCAATCTGATCATTCTGAATGCTGTCACCAGAATAGAGTAACCAGAACCCAAGCGAGAACCCAGAACACTGGAAAAACAAACAACAACAACTAAAACATATATTATAAGGTATACGCTACTTTCTTGTGTCGAGCCTGCGTGTATACGTGCTTTCCTCAAAGCCAACCAGTGTATACATCTGCAAATATTAATTCATAATTCTGCAGCTATACTAGACTTCAGTTATACCTAGATCATATCATTTATAGAATAATATATCCATCAGTATTTAGATCTAGAATATTCATGAGAAAAAGCACATAATGATAGTTCACTTTACGCCTTAAGATCCCGATCCATCATTAGATCTTATCCTCCATCAACTGCTAAGGTTCCTCCTTGGTTCAGATCCAACAATGCATCATAACTCAATAACCTACATGCTAGATCTTACTCTTCATTAGATATTCAATACTTGAGTACATTGGCCTAATGATCTTCTCCTTCTTTTATAGTTTTAGGCCTTTCTCAATACCATGGTCCAAAACCACTTAGAACCAATACCTTGGATCAAATACCTAGGGTCAATACGTCAGACTTGATACCTTAGACCAATACCATGGATCAAAATACCATTGACCAAATGCTTCAGACCAAAAACTTAGTTTTCCAAGGTATACACGCTTTTCCTTTTGTGAAAGTGCGTGTGTACATATACGCAACTTGTATACAGTAAACCCGCATGTATGCATAGCTTGGCCAATGGTGAATCTGTGTATACCTCTCTTAATTTTGTGAAGTCTGATCTGTAACTCTGAGCTGTTAACCTGTTGTATTGTGATTTTTCATCTGAGAGAGTTGCCATCAAGGACAACACCTATGTCATAATGCCAACAATTTATTATTCCCTTGGGTTTTTAATATCAATCGTGGACAGCCATTTCCAATGATAGCCAACCAAGGTCAACCATGGTCAAATGTCGCATTGCGGCAAAGATTGTCTCAATATGAAAATCAACAATGGTCAACCATGGTCTAATGTCACATTATGACAAAGATTGTCTCAATATGAAAATCAATCAGGGTCAAGCATGGTCCAACATGGCATTGTGACAAGGATTGTCTCCATATGGAAATCAATCATGGTCAACCATGTTTATTTATGGTTTATAATATTTATCTTAGGGTTTATATACCTCAAGTTTATTATTCCCCTGGGTTCATATTATCAATCCCTTGGGTTTACTAATTTAAGGATTCATATTCCTAAGTTTTAATATTATTCTTTAAGGTTGGGTTTTTAGTATCAATCCCTAGGTTTTATTATACCCTTGGGTTTATAATATTCCCTTGGGTTTATAATATCTTGGGATTTTGGAATTTCTCGCTTGAGTTTATTTATCAATCCCTTGGATTTATAATCTAAGGGTTCACATTTTTTAATATAATTCATAGTGTTTATAATATAAGTATTGGCTTTAAAACATTGGTATAAATATTCGATATTAATTTATTATTATTACTTAATATTGAAATTAAGTTTAATTAACAATAAAAGTAAATATAATTAATCAATATTAATCATAGTAATAATGAAAAATTAGTGATAATAAAAATAAATTTAAAATGATTATAAAAATACTTCTTGTTGTTTAAGTAGCATATATTTATTATTACATTAGATTTTATTAACTAGCATTTGCACCAAATGTTGCAAAGGAAACGCCGTAAGGCATAAATTGAGGAGCAATGGCAACATAGGAATAGGAAAATCTAAATAAAATGCAGAAATGTGCATAAATTGAGGAGCAATAGTGACATAGGAATATGCAAATCTAAATAAGATGCAGAAATGTGCATAAATTGAAGAGCAATGGCGACATAGGGATAGGCAAATCTAAAAAAGATGCAGAAATGTAACAATCAACATCTGGGGACATTTGTCCCCACGTCGCACCTCCTTTAATAAAAGCTCTGTCACGATGGTGCACATGCAAGCCTATACAACTTGTACCAAATTTTAGTTCAGGATTGCGTTGACAACAAAGAGCCACCTAGAAAAATTCTTTGTTTCTGTTTGAGTTAAAACTGTTTTCATGGCGTACACCCAGTTTGGATACCAGCTGTCTAGGAGAGCACGTTTCATTGTATTTTCCTTCATTTCCGGTATAACCAGAATCACCACTGGAATTCACATGGAAAAACAATTCAGTCTCTATGAACGCCATTAAATGCAATACACATATTAGATATAGGTGTAGAGTCTCTATCATCTCATGTTGGCAGAAGCAGTAAAAATGATTTCAATTATTGAGAAGTAAATCAGTCATCTAATCCAATCTAGCACAAAATTAACACTCATGGCATCCATCAACATCATGGATTGGTTAAATTTGCAGGTATGGATCCTCCCATATTTTGCTATTTCATGATAGGAAAATATCTCTTAATAACCAAAATATTGAAAACTCATACATAACTGTGTGAGAATGGCTATAATAATCTCTTGTATATAGTAACTAGGCCCTCCTTATTCAGGAGGACCTAGTTCCCCGTTAATGTACCATTTCTTTATCTTGTGTCATCATGGCAAAGTTGTACCCTAACTAACAACCTCAGCTGCCCCGCAGCTTCCACCCAATAAAGAGTTGGCATTTAGCCCCTAGACTCCATGTTAATTTCTCTGGCAATTTTACTCAGATTAGATCTGGTTTTATCGTAAAAAATGCGAGGATTTTGTCAACAGTTGGTCCTTAAACAACAATGAAAATATTTAATAGTATTTATGTGCTCGATATAAATATTTAAGGCTGTTAAAAATATATTATCATAGAGTTATTGTCCGTATGACTATTACTTACCTTGATGGGACTTTGAGAATCTGAAAACATGTAGAGAACCGCAAACTGAAAGCTCTTGGATAAACAAAAAATATGTCATAGATGGAATGGCAATGGGCATGATAAGCAGCGCGCCTATTGTGGCAATCAAAGCTATTCTACCTATGAGTTCCAAAATAAATCTAAGCATTGTTGTTTGATAAAGCTAACACCACTAATAGTCCCTGGGCAGCTCAATCGGCGGTGGATTTCCTATAAAGTCTTATGTAAAGTTTGTGGTCCAAAATACTTAATTAACTTTGTGGACAGTGTGTGGGAGCGTGCATATATTCACCTAAAAGTTATAGTGGTAGTAGTCACAATTGACTCCATGTCATGCGAATTCAAACCTGTACTCGGCTTAGTTGTTGATTCCTTTATATATATATATATATATAAGCAGCTGCTAAAACACTCTTATGATGTATCAAGGATCTAACAATGATAGGACAAGGGATAGCCATGCGGGTCTCTGCGTTGCAGAAGAACTTCAATAGAATTTAGACAACGAGGCACATAAGTATAATGCACAGCCTTTAGTGTCTATGTCTTTTTGTATTTTTGACAGTTGGTTGTCGGTAACTAGCTTAACGGGTTGTAAAGTTGTTCAGTGATATCCACTAATTCTGTAAGCTTCACAATAGCAAGGTAAGGATGACAAAATCCCCTTACGAGCACCTTAAGCTAGTTTGAAACTCGTCAGAGAGATGGTTGTCCAATTATGGACAAACGATGATAAATATGTAGCCTATCGTAGTAATATCATTTTGTACAAAAGTAGCCAAATGAGCTATCTTAATTTTATTGCGGTTCCACAACGTTGGTTGTTACCCTGCATTAGAGCAGTTTAGCCTAATTGGTGGATTACATATATTTTTGTAGTAACCGTGTACTAAATCTCATCGGATGTTCAGGAAAACTGAACATCCTAAGTTTTAATAATCCTTAAATTAGAGGTATATATTGCAGTCATTTTTTTCATGTTTGAGCTGCATGGCTTTCAGCTCAAACTTAAATCTTTGATTATCAGGCACCCACCCTGCCTTGAGAGGTCACACCCATAGCATTAATAGCCTAAGGGGATATTGATTCACTAGTGAGGTTGGCGAAGTGTTAAGTTGTCCCCCAAGCTTTCTCACTGTTGGCTACCCGATCCATATGGCACCAAGGAATGAGGCTAGGTGCAGATCTCAAAGGATTTTAACAGAATAGTTATCCCTTAGACCCGACACCTCAGTCAGAGGATGCAGCCCCTCACATCATGTTTCTTCTTGAAACGCTCAAAAGGGTAGAAGAAAATTTCTATGTCCTAACCGGACGTTCGCTGGTATTCAGGCATTACTAAAATTTGTTCTCTGCAATCATTGGGTGCATTTTATGACTGTAAAAATCTCGAGTGCCAGTTTATTATGATTTGTTCTAATAGAAACATAGATGAGAAATTGGGTCTGGGTTTTTAATAATATAGAAGCTACAAAGAACCTAGCTCCTTTAGTTGAATTGAATAGAACTACAAAAATTTAGTTAGCTCAAGTCAGGCATGATACAGAGAATTATGCTTGGCTTCAGGCTTTGGATCTTTAGTGTACAATATACTATAAGCTTCTACAATTGGATGGCTGACAATAATGGTAGACGTTATGGAATCATTATTTCGAACAATGACTGATACCGAACTCACTCGTTGAATCATTGGATGGATGGTACTCACCAAGGAAAACAAAGAGAACTCCAAAAGGCTTGAAGGTTGCAGATGAATCAGACGCCATGGACCTCAATGCTTCTCTTCGTCCTCCTCATGCTCCTCTTCGTCCTCCTGGTCTCCTGCAAGTTCGGATTAAACCTCCAAACTTTTGGTCTGAAATGAGATGATAAGTTGTGCTAAAAATGGGTGAATGTCATACATTTGTTTTATAACTATAAATTCTGCTTCATCATTACAGAACCCACCCTTCAAATATTGGCATTTGCTTGTTGGAATATAGAGACATTCATGGAGTCGCAAGAGCAGAGCCAAAAGCCTCATGTCGCAATCTTCCCTGGCTTTGGGTCGGGCCATGGAAAAAGAAGCAGGAGGAAAGGGAAGAAGAGAAGCCTAATGTTACCTGCTCGTCTGGTCAGACTCATGAGGTGGGGCATTAATTTCTTATATATCAGAACTCATTTTATATAGATTTAATGCTTTGAAATGATTTTTGGTGTTCTATATTATTGGTGTAGCAGGAAGTGCACTTGGAGGAAGAATTGGCAACAGAAAGCAAAGAAGATATGGTGAAGCAGCGTGAAATACTTTTGGAAGAGGCAGTTTCAGGTAACAATCTTCTACCCATTTACAGGCAGGGTTAGGATACACCTCAGGATTGTTTATATCTTCAATTTCACTATGCGATCAGTGAGCTGAAGAAGCAAGCACGTTCCAGAGATTGTGTCAAAATGGTTTAGTCAATATCAAATTGGTTGACCTGGTTGTGTAACTTCTTCGATTGAGATTCATTCTAGGTGATGATTTGTGGTTGTTTACTTGTGAGCTGAATATATATGTTTTCTGAGTTTTCTTCTCCACAATGTGTAATGTGTTTCTGTCAGTGAGTATGTGCGAGTGTTTTTGAATATGATGGCAAAGTTTGATGCCTTGAAAAATAGATTATAGACCTTGTATATCTTCTCCTTGACCCAGTAGTTTGTCACCTGGCTGTCAGAATTGCTTCTTAGAAAGAGTCTCACTTACCAACACAAATGCTTCGCCTAGTTGTGAAATTTCTTTGATTCTCCATGTTAAATTTAAGAGAGTGCTTAAGATGAGAATAGAGAGTATCAAATAAAAATAGATAGTGGTTAAGATGAGAATAGAGAGTATTAAGGAATAAAATTTTATGAGAATAGAGAGTATTAAGGAATAAAATTTTATTTCTCAACAATCCACTTTCTCATTTTTCTAAAAACGCTTTTTTATCTTTGATAATAGGTAGAGTGTTCATCTTAAACATGGTAGGTTTTATTCTACTTTACACAATTTAACTTAGTTAAAACCATAAACCATATAAATCTAAAAGTTTAATTAACTTTTTCTTTTCTGTGAATAAATATATGAATAATATTGAATATTACAATTAGATAAATCATATATAATATCTTTAAATAAATTCACCTGTTATAGATAAATCATATAAGTTGGTTTTGAATAATTTTATATGCTTTTTTTTCCAATTGAATCGATTCTACTTTCTTTTATATATATGAGGGCAGGCAAAAGAAATAATAGAGAAAACATAAGATATTGCTAACCAAATATGTTGGAGAAATGCCTTTGACAAATGCCTTACTCTGGTATGGGTTGTATGTAGGTAAGTTGGGTCAACCATATTATTATTTTGTTATTTAAATATTTAAAGTTTTTAGTTAGAATTTGGTTAAAAAAAAAAAATTGTTAAATTTTGATATTTATTTTTTAATATGAGTTTTTGATAGTATATATAAATCCAGTGTTTTGAAAAATTTTAAGTACTTAGATTATAAAAATTTCACAATTTAAAATATAATTTCAATAAATCTCTATTAAATTTTAAACAAATTAGACTATAGAGAAAACCTTATATAACAGATGAAGTATATTTATCACTACCAACATTACGAGCATTATCTAATGCATATAAAAATATACAAGTAAACCGAACCTATTTCTCTAAAACCCCTTTGCATCACATGAATAAATAATAATTAAGAATTTGTGGGTTTCAATTGCTTATTTCCACATAACCTTCAATTACTTCACATGGCACTAAGTTCCAATTATCCTGTGGTGTATTTTATGAGCCCCAGATTGTTTGGATCATACTCAATTTCATGCATCCAGTGGCGTCCTATTGTAGATTACCCCACCCAGTGAAAAAACAATCCTTGAAATTTGATAATACATTCTTTTCTTTTTGTTTTCGAGGTGGGATGGGAAACTGCTCAAGCTGAAGCGGCAACTGCAAAGCGTGAGCTGGAGGTCGCAATTGCAGAGAAGGTTGAACTGAAAAGATCCTTGAATGAATGCCAGATAGAACTTCAATTGGGCAGGGAAGAGATCGATAAGGTGAAATCCGAAAAGAATCTTCTCTTCACATCATACCAAGACGTCCTCCACTCCAAAAGGAGATCCCAAGATGAATTACGCACCATGGAGATGAAACTGGAGATTGCAGAAAAGGAAAAGTCTCGTTTGAAGTATGAACTTCACTTGCTTAACAAGGAAATTGAAATCCGGAGCGAAGAGAGGGAGCACTCCATGAAAGCTGCAGAGGTTTCCCACATGCAATACCTGGAGAATGTCAGAAAGATTGCTCAGCTCCAATCAGAATGCCAGAGGCTGAGAGGATTAGTGGGCAAGAAGGGCAAGAATATATCCCAGCCAAGCAGATCATCATTAACCAAGCCGTGTCCAGCCTCACCTGATTCAAGCAAAAACTTGTTGGACCATGACCTCCTCCAGCTCTCTGCATCAAAATTACCCACCTTGAAATCTCCCCGCCGTTCCCATTCTCGCCATTCAGTAGATAATTCCAGCAGCGTGGCATCTACTGTACATATGGATGAGAATAACGAAGATGAAATGAGCTGTGCTGAATCGTGGGCATCTGCCCTCTTGGCAGAGCTCGGTGACTTCAAGAAGGCCGGGAAAAATGAGCAGAGCTCTGCCAATTTTGCCATCCTTGGCGAGATAGTTCAAATCATCCATCCTGGAGCTTCCAGTTTGAACCTTGAAATGGGAAAACTTGTTGAGGCCAAAGAGGAAATCACCCAGCATCGATTTCAGGACAATGCCACTGCTAACATATCTGAATATATTATAAATTGAAAAACAAATTCATATCTTCACCTCCATTCACAATGGGCTACACAGAATTTATCTCTAACGACTCTTCTGCCCTCCATACAGCCACAAAATACAAAATAAAATCGCAAGGGCAAAACAAGCATGCCTTCATAATATGTAACTGCAACACATTGATACGGATAAAAATCGCGTCAAAACCAAACAAGCAAGAACCGCCCAAAAAAAAAAAAATTATCTCTACGGTTAAAGCCCTTACAATCTTGCACAGTGACACGGTGAATAAAAATGGTTGAATGATGAGGGCTCTATCCACAGCCAACCATCTTCTATGCATCTAGCGTCTCCCAAAAGAAAATCCGAGGTAGTAGAACAATTTACCCAGACCATTGGCAACCCCTGGTACAGGAGTTGAATGGATGTCTTCCTATAATTTTCCTTGCATATTCCGATACAGAGTGACGAAACATCGTAGAATGTTGAACGACCCAGTAACAAGCGTCACGGCTGGCATGGTTCAATTCAGATCAACGGTTAACGATTACGTAATCGTCTAACAACAATATCGAATGGCACACATTTTTACACGTAAGCGGTTTGGGTAGTTCATTTCATAAGGGAACGCCGGCGTAATTATTTATTATCATTTAATATAAATTAATATTTATTATTACTTATGTAAGTTTATTTTATTACGGTAGTTATTTTAGTTTAATTTAAAAAGTTTTAATATAAAATTTATTTTTTTTAAATAGTTTTTTGTTTTCATTATTTTTATATTATATTATATATATTTTTGTTTTTTGGTAAGTAAGCACCCACGGGAGATTTGTTTAAGTAGCATATATTTATTATTACATTAGATTTTTATTAATTATTTATTATCATTTAATATAAATTAATATTTATTATTACTTGTGTAAGTTTATTTTATTACGGTAGTTATTTAGTTTAATTTAAAAAGTTTTAATATAAAATTTATTTTTTTAAATAGTTTTTTGTTTTCATTATTTTATATTATATTATATATATTTTTGTTTTTTGGTAGGTAAGCACCCACGGGAGATTTGAACCAGTAACCTTTCACAAGGAGTAACTTAATAATGCACCCATTCACCATCAATCCAAAGCCCCATAAACATATTATGTTATATATATCATTTATATCACATTTATACAATTAATGTTTATTGATATTTTCAATCAAATTTATTAATATAATTGTACTAATATTTATTAAATAAAAAATATATATTTTATAATTTTAATTTTGAAATAAAATAAAATAATTAATATTTCACCAAGAGTACTTTCCAAAAATATATATTCCTAAAAGAAACTATTAATAATGAAATGAATATTCCATTCATAAATAAACCATTTTAACTTGAAATTATATATGAAAACATGAAATTTAACTTATATATGAAAACATGAAATTTAACTTATGATAAATCTTGAGGGAGAGTGATGGAAGTTTGTGTTAGGGTTTGGTTTCTCAACGAATCTCAACTTGGCGTTGGCAAGGATTTTAGTCTTGCGAGAGGTTGCAAGGATGGGCACCAGATCGATGATGAAGGCTCCCTATTATAGTGGAGTGACATCTACGAGGAAAGTTGGGCTTGTTATCCCCTGGGGGGCGAATCTAGATTAGGCAAATCACTACGGAAAGAAATCGTTTGTCTCGCAATTTTTTTGTGGTGGGGTCTCCTCTGAACCTGCAGCGAGGAATCACAGCCTCAGATTGCCTCTCGTCTTCTGGATATATGGCTACAACGGGGCTGGCCTGTGGTGGCCAAAGCATTATTTGAAGTATGCTCATACCAGAAGATAGTGGCGGTGTGGCTAGCTTATGGAAAAAATATTATTAGAGGTTGGCGAGATTAGGGTTATGGAGTGACGAAGTTTTCAAGCGGCACGATAATATATCTTTTTGGTCTACTCCTGCACGTCGTGGATCATAACTCGTACATTGGAGACGCCATTTCTTGTAGAGATCCATGGATCGAGGGTCAATGTGAATGGCTGCTACAGATGCGGAGGGATCTATTGTAATGTTCCTGTGGTGACAGAGGCGTATTTACGAGGCGAGTTTAGAATGAATTTACTGGGGTAACATCGAGTATGGGTAGCAGAGAACCCATCCCGTAATGGAGGTTATCTCGGGTGGGTCACATAACACAACCATGATATTCTGATAACATAATATAAAATAAAATGATATATATATACCGGGCTTCTTTTAGGGAGTCGCACCCCTTTTTTAATAGAGAACCCATATACACTGCGAAGGAGTGACGAGATAACCTGTGGTGCCTTCCAGATTATTGACACAATATATGCTACCAGATTTGCCGTTTTGGCAATACCCAGGTTTGTAAGACGAGAACATGGCGGGACAATACTGATCCTGAGATCGTAAATTGTTTGAAGGGAATTTGGATTGATCTTCCTCAAATCCAAAGACCTAGGAATGCAAAACCGAATCTATGGGAGGGTTTTAACATTCTTGTAAAATCCTTAAGCGGGAAATTAGTCCTTTTATGAGTTTGAGTTTGAGGATTTGGTGGACGAATTGAAGTTGGCCATTCAGAATAATCGGGTTATACTAGTTTTTTTACCAAATTTGGTTTTTTTTTAAGGGAAAATGCTAGTACATGGCATTCATAAAATTCCATTTTATGGTATGGAAAGAAACTCTATTATTATATTAAATTTGAGGTTGAGGGGTGGAATTTTAAGTAACAAAAACTCCAATGAACTTGTTCAATTCAAGGATGTAGCGAAAGGAAAAGTTATAGCGGCTGATGACTAGATCCAAAATATACCAATATCCTACATAGTTGAATAAGAGGAAAAAGTACCAGCAAGGGACATCAAATCCCATAGTTAAAATTGCTTTTTGTTGATCTATAATCTATTGCATTAATATCTAGATTTAATGTCTTTTGGCCTAGACCTGAATATTTACATCATAGGATAGTTTCTTCTTGGACACACAATTGTAAACTTTACTTATGTTCCAAAGGTTTCTTCATAGTCCAATTCGACACACAGAAACCCATGGATTAAGTAGTAAATGATAAGTCATGCTTTTGGGGTAGCGCTGAGATTTTTACCATCCCATGGTTTCTATAATTTGATGCTACAAGCATGGTGGTTACTACAATGTTAGTTTAGGCCAGATTACTAAATCTTCCTCTCTCTTTTTGGCATCATCAAGTGTATTGGGAATAGTCATAATGACACAACAGACAAATGTCTCTTTACATTTTCTAGAATATGTGTGGAGATAGACTTTAGTAAAGCTCTACTTGATTTTCTCCATTTAAAACATGAAAACTTCTAGTGGACCCAAGTTCTAGATTATGAGAATACTACATTTAGATCTTGAATATGCTTTCAAATATGACACTTGCATAATACATTTCCACAAGAAAAAAAATCCCAAAAAATAAAACGAGTTAGGCATATAAGCCAATGGGGTGGGATGTACCTAACAATTTTGAGGATGAAGAAGAAAATCCCATGGAAAGTACTACAAATATGGAGGTTCAAGTGGAACATAATAGTCACCTAAACTAAGGAGTTGGGACTAGTCAGGAATTGAGAATCATATCCAGAGGGTGCAAAATTAGGAGAAATCAAAGTACCAAAGAAACTGAAAGAGGATATACTCATTGAAAAGGATTTGAGGGTATAAAGAGAATCCATGTTTCTGAGAGTTGGGATTCATACACAAAGAAACTAAAAGAGGATATACTCTTGAAAAGGATTCAGGGTGTATAAAGAGAATCCATGTTTGAGGGTACAAAACTAGGAGAAATCACAATACCAAAGAAACTGAAAGAGGATATACTCATTTATAAGGATTCGAGGGTATAAAGAGATGGAGAAATCAAAGTAGCAAAGAAACTGAAAGAGGATATACTCATTGAAAAGGATTCGAGGGTATAAAGAGAATCCATGTTTCTGAGAGTTGGGATTCATACACAAAGAAACTAAAAGAGGATATACTCTTGAAAGGGATTCAGGGTGTATAAAGAGAATCCATGTTTGAGGGTACAAAATTAGGAGAAATCAAAGTACCAAAGAAAGTGAAAGAGGATATACTCATTGAAAAGGATTCGACGGTATAAAGGCAATCCATGTTTCTGAGTGTGGGGATTCATACACAAAAAAACTAAAAGAGGATATACTCTTGAAAAGGATTCCAGGTGTATAAAGAGAATCCATGTTTGAGAGCTCAGATTTAGACAAAGAGGTTCCTATGTGAGAAGATGGAAATCAAATGTCAATAGTAATAGATGACCCAAGCCATAGGGTTTGGAAAAAAGTTTAAGAAAAAAAGAAAGACAAAAAGTGGAAGTTAAGTGAATTTTATTACACTTAGCTCACAAAAATATAGATTTGTTTGTCTAATTTTTTCTTTTACTTTGCATTACATGATCCATTTCCTACTAACATCTACAAAATGTAATTTTAATTCTTTATTTATAAATTGAATAAAATTACAATTTAACTAAAAAAACATAATAAATTCCAAATTAATATAAAATTTTATTAAATTAACATACAACTTTGATATTTCTAAACCTATAATAAATTTCAACTAAAGTAAATTTAAACCAATATATATTATAACAAAATATATTATAAAAACTAACTTACATGATATTATATTTATTATAACACTATTCATCAATGTGTAATATTAATAAAATCTTTTAACCCGTTGAAATCATTCACCTAATCTCAATGAAAAATTGTGGGTGAGGATCACGTTCACTTTGCTTTTTTTTTTTGTACAGTGTAGTTATGTTTATTACTTTGTAACTATGTCTAATAATAAAGCAATAGATTTTTTTTAAAGGCAGATGTCTTTTTCGAGAGTTTATGTTTAACAATTTCGTGAGCTTTGAATATAGTAGCCATGCTAACCAAACCTTTTCTCAACCTACTGGTACTAGACAATGAAGTATTAGTTTAAACAGTTTTTTTTAATAATATTTTTAGTTAAAATTTTGTAATAATTTTCTCTTAAATTTAAATTTTACTGATTTAATTTGTAAAAATAGATGACGATATTTGAATAATTTCTAAAAATAGATGACTATATTTAAATAAATAAAAATAATAAAAAATCTTTTAATAATTACAGAATTATGTGGTTGGGAGTATGTCTTAAACTGTTTAGACTTGGTTAAGACCTTATTTTTCTTGGGTACAAGGAAACATATTGAGAGGACCAGAGGCAGGAACGAAAGTCTACCTTTTTGGGGACTGAGTAATTCTACTTGGCCTGATTTTTCTTAAATAACAATGATAAATAATCACAGCAACTAATAATAACTATCAAACAATTGATTTTACAACTATATCATAACTATTAAACAAGTGATTTGACAACTATATCATGATAGATTTTCTAAATTTAAAAAAAAATAAAAAAATAAAAAAAATAAAATAAAATAAAATAAAATAAAACTTCTCAGTGATAGCAAATATGAACTATGGTCAATGTATGAATTATGGTAGCAAGTATGAAATATGGTAGCAAACATACGGTTATCCCAAAAAAATACATGAAATCATTCACAAAAACTCAATGACGCCATACGGTACAACTCTGCTTCTTATTGTCCAAACTTGTTGGACAGAATGTCCGGTACTCTACCAACGCAGACGGATATACATTGAGTATATAAACGCGAGTAATGTGACGGACTGACAGTGCAAGGATAAGCCACATACGTTAATTCTCTCCAGAGCGCATAGCAATTCCGCTTCTATTTGGTTGCACACATCTATTGGGGTGAAGCCATGTGCTCCCCGATTTCAGGACGATGCGTGTTAATTTCTCGTCCACTTTGGCTCTCCATTGCTTCACTGAGGGAGCTCCCGCTATTTTGGTGGACAAGGATGTTGCTGGGGGACTGGTAGTTGTAGGAAAGGGCCCAGAACACAAAGTTGAACAAGTTGACGACACTCATAAAACACAACATCCAGTAGAACCTATTCAAGTAATCCTTGTTGAGGTCGTTATTGGAAAGCCACCCACCCACATGCACTGTTGAGTTTCCAACCTTCTTGCTCTTCATGGTCACCTGATTAGTGGCAGAGACCAAGAGGGAGCTCAGAAAGTACCCCATTGAAACCGAACATGAGTTGAGTGCCACTGACATGGATCTCATCTGGGGAGGCGACTGACTGTACAAAAACTCCACTAGGCCAACCCTAGTGAAAAATTCTGCCAAGCTGGACAATAAAAACTGGGGAACCAGATACAATATTGATAGTTTGGTCGCGCTGGATCTTCTCCGGGTTTCTACCAACGCTGCTACTGCCATAGAACCAGCTGAGATGATAAGGCCGAGGCCCGTTTTCTGTAAGGTTGGAAATCCTGCAGGGTGACTTGTCAGTTTCCTGGCAAATGGCACCAAAATTAAATCGTACAGAGGCACTGCGAAGAGTAGTAGCAGAAGGGGAACGGCTGCTAGGGAAGCAGGAGAGACGTTGAAATTGTTCCCGAAACTTGTGATCATTAGGGTTCCTTGTTGAACTGAGAAAGTCTGTAGCTGTGCTACGGCACAGTTCATTACTATCGTGCTGCCGAATATGGGCAAAACTCTCAAGAATGCTTTTGTCTCCTCAACTTGCTCCACACTGCATGACCGCCATGGTGATGGATGGGAAGAGCTGTTCTCGTCCTTCATGGCTGCTTTGTCCAAAAACCTGCTGAAAATTCATAACGCCATCGTTAGGAAAGCTGATACTTAATTAAATTTATAAAAATCAAGGGAATATTTTATTAAAATCAAGGGAATATTTTATTATTATTATTATTATTATTATTATTATTAATTAAATTAAAATCATAAAAATTATATATATATATATATATACATTAATTATATTAATGTGTGTATTTTTGAATTTTCCAAATTAAAAGAATGTTAGAGATTTAATCACTATCCCGTAACATTCTTTAATCACTATCCCTATGAAGTGATTAGAATATTTATAATAATATACCTATTATATAAAATGACTTATAGTTTTCCTAAACATGTAGTATTGATAATTCATGTTATTGGCCTATGTTATTGTAACATAGTTTAATTACAAATTAAGAATTTCCATGTTAAAATAACCATAAATCTCGATGATTAAAAATAATTTTCCATGTTTTTTTTTAAATATATATGTTTAATTTATATGTTAATCCTTTTTCTTATTGTGTAAGAATAATAAAATTTAAATTAAAGTTATAATTTAATTAATTACAAAAATATTAGCAAATTGAGATGTATTGTATGGTCAATGTTTTCATACATTTGATTTTTCTTTGAGAGTGTATTACTTTGTTTTTTATATAAAAAAAATTGCAACTTCTCTATAGTTTAACATTATTGATTGAATTGTACTGTTTTTTATTAATATTTAAAATTATTTGGGTTAGATCTTATTTTGTAATGACTCTTATTGCAAGATTTACAAAACACAATGCCAATAACAACCTCAAAATCCTTGAAAACAACTCATATTCACTTAAATAATATATTTACAATCAATTACAATGCACCATAATTTAATCCATAAAAAATGGATAGGGACAAGATGTATATAAATACACTTACTAGTCACAGGAGTTGTTATTGTGCACCATGATTTATGTTTTCTTCAACACTTCGGAATAAAAAAGCGAATGTGAAGACTTAATAAGTACAATTATAATTGCAAATGTGCATACTTTTTAGTTGTTACCACCCACCAAAATTTATGCAAATTTTTATCAATTCATTTTTTAGTTTCATATGTCAATTTGCAATTTTTTCTGAAATCTTATTAACCACTATTTAATTAAAATGCAACTTAATTATTTTCTAATATCTAAATTACTTTTATAATAAATATTATTAATTAACAATTTCAAGATTAATAAATATGATTAGTTAACTGGTTTAAAATTTTATTAGTCCAACTAAATAACTTTATTTATAAATAAATACATTGATATAAACTCATTAATAAGGGAAAATTGATTCAAACCATAATTTTTTATCATATATATATATCTATATATCTATATATATATAGTTAGACCTTAAAAAAATTAATATAAATTCATTTAGTTATTATATAATTATTTTAAAATAAAAATTACTTAACAAAATACCTTAATTTACTAATTAGTAAAACCTTAACACTAATTTGAATTTAGAATTTTTACATTAATTAAACTATATTTAAACTAAGCTGCAGGTACTAGCTACTATGTAGGACTTGTTATGGATTGATGCCTACTCATGTATACTAACATAGATCCATCTAACTCTGGCTAGAGAGATCAAATCTCTTTAGATGTAAACCTTTCCTCAAATTATTAATCCAAATTTAATAATAATACTATATTTAATGATGTTTTTTTACATGGCATGGCATGATAAGACAATTTATAATAAAACTATATCAAATTAATATGTTCAAATATTACAATTTTGACGTGGAACTATTTATATTTTTAAAGATTTTAATATATCCATAAGATATGGTTTTTCTTTTAAAGATTCATTTTACAAATATTCAATTAAAAGAAATATTAAAAAAAATTGGAGCACATTTTTTTTTTTTTTTTATGTTAAATTGTACTGTATTTTTTTTTTATCTATATGGTTATTTTCATTTTTATTTTGGGTTTACATTAATTTTATTTATTATTTTATTAAAGACGTGGCATACTTACACATCTCTCTCATATTCATATTGGGTTGTATAATGCACGCAACTAACCATTTAATATAATTGCACTACTATATAAGTTAAGCATATATACATTTAAAAAGTACATAACAAGATTCTTAATCTTCCAGATTTACCACCACTTTATCATGAGGATTCTTAATGTGTAAATAGGTTTTGTTATAATACGGTGAGCCAATACTATGGCTTATCAATATCACATTATCAAAAATCATAACTCACTTCAAATGACACTGGTTCATATTACAGTTTTTAATTAATCAATTTCAGTAAAAGAAAATAAAAATAAAAGAACTACTTTCAAGATAAATCTCAACCTTTAATTTATACTTACTATTATGAATATTTAAAATATATTATGTAGGTTACATCCTTATCATCAGCCAAATAATTATTCATATTTAAATTAAAACACTAAAAATTTTATTCCAAAATAAATACAGTTATAAATATATTTATTATTATACTAATTTATAATTTTAATTTTAATGAAGGTTGATATAATCATTATAATATAATAAATATATTAAATTAACTTAAAATAAAATAATTTTATGGAGATTGAATTTTTTATATATATTCGAATTTATATTTAAATATTATTTTAATTATTTTCTAAATTATGTTTTAATAATTTATAATATTAGTATTATAACGCTTATTAAGTTAATTAATTTAAATTTATTCAATGACATTCAAAATATTATTATAATATAATTTTATACTAAGTATGGCTTCCTCTTATGTTGATTTGAATGAGAAGCCCCAAAAATATTATGGTAATTCCTAAAAAATAAATTTAAAGATGATAGTTTGGATTAATAAAACAAATTTAAATTACATAAACATTAAATGATATCCATTTGAAATTTAATTATAAATATAAATATGGTTAATAAATAAATTGAGAATGACTAGGAAGATAGGTTTGCTAGATCGCAAGAATTTTTTTGTTTACACTTACGGTGTTTTAAGCTTTTTAGGTTAGTCTAGTCGAGACACATATAATTTATGAAGAGTCAGTAGAGTTTGCACTTAGGAGTAGATTCTTTGCACTTAGGAGAAAATGAATCTTTTGACTGATACGTGTGACAATTATTTGGCAATCAAGCTTTCAATTTTTTCGGAAAACATTTTCACCATGAAAGGTGGTGAACCTATGGATTGCGTGGGCATTCATCTTGAGGTACCTCGTTAGGGTAATCTACCTCAAGTTGTTGGGAACTCCAACCTTGCTTAGTCTTTTGATGGCCGTATGAAAACATGCCTTTTAGTTAGACCAGAAAGATTTCAAACATCCAATGTTTCTGAGAATTCTAATGTGAATGGGATGAAGTCATATATTGAGCTAGCAAGGAAAAATTTAGAAGGGAAGTGGGAAAAGGGCATGAAGGTGGAGAAAGTTCAATATTTTCTTAGAAATTAGTTGTCGGTTGTTGTGGTGGAAAGATTGTGCACCAAGAGACCTTAAGGATTTGGTGGGAAGAAAATTGATTATTTGTGACAGGATTTTGTCTAGATTGTCATATTCTAGCTAAATTCTATTTTCATTTCATTTTTAGGTCAAGTGAGGATTTGAAAGCCATCCTTAATTGAAACTAAAACTTAGGAAATTGAAGTTTGGTAATAAAGGAATGGGGACTTAATTTTGATCCTACAAGGGTGTCAGTAAAAATAATTCAAGTTTGGAATATTCTTCTTAGTCTCCCTCTAGGTTTCTAATTTGTAGAGAATCTAAGATTTATATGAAATAAGATAAGTAAGTTCATCAAGATTGAGAAACACAAAGCCTGAATCTCATTATGCTTGGGTGTAGGTAGAGATTCAAATTTCTTGGAAAGATGATTATATTGAGAGGGGGAGGTCAATTAGTATAATGGTCAATTTTAACAATTAATAACAATGTCCAATATTTCAGTTCATTCATCAATCAATCATGTAAACAACACCTAAGAACTCATAGAAACACTAGATGTACGGGGAAACCCATAAATGAAGAAAACCACAAAACTTATGCCTGAGTATTGTTGTAGGTTACAACCTACTATTAAATCAACTTTTCTGACTTAAACTAGAAGAAGACACCCATTCGTCGTGTTTAGAAGCATCTATTTGAGGGAAGAACCAAGTCCCTGATATTTACAGGCTCCAGCATGAAAGAAGCACCGGCTCCCTAATATTTTACAAGCGGCAACCTAAAGGAAGCACCAACTTCCTAGTTTTTACAATCACCAACCTAAAGGAAGCATTGACTAGTTAATATTTTACAAGAACCAATCTAAATGAAGAAACAACTGCTTAATTATTTATAGTAACCAACCCGAAGGAGGAATCAACCCCCAATAGTTACTCCATGGACCCTCCCTTTCATAGCATTTTTAGACTAGATGCATTCATTTTGTCATCAAAGAAAATACTTGAACATTCTAATATAAATTTTCCTTTTTTTGCAATCTTTTTCACTCTTATGATCTTAGCAATTTGCAACCTTAAGTTTGATATTTATAATTTAGTTCTCTGACCTAGAAAACCTACAAATTCATGTATCTGTACAATTACTTATAATGACCCTCAACAGATAGGCCTCTTTTCTATTCAACCCTGATATCTATAGTAATACCCTTATTCTGATTCATTTTATGTCAACAATATCTTAGTACCTAAAAAAAGAACTATTATGTTAGAAGAAATTGATGTTACAAACTTCTTCAGCTAGTTGAACATTATCTACATTGATATTTATAACAACAAACAAATTTTATGCAAACTTCATCTCGGTAGATGAGCTTGAACAAAAATCCCAACATAGGATAAGCACTATCTTCAACCTGTATCCCTTATGTGTTATGCCCTTCAAACATAGAGTGAATATAACCTAATCACAAAGAAAAAGGATTACAATTAAGAGCTTGACCCTGTCACAAGGAGAAATATAAAGACTTGGCCCTATAGTTACTTCATCTCCGTGACAAATGTATCCTTAGGTGTTTCAAATGTGCACATTCCATAACTTCAATGGCACAATCTTCATCACTTTGGATGTGTATTTATAGTTTATTGTTTCTAGCACAATGACTTGAATAGGGCCAACAAGAGAATTATACTACATGAAGTAATTTAATAACCAAGGGTGTCACCCGTAATAAATTCAACATTAAACCCATTATTTATGCTTTGAATTTTAATTTATTTTACTCATAGGATAAATGCCACTTGTCGTGGATCCATTCACACCTCCTGCCCTTGGGGGTTTATTGTCTCAACTCATAAGACCCGATCACACAACCATGCCCTTAATTGTTTGACGGAAATTTTTTTCTAACATCATGCTATCATCATGGTGATGCCATTATGCCACATGGTACGTCTGGGTGGTGCCACTTATCACCTAGAATCAGTCATTTCCCACCCAAAAAAACAGTATACGAGTGACACATGTCACCCTTCTGTATGGCCACGTGTCAGGTGTCATGCCATCTTGCTGATTCACCTAGCATGTTAGTACTCAATGGAATACCACCTTTTCCATATCTAATCCTTGTCCTCCTCTTCCACTTGTCTCTTGTGCCATGTGTCATTGTATCTTGCCTTACTATAATCCACCTACATCACATATGTTGAAACTACTTTTGTAAGAATATCTTGAATAACATGTAACAACCCTAGGTTAAAGTTCCATGTAATAAATGGGAATTATAAAATTAAAAGATCAAACCAAGGTCATGGGACATGTATTCCAATTTGAATGAGGGGAAAAACATTACATTGGGGTCCACTTTTGGTTAATTATGTTTCTATTGGCTATGGAAATTGGCATTGACTAAAGGAAAAGGGAAATAAATGGAAATTAATACAATAAATAAAGGAATATAAGAGAAAAGGAAGTTGAAGAGAAAATAATATGCATGCAAGGGAAAATGAAGGAAAAGGAAAAAGAAAAAGAAAAGAAAGGAAAAGAAGAGAGAGAATATTCTAACACACTCTTGGACATTCAAGCATTCACTTGGACGAAAAGAGAAGAGAACAGCTATAGCAAGAGAGAGAGAATTTGGACACAAGCAATAAAGAAAAGAATAAGTAAGGAAAAAACCATGGAGCACAAGGACAAGACTAGAAAACAGTAAGTAAGGGTAGAAATGAAGCAAAGAAACAATAGCCAACAAGATGATTTTGTAGGTAATAGGTTGCAAGTTTGATTATCTTGTTGGGATTTGAATGCATGGTACATGCGTTGGTTTACAGGTTATTTTATTGTCATTGTCATTGTGATTTTCCTCTATTGACTGTCATGTACAACCTTGCCTATGCCATTTCCTAGATAGCCATGGTATAGTGGGTTTCTTAATTAGTTGAGCTTTGGATTGCCAGTAGATTTTGGATCCTAGTTGAGGTGGTCTTAAGAAAATTATAAGGTTTGGGGGTTGGGATCGTTTTTTCTAGGAAGCCCTTGATAGGTGGGTGAAGGCAGGAAAATTCCTCTCAGTACGGTGAATAAATTTTGAGGCTTCCAAGCTTGTGTTGTTTTTGGTGATCTCTGGACTGATTTAGGTGAGATCATTGTGACTTGAGAGTGGAGATGGTTTACCTTTGAATTCCTTGTTTGGTTATGTTTTCATCTATTTCTTGTAATCCCACATTCATTCTTGGAATATGGAACGAGGGTGATTGTTTGAAAGAGTGATTCAGTTCAGCCCAATCTATGGTTGGCTGGTACATAGAAGTCTCTTAATTGGTTGGTACTACGCATATGTTAATATGTGTTATTCGTTATAGATGATCAATGAGCATAAGTGTTGATTTACTATTGTTTATATGGATGGTTTTTTATGGCTTCATTATGGTTAAATTCGGGTTACATGCATGGTATATTTCTTATTATTAGATGTGCCCTTGATCAAGATCTAATTCATGGTTTGATGACTCATTGTTGATTTATATGAATGCATGTGCTAATCTACATTTTATTGTAGCTAGTGCTAGAGGGAAACAAGCCTTCTTAATGAACATCTAATGAACTAATGAAAACAATGAACAAACTGTGCATTCATGACCAACAAGTACCATAGTCCCAAAGTATTTGTATAAATGAATAATTTTGATCGCCAACATCCTAAGGTCATAACTTTGGAATATGATCTTTGTTTGAATATCCTAATACAAATTTCGAAGATATCCATGAGGATGCCAAAAAAAGAAATTTTCAAAATAGATATTGTCACTTTTCCAATCTCTTTGATTTCCCTAAAAATGTCGTTTAAGCCCTCAAAATGGGCTTAGAAGTCTAGGACCCGAAAAAATGCCAAAAATAGAAAGTGTTGGGTCAAGTTAGGCTGATAAGAGTGTGATCATGTGTCTCTGGATGGTTTCAATTAGTTGGAAATGGACCCCATTTTCATAACTAAATCTTGCAGGTTGGGTCATGTATAGTAATTCTCAGCTCATGTTTAACTTTGTGAGCTTGTAAAAGTGGGTAAACATTGGTGGTGGGGGGGGGGGGGGGGGGGTTACATCAAACCTCCCCACCTTCCCTATATTTTACTTTAGGTAGGGGGTCTATGATGCAACCTATATATTGATCATCTTACCAAATACCATTTCTTTTTTGGAATGCATCCATAAAGTGTACCTTCCTTCTCTTGTTAACCCTTGACACAAGGGGGGCCCATGATCAACAAGCATCATTCAATCATAGACCAAAACCAAATTAATGGTGATAAGTCATTGGAATATGTGTTCCATTTAATATAGGGTGGGGATTAACTCATGAACATCTTCATACTTGACTATCATTTATTCACTAAAATTGCATGCTTGATATTGAAGGTGATACAACATCATTTGACAACACTAACAAATGTGAATATTTGTGTCATTTTTTGTCTCAACTTTGGCACCAAGTCCATAGCTCATTCATGTATTAGGAGTCACCACAAGTGAAACTCAACCGAGGTGTTTCCTTATCTGTACTCCCCCTACCAAAGCTATGTCCAACTGTCTTGCATGCAACATAACTATATGTAATTTAAACTGTCTCAGGCTCTTCTCTTGTACTTCTTATCCTAATACATTTCTAGTGGTATTTTCAACTCATCATTCTTGTCTTGCAGCCCACCCTCAATGATTTTTATCTTCTTGATGTGACTTGCGGTGCTCTTGTATGTATGTTCTATTTTATCGATAAGCTGATATGGATAACACTCTCTTACTACAATATTTTGATTTACCATTAATAAGGACATGAATTTTTTGAGGTCTTGGTTGCTCTTGCTACTAATCTACCAGATTCGTCTCTGCTTGTTTTACAACCTTTAGAGGAAAATATGACCTCATTTCTATTATCAATAATTTGACTTACATTTATGATATTATTTTTAAAAATTCAACAACCATGACATATTTAGCCTTAGTTTTTTCATTGTCAAGGCCAACAAATCCTTTTCCCATTATTATGGCTAGTGGATCATCTCCAAGAATTACACTCCCACCTTTGACTTTCTTTAGAGATAAATTTTCTTTTGTCTCATGTCATGTGATTTTAACATCTATAATATATATACTAATTGTCCTATTTATCTTGATCACAAAGAGATAAATTGCATTTCTTCTTCATTTCTTCTTTCCCTTTCCATTTCCTTGTGCTTTCTTCTTGCTTTCTTTCCTCTGTAGGACTTAGTGGGTTGCTGCTATAATCACTTGCTTGGTGTCCAAGATTGTCATATTTAAATCATTTAGAGTGATCTAATAAAGGAGGAAAAGAGTTGTATCTATTACTACCTCCTTCATGGGAGTTACTCAATTTATTCATTTCATAGTTACATGAGGATAACCTTCCTAAGGGACTCATTCTTTTATCTTTACTCTTATTCGCTTTATAAGAAAAATCATATCTCAGCTAATTCATTGCTCCAATTAAAATGCTTCCTTTCTATTTTAGATGAATATATGTTTGATGTTCCTTAGCTTGATTTATTCCTATGTTTTCATTTTTGTTAACTCTTTTCATGTGCATTGAATACCCATTCTCAATATGTCATGGTTTTCCTCGACTTTGAGCATATAGTGAAAATCCACACTCTTCTACTTATTTATGCCTCTTTTTCTTCAACGTATGAGTTCCTTCTTCTGTTTTCTCATTCTGAGACGGAGGTATAATCTTTCCATATTTACACTTAGTTGCTTTGTGCCCATAATTATTACAATTATAACATTCAATGTGATTAAGAAAATGAGAAAAGGAATTATTAGTTTTGGGTTTATTCCATTGAGAAATTATGGATCTGATATATCTACTCCTTGTGACTTGATATGGATCTTTACTTCTATTTCTAATATGATCATTTTTAAGCTCTATAGTTAGTAAATTTATGACCAAAATTGGTACACAAATAACAATAGCAATAGCCATAGAAAATATTTTGGTATGTCCTGAGGATAATTTATCTTTGTGGATATGATCTATTAGTTCTTTGATAGCTTCCATTTTGAGGGATATAGGGCTTTTGTTGTTTTTCTCTTGACCTTCTTAGTTGTTTGAACTATTGTAGATTTCCCCCTTTTGATGTTACTGATTTATATGGTTTTTATTTTCTTTCTCATTTTGTTGCTGCTTTTTCACTTGATTTATATGACTTCCATTATATACTTTAATCTATTGCGATTGATTTATATTTTTCTTTCTTTAACGTAATTGATGTTCACCATTTTGTTTAGCTCTATTGTTGTTAGATCTTTGACTGCATTAACATAGTTTATTGGTTCTTTGCCTTCATCCTTCTTGGTGTTTTCTTCTCCTTCATAACCTAGATTACTCATGATGAGAGGAGATGATTGGCTACTAAGAATACCATCTAATATCTTCGTACTCTAATAAAACTTTAGATATTTATTTAGCTACCCATTGGCATTTTCTAGATCATTTATCAATGAAACGATCTCAACTTCTCATTTCTCACAATTATCTTCACTTTAAATTAGCTACCTAGTTCTCACTTCTTCCACTCTTTTGGATTTCTCTTGCTCAATCTTCAAGACAACAATAGTTTTTCTTAACTCATCATGATCAAGTTCCTTATATTCATATTCATGCATTATTTCATTTTTCTTTAGATTTGTCATTGTAATCCTTTTAATCTCTTCTAAAGAAGAGATAAGTTTTCTTCTAAAAAACTTCTCGTCAAGACCTTTTTCACCATTTGATTCATAAGAAATATCAAGATCAAGTTCATGGTTTTTCTCTTTTCATCTTCTTCTTTGTTTAGATCTAATGTATCGTCCATAGTCCTAGCTAGAATCCCTTCTTCATTATTACTTGATTTATATCTATCTATTTCTTCTAATGAGCAACCCTCTTCTAAGGAATAAAGACATCTTATTTTTCTCATTGGATATTCTGTCAACTTCAAGTTATGTTTTATTACTATTATTTTATGAACTTGTGTTTGAACATTTATGAGCAATATTACCTATATTTTTACAATTATAATAGAATAGTAGCTTAGCCATGGATTTTAGTTCTTCCACATATTCTCACCTTCAGCTTCATCCTCTAAGTATGAATTGTTCTTTTGATGATCAACAACTTACACATTCATGAAAAAGGGATACTCTTCATGATCTGATTCATTACAAAGGAATCATGGTCTTAAATCTTCTTTGATTCTTTGAGTACTTACCCCTTATTATTTGACTTCTCTATCTTTATTCCATAGGTAGTGTGTAGGTCATGTCCCTCATAGATACATTGCAGGTGATCTAGAATTTATGTTGGAATCTCACAATGTCTTACTTAATCAGATTCTAGAATTGACAATCCACTCAATGTAACCTTATTGAATTCTGTATTATATTCATTCTTCTTTCCATCAACTACAGACATCCATACATCCAAGCCAAGACCCATTAAATAAGCCTTCATTCTTACCCTATAGAAGGAATAACCATATTTAATCAATAAGGGGACTTCATTTAGTGAAAGAAAATATTGATTTAGCATGGTCCCTTGTGATCTATTTTCTTCTAAATTAGTAGCGACCTCATTTTGAGGATCTTCCTTAACTTCAACCTCTTCTTCTGATTATAAATTCACCATTTCTACATGTGTTATATTGCTAGTACACTCACAAAATATGATGTGATATTTCATCTTCTTAATATTCCTTTTATTGGCCATTATCCTTGAAATATCTTACTTCCAATTGTTAAACTATTCTTGATGGAAACTATTCATAAATTAGAATAATTAAGAAAGCAAACTCCTAGAAATAAATATAACCCAGACACAAAAACAATGAGAGGAGAATCTGAGAGGTTTAATGATTCTAGTTCTAATACTATTGATTCCAGAACTACTGTTGAAAATACCACTACGAACCCTATCAATGACTCCATCGATCATTAGCAAATCACCTCGAGTGAGCAACCAATTAACACAATTTTTGTTAGAAACACCACTGCGAACCTTAGCAATGGCTCCATTGATATCAACGCACTGTGTAAACAACATATCAATGCATTTTATGTTAAAAACACCACCATGAATGACTCCATTGGTAAAAAAAAAAATCAACACTCTAAAATGTTTGAGAAGAAGGCCATCAACACCTACAACATAAAACCAAAAAGATGGAAGAGATGTGTTGATGACACCAATGTAAAATGGCCCCATGGGAAATTAGAACTTGACAAGCTTTTGGAACATCTTAATGGAATTTATGAGGATATCAAATTCACGATGGAGCTTGAAGACAATAATACCATATCTTTTCTGGATGTTCTTCGCATAAGGAAAGAAGGTGGTAGCATAAGGAATCAATTATATAGGAAGAAGATCCATACATATAGTTACCTACATGTTGATTCTCACCATCATCTCACACAAAAGATGGGGATCTTAAACACACTAATCACTAGAGCCTCATGATTATCAGATAAAGATAATTTCTAGCAAGAAATTGACCACCTTACGAAATAGTTTCTTGATATTGGCTATAATTACGAGGACATCTTTAGAGATATTAAGAAATATAGAGGAGCTTTCCATCTCTTGATTCCTCTTCCTCTTCCCCTACCCCTAAAGGAAAAGCATTCAACCCATACATTTGTGGCACTACTAACAAAATTGCAAAAATCCTTAAAATAAATGGTATTATTACATCATTCAAGCCATTTGAAACCATCCACGAGAAGATGAGATATGTCAAATATAAAGTTTACCAACTTCAGTTCAAAGGAGTTCATAAGATTAACTGCTCTTGTGGAATGTGCTACATTGGGGACACTAGCTGACCTTTAAGAATAAGACTCAAGGAACATGAGGTTTACATGAGGAAGGAAAGAATTCACTCATCCATCCTTTCTGAACACATCCAAGACTAAGCACCACATGTGCCTTGAAAATGGAAAGGTTATCACAAAGAAAGATCATTATTTCAAGTGCAAGTTTAGGTAGGCCTTGGAGATCATTAAACACCCCAACAATATGAACATGGATGGAAGGGCTGAGGATATCAATAGTTGGATATTCTCATTTAACCTCTCCTTCATCCTCCTTAAACTTATCCTTTCCTTTCTTAAAACCATCCCTATCCCTTCCTAAAAAACCCTCCCTTTTGCTTTCCACCCACCTCCTTCCCTCTCTCTTCCTTTTCCTCTTTCTCTTCCTCCCCATTTCTATTTTTCTTAACCTTTACATATTCCCTCTTCTTTTCTCGCTTCTTATTTTCTCTTGCCTGCATTCTCATCTTGCCTCTACCTATGATTCTCATCTTACCTCTACCTGTGTTTTGTTGACTCATACTCTTACTATCCTTTAATCAGTTTATTGTGTTTATTTTATTATATTTTTATCTTTCATTTTTATTTTACTTTATTTTTTTTTCTTACTTCATCTTATTTAATTTTATTTAATTTAAATTAAATTTTTTTCTTTATCTTAGTTATTTTAGTTTGTTTTACTTTAATTTTATTTTATTTTACTTATTTCATTTCTCTTTATTGTTATTTCTTTTGGCTTATTTTTCTTGTTCTTATATTTTAATTTGTTTAGATTATTTCTTTTTAATTTATTTTATTTTTTTGTTTTAGATTATTCTTTTTTTTTTTTCCCTTTTGCTTTTGATTTTATTTTAAATTTATATTATTTTTTGATTTTTTTGATTTGATTTGATTTGATTTTTATTATTTTATGATTTATCTTATTTTTCTTTTTAACTTTGTTATTTTTTATATGATTTATTATGTTTGATTTTGTTTTTATTTTGCTTTTATTTTTTATTTTTAGTTTAATTTACTCTCACTTTTACGTTATTATGTGCTCTTCTGTATTATTGGGCTCTTTTTTTGGGTTTTTTTTCCTTTGTTCTTATTTTTATTTTATTTTTATTTTTTATTTTTTATAGTTCTTTTCTTTCATTTAAGTTTTAAATTAAAAAAGACCTGAAATTAACCCTCATTTTTCTTCTCTTCTCCTATTTATTCTCTCATTATCATTTTCTCTGATGATGAGTCCATTTGGTGACTCGAAATGTAGAATTTATAAATGGCACTTGTGGAATCAAATATGAAATATCACTCTTCAGTATTCTTGAAGGAACCTGCTTTGATACCAATTGCTAGAAATATAATTATATTGTAGGGGGACAAATCAATATAATGACCAATTTTAACAATTATTAACAATATTTGATATTTCAATTCATTCAACAATCAATAATGTAAACAACACATAGAAATACCAGATGTACATAGGAACCAATAAAGGGAGAAAACCACAAAACTTATGTTTGAATATTGTTGTAGGCTGCAACCTATTGTTACATCAACTTTTCTAGATGCAAGTTACTAGATGGAGACACCCATCAACATAATTTACAACATCCTACTTGAAGGAATCACTAAGTTCTCCTTAGTCTTTATAGGATACAACATGAAGGAAGCCCTACTTCCTAATCATTTACATGCGCCAACCTGAAGGAAGCACCAACTCCCTAATATTTTATAGGAACCAACCTAAAGGAAGCACCAACTGCCTAATATTTTATAGGAACCAACCTAAAGGAGGAACCAACCCCTTAATGTGCATGACCAGTCTCTTATGTCTATTTACATTAACCAACCTTCTCGAGGCACCAACCCCCAATAGTTACACCATGGAACTCCCTTTCATAACATTTTTAATTGGATCCATTCATTTAGTCATCCAAGGAAATATTTCAACATTCTGATACTAATTGTCCTTAGTTTTCAATCTTGTTTGAACACTCTTCTAATCTTAGCAATCAACAACCTTAACTAGGATCTCTGCAATTTAGTTCTCTAACCTACAACACCTACAACTTCATGTATCTTTGCAATTACTTATAATGACCCTCAACAGTCAGGCCTATTTTCTATTCAACTCTGATCTCTATAGTAATACCCTTATTCTAATTCATTTGACATCAAAAACATCTTAGTAGCAGACAAAACGATGAGATATTATGTGACCATAAATTGAAATTGTAGACTTCATCAACTAGCTCAACATTATATACATTGATAATTATAACAATGGCCAAACTTTATGCAAACTTCATCTTGGAAAAAAACTAAAAAAAAAAAACCTAGCAGAGGATAAACATCCTCTTTAGTCTTCATCCCTTCTATAGTGTATCCTTCAAAGATAGTGCAAATATAACCCAATCACATAGAAAAAGGAATAAAATTAAAATCCTGACCTTCCCACAAGGAGAAATATAAAGACTCGACCCTACAGCTACTTCATCTTTGAAACAGACATCTCTTTAGGTGTTCAAATTCACACACTCCACAACCTTAGTGACACTACCTTCATTACCTTTAAACATGTATTTATAGTTTACAGTTTATGGTGAAATGGCTTGAATAGGGATGAAAATAATATTTTACTACCTCAGGTAATTTAATAACCATGGGTTGTAACCCATAGTAACTTCAAAATTGAATTGGTGATTTATGTTTTAATTTTTAAGGTACCATTATCATAGGATGAAGGCCACATGTCATGGTTTCAATCACTCTTTCCCTTGGGGGCTTTTTCCCTCAACTCATAGGACCATGTTACACAATCATGCCCTTAACTGTCTAAGGGAAAGCTTTTGTTGATGTCATGCCATCATCATGGTGACATAATCATGCCACATGCACCTTTAGGTGGTTCCAAGTAAACCACAATTATCAATTAACTTACGAAAAACCATTAGTGGTTTGGCATGCATCCATATCATGGATCCCTGCCCTCTTGTTAATCCTTGACACAAAGGGGTTGGGTTGTGATCAATAGGCATAATTCAATCACGGGCCCCAACCTGATCAATGGTGATAGATCTTTGGAATCCATGTGACATTTAATCTAGGGTGGAGTTGTAACAACATTGAGTTAAAAATCCATGTAATAAATTTAATAAAGGAAAAATAAGACCAAGGTCATGGGACAAATATTCCAAGTTAAATGTTGAGCAAAACATCCTAGTGGGTGTTCATTTTGGTTTATTATGGCTAAAGGAAATTGGAAAAGGAAAGGCAAAGGAATTGAGAAGGAAAGAGGCATTAATTGGCATTTTATTTATGAAAATAAAGGAAATTAGGAGAAAAGGAAGGTGAAAGGTCATGGGTTGCATGTGAGGAGGAAACTGAAGGAAAAATAATGGAAAATGGAGAAAATAAAGACCTTGTTAATAAAAAGGCTTTTGAGGATTAGTTCACGGACCTTTACGAGTTTTTACATGGATCTCTCTCTCTATTCTCTCTCTATCATACTATTGCACACATAGAGAATTCTTGGAGCACTCTAGCATTGGAGGAAAGAAAGGAAAAGGAAGGACAAGAAAGTAAAAGGGAAGCAAAGATCAAACACAGAGGAGTTGGATCAAGTAGCTACAACGGGATTACTTGCAAGTATCTAGTTGCATGTATGATTTCCTTGCTATTTTTGGTATGCATGGTACATGCATGTGTGTATTTGGTTGTATTTTTGTTATTGGCATGGGTTTTGATAGGTGTGATAGTGGTTTTCAGCCTTGTCAAGCCATTTCTGGATACCCATGGTGTGATGGGGTTCTCTTACTTGTTTGAGCTGGATTGTCAAATGGTTTCAAATTTTAGGGGGGTGGTCTTAGGGACAATCACAAGGCCTAGGAATCCCTTGACCGATAATGGTGAGATACACAGTAAATCCTAGTTATGAATACCCTTGTTGGGCCTAGGAATCCCTTGACCAGTAATGGAGAGATATATGGTAAAGCCTAGTTGTGAATACCCTCGTTGGGCCTAGGAATCTCTTGACCGATAAGGGAAGAATACACTATAAAGCCTAGAGGGTGGAGATGGAAAAATACATCATAGTTTAGGTGGAGAGATCCAGAGGCATCCATGCTTGTTTAGGGCATAGTGATCCCTTGACCAGTATATGGAGGGATTGCGGTAAAGATTATAGTGTATGTTTATTGTTTGGGAATAGGAATTATTTGGTAGCATGCATGGTAAAGCCTCAGTAAGCCTTGATTGGTTATGTTGTGAGTTCCACATTCATGCTTGGAATATGGCATGGGAATGATTAATTGAAAGAAATATTTGGTTCAGCGCAATCTATGGTCGGGTGGCACGTGGAAGTCCCTAACTTAGTTGGATTTTGCATTTGTTGATAATAGCTCTTTTCCTCTTCTGTATGATGTGTAAATTCACTTGTTATTATGTGGCTTTAATGGTTGATCTATCATTGTTAATATTCTAGTTATACATTGGTTATAAGCTTGGTTTCATGACATATTATAGTTATGGCTCTTAATATTTCTTGATGGGTAAACGAATGGCTATTGAATGCATGACCTAATAGATGTTATTATAGCTATTATGAGAAGGTATTAGACCTTCTTGGTGATTTTTAGGTAATAATCAGACCCTTATGTTCAGATATGCATTTATAGCCTATAGATTACATGTTCACAATGTGTTCGAAAAAAATATTTGTCATGGTTAGGATTGATTAGGCCATGTCCTTGATCAAGTTTTGTATTAGAAGCTTTCTCTTCATGTCATTTATTGTCTTGGAGAGTCTCATCAAGTTCTAGGCAGTTGTCTGGAGACTTTCCATAAAAAAGTGGCTCAAATCCCATGGTAGAAGGCACAAAACTGGTTGAAAAAGACTACAGTCTCTCCCTTGCAGGCTTGTGGAGGTGACTAAAGGCCTCTAGTTGCATGGATGCAAGCTTGTGTATGCGACTGGGTTTTTTTTGTGAAAAAACATTTTGACTCAAGGTTTGGGCACCTGGAGTGGTTGATTAGCTCTTGGGGGTCCTGTAGCACCTGAGGGAGGTCTATAAATTGTTGTTTCATTGATTCCACTTCCTTAACGTGACTTAGGAGGTTGAATCATATCATAGTAACTCTTCATCACATATTCAACCTTGTGGACTGGTAAGCTTGGGTAAGTGTGGGAGGAGGGTGTTATAGAGTGGTATCAGAGCATGGTTCAACACTTAGATTGGATGGGCAGAATGTGTTTGTCATGCATGGATGTAGATTATATATGTGTTTAATGTGTATGCATGGTGATGGTCATTTTTCCATTGTGTTTTCAAGTAGAAGTTGATGATGTTTTTTTGGGATGAGTTAGTCATGAATGCATGTCAGTTGTATATGCATTTGTTATGCATGTGAGTGTCTATATGTTGTTATGCATGCCTTGTCATGGTTATGGTTATGCATGTATAGTAGGTCAAAGATGCATTGTGATAGTCATTTTTCTAGCTTATGTCATCATGATTCTAATATGTTGGTTTGAGATGGGGTAGTGTTATAGACATTTTTGTGCCTTACAGCTCTAAGCATGAAATGTCCATAAACCAAGGGATCCTAAGTCCCTAAAAGTGTTGTTCCTACCCCTAGAGGAACAAGGTCAACCAATTACAGCTTCTCCCAGAAGTTCTCCACCAAAAACTGCTCAGAATCAGTCAAATCAGGATCATTTCAGCTGCTCCACTAGCTAGCTGCGTTGCATAGCACCCCAGTACACTAGCTAGGTGCGTTTCAACGCACCTAAATGCACTACCAGGGTGCGCTAAGCGGGAAATGACAAATGGTAGTGTCATTCCGCGAGGTGGACAGACAATGGAAGCTTCCAGAATCTTCCCCAATGACACTTGCCTCACTGAGTTCGACCAAGGATGAGTAAGAGGCTCTCAGTCTCCAAGTGGAAGCAAGAACTGACAGAGAGAAGCCACAAGTCAAATCATAAGCTGACTCATCCTCTTTGCATACATCTATATATGGATCCCTCATCTCAGAGATCTAGAGGCTGGAATTTTGGTACTTGGCAGAGAATTGCTGTTGGTTTTGAGATAGAGATTAGTGCATTGGGTGATTTATGCTTTGTTGGAGGTGAAGAGGGGATTCCTTTGCTGGGGGGTTGATGCTGGATCAGGAATCATCGATTGTAACTCCTCCTGGACCTTCTTGTTATATCAATAAAACTATTTGAGTTTCTCCTACATGCTTGTGTATCAATGATGTTTTGTTATATTTGCATGTTTAGCTTAAATCTGATCCTAAGCTATTTATGAATGTAAATCTATGTCTTTGTGTAGTTTTCCTCTTCTGTGATTTTGCAGGAACTTGGTGAAGCTGGGCAAGTAAGAAAGCAGATAGCTGGAAGCTGTCAAAGAGGAGAGAGATTGGATCAAAGGACTAGCGCAAGACACAGGTTGGTTCATCCTATTCCTCTTCGTTTACAGTTCATAAAGAAGAATACTAAAGTAGTTTTCCTTGTTTGTTGCTAAGGCACTGTCACACCTTAGTGGGATAGGGGCATTCTGAGTAGACACTTTTCCCATCAACAAAATGGCGACTCCGCTGGGGATCGTGTCTAGTTAGTTTGTTTGTGTTTCTCTTGTTGTTTGTTTCATAAACACAAAAGTAGCAATCGAACTACATTTTCCATTATCAAATGCAAAGTAGACACCTGCTACTTCAATCCACTTACTTGATTTGTTTATGATTTGAACAACTGATTCACAAATGATCTGATTACCCTTTGTGATAGCTCTTAGACCTCCTTTAAATCCACCCTCTGATTGTGCATTACTGATTGCTTTTACTTGGCCAAAATCCATAGATTAAACTGCAAATCGTGACCCAGAACCCGGATAGAAGTCTCGTTTCTGCCCCAGCGCAAGCTCTGTGAAGAGATTATGCATTTCAACGCAGTTCCCAAGAGGGCTACCTACGCTGAAATTCAGTTTCACTGTGTAACAGGTGCGCTGATCAGCCTAGCCCTGTGCAGCTGAGGTTCTTTGCTTCATTTTTTCAGTTTTGTCTCTGATTTTGCAGCCTGTGATCAGTGTGTGTCTGTGTAAAAACCCCTTTTCTTTGCCTTAATTCCGCCTCCTTTGTACAAAAAGACTGTAGATGTTCTTTGTGTGTTTGTTACATCATTTACAGTTTTCCATTGAAAAAGTAGAATAGTCATACTGTCGTCCTTGGATTTAGATCTGTCGTAAGTGTCAATTTTGATCTTAGGAGAAAGTTTATTTGCTGTTGACAGTCGATTATGATTTTACTTTTACCTTTGGTTTGAATTTGTCACTTTCTAGTGTCGAAACGAGTGTTTATTTCAAAATCATAAAGTGTCATAATCTTCTCTACCTTTTGATTTCGAAAAGAAGCTTGTTTGTGTTTTTCACTCGAAAGCAAATTCAGATTTGTACATCAACTTTCTTTTTAGGCATCAATATTAAGAAAGTGAAAAAAAATACATGCATATGTGCATTTGCATATTGATAGTCTGTTTGGCTTAATTTAGGAAAAGTGCATCTACAGTGTGCTCTTTTCTCTTTGAGAAAAGATTGTGTCTTTCTTTTCCCCTTGTAGCTAGGATTTTCATTGCTGAAAAGAGATAAAAGCTTGCTTATCATCTTTAGATTGCATTTTAGGAATTACATCTACATCTCGTGGTGATCCCAAAAGGCAAACTTCTAAGAAAGATCAACTTAAAATAAACCGAATGAATCTAACAACGCTTTGGAACTTAACGCACAAAATTTAGAGGTCTAGGCTAGAGACGTATTCCGGCGTCGTAAAGCCTGGTAACTGTTGTCCTCACTGATGGTTGGGTGATTCCTCCACTTTGAGACGATAAGTGCCAGTACGGACTTGTGCTCCCACGTACCGTCGAGTATATATTGGGAGACCCCTATAGGCTTAAAACCTTTTATCCATAGGAAGCCGTGTCGGCCGCCCTACTGATCGCAATGCACCGAACATAACATTCAGGAAGATTGACTGCAGTACCGTGAAAGGTATTCTATAGTTTTGCGATTGGTTTGGTACTCCCTCTACCTAGATCTTCAGAGCAGTCCCTTTCATTCCTTTTCAGACTCCTTAACGGAAAAGGTCCATCTGAGCACTTGTCACTTCAGGCTCATTAAAAATCGAAGGAGACTAGAGTCATCTTTTGTTTTTTCTCGACTCTTAAAAACTGAAAAAACAAGTTGTGTCAAAAGCTTCTAAAATTCATTTAATTCGGAAACATAATTCCCCTTTTTATTTTAGTTGATCGAGTAATCCGCAATCGTGGAAGAAAGTCAATTGAAACCCCGTCGTTCGTGGAGGCTTACGAGTCAACCGTCTTTGTCTCCGGAATCGAAGCCAGTACGGACAAAGCGAACTCGTTTAATCGGTTCAAAATCTCCTATTAAAGTTAGAACAAGTGTTCCAACAACATCCGAGATTCTGGTTACTCCAAACATTTCTGGAAACCCTGCCTCTACAGAAGAAGTTCAACAGCCACAGAGGGACAGTGATACTGATCCTAGTCTGAGATTAAACGCTTGTGTTACCGAACCAGTTCCATCTACAACCGGTTCGGAGAGTCTTGCTCTTCAAACATCTGTCGTTGTCGATTCCACCCCTTCTTCCCCTTCCACCTGGTTTGATTGCGATTGAAGAAATTGTAGAAGATCCTCAAACAAGTACTCCAACGCACTTCGGAGTCGGGGTCACTCTATTTCCTTCTTCATCAGAAGTTAGTCTACCACCAGTGGAAGTTCCTGTAGAATCGCTAGGTAATATTTTGGATAGACTCCAATTGTCTGAACAACCATCAACATCTAGGACTGTGTCGTCTGACACAGCGACAGCAGAACTCCCTGCCGTCACTCCGACAATGTTCGCCGGCATACCATCTGTCCCAACTAGCTCTCAACCGCTAGAAGGAGCCCACTCAAGGGCTATTTCGATAGTCTGGTCCGTTCCTGTTTGTTCATCCGGAATAATATCCGGAAACTCTTGTGTTGAGTCTCAACAAATTGATCCATTTGGAGGTCCATTTGGGTAGTCTGGTCCCCAAGGGCAAACAATCCCCTTGAGTTCTGGATTACCACCATATGGGGGGCAGTATGCCCTTTCATTATCCCCTCCGGGAGGATATCCATACGGGAGTTCACAGCAATATTCAGGTTATACTGGAATTACCTCAAGTGGTTGGGTACCTATACTACCTCAACAACCAAGAGTTGTGTATTCGATGCAACAATGTGTACCTATGTCGAATATCCCGACTACACCAGCTATTGTGACGGTGTCACAAGTTCAAACGCTGCCTGTTGTATGCCAACCTCAGATTTCTCAGGTTGTAATGCAACAGCCCCTTGACCCTGTGACTCAACCACAATCGCCAACTGGTGGGGCGACACAGGTCCAGACGGGTACAATCCAACACCTTGGTCCAACGGTTAGTATAGCGCAACAACACATGGCTTCTCAACCATGGCTGGTGCAATACCAACAACCACAATTCCAACAAGTATACCAAGGTTCTGAGCAGCAAATCTTTGCGAATAGTGGACAGCCGTACATTCAAAACGGTCAAAATCAACCATTTTACAATGGTCATGTCCACCAACCTTATCAGTCATACCAGCATCAAATGCATTATGCTGGCATGCAAAGACCAACTGCTCAGGCAATCCCATCTTACCTTGGGTATGCTTCACCTAACCTGAATCAACAGTTACCATTCGTGGCAACTTTAGAGTTACCTGATTTAAACCGGTTAACAAACGATCCAATTGCTTACGCCCCTTGGTGGCCAGTGATTCCACATAAACTTCCATCAGATATTCCTAAATTTAATGGAAATCCGGGTGAAGATCCATCGAATCACATGATGACATTTCATCTATGGTGTTCATCAAACACCCTAAATGATGATTCGATAAGACTTCGCCTCTTTCAGAAGACGTTAACGGGTCCAGCGGCAAAATGGTACATTGAATTGCCCAGAGCTTCGTTCGACAACTTCAGTACCTTAGCCACAACCTTTTTAACCCATTTTCAATTACCGATAAGGTACGAAACGGGAACAGAACTCCTTACTAACTTCAAACAGACAACGGCCACTCACATATCTGATCATATACATGAGTGGGGACGTCGTCGTAGGATGGTAAAAACGTATGTTCCTGATCAGCTATTAGCTGAATGGTTTATCGAGTCATTACTACCTTCCATCACGGAAGATGTGGCAAAGGGGGGAGTCGTAACAGAAGAGCAAGTTATCGCTCGTGCGCAATATCTGGACTTGATTTACACTCAGTCCGGCACGCTCTACAACAAAATACCTGACGCCCCTAGACCGGAATTCTCAATTCCTCCTCCTCCTAAATCGAACAATGACTCTCATGCCGACGATGGCGTGATTGGCGCAACAGACACGAAATCGACAAAGTCTACATCTAAAAAGGCCCGTAAGATTTCTAGTCAAAATGCAAATGAGGAACTTCTTGCCTCGGAAGTAAATGCCATGTCGACCGACAAGGGTAAAAAACTGAAGCAACCAGGGGGCAAGAAGAAAAAGAAAGGGAGAAAAAAGAAGCAGGATGAGTCATCTCCTGAAAATCCTTCTACAAACCCTTCTGATGCAAGGAAACCCCCTGCGGGGTGTCATATATGCGATGAGGATCATCGGACAAGAGATTGTCCACATAAAGCTGAAGTTAAGAAACTCTTTAAGAGTTCAAAAACCTCAGCAGTATTGACTGATCCGTTTCCAAGCCTGGGAACCAAACTGGTTGCTAATCAAAATGCTTCCCGATCCCAAGTGCTTATGTTGTCTATCTCAAAGCAGCAAAATGATGCTTTCGCAAGGAATAAAGATTACGGGAATCCACAGGTGTCGAATAACAAGGCTAATGAACAACCTAGTAGTTCGACAACAACTTTGACCAAAGTTGTGCCACCCATCATTCCTGAAAAAATGATAAAGTCGCCAAAGGGAGTAGTGCACAAATCGACATTTAATCCTCGTGCAAAAATAGCACAGAATTATAATAAAATAGAGGACCTGGCCCAATCGCCGTCCACTATGTCGACACTTGAGGTACCGCAAAATTGCCTCTCCCAAGAGCAAGCTTTATTATCAGCAATAGGTGGGATTGACCCAATGGATTCCAATCTTGTGGCCTTTAATCATAAAGGATATGACCCTCAGTTACCAGCTCAACTAGCTTTCCTTATTCAAGTGAAAGCCCTCAAGAAAACTGTTCATCGAACAATTATTGATGAGGGGGCATCTACATGCATTATGTCGATGAGTTTCTGAAAAACTTTAGGATCTCCAACCTTGTCGTGATCTTCGACGACATTAAAAGCATTCGATGGAAGGACATATACACCATATGGTATCCTAAGTAACTTGAAAGTTGAACTAGGAGGGAAAACAGTAGAAATTGATGTTGAAGTAATCGACGGAAACCTTGATTACAACATCCTATTGGGAAGACCCTCGATATATGCCATGGCCGCAGTTGTGTCGACCTACTTCAGGAAGATTGCATTTCTCTTCCAAGGAGGAATTACAATCGTCGACCAACAAACATTTCTGCCCAACAGTTCACAAGTTACAGGAAGCATTCTAATGATCCATGGAAGCAATCATTCGCTCCAAAATATCGGAGTAGGTCTCCTAAAAGACCCTGCCTTAATGGGTACTTTTGCCCTACCACCTCCGAGTAATCTAGCGGAAGTGGCCACAGTGGAATATGAAACCTTCTATATCTAATGGATTTGGACTCCTAGGACGGTTCTTATCTGGTGTCAACCTCGTTCAAAAATGAAACAAGGAGTCATGAGGATAGTTCTTTTACTGTGTCAACCTCATTAAAAAATGAAACAATCCCCTTTCCAAATCTCAAAGGTAAACCTTCATTCCAACCACCAAGTTGAATGCAATGAAGCTTGGGGGGCATGCACCTCGATTTGCGTTATTATGCTGGGGGCATACAAACTTATCACGAGCAGTGTTACTGCAGGGTTCAAGCTCGTTAAAAAATAAACCCGCATCGAGCAGTTTTAGCACATAGTTCAAGCTCGTTAAAAAATAAACATAAGACATGAGCAAGTGTTTCCACCCGCGTTTAAGCTCGTTAAAAAATGAACTATTCCCCGGTAAATAACCACCGTGAATGAAGCATTTCAGCCATTAAAGCCTTGGTCGTGTTTGCACCGTCACCTCCACTTTTCCATTGGCCGATCATTCACCTCCATTTGATTGTTTACCCATTTTGAGGAACAGCTGCGAAGAGTGATTTCACTAGCCATCCTTGTGACACTGCCGTGATTGGAAAATTCCAACCCTTACCTGGAATCAGCTGCTACCCATTTTGTCACTCATTCCTCAAAAGACGAGTCTTCTTTAAGCTCTTTTCAACTGACTCGTAAAATATGAAAAGATTTCCGAGTTTTGGCCTTCCAGCTCGTTAAAGCGACCGGAAGTGCTATCCCTCCTCTAGATTTTAATCTTTTTGGACCTGAGGGATTATTGCACAAAAAGATCGAGCGCTTGTTTTGTTCGGCTCGTTAAAACTATCGAAAATTCATCCCTTCTGTATTGTTTTATACTTTTTCGGACTTAAGGGATTAGATGACGAAAAAGGAATTTTGGAGTTACCTTTACGTACCTTTTCGGACTCTCTAAAAATGAAAAGGACTGAGTTATCTTTGTCGTTAAACTCGTTAAAAAGATTAATAGCGACAAACTTGTATTTAGACGAGAATGAGTTTCACTATCGCTAGGCTCGTTAAAACATAGCGATGGGTTTGCCCGAAGGGAAAATTATAGAACAAGCATATGTTATCCTCCTCAAGCTTGACAAAAATAAAGAGGTACTGGTCAGCAATGACTGGGGAAAAATTGGGAAGAAACTCAAAGAATCTTTATTGGTAGCAAGTCGCTCTTGAACATGGCACTTCCACTCCGTGCCTAAGTCGGGTTGGGTTGTTTCATTCACCGGTCACATCACCATGGTCACACCATACCATCCACATTTGGGGTAAATGCTACCAATCCATCACATAAGTGTCGCCAACATGTTCAAGAGAAGTCATCCAGAGAAGTCACCCGTATCCCATCCACTACCATACATTATACTTCATTCCTTCATGACAGCCATCCTGAACCATATATCATCAGATCGTTTTCACCTCCATCAAAATCATTTGCTCCGTTCCGTGTCATTGATGTGGGATTCATCAAGGCCCTCCTTTGACGAATCACTTCTTGTTGACATCAGCTCATTATCCAAGAAGTCGATCTAGGAACACCCCATTCAGTACTTTGAAGCTTGCATGCCTCAATGGCAAGTTTCTCACTTCTGGCGACAGGTATACATCAATGACCTTCGACCGAAAGATTTTGCGTGGTGTTTGACGCCAAGTCCTTTATTCACACCACCTGAATTGTACTGTAGTACCTTGAGGGTCATCATCCTTATCGGTGATTCCTCTCGCGCTTGTTAATAGTTTACATCATCGACTGGTAATCAAGCGATGTCTTTCCATGTTCGACTTCAAAACATTTCTCACATGGATCGACTTGTACTTCGAGTGAAGATCGAACGAGATTGAAGACCCCGGATCTAGTTTCATCCATCCGGGCTGCGATATATATTCAGGAAAAATAAAGACATTGACATGTACAACATTGCAGTACAGATAATCATCCTACCAAAAGGATGATGACTTCATCAAAATCATCAGTCTACCATCAGACGATTGTCTGTCCTGTGTACATAAAAAATGAATTTATAAAGCTGAGCATGGGAATGCCCGCCTCAGCTAGATCATGAAAACAGTATGAAGATAATTTATTGTATTGTATCTTATTACAGGTCTCCTCCCAGCATTGAAAGAACTTCAGATCCTCCTAATAAAGCATTTCACCCGATAAACAGCCTCATACTTTAGGGGGCAACTGTTATAGACATTTTTGTGCCTTACAGCTCTAAGCATGAAATGTCCATAAACCAAGGGATCCTAAGTCCCTAAAAGTGTTGTTCCTACCCCTAGAGGAACAAGGTCAACCAATTACAGCTTCTCCCAGAAGTTCTCCACCAGAAACTACTTAGAATCAGTCAAATTAGGATCATTTCAGCTGCTCCACTAGCTAGCTGCGTTGCATTGCACCCCAGTACACTATCTAGGTGCATTGCAACGCACCTAAATGCACTACCAGGGTGCGCTGAGCAGGAAATGACAAATGGCAGTGTCATTCCGCGAGATGGACAGACAATGGAAGCTTCCAGAATCTTCCCCAATGACACTTGCCTCACTAAGTTCGACCAAGGATGAGTAAGAGGCTCTCAGTCTCCAAGTGGAAGCAAGAACTGACAGAGAGAAGCCACAAGTCAAATCATAAGCTGACTCATCCTCTTTGCATACATCTATATATGGATCCCTCATCCCAGAGATCCAGAGGCTGGAATTTTGGTACTTGGCAGAGAATTGCTGTTGGTTTTGAGATAGAGATTAGTGCATTGGGTGATTTATGCTTTGTTGGAGGTGAAGAGGGGATTCCTTTGCTGGGGGGTTGATGCTGGATCAGGAATCATCAGTTGTAACTCCTCCTGGACCTTCTTGTTATATCAATAAAACTATTTGAGTTTCTCCTACATGCTTGTGTATCAATGATGTTTTGTTATATTTGCATGTTTAGCTTAAATCTGATCCTAAGCTATTTATGAATGTAAATCTATGTCTTTGTGTAGTTTTCCTCTTCTGTGATTTTGCAGAAACTTGGTGAAGCTGGGCAAGTAAGAAAGCAGATAGCTGGAAGCTGTCAAAGAGGAGAGAGATTGGATCAAAGGACTAGCGCAAGACACAGGTTGGTTCATCCTATTCCTCTTCGTTTACAATTCATAAAGAAGAATACGAAAGTAGTTTTCCTTGTTTGTTGCTAAGGCATTGTCACACCTTAGTGGGATAGGGGCGTTCTGAGTAGAAAATTTTCCCATCAACAGGTAGGAAATGCAGATCAAAAGGGGAGGGCACAACACTGGATATCGGGGTAAGAGCAGATCATCATATAGGTTTATATGTTAGTTACTATTCATTATATGCATTATGGTTATATACATGCATGTCATTCTTTTGTTATTGTGTTTACGTGCATGATAGATGTTAGTTGATCAATGCAGTCATATGCGCATGTGTTAGATAGTCATGTATGGTAGTAACTTGTTATTAGATGCATTATGGTCATACACATGATGATTATGGTCATTGCATTTAAGATTTTGATGTTATATGTATCGTGTTAATCTGGATTGACCTGTGTACATGGTTATGGTATTCAGGTGTGAATCAATATATTTGTGATATTGTGTCATACTAATATGGAGTGAATTTTGCCGATGTGATAGCCTCCCCTAAGATACATTGAGGTATGAGTTTGATTACGTTATTTATTAGCTTATATAATATGGTATGTTTTCAGGCTATTTGAATTTTTGATTTATTGCATGATATATGAGATTGTTTGAAGAAATGATCTTATTTTAAGGTGGTTGTACAAACACAATATGTGTTGAGACAATTGATATGTACTTGAGTGTAAGTGGGTGCTAGTTGTAGTATTATGATTGATGACTGTGAGTTGACTGTTGAGTATGAAATGACTATTAGCCTCAGTAAAGGTTGATTTCAAATTAATAGACAAAATGTCTTCATCTTTTAAATGTGTGATTAACATGTGTGAACAGTTGTAGGGCCACATGCCTGGTATTAGCATGAAAAGGTAACCGTTAATTTGTTTATGTAACTAAAAATTGGGTGTTCTAATAACATATAGTAATCTTGACTCAATTGAAACAATGTTAAAAGGTAAAATAAATGAATTGGGTGAGAATTCCTTTGGCTATATTTGTAAACCGCAATTCCAAAGGAATGATTGCTTTGATTATAGGAATCCTTCTTAACCTTGATTTTGTCTGAGATTATATGGATATGTGCTAGATTCATGAACATGTATTTGACAAGTATAATAGTTGGCTTCCAATAATAGCTGGATTCATCAAGGAATTAGAGTTCCTTAGAAGTGTACGTGTTTAGTTACAAGGAAGTGTGCTTGATACAATAAGGTAAGGTAACTAGTGTATTGTTATGATTGTTTATGCATTGACAATTATGTGTTTATGGAAGTATGATCCAGGGATTGCATGACAAAAGAGTCTTCCATGAAATCTTGAAGAAGATTTGGGTTGAGATTTCCCTTAATAGCATTGGGAACCCATGGAGTTGAGTCATGGTGTTTGTTTCTAGTTTTATTCCTTCGGTTCTTTGTGATTTTTTTTTTCTTGAATTGCAGTTTGTTTAGGTTTGGTGCATGGCCATGCCACTTTGTTTGTGGTGTTGTATTGCTATTTGTTTTCCATGGTTTTCTTCTTGTTTATTTCTTGTCTTGCCTTTCATGTTTTGAGGGTCTTGGGAATTGGTTGGGAAGAGGAATGTTATTGGGGCTTAGGGAGAGCCGAATGATATCCAAAAAGGTAATGGAAGAATTAGATGAATCCTAGTTCATGTATAAGGGCAGCTGAAGGCAAGAATATGATAGCTAGTTGGATTGGTGGGGTCCATTGAGGTAATTGGACAGTGGAATGACAATCATGAGAAAGGTAATTGGAAAGGATAAAGGACAAAGGCAGAAGTAAGGACTCGTGAAAGGATAAGTATCAATATTTTATTTCAGTTTTAATTATGCATGTGACCTATAACTCTAATTTATGATGATTGAATGTGATTCATGACTTTGATTTATGATGGTTGTGTTTTGAGCTAACTGGATGTGATATGTTTATACATGATGATTTGATAAACAACTAGTTTGAATTTTTGTGATAGGAAGTAAACATGATTGCAAGTGTACCTTATTGATGAGCCACCAATGAGGTATGATTTGAATTTATTTCAATTCGTTTTGAATCTAATGGAAATTATGTGTTAGATACAGGAAAGCATGGAAAATGCTCAATTTGGGTGGTTGAAATTGATTTCAAACATTAGCAACAACAACACAAGGAAGCATAACAGACAATAATATGTTGGTAGAGTATTCAACAACAAGGCCATTGTGGGACACTGTTACCCAATAGTGTCCAATTATTTCGATGAGAATGTTATGACTGGTATGATGGTTTTGAGGAAGGGATATGTCTGGTTTTTGTATCTTTTGATGCAAGGAAACCTTTCCAAGGAATGGATCACTCAAGAAAGGGGATGTCAGGGAACTTGGAAGGTGAGTGACTACATGGAAGGGCATGAATGGATTACTTGAGGGACTATGTAGTAGCGAAGGGAAGGTTGAAGATGGATTTTTTCTGGTCATTAACATTTCCATATGGAATCAAATTCACATTGGGAGTGTGCCGTGGAACAATGAGCCAGTAACTATTCATTTAGAGGACAAGTGGTGCAGGATTGTAGCATTGGACATTAGATGCAACTTTGAATTTGGCAATGGATTATGGACTTCCTGGGAAGGAAGTGAATCTTGGTATTACTTTGAGGGTGGAGGTGTGAGCCTATAGATTCCCTTGTTGCTGATACGGGCATCATATCCTTTTATTTGTAGGTTGAGAAAATTTTCATATGTGTATAAGTGCAGATGTGGTTATTATTGTAAATACTGTAAGGAGCTTTGTTATAAAACTCCAGTAAATCGTATGTTGTCATGCTTTAAGCAGTGGTCATTGTAAATACTGCAACAAGCTGTGTTATAAATCTCCATGGGAAGTATGTTTTATTTTCAGCAGTTTGCTAGTTTATAGGTGTCATTAAACACTGAGGATGGTGTTCGCCTAAGGGGGAGGGGTTTGTAACAACCCTGGGATAAAAATCCATGTAAGAAATTTAATAAAGGTAAAACAAGACCAAGCTCATGGGACACATATTCCAAGATGATTGTTGGGAAATAAATCCTAGTGGGTGTTCATTTCGATTTATTATGGCTAAAGGAAATTGGAAAAGGTAGAGGCAAAGGCATTGAAAAGGAACATAGAAATTAATTGGCATTTTATTTATGAAAATAAAGGAAATTAGGAGAAAAGGAAGGTGAAAGGTCATAGGTTGCATGTGAGGAGAAAAATGAAGGAAAAATAATGGAAAATGAAGAAAATAGAGTCCTCATTAATAAAAAGGATTTTGAGGATCAATTCACAGACTTTTTTTAGTTTTCGCCTGGATTTCTCTCTATATTCTCTCTCTATCATACTCTTGCACATTTAGAGAATTCTTTAAGCACTCTAGAATTGGAGGAAATAGAGGCAAAGGAAGGATAAGAAATAAAAAGGGAAGTAAAGATCAAGCAAGGAAGAGTTGGATCAAGAGGCTAGAGATTACTAGCGGGCATCGAGTTGCATGTATAGTTTCCTTACTAGTTTTGGCATACATGGTACATGCATGTGTGTATTTGGTTTTCTTGTTGTCATTACCATGGGTTTTTCTAGGCGTGACAATGATTTTTAGCCTTGTCTTCCAATTTCTAGATAGCCATGGTGTGATGGGGTTCTCTTACTTGGTTAAGCTAGATTTCTGAATGATTTCGAAATTGAGTGGGGTGGTCTCAGGGAAAATCACAAGGCATAGGAATCCCTTGATTAGTAATGGTGGGAAACATGGTAAATCCTGGTTGTGAGTACCCTCATCGGGCCTAGGAATCCCTTGACTTGTAATGGAAGGATACATGATAAATATTGGTCGTGAATACCCTCGTTGGGCCTAGGAATCCCTTGACCAATAATGCCGGGATACATGGTAAATACTTGAGGGTGGAGACAAAAAAATTACTCATGATTTAGGTGGAGAGATCCAGAGGCATCCATGCATGTTTGTGGCCTGGTGATCCCTTGACCAATACATGACGAGATTGCGGTAAGAATGTAGTGTATATTTATTGTTTGGGCATAGGAATTCCTTCATGAGATACGTGGTAAATCTGGAGGAAGCCTTTATTAGTTTTGTTGTGAGTCCCACATTCATGGTTGGAATATGGCATGGGGTTGATTAATTGAAATAAATATTTGGTTCAACCCAATCTATGATCAAGTGGTACGTGGAAGTCCTTGACTTGGTTGGCTTTTGCATTTGTTAATAAGATCTCTTTTCCTCTTATGTATGATGTGTAAATGTACTTGTTATTATGTGGCTTTAATGGTTGATCTAGCATTGTTAATATTATGGTTATATGATGGTTATAAGCATGGTTTCATGACAAACTCTAGTTATGGCTCTTAACATGTTTTAATTGGTAAATGAATGGCTATTGAATTCACGACCTTATAGATGTTATTGCGGCTATTATGAGAAGGTATTGGACCCTTGGTGATTTTCAAGTAAGAATCAGACGCTTATGTTAAGATATGCATTTATAGCCTATAGATTACATGTTCACAATCTATTTGACAAAATGTATGTCATTGTTAGGCTTGGTGAGGAAAATTGCTTGATCAAGTTTTGTGTTAGAAGCTTTTTCTATAAGTCATTTATTGTCTTGGAGAGTCTCATCAAGTTCTGGGTAGTGGTCTAGATACTAGCACTAAAAAAGTGGCTCAAATCTCACGGTAGTAGATAGAAAACTGGCTAAAAAAGATTACAATCTCTCCCTTGCAACCTTATGGAGGTGACTATAGGCTTGCAAGGACATGGATGCAGGATTTTGCATGCAGTTGGGTTTTTTTTGTGTGTAAAAGCAATCCAACTTAGGGTTTGGGAACCTAGAGTGGTTTATCAGCTCCTAGGGGTCCTGTAGCACCTGAGGGAGGTCTGTAAAGTGTTGGTTCATCGGTTCCACTTCCTTAAGGTAATATAGGAGGTCAAATCATATCATAGTAACTATTCATCACATATTTACCCTGGTCGACTAGTAATCTTGGGTAAGTGTGGGAGGAGGGTGTTACAAGTTCTTAACTCCCACACATCTTTAAGCTCCACTAACCATTGGTTCACTCAACTTGCATGTTCGATATTAAAGGTGATATGATGTCATTCGATAACTCCAACAAATGTGAATATTTGCATTAGTTTTCATCATGTCATAAACACAAAGACTGGGGCTTGGTCATGTAATGGGAATCACAAAAAGGGATAACTAACCCAATAATAAGTGTGATCCCTCAATAAAAAACCCAACAAACAAGAAATTTCATAGCATAATTTTTTTTTTAATCTAGATCAGGATGTCGAGAATTGCAAACAGCTAGTAATCAGGTTCATACCAATGTTTAATACTCGGTAACCTTAGCACCTTAATCAAGTTCCCTTAGTCACATCACTCAAATAATTAGAAAAAATATTTGGGGCTATGAATGGGGCCCTTTCCACCCTACTGCCTACTACTCATGGATCACCATCCATTCGTACTATTTGTACATTGAATGGATTAGGAGGTCCGATAAGTTCCTTGGTGCCTTAGCCCAACTCCATGTGATCAAGAGCTACGTCCAATGGCTTACTATTCAATACCCTCCACACTTCCTCCTAATCTTCTTTCAACTTTGATGTTGGTCTCATGGGGTGCCCATGCTGGAACCACGACTAGATGAAACCTTTCTTGATTTGCAACACTTCAAACCATGTTTTTTCCTTATCCATTGGGAGTTATCCTAAGTTGCATGTATCATTGGAATGCTCTTGGAGAGGTCTATCCAACCAAGCACTTTTCAAGTTCTTTTGAGTAATTGACATGGAAGAAAATTGCCTTTATAGATAGGTTGTTGAAACCTAACCAAGGAATAAATAATAACATATGCCTCATGCATGAAATCCTCAACAAACTCCCCCTGAACTTGACATTACTTGACATCAATGACCTAGGCTTGATATCAATGACAACAATTTCCAACATGCTCGAAAAGCTTTAGGAAGTCTTATTGGAATAAATTGAGCTACTGAGTGGTAGATTCAATTTGGATGTAGAGGATTGAATATTAGAAAATTCCATTAGGTGCTATAGCTTTCAATAGTTAGGATATACACAAGTGCAATATAATAAAAACTTATTTTAGAGCCCCCATTTAAAAAAGTTTGGAAGATGAAATATCCTTAGAATGATTCAATTAGAAAGAAGCTAGCATAGGAGGAGATGAATTACTCAATGGATGACCTTTAGTAAATAAATGTAGTCTCATGTCAATGGAAGCATTAAAATGCTTATTTTCTTTAGAGGGACCAATACATTATCTCACCGGTAAGTCATTTTTTCCTCCAAATTTTTCTCTTCTAAGGAAGAAAAACATGGAGCTTGAGGGTCATTTCATACAAGCCTCACCATTAACAATTCCACCCCTAGCACCTTATGATTCTCCTAAGAATATTCAAAGTCTCCCTTTGGCTATTCATAGTTTCCCTACTCAAGGAAGAGTTTCCCATAACAAATAGAGTTCACTTGTGCAAGACTCTTCGTTACTATGTAAGGAGTTATGCTTTGGGAAGGGAATGTACGACGGTGGGAGCTCCTTCATTACTTCATGTTATTTTCTATAGAATTTAGAAGGAAGCATTGTCAAGTATTATTTAAATTTATATTACCATATTTGTCCCCAATAGATACATCCTAAGGAGGATAGGGCAATTCAAGGAGGGTTAGCTATGTAGAAGAAATTAAGATTGCAAGTTGAGGATAAATCCCACCACTCTTTGGATCAAGTTCAAGTAGAGAGGTACATTAGAAGTGGAAATCAATCAATGATCATCTAGGGGATTATATTTGGCAAAGACAATAACAAATTTACACCCTAATTTTATTTTCATTTAATGCATGTGGGGTTGGAGATGACGTGGGGGTGACTAGACTTCCTTATCCCTCAAAAGGCTTGTTAGAGCCTTTTCTCGAAAAGTGACCATGATCCAAGAAATAATGCTTTGAGGTTCCAAAGCTATGGAACCCTTACTTACTTGTTTAAATAATTGTTCCTTTAGCTCTTTGTAATTTCCCTAGAAATTAGGAGGGATTCTAATGGTTTGGAGCCCAAATCTAAAAAATATCTCATCATCCACTTTTATTTTTGGAACTATAGTCGATTTGGAGGTGCTATATATGGCTCTCAATTTTTGAGATATTCATCTTTATGGTACATATATGGATAAAAGACACTTGTGGTAAGATCTCACCATAATGGGGGTCCTCTCCAGCCAAAACATTATTCTCAAGGGATATCTCAATTTCATGTTTTTTCTATCAAAGGTATGAGCGAATTACCTATGAAGAGACCCTTTAGAAGGTTTCATGTCTCATCTCTTAGAATAAGTACAGTTGGTCGACTTGGATCCCTCCAAATTGACCCCAATGTAGAGAAATGGTAGAGAAGGAAAGGATGTTATGTTCAAATGACCAGGCATGTTACTTATTTTGAAGGATTTCTTGGATACCCTTGGTAATGAAGTCATGTGTATGCTTAGGGACTCGTTTCCTACCATTTTTTATTCTCTTAAAGTTTGAAAATGATGGAAAATGAGGAGTGGAACCTTCCTTCTCCTATGAATTTTATTCATGGTTGGTTAATTTAAGAAGACTATGTCCTTAATCTCTTCAACGTGGACTCATCTTCAGACTAGAATTGAGTTGATGTTGATGCAATAATTTGTGGATAGCTTGGTGAGAATGAAAGAAGCCAAAAAGGGGTGGGTTAGGAAGTAAATAATATAATCAAGAGATCTTCTCAAGGGTCCTAAGCTCAAAATAACTTCATCTTTCAAGGAAACATGACTGGAATGTTTTTAAAATGAGGATGTGGCATGCCTTAAACAATTGTTTACCTAAAGATAGGACTTGGTGGGAAAGAATAAGATGAGTTGGAATCTTAAAAGTAGATAAATTTGTTTGGAATAGGAAGATAACAATTTCATGTTTTTCCATAAGCATGATAATTACAAAAAAAATCCTAAATATCATATGGGGAATGGAAAACTAGGAATACTAACTAATCAAGTCCTTTGTGGAGAAGGTTGAGTTATGGAGGAACTATTGCAGTAGGATTTTTAAATATCCAAAAGGATTCCCTATAGAATAAATTATCAAGGTAACCAATATTTTCCCAAGGGTATTAATAAATGAAATGAATGGATCCCTACACGTATAAATTATACAAGAAGAAATATTGTATACTCTTACTTCCTTTAAGAAAGGGAAAAGTCGAGGACCTAGTGGAATTTATATAAATTTATATTTATGATTCTATGATTTTTTTAAAATAACACATCTTAAGGTGGTTCTTGAGTCAAAGCATACAGGGAAACTATTATGGGTTCTACATGCTATGCATTTAGCTCTTATACCAAAGAAGCAAGAAGTTGCCTCATTTGAGGACTATATACCTATATCCTATTGAATTTTCATTTCCAAAGTTATCACAAAATTTATAGATAATAGTATGAATTCTATTATGAGTGAGTTGATTTTGGAAGATAAATTTGTCTTTCTATATAAGAAAAAAATCCATTTTGTTGTGCCTTTGGCTGAGGAAGCGCTCCACTCAATCAAAACAAACAAAGTTCCATTAGTGATTCTTAAACTAGATTTGTATATGGCCTAGGATAATAGTAGTTGGGTTTATCTTAGGCTCAACTTGGACCATCTTGGTATGAACATTTTAGCAGTCATTTTGATCATGGTTTGCATCCAATGCCTCTCTTTCACAATCCTTATCAATGGCTACCCTATAAGGTTTTTTGATCATCTTGATGGATTATATAAGGATGTTAATTATCCATTTTCTTTTCCTTAGAATGAAATACAAATTTAGCAATTTGATGGGAAATGTTAGGAACTAAGGCAAGTTAATAGGGGAAAAGGAATTCCCACTAAATCTATTTCTCATTTACTTTTCATTGATGATGTCCTTCTATTTAGGGTAGGCTATACCAAGGGGTTCGAAGGTAAAAAAATATTATAAACCTATATTATTGTGAAACATAAATGGAAGTAAATATGAAAAGCATTGTTTACTTTACAATTTCCCTCAAGAGGAGTTACAAGTATAGATTTTTGTTTCTCTCCTATTTATGCGAAATAGTATTGATGATGTTATCAATTTCTTAGTTTTTCCTTTTGAAATGAAATTCATAATGTTTCAAAGATTGGATATAGTTATATAAGAAAGTGGAAGCTTAAATATCTTCTTGGGTTTACAGATAGTTGTCTTGAGGAGATTGTTTGGCCCTTTTGAAGCCATCCTTATAGAGTATGTCATTATATTAGACATGCATATCATGGTCCAAAAGGGGATCTTGAAATAAATTAGAAATAAAATTTTCATTTCCTTTGGTTTATAAATAGGGATTTTGAAGGAATTCTACCAATTAAGTGGTGAAGTATAATTCAACCAAAGATTAAAGGGGTTGGGGTGCTGAGAATATCTATCTTTTTAGTCATGCTTTAATGGTTAAAATTATTTGCAGACTCCCTTACATAAAAACTCACATACTAAAATTATGTGCAGACTCTTTGATGACTTCGAAATATATTTGAAATCTCTCTATAGAGGTTTGGTTCAAAAATCCATGAAAACCCATAAAACATATATCTATAGTCTAGAAATCCTTCATGGAATCCTTTCATGTTATTAACAAATGGACAATGTGGAAGCTTAGAAATGACAAGGAGGTCAAGATAACGGAGGATCCTTGGACTACGGTTGATGAATAATATAGCTTTCAAAATATCTCTTAAGTCTCTACGCAATCAAGGTATTTTATCTCGTTGACATATCAAAGAATAAGATCATGGTAGGCTCAAAATCGTAGGTTAGAAGTCCAATGTAGACCTAGATCTAGATGGAAAATTTATTGCATAATGACATGACTGTGTAGGTAATTGTTTTCAAATTTCATCAAATTTATAGAGGATGATGATGATTCCCTGTGATCATTTTAAAACTCCATAGTTGGTGAATCCATAATTAAATTAGGGTACAATGCACAATATTTCTCACCCCTTTACAAATCAGGTGTAGAACTCAATTGTCAAAAGATTTAATCCCAAGATAATTTGGATTAAGATGTCATTAGAATAGTGTTCCCATTATTAATTGGTGGATGCTTTAGCAGATATTTAATTTTTTTCATTTAGTGGTTTCACAGTTTAAGCCTATTTTAGGATAAGCATATATTAGTAGAATTAGTAGTAGGCTTGGTTGAGAAAGTTACTTAGGAATTGAAATGTGAGCTTGGAAGAAAAATTCCTTGCTCTACATCTATGAACACTTTGGATTTCAATACCCTTTGGGGATTCTTCCATGGAACTATCTAAGTGCACCATCCTAGATTGGAGTGATTTTATACCCAAATTATTCTCACTTATTCTATCTGAGATATGTTCTTGTTCATGGCTCGAATTTGAAAGAAGATTTCTCAATATTGTGGACACTGTTGTACTACACTAACTCTCATGAGGTGAAAAATTTGCATCTATTGGGGGATTCAAAGGCTGTAATTGATTGGGATAGTGATAAAAATAAAGTGGATACAATGCATCATTATCCTTCAATGCAATATATTTTTCGCTTAATACAAGACTTTGAATGGACATCATTTACTCATATCTGCAGGGAATGAAACCAAAAGGCTAACCAATTTCCAAAGGACTATCTGGTGCTCTATTACGGATCATTGGTATTTTATGATTTTTTCAACTAGGAGATCAAGGCTATGGAGTACCACTTTAAAATTTAGTGGTATTTGTTAAGTTCATGTTTGGTGGTATTTGTTAACCCTCTAGTTTGTTTTGGTTAATGCTCAATGATTGTAGTATCTAGATTTTTGTTCTTATAAGATAGCGAGTTATAAATGAGTTTATAATTTTGAAAAATTATAGATTTCCCATAATTGGAAGAATGCAATAATATGTCATAACAATTTGGTTTTTAGTTTGGTCATTCAATCTAGTCTTGTTTTAGTCACTTCTAGTTTTTTTTTAATAGTACCAAATAAATAAGGCATATGTATGTTCTCATACAATATAAAAAAATATTTACCAAAAAAAGTTAATAAATAAATAAATGACTATACATAAGCACACACACACACACACACACACACACACACAAATGCAATCTCTAATAGAGGAATGAAGAAACGAAGACCTAGAAACCATTCCTGTTGAACAAGTTAAAATCATCACTAGATCATACATCCTAAATCGAGATATAATTATCCATCAAGCTCAAGAACTAGGTGACACCCTTAACCACATATCTTCTATTTCCTCTCATCAAATCAAATGAAATATTCCATACATCAATTGATTATTATAAAAGAACCAAATAAAAGAAGATGGAAAAGTAATAGTCAATTACCATATGACCTAAGGGAGTTCTTGGTGAATACTAATAGAGTGTCACAAATGGAAACCATATTTCAACCATCCTCTCAACATCATCAAGGAAGTTCATCTCTTGAAATGCTAGGAGTCTTAATGGGAAACCCAAGAAAAGACTCCTAAGAAAAATCTACCAAAAACATCCTCACATCATGATGATTCAGGAAACAAAATTCTCTTCTAAGTCTTTGAACAAGTTTTCAAAGTATGTCTAGAGAAACTGTGATTATCTAGCCTAGGAAGCCCAAGGAGCATCATGAGGCATTGTAATAGCATGGAAACATTCATTGGTTACTCTTCAAAATTCCTTTCCTTCTCATAGAATACTAATTGATAACTTTCATCCCATTTGTTCAACCTACTCGAGTTTCATAGCTAATGTCTATGGCCTTAGTATTCTTGGGGACAAAAAGGTCTTCCCTCAAAACCTCCAAAGAGCCTCAAATATTATAAGGGAAAATGTCTAGATTACAGGTGGGTGTTTTGGCATGATAAAAGTGTACGTTTTAACTCCATATAGAAATTACCTGCATACGAATTCTAAAACACAGAAAATAAACAATGCGAGAGCATAACACATAAAACACATATACATAAAGATTTTACCCTGGATCCCAAAACTGGGACTACTAGCTTGATTCTCCATTATGTTCCTTTCAATGTTACAATACATATTTATAGATGCCGAAGCATCCAATACCATGGACAAAAAACCATCGCGTCCAAAACCATGGACCAAAAGGCATCGTGTCCAAAACCATGTGTGAAAATCATGGAAAAAACCATAGGTATGTCTACCCAACCTAATATAGGGTCCAAAAAACAATTTTTTCTGGGGCGCTCTGCCGGACCCCATAGAGGGGGGTTACCTGCACCCCTCAAATCCCCTGTGAGCCCCCCGCTACACATTCGGCGCAACGAAGGGGGGAGGGAAGTTAATTACGTGGGCTAGTAGTGGAAAGAATATAACACAACTCAACATTCTCCCATTTGTTGTTTTCTTTCAACAGGGGGCCACAAGAGAGCTTAGTCATTTATCTAGTCGTGCAATGCCCGTTGTTTCTCTACACCAAAAGAACTTCTCAAATCTCACAGATTTTGTTAGTGCAGCTGCAGTATTCTTCAAGGTGTACACCTTTACCAGCAACACCTTTTAGCCTTCTATCATATCCCTCACAAAGTGATACTAAACATCAATGTGTTTTGTCTTTGAATGATATGCAGGGTTCTTTGCCAAGAAAATTGCACTTTTGATGTCACAGACTATCCTTATAGCTCCCTGTACTAACCCCATACTTGAACACAATCTCTGCAACCAAACTACTTCCTTGCTTGCATGAGTGGCTACCATGTATTCTACCTTTGTAGTTGATAATGATACTATAGATTGTTTCTTACTCATCCTATTGACTGCACCTCCAAATAGGTTAAACACATACCCACTTATAGATCTTCTCTGATCCAGATCTCCAGCCTAGTCTACATCAACGAAGCCACGAATATCAAACACTCTGTCCAATCCTGGTCTTCCTTGGTAGCACAAACCATAATCACTAGTGCCATGCAGATACATGAAAACTCACTTCACTGTTGTCCAGTGCTCCTTCCCTAGTTTTGACATAAACCTGCTCAATACTCCCACTGCATGTGCAATGTCTGGTCTAGTATAGACCATTTCATACATCAGGCTACCGATTGCACTTGCATGTGGAACATGAGACATGTCCTCTTCCTCTTCTTGTGTCTTGGGACACTGTTCAATAGATAAATTCACACCTACAGGAATAGGAAACTTCACCGGTTTACTATCCTGTATATTAAACCTCGGCAGTATTGTCTCGACATACTTCCTCTGGTTTAACTAGAGCTTCCTCTTTTCCTGATCTCTTTTAATTTCCATGCCCAAAATATAGTTTGCAGTGCCAAGATCTTTCATGTAGAATTTAGAGGACAATTGGGTCGTCAAATCTTGGATAATTTCTTTGTCATTTCCAACAGGCAACATATCATCCACATATAAGACCAGATAAATAACACGGTCACCAATTAATTTAAAATACACATAGTGATCTGATTTGCTTCTGGTGAAGCCAATTCCTCGTATAACTGTATCAAATTTCTGATACCACATCCTTGGTGACTATTTTAACCCATACAGAGACTTCTTTAACTTGCATACTAGTTCTTTCTTACCCTTGTCCATGAAGCCTTCAGGTTGATTCATATAGATTTCCTCTTCTAGATCCCCGTGGAGAAATGTTTTATTCACATCCATTTTTTCTACCTCAAAATCAAAAGTAGCAGCAACAGATAAAAGTAATCTAATAGAGTTACCTTGGCAACAAGAGAAAAAATATCACCAAAATCAATTCCTGGCACTTGGGAATAACCTTTTGCTACCAACCGAGATTTGTATTTCTGCACCTTTCCTTTTGCATTTCTCTTCTTCTTGAACACCCATTTGTTGGTAATGGGTTTCCTTCCAGTCGGAAACTCCACTAGATCCCAGGCCTCTTTTTGGTGCAAAGATGCCATTTCATCAACCATGGCCTCTTTCCAGAGTTTGCCATCCTCTGAATCTACTGCTTCCTTCACAGTTTTGGAATCATCATCAGTAATAGATAAAGAAAAATTTGAATAGAAAGTAGATGGACTATACCTTTCTGGCTGCCTTCTTTCTCGAACTAATCTTCTCACACCCAGAGTTTGTGGCTCTTCATATTCTGATTCCTCCTCTGTTGTAGAATCTGAATCTTCCTCCTTAAGCTCAAACTCTATCTTCTCAAGTTCCTTTGGTTGGAATTCATGTTTAATAACATCTTTTACCTCTCTGAACACCACATCTTGGCTGTACACAACCTTCCTTGTTGCTGGGTTCCAAAGCTTATAACCCTTTAAACAATCCTTATACCTAATAAAGATGCACTTTTCATATTTACTATCCAACTTGGTTCGTTTCTCCTTTGGAACATGTACATATGCATCACATCCAAATACCCTTAGATGTGAAAGAGAGGGTTTCTTCCCAGTCCATACCTCTTATGGAGTCTTATCCTCCAATGCTGATGAAGGTGATCTGTTGGCTAGGTAACATGCTGTCTCCACCACTTCTGCCAAAAATTCCTGTCCTAACCCGACACCACTGAGCATGCTTCTTGCCCTTTCCATCAACGTCTTATTCATTCTTTCTGCAACTCCATTTTGCTCAGGAGTGTATGGAGTAGTCTTCTGCCATGCTATACCACACTTGTTACAGAATTCTTCAAATTCCTTACTGGAAAACTCTCCACCATTATCTGTCCTCAATACCTCTATCTTCTTCTCTGTCTGGTTTTCCACAAGAGCCTTAAATTCTTTAAACCTATCAAAGACTTTAGGTTTCTTCTTAAGGAAATATATCCATGTATTCCTTGAGAAGTCATCTAAAAATGATACATATTACACAGACTTACCCAGTGATGGAACCTTCACAGGTCCAAACACATCACTGTGCACAAGTTCTAATATCTGTTTCGCCCTCTTACCACTAGAAAGGAAACTCACCTGATTCTGCTTTCCATATACACAATTTTCACAGAAATCAAAAGCCAGAGAGCTATTACTCATACCTTCTACCATACCTTTACCATGAAGTATTCAAAGGCCATTCTCTCCAATATGTCCAAGCCTTTGATGCCACAGCATGGTCTTCTCTCCAGACACCACTAGATTTTCGGCTCCACTTTCAGGAACCACAGAGCGATTTCACCCATCAACAACAGTGCTACCTTGCAGCTTGTATAGAGTTCCAATCCAAACTCCCTGCATCAATACTAGTGCTCCCCAAACCATCTTGTAGGTATCCTTCTCGAACACTGTTTTTACACCTGCATCATCCAGCTTGCTTACAGAAATCAAATTTCTGGCCAATGTAGGAATATGAAGAACACCCAGAAGTGTTCTAACCCTTCCACTTTGCAACTTCAACTTTACTTTTCCGCGACCAATGATTCTAGCCTTCCTATCATTCCCTAAGAAGACATCACCACCATCATATTTCTCATACTCATAGAACCACTCTCTATGGGGAGTGAAGTGAAAGGATGCACCTGAGTCAATCAACCATTCCTCATGATCTACATGTGTACTTGAAGAAGCGAAATACACATCCCCACCTTCATCCGAGGTGGTTTTCACCTCTGCAGAAGGAGCATCGTCAGATCCCTTTCCTTTATCAGAAGCTTTATATTTACAGTCCCTTTTGTAGTGCCCTTCCATTCTGCATTTCCGGCACACCATCTTTACAGGTTTTCCTAGAGATTTAGGTCTCCCTCTAGATTTAGATCTCCCACTCGATGACTTGTTTTTGTTTCTATCCTGGGACCATCCTCATACAGACAAGGCATCACCATTCTGGCTCTCCATATTTTTCCGTCTCATCTCCTCCATCAGCAAGGATGAAGCTATTTCATCAAACTGCAAGGCAATTATATTGCTACCTATTATAATAACCAGACTATCCCATGAATCTGATAGAGAACACAACAAACTAATGCAGTTATCTTCATCTGAAATTTTAATATTAACATATAATAACTATCTTACCATAGTATTAAATGCATTCAGATGCTCTATCACCGAGTCTCCATCTTTCATCCTCAGGTTATACAGTTTTTTCCGCAGGAATAGTTTATTCACCAGAGACTTAGATTGGTATAAAGTCCCTAACTTGTGCCACAAAGCCTTCGCCATAGCTTCCCTTGATACATTCAGCAATACTGAATTTGAGACACACAATCATATTGTGCTCTTTGCCTTCTGATCCAACTTCTTCAATTCTTCATTGGACACTCCCGTTGGTTTAGTGCCTGGATCTACCGCAATCCACTGATCTTTATCCACCAATAGATCCTCCATCTTGAGTTTCCACAACCCAAAACTCTGGCCATTAAATTTCTCGATCTTTATCTTTCCACTGCTCACCATCTTCTTTCACCACCAGAATCGATCTCGCAGATCTCCCACTGAAGAAGGTCTACCACAGGCCCGAGTGAAACCCCTCAGCAACAAAGGCATCCACTTGAAGCCAAAACAATTCTCATACCAAATGTAGGTTTTAACCTCGTACAGAAATTACCTGCATACGAATTCTAAAACACAAAAAATAAACAATGTGAGAGCATAACACATAAAACACATATACACAAAGATTTTCCCCTGGATCCCAAAACCGAGACTACCAGCTTGATTTTTCATTATGTTCCTTTCAATATTACAATACATATTTATACATGACGAAGCATCCAATACCATGGACCAAAAACCATTGCGTCCAAAACCATGGAGCGAAAGCCATCGCGTCCAAAACCATGTGCGAAAATCATGCACAAAACCATAGGTAGGTCTGCCCAACCTAATATAGGGTCTACAAAACAAAATTTTCTGGGGCGTTGCCCCGAACCCCATAGAGGGGGGTTAGCTGCACCCCTTAAACTCCTTGTGACCCCCCCCCCCCCCCCCCACTATGCAATTGGTGCAACAAAGGGGGGGCTCCGCCCCCCTCTAACCCCCTGGTTAACTATGTGGGCTAGTTGTGAAAAGAATATAACACAACCCAACAAAAAGAACTCAATGAAAACAAAGGTGGGATACATAGACTCGATTAAGAAATCCCTCTCTTTGTGTAATATAGCAATAACTCCAAACATATAGATCTGAGTACACACAACAACTTACACATTAAGAACAATAATCAGGGAGGCACATCTCAAACAACGTCAAGAGTCGATAGATTCATCACAGTAGAGTCTCTTTATATTTTAGGCACTAATTTTGAGGCTTCTATTATCCTTTTCCATGGTTCATATAATTAGCCCATATAGCTCTCTATGGAATAGATTAGTACTCCATGTAATAAGCCCTTTAAATTTGAGGCTTTTTGGTTATGACATCTTGATTTTCTTTCTAATGTAGAAAAATGTTGGAAAGAATTAGATAATTTTCCTTAGACCCTTATGTATAGCTTTTTAGAGAATTTAATATATCTCAAAATGAAAATTAAGAATTGGAAAATGGAAAACTTTGGTAACATTGACAAAGAAAAACTAAAGTTAGAACAAGATATGGCCACCACCCAACAAGCAATAATGTCAAATAACATATTTAAGGAATTGGAATCATGAAGAATTCACTCACCTCAAGTTGGAGGAAAGATTGAAGAAAGATGAAATCCTCTAGAGAAAAAAATCATGAATACAATGGCTTAAGGAGGGAAAAAAATCACTAAATTATTCCATATATATATATGATCAAACATAGTCAAAGTAACAAAATATCAAGCTCCAAAACACCTAATCTCCAAAAAGTGGAAAGCCTTGATGTAATAGCCAAATAACTCATGAATCATTTTCAACCCACTCTCATCGAAACGATTTTCGATAGAAGGCCTACTATTAGGATAATGATAGAGCACATTCCAAAATTTGTAACAAGGGAACAAAATGATCTCCTTCTGAACGAAATTTCCATGTAGGAAGTGGAAGAAATTATTATGAAAATTCCTAACTACAAGTCCTTAGGTCATGATGGCTTCAACAACAATTTCTATTAGAATTACTAGAAAATTCCCAAGTATGATGTTTGGCAAGTAGTAGAAGGCTCTCAATGCTTATCCTCTATCTTAAGATCCCTTGATGCTATAATTACATCTTTTATTCCCAAAAAAACTCCTATTAATTCTTCTTTAAATTTCAAGCCTATTTTTGTATGTAATGTTATTTATAAAACCAACTCCAAAGATATCAAAAACCAACTAAAAACCATTCTCCCCTCACACCATTCTCCCCTCACTTATCTCTCTAGAGAAAATTGGTTATGTGGAAGGCAGACAAATTATGGATATCGTAACACTATACCATGAACATATTCACTTGCTCAATTAAAACAAGTCTCCAAATATTCTCAAAAAAACTGATGTATCAAAGGGATTTGACAAATTGAGTCGAAAATTAATTTTTCACATGCTCACCACTCTTGGGTTTACAAAAAGATGGATTCACTGGGTTATTTCCCTCATTTACAAAAAAATATTCCCCATCCTATTCAGTAGGTCTTCCTCTTGCACTTTTGTCCCCTCAAGGGGTATTAGGTAAGGAGACCCCATTTCCTATTACATATTTATCCTCATTTCTAAAGGGTTGGGTAGATATATTAACTCAACCCTACAACTTGGCTAGATAAAAGGTATTCCTTTTGGATCCCATGTTCTCTCTTTTTCACATCTATAGTTATGGATGATAGTAATCTCTTGGGAATCCCCACTATCAAAGAAGAAACTACCCTTAAATCCCTCCTTCAAGACTTCTCTAATGCTTCAGGAACCTCCATTAACATGTAAAAATCACAAATCTTGTTTTTTTAATACCTCACTAATTGTCCAAATTCACATATCTCATTTTCTTGACATTAAAAGGAGCTCTCTTCTAGCCAAATATTTAGGATCCCCTTTAAATATAATCCCTCTCAAACAAAAATTATGGGAAAATAAGCTTCTTAAATTTGAATCCAAACTTTCTTGTTTAACTTTGAGGCCACTCATTCTAGTCAGTCGCATGATATTTCTAAAATCTATCCTTCAATCCCTCCCCACCTATCTTCTCTCAGCAATGACAACCCCCAAATCCATCCTAAACAACATCATAAATATTTAGTGCTTCTTCCTCTTAGGGGGTGACAAAATTGAGTGAAAATGGGCTCTAGTTGCATGGGATAAAATCTGTTGACCGAAAAAAAGAAGGATTTATTGTTCTGTACAATCCAAATATATTTAGCAGAAGCTTAAGTTATAAAACCTTTTCGGGATGGATCAAAAACCTAGAGGATATATGGAGTAAAATATGGAAAGTTAAGTAAGTCCCCAATACTTAGGAATCTTAGTTCATCAAATAGATTGGAAACATTCAAAGTTCTCATAAATTGAATGATGCTTGGAGCAACAAACATCTTGTCAAGGATCATAGTTTTTGGGAAATCAAGAATGGGAATAATGCATTGTTTTAGGATGACTCATGGCATCATTGGAAAAAATTGTCTTGAAATGAACAACTCTACCCAATGAGGGAATCCCTCATCTCCAAGTGTCAAATATTAGTTTCACATTACTAGGAATCATCCCCATAAAATTCCCATTAGTAGAATTATAATTCATGTGAGGAATGGATTGAGCCTCCCTCCCAAAATAAAAGCATAATTATTTGGAAAGAATTATCAAATAGAAGAATTGTGGTTCCAGAGTGCAATGATATTCTTTATTTGGGTTATCATCCTTTAGGAAATTTTAACCTCTTTGCAGTTTGCAGTCTTCTTACAAGAAAAATCAATGAGGAAGGTCAAGGAAAATGGCATAAAAGATGGAATCTTACACATTGACCCAAAATCACTATTTTTCTATGGCTTCTATTATGGAACAAAAAATTGACATGGGGCAAACTTCAAAGTAATGGTATGTAGGCCCCCTCAATATATCTTCTTTATTATTCCAATTCACAAAATGTTAATCATCTTCTTAATAGTTGTAGCTTCTCTCATTCTATCTGGGACCACCTTGGTATGCTCTTTTGATAGATCGAAAGAATACAAAATAATGTCCTCTCCACTCTACAATTTTGACGTGACTCCCCTTTCGCTAATCCCATTATCAACATAGCATCGAAAATCATCCCAAGATTCATCTTATGGGATATTTAGAAGGAGAGTAATAGACAAGAATTTAAGAATATTGGGGTTTCCACCAGCTTTATTTGGTAAGCTCTCGTAAATAAAATAAGGGAAATAGTTTCTTCTCTTCCTTGGTACTCCAAATATTGGGAATGAAATTAACCTAAAAATATCATTCTAACCAAAATGGGTCTTTCTCCCTATTCCATATGGCAGACTACCTCTATCACCAATTTCTTCCCTTCCATCCCTTCCTTCTATTCCCCCCCTGAAGGATTTCATTAAACTTAAATTTGACAGACCTCAAAAGGAAATCTAGTCCAAGCCAATTATGGTGGATCCTTTTGTAAGAATAATGAAAACATTATACATATTTATATAGGTTCCATAAGCCTCAAAACTAAAAATGTTTTTGAAATTTGGGCACGAGAGCATGGCCTCTTAATTGCTATCTGAAAACAGTTTACAAGCTCATTATTGAAATATATTATAAGGCCAATATTAATATCTTCTACAAAATACAATGTGGATCAGATCCTTCTAAAGTCTCTAAGTGTTGGAGGTTGGAAGCTCAAATAGGTAATACTATAAAACTCCTAGAAAAAATCGTAGCTCCCCTCTTCTCTTGTTTCCATAGAGAAGGGAAAAAATTGGTTGCCAAGCCACTGAATTATGTTCTTAGAATAAAAATTCATCCCCTTGACTTGGAATTGAGTGAGGAGATTCTATAATCTATTTGAACTCACTGTTAATATCTAGATATAAAGGAACTTATTTCCTAAGGAGTGTGCCCAGGAGCAAGCATTCGCCCCCCCACCTTGATATGAAACCAACTAACACAAAAGAGGGTTGTAGCTCTGCTATAGCGGCTACAACACCCTCCAAAAGTTTGGAATGTACTCAAATTTGGGAGCCTACAATGGTTTTTGTGACCAATCGTTCCTTAGTCACTTATTTCTAAGCCAATGATCTTAATATCGCCTCTTTGATATCAAGAGTTTCTCACGCTTTTATCATTATATAGCATGAGTCATCTTTCGGCATGGGGATTATTGCTTGTCATGCAAAGGGAAGTTTGTTTTGCCTCAAGGGGAAATATTTATGAGAATGGGTTGTCCTCACCACATAGACATGTTTCACACTCATTTCACACACTCTTACACAAGTGTCACCTTTTTTGTCTCAAAGGTTCTCACTGGAGCCGCACTTGCCGTAAGCTACCATAGAGGTTGTTACATTAAGCAAAGTATGTGTTATATGTTTTGGATGGCATATGTTGTATCACTAAGTGTTCAAGTGTGTGATCATAGTCAAGTTCTATCATTTTTCACATGAGTTCCACTGATCCCACACTTAGTTGAACTTCAAAATTTCCCCAGCAACCTAGCCTCATCCAACTTTCCTGAACTACACACTTCGCATATGCAACCCTCAAGTTTTTACCTTTCCTACTAGAACAACAATGAGCAGAAATCCCAACCCCCCTTAGCATTCAAAATTGTGTAGTGGTTCCCTCTAGTGTCCTTCCCTTAGCTGGAACCCACTGTCTCTAGAAACTGTGTAGTTTTATCTCTAAGCTTCCCAGTCTTCCTTTCATCCTGAAACTATGTCGATGTGTCCTCCTAAGCCTCATCTTGTAGCATTTTCTCGCATCCTAAAACTGTGCAGCTTAGTCCCTCAGCTGCTTAGTTTTCCTTGCATCCTAAAACTGAGCAGATGTGTCCTCCCAGGATCTCATCCTAGCAGCAGCCACTAGCCACTGAAACTATGCAGATGTGTCTCTTAGTAATCACAATAAGGATCACATACTAGAGGACTCTCAAGGAGATGAGTACAGAGACAAGAAAACAAAGGAAACCGAGGTATGACAGAATATCAAGATCACATGAAGACTCCATCTATTGTAGAACCCTTTGGAGGGTAGGTATGGAAAACAAAGCACATCTTTTCAAATACACATCTTAGTGTAGCTTGAAGGATTGTTTATCATTGTCACATGATTTTTTCTTCAATGACATGCATGGTTGAAATCACTGAAAGTCATTCCATGTGTTTCCTCTATGTGTCTTGCTCCCTTTCACTTGTTGGATCAATTGTCATCTTTTGACATGTTTGTCTTTTAAGTCATGTTTGCGAACTTTTCTGGTGACTTTCAAAGTTGGTCTTTATGTATACAATTTGTACTAGCCATGAAAACACCTATCACACTCATACACAAAGATGTAAGCATTGTCGGACAAGTGCTGTCACGGTCATCCAAAGGTCTATCCCAAGTGTCGCACTTATCACTTTTAACTCTAGATAGTCTCGCAGAGGGAAATGATTTGTCTTGTTGTCCCAGTGGTCTATGTTGTCATTTTATCAACGTATTCTAAGTGTGTGATCACAATGTTGAGTCCTCACAAGTTCACTTGCCTCCCACACTTAGCCATTTTCCTAAAAATCCTTCCGACTGAACAACCTCACTTCATCGGACTAAGCTGCATTGTGCATTCTCATCCCTTAGTGATGCTGCTCTGCTACCTATAACTAAACAATTCTTGAGGCTATCCCCAATGATAGTTTCACTACACAATCCCAGAGGTGAGAAGTCTGCCTTCTTTCCCATAATTGCACAGAAACTGGCTCAAATCCGAACCTAAATTGTGCACTTCACAATACTAGTCATCAAGCCTCCTCCTTCCCTGCTAGAACCCCTCAATGCATAGAGACCTGAGCATACATTTCTCCTAGAAAATGTGCAGAGGTGTCCTCCCAATGACCTCCCTTAGTCGGGACTCACTACTCCCAAAAAATTCACAAAACTGTCCCCTCTGGTCTCTCTACTACCCTATGTTGTCTTCCCTCATAAAACTGCGCAAAGGTGCCTCCCAAGGTCCCACCTTGCAACTGCCACTGGTGACTCAACTGTGCAATCGTGCCTCCCAGTGGCCACTGTGTAGTTTTCCCCAACAGTGAAGACTGTGCCCCAAAGTTCCTCAACCAAGCCTGAGTTGCAGACTGTACAGTCAGTGACCAGTCTCCCTCCTTGTCACCTAGAACTACGTAGTTATTGGGCCCTGTTCCTGAGCCTCTCATCTGTCCCAGGCTCGGTCCATGGAAAACAATGCATCATCTTAAACTAGGAGGTTTTGGATTTAATGTCATCCTGTCATGAGTGAATTGCAGGAACAAGTACACTAATAGATCATGGAGAGACAACGAACAGGATGAAGAAGGAGCAAACATGCTAGAAGACTTACATGTAGTTGGATGGATGAAAGAAGCTCAAGTGAAAGGAACACATGCATGTAACCATCTTACAATACCAAGACCATTAAAGACCCCGCAACATCAAGCCATGCGGAGGTGAAGACAAAGCACATCCAAGAACACATCCATCACTCAATAGCAACAATAGCTTGACATTGCCACCATAGCCAGCCAATTCATGTTAGCAGTGTCATGTCAAGTTGTATCATGAATTTTCAAGGCCACATCACTACCATGGGCCATATCTATTATAACTGAATGTAATGTAAAGTGAAATTCCAATGGGCACACAATAAAGATGAAGAGTCATGTCAGTTGAAAATTCGTAGGAAGTTGAATGGTCAAAGGGTAGTCCAAGAGTCACAGGGGTCAAGCATCACCCTTGGCTATATATACCCCCTCATTGTATGAGCAAGGGACTTTTCACCTTGGCTCCTCCCATGAAGCATAGAGAGTTTTCAGTCAGTTCTTTGAGGAGAAAGGAGTGGCTCCAATGTCCCACTACTAGGGCTAGTGATGTATGATGTACATATGTGTCTTGGACATTTTTCTTAATACAAAAACTTTTTCATGCCAGCATGTTTTCATGCATGTATTGTAGATTTTTGTAAGACTATTCTTTCAGCATTTGTAATTCATGTTTGTTTCACATGTACTAGGATAGTTGAACTATTTCAGTTGTTTTAGCACTTACCTTGTTGGGAATGTGATGTATTGGTTATCACTGTTGCCTCATCCTTGTGGACTACCCCACATAATTCTAGACATGCCTTCCTCTCTTACTGGTTATAACAACTGTCACATCTATTATGGACCACTCCGCTGGATGGTGGACGGGTCTTCCCTTGTATTTTGGTTTTAATGAATGTCGAATCCATTGTGGACTATTCCGATGGATGTTGGATAGACCATTCCTAGTTTGCGTGTGTCTCTTCCTAGGTGTTTCTATTACCTCTCACTTAGAGGCTCACTTTTCTCCCCCTCTTGCAGTAAGAGAAACTTGACACAGTTATGTTATGCACTCAGTAGGCACAATTACCTTGTTGTTTGAAGATACCAACATAACACTCTCATATGTTGACAGCTACAGCCAAAGAAGATATTTGAGTATTTGGAAACCAGACCTTTATACAAGATGGGACTCCTACTCCAAATGGTGTGAGATCTAGTTGGGACTTCATATCTAGTAGATCCCCTTGGTTGACGGATTTCTAGCACCGCCAACAAGCTCCAACTATACTTGGTGCATTAGATGTGCTCCCATCACTTCATTGATCATAGCACAAAACCAACACAAGGTTAAATATCATATGAATATTGCAAGTTGCATGGGGACATACAAAAGGACTTAGCAAGATAATTCTTTCATATTAGCTGAGATGGAGGAAAAAATTGATAGTATAGACTGCAAGTTGACCATTCTAGGCAGGGGATCAACCAACATCTCCTTCTCCTTTGATGAGGGTAATGACCATCCAACGTGGATGCCTAGATATTCTACGTAGTAGTTGTTACGATTCATTGGTTTTTTGCTTGCAACACTCGTAATCTTTTTTGTCTTCTTATGTAGATTTATGCTAATGTCTAACAAAACTAGCTGATTTTTATAAGTTTCTATTTACAAGATGCTTTAGTTAGATGAGGTCTTAGCAACTTCAAGGCTTTGAACTTATGTTACCAGTCTAATTTCCCTTCAAGAAGACTAGTAATAGAAAACTTTTGGTCTATGTAATCCTCATTTGACATAATGCAAAATACCTAGCTTCAAATATATATGAATGACTAATAAGTTTAATAAAATATTTATCCGATGTATAAATTATATATAAAATTTTATTAATAGTACCATAGCTAATAATAATTTAAATTTTATATTAGAGAATATATTTATTTAATTTACAAACACATATTAATTAGTAGTATTTTTGAAAAATCTATCCAGAAGAATGACCGAGAATTTAGAAAATCCAATAGATGGGCTTACTTATAAAAATATAAATGAGAAGTGGATTTGGATAATATTGATCATATTAAAAGTGTTGTAAAATAAGTGTTTTCAGAAAATAATTAAATAAAATTTATGACGTCTGGTAAAAAAATAATTAAGTAAAATCTACGATGTAATATAAAAATTGAAATTAAAATAAATTAGAAATCATAATAATATAAAAATTGAAATTAAAATATATTAGAAATCATAATAAGATTGTGATCGATATAATTTATGTAGAGAGAGTTGAGTTTGTATTGTGATAAAAATAGTGTAGATTTATTCTAAATCTGTTTCTATCAAGGGTTGAGAGATCAAATTTTTCTAGGTGAAAATATTTTTATGTGTTTTGCACTAGAGACATTTGATTCTTTAGGTACTTGATAATTCCAGGTTTAAGATGGATCTAGGTTGGTTTAAATTATCTAAAATATTGTTTACATTTAAATTATTCTTCATTTATTTTCCTCTTTTCTTATAGTGAATTATAAATTATAAAATTGAATGGTTTAAGCTCAATTAAATTACACACCCATATTATGCATTGATGTTAAATGTTTATATACCTTAAATACTTATTATTTTTCACTTTGATAAAACTTACCTCACTCGAACACATTTTAACTATCATCTAATTTATATAAGTTATTGCAGCATTATTTTCCATTTAAAATATTATTATTATTAAACATTTACTTTTACCTTGGATGAAAAAAAGTTGTACATATACATTCCCTTGATTAAAATTTACTTCAAAGAAAAGCATTTCTATATATATATATATATATATATTAGTTTTTTTTTTTACCTATTTGAAATACTTAGCGTGAGACATATGAACAAATATAGTTTATATATTTGAAATACTTACTAATTTTCACTTCGATAAAATTTACTTTACAATTTTTTTTAACTATAATCAATTTACATAATTCATATATCTGATATACTTATTATTTTTTTTCTTGTAAAGAATTTACTTCATATAAATGCATTTTAACTATCATATCAGCTAATATTTTTTGAGGAATAAGGTATTGGTAAGTTTGATAGTTGGGTGAGTTTGTTTTTTAGAGACAAAATGTTGTATGTGATATTTTGTTAAAAAGTTTAATTGAGCTAATGTATTAAATACAATTCGTTATTTTTCATTAATTAGTTGATATATATTTTTAAAATTTGTTTAATTTGATGTTAGGTGACAACATCTCCCTCATATACTAGGGTGTAGAGGGTCTCAACTCAATAAAAGATAGAAAAGATAAATGAGGATTGGGATTTAAATAATATTGATATTATTAAATAAGATAGAAAAGATAAATGAGGAGGTTGTTTTAAATAATATTGATAATATTAAAGAACATTTTTATTAGATAATTTATTAAAATTTATTTATTTAATATATTCTTTTGTGACTTGCAGAATCGGTAATGCACCAGCGCCTGTACTCGCATGACAAGGTTCGATCCTCGACAACTACCACTATAACCTCCAAGTATAACTACACCACCCCCAAGCACAGAGCATGTGTAAGATGAGGTTTGAACCTATGATTTTGCACAGTGGCATGAACGCCTTAGTAGTACGTCCATTGGAAAACAAGCCACACTCCTTGGGGGCTAATTTATTAAAATTTATGATAAAGATAAAAATAAAAAATAAAAGATAAAAGTGCAGTCTAACTTATAGATGAAATGACATTTTTTACCAGAATTTGGTGATACAATATCAATCAAGATTGTGTTTTTTATTGTTTAAAATACATTTTGAAAGTGTAAAGGGATTTAGCACCTTGAGGAACTATGTGGCACTAGATTTTGACAAATTTAACAACATAAACTCATTTTTTTAAAAATAGCTACTAGGTTTTGCTTAAAATTAACACGAAAAAATACCCTTAAAAAAACATTTCCTATATTAATTAGTCTATCGCAAAGATAAATCATAAATTTTAGATATATTATTATATAATTACATGAATTTATAATGTGCAGAATGTAAATTTACAATAAGGAAATCAAAACTTTTTGCACCCTTTATGTACCAATATAATCAATTCCCAATATTGATGCACTTTTTAATAAATTTTTAAAATGTGGAAATGTCTCTTCACATTTAGGAGAACAGTCAAATTCCACGCCATTCATTTCAAAAAAATTGATACAATGTGTTATTTTTTAGAACCCCTCAATGAATATCTTGTAGTATCATACTAATCTAATAAAAGATATTACCTCTACCATATTTTTAATTTCAAAACACTCTCTAATACCTTTTATTTTCTTTGGGCAGATTTCCACTCTTTTTTCTAAGATGATTTTAACCAAAGGTGACACACTTAGGCATATGCACCCCTTCAAAAGTTATCCTCGCCACATTTATAACTCCCTAAGCCTTAGTGTGCTCCTCCCATATGGTGTATAGCACAATAGGGAAACCCTAGGTACCAAATTTATGGAAAATCCAATATCATTTTTAGGTGAAGAACTTGGGATCTTAGAAAAGTCATATTAAAATTATTTTAAGTATCAATTCAATGCTTGAGAACTTGTCCTTGTCCACCTCTTCCATGTGAGTTTCATAAATTTGGCACCCTTTTCTAAAATTCTTCAATTGCATGGCTAATATTACCTTGACATAAAATGACATTGGAACCTAATGTACTTGTATTTTCTTCCCTTCATCATTAGCAAAACTGAAGGATTTTTTATTGAAATCCAAGATAGCATGGTTCTTGTTCAACCAATCCATACCAGTTAGGAAATCATATGAACCCAAGAGTATAAAGTTTAAATGTTCAATTGTACTCAAACCATTCATATCAATTTGACATTCCTTCACTAGTTAAATTATCCTTCTCTTAGCCCCTATAGGTATTCAAACCAGCAATGTCCTACCATGCTTGATGTTCTTCAAATGAAATATTTCAATAATCTTAAGATCAATACAGCTATGGATAGCTTTTATTAAATGGAAATGGGATGATTATGTATCTTACATTCAACTTCATCCATCTATTCTTGGTGATCATCTTGCCTATCATCCATTGTTGCAAAAATTTTGGGCACGCTTCCACCCATCTCCTCCATTGTATCAAATGTTTGAATATGGTATAAGGTCCTCACATTGTCTCCCTTGTGAGGGAAAAATCTATGGATGTTTTCTTCCTCACATCCCCATTTCTTGAAAGGATGAAATTAACCTTTTTCATTGGTTCACTTTGGGTTGACTAAGTTCATTGATATGATTGAGCATTTCTCTTTCCAAATAAAGGTTTATATACTTTGTTCCTTTACTCCACCTTGGCCATGTTTTTGTCATCCCATTTGTTTTGGAAATATCGATTATATTTTTCTATTCAAAACTTACTCTACCTTCCTCATAGCTTCATCCAATGTCTTTGGATCATTAAATTTATTTTTTTCATTGTAAAATGATGGTAATCCACTTAAAAAAAATTATTTTTATCTTTTCATTTAAAAAAAACAAACGTATCTCAATAGCTCAAAACATTTCCTTTCATACACTTCATTGTCATGCTCCCTTTCTTGAGTTCAAATAACTCTCATAAAAGTGTTTAACTTCATTGAGCTACTCCAACCATAATTTTATTTTCCCTTCAAGTGATAAATTGAAATTTGGGCCTCCAAGTTGGAATATTAATTATAACTGGAGATACTTTCTTATCTCTAGAAACCATAATTTATCTTCCTCACCCTTCTTATGGTCACCATCAAAGAAAGGAGGCTTAATATTCCTAGGCTCTTCTTGCAAGTTATCTAATTCATATCTCCTCCTTTCCTTTATAAATAGTGATATGCTCAGACTACTCCAAAATTATGAGGAAAAATATGCCCTCTAGGTTAAATGTCTTGGTGAATAATGTTGATGCCTAGAAAACACTCTTAGAACATATTGAACTTCTAGCATTCTCCCTCTTAAATTGAGAACTATATTCCTCTTCATGTGTTGAACCAAACTTATTTTCCATTTTACTTCATAAAGGATTTAATATTTGAATAATTTGAGTATTAATATAATACGGTTCATTGAATAGTATTTCATTATCTTCTTTATAGCTGAGAACCTCCATTTTGATACTCTTCATGGCCTCCCTAGGTCTTTATTCTTTGATTGACCCCTTCAATTTCCATTTAAATCTTCTCAACAATACCTATTCTAACATCCATGCCCTTAACTTCTTATTCATGGCTATAGGACCTTTGAGCATCTTCCATACTTCTAGTCCTCACATTGAACCTACTCCTATAGGTCACTAGAGGCCTTCATTCAATTTCTCGAGATGCCACACAACTTATAATTCTAGGGTAAGTGTATTATCCTCTTTAATAGCTTTATATTGGTTTCCAAAATATAAGTTTTAGAATGAAAGTTATGGCCTATATAATTTTTGGCAAAATTTTCCCTAATCTACTACATCTCTTCTTTGACAATTTCTTGAGGATCTGTGTACCCAGATTTTAAATTTCACTCCACTATTGTGTTCTATTACCCAACATATTTCTATTTAGTATTTGTGTTCCCTAACCTAAGCTCTAGTTAGATATTTGTGTCTTTTTTATATTAATTGAGGCTCTATTTCTTCCCTTTACTATATCAATCATAACTTTCTCATATAAACTCTGTTTTGCAGGCATAATATCTCATTGGAAGGATATTATTGAGATATTTCATTCAATCTATAGATATTGTGTGTACCAATGGTGAAAATAGTTTTGGTTGGATTTCACCATACAAAAAGGTTCTTTAGGGCTTCACAAATTCTCTAGAAGCTAATGACCTAAAAAACTAGCTAAATTTTTTTGAAATTACAAAGTGTTTTTGCTAGTTTGGTACCCTTAATTATTTAAATTACTATGTAACTCTCCTTTCTAATGTTTTATAAGTATATTCACTATAGTTTTGTGCTTTTACCCTCTAATGGAGCTTACTTATACACACCCACATACATACACATTGTTAGACAAAAATATCGTCATCGTGATTATTTGCAATCAGTATGGGTTTATCATTACTTGTACTGTCCTCCTAAGCAAGTCTTAGACCTCAGCTCTTCAAATCAAGCTTTGGAAATGAGAGAAAGACATTAAAAATCAATGTAACTCTGGTTCCGCACTTTCTCTCATGATCACCCGCGGTCCCGCACCTTCTGTGTACAAAAGCTGCGGACCTGCCCACTCTGTCCCTAACAGTGTAGGTGCGGACCCCTGTGAAAGTCAAAAAGCGCAAGTTTTATCTTAAAAAACTCACTTTGGGTTAATTCTAGAGGTTTCTAGAAGGAATTTTGACGTGGATTGTTCGCTTTGAGGTGGTTCATGCATCCCAAAAGAGAAGGAGCTAATCCCTTGATGAGAGGAGATATCCCTTTGAAGGAGGGCTTTATCCCTTTGAAGGAGGACCAAGTAACCTCCCTCCATTGCACTATAAATACAGGCATTGGGCTGGTTGCTAGAGAGGTTAGAGGCTGAACATTTTTGAGGGTAAATGCTGGTGAAATCAAGACTTCCTAGTTAAGCCTAAAGAGGAGAGATCACATACCTTTTTGGTTTCATTGGGGAGTGAGTGAAACTTGTCAAAGTAGAGGAGAATTCTTGTTGGACCCTAGGAGGAGCTTGTACAACGTCAAGGCAAATGTTGTAAGGTTCTTCTTCTTTTGAATTAATACAATCAAACTCATTTTTCTCAACAAGTATCTTATGTTATTTGTTTCATGGACTCCTTGACTTTCATGTTAAATATGTTTTATGCAATTGGCTTTTCAGGTGCTATTTAATTTGTTTGTCTTGTTTGTGTTTGCAGATTCATGAAAAGGAGCTCATTTGGATCGAAGGAGAGAGGGCATCCACAAGCTAGCGTTGGACCTAAGGTAGGCCCTAAAAACACTTGTTTGCTATTATTCATTAAAGCATATTTAGAGAAAGATAGTGTCTGGTTGGTTTGCTTGTCATTAGGTCTTCTTTAGATTCTAGGAAGGTCTATCTTGTCCGCAAGATCGACTTATTCTGTGTGACAGAATGGCGACTCCACTGGGGACTTGATTGTTTTCCTTGTTTATACTTTGACCTGAGAAACTGTATTTTTTGTTTCTGTTTTTGGCTTGATGATTGTGGGATTGGGTGATTTAGTTAATTTTGAGTTAGTTTTTATTTTTCATAGTTTTGGGAGAAGTACGCACCCTCTGAGTTAAGCACAGTGCATACCTGTATGCGCTTTTGCTTTGTGCACAGAGCGTGAACGCACCTGTGTAAACAGGCTGCCTGTGTACCCTGTCAAAATTTTGAGAAATTTTAAATTTTTCTCTTTTTTATCAGTTTAGAATTTGTTTATAGGTTTTAGCCATTGTCCAGACCTGCGTGTACCCTGTCAAAAACTTTCCTTGGTTTAATTTCACTAGTGTTAGGGTTTTAGGTGAAATTCCTAGGAGTTTTGCTTGTTGGGTTTGTTTTTCATTTTGGTTGTGTAGTGGCTCTGAGCTTAGAGGCTGTAGGGACTTCAGATCACCTTAGTGTCTACCAGCCTTCTTATGAGTCTGACCATGTATGAAATCTCCCCTTGTTTGAGGAATCCGCTTTGAGTTTTCTCTTTACAAAACTTCGAAAAGCTTGTGTTTGAGAGCTTGGATTTTCATTTTCAAAAAGAAAACGAAATTGGTTGTTCTTGACTGATTTGTGATTCTGCATAAATTAGTCCTTAGCTTGCATCTAGCTGAGTAAAACATCCTTAAAAATACTTTTAGTAGGCTTTGACTTCAAATAGGTTTTTATAGTTTGTAGCTCTCAAAGTTAGTCATTTTCATTAGTTTTGAGTTTTCTATTTACAAAATATAAAAAGAAATCTCTTTTGGAAAAGTTTGTTTTTTGTAGTGATTGAATGCTTTGAAACGAAAAAGGGAAATTTTTTTGAAATGATTAGTTGTCTCATTTTGAGTGCTTTGGAAAGGAAAAGCTCTTCTTTTAATTTGTTTAATTGAGAAAGATTTGTGCTTACAAAGTATTTGCATTCTCAAACTCTTTCTTAGTTTAGAAGTTCATCGAAGAGAAAAAGATTGTTTAGATCATCTTAGGTGCATTTTTAGTGATTTTGAGTCGAGTCTTCATACCACGAGTTTCATCTCTGCACCTTTGGACTTAAACAAAAACCACTAAAATTAACACTTAAAGTAAAATTCACCTAGTAACATTTTTATTTCTAGGGCTCTGATACACCAACTTAGCTTAGGCTAGTGTCTTGGAGTAGGAGAGTTATCAACTCTCCAATACAGTAAAAACAAACAAGTAGCTGTATCTTGTGGTAGGGAAGAAATCCAAGTGTTGCATTTATGCTCTGGGAAAGCTCCTCTTAAAGGAGAATCACGAGATCGTGTCCGAACCAGTGTGGGAATCAATCCTTCCTCATTGGGAATGACGCCAGATATTCACGTATTAAAAACGGTAAACCTCGGTTTAACCATTGTCGAGGAGCCTGGGGTCACTTGTTGGTAAACCTTGGATTATGTCAAGGAGCCTTCAAGGGGATTGAGCTTACTACTCTGCCCTTGCGTGCGTATCGGATCGTAGACTGTTCCCCCAAGTGTATTTGTCTCAGTTGGTAACCTTAGTGGCCATATTCTTTAGGACTCTTCCTAAGGTGACAGTGGTGGGAAGATCCCACTGTACTTAGAGCAGACGTCGACTAGACTCACTTGGATTTTCTGGGGGGTTCACTTCACTCGAGACGGTTAAGTGGAGGAACTTGTGCCAGTCTATTCATTAAGCAGGTTGTCGGGGTAACTGTTCCAACCGCCATTTCTGTACTGAACTCTGCGACGTTCGATTTCATCACCAACTAGTGTTTTCGGTCCGGAAGGTTACTGTTTGTGTGTGTTTGATCTCCTAGATTCTTTAGGCATGTGATTCAAAATTGTTTGGTTCTTTAGAGACCTTAGGTGCTTTTCATTGAGATTTTACTTTGTTTGCGTGTGAAGTAGTTAAAAGTCTTTAACTGTGGCTGAATTACCAAGACAGCCCTGTAGACTTCGGGGCCAGTCTCCTGAGATTATAAACGTGGCTGAGTTACTGAGGAAGTCCGGTAGACTTCGGGGCCAACCTCCTGAGGAAATACCAAGCCAACTTGAAGGCTTAAAAGTCCTCGTAACTCCTAGAGACAGTAGAGTTGGGTCACCGGAAGAAGGAGAATCTTCTTTGATTGTACATCCTGATTTTCAAACGCCAGTAGCAGAATATAATCCACAGTCAGTGTCTGTCTCCGAAATCGCTGGTAGATTTTCATCTACTAATGATATAGGTGAAGAACCTGAAATATCCGAGCCTGAAAGTGAAATTGCTGCTACTCCGGCATCGGGGTTTGTTTCTCCATCTTTTAGTGGTCCTGGTTCACCTAGGGTAGAAAGAGTAATCACTTAAGATCTTCCTTCTGGACTTATTTCTATTGAAGAACTTGCTCCGGAAGAAGAAGAAGTAGGCATCCATATCCCTGAAAATCAACCTGTCATTGAACTAAGGGAGCGTGAATCAATTTTTTACAGTCCACCTAGGAGTAGTTCTTGGTATCTTTCTTTGACTAATTATTTAGAAAACTCAGGGTTAAGTTTTTCACCACCTCGTGCTCCTTATCACTCAACACCTAGAGGTTTTTATACTCCCGTAAATATGTCAGGACAGTCGTCCATGTTTACTCAATCGCCCAATCTTTTTTGTACAGCGGTCCATCTGTTCCCTCTAGGTATCAGTCTCTTTCTGGTACTTTTCTGGGAGCATCTCCTCAACCCATTGAGCAAGGGTTATTAACTAGAAGCAATGGTAGTAAATCGTTGAATGTAGAAGACATTATTATGATGTCAGGTTCTATTCCCAATCCTAAACCTCAAGGTGGCCAGTTAACGCCTGGGGGGCAACCTCAAGGTACACAATTTGCATCTGGGGGGCAACCTCAAGGACAGTACATACCTACGGGACAGTATGTTCCTCAAAGTCAACCCCAGACTCAATATGTACCCCAAGGTCAACCCCAGTATCAATTTATACCTCAAGGTCAACCCCAATATCAGTATGTGCCTCAAGGGTATCAACCCTAAGGTCAATACTCGAACCAAGGTTTCCAACCACCCCAAGGTCAAATGTATGTTCAAGGAACGAGAAATGTACCTTTCAATTATCAATCCTACCCTCAACCCGGTTATGGTCCTCAGTATTCTCAACCAGTTATGGGTCAGTACCCCAGAATGAATATAGTGTGGGATCCATCGCAAGCCCAATAGGTGTTCGAGCCAAGTGTACGGTTGTCATCTCAAACTGGACAACCCCTAGTTTCTGGTACACCCCAGCAACCAGTCCAGTCTAACATTCAAACTTCTGTACCTTCAGTAGTTTCTCAGCCTGGGCCTAGTACGCCTCATACTCCACCTCAAATGACTGCTACAACTGCCGCTACATCTGTTCAATCTACCCCACCTACTTCTGGAGTATCCACAGCTCCGGTTTCTACTGTTCCTGTATCTACTCCTTAGACATCTTTACCACCATCTGGATCTATTATTCAAACTTCGATTCAGATGCCTGTAGGACAACCTGGTTTAAGTACGGTTGTCACAAGTCAACCACAATTCACCTATCAACCGTACCAGGGACAGCACCAATTCGATCCTGCTGTCCAACAGCCAGTTTATCAGTATCAACTGTATCCTGGGTACGCTTATCAACAACCTCAACAACCCCAGTACGGTCCGGTTAATCCTGGTTTTCCAGGAGGATACAATATCCCGAACGCGATTCCCATTCCTAGTTATCCTGGATATCCTCCTCCTGGGGCTGGTCTCATGACCCAGAGTTTTAGGGATCCTAATCAGCAGTTACCGTTTATTGCAACTTTGGACTTACCTGACTTGTCGCGCCTAACGAATGATCCCATTAATTATCTTCTGTTTTGGCTGCCAATGCCGAATAAGTTGCCCAGTGACATTCCCAAGTTCGAAGGTAAATCAGGAGAGGATCCGTTGAACCATGTGATGACTTACCACCTATGGTGTGCATCTAACTCCATCACAGATGATTCGATCCGTCTTAGACTTTTCCAGCGCACTCTAATTGGTCTCGCGGCCAAGTGGTACATTGAGTTACCGCGAGGCACTTTTTATAATTTTAGTCAGTTAGCTACCTCGTTTTTAACTCATTTTCAGTTGCCAGTCCAATATGACAATGGCACGGAATTGTTAACTTCGCTAAAACAATCGACATCCACTTACATTTCAGATCATATTCATGAGTGGAGATGTCGACGTCGTTTAGTGAAGGTATTTATTCTGGATCAGATCTTGGTTGAGTGGTTTGTAAAATCTTTGTTGCCAAAGATCACTGAAGATGTTGCTAAAGCCGGAGTGGTTAATGAGGAGCAAGTCATTACTCAAGCACAGTACCTTGACTTGGTCTATACTCAGTCAGGTACGTTACATGAAAAAATCCCCGATATTTCCAAGCAAAATCAAATCGCTGCAGCTCCTTCGGGATCTCATGCCGCTGATGGTATGATTGGCGCGGTTAACACTAAAAGTAAGAAGAAGTCTTCCAAGAATTCTTCTCCTATCATAACCTTGCATGATTCCCCAACAGGAGATTCTTCTATAGATATTTCCACCGATATTCACGTTGTAGAGTCATCTACAGCCAAATCAAAATCCGGTGGGAAGAAGAAAGGAAAGAAGAAGAATAAAATGGGCAAAAGTTCAAAGGAGAAACCTGAAAAGGTGGAATCCAATGACGAAAAACGCAAACCTCGTTATCCTTGTCTCATTTGTGACGATGAACATTTTACAAGAGACTGCCCTCATCGTGCAGAGGTTGCGAAGATTGTCAAGGGTTCCCAAACTCCTGCTGTTTTGAAGGATCCTTTTCCGACTCAAGACAGCAAGATGATAGGTTCATCCTCAAGTGGCAATGAAGAACCGATACTGATGATGTCCCATGTTAGGATTGCGACTCGATCGCAAGATTATGGTAGTAAGAGTCCTGTTGATGGTAAAGAAGCAGAATCTTCTCATTCTACTCCATCAATCTCAACTCCCGGTTCCGATCCACTACAGATCGAGAAACCTAATCCAAACTTGGTAATCAAACCGCCCACCAAGGGTATACTTCGAAAGTCAGCTTTCAATCCACATGCGAGAGCGGCTCAGAATTATAACATTGTTGAGGATTTAGTTTTTTCACCCTCATCAATGTCGGCTTTGGAAGTGCTGCAATCATGCCCAACACAGCGTAAATTACTTTTGTCGGCTATAGGAGTTGTTGATGTTCAGTACCCGAACCTAATAATTTTCGATCTAGAAAATAGTACACCACGTTTGCCTCATCAAATGGATTTCCAGATTCCAGTGATAGTAAAAAATAGGCCTATTCATCGGACTGTAATTGATGAGGGAGCCTCAACGTGTATTATGTCGATACAGTGTTGGAGATCGCTTGGTTCTCCTTCACTAAATCAATCCCCGACGATTCTAAAGGCCTTTGATGGCCGTGGATTTCATCCTTTTGGCATTCTACAGGATTTACCTATAGGGGTTGAAGGAAAAACCGTTAGTCTAGATGTGGAGGTGGTTGATGCCCCTCTAGACTACAACCTTCTCTTGGGTTGAAGTTGGTCTTACGCTATGACAGCGGTCGTTTCATCGGTCTTTCGAGTAATAAAGTTTCCACACAATGGAAAGATCGTAATAATAGACCAGCTGGCTTACTTTTCATCTGAACCAGCCTCTTCGGAGAGTATTCAGCATGTTGGTAAAACGACTATCCCATATAAGGATGTTGGAGTAGGATTAGTTAAAGATGTCGGTTTACTGGGAACTTTTCCTTTTCCTCCAATCAACGGATCATCCTCATTTGCAACCATTCATATGATTACATCAAACACCATTGTTTATGATGATCCTTGGATCATTCCTTCTGAATCTGAGATAAACTCATTTGGTAATTCCATGCCTTTGAGTCCATATGAAATTACCTATGAAGCCATGCAATATTTTGCCAACCCATGTTCAACCAAAAATGACTTAATGAATGTGGTCCGTGAGGAATCACTTTTCACATCAACCTCAGATTTAACTACGTTTTCTAAACTTGTTCACTCTGATGAGAAAATTCGTGAAATCCTATGTGTAGATGATTTACCATGGGAAGATCTCCATCACAGATCTTCATTTTTACCTGAGGATGATCATTTTGAAAATGATTTCTCATGAATTTTTACAACTGAATATGTCAAGGAACCTCAAAATCCAATGAAACATCCCGATTCAGAGTTAAATTTGGGAAACATCTCTTGAACTTTTCCTATTGACATTTCGGTTAAGCCGGGAATTGTTGAGAACATTCATATAGGTGCCTCCTGTACAGATGACGAAATTCAATTATATAAGAACCTATTTCAAGAATTCTGTGATGTGTTTGCCTGGTCCTATGAGGAAATGCCAGGAATTGATCCCACGATTGTTGTTCATGAGATCAAGACTTACCCGGACGCTAAACCCGTCCGGCAACGTTTGCGTCAGATTCACCCACGAAAAGCTGCTCCAATTAAAGCAGAAGTTGAAAAACTGTTGAAAGCAGGTTTCATTTATCCGATCCCGTTAACGGATTGGATATTGAATATTGTTCCGGTTAACAAAAAGCATGGAACAATAAGAATATGTATCGATTATAGGGACAGTAATCGAGCCTGTCCAAAGGACAATTACCCAACTCCCTATATCGATCAAATCATTGATGACTGTGCCGGCAACGAAATATTCTCCTTTATGGACGTTTTTCCGGATACAATCAAATCAACATTCTACCTGCCGATCAACCAAAAACGGCTTTCATTTGTCCATGGGGGACATTTGCTTATTGCAAATTACCTTTTGGGCTTAAGAATGTCGGAGCAACTTTTCAAAGGGCGATGTCTTATGCATTTCATGACATCAAGCACATTATGCAACCGTATCTCGATGATTTGCCTGCTCATTCATTACATCGAGCTGATCACCTCGTCCATTTACGAGCAATCTTTATGAGGTGTAGGCATTATCGGATTCGGTTGAACCCACACAAATTTGTCTTCTGTATACAAACGGGTCGATTGCTGGGGTTTGTAGTTTCGAAAGCCGGCATTCGTGTTGATCCCTTGAAGGTCGAAGCTATCATCAAATTGCCTCCTCCCTCAAGTCTTCGCCAACTCCAAAGTTTGCAGGGGAAAGCAAACTTTTTACGACGATTCATTCCTAACTACGCTGAGGTTACAAAGGGTTTCACCCGGTTGTTGAAGCAAAACAATCAATTCTACTGGGATGAGATAGCTCAGAAATATTTTGATGCACTCAAACACGCATTGACCCATGCACCGTTGTTGCCTCCTCCCAACTACAACCAGGATTACATCTTGTATCTCGCCGCTTCTCATTCCACCGTTGGAATGGTCTTAGTTCAGGAAGATGAATCAGGAACTAAACATGTGATATATTACCTTAGTCGAACGTTAAATCCAACTGAGCTAAAATACTCACATGTGGAGAAATTGGCACTGGCAGCCGTCCAAGCTGTCCAACGTTTTCGTCACTACATTCTACTACGTAAAACTACGGTAATTTCGGATTGCAACCCTATGATCTACATTTTGACCAAGCAATTGCTAGGGGGTAAGTAATCTAAATGGATCGTTATCCTGCAAGAGTTCAACTTGGAATTTGGGAAATCTAAGTCTAACAAATCTTTAGTTTTTGCAGAGTTAATGTGTGACTTCCCGCATGCTGACACGGAAACTGTGGCGGAGGAGCCCATTGCGGACGAATCCTTGTTTCTAATCAGCACTTTAGATCTGTGGTATGGGGATATCATCGTTTATCTCCAGACCCAATCCTTTCGGCTAGAAATTTCAAGGTTAGAACGTCGGAAAATTCGATTCCAGTCCCAACAATTCAGAATTATTGGAGATACTCTTTATCGTCGTGGGACGGACTCTGTTTTTCGACGTTGCTTAACTCACGAGGAAGCTGAAAGGTTCTAAATGACTGCCACTCTGGAGTGTGTGGCAGTCATATTTCTGGGTATGCCACAGCCCAAAAGATATTGCGCGCTGGCTACTTCTGGCCATCTTTATTTAAAGATTGTATTACGGTGGTCCGAAAATGCCACAACTGCCAGATTTTTGATCGTAAGATGCGCGCTCCACCTGCTCCTCTCCACCCTATAATTGTTGTTGGTATTTTTTCCAAATGGGGTATCGATTTTATTACATGTAACCCTCGCTCGGCCGGGGGGCATGCGTATATCATCCTTGCGGTAGATTATTTTACTAAGTGGGCCGAGGCAATGCCTACATTCGAGGCAGACGCCAAGACAACTGCAATTTTCGTGTTCAATCATATAATTGCTAGGTTTGGTGTCCCACAAGCGATAATCACTGATCATGGGTGTCATTTTCGAAACATTATGATGACCGAACTTACAGGCCAGCTTGGTTTACATCATTATAGTTCAACCCCTTATTATCCACAAGCAAATGGTCTGGTTGAGTCCATCAACAAAGTTTTAGTTATCATGATCCGACGAATCATTAGGATTCATCGGTCGAATTGGCACAACATGCTATTTTCAGCGCTTTGGGCGTACCGAACTTCAGTAAAAACATCAACAGGGTTCACTCCTTTCCAACTAGTCTATGGTTTGGAAGTCGTGTTACCCATTGAATGCGAAATCCTGTCACTGCAAATGGCCATCGAGTTACTTCCAGCCACTTCCGAAGAGGAAAAGCGTTTATTATACTTGGCTCAATTAGATGAGAATCGACGTGATGCTGCATTGGTGATCGAGGCTCACGCAAAACGAATGAAAGCTCAGTATGATCGAAATGTGACCCCTCGAAATTTTTCGGAAGGAGATCTAGTCTTAGTTTATGATCAAGCTAATGATAAATTAGGCACTGGAAAATTCGTTCCTATGTGGCATGGTCCCTATGTTGTCAAGCGAAAGCTAGCCAAAGGGGCTTATGAATTGGTAGACTTTGATGGGGACTCTTTGGGTAAACCCAGAAATGGCCTTTACTTGAAGAGGTATTATGCTTAAACGAATGGGTATGGAGATTTTTAGTTAGGATAGTTTTTCTTTCTAGCTGGTGTGTTTTAGTTTAAACAGTGTGCTTAGCTTAGAGAGTGTTTTTTCGTCATTATTCCTGCTTATCTTGGTTTTACTCTTGATATTGCAGATGTTGATGCCTCTCCAAAAATACATTGGTTTCGCTGATGGTGCTTGTCGTAATACACGGAACATCTCTTCTGCAGCTTGGGTTATCTATTCGCCCTCTGACGAGTTAGTATCTATGCATGGGGTAAGCCTCGGTCAAACAACGAACAACATTGCCGATTACAGTGCAGTGATTGAGTTATTGTCTGAATCTATTTCATTTGGGATTTAGAGTTTGATAGTGAGGTTAGATTCTGAACTCGTTGTATTACAGCTTAATAAAGTGTATGCCATTAGAAATCCAGTGTTATTAAGATTATTTTTGAGAGTGCGTCTCTTGGAATGTGAATTTGATTATATTGAATATCAGCATATTCCAAGGTCTTTAAATACATTAGCAGATGCAATTGCTTCTCGAATGTTAAATAGGCATTTGCAATAATCATACATGTAAATTTAAAATCATTCCATAACATGATTAACAAGATAAGCCGGTAATAGTGATATATATATATAGGAGTGTGTCAAAAAATACATCATCTTCGATCATAGGTTGAAAAAAACCTTATGATCGGCAAAAATGATAAGTACAAAAAACAAAAATGTCACATGTGCCCACAATAGGCGATCATCCTATCATTGGTGATGATCTCTATAAGAAACCACTGCACGGGCCACCTTGCAAAGGAACCTCCTAAAAGGTCCCGGGACTCCAATCACATAGCGCTGAAGTTGACGAGGAATGTCGTCTATAGTGGTCTCAGGAATATCTCCTGTCAAGCGCTCGAGATGACCCTCCAACTCGGCCAAAACCTCTGCTGATTCATCCTGTGGGGCTGGCGCGGGTGCAACTTGTTGCCTCCTCTCAAAAGGCCGGAGAGCAGCTGGTCGCTGTGGACCCACATCTGCATTTTAAAATTTTTACTATCAGTTTTGAGACGATGGAAAAATAACAAAAGGAATTAAAATAAGGAAAATGTTGGAAAGGATTTTACCTAACTCATCCCACTGCTCTCCTGGTGGAAGAACCATGTTTGGGTCACCACGAAAATCTATCCCAGCGTAAGGGAAGTCCTGAATGGAAAATACCTGGTTTTCCAGCCATTGGAAATACTCAGGTTTAAAGCGAGCAACCTCTATCCTCTCGTCCTGGTGACGGGCCATGACTGCGACCCATCGCATCAATTTAGGCTCTCGAGGAAGCCCAGCTCCAAGAGTAAGGTGTTGTGGGATCAGCATAGGAACCCTCTCCAGGCCAAAACTCATGACCAAAGCCCCATAACCAAAGGTCTTTAGTCGTCCGTTCTTGGCCCTGCTCAGTTGGCCTTTCACATTGGCCAACACGGCATCGCACCAGTTGAAGATGGTGCCTTGAAAGCAATCAACTGCCATACGCATCTGGGATTCGGTGGCAATATGTAATGCGGCAACTCCACAAATTCTGGTGATAGTGAATGCAATCACCATGAGTTCAGGACGGGATATGGTCTTTATGTCTATCCCTTTGTCTCTAGCCTGGCTGTTGCAGTACTCTAGCCGGAGGCTATCGACAGACTGGCCACCTGGCCTAGTCCCGTGCAGAGTCAAGTCTTCGCCTCTCTTAGGCAAACCAGTCAAGAAATAAATGTCCGCCAGCTCAATTTTGAGCTGGTGGCCACCAATGAAGAAGCACTGGTCCTGTATGCTCCATCTATCAACCAACCACTGTAAGAGATCCACCTGAGCCCTCATGCCAGGAATGGCCCAGAATTTGTACAATCCGCACGCCCTCAAAGCATCAAGTGAAGGCTGATGATTCCATGCGGCAGCACCCACGTCCTCATGCTCTCGTTCACGCCAATCTAGCATGATGTACTCTTTGAATCAAGAATAAAGATTAATTAAATTGTTAGAAAATATTTTGATTGGTCCATTTTTGAATATTTTTGGGTTCAAAACCCTTGTGGCGGGGTACGCACCCTCTAGGTTAGACACAGTGCGTGGGACCGCACTTTGTCTACACGGAAGGTGCGGACCCCGAGCTTTTTCCCAATGGAGAAAAGGTCGGGGTCTGCAGGCCCGCAATGGTAAACCTGCGGGCCCCCGCGCGTAGGTTTTGCGCCTAAAAACCCTCCCAAAAATGAAATGAAGGACTAAAACAAAAAACTAAATGGTTGAAAATGAAGAGTAGGATGATGTGGATTACCTGGAGAAGACGACGCTTGATTCCAACGGTTGGATTTTCCGCAATCTTCACGGGAAGTTTTCTGAGCAAAAGCACTATTTTCTCACCCAAACTCAAACGGTAAAAATGAATTGACAAAGGCCCTTTTTATAAGTTTTTTGAGTAAATAAATCGCAAATTTGTTTATGTTTCACTTTGAAAAGGTATTTTGTGAAATTTTTATCCATTTCAAATAGGTATGAGTAATGTTTGTTTTTTTTGTGTAGAATAAAGAATTATCAGGCGAAATCTACCATTTTTGACAGAAAAACATGTAGAGTCATCTCTAAGCTCTCTTCTGACTCCTAAAACATGAAAAGATTGCCGAGTGTTTCTTTTAAACTCGTTAAAACGGAATTAAAAGACGATCCCCTTACAGCTCTTTTCCGACTGTAAAAACATGAAAAGATTGCCGGATTTTTGTCGTTTCAAATTCGATATTGGTTATAAAACGTGTCATTGATCGCTTTTTTACTTTTTCGGGTCAAAGGCACTAATGACGAAAAGTACTCTTTGGTCGTAAAAGATCAAGCGGTTCTCTCAAGTATTATTTTATACTTTTTTGGGCTTGGGAGACACAAATTTACGAAAAAGGTCCACCCTGGAGTCTTCTTAAGTTTCTCAGACTCTCTAAAATTGAAAAACGCCGAGTTTCTCCTATACTGGACTTGTTAAAATTTCACAGTAAATGACCTGTTCAATTACAAACAGGAATGAACCACTCCTTCTTAGGGTTCGAATTTAAACTAAGTTGGACTCATCCAAAGGATGAGCTTATAATCAAGCAAATGTTATCCTCCTCAAGCTTGTCAAAAATAAAGAGGTACTTGCCAGAAATGGTGGGGGAAAAGAGAGAAAAATGAGCCTGTTTGTCATACTTTATAACCACTCTTGGACACGACACTTTCATTCATCTGGGTTGGGAAATCCTTTGCCTAACAGTTGATCAAACCACATTGAAAGTCTTAAGCCGGTTTCTGGGTATTAACTTTGGGTCAATTGTCAGCGAACCATCTGTCGTGTCTTTATGTGTTCAAGAGGTCATTGCCAATAAGCCATTCATCTGCAAAATATCTGTCATCCATCTTGACCATCCCTGAGTCAGTTCTTGCAACTAAATTTCTTCAACTTGATCTATGATTTCGTGTTGTGGGCTTGCCTACGACGGATCGCTTTCTATTGACATCAACTCATTATCTAGAAAGATGATCTATGAATCGTCAGTACCTTGAGATCTGCATGCATCAAGGGTAGGTTTCTCGCCTTTGACGACAGTTTACATCCTTGACTTTCGATCAAAGGATTCCGTGACATGCTCGACATCAACACATTTATTCGCATCTCATGGATTGTACTGGGTACTTTGAGATCCATTGAAATCACTGGTGGTTTCTCTCACACTTGTTAACAATTTACATCATTGACTGGTAATCAAGTGGTTTCTACCATGTTCGACATCAACACATTCATTCGCATGGATAGAATCGTACTGTTTCGGGAAGTAGAAATGAAGACCCTGGATCTAGTTTCCACAATCTAGGCTACGAGGAATTTTGTATTCATTATATAATGGACTATTCATAAACAGATGGCTATGCCCATACTGTGTCCACATGAGTCTATACTTGTGATGTTTTACAAGATCATTCCTGTATCAGAGCAGTAGTTAGTTTTTCTAGTCAGTTTTGATCTGAGCATGGGAATGCCTACCTCAGCGATGATATGATCTCATATATATATTTTGCATTGAATGTTTTTACAGGTTCTAATCGGGTTCTCCACAAGATGATCCTCGAAATGATAAAGTACTTCACTCTTCCTAAATGATAAGAGATCCTCATCTACTACATACTTCGCACTTTAGGGGGCAATCTGTTACACAAAAATATCATCATCATGATTATTTGCAGTCAGTATGGGTCTATCATCACTTGTACTGTCCTCCTAAGCAAGTCTCAAACCTCAGCTCTTCAAATCAAGCTTTGGAAATGAGAGAAAGACATTAAAAATCAATGTAACTCTAGTTCCGCACTTTCTCTCATGATCACCTGCGGTCCCGCACCTTCTGTGTACAAAAGCTGTGGACCTGCCCGCTCTGTCCCTAGCGGTGTAAGTGCGGACCCCTATGAAAGTCAAAAGGTGCAAGTTTTATCTTAAAAAACTCACTTTGGGTTAATTCTAGAGGTTTCTAGAAGGAATTTTGACGTGGATTGTTCGCTTTGAGGTGGTTCATGCATCCCAAAAGAGAAGGAGCTAATCCCTTGATGAGAGGAGCTATCCCTTTGAAGGAGGGCTTTATCCCTTTGAAGGAGGACCTAGTAACCTCCCTCCATTACACTATAAATACAGGCATTGGGCTGGTTGCTAGAGAGGTTAGAAGCTGAACATTTTTGAGGGTAAATGCTGGTGAAATCAAGACTTCCTAGTTAAGCCTAAAGAGGAGAGATCACATACGTTTTTGGTTTCATTAGGGAGTGAGTGAAACTTGTCAAAGTAGAGGAGACTTCTTGTTGGACCTTGGGAGGAGCTTGTACAGCGTCAAGGCAAAGGTTGTAAGGTTCTTCTTTTGAATTAATACAATCAAACTCATTTTTCTCAACAAGTACCTTATGTTATTTGTTTCATGGACTCCTTGACTTTCATGTTAAATATGTTTTATGCAATTGGCTTTTCAGGTGTTATTTAATTTGTTTGCCTTGTTTGTGTTTGCAGATTCGTGAAAAGGAGCTCATTTGGATCGAAGGAGTGAGGGCATCCACAAGCTAGCGTTGGACCTAAGGTAGGCCCTAAAAACACTTGTTTGCTATTGTTCATTAAAGCATATTTAGAGAAAGATAGTGTCTGGTTGGTTTGCTTGTCATTAGGTCTTCTTTAGATTCTAGGAAGGTCTATCTTGTCCGGAAGATCGACTTATTCCGTGTGACACACATACACATACACATATACATATACATACATACACCTTATTTCTCATTGGGCATGAACTAAGTTTGGATGTCACTCCTTGAACACTTGGCACTTGTTGGGCACAACCCAACTTGACCTAGTTTTTGTAAATAATTGGCATTTTGAGGAGCGAAGTGAACATTGGAGGTGCAGTGAAGTGTAAAGTGGACTGTGCAACGAAGCACTTGGAATATACCGCACGGTATAAAGGCACCGGAGTGGGTCGAAACCCATCCTTTTTGTAGAAAACATTGAATGTTGTAAAAGATGAATGTTTTTCAGACCATCATAGATTGTTTTAGGGAGTCCACGGTATATGGACCATGGTATTTTGATGATATATCGCTCGATGTAATATTATATATAGGGATCAATAATAAAGAAGAGATAGATCACATCTTGAATTGAATGGTCGTATTCTTGTGATCTATGGTTTAGAAAAGAAGGTGAGGCTTTGTAGTTGGGTGTGCAGAGGCCTGAGTGTGTACCTAAGTGCATAGAAGATCTGCATCTTAGTCCACAAGTCAAAGAACTATTTGTTGTACAAGAATTATTATTATAAGCAAAAGTTCTTGTGGACGCAGTTCCACATTGGGATGAACCACGATAAAATGTGTGTCTTCATATGTACATTTTCTTATTATATGTTGTAGCGTAGTAGTTTACTATAATTGCACTTTATTTCAATACAATGATGATTTATGGATTTATATGTTATGTTTTAGTAATTAAATGAATACGACGAAGTGATTTTTGAATGTGAAGAATAAAATATAATATAAAACACCACATCACATCATCCTTCAAGGCTACAGAAACCTTGTTCTGCATCTTCCCATAGTCACTTCAGGTGAGAATGCGATCTTCTTGTAGGTCATTGCCGAAAGGGCCAACGATTGAAGGTTTTGTTGGTGCATAGTGTAGATCAAACTTGGGCTAGCCCAAATCATAGCCAACAAATGGTTCCATTGTTGGGACCGAGATCTATTTGAGGGATATGTTGATGTGGCATCTATCGAAGAAGGAAATTTAAGACTGGCTAGAAACAAAAGAGCACAAATTTTCAAATCAAGAGAACAAAAACCCTTGTCTGAAATTCGAAGCTTGGTTACAAAAGTATATTTTTATAGATCAATACGAGATTTTCTTCACATCATTTCTTGTCAAACTATACGAGTGGATATCAAGATTGATTGAAAGAAAGACCTATTATAAAGGTGGAGAACCTATGATGTGGACTCCTGAGCTAATACACCGACTCAAGAGCACTAACAATAGGATTTCAAGGGTTGTCGATTTTTGGATTGATAACATCTTGGGAGGATTTATTACTGTTTTCGCAGTAGAATTGACTGTTTCCTACAACGAAGTGGAATGACGATTCTTCAGAGCACCGCAAGGTAAGTATTTAAAGTCTTTGAAGCTTTGGATTAAGATGCTTCTATGTGAAAAGGGAGTTTTATGAATGCAGTTAGATTGCTGGTTTACTTATGTTTGGAAGAAAAGAGAATAAATCTGAACAAGAGATTGGAACAATGTGAAGTGGAAAAAGATATAGAATAGATACTAGAAAGAGAGCTCATGGAAAAGACTCGAAGACCTTTGTAGAGACTTAGTATAGTCCTCTTTTGAGTGAGTCTAAAAGTGAAAGAGAAAATAACCACCTTGATAACCCTCAGGTAACTCCATAGTATTCACCTTCCAAGCTTGAGAATTCACAGAAACTAGAATCTAGTAATAAGCAGGGTGTTTTTGGCTCTCCCCTTCCCCTCCCCCCTCCCCCTTTTCACCCTATTCCCCCTACCACCCATCCCCCTCCCCCTCCAAAAATAAATATGGCTAATGATATTAAGCTGCATGTTTTGAAAGGAACTATATCGGAGGATCCAAAATAGTTTTTGTTTTTATGTGAAGGTGTATGGATCGAAAACCAGATCAATGATGAAAATATAAAGAAAGTGAAACTCATTATGACCCTATGAGATAGAGAATTGACATGGTATATGAAGTATTCAAATAATCAAATAAGAACATTTGTAGATATTAAAGCAGTGTTGATAAGAGAATTTAAGAAACCAGAGTCTGAGTCGAAGTGCATCACTAAGTCGAATGAAATTAAATAGAAACCTACCGAGTCTATTTGGGAATTTGAACATAGATTTAAGGAATTGTTGGATCAAGTGAGATTTGAGATAGCTTCGAAGCAACATCAAGAATGGTTTATAGTTTCACAGTTACCACATATTATACTACCATTGATGCAACAAAAGATAACAAATCAAGCTGAAGATCTACAGATTACGATGAAGTTGGAAGCTTTGCATATAAGAGATACTAATGAGGTATGAAACAGATTCAGAGTCAGTTGGTGAATCTAGCTCTACAGATAAAAGATATCAAGAAAAGAAATGAAGTTAGTGAAGAAGTATGGTGTACAAAGTGTAGATCGGAGGGCCATTCTAAACAACATTCTCCTATCTTTAGAGATTATATGGCAAGTGGAGCACCAAATCCTTTGAATGGTAGATCTAGCTTATGGTGCGAGATATGTAAGGCCAGAGGCCAACATCACTCAGAATACTATTACCTATTATAGAAATATGTGCAGACTCCAAGGAACCTATATTGCAAATTCTATAAATCAGTAGGACATTATGAGAATAATTGTTGAGTTTATGAACTAATGATGGAGTGGAGTTCTGACACTTCTAGAATGCAAGCAGAAGAACATGGACATGAAGGAAGTGGACATCGTGGTGATCGAGGAGGATACCAAGGAAGAGGTCAACGTGTTAGAGTTGGTCGTGGACGTGGATAGATCATTTGTTATAACTACAGCTAGGAAGGTCATTTTGCGAGAGATTGTTAGAACCCTACAATGACATGTAAGTACTCTAAATCATTTGACCATGTAATTGAAAAATTCCCTTTTCTTATGGAAAAGATGCAAGAAAAATAGAATCAACAGCCGACACCGAATATTCAAATGATGAATGCTGAAAGGAGGACTGATGAACCTCAAATAAGTATTGTCACTAGAAGTGGAGCTACGACTAGAAGTGATAAACTATATGAGAAGAAAGAATCAGAAAGTACATGGGTTAGAAAAGCTGTTGAGAAAGTTCTTGCTTTTTATATTCATAAGGAAAAATAAGTATTTATGAAAGAAAAGCAAAGCGTTATGGATGATGGAGCTTTGACCTCCAGTGTGCAGCCAAAGCAGAGAACTAGCTACGACATGTCATCAGCTTCGACACAGAATCAAGCTTCGACACAAAACTGAGCTTTGACATAGGATTGAGCTTCGACGCAATACCAAGATTCAGCAAATTAAGCAGGTACTTTAAATTCCTTTCTACAGACTTGTATAAAATTATTAAGAGATTAAAAGGATGTAGAAGGGCTTCAGGAGTTGATAGATTCTTTTACATCCAAAGAAGCACTGCGAAGTGAGATGCATGCATGATCCAAATTTAAATAGGAATGAAATAAATTATAGATATAACCATAAATATAAAGATGCTACAGAAATAACACTTCATTTCATTAGTATCAAACACTGAAATATGCTCACAAATAGAATGGAAATAAGGCTAGCTCGAGTGATGGTAGCTTATCTCTAAGAAGAGATGTGGCGGCTACATGCCTCTGAACTGAGTTACAATGAGGATCAATGGCCTTTTTATTATTGAACAATAACAAAGAACCCTAAACAACCAAAACCCTAACCCGAGGAGATGTAACACCAAGAGTTTATGGGCCCCGTTGGGGTTAGTTGGGAAGCCAACTTCCAGGGGTCATAACTTGGTCATATTATCTCCATTTGACATGTATGATACCTCATTGGAAAGATATCTCTAAGGAATACAATTGTTGATGTGATTTCTTTGGAAATCACCATAGGAATTTTTCCAAAAAAAAATATCGTTTAGGGCCCCAAAATGGCTTCGGAAGTTTAGGACCCAAAAAACTGCCAAAAATAGTAAACTGTGCTACAATTAAGGAAACCGAAAAAAATTGAAAGAACAATGGTGAGGGTCCAAGTGGGACAAGGGGATGGAAACCAATATCCACTTGGATTAGTCCCCCCTTAAGAAGACACAGTCTCCATTGCATTGAGTTCCTCCATGAGATGAGGAAACTTCTACTGAACTTGGTCCCTAGTGAGCCATTTGCCTTGGTGTAGCAGTTGGTCGGCTTTAACAACTCAATACAGCTAGATCTTCTGTTGGCGAGTGTTCTTAATCTACATGTCCATGATTCGATCAGTTGTAGCTTGTTCCATGCAGTCTAGATTCAACTCTGTTGGTGTGAGCTGTTTTACAATGTCGGATGTGTCAAGTAATGGTGGAAAGTATGGCCAAAGGTGATCCACATTGAACACTGGGTACAGGACAAGGAATGGGGTAGTGATGAGCTTAAAAGGATTATCTCCCACAACCTTGGTGATGGTGTATGGTGCATATCAAAGTGGGTGAATCTTGCGGTCGGGCCCAACGAGGCGCTCCTTCTGCAAATGCAATCAAACTTTGTACCACCTGGAATTTGTGGGCACCTGATGCTGATCATGTCGCTAATTGTACTTAGCATTGGATTTGTCCAATATGTCATGGAACTATTGGCCAATGTGTTTAATGTGCTCAATGAAGCTATTTTCCTTGTCGACTTTGGACTGGACATGAGCAGAATCTGCCTGATTCACTACAAATGTTATGGCCACATCAATGGGACATAGTGGCTAGAATCCCAAGCCCACCTGAAAAGGGTTGTGGCCAGTCGAGTTGTGGAGAGCTCGATTATAGCTTTGTTGGACATAGGGGAGGGTCTCATCCCATGTGCGTGGATTCTTTGATTTGTACATGCTCATAATGTGTACGATTATTCGATTGACGACCTCTGATTGGCCATATGTTTGGGGATGGGAAGTTGTGGACTTCGTGAGCTTGGTGTCCAATGTCAACGAAAGACTGGACCAAAATGCATTGAGGAACCTATTGTCTCGATATGAGATGATTGACTATAGGATCCCAAAGTGTAACCACACTTGCTCAAAGAAGAGTTTAGGAATGGCTTCTGTTGTGATATTCTTCTTGCAGGCTGCCATAATGGCCATCTCCGAGAATCTCTCGATGACCATAAAAACACAGTCATTACCATGCATATTAGAATGAAAGCCCAACATGTAATCCATGGAGATGGATTCCCAAGGTCGACTAGGGGTAGGCAGTGGAGTATAGAGGCCTTGCTTCTTGATGGTCAGTTTGGAAATGACACAGACAGTGCAAGATCTGATGTACTTCCCGACATCTCGTCGAAGATTTGGACAATAGAAATACTTCTACAGTACTACCACCATTTTCTCGACCCCGAAATGCCCAACGACCCTACTATAGTGTGCTTCCCAAATCATCTTGGCACGCTCGCTTGAAGGAATACAAAGGTGTCCCAGGTGTTAGAAAATTATATATTACAGAGCAATGGAACACATAAAATATTGCAAAATATAAACAGAGAAAACGCATAAAACAAGAGAGACACAGATATACGTCGTTCACCTAGTTTGGGCTACGTCCACCCCGAATAGCCAATCCTTCCTTTCTATTATCCAGCAAAATGAAGAGACACAACCTACAATAGATCTGCTGTAATATCCTTTGTTTTCTCTCACAGTCTCACCTCTTTACTTCTCTCTCGGAGAATACACATATATTACACAGACTCAATACAATGCCCTCATACAAAGAGAGGGGTTTCCTTCTAGGGAAAAGAACCCTAAACTAAACATAATTTCTACCTTCAGATCATCTGCCTAATGAACGGCCCAGATTGACTACAAAATACTATACTTTTACAAGGAAATTTTACATTTGTTTTTAGCTTCGGGAGCGCTGCCCCCAAACCCCCGCCAGGTGACTGCTGGCCCCCAGACCCCCCAGCCAGGGGGGATCGGCCCCCCCACACCCCTACAAGGGGGGACAAGTCCCCCCCACACCCCCTCGCATGGAGGGGTGTACAAACTTTGTGGGGTATACATCCGGTTGAAACAAAGACCTCTGAACAATCATGCTCCATACTCAACAATTTCCCACTTGGAGAATGATTGTAGAAACTCCACCGATGCTTCATTTGCTGGACAATGACTCCTCTTTGGACCTAGTTGTTTCTCATCTTCATCATCATCCTTGAAGACCAATTGAAACTGAGCATATTCTCAGTTTCTCCTTGGTTACAACTTTTGTTAGCATATCTGCAAGATTCTGGCTAGTGTGTATCTTTTCCAGCTTCAACTCTCCATCTTCCAACACTGATCGTATGAAATGGTACTTGAGCTACATGTGTTTAGTCCTGGAATGAAATGATGAGTTCTTTGTAAGATGAATGGCACTTTGGCTATCACTATATAACGTGCCCATATCATGCTCCTTACCCAATTCACCCATAAACCTTTGTAACCAAATCATTTCTTTACTAGCCTCTGTAGCAGCAACGTACTCTGCTTCTATTGTTGAAAGTGCAACAATACTTTGGATTTTTGAAACCCAAGTGACAGCTGTTCCACCAACAGTAAATACATATCCTGTAGTGCTCCTCCTGTTATCTTTGTCACCTGCCATATCTGCATCAACATATCCCTGTAGAGAAATGTTTGAACCACCAAAGCATAATGCTTGATTTGTGGTACCTTTCAAATGTCTGAGAATCCATTTCACTGCCATCTAATGTTCCTTTCCTGGATTGTTCATGTACCTGCTTACAACTCCCACTGCATGTGCAACATCAGGCCTTGTGCAGACCATTGCATACATTAAGCTTCCAACTGCTAATGCATATGGAACTTTAGACATATAATCCATGTCTTCTTAGGTCTTTGGGCACATTTCCTTACTAAGTTTGAAATGGCTAGCAAAAGGTGTACTAACTGGTTTTGCATTGTGCATATTAAATCTTTTCAACACCTTTTGTATGTACTCATTCTGAGACAATGTTAATTTGCGATTTTTCGTGTCTCTAGTGATTCTCATACCAAGGATTTGTTTTGCAGCTCCCACATCCTTCATTGCAAATGAATTTTCCAATTTCCTTTTGAGCACATTTATTTCCTACATGTTAGACCCTGCAACAAGCATGTCATCTACATACAATAACAATATAATATAGCTACCATCATTTTTCTTTTTCAGATAAACACAATGATCAGAGTGACATCTAGTATAACCTTGTTCAGACATAAACTTTTCAAATTTAGATACCACTGCCTTGGATCCTGTTTTAAGCCATACAAGCTCTTCTTCAACCTGCACACTATTTTCTCATTCCCTTTCACCTCATATCTTTGTGGCTGCTGCATATATATCTCTTTCTCCAAATCCCCATGGAGAAAGGTTGTCTTTACATATAACTGCTCAAGATGCAAATCTTCAACTGCTACTAGACTTAAAATAGTTTTCATTGAATTCATTTTAACAATAGGAGAAAATATTTCATCAAAATCAATACCTTTCTTCTGTGCAAACCCCTTCACCACAAGTCTAGCTTTGTACCTATGTTTTCCTCCATCTTCTTCCTTCAGCCTGTAAACCAATTTATTCTTCAATGTAGTTTTTCCTGTAGGAAACCTGACTAAGTCCCAAGTCTGGTTATGCATTAAGGAGTCCATCTCTTCTTCCATGGCTACCTCCCACTTCTTCCTGCTTTCAACCTACATTGCTTCTTCATGACATTCGGGTTCACCAGAATCAGTCAACAACAAATAATATAATGAAGGAGAGTATCATTCAGGGGGTCTACTTATCCTGGTAGATCTTCTAACACCACTTTCAGGTGTTTGGGGTGCCTGTTGCTGTTGTGGTGGTTGCTGTTGTTGTGGTTTTTGATTATTATTATTGTCAGGCACCTTTACTTTTTCAATGATTTCATCAAGAACTGCATATTCCTTGTTTTCTTTTTTCTATTTATTTTCCTGCAACTGATTCTTATACAAGACCTTTTCATTGAATATTACATCTCTCCTCCTAATGATTTTGTGATTTTCATAATCATATAAGTGATAACCAAAATCATTAACACCATATCCAATAAAGGTACATTTCTTTGACTTTGCCTCAAGCTTTGTTCTATTTTCTTTATCAATATGGACAAAGGCCTCACAACCAAAAGGCTTTAAAAAAGAGTAGTTTACCTTTTTACCTATCCATGCTTCCTCTGGAACGCCACCATCCAAGGAACTTAAAGGCCCTATGTTTATTAGATAAATAGCAGTATCTACAGCATCTGCCCAAAATTGTAAAGGCAATCCTACATGCAATCTCATGCACCTTGCACGCTCCATGATTGTTCTGTTCATCCTTTCTGACACACCATTTTCTTGTGGTGTTCTTGGAACTGTCTTCTCTCTACAAATTCCATGCTCTGAACAGTACCTATCAAACTCTTTGCTGCAATATTCACCTCCATTTTCTGATCTAAGACACTTCAATTTCTTTCATGTCTCAATCTCAACCAAATATTCCCATTTCTTGAAAGTATCAAATACATCAGATTTATTCTTAATAGAATAAATCCAAGATTTTCTAGTTGCATCATCAATAAAAGTAACATAATAATGAGAGTCACCAAGAGATGATACCTAAGCAGGTCCCCATACATCTGTATGCACAAGCTCTAATTTTTCACTCTTCTTTTCTTTCCCAACTCTAAGAAATCTAACTTTTTTTTTTTTTCCATAAATGCAATTCTCAAAAAAGTCCAAATCAACATTCTTCATACCCGACAGCAAATTCCTTGAGTGAAGAATGTTCATCCCCTTTTCACTCATGTGTCCGAGCCTATGATGCCATAATGCTGCATCTACTCCTTTGGAAGTTAAATAATTAACAGAGTTAGAAATACCATTGCATAAATACAATGTACCAACCTTTTTGCTTTTTGCTCTTACCAGGGCTCCTTTGGTAACCTTCCAAGATTTATCTGTGAAAGTCGTTACACAACCTTCACCGCCTAACTGCCCTATTGAAATCATATTTTTCTTTAGATCTGTAACATGCCTTACCTCCTTTAGTAGCCATTGGTTTCCATTCGGTTGTTTTACAAGAACCTTACCCATTCCAACAATTTTACAGGGTTTATCATCACCCAAAAGAACTTGTCCAAAATATCCTTCAACATAGTTATGAAAGTATTTCTTATCAGGTGTAGCATGGAATGAGGTCCCTGAATCTACCACCCAAGAATCAGTAATATTTTCGAAAGAAAGAATCAAAGCATCTTGTAACACGTCACCTGTCACATTTGCTTCATGATTGTTTTCTTATTGTGCATTTCCTTCTTTTCCCTTTCGAGATCTACAGTCTTTCTTTAGGTGTCCTTTCTTTCTGCATTTCCAGCACACTATCCCCGATCTAGATTTGGATTTGCCTTTCCTTGATTTACTGCGATATCCTGAGCTCTTTCCTCTTTCCATTTTTCTTCCCCTAGACTCTGCACTCAAAGCATTACCCGATGTCTCACCGGAGCTTTTCCATCACATTTCCTCGCTAAGGATAGCACTAAAAACATCATCAAACTTTAAAGTACTAGATTCAGAAACAGAGTTACTAATGGCCATTTCTAAACCATTCCAACCTTCTGGTAATGAGCACAAGAATAACAGAGCTCTAAATTCATCATCAAATTTTACCCCTATAGAACATAACTGACTTGTAACAGTATTAAAATCATTTAAATGGTCTGGAACAGATCCACCTTCCAACATCTTCATATTAAATAACAGTTTCATAAGAAATACCTTGTTTGAGGCCGAGGGTTTTTCATATAGTTTCTCCAATGCCTTAATCAAACCCTTTGTCGTTGTTTCCTTTGAAATGTTGAAGGTGACTGACGCTGCGAGGCACAACTGTACTATTCCGAGTGCCTTTCTATTGAGAAGGTTCCATTCTTCATCTGTCATTCCCATCGGCATCTTTGTTTTTCCACCCAATGGTAGGTATAGATCTTTTTGATACAGATAATCTTCCATCTGCATCTTCCACAGCAAGAAGTTTTGGCTGTTAAATTTCTCGACCCTAAACTTACCATCTTCCACCATTGCTCCCACTCGAATGAGGAACCCTTCTTTCCTACGAGTTTATCAGCCAAATAGACCTTCAGCTTTGATACCAGTTGTTAGAAAATTATATATTACGGAGCAATGGAACACATAAAATATTGCAGAAATATAAACACAAAAAATGCATAAAACAAGAGATACACATATATACGTGGTTCACCCAATTTGGGCTACGTCCACCCCAAACAGGCAGTCCTTCCTTCCTATTCTCTAGCAAAATGAAGAGACACAACCTACAGCAGATCCGCTGTAATATCCTCTGTTTTCTCTCACAGTCTCACCTCTTTGCTTCTCGCTTGGAGAATAGACATATATTACACAGACTCAATACAATGCCCTCATACAAAGAGAGGGGTTTCCTTCTAGGAAAAAAACCCTAAATTAAACATTCGTTCTACCGTAAGATCATCTGCCTAATGAATAGCCCAGATTGACTAGAAATTACTATACTTTTACAAGGCAATTTTACATTTGTTTTTAGCTTTGGGGACGCTTCCCCCGAACCCCCGTCGGGGGCCGTTGGCCCCAAGACCCCCCAATCGGGGGGGATCGGCCCCCCGGGACCCCCACGGAGGGGGACAAGTCCCCCCTGCATGGTTTGGTGTACAAAATTCCTGGGTATACATCTGACTAAAACAAAAACCTCTGAACAATCATGCTCCATACTCAATACCAAGTGGCATAATAGAGCATCTTGGAGGTGAAAATATGGAACTTGCTAACCCTCCAAGAGTGTATGGTATGTGTGGCTGAATTTTGGGTCACTTTTGTAGACAAGTGGCTAATCACAAGTCCAACAAGAGTTGAGCACGGTGTTTAATGCCATGATCGGTGTTTGGTTGAGGTAATCTGCAATATTATTAGTGCTGCCCTTATTGTACTTGATATTCCAATGGAACTATTGCTAGTATGTGGACCACTTGTGATGGTGATCATTCTGCAACTTCCCTTGCATCTATATGGATTGTAGGTGTTAATGGTCTGTGTGGATGATCATTTCCTTCCCAAAAATGTAATGCTTCCATTGTTGATAGGCCTGCACAATGGAATACATCTCTTTGTCATAAGTGGGATACTTCCAGATTCTGTCTAAACGTTTCTCACTATGATATTCCACAGGATGCCCCTATTGAGTAAGGACTACCCCAATAGCATAGTCAGAGGCATCTGTCTCGATTTCAAATGGTTATTGCAAGTCTGGTAATGTGAACACTAGCGCATAGCAGAGATGATGTTTCAAATCTGTGAATGCCTTCTGTTGATATTCAAACCAAAAGAATTTTTATTTCACTCATCCCTTGGTGACTTGACTCAAGGGCCAAGTGATATGAGAGAACCCCAACACGAACCTACGATAGAAATGGGAAAGACCCAGAAAGCTGCGAAGCTCCGTTAGAGTGGTTGGGACTAACCAATCCCGAATGACTTGGATCTTGGCTAGATCCACATGCACCACCCCCCGCTCATCAATAATGTATCCCAGATACTAAACTTAGGTCATGCCAAAAGTTAATTTCTCCAAACTGGCACACATCTTGTAATGCCGCAACGTTTGGAGAACCTGACGGATGTGGAGGAGGTGCTCTTCCCAACTCTGGTTGAAGATCAAGATGTCATCCAAGTATACCACTAAAAATGAGTTGGTGAATGGCTGCAAGGTGTCATCCATCAGCATCATGAAGGTTGCAAGAACATTCATCAACCCAAAAGGCATAACCAACCATTCGAAAAGGCCCTCCTTGGCTTTGAAGGTAGTCTTCCACACATCGGAGGGTTCGATTGGTATATGGTGATATCCAAACTTCAAGTCGATCTTGCTCAAAAACATTTCCCCCTTGAGTTTGTCCAGAAGGTCATCAATCTGTGGGATTGGGTACCTATTCCAGACAATGATCTTTTTCAATGTTCGATAGTCAATACAGAGTCTCCAAGTCCCATCCTTCTTATGTACCAACACGATCAAGCTCCTGCAAGGCAATGAAATCGACCATATGTGACCTTTCTTCAACAAATCCTGAATCTTCCTCTTGATTTCATCATTCTCCAGAACAAAACACCAATAGATTGGTCCATTGGGCAACGATGCACCTGGGGTTAGATCGATGGAGTGCTTGAATTGACAGTGCAGAGGCACCCCTACGGGGGAGGTGAAGATGTATTTGTACTCCTATACGACCTTGTCCATCTATTGTTTCCATGTGGACGGGCCCTGTCTGGAGGTCGTTGTTATCGGGAAAACTAGTGTCTATGCAGAGCTGCTAGTCCCACTAAGGCTGGTAGCTACCTTAGAAACAAACACACTAAAAACTACTTTCATTTTCCTTTATGAGCAACAAATAAGAGAAGAATAAGGAGACCAATCTTTGTCTTGCGCTTGGTTCCTTGCTTGATTCCTCTCTCTTCTGGTAGGTCTTTGCCACTCGCTTCCTTGTCTACCCAGCTTCAAGGAGTACCTGTAGAATCAAAGCAGAATAACAATATCCAAGAACATAGATCTATTATCATAAACAATATAGGATCAGATGTACATTGACCACACAAATGCATAAATCATAAATCATACAAGAATGTGGAGGAAAACTTGAATAGCTTTATTGATAATCAAGAAAGAGAAAAGAGGATTACAACCAATTGTTCTGACCCAGCATCATCCTCTCAGTAAGAAAGCCCTTCTTCACTTCATGAAAAGATTAGATCACCCAACACTATGACATTGCACCAAGAAACCAACAGCACTTCCTTACAAGATACAAAATTCCAGCCTCTGGATCTCTGGGATGAGGGATCCATATATCGATGTCTGCAAGGGAGGTGAGTCAGGTTTCGAGATTTGATTAGTGTCTTCTCTCTGATAGTTCTTGATTCCACTTGGAGATTGATGATGTCTTACTCATCCCTGGTCGAATTTAGAGAGGCAAGTGTCACAGGAGAGGTTTCGAGAAGATTCCATGCTCCTCCACCTTGTGGATTGACCTTGCCATTTGTCCCTTCTCGCCCATTGCACCCCATAGAAGGGATTTTTGACATGAATCACACCTACTGTGTGTATTCAGGTGGGATGCAACGCACTTTTCCTATGGAGCAGGTGAAATGGTCCAGTTTTGACCAGTTCTGAGTAGTTTTTCATGGAGAACTTCTAGGAGATGCTGTAATCAGATGACCTTGTTCTTTTAGGGGTTGGAACAACACCTTTAGGGACTTAGGAGCCCTTAGTTTATGGAAATTTATGCTTGGGATTTCAGTGCCCAAAAATTTCTATAACAGTTGCCCCCTAAAGCATGAGGTCGTTAATCTTTTGATGTCGAGTCAAATGCTTTATCATGAGGATCCGAAGTTTTTTCGAGCTGGAAGGCGATCTGTAATAAGATACAATACAATACATTATCTTCATATTATTTTCATGATCTAGCTGAGGTGGGATTCCCGTGCTCAGCTTTATAAATTCATTTTCATGTACATAGGACAGACAATCGTCTGAGTGTAGACTGATGATTCTGGTAGAGCCATCATCCCTTAGATTGGATGATTATTTGTGCAGCAATGATGTACATTTGATGTCTTTATTTTCCTGAATATATATCACAGCCCAGATGGATGAAACTAGATCCAGGGTCTTCAATCTTGTTCGATCTTTGCTCAAAGTACAAGTCGATCCATGTGAGAGATGTTCTAGAGTCGAACATGGAAAGACATTGCCTGATTACCAGCCAATGATGTAAGTTGTTAACAGGCGCGAGAGGAATCACCGATAATGATAATGATCCTCAAGGTACTGCAGTACAATTCACATGGTCTGCATAAGGGACTTGGTTTCAAACACCATGTAAAATATTTCGGTCGAAGGCCATTGATGTAAACCTATCGCCGGAAGTGAGGAACTTGCTATTGAGGCATGCAAGCTTCAAAGTACTGAAAGGGTTGTTCCTAGATCGAATTCTTGGATAATGAGCTGATGTCGACAAGAAGTGATATGTCATAGGAGGGCCTTAGTGAATCCCACATCAATGACATGGAACAGAGCAAATGATTTCAATGGAGGTGAAAACGATCTGGTGATATACGGTTCAGGGTGGTGGTCATGAAAGAATGGAGCGAAAATGTATTATAGTGGGTGAGACACAGGTGAATTCTCTGAGCGACTTCTCTTGAACATATCGGCGACACTGACATGATGGATTGGTAGCATTAACCCCAAATTTGGATGGTGTGATGGAACCATGGTGATGTGACCAGTGAATGGAACAACCCCACCCAACTTGGATGCGGAGTGAAAGTGTCATGTTCAAGAGCGACTTGCTACCAACAAAGTTTCTTCAAGTTTTCTTCCCAATTTTTCCCCAGTCATTGCTAACCAGTACCTCTTTATTTTTTTCAAGCTTGAGGAGGATAACATATGCTTGTTCTATAATTTTCCCTTCGGGCAAACCCATCGCTATGCTTTAACGAGCCTAGCGATAGTGAAACTCGTTCTTGTCTGTTATGGACAAGTTTGTCGCTATTAGGTTTTAATGAGTTTAACGACAAAGATAACTCGGTCCTTTTCAATTTTAGAGAGTCTGAAAAGGGACATAAAGGAAACTCCAAAAATCCTTTTTTGTTATCTAATCCCTTAAGTCTGAAAAAGTATAAAATAATACAAAAGGGATGAATCTTCGATAATTTTAACGAGCCGAACAAAAAAAGCGCTCGATCTTTTTGTGTAATAATCCCTCAGGTCCAAAAAGATTAAAATCTAAAGGAGGTATAGAACTTCCAGTCACTTTAACGAGCTGGAGAGGCCAATGGCTCGGCAATCCTTTCATATTTTACGAGTCAGTTGAAAAGAGCTTAAAGGAGACTCGTTTTTTGAGGAACGAGTGATAGATTCAGGGAGCAGCTGATTCCAGGTAAGGTTTGGAATTTTCGAATCATGACAGTGTCACAAGGATGGCTAACAAGATCACTCTTCGTAGCTGTTCCTCGAAAGGGGTAAACAATCAAGTGGAGGTGAATGATCGGCCAATACAGAGTGGAGGTAGTGATGAGAATAGGCTGAAGTAATACATTCACGATGGTTATTTACTGGAATTTGGTTCATTTTTTATTTTAAAATGAGCTTAAACACTGGGGAAACACTTGCTCATTTCTTATGTTTATTTTTTAACGAGCTTGAAGTCCGCGTTAAAACTGCTCGATTAATCCAGTCGCATAATAAGGATGTATCATATATAAAAACGACATTATTTCAAAGCTTTGCCCCACATTCTTTCTTTATGCAAGTTAAGAAACAACCAATCCTACGAGTTTAAAGGGTTAGAGGGCCTATAAATTTAAAAAAATAAATGGTCTCTCTTCGCTTGCATGCCAAAAGGTTTGCATGCCCCCAAGTATAGTGAAATAGAGTTTCGAGGTTACCCCTCAATTTGCAGAAAAAACATCTTTTTTATCGGGAAAGGCCTACCTTTTCAGGTTACCCCTCAATTTGCAAACAAAACATTTGTTTTATTGGGAAAGGCCTACCTTTTTCATGTTACCAAAGATTGCTCTATCTGTACCACAAACAAAACACTTCTTCGGCGATGTCTACTGAAATAGACAAAGGTGAGTGGTGCAGACGCCTCCACTCGCATAACTTGACGAGGGAATCTTATTCTAGCCTAATCCCATTTTCCAAAACGGACGGGTGCATCAGACTAGTCAGATATTCTTTGCGGAAACCTACCCTATACCTGAAGTTTTCCTGTCGAAACAGGCCAGGGTGCATGCCCCCTGGGTTTCAGTCATGCCCTCCGAATCACTCGTGCTCATCAAGAGGATGGACTGGGGATTGATGAGACATTCCTTGCATGAAAAGACCATTCAGGGTTGGTATATGACTATTTTCTATGTGTGAACCGGGGAATGAAAGCTGGTCTACGAGCTTGACCACTCTTCCTTCGTGCGGAAAACACATTACTCTAAAGAGTGAGGAGACAATGGCTCCCATGCAATAAATATAGTCTCGTCCAAGGAGTAGATTATAATCTAGGGGTCCTTGGACTACCATTACGTTCATGTGAACGGTTTTCCCTCTCAATGTTATCCGCAAATTGGGAAGGATCCCTAACGGTCGACTGGTTCCTTTGTCAAAGCCTGTTAGATTTCGCATCTCAAGCAAAAGCAATGGTGAACCAAGTGCTTTCCAAGCAGTTGAGGAAAGGATACTCATAGAAGCCCCTTCATCTATGATGGTACTGGCCATGACCATTCTGTATATTTGAGCAATAATTCAGAATGGTATACTAGCCAGTAAATGGGGTTTGCATAGTAGATTCTAGTCAAAGGAAAAAACCAGGTTGCTTGGAGGTGGGACCGAATAGACGACCAGATATGACTCTGGTGAACTTCCTTCCTGCGGTAAAGGAATGGGTAGACTGCCCCCATGTTCATCGGAGTCTGTGCTCACGAAGAGAATTTGAACGGTGTCATTCTTGTTCTCTTCGGTTACTGTATCATCTGAAGATGGACCTTCTGAAGGCAAGACCGGGTCAACTACCACCTCGACCTTTTTACTTTCATCTGTTATGGATTCAGATGGTTTATCTTCAATGATAGACGCTTCGGCCGACCTCAAGGGCATGTCAGCTGGATTTTCAACTAGTCACGGATTCGACAAGATTTTTTTGTATCCAGGAGGAAGCCGTAACGGTGAAATTGGACAGTCGTCCAAAACTCTTTTAGCTTCATCTAAGAAGGGACAACGGTGGACGGCGTGATCGCCTTCACACAATTTACAAGGAAATTTATATTTTCCTTTTTGTCCAAGGGCTTCACTTTCACTAGTTGACGGTGTATGCTCAACATGTTCATCAGAGGTTGATGACACCAGATTGTGCAAACGAGGAGACCAGTCCCTTAAGATCCGAGGGATGCAAGGATAATCTCGATGATAGTGGTCTCCTTTGCAAATGACACATGGCGATTTAGGCCTGGTCGGTGCAGTGTGTGGATTTTCGCTAAACAATGCTTGGTTACCTCTTTTTGCCTTTGGCTCCTTCTTCTTCTCAGTTACTTGATTTTGGGCTTTACCAGCTTCATCAAGTGAAGAGGAAGGAGGAGAGGAAGAATTGGACGAAGTAGAGGGTTGGGGGGTAACTCTAATATCGTTTAGTTGTTGACTTGATTGTTTAGGAATCACGGTATTCTGAACGACAGAAGTTGAGAAGATCCATACGGGCAAGCCAATTGTCAATCCTGGAAGAGACAATCTGGCCATATGGGGTGCACCAACATCTCCCCAAGAGGATAAGGGACTAGGATTTCCTCCAAGGGGAACTCCTTGGTTGGTGGACTCCATTTTTCTCAACTTCAGATCAATGTAGGAAAGGTGACAATTATTCCATTTAAAATAAATTTTAGACGCTTTGACACAACTTGTTTTTTCAATTTTTAAGAGTCGAGAAAAAACAAAATATGACTCTAGTCGCCTTCGATTTTCAATGAGCTTGAAGTGACAAGTGCTCATATGGACCTTTTCCATTAAGGAGTCTAAAAAGGAACGAAAGGGACTGCTCTGGAAATCTAGACAGAGGGATTACCAAAGCAATTGCAAAACTGTAGAATACTTTTTACGGTACGGCAGTCAATCTTCCCGAATGCTGTGTTCAGTGCATTGCGATCAATAGGGCGGCAGACATGGCTTCCTATGGATAAAGGATAAAGCCTATTGTGGTCTCCCAAAATATGATCGATGGTACATGGGAGCACAAGTCCGTACTGGCACTTATCATCTCAAAGTGGAGGAATCACCCAACCAACAGTGAAAACAATAGTTACCAAGCTTTACGACACCGGAATACGTCTCTAGCTTAGACTTCTAGATGTTGTGCGTTAGGTTCCAAAGCGTTTTTAGATTCATTAAATTTATTTTATGGTTGATCTTGCTTAAGAAATTTTCCTTTCAGGTTCACCGCGTGATGTAGATGTACAATTCCTAAAATGCAATCTAAGATGATAAATAGTCATTTAATCTTCTTTCTGCAATGAAAATCCTAGCTACTAAGGAAAGAGAGATTGCGTTCTTTCAACAAAGAGCATAGAGCACACACTATATCCACTGTCCTAAATCAAGCCAACAAATAGTCTAAATGCAAATTCACATGCATGCATTTGTTTTCAGCCTTCTTAATGTGTGAATGATAAAAAGAAAGCTAAGCATAAATCTTAATTATTTTCCAAAGCGACAATTACTAACAAGTTTCTTTTCAAAACAAAATGAGGACAATGACGACACTTTGTTATTTGGAATTGAAAACTTGCTTTCGACACTTGGAAAACTACTAACTCAAATCAAATACAAGAGTAACAGTGTAACCGACTATCAAGAAAAATCATATTCTCTTCTATGACTGAAAACGACACTTGCGACACTTTCAAATCAAGAAACGACAGTACAATTACGCTACTTCTTTGTAAAGGAGAACTGAAAATGACTCAAAAATACATAAAAACATTTACAGTTTTTTGCACAATGGAGGCAGAATAACATCAAGAAAATGGGTTTCAAACAGAGGTGTACTGACTACAGGCAGCAAAACTTCTGAATAGAGCTGAAAAGAGTGAACACAGAAACCAAAATTTAGGAACAAGGCCTTGTCTGATCAGCGCACCTGTAACACAGTGAAATTGAAATGCAACGCACCTACTACACTCGGGAAGTGCAATGCATTTGAAATTCACAGAACAGACAGTGTGCTGGACCAGGGACAAGAAATTGATTGGATTCTGGGTCACAGTTTGCAGCTCAGTTCAGGTATTTAGGCCGAGCAAGAGGTAATCAGTAAATCAATCGCAGGGTTAGATCTAAGGAGGTTACTAGAGCCACCACAAGGGCAATTAGAGAGCTTGTAAATCAATCGTTTCATTCATAAACAAAACCCAGAGATTGACTGAAGTAGCGATGATCTACTTTGCACTTGCATAGCAAATGCAGTTCGAAGGCTAGCTGGCTTGACTTCAGGCTCCGTCTGTAAGTTTATAAAGTAAACAAATGTAGATGAAAAAATAATTTACTCGTTCCCCAGTGGAGTTGCCATTTTTTTATCGAGAAAGCAAATGTCTATGCAGAGTTGCTAGTCCCACTAAGGTTGGTAGCTACTTTAGAAACAAACACACTAAAAACTACTTTCGTTTTCCTTTATGAGCAATAGATAAGAGAAGATTAAGGAGACTAACCTTTGTCTTGCGCTTGGTTCCTTGCTTGATTCCTCTCTCTTCTGGTAGGTCTTTGCCACTCGCTTCCTTGTCTACCCAGCTTCAAGGAGTACTTGTAGAATCAAAGCAGCATAACACTATCCAAGAACATAGATCTATTATCATAAACAATATAGGATCAGATGTACATTGACCACACAAATGCATAAATCATCAATCATACAAGAATGTGGAGGAAAACTTGAATAGCTTTATTGATAATCAAGAAAGAGAAAAGAGGACTACAACCAATTGTTCTTACCCAGCATCATCCTCTCAGCAAGAAAGCCCTTCTTCACCTCATGAAAAGCTTAGATCACCCAACACTATGATATTGCACCAAGAAACCAACAGCACTTCCTTACAAGATACAAAATTCCAGCCTCTGGATCTCTGGGATGAGTGATCCATATATAGATGTCTACAAGGGAGGTGAGTCAGGTTTTGAGATTTGATTAGTGTCTTCTCTCTGATTGTTCTTGATTCCACTTGGAGATTGATGATCTCTTACTCATCCCTGGTCGAATTCAGAGAGGTAAGTGTCACAGGAGAGGTTTCTAGAAGATTCCATTCTCCTCCACCTTGTGGATTGACCCTGCCATTTGTCCCTTCTCACCCATCGCACCCCATAGAAGGGTTTTTTTACATGCATCACACCTACTGTGTGTATTCAGGTGGGATGCAGCGCACTTTGCCTATGGAGCAGGTGAAATGGTCCAGTTTTGACCAGTTCTGAGTAGTTTTTCATGGAGAACTTCTGGGAGATGCTGTAATCAGTTGACTTTGTTCTTTTAGGGGTTGGAACAACACCTTTAGGGACTTAGGAGCCCTTGGTTTATGGACATTTATGCTTGGGGTTGCAGTGCCCAAAAATGTCTATAACAGTCGTGGCCACCATCTTCTTGTTTCTTTGAGGGTGTATCATCAAGAAAAAAATTCTCAATTTTGGAAATGAGCTTACTGCATTCTTTTGTAGTAACCAGAGAGATGGTGGTAGGCGGTGCTACCTCTGGTACCCTATACAACTTATTTCCCAAGGTAACAATAACAACACGAGACCTTGACTCATACAGAACATGTCTCTTCCAAAAGTATGGTTGGCCTAATAATACATCACAAACATCAAGTGGAGCAATGTCACATAATACCTCATCCGTGAAGGGCTTGATGTTGTATGGAAGGTGGCACGGTTGGCTCACGTGAAGATCTCGTCCTTCGTGAAGCGATCTAATGGTGTATAGTTGTGGGTGTGGTGTGGTCGGTAAGCCTAGCCACTTCATGACCTCTATTGCAATAAGGTTCTTTTGGCTCTCGTTGTTGAAAATGAGCTATAGTGGGGAACCATTTACCCACATATGGGAGTGGAAGAGATGCTCCTCCTCCTTTGGATCTTCGGGTTACTCCTTCTACATATTCATGGTGGCAACAGTGGCGTTAGCCTCCACATCGATAATCTACTTCCCTTTGTTATTCCCCTTGTCAGGTTCTGATTCAAAGTCAGAACATGCATTTGATTCTGAAACCTTCATCTTGGCCACCCGTGACAGCTTGGACCGACACTCACTTGTGTTGTGCATGGAGCTCTTATGGAACTCACACCACTTTCATGTGTCCTTCTTCAGCTTCGCAATGTTTTCCTTTGCTTGTGGATTTGGTGGGCTTTCCTAGGCCATCTTGCCTTGGCTTTTTCCTTTGTTTTGTGGTTTGGGGGCACCTTTCCCTTGCTTCGTATTTGCAGATCCAAAGTTTTGCTTATTATGTTTAAACTTCTGCTCAATCTTGATGGCATATCAGTATGCCATGTCAAGTGAGGAGATGTCAAAGAACTCCATCTTGTCCTGGATGTATCTGTCTAGGTAGTCATAGGACTTGAGTACCAGATGTTTCTCAAAATCATTAATACCCAACTTCATGCGAAGGGTATGAAAAACATTGGTAAAATCTGGCACATGTTGGTCCCTTCCCTTTCGCAGCATGGTTGACTTTATGTATTTATGCTCATAGCTCCCAACAAGGTAGTATTGCTCCTTAATGGCGTCATAGAATGAATTCCAGGTGGGAGCGGCTAAAAGTAGTGAGGTCGTACTTTCATCCTTCTACTCACAGTAGGTTTCCCACCAGTCCTTGATGTGGGGTGCAACTTTGAGAAGAGAAAAAGTAATCTTTTCCTGGTTGGAAAAATCATGATCATAAAATATCCTTATAGTAGATTTAACCATTTATCTACAGTGGCTGCATCTATTTGGCCCTCAAATATAGGAATGTCAAAGTTTACTTATACCTTAAAAGGTGTGGAGCCTCTAGAGTGGCTACTGGATGTGGATGCACCGGTAGTGGGAAAGTGTTGAAGGATTTGGTCAAAGTTATCCATCATCATGTTCCTTTGTTTCTCGAGGGCCTCCTCGAGAAATATTTTAATAGGATCTCCTGCTCCCTCCTTTTTCTTTTCTTCCCCCATGGGCGGCCGCCAAGGTTTTTGAGGTTGATCTTGCAAAGGTTCAACCAAATCAAGTCCTGACTCTTTATATCCTAACCTTGTTGGGGACATGCAAAGAAAAAAAGAGAAAGAGTAAAAGACTCTAATACCACTGATCCATATTTAAACGGGGACATAAAAAAATTACAGATATAAAAATAAATAAAGAGATGCAATAGAAATAACACTTCATTTCATTAATATCAAATATTGAAATATGCTTACAAACAGAATGGAAATAAAACTAGCTTGGGCGATGGTAGCTTATCTCTGAGAAGAGATGTGGCGACTACATACCTCTGAACCGAGTTACAATGAGGCTCAAGGAATTTTTATTATTGAACAATAAGAGAAAACCCTAACCTGAGGAGATGTAACACCAAGAGTTTATGGGCCCCATTGGGGTTAGTTGGATAGCCAACCTCCCAGGGTCGTAACTTGGTCATATTATCTTCATTTGATGGGTAAGATACCTCGTTGGAAATATCTCTCTAACTAATTCAGATGATAATGTGATTTCCATAGAAATCTCCAAATTCATTTTACGAAAAAAAATGTTGTTTAGGGCCTCAAAATGGCTCCGAAAGTTCAGGACCTGAAAAATTGCCAATAATAGTAAACTATGCTACAATTAAGGAAACTGAAAAAAAAAAAGTGAAAGAAAAATGGTGATGATCCAAGTGGAATAGGTAGGTGGCCATCGATATCCACCTAGATTAGCATAGTCAGTAATTTCCATCGACAAAAAAAAACTAGAAGAGAGATGAGGCTTAGTGCCCAGATATGAGTATATGAGATGGATCAAGTTATCTTAGATCGAGGATTTGATGCTAATGTCTTAACAAATAAGGCATGGGAGTTAATGGGTAAGATGAAGCTATAGTTGTCACCTATTTATTTAAGGATGGAAAAGCAGAAAAAGATCCTCCCCTTAGGAAGACTATGAGGTGTAATAGTGGACATTGAAGGAGTCCGCACTACTGCTGATTTTGAAGTAATAGAAATAATTGATGATAGTAACCCCTATCCTGCATTGCTTGGACTTGATTGGGAATTTGAAAATATGTCTATAATTAATATGAAGAAGAGATGGATGATATTTGAAGAGAATAATATGAGAGTAATTGATCCCTTAGATCCATCAGAAGGAGTAATATATACAGAAGCAGTTAGAGAAGAATCTTGCATAGCTGATATAGAGAGTATCTATCAAATAACAACAAAGTAACAAGATTGGGTTAACCCTATAGTAGAAGGAGATTTGACTTGGGAGTATGATAGTTGTTGTACCTCAGACTCAGAAAAAGAATTGGAAAACTGGCAGAATAGGCTGCATGAAGTATCCACAAGGCGTTCTGCAAAAATTACCAAATCAGTTCATTGTATGATATCTGAGGTATGTAATCTGCTTTCTTATGATGGCTTGCATGATGTAAATACTTTTCTTGATGATTATGAAAAATAGTTTCTAGGGAATCAAAGGTGTAGAACTGTAACAAGGGTCTTTTTCACCTCTATTTATCTCACATTACAAGTCAATCCGGGAGCGTTTTGTTATTGTAAAGGGTATCTCAATTTGAGGCTATTTGTCAGAGTAATGCTTAGTAGTATAGGTCTAAGAAATACAAGAGTAAATGGATGCTAAGCTATGGCTAAATTACTTTTGCATAAAGAAATCACACACGGCAACTTTATCAGTCAAGGGTACGGAAATAGTAACCCATCCCTCTAGAAACTGATGAAGGAAAAGGAATTAGAGTATGGATCATGGATCTGGGAGCATAATAGCGTCTGTTGTGTCTCACGACAGCCTTGATCCTCCTCCCACACCAAACCAATGAATGCAAGTAAAAAGGAACAGCAAGAAAACAGAATGGAACGACAATTCAGAAATGGAACAGTAGTAAAAGGAACGGCAGTAAAGAAACTAAATCTCGCAAGTTCAACACTCTCAATTCTTGGCATCAACTTACATACAAAGAAAGAGCAATCTTTTGTACAAGTAGACAGCTTAATCAAATGGAACAACAAACCACCATAAACAGGAATCGTCAATCATATGTACACATAATCTGAAATGATCACCAGTAGTCCACACACAACGTTAATTCCATCTTCTTATGATCGTCACTCCAACCATATGTAGCTAAAACATTCCACTTATAAATTCTGTAACAGAAGTGAACAACTCAGAACAATGTTATGTGATCAATTCTGGAAATATGATGTAAACTTGTTACAAAGATTTACAGAAGGAAAACTACTGATGAACGAGTATGGAACAGCATGTAAGTATATCAGATTATTAAGAACAATAAACAAACCACACAAAGCCAAACTGTAATGATACAATCAGCCAGTGTCCGTTGGAGCCGGGCCCTTAGCTTCCAATGGCACACCGCCGTAACTTACTTCAGATGCAGGGAGAAAGTAACACCAAATATATTATATTAACGCATCAATGATAGCACAGCAAAACTAAGTCTCAAAGAGACTCGATAGTCTGAGTTTAACCAACTGTGAAGTCTGTAAACAGAAAGTAAAGATACAAGATAATCAAAAAGTCCCTGAAGTCTTCGATGCTGCCCCTTTTTATACAAGTAATGGCGGAGTTAACTAAACAACAAAATAATTGAAAGTAACGATCCCTCAGGATCAAAGATCCTGAGGGATCTGTTAAACTGTTAACTCCTCTCTTTTCTCTGCCTAGCCTTCCGAACTGACAGTCCTTCATCTCGTCCCGGATTGATCTGCCTTGATTTACTCGCCCTGGTCTGGATTTTATTTGGTTTTGGAGGGACAGCCGTTATCTCCTCATGGAACTCTCGTTTTGCACCGCGCCTTCCTACTTTTGTCTTTTCCTGCATAGAGAAGATAACTATTAGTGATTGGGTCATTCGTGCTCATTCTCATTACATTCTCCTTATTTTATAACAAAGAAAAGGTTACAACTATTGCTTGAAACACCACTAAGTTATTCGTTAAAACATACCTTTCCAATGCTCTACACACCCCCCGGCTTACTCTGTTTCATGGCCTCATGAAAACGTTATAATTAACATGGAGAGCGGTAAGAGAATAGGCGGGAGAGGGCACCTCGTGAGGAGGTCTGCAACCATGGTGAGCAACCAGATTATCAAAGAATTGATTCAATTGATCTGCAGGCATATTATACAAGGCCTGGTACCCAGGTGCAGGGTGCCAAATAATTGGGCTACGGAACCGGTATCCTAACCAAGACGGCCCAGCTTGCAGAATGCGCTGGCCATAAAGGCTCAACCGTTCAACAGCCAGCTCAAAATTCTTGTATTTGAATGGCTCCCTGAGCTGGATGCTTGGGGTAGAAATCCGATAGCGGAATTTGGCAGCATCCAGGGCAGAATCCTTAATAGCCAGAAAGTATTCCAAGCTATTTCGGATCAAATCCTCATGCATGGGTCCTAGCAGTTCTATGACGCCCAGGGTTCTCATAAGGCTTTTGTGTGATTGCCATAGGTGAACTGGGTCTCTAGGCTCGGCCCTGACCCATAGATCTAGGCTGTTCTCCTGCCTCTGAAAGGCATTGTAAGCCCTGAGCCACTTTAACTGATTGACCCCAAATGAAACAAAGGCTTGTAGCTGTATATCTCCCACGAAAGGGCCAGGGTTTAAATCAGTTTCCTGCTCAAGCACCATATTGTGCAAATAGAATTCACATAGTAACCGTTGGACCTTAACCCCATAATGTTTGCAACAATCAATAAAATCATTAACAATATTAATCTGAATAGGGGCACCTGCCCTGACAGCTTTTATTTTCAATCTTAAGTATCTTTCAAGGAGAAATAAAGCATAATTCTTTGCAGGGTCCCTGCAAGTCAAAACATCATTATACAGCGAACATATAGTGTCCAATTGTTTAATAACAGCATCTAGTCGACGTGTTACCTTGGCAACCTTTTCCTGTTCCTTCTGCCATCCTTCAAAGGCCTGACTCTCTGATTGACTCATGTTCCGCAGTTGCTGCTGCAGTTCTTCATGTTTTTCCCGAGGGATCATTTGTTCCTTTAACTGCTCAGCTTCCTGCTGCAACTCCTCGTATTTTTCCCGAGGGATCATTTGTTCCCTTAGCTGGTCAGCCTCCTGTCGGGCTTGCTTCATCTAGTGGTGCAAGGCCTTGGTTTTTGGATCCTTTTTCCATGATTTCTCATAGGCAGGGAGTTTTACCTGGACCTTCACGTTTCGCTGCCTGGAATTCGTATCCCGAATTATCCCTAAAGGTGGTGCCTCAGTTTGGACTGCTTTGTTTTCCCTTTCTTTCTTAACATGAATAAAGGGGTACGATGGCCCCTCTGTAAATGGAATGTTGTCTTGCGGCTCGGTTTTGATTGGAACGGCAGTTGGTCCTACTGGGCTATTTGGAACAGCAGTCTGTTCCTCAGCGTCAATAGGAACGGCATTCTGATGTTCCATATCAGATGGAACGACATTTTGTTCCTCAGTGCTGGTTGGAACAGTCGTAGGTCTATCAGCGGAGTATTGACCTACGAGACGCCTATAAGCCCCTTGCCTTCTCATCTGACAGGACCCTGCTGCAATTGTCCTTCTTTTTCTCCTTATGGTCCTTCTTATTCTCAGACTGGCTTTCAAACTTCGAATTTTCTGCCGAAGCTGGGCTATAATATTCAGCAGTCTCTGTTGTTTCTTTCTCAATTTCTTAATTTCTCTTGCCTCGGCAGTGGGCGCATGAGTGGCCCTCAGTTCTGCTCCTCTTTCATCGAGGGTTTCTTCTGGCATTTTGGGAACGAACTGTTCCCGACAAGCATTTTCATTCTCCACGTCATCAGCAGGTGGGTTTTCTTCTGGTGTCTTGGGAATGGATTGTTCCCGGTTGGTATTTACATTTTCTTTGTCAACAACAGGGAGGTTTTCTCCTCCTGCCATTTCTTCATGCAATTCTTCATGCGTCTCTTCCCCAGAGGGTCCTTCAGGAGGGTCTACTGGACTGGAAGGTGAAGCATAATCTCCCAGGCTGGCCAAGATGGTGGCCAGCTCTTCTTCCTCCATGGGGACCTGTGGAGGGCTGTCCCCCAATTGTTCCATCTCCTCCTCCTGAATTGGCTGCTCAGTGGCTGCCTCCGGATAGTCGGCCTCGGCCTCAGAATCAGAATGTTCATATCCTTCCTCAGCTTCTGCTTCGTTCTCAATTTGTTCCACATTTTCCCTCAAGGGTTCCTGTTCTGGCACTGGTGGCTCATCTGTTATTTCGATCGGCTGGTCATTGCTTAGCTGGATTTTCTCCAGCCTGCCTTTTATTCTTGCCAACCGAGCTGACTTCCTAGGCCTCTCGGGCTGTTCAGGTGTGCTGGCCACCTGTTCTTCCACCACCACCTTTCTGCGTTTTTCAGATTGTTCTGGCGTGCCAGAGGAATGCCTACGTTTCGAGGCAGCATGCTCTTCTGTGGCCAGTTCCTTATGTTTTTCTGCATGTCCAGATGCTCTAGAGGAACGTTTTCGTTTTACTGACTCCGTGCGTTTCTTGGGTTGCTCGGGTGTATCCGAGGGATGCTTGGGTTTTGGTGATTCTCTGGGCTCCTTGGGTGCTTCAGAGGTACTAGCGGGATGCTTAGCCTTTGGGGATGGTGATGCCACTCCCCCTCCAATTGCTGTAATAAGCTCCCCCCAGCTACTCTGCTGCTGAGTGAGACTGTAGCTCACTATCAGGCGGATCAACCCATGGTGGCTAACCACTGCGTCTTCATGGTGTGCCTTTTTCAGGCTCCGAGAGGCATCATGCAGTAATGAATTTAACAATGCAGGGAGATTCACAGAACATTTTCCTTTTAACACAGCCAGGAGCTTAAGGTGACGCGGTCTTACCACATCTTTTCGCCCCTCGCAGGTGATGTAGCTCTGCACCACCTTTGCCAATTCGCTCCAGGGTTCTCCTAGCGTTGTCGGCAGCACTCCTTTTCCCTTCACTGTTAGATTCTGTCCTTCGTCTTGGAAAATTTTTATGATCTTTTGCAACCTCTCTTTCTTTATCGTCCATATTGGTCCTGAGGCTGGTAATCCTGTTACTTCCGCGATTATTTCCTTCATGACCATTATCTGCTTCCCACCCACTACGGAGTGTTCTTCCTGCAAATTCTGCAGGAATTCCATGGCCACAGTTTCATTTGATTCACGCAGGCGGCTAAAATAAGTTAGCCACCCCGCCCTTTCTAGGATCTCCCGAGCAGCTTCGGAGACTACTAGCTCACTAGGCTCGCTTCTGATAGCCTTGCCTCCCATGGTTCTATTTCGGGATCCTAGATGGAACAGCAATTACCTGTCGCAAAGAACGTAATCGCAGCAAGAAAAAAAACACAGAGCATGCATGAAAATTGATTGTAAATAACAACTTTTTGCAAAACTAGCATTGTCATGCCGTTAACCCATACCGTACCTTCGTACCATATCATTTCCGAATGATGTGCTAACACGTGGCCGGCGGAGTAATGAGGTCACCTCCCCCCTCGCAATATGATAGGCTGTCCCAGCCGTCAAATGGAGGAGGAGCCGTCGTCCCGTCACCAAGTCATAAAGGAACAACATATAGAGTTTTGCCATGTTTCAGATTAGACAAAGAAATACCGAGATCGAGGCAAAAGGTAGATCGCGTTTTGCATAAGCCTGCGTGATGTGATGCAAAACAGGAGGATAGGACGTCTGGCACTCATATAAGGTCTAAGGTAGTCATAGTCAATACCTTTACCATGATTGGTGGTGATAGATATTCGTGCGACGTATCCATCAAAGTGTAAGATATAATTATTACGAGGATAGAAAGAAGTATTTGATATGATCCAAATTGGTGTATATATTACGACTCTGATACCATTAACAGAGCTCTGCTGCCGACAGGTGTTCATAACCTTGGCAGAGTTGTTTATTTCACCGTGGAACCATGGTCCTTTATGTATTTTTGAAGAGCAATTCTTGTCAAAATGCAGGCCATCATGCTGGCTTGGTAACCAGATAACCATGATGCCATTCACCAGAGAGGCGCGAAACGTGGGCAGGCCGGCTCGTAATGAGACCCCCTGTTCCAAGGTTTGTTTATGTATTGAACCCGTTGGACCATATCCCTGGTGTGGTGGCCATGATGGGAATGCCACTTCGCTTCCAATCTTATGATCATAGTAGGCTGGTTCTTTAATGAAACCCCCTATCCTGCATTTGACAAATAATTTCTTTTTATTTTGCTTTTTTTTTTTTTTTGAAACAGACTTTGCTCTTGTGTAATTACACATAAGGGTGGTTCAGCCCTCCTTAAGAGTGGGAATGGCGGAAGAAGTCTTGTCATCCCAATAGGAAGATATAAATCTTCTGTTCTTATTTCCAAGTAATAATAGAGAAAATTGTAGGAACTCAACATGATGAAATTTTCCAACAAGGCAGAGGAGGTGAGATCATGACAGCAAAAATGATGAGTGTGTGGATCCTTCCTTTGTTGTTGCATCAATACTAGGGCTGTTAAAGATAGCGATTTATGATATGCTGATCTCGATATATCCTGACTTTTATATTCATTGCATAAATGTATAGCTGCTACTTATGGCCTTGGAAAGAGGATGGACAACACATCCTTTATATGAAAGGGACAAGAGCATACTACTCCTTTTTGAAAGGGAGGGTGAGGAGGAGTTCATCTGATGCATTGCCTTAAAAAAAAAGGGCAGCAAAAGCACACAAATGCTGTTTCCTTTGAAAAAGGAACAGCCAAAAATACTCAAGTGCTGTTCCTTTTGAAAAGGAACAGCAAAAACACACAAGTGTTGTTCCTTTTGAAAAGGAACAACAAAAACCCAAAAGTGTTGTTCCTTTTGAAAAGGAACAGCAAAACACACAAGTGTTGTTCCTTTTGAAAAGGAACAGCAAAAACACACAAGTGCTGTTCCTTTTGAAAAGGAACAGCAAAAACACACAAGTGCTGTTCCTTTTGAAAAGGAACAGCAAAAACCCACAAGTGCTGTTCCTTTTGAAAAGGAACAGCAAAAACCCACAAGTGCTGTTCCTTTTGAAAAGGAACAGCAAAAACACACAAGTGCTGTTCCTTTTGAAAAGGAACAGCAAAAACACACAAGTGCTGTTCCTTTTGAAAAGGAATAGCAAAAACACTCAAGTGTTGTTCCTTTTGAAAAGGAACAGCATGCACAAATACTAAAAACATATATACAAAATTTACAATCTTATATACAAGATGTGGTAATAAAAGATGAATTTCTTACTGATCTATAGGTGAGGAAGTTTTTGCTTCCTCGCCCATAATCTCAATGTTAGTATCTTGGCGTAGCTGCTGACAAAAAGATTCCCGAGTGAGCGGTTTGCGATACAGACGAACTCGGTGGCCGTTTACCTTAAATGTATATCGAGACCCATCGATTGTGATCAGAGTAAGGGTCCCATTGTCATGGACTTTTTGAATCTCGTATGGTCCCAACCAACGAGTCTGAAGCTTCCTCGGGAAATCCTGAAATCTAGAATCATATAGCAGAGCCCAGTCTCCTTCATGAAATATCTTGTTTTTGATAAGCGCATCATGCCATTTGGCTCGCTGCAGTTGAATGAGTGCTGTATTCTGTAATGCAGAGAGCCTTATTTCATCTAATTCATTAATTTGCTGTAATTGATTTTTCTGTGCTTCACTTAAATCCAATCCGACTTCTTGGGCCGTTCGCAGCGTTTGGATCTCGAATTCTATAGGAAAAATGGGCTGCTTTCCAAACACTAAGTGATATGGTGAATAGCCGGTGCTGCTTCTCCATGTGGTTCGATAAGCCCACAGTGCCTCGGGTAGTCGGGCGGCCCAATCACGCCGATGTGAGGCAACGGTTTTTGTCAAAATAGACTCTATTACCTTATTGCTGCTCTCCACTTGCCCATTTGCCTGAGGATGGTATGGGGTAGTAATTTTATGCTGGACACGATAGTTATTGAGTGTTGCAGCTAATTTATGCCCCACAAATTGTGGTCCTCCGTCTGTAATTACTTCCCTCGGAAGACCATAACGTACAAACAAATGGAACAAGAACTGTATTACCGAATCTTCTGTAGCTCTAGGCAATGCCTCCGCTTCAACCCATTTGGTAACATATTTAGTTGCCACCAAAATGTAGGTTCTTTGGTTTGATGGCAGGCTGATGGGTCCGACGAAGTCCAGAGCCCAGCGTTCGAAAGGTTCGATCACTAATTGAGGCTGCAAAGGCATTTCATCGGCTGGACCAGGTCGTCCTGCACGCTGATAGCTATCACAGGCCTGGACAAATTTTTTCGCATCCTTGAAAATTGTAGGCCAGTAATATCCCATTTGTAATACTTTATGTGCTGTTCTTCGTTCAGCAAAATGTCCTCCACATGGCCCGTCATGGCAGGCTTTCAAGATATCAAAGATTTCGTCCTCTCGAATACATCTTCTGATTTCCATATCTGCTCCTGTGTGAAACAAATAGTCCCCAACCCACGAAAATCGATTGCTTTTCTGAACAATCTGCTTCCATTCATTGGGGGTTAAATGTTTTGGAAGCTTACCTACTGCAAGATAGTTAGCAACATCAGCGTACCAGGGACTCTGAACAACGACAGCAAATAAGTGTTCGTCTGGAAATTGGTCCTCGACTGCTGCTGCTTCAACTGATTTTGGTATTCGTGAGAGGAAATCAGCTACAGGGTTCTCCTTCCCCGGTCGATCTCTGATTGTAATATCAAACTCCTGCAACAGGATCAACCACCTGGTTATTCTTCCATTTGTAACAGGCTTATTTGCTAAATACTTAATAGCAGAATGGTCTGTATACAAAATAATGGGATAGCCTGTAATATAGTGTCTAAATTTATTAACAGCGTGTATCACAGCTAAAAATTCTTTTTCGGTGACAGTGTAATTTAATTCAGCCGGAGCCAAATTTTTGCTGACGTAATAGATGGCGTATGGTCTTTTATCCTCTTCTTGGCCCAGAACTGCACCGATTGCTGTGTCTGAGGCGTCAGTTGAAATTTGGAATGGTAAATTCCAATTAGGTCCTCGGAGAACTAGAGCTGTAGATACCAGCTTCTTTAATTCTTTGAAGGCTCGATCACATTTCTCTGTCCATAAGAAGTCAACATTTCCAGTTAATGCATGTAAAGGTGCGGCAATATGTGAATAATGTTGTATGAATCGTCTATAATACCCAGAAAAACCAAGAAAACTGTGTACCTCTGTTTGATTAGTGGGGGTCGGAATAAGAAAAAGTATTTGAATTTTAGCCGGGTCTACCTGAATACCAGCTGCTGAAATATAGTGTCCCAGAATGAGTCCTTCGGTCATCATCATGTAACACTTTTCGTGACTCAAGCAAAGTCTGGTAGGGATGCAGTGCTGTAGGACTTTTTCGAGAGTATCTAGAGCTGGATCAAAGTCATCTCCATATGGTGTGAAGTCATCCATGTAGACTTCCAATCCATCATTAATTAAATCTGCAAAGATGCTAAGAACAGCCCTTTGGAATGTGGCTGGAGCATTACATAAACCAAAAGGTAAGACTCGATAAGCGAACGTTCCCCAGGGACAAGTAAAGGTAGTCTTATCCTGGTCTTCAGGGGCAATCTGAATCTGATTGTATCCGCTGAAGCCATCCAAGAAAGAAAAGAATTTCTTGCCTGCTAAGGTGTCCAGTACCTGATCTATGAATGGAAGAGGGAAGTGATCTTTTTGTGTGGCTTTGTTTAATTCTCTATAATCCACACAGATCCTCCATTTCCCGTTCTTTTTAGGTACTACCACAAGTGGAGAGACCCATTTGCTGTCAGAAATAGGATAAATAAAATCAACATCTAAAAGTTTCTGAAGCTCAACTTTTACAACATCTTTTAAATGGGGGTTGAGTCTTCTTTGCGGTTGACGAACAGGTCTTGCATCTTTTTCGATATAAATATGATGTGTGCATAGCTGGGGATCAATCCCTTTCATATCGGGATAGTCCCATGCAAATGCCTCCTGATACTTTCGTAACAGCTGGATGAGTTTTGTCTCTTGATCTGGTGTCAGATTAGCGTTAATATTTAAAGTTTTCCCCGGTTCAATTTGCACTACTTTGCTATTAGCGACAGAAGTCACAGGTATAATTTGGTCATGTTCGTCTTTCAGAGGATCCTCCTCTAATTCGTTATCAAATTCCGCTTTTATCATAAAACATTGTGTATACGATGTGGATTCTGTTTGATTAATGAATTTATTGATGGCATTGTCTTCCATTTGATCTTTGAAATCTAGCGCTTCCTGGACTGTTAATGGGGGTCTAATATTGTCAGTGATATATGAGGCAGGGCGCAGGTTGGTTCTCATCATCGTGATGCTTGGCTGCGCTGGAGGGTACAAGATTAAATTTTTGATATCCGGCCCTCTAGTTATGGTCATGTTTCCCTGCCGGCAACCAATGTAGGCGTCAGCAGTAGCGAGCCACGGTCTACCTAGAATTAGCGGATGTCCATCTAGTCGGGTTTTCGGATTAATTATCAGGAAATCGGTCGGGTATTCCCAGGAATCCACTGAAACCATGACATCATACAAGGTGCCTTCTGGTCTAATTACTGATCGGTCAGCTAGTTCTAACAAAGTGGAAGTAGGTTCTACCGATGTAATTCCGAGCTTCTGGCAAGTCGATGTTGTCAAGATGTTAATTGCAGCCCCTAGATCAACTAAGACGTTGGTCATGGTCTGCCCATAGATTTGAACAGTGACAATTGGGTTTCCAGGGTCCTCGTATTTAACTGGTGTTTCTTTTCCTGATAGGAGGTCGGATAAGGTGCCGACTACCTGGACTCTTGGGTTAGAGGTTACATTTCTTTTTGATTTTCTGCTACACAGGTCTTTTATGGTTTTTGCATATATGGGGATATCCTGTATAGCTTGAAGGAATGGAATTCTTATATACAAGTTTTGTAGTTCTCCCAGAATATCAAAATCTGGATATTGTGTTGGTCGTGGAATGGCCAATCGTTCTGGGAAAGGTGGAGGAGATGTAATTACTTGCTTATGAGCTTGGTCTTTATTTACATCTTCCTGTTGTGACGGCTGTTCTATAGGTCACTGATCTTCAATGTGAGTTGTTCTATGTCCCTCGGTTTCTATTATTCGCTCAGATCTTAACTGAAGATCATTGCACTCCTGCAGATCAGATTCAATCTCTGAGGATTCTATAATTTGAAGAGATTGAACTGGTCTATTATTTGGATTGGGGTTGGGTTGGGCTAGGAGCTACGGTCTCAGATTAGGCTGGGGATTTTTTGTAAGGCTGGCAGAGTTGGTTGAGGGAGTGGAATTGATCCTGCTGGCTGATATGTCGATTTTGGCCAGCTTGTCTGCCAGGGTGAACCTTGCGAAGTAGAAGGGGTCCACTGCGGAGGATATGAATTATTCTGCCAATATGGTGGGGGATAAGGGAAGTTTGGCCAACCAAATTGGGTCATCCAAGGATTCGGAGTAGGAAACATTTGAGGTGACCAATTCGAAAACGGGGGCTGAGACTGGTTTTGCCACATATTCTGTTGCTGAGCATTGAATTGCGGGGGTTGAAAAGAAGAGGAGGGGTCTGAAAACATACCAGATTGCCTAGGCTGCCATTGACGACGCTGGTTAATAAAATATGCTGATTCTGGCTCCTCTTCTGCTTCTTTGTATACTGCCTTCAAACCAGGAAGTGAGGGGCAACTTTCAGTCAGATGGTCCTTGGTACAGATAGCACATATTTGGACTGTATCCAGCGGACATTCCTTGTGGCTATGTTTCTTCCTACATCGAGGGCAGAAAACCGCTAGATTCTGTTCCGCCTCTGTTTGCTTCTGTTTAGCCTGCACAATATCAAGCTATGTAGTTAATGTCCCCAGGATATCAGTTTTAAAATTTTCTAGCAAATTTCCAAGTTCCACACGTGTTACTCCCTCTGTTGATGTTCTGTTATCTCTGGTAAAGCGATCATATTCTGCTGGTTTTATCCTCGTGCTGCCTCTTGAGCTCCTGATACACAGATCAATGATATCAGCAAAATTTTCCTGATAAATGTCTCCTTTCCCCATAATATTCAACGTTTCAATCCATTGTTCTTTCATACCTCTAATTAATGCGGTTTTTAACACGTTATCAGGCAGAGGTAACGATGCATAGGGAGATCTTTGCAAGTTATATTGGAAACGTTCCACATATTCTTCTAGAGTTTCGTTTGGTCTGGCTGACATTTGAAAAATTTCATCTTTTAGTTCTCTTGACCTACAGTAATCCTGATATTTCTTTAAAAAGGCTTCTTTCATTTGATCCCAATTGTTAATAACCCCACCACCTAAGCCCATAAACCATCTTAAAGCAGCCCCTTTTAATGTGGAGGGGAACAATTTTAATTTATGGGGATCGGTGGTGTAATCGTATCCTCTACATAATACATCAAATTCGAACAAGAATGCATCCAGATCTTTTGATGTAAGGCCATGAAATGTGGGGATATGCTGGAGAGGGATAGCTTTCATGGGCGCATTTGCTGCAGAATCTACTATAGGATATTGCAATGTGGAGGTCTGGGTGTTTATCTGATTCTGCGCCATGGGATCGAATATATGCCAGTAATCTTCAGGAATTTCCAAGAGAGTGTTCCTTGGTTGAGAAGGGGTAGTCTTAACAGGGATTGTTTTGACAACACTCCCTTTATCAGGGATAATGATGGTCCCAACTGTCTGAGGTGAATGAATTCCTTCAACGAGGATTTTTGCAGCGCTTCCTTTATCTGGGCTATTTAAAGGCTGGTTTGGTTCAATAGGAGATCTAGGTTCCCCGATTTCCCCTGTTTCTCCTCCTCCTTCGCAAAGGTTACTAAGATTCCCTTCGTGCAATAGTCCAGGAGTCAAATTTTCAATTTCTTGAAAGTCCTGCTCCTCTGTTTGACTGTGCACTTCAACAAAGGCTTCAGATGGTGATCCCGAGGCCTGAAGGGAACTTAGTAGGCTGTTTAGAATTGATTTTCCTATAACCTACTGATGGCTGAGATTCGGCTTTCTTATAGATTTCGTCTATGAAGGTCGTTCGTCCAAGGGTCACCAGCCCCTTGGCTTTGGATGGAGGCTTTTGATCTTTCTCTGGCTTTCTCTGCTTAGTCATGCACTCCAATTAAACTGCTAAATCCTATTTAACCAATCAATTCTGCTAGGAAAGCGGACGGTGGAGCAGGGATTTTACATGCTCCATACGTAGGTTCTTACCTTCCATTTTTAAAATCCAACTCTCCCCTAGCAGCTTCATACACTACCCTGTTTAAAAGACAAATGGCTATACCCCTTCCCCGACAACGGCGCCAAAATGTAGAGCTGTAACAAGGGTCTTTTTCACCTCTAGTTATCTCACATTACAAGTCAATCCAGGAGTGTTTTGTTATTGTAAAGGGTATCTCAATTTGAAGCTATTTGTCATAGTAATGCTTAGTAGTATAGGTCTAAGAAATACAAGAGTAAACGGATGCTAAGTTATGGCTAAATTACTTTTGCATAAAGAAATCACACACGGCAACTTTATCAGTCAAGGGTACGGAAATAGTAACCCATCCCTCTAGAAACTGATGAAGGAAAAGGAATTAGAGTATGGATCATGGATCTGGGAGCATAATAGCGTCTGCTGTGTCTCACGACAGCCTTGATCCTCCTCCCACACCAAACCAATGAATGCAAGTAAAAAGGAACAGCAAGAAAACAGAATGGAACGGCAATTCAGAAATGGAACAGCAGTAAAAGGAATGGCAGTAAAGAAACTAAATCTCGCGAGTTCAACACTCTCAATTCTTGGCATCAACTTACATACAAAGAAAGAGCAATCTTTTGTACAAGTAGACAGCTTAATCAAATGGAACAGCAAACCACCATAAACAGGAAACGTCAATCATATGTACACATAATCTGAAATGATCACCAGTAGTCCACACACAACGTTAATTCCATCTTCTTATGATCGTCACTCCAACCATATGTAGCTAAAACATTCCACTTATAAATTCTGTAACAGAAGTGAACAACTCAGAACAATGTTATGTGATCAATTCTGGAAATATGATGTAAACTTGTTACAAAGATTTACAAAAGGAAAACTACTGATGAACGAGTATGGAACAGCATGTAAGTATATCAGATTATTAAGAACAATAAACAAACCACACAAAGCCAAACTGTAATGATACAATCAGCCAGTGTCCGTTGGAGCCAGGCCCTTAGCTTCCAATGGCACACCGCCGTAACTTACTTCAGATGCAGGGAGAAAGTAACACCAAATATATTATATTAACGCATCAATGATAGTACAGCAAAACTAAGTCTCAAAGAGACTCGATAGTCTGAGTTTAACCAACTGTGAAGTCTGTAAACAGAAAGTAAAGATACAAGATAATCAAAAAGTCCCTGAAGTCTTCGATGCTGCCCCTTTTTATACAAGTAATGGCGGAGTTAACTGAACAACAAAATAATTGAAAGTAACGATCCTTCAGGATCAAAGATCTTGAGGGATCTGTTAAACTGTTAACTCCTCTCTTTTCTCTGCCTAACCTTCCGAACTGACAGTCCTTCATCTCATCCCGGATTGATCTGCCTTGATTTACTCGCCCTGGTCTGGATTTTATTTGGTTTTGGAGGGACAGTTGTTATCTCCTCATGGAACTCTCGTTTTGCACCGCGCCTTCCTACTTTTGTCTTTTCCTGCATAGAGAAGATAACTATTAGTGATTGGGTCATTCGTTCTCATTCTCATTACATTCTCCTTATTTTATAACAAAGAAAAGGTTACAACTATTGCTTGAAACACCACTAAGTTATTCGTTAAAACATACCTTTCCAATGCTCTACAAAAGGTTGTTAGCCTCAGATATAGCCCTGAACGCTACCTCTGCTAGATGGTGGGGTGCATGCAAGAAGAATATAGAAGGCTGGAAAGAATGTTGAAGATTGATGTGGATAAGGTTGGGACAAATAGATATAGAAATAGAGATAAAATATGATGGTGAAACTAATCCTAGGAAGCATATCCATCTATGCACTACAACATGGAAGGAGATTCCACATTACGAGTGGGTGCATGGATTCATTCATACATTAGAGATAATCCCTAAGAATTGGTACTTAGAAATAGAGATTTTACATGGTATAGTAAATTAGGAAGACATGGTTGATGGTTTCATACTAACATTCAACTTTAAGGATGATTTCCCATACATAGGTTTAGCCCTTGAGATAGTTAAGAAGAATATCTTTAAGAATGTAACCCCATTGACATGGCAATAACCTAATTGGGTTGCACAGATAGAGAATGCATTAGAATGTTATAACCTTACTATAGAAGAGGAAGAATATCCTCGCAACATCCACATAGCAGAAATAGAAGGATGCTGCAAAGTAAATGGACCTAAGTTAGAGATACCATATATAAAGAAGCCACTGAAGACAAAGAAGTTGATCATACAATCAGAGAATAAACCTAAGTTTGCAACTATAGGAGACTATTGGGATGAAGGGATAGTCAATAAAGTTATAGAGTTACTTCATGAATACGAAGAACTATTTCCCACTAAGTTTTTAGAGATGAAAGGTATAATAGGAGATCTAGGAGTCATGAGTATTCCCCTTAAGCCTGATGCTAAGCCAATCAAGCAAAGACCTTACAGGTTGAATCCAAAGTATAAGGATAAAGTAAAGATAAAGATTGATAATATGATAGAAACAATAATTATTGAACCAGTAGAAGAGTTAGAATGGGTGAGTCCTATGGTGGTGTAAGAGAAGAAAGCTCAAGGAGAAATCATGATCTGTGTTGATCTGTGAAAGTTGAATGATGCATGCTTACATGATCCCTTCCCTACACATTTCACAGATGAAGTGCTAGAAAATGTAGGGGGTTAGGAAGCTTATTCATTTATAGATGGATTTTTAGGTTATCATCAGATTAGGATTGCACTTGAAGATTGGCATAAGACCACATTTGCTACAGAATGGGGCTCATATCAATGCACAATAGTTCCTTTTGGATTAAAGAATGCCCATGTTATATTTTCCGAAGTGGTGGTTGAAACTTTTAAGGAATATGTCCACAAATTTTTAAAAGTATATTTTGATTATTGCACAGTATTTGGGTTTCTAAGAAAACATATTGGAAGTTTAAGACTTATGCTCGACACATGTAGACAATATCAAATCTCTTTGAACTTAAAGAAGTGCATATTTTGTGTACCCTTCGGCATATTGTTGGGACATATTTTTTGAAAGCAAGGACTAATGGTGGACCTTGCTAAGATTGCTATCATTGTGAATTTGCCTCCACCTAAGACAGTACGAAAACTTCTCACTACATTGGGACATACTGGGTATTACAGGAAATTCATCAAGGGGTATGCGCAAAGACTGCATTTATGGAGAAATTGTTAAAGAAGGATGTAACTTTTCAATGGAATGAGAATGTTAGAAGAGCCTCAAGATATTGAAAGAAAAAGTGATAGTTACACCTATATTAGTGTTCTGTGATTGGAATAAGGAATTCCATGTCCATATGGATGCCTCTTGTATAGCTTTGGGAGTAGTATTGGCAAAACCTGGTGCAGGAGAAATTAATCATCCTATAACTTTTGCAAGTAGAAATTTATGTAAAGCAGAAATGAATTACACCATTGCAAAAAGGGAAGGAATGCCCATGATGTTTGCTTTGCAGAAGTTTAGGCACTACTTACTGGGATCACACTTTAAAATGTTTACATATCATTCTACATTGAACTATTTGGTTAAGAATCTTATCTTAGGAGGACATATTTGCAGATGGTTACTGTTATTCGAGGAATATGAATTTGAAATCATTGTTAAATGAGGAAGAATGAATGCAATACCTGGTCATCTATCAAGATTAGAAATAGGGGAAGAACCAACTAGCATAGAGGATAATCTCCCTGATGCACAGTTATTTGCAATTAGAATTGCAGATTACCACTTTGAAGGTAACATTCAGTTTTTTACCACAGGGATGGCTCCTTTAGAGTATACTACACAACAAAAGAAAGAATTAGTGGTTAAGGCAGCTGACTTTTCATTAATAGTAGGACAATTATATAAAATGGGACTTGATGAGATACTACACAGGTATGTTCATGAACATGAGAGACAGATGATTCTAGAAGAAGTGCATGCTGGTGCAGCCGGTGGACATTATGCAGGAAAAGCTACTGCGTAAAATATTTTGATAGCAGGATTATGGTGGCCTACATTACAAAAATATGCAAAGGAATATTGCATAGCATGTGATGTGTATCAATGAAGAGGAAAACCTTTAAGAACAGATGAGATGCCATTCGTACCAAAAGTTACATTGCAGGCCTTCGATAAGTGGGCTATTGATTTTGTTGGACTGATCAACCCACTTGGATAGAGGACTGGTGTGAGGTACATAATTACATCAACTAATTACTTGAAAATATGGGCCGAAGCACAACCAATGAGGGATTGTAGCGCAGAGATTTCTGCAAAGTTTACTTTTGAGTATATATTTTCTAGATTTTGATGTCCAAAAATTTTGATATGTGACAAAGGTTCCCACTTCTTGAAAAGAACTATTGAGGCATTGTCTGAAGAATTCCAAGTTTATCATCAAAAGAGTACACCTTATCACCCTCAGGCCAATGGAACAATAGAAGCATTTAATAATATTTTGGAGAATGCACTGACTAAGGTATGCAATGTGAACAAAGATGACAGGGACCTTAGAATCCCAACAATTTTATGGGCTTATAGGACAACATGTAAAAAGTTGACATGTTAGACACCCTTCAGATTATTTTATGGGCAAGACGTTGTGATTCCCATGGAGTACATCATTCCTAGATGGAGGATTACAATGCTTACATATATGGAAGACCTTGACATAATGAAGGAAAGAATGTCGCAATTAATTGCTTTAGAAGAAGATAGATTTATAGCAGGATTCCATTAGAAAGTACAACAAGCAATAGAAAAGGCCTGGCATGATAGACATGTTAAGCAGAAGAATTTCTAGGAAGGAGACCTTGTTCTCCTTTATTAAAATAAGTTTATGAAATTTCCATGAAAATTCAAGATGCATTTGTTGGGCTCCTATATTATCAAGCATATTACTGATGGAGGCACAATTCAATTAGTGAAGTTAAATGGAGAATTGATCCAAGGAAGAGTAAATGGAAGTAGGTTGAAGTTGTACAGGGACAACCATGTCCCTACAACCTTGCTCTAAAGAATAAAGGAGAAAATTCTTAGTGTGACTTACAGTTGATAGTAGGCACTGGACTATAAAATACATTTCAAAGAGCTTTGACGTAGGGAGTTACTTCGTCCAATACCAGCCGAAGCCCTATAGTTTGAGTCCGCCAAGGTATAACAACAAGAAAAAGTGTGGAAGCATGTCAATATGAAAATCACATCAGTACCATTGCCAAGAATACACAAGTTGCACATGGAGATAATTAAGGAGCTGAAGTTATACGAACAACATACCTCATAGTTGAATATTCAGGTAGAAAAAGAGAGGGCTTCACTACAACAAAATCTCAACCAGAAGATCCAAGTGAGGGATCATGTTATGAAACCAGCTCAAGAAAAGATAGAAAAGATAGATCAACGCCTTAGAATTTAGCCTCTTCGACGGGGCAACCTCCTTTACATTACATAAATGAACAATTCTTGGATGATACAAATGAAAAGACCTCCTTTATATATATAGGATTCTAAGGGGTCATAACATAATCAAAGCCAACATAACAATAATAATGTAAGGGCACAATAATAACAATAGTGGGCTTCTATGGAGCACAATAGTAACACTATGGGCACTACATGGGTACATCAATATAATAAGTGGGTTGTACTAATAACAATAAGGGGTTACACTAGTAGTATAGGGGCCTAACATGCCCCTCTCCTTCAAAAAGCGTTGTCCTCAACGCTTGAGTAGTTCTTGATGCTTCTGTATAAAAAAATTTCCTCCCATGTGGAATCTTCAGTGGGTAAGTTCTTCCACTTGATGAGATACTCTGAAATTGATCGATTTCACAGCTATTGGGTTCTTGTTTCTGTGACTGCTCTAGGTTCCAATATGATTTTTCCTTCCTTTTCAATTTCTAGCAATATTGTTTGAATTGGGATCTTTTGCAACTTTTGAATAAGTGGCCATACTTCTTCATCCTTCTTCCATTCATCCCTTGCTTCGTTTATCAAATCTGGTTGGATAATAGAAATAGCACAAAACAATGCTTCCACATCCTCATCCTTGAAGAGTCTTCCCATTTGGTAAGGTCGCCATTTTTTAAGTGCATGTAGTATTGCCAACATTTCCTTCTCATAAATAGCTTGCTTGAGATGTAGCAGTAAAAATACCCAATCACCTACATCAAAATATTTTTCACTATGATGTTGATCTACCTGTTGTTTCGTTTGATTTTGCACCAAAGTGGCATTATCCTTTAAAAGTTGGAGAACTTGTTGTTGATGCTCGATGTGATATTTCATTGCTTGAACCTTTTTCTTCTTGATATGTCCTTATATCTCTAGAGTTTGAGGAGTGGTAATTTCTTCCAATCCTTTACAAGATATGGTCATATTCATTTCTTGATGCTTGATGTGATCTTTCACTTCTTGAATATTTTTCTTCTTGATATGTCCTTCTAGCTTGATAGTTTGAGGAGTGGTAATTTTGACCAATGAATTATAAGATATGGTTGGATTCATTTCTTCTTTCTTGATGTGATATTTCACTTCTTGCACCTTTTTCTTCTTGATATGTCCTTCTATCTTGAGAGTTTGAGGAGTGGTAATTCTTGCCAATGCTTTACAAGATATGGTCTGATTCATTTCTTCTTCATCTAGGCTTTGTTCCTGGAGTATATCCTCTTCTTTTGACCTTTCTTGCTCCTTTTCTTCTTCCTCTTCACAATCTATGTAGAATAATTTCTTCTCAGCACACTTATGACCTTTAGTGTATTTTCTATCAAAACTGTAACAAAGCCCTTTTGCTATTTTTTCTTCCAATTGTTGTGGTGTAAACCTTATAGGTTGTGGAAGACTAGGGGAAACAAAACTTCCATCTTTAAAGTTGTGAGTGGTATGCTTCTTGGTTGCCATAATTTTTCTTTCCATTTTTCTTCCTAACCTGAATGCCTTCTCTAATGAACCAAGTTCCCAACAGTGAACATCATGTTGGATACTATCCTTTAAAGACCCTATGAACACATCAATCCTATGCTCCTTTGGAATATCTTTTACCCTTATGTTCAATTTTTGGAACTCCTCAATGTGATCCATTATTGAACCCTTTTGTTTGAGACTTATCAATTGGCTAAAAAAGTGTTGCTTTTTGTATCCTCATAATGTGCTATCAATTCTTCCGTAAAAATTGCCCAAGTGATAAATTGTTTACGAGAGCAAAGCCATTGATACCATACAAACTAATTTGATTCCAAATACAAAGTTTCCATACGTACCTTTTGTGTGTTTTGCACATTATTGAGATCGAAGAATTGCTCCATCTGTAATATCCATGTGGCGGGATCCTTGCCATCAAACTTCCTCATATCGATTTTTGGAATATGGTGAGTCTTCGATCCAATGTTAGAGTCTATGGAATCATGATTAACATTTCTTTTGTTCTCATCATGAGTTTCCTTTAGTACCCTTTCACCCTTAGTGACCATTTCTTGTAGCAACTTATTCATATTTATCTTCAATTCTTCCATCTTATCATCCATGCCATCAATTTTAGCTTCCATGCCATTCACCTTAGCCTCCATGCCATCCATCTTAGCTTCTACGCCTTTCTTTAAGCAATCCATCTTAGCTTCTACACCTTTCTTTAAACCATCCATCTTAGCTTCTACATCTTTCCTGAAACCATCCATCTTAGATTCTGTTGCTTTTTGTGCAAGTGACACTTGTTGCACTTGTTCTTGTAATTTTGATATATCATATAGCATTTATTCTTCTTCTTTATGAGTCATGCTAGAGCTTTCAGGTTCCTTACTAGGTGTTTGCATTTTCTTTCCTCGAGGCATCAGTTACCGATAATAATGCTCTATTATGCCCTTTGAATTCCTTCAAAATAAATTTTCAAACCAAGCTTAAGCAAAAATTTAAGAAAATCTACACACCTTTTTTCACTTTGTAGGAGCTCGATATTTCCTCTGATGTATCTCTGTACTTTCCAGTCATCTAGTTCTAAATTTGTGACCTGCAGTAGCCCTCTGTGTCCTCTTTCCAATGCCACAAGTCTGACCCAAATTGGATTCTCCAAGGAAGAGTTATGTGAAATATCCCACAGTGACTTGAATATAGACTAGTTCAGTAGAGCGAACTTGTACGACGTGCCGCAAGTCTGTGTTTCGACCTTTGGATCTAAAAAATGCATACAAGAAACTACAGTCCGTCCTCTTTCTGTTCCTTCTTATGAAATTTCAATCTGATCCTCAGAGAGAAAGTTATGACGATTTTCCCCAGGTCACCTGTTTGGAATGTAATTCAAGATTCTGCAAAAAGACCAACTTCCTCAGATCATATCTCCGTAAATATACCACAAAAAGCTCTGAAATATGAAACCGAGGTTCAACATGAGTTCTTCTCAAATGGGTTTTTGTTGCAACTTCTGAAACATCACAGAAAAAAGTTATAGCAAAAATTCCACGATGACCTATTTGGAGCAGCGAAACCCTAGAATCCAAAGCTCTGATTCCAAATGTTATGAAACCAGCTCAAGAAAATATAGAAAATATAGATCAACTCCTTGGAATTTAGCCTCTTCAACGGGGCAACCTCCTTTACATTACATAAATGAACAATTCTTGGATGATACAAATGAAAAGACCTCCTTTCTATATATAGGAGTCTAAGGGGTCATAACATAATCAGAGCTGACATAACAATAATAATGTAAGGGAACAATAATAACAATAGTGGGCTTCTATGGAGCACAATAGTAACAATATCGGCACTACATGGGTACATCAATATAGTAAGTGGGTTGTACTAATAACAATAAGGGGCTACACTAGTAGTATAGGGGCCTAACAGATCAAGCAGTCCAATAGAAACAAAAGATCAAGGAGGTGGTCGAAGCCACATGTAAAGAGATTCTAAACCTTGATTTTCGTGAAGAAGAAACAGTGGAGGACAAGGTTGTGAAGCTTGACCTTGCAGTGAAAGGATAAAAGCAGAAGATTATAGATGTGAAATTTCAGTATGAAATGCATATCAGTGAGTTGCAAATGAAGTTGCAACCAACTATGCCGTAGGAAGTGAGAGATCAAAAGGAGACTGACCTAAAGGCTACTATGGCTAGCATCTCCACATCAGTGGAAGACATTGGAAAACTTTTAGAAGAAATATTATAGATATGGACTTCGCTGCTGGAAGATTCAAATGTATAGAAACTGTAGGAAGATATTCAGGAGAAGTAGCAGTGGTGGGAAGAGATTCAGGGATCTACAAAGACCTTACCAATCTCACAGGAGCTCACCAAAATTGATGAGGGAAAGGAAATCCAGAAGAAGATTGAGGAACTGAAGAAGGAAGAACATGTTTTAGCAGAGAGGACTCAGCCATGGCAGGATGAGGCTTTCCAACTATTTCAGGCAGTAGATGAGAAGCTTCAAGAGCTTTGATAGAGGGAGACAACGATGGTGCAGAAGGTTGCAGGACATGTGACGAAGGCACTATTGGAGGATGCATGTAGCGAAGAGAAGCAGGTCACATATATTCTGCAAAAGTTCAACGAGGCCTAAAACAACATCGCAGAAAAAATTAGAGGCAAAGAAACTGAGTGACTCAGGATGACACACATGTAGTGTTGGGGGCTTGTTGTGCACAACCCAACTTGGCCTAATTTTGGTAAAGACTCCATATTTTGAGGGGAGGAGTGTGTAATGTAGGGTGCAACAAAGTGTGAATTGGAGTGTGCAGTAAAGTAGTTGGAATATACTGTGCAGTATAAGGGCATTGAAGTGGGTCAAAGCCCCTCCTTTTTGTAAAAATCATGTAATTTTGTAAAATATCAATGTTTTTCAGACCATCGTAGATTGGTTTAGGGAGTGCATGGTATATGGACCATGGTATTTTGATGATATATCCCTCGATGTAATAGTATATATAGGGATCGATAAAAACAAAGAGATACATCACATATTTAATTGAATTGTTGTATTATTGTGATATATGGTTTTGAAAAGAAAGTGAGGCTCTAAGCTGAGTGTGTTGAGGCATGAGTCTACAGCTGAGTGCCTAGATGACATACAACTTAGTGTATAGGTCAAATAATTGTTTATTGTACAATAATTATTATTATAAGCAACAATTCTTGTGGATGTAGTCCCACATTGGGATGAACCACAGTAAAAATTGTGTCTTCATGTGTACATTTTCTTATTATATGTTGTAGCTTAGCATTTTATTACAATTACACTTTATTTTAGTACAGTGATGATTTATCGATTTATATGGTATGTTTGAGTGATTAAATGAATGCGAAGAAGTGATTTCTGAATGTTAAGAATAAAATATAATATAAAACACCACATCATGTCATCCTTCAATTTTAGAAACCTGGTTCTGCATCCTCCCATAGTCACTTTGGGTGAGATTGTGATCTGCTTGTTGGTCGTTGCCGAAAGGGCCAGTGTTTGAGAGTTTTGTTGGTGTGCAGTATAGATCGAACCTAGGTTAGCCCAAATCATAACCAGCAACACCTATGCAACCTATTTTCTTGTTATTTCTATCCCCACATAAACTTTGTGTTGCACGTGGCACCTTAGTAAATTCTTCTAATATGGGAGGGTGCCACTTCCACAATCGAATTTCCATTTGGAATTCTTTTATTGGTTATGATGACATGTTGGGTCAATTCCCCATTTCTTTGTAGATAGTGTGAATTGCACACTCACAAATCTAACAATTGATTCAATATTACATCACTGGCCCACAATCCATATTGGGTGGCAACATGTGTGATGGTTTATAAAAATTTTGATTTTTGATGAATATAAAGAAAATTATTAATTTTATTGAATGGTGGAGATTCATATTGGTTTACAACATACATGATCCCTTACTGCAACTTGCATTCTTTATGGAAACAATGGTTGAAATCCAAGAAAATTGATGGTGTGATCCATATCAGGTGTGGGATTTCACAACACTTATTTTTTAATGGATCCAATGTTTAACCTTCATAAAAATCAATGAATCGAATTGATATTGGCTAATATGATGCAACGACTTTAAATTTTACCAATGTGATTGATGAATACAATGGTGGTTGTTCTCTCGATATGATGGCTCATATAAATATAAGGTTGGAATATGTGAGGGGTTTAGTAACCCATTGACTTCTGATCTCATTAACTTCCACCAGATGTCTATCACCTAACCCCCTCCATGCATCGAATAAACTACCACTTAGAATTTCCACTAATGTCATAATACAAAAAAAAAAAAAAATTTCAAAATTTCATGTTTTTGAAAACATCTGTCAATAAAACTTCTTTTCTTGAAATTTTCCACCTTTGTAAAATTTGCATCTCTTCTTTCGAAGTTAACTAGTTCTTTGACTCCTTCCAAGCATGCATTCACCAATTGAATTCTTATACCAATATAGTTATCATTCTAAGTGGAATTATCCACTAGTAACCCTTGGGTCTTATCCATTGCTAATCCACCTTTCATAGCCTTGTTGTCCTTAGTATTTTGACAAGGGAGTAAAAAACACTTTGAGATGCAAGGGAGATTAACTGGACTCTTTTCCTAGAATCCATTGAGTCTCTTGAGGGAATTGGATAACTCAAACCCTTAATTTTTCCTTTATTAGAGCGAGTTTTTGATGGATTGGGATAAGGGTCATTTAGGGGAAAACCCTTACTAGAATGTGAAATTAATTTTGACATTGAAAGAGTAGGATTATGGTTGGACTAAGAATGCTTAGGCTCATCCAATGGAAACTAGGAATAATTAAATAGTAGAAAAAAATCATTAGGATGGGATTCAAAAACTAATTCTTCAATCCCCAAAGGAGAGAGTTATATTTATGATTAACTTACTCGGGAGATCTTTTGGAGTTCTTGATTGAGCCAAATCATGCATCACTTCCACCCTAAATGATACCAATTCGTTTTCTAAGGGGATTCTCCCCCAACATACCTTATGTTTTGTTGGACCCACAACTAAAGGATCTTACTAGCTCACCTTAACTTTCCATATTTTCTAAATGAAGGTTTCTTCCTTAAGAGATTTGTGCATTTCTCCTAGATGTGGCCAACTTCATGGCATTCATACCAACTAAAGGAATATGCTAATAATTTATTATATGTATCTTGAAAAGGCTGCCATTAACAAGTTCATTTTCTTCAAAAGTCCCTCTCTCAGGTCGACCTCCACCTACACCTAGGCCCATCTTCTATTAATCATATTACTCCAATCTTTGTCTAGTTTTATAAACATACTAGCCTTGTTCCCAATTAATTCTAGGATTTTGTCATGCCAGAAGACCAGTGGAATACCAATTAGGCTCAACCTTCCCAACATTGTTGTTGTAGGCTTCTACCGAGGGTCAAAATTGACCCCCCATTCTTCGATAAGTAATCTTTAGGTCTCCCAACTCCAATATCACTTTAGGATAGTACATATATCATCACTTGTCCTAAAAATGAAATTGATATAACCCTCACCAACACATGGAACTCTGGAAAAAATCCATACAATGGGACCCAAGTGGTGTCCAGTCACTGTTTTACTGACTTAGGTTGGACTAACTTCCCAAAGAACCAATCAATTGTCACTTTACCTAAGAGATACAACATGTTCTTCACCATCATGTCCACCATTATGATGCTTTCCTTTCGATCATGGATATACTAAGGTTTTTTTTTTCTTTGAGGGGACTTATCAAAGGGAGAGGATTAGGAAATAATGTATTGGTTGGAAGGTAGAGCTTTACTCTGAGACACAACATGGGTAGTAAGTGAATTTTTTTGTGTCCCCTCCCATTCAACACTTATTCACTAGGTCTAGAATATGTGTAATCAAGGACCACATGTTTGACCTTTCCACCACCTTGTATGGTGTAAAGTTTTTTAGATCCCCACCAGGTAGAAGTTCCATCAATATCTCCAAACATCACCATTGAGGGACCAACATTCTTTAGATATTATGCCCTCCTACCTTTCTATAGTCCAAAAAAGAATGAATCAAAGTAGAATATTATGGAAGGACCTGAGTGGAGGTACACATTTCACTACTAAAAAAGATTTGGCCAAGAATATATGAAAATCCTATACCCTATCCTCTACCAATAGAACTCCAAAATATCAACATGCATTTAAAAATTGTAGAAAAAATCACCACCATCATCAACAAACTTGCTTCTAATTCTACATATCTATATTAATTAATGTATTCCCTCTCTCATTTTACTTATCAAAATGATATATTATATTTCATTATAGAAGCCATTTTATGGATTACTTATTTTTCAAAAATATTTAATTTTAGAAATTTATTATGATTATTATTATTATATGAATCAATAACTGTGTTGGTTTCATACTTGCATGACATAAGGTAAATTACAATTGCTACCATTGTAACCTCTAGGTTCTTATGTACACTAGTTCTATAGACATGAGTAAATCAAGGGGATTTGGACCTCCAATATCTTGATATATAACCCTTCATTATCACAACGATTTCCAATTGAAATGCCCATGAGGGATGAAAAACATATTATCATTAAAATAATATAATATAATATATTATAAAAACAATTGTGCATAATTACTTTGCTTAAAGAGATATTTAGTTTTATATAGTTTCACAATAAGAAAAAGGAAATTTCATAAGTATTTTATTATATCTATATCTATATCATTATATCTATATCTATATCTATATATCTATATCTATATATATCTATATATATATATATATATATATATATATATATATATATATATATATATATATATATATATCTAATTATTATTTATATTTTAAATTTATTATATTATTATCTAAACATATTTTTTTTAGTTTAAAAGAGTCTAAACATTTATAATGAAGACATCATTTAGAAAATCAAGCGTAATTAAAGAAGGAAATTCCATGGAGCAAGTTTAATGGATTTCTGTGGAGCAATCAACTTATTAAATTGGATCATGAGTGAAATTGATATTATATTTTTGGCTGAAACTTCAGATCCTATTAAGAATCTGAAGTCCCTCGCATAGAAGGATTTGTCTTTTGGTCATTACAGAACAACAAATTTTGACATAGAGGGATTACATGTAGAGCTTGTTACATAAAAGAGAACATTTATCCTCACCTTATTCATCAGGGAAAAGACCCTTTGAATTAGTACATTGATGGGAATTTCAAATATATTTCTAAACAGATTGATCTAGGAATGTTTTATTTCAAGCTTATTAATCCTAACTTTTATAAGAAAACCAATGAAAATAAAAATTGTCCTTATGTTGTCGCTGTTATAACACCCTCCAAAATTTAGGCCCATATTCAAATTTTGGTGCCTACTTTGAATTTGTGAGCTGACATATCTAGTAGAAAGAGTAATTCCATGTAAATCCCCTAATTTTTTTAGTCCCTTTTGGAAGAAAACCTAAGTGTCGTCTTTTGGCATGGGAAGTGTCGTACACTATGAAATCAGAGTTTTGGTCTCTTTCAAGAGGTGCTTTTGGTACTGATGGGTCCTATCTATCATATTGACATGTACTAGACTCATTCCCAATGTGTTACACAATGTCATACTAGTGTTGTCACTCTCGTTGCAAAGTGTATCTTAAGTGTCACACATAGAGGGGATTCTTATTTTTTCATCGCATTAAGGGGATCATGCTGTTTCTAAGTGCCAAGGGTTCTATTTTGTGTCATCGATGGTTTTGTGCGTGATCGTGTTCAAGTCCTACCTTGGTTTCATCTCTACCTCATTGATCCCACACTTAGTCAGATTCTAGAAGATTTCATGCCCAACCAACCTCAACTCACTCTACCCCTATGAACTGTACATTGTGTTGAAATATGGCAACAAGAATATTCCAATTTAATTTGTCCTTGAATAAAATTGTGAATCAAAATCAAATTTAGTCTTAACAGCTACTTGGAAATAATTAATTAATTTATTTTAAATTAATTAGTTGGAGAAATTCAAGTTAGAAGTCTTTCTGAAGTCATGCAAGTGTTATCCCTTAAATTAAGGAGATAAGATTGAGTTATATTTGAGTTGTAATTAGTTAACTTAGTTTACTGAGTTAAGTCCAATTAAATTAGTTCCAAACTGTTTGAGGAACTAATAATGAGTTAACAATCAGTTGATGCATGCATGCACTCAACTAGTGCTACTCTAGTTAAATGAAGACTTCCTAATCAGAAACTCATGCATGTCTATTATGAGAAAGACCAGTTGAGATTAAAGTCAAGGATAGTGTACAATTAGTTGCATGTGTTTTCTCATGGAGAAAACTCATGCATGCAGTCAAGGATTTATCCTTGAGGATTGCGTAGTTTTGGAGGAAGGTTTTCCACTTGGTTGAAGGCAAATCATCCACAAGGAACAATGCAAGGAAATAAGAGCTTGGAGGGTAGAGAGGAAGGCTAGAGAGAAGCCAAGATTGCTTGTGAGCATCTGTGAGGATTGTACTGAGAGCTGGCTAGCTGTGTGAGTTAAGGCTTTGTATAATTCCTAAGTATTTCCACCTGTATGATAATAAAATAGTGTGGGGTTTTTAGCTGAGGCTTTCCTCAAAGTATTTTCATGTGTATTGTGCGATTGATTCTTCTTCTTCTAGTTATATTGTTTAGCTCGATCTTTAAGCTTTCGCAAATTGATAGTAGAAGTAGGTTATAGTATTCTACTTTGATTTATATTGCATTATTGGGTTAACCTATTAGCATATTTTCTACATGGTATCAGAGCTGGATTTGCAGAAATTTTCTACATGGTTTTGGAGCTGTGAATGGTGTACTAAGAAGAGAATTAAAAGTTTGAAGTTCAAGGTTGTAGGTGCCAATCAAATTCATATCATACATCAAGGTTGGCCAATGTCATTCTATGGCTTGAGACTCGAGTATGCCTTGGAAGGTAGCTCGAATTACATAGCATGGAAAGATAGAATGGGGGTTGTATTAGAAGACAATGGCTTGAAGGAATTCATTGATAAATAAATCCCAAAGCCAGCTTCAACTAATGCACAAGAGTTGGATGAGTGGAAGAAGTGTGTGGTGAAGGTGAGACAGATCATCCTTGAGGGAGTTCGAGACCCTATTGTCTCGAGTCCCCATGGGAAGGATACTCCATTTTCAATGTGGAAGACATTGAAGGACCTCTACCAGAATAGCAGCGACCAGAGGAAATTAGTGCTCAAGGATAAGCTTTGAAGAATCAAGATGGAGAAGGACGATACTATTTCCACATATCTGAACAAGCTCACCACCTGTAGAGATGATCTTGGCAGTGTGGGAATAACTACTTCTGATGATGATATGGTGAGCCTTGCTCTCCTTGGCCTTCCAAAGAGTTGGAATAGCTACCAAGACTCTGTGAATGGAGGGGAGAAACTACCAGATTGGGAATGACCATGGTTGAATCTTATGCAAGAGGAGATCAAGACGAGCACACGAGATGTTTCTTCATCCAAGAATGATGATGAAGAAAATATTGCCTTAGCAAGTAAGGCAAGGAAAGGGAAGGGGAAGGATTCCCATTTCAAATTGAATTCTTCTCATGGATGGAAGAAGGGTGACATGTCTAAAGTAATATGGTTTAATTTTCACAATATGGGACATTATGCAACTAATTTCCCATCGAAGAAGTCCAAGAAGGGATCCTCAGAAGGATCGGAAGGTGAGGCATTAGCCTCTCAGTTCGAAATGGAATTTACCCTCATCACATGCATGGTGTCATCAATGATGGGTTGTGTCTGATATCTTGACAGTGGAGCCTCATTCCACATGACTGGTGATAAAAATTTATTCAGTGCCTTTGAGGAGAAATAGCTCAAGATGCACAAGAGATGGGTGACGATGGAAGGTATAGTGTTTCAGGAGTGGGCGGTTTCTTTTTAGAGGGAGAATGGAGCTCCTCTCATCTTGACAGATGTGATGTATGTGCCTGGACTGAAGAAGAACTTGGTATCAGTTCTGATGTTGAAGGACAAAGGCTATGATGTTGTGTTCAGTAAAGGAAAGGCGTTCCTAAGACACATAGCCATGAGTTAGACCAAGAGGATAGGGATATGGGTGAAGAATCTGTATAAACTAGTGGTAGATGATTGTGTAGCATTGAGTACAAAAGAAGAATTGGTGCAAAGCCAAGACATGGGCGAGTTCTCGCACATGTAGTTGGGCCATTTGCATCATGGGGCTTTGAAAATAATGCAACAGATATCTACAAGGCTTTCCAAAGGTAAACTTGAGCAAGTTGACTCATGCAAAGGTTGTACCTTGGGAAAGTACACCAAGTCTTCCTTTCATGATTGAGACAGACGAGCAAAGGATATCTTAGAGCGAGTTCATACTAATTTGAGTGGACCATTCCCCATGGCATCCACAGCGAAGCAAAGGTATTATGTGATTTTCATTGATGACAATTCTCGTAAATGCTGGATTTATTTCATGCAGAAGAAGGACCAAATTGTCACAAAGTTTTGTGAGTTCAAATATTTTCTCAAGAAAGAGTCAGGGAAGAAGATCAAGGCCTTGAGAAGCGACAATGGTGGAGAATATGTCTCTCAAGAGTTTAAGTACTTATGTTCAGTGGAAGGAATTAAACAAGAGTTGATGACACCTCATAACCCACAATAGAATGGGGTGGCCGAGAGGAAGAACAGAACTATTGTAAGGGTAGCACGGGCAATGCTACATGACCAAGGTCTACCACTTCAGTTGTGGGTTGAGGCATGCAACATAGCGGTCTATTTGAATAATAAAAGCCCGCATCGCATACTTAGGATGAAGACACTAGAGGAAGCTTTCTCCAGTAAGAGACCAGATATGGATCACTTCAGGATCTTTGGCTCATCGATATATTGCCATGTGACAAAGGATGCACGGAAGAAGCTTGAGCCAATAGCGAAGTTGGGGATAATTGTGGGGTACACTGATACACCTCACAACTATCGGGTGTACTTGCCTACTAGTTAGAGGACAGTGGTTCACAAAGATTTCAAGTTTGATGAGCAGAAGGCCATGCGATTTTCCCTTGAGAGGGAGCTCCAACTACAGGCTATGGAGGAACTATTGGTTCCTAAGGAGGAGAAGCCTTAGACTTATGTGGACTAGCTACATGCAGCAGTTCCAGGAGTGGAGACATCCGCTCAAGTAGAGTCTTCCAGAGATGGACGGAAGTGCACAAGAGAAGCTGATAGATTGTTGGAGGATGCGAGAGAGAATGTGGGAGTACCATCTTCTCAACATAGATAGAGGAGGTCACCTGAGATGTATAGTGGGTACATGGCCCTTGCTAGGGAATGTGTTGAGAACGAGCCATATTCCTTTGAGGAACCAGTGCAGCAGCCGATTTGGGTTAATGCTTTGGTGGAGGAGTATGACTCCATAGTTTGGGACGTGGTTTCAAGATCGGAGAACCAGACAGTTGTGAGTTCTCTTTGGCTTTACAAGGTAAAGCAAATTACTGATGGTAGTGTGGAGAAGCATAACGAAAGATTTGTTTCCTGTGGATTTTTACAGGTCAAGTGGATCATGTTGTTGCAGTATATTTCAAGAAAGGAGCAAGATCCTGACATTTTTACAAAGGAATTGTCAAAGTGTAAATTTTAGTTCCATAGATACAGGATCGGGGTGGCAGATAATCCCTTTCTTGTTGAGAGGGAGTGTTGAAATATGGCAACAAGAATATTCCAATTTAATTTTTCCTTGAATTAAATTGTGAATTAAAAGTGAATTTAGTCTTAACAGCTACTTGGAAATAATTAATTAATTTATTTTAAATTAATTAGTTGGAGAAATTCAAGTTAGAAGTCTTTCTGAAGTCATGCAAGGGTTATCCCTTAAATTAAGGAGATAAGATTGAGCTATATTTGAGTTGTAATTAGCTAACTCAGTTTACTGAGTTAAGTCTAGTTAAATTAGTTCTAAATTATTTGAGGAACTAATAGTGAGTTAATAGTTAGTTGATGCATGCATGCACTCAACTAGTGCTACTCTAGTTAACTGAAGATTCCATCATCAAAAAATCATGCATGTCTATTTTGAGAAAGACCCAGTTGAGATTAAAGTCAAGGACAATGTACTATCAGTTGCATGTGTTTTCTCATCGAGAAAACTCATGCATGCAGTGAAGGATTTATCCTTGAGGATTGCGCAGTTTTGGAGGATGGTTTTCCACTTGGTTGAAGGTGAATCATCCACAAGGAACAGCGCAAGGAAATAGGAGCTTGGAGGGAAGAGAGGAAGGCTAGAGAGAAGCCAAGATTTCTTGTGAGCATCTGTGAGGATTGTACTGAGAGCTGGCTAGCGATGAGAGCTAAGGCTTTGTATAATTCCTATGTATTTCCACCTGTACGATAATACAATAGTGTGGGGTTTTTAGCTGAGGCTTTCCCCAACGTATTTTCATGTGTATTGTGCGATCGATTCTTCTTCTTCTAGTTATATTGTTCAACTCGATCTTTAAGCTTTCGCAAATTGATAGTAGAAGTAGGTTATAGTATTCTTCTTTGATTTATATTGCATTATCGGGTTAACCTACCAGTAGATTTTCTACACATTGCGTAGTTGTAAGCATTAGCATTGCATCCCTACCTCTTGTAACTATGCAATGTGAAGTCATTGCCTCCATTGAATGTGCATTGGGTAGTCATAGTGCTTAATCCTGACCTCTAGCTCTCGAGAACTACACAATTTTTCCTCTCATCCAGTCTCTTTCTATGCATTGTGCAATCCGAGTTTGTAGTTAGTCTCCTTGGCTCCTTGAATTTTGGAACTACACAATCCAACTTCCCAGTATCTTCCCAGAACTGCACATTTCATGGTTACATTGGGCAAGCCTACCTCACTATGACCCTCAACCATGTAATCCTTCTTCACAGGCCTCTAGAGTTGCACATTGTGGGGTTGCAAGCTTCAAACCCTCACTTTTTTTATCTGGAACTGTGCATTGTACAATCCCTGAGCCTTCCTCCCGAACCAATACTCAGTTCCAGGTCAATTAATAACTTTCATGAAGAAAGATAGGCTAGGGGATTTCTAGATTGATGTCATCTTATCATGAGTGAATTTCACTTGCAGGTACTATATATTGACATGATAAGATGATTCTTAGAGAGGAGGAGAAGGAGACTATGCTAAAAGAAACTTATGAAGCTAGAACCTTGAAGATTTATAAAGAAAAAGATGAATGGAGACTAGAACGCGACAAAATATTAAATATTAAGATCACATAAAGACTCCACATAAATCATCCTCTTGGAGGATGACGATGAAGCACATGCAACATCTATCATGAAGATACAAAGATAGTAGCAAGAAGAGAACCATGGCATTGGAACACCATCATGAAGTCCATGTCATTAGTGTCAAGTCATTACTTGTCAAAGTTTCATCTCAAGAGTCATATGTGATATCATGTTTCCACATCATTTGTGGATTTAATTATGTAATTTTCAAGAAAATGAGAAATGTAAATGTGTGGAAGTCCAAGAGTTAGATGTGGAATATGAAAATTCATATGTATGCTAAACAATCACTAGGAAAAATCCAAGAGTATTGTAGAGGTTCATGGAATGCTTGGAAGTCCAAGACTAATGAGGGAAGCTCAAGAGTCACAAGGATATGAAAATTCATTCCTCTTGTTATAAATGAAACCTCATAACTCAAGCAAAGGGATTTTGGAGTCATAGAGTTTGGAGAGCTAGCCTTGGCTTCTCTAGCTTGGCATAGGAGAGAAGATAATTCCTTGGATAATCAAGAAGTGTCTTAATGTTCCACTATTGGAGCTAGTGTCTCACCATTACAACTTTGTACTTTGATATTTCAGCTAATAATCAAAAGCTCATTAAGCCAAAACATTTTCATGCATGTATCGTGAATATTGTAAGACTATTTTTTAGATGTTTGCAATATGTGTTATGTTCATTGGTACTAAAGAAACTAAACTATTTCATTGGCTTTGATACTTATATTGTTGAATTTGTGTTTTATGTGCTTTAATGATTGTTATGTCTATGTGAACTATTTCACTAGATAATCAACAATTTTTTTTTTTTCTCTTGTGTTCCTCTCTTATGATAGTTCTATTACTTTCCTTTTAGAGACCCACTCCTACTTCTCTCTCATGGAAGTCTCCTTTTACACATGGAAATGGGTGTTTCACAATGTCAAATTGCTGATTTCAAAGGTTACGTGTATATTCTCTTGTGTTATTCATTGCAACCAATGGAAACCTTGGAGTTATGGTCATCGAGATGATACTCTGGATGAGTCTCCTAATCCAAATAGTGTGAGGTCTAACTGAGACTTCACATAGTTGAGACACCCCTAGTTGACAAATTTTTAGTACCTTCAACAAATGATAGTAGAAGGAGGGAAAACACCTTTTTATGGTTGATAACTCACCACATATTAACAAACAAGCTTCTGTTCAAGGCATTAATGTTCTAATTTCCACTCCAACTCATACTCTTGGGAGAGAGGAAACTTCTCATCCTTGTCTGGGAAAAGATTTTGAAGTTACTTATGATCCACTCTAGACAGTCGGATCTATTACTCATTAGTTTGCAAGAGCTTTTAGTTTTCTCCCTATTGCTGATATCCTACCTCATAAACCTGTAAATAAATAAACAATTCCTAGTGGTGTATCGGTCTGTTCGGTGGAAGATTTGGTCATCACAACACTTGAAGAGTTAGTTGATCCTACGAAAATAAGTTCTTCTTATTGAGGAGAATTTGGAAAGTGAAGGGGAGGATTTTCATTTCTTTGATGAAGAATAGCCTAATTACAAAGAATAATTGAACAATGAAGGAGAAGCCTCTTTAGACTTAGAAGGAGAGGAGGAAGGAGGAAGAGAAGACATGGCTGATGCAAACTTGGATTGGATGCCCTGAGGGCCACTTTCTCTTTCAGATAATTTTCATCTCATGCCTAAACACACTGAAAAACTACTATCAAAGTTCGATCTTGATAGGAAGACAAAAGACAAAGGCCATATTGATGATTTCTACATGCATTTATGAATGCTTGAGGTACATTTTGGTCACATTTCTTGTAGAATTTTTCCATACACTAAAGAAGGTAGAGCATCATTATGGTGGCTGTTAGCACTCGTAAATGTCCCAAGGCTGAGAAGGAAGCCAAGGAGGTAACCTCAAACCAACTTTGGACTTGGTAGCTAGCCCTACGAAATCATAGAGGGTTCTCTCAAAACATATCTCACAATCAATGGAAGTGACTAGAGAGTATGTACATCTTAGGCTATGTATTTAGCACAGTAGGGTTTGATTTATGGTTTGTTGGATAGAAGCACTAGGTCTGAGAACCAGGTCAAGTATCCCAAATGGTACGTTGTAGGGATAAGATGGGGAAAGGTAGATACAATCGATGGCACAAAGTAAATTTGTGATTGTAGTATGGTGAGGGAAAAAGAGGAAGAAAAATGAGCATATAAGTATGAATTCATTTACTTAGAAGAGAAAACACTTATGTGAAAACCTCAAACTAAACAAAGGATATTGATCATGAAATATTCTTTAAGACTTAAGAGATAATCACCAGAAGAATATAGATGGATGCTAGAAATATTGAATCATCAAATGCATAAAGAAAACTGAAGAAACATAGTTCCACAAATCACATCACAAGAATCCCATGAAAATAACTGCAACTCCATATATTTTTGCAAAAATGTTAGTACACTAGTCCAAGAGATAAGCTTCAGGAATCCAACCCCCTATATGAGTTCATTCGGAGTACATATAGATGTTAAACAACATTCCCCCTCTAAGGGATTGATTCCTCCTTCTTAGGAACTAATTTCCTACTTCTATCTAATCCTTGCCACATAATGAGTAGTTGGAAACTACTTCCCCCTTTTACATAAACTGATTTGAATTTGACTTGAAAGAATTTAATTACAAAATATCCACTCTAACCATCATTATAATATTCAACTAAATCAGGTAAAAATATTTTGACACTAATTACATCAACCAAAGTTGACTTTTGACCATGAAAAATCATAAATAAGACTCTTCTGTAGAAGCACTACGCAAATTGTAGAAGCGTAGCATGCAGGCACAAAAGTGTAGCAAAAGTTTGAAGGTTGATTGAATGATTTTGATGCATCTTCAAACAGAAATGAAGGCTGGTACTGGTAGTTGGGGATACCCACTATTCCTTTGAAGCTTCAAGCCTACAAAAATCCACATCCAAGGTACCTAACAATTCAATATCCCAAGGCTACTCCAGAAGTGTAGCGTGGGGTCCAAAATAGTGGCAAAAACATGAAAAATTGCTAGTTTTTTGTCTTTTTCTTCAAAACTGTGAGTTAACATGAGAGACCAAATACATTTTTATAATGTAGAGGTCAAACTCTATCCACACATGTGTTTATTTCCTCATTTGGATGCTCTCAGAAGAAGTGTAGCATGGCCACGCTGCACTTCTGTACATTAAAATTTCCAGAATTAACCAGAAACTCAAAATTTGCCAAAATTTTTTGCTTCTTCAATTTTTAGTGATGGATTAGAAAAATAGAGATCATCAACTAGAAAATCCAGGTCATCTCTCTTCTTGAGCCTTTTTAGGGTTTTCTTAAGCCTTCTCTTCCTGTTCCTAACCCTAATTTTTCAAATCAAGTTTCTAGTGTAATAATGCCTTGCCACATACCTTTGAAATTTTGTGTCTCTGTTTGCATTCTTTAGTAGCTTCTCCAGATGTTCATTGCTTCTCCCAAGTCAGTTTTCTTTTTCCTTCTCAATCTCAGCTACTATAGTGTCATCTAGGTTTTGGTGTACTTGAGGAGGAGATGACTCTTTTTCTTGTCCTTCCTTTCTTGCTACCTCTCTTGTCTTTAGCCTCCTTAGCTGTAGATGAACTTCCTTGTCCTATAGTTTCTCCACATCTATGATGGCCTTGCCCTTATCCTTATCCACCATAAAATCTTATTTACTGGATGAGGGATGATATCCTTTAGGTTTTCTTAGCAATATTTGATTTAATTTGAGTTTCCTGTTCTCTTGCTGCAAAAGGAATATGATGAAGTTTACCTTGGCAAGATCATCTTTGAGCTCTCTAATCTCTGCCTCTTTTTCTTTAATTATTTCTTCATCTAATTTGTCTACATTGTGATCTGCTACGTTAGCCATGTCAACATCTAAAGGTACTTTCTCTTCATTATGCAATGGTGCATCATTTTTTCCTCGTGATATCTCTTGTCTCATAGTGTTAGGTTGAACTCTTTCCTCACTCATAGTCTTCCTAGGCAACATTTTAGCTTGAGCCCTAGTTCTAGGTCTAGGTATCTCAGCTATTTCAGGGGAAAACACCAATCTTTTACCTCTTCTATAAGTCTTTGTAATCTCTTCCCTAGGTGTCTTTGTCATTGATGGCCTACTTGATGAGCCAACCTCCTGTGGCCTATATGGTGCTAATGGAGTGCTTTGACTATTAGGTTGTGTTGGCATTATGATACAGATGTTGTCCTTGATGGAAACTCACATAGATGACAATTCATAGTGCAACAGGTTAACAACAAAGGCTTACAGATCAGACTCCTAAGAAGGAGGAATCCACCCCTCAAACCCCCTGTGACCTCCCCCTCTAACCCCTAGTTAACTACGTGGGCTAGTCGTGGAAAGAATATAATGCAACCCAACATTCTCTCACTTGTTGTTTTCTTTCCATAGGGGGCCATAAGAGAGCTTAGTCATTTTTCCAGCCCTGAAACACCCATTGTCTCTCTACACCAAGAGAACTTCTCAGAGCTCACAGATTTTGTCAATACATCTGCAATATTCTTCAAAGTGTCCACGTTTACTAGCAAAACTTTTTTGTCTTCTACCATATCCCTCACAAAGTGATACTGAACATCAATGTGCTTTGTCTTTGAATGATATGTAGGGCTCTTTGCCAAGAAAATTGCACTTTGGCTGTCACAATTTATCCTTATAGCTTCCTGTACTAACCCCATACTTGAGCGCAATCTCTGCAATCAAACTGCTTCCTTGCTTGCATGAGTGGCTGCCATGTATTCTACCTCTGTAGTTGATAGTGCCACTACAGATTGTTTCTTACTCATCCAACTAACTGCACCTCCAAATAGGTTAAACACATACCCACTTGTATATCTTCTCTGATCCAAATCTCTAGCCCAGTCTGCATCAACAAAGCAATGAATATCCAACACTCTATCCAATCCTGGTCTTCCTTGGTAGCACAAAACATAATCACTAGTGCCACACAAATAACTGAAAACCCGCTTCACTGTTGTCCAGTGCTCCTTCCCTAGTTTTGACATAAACCTGCTCATAGTCCCATTGCATGTGCAATGTCTGGTTTAGTACAGAACATTGCATACATCAGGCTACCGACTGCACTTGCATATGGAACATGGGACATGTCCTCTTCCACTTCTTTTGTCTTGGGACACTGTTCAGTAGATAACCTCACACCTACAGGAAAAGTAACCTTCACGAGTTTACTATCCTGCATATTAAACCTCTGCAGTATTGTCTCAACATACTTCCTCTGGTTTAACCAGAGCTTCCTCTTTGTATGATCTCTTTTAATTTCCATGCCCAAAATATAGTTTGCAGCACCAAGATCTTTCATGTCAAATTTGGAGGACAAATGGGTCTTCAAATCCTAGATAATTTCTTTATCATTTCCAACCAGCAACATATCATCCACATACAAGACCTGATAAATAACAGGTCACCAATTAATTTAAAATACACATAGTGATCTGCCTTGCTTCTAGTGAAGCCAAGTCCCCATATAAATGTATCAAATTTCTAATACCACATCCTTGGTGACTATTTTAACCCATACATAGACTTCTTTAACTTGCATACCAATGATTTCTTTCTTTCACCGCAAAACCTTCAGGTTTCTTCATGTAAATCTCCTCTTCCAGGTCCCCATGAAGAAATGCTATCTTCACATCCATTTGTTCCACCTCAAAATCAAAAGCAGTAGCAACAGATAAAAATAATATAATAGAGGTTACCTTTGCAATAGGAGAAAAAATGTCACCAAAATCAATTCCTGGCACCTGGGAATAACATTTTGCTACCAACCGAGCTTTGTATTTCTCCACTTTTCCTTCTACATTTGTCTTCTTTTTGAACACCCATTTGTTGCCAATGGGTTTCCTTCCAGCTGACAACTCCACCAGATCCCATGCCTCATTTTTCTGCAAAGATGTCATTTCATCAACCATGGCCTCTTTTCAGAGTTTTCCATGCTCTGAATCCACTACTTCCTTCACAGTTCTAGGATCATCATCACTAACAGACAAAGAAAAATTTGAACAGAAAGCAGATGAACTATACCTTTCTTGTTGCCTTCTTTCTCAAACTGATCTTCTCACAGCCAGAGTTTGTGTCTCTTCATCTTCTGGTTCCTCCTCTAGCTCAAACTCTATCTTCTCAGGTTCCTTTGGTTGGAATTCATGTTTAATAACATCTTTCACCTCTCTGAACACCACATCTCGGCCGTACACAACCTTCTTTGTTATTGGGTTCCAAAGCTTATAACCCTTTAAACCATCCTTATACCCAATAAAGATGCACTTTTCAGATTTACTATCCAACTTTGTTCATTTCTCCTTTGGAACATGTACATATGCATCACATCCAAATACCCTTAGATGTGAAAGCGAGGGTTTCTTACCATTCCATACCTTTTGTGGAGTCTTATCCTCCAACGCTAATGAAGGTGACCTGTTGACCAGGTAACATGCAATATCCACCACCTCTGCTCAGAATTCCTGTCCTAACCCAACACCACTGAGCATGCTTCTTGCCCTTTCCATCAACGTCTTGTTCATTCTTTCTGTAACTCCATTTCTTTGAGCTGTATATGGAGTAGTCTTCTGCCATGCTATACCACACTTGTTACAAAATTCTTCAAATTCTTTGCTGTAAAACTCTCCACCATTATCTGTCCTCAACACCTTTATCTTCTTCTTTGTCTGATTTTCCACGAGAGCCTTAAATTCTTTAAACTTGTCAAAGACTTCAGATTTCTTCTTAAGGAAATTTATTCATGTATTCCTTGAAAAGTCATCTATAAATGATACATTGTACATAGACTTACCTAGTGATGGAGCCTTCACAGGTCCAAACACATCACTGTGCACAAGCTCTAATATCTGTTTCACCCTCTTACTACCAGAGGGGAAACTCACCCAATTTTGCTTCCCGTATACACAATTTTCACAGAAATCAAAATCTAGAGAGATATTACTCATACCTTCTACCGTACCTTTACCATGAAGTATTCGAAGGCCCTTCTCTCCAATATGTCCAAGCCTTTGATGCCACAGCATGGTCTCTTCTCCAGAGACCACTAGATTTTCTGCTCCACTTTCAGGAACCACATAACTGTTGCACCCATCAATAATAGTGCTACCTTGTAGCTTGTACAGAGTTCCAATCCGAACTCCCAGCATCAATACCAATGCTCCCCGAACCATTTTGTAGGTATCCTTCTCAAACACTATTTTTACACCTGCATCATCTAGCTTGCTTACAGAAATGAGATTTCCGGCTAATGCAGGAATATGCAGAACACCCGAAAGTGTTCTAACCTTTCCACCTTGCAACTTTAACTTTACTTTTTCTGGGACCAACGATTCTAGCCTTCCTGTCATCCCCCAAGAAGACATCACCACCATCATATTTCTCATACTCACAGAACCACTCTCTATGGGGAGTGAAGTGAAAGGATGCATCTGAGTCAATCAACCATGCCTCATGATCTACATGAGTACTTGAAGAAGCCAAGTACACATCCCCACCTTCATCTAAGGTGGTTTTTGCCTCTGTAGAAGGAGCATCATCAGATCCCTTTCTTTTATCAGGAGCTTTAGATTTACAGTCCCTTTTGTAGTGCCCTTCCTTTCTGCATTTCTAGCACACCACCTTTACAGGTTTTCCTGGAGATTTATATCTCCCTCTAGATTTAGATCTCCCACTCGATGACTTATTTTTGTTTCTATTCTGGGACCGTCCTCGTATAGACAGGGCATCACCATTCTGGCTTTCCATATTTTTCCATCTCATCTCCTCTGTCAGCAAGGATGAGACTATTTCATCAAACTAAAAGGCATTGCATTGCTACCTATTGCAATAACCAGACTATCCCACGAATTTGGTAAAGAACACAACAAATTGATGCACTTATCTTCATCTGAAATTTTAATATCAACAGATGCTAACTAACTTACCACATTGTTAAATGCATTCAGATGCTCTATCACCGAGTCTCCATCTTTCATCCTCAAGTTATACATCTTTTTCTGCAGGAACAATTTATTCACCAGAGATTTAGATTGGTAAAAAGGCCCTAACTTGTCCCACAAATCCTTCACCGTAGCTTCCCCTGATACATTCAGCAATACTGAATCTGAGACACTCAATCGTATTGTGCTCTTTGCCTTCCAATCCAACTTCTTCCATTGTTCATCGGACACTCCCATTGGTTTAATACCCAGATCTACCGTTATCCACTGATCTTTATCCACCAACAGATCCTCCATCTTGAGTTTCCACAACTCAAAACTCTGACCATTAAATTTCTCGATCTCTATCTTTCCACTACTCACCATCTTCTTTCACCACCAGAATCAATCTCGCAGATCTCCCACTGAACAGGGTCTACCATAGGCCTGAGCGAAACCCCTCAGCAACAAAGGCGTCCCCTTGAAGCCAAAACAACTCTGATACCAAATGTAGGTTTTAACCCCATACTGAAATTACTTGCATACGAATTCTAAAACACATAAAATAAACAATGTGGTAGCATAACACAAAACACATATACACAGAGATTTTCCCCAAGATCCCAAAACCAGGACTACTAGCTTGATTTTTCATTATATTCCTTTCAAGGTTATAATACATATTTATACATGCTGAAGCATCTAATACCATGGACCGAAAACCATCGCATCCAAAACCATGGACCAAAAACCATCGCATCTAAAAAAGATGTGCGAAAATCATGCACAAAACCATAGGTGGGTCCGCCCAACCTAACATAGGTTTCAAAACCAAAATTTTCGGGGGTGCTGCCCCAAACCCCATAAAGTGGGGTTACGGGTACCACTCAAACCCATTGTGACCTCCCCCTCTAACCCCCAGTTAACTACGTGGGCTAGTCGTGGAAAGAATATAACACAACCCAACAGTTTTGGGTCCAAGGTATTGGTTCGAGGTATTGAGAAAGGCGTAAAACTATATAAGGAGGAGAAGACCAAAGGGATATGTGTGCAAGTAATGAATATCTTATGAAGAGTGAGATCAAAAGAAAATGTACATGTTATGGGTTTCTGGTGCTTTACTTGATCTGAATTAGGGATGAACCTTAGTGGTTGATGATGGATAGGATCTAATGTTGGATCAAGATCATAAGACCTACAATGAATTATCATTATGTTGTTTGATCATGGATATTCTAGATCTAAATGCTAACGCATGATTTACACTGTAAATGTTCTGATCTGGGTATGACTGAAGTTTAGAATAATTGTGATGTTTTAAGTTAGTATTTGCATATCTGTATGCTCGTTCACATTGATAAAAGCGCGTATACACGCTAGTTCAGCACATCGACGTAGCGCATACATTATGAAATATGATGTTTGAAGTTGCAGTTGGTTCTGGTTGTTGTTGTAGAGTTATGGGTTCTACTCTATGGTCTAGTGACTGTGTTCTAGTGATAGTGTTATAAATGTTAAGATTTATTGATTATGATTTGCTTAAGTGATGATGGGTTTTCAGTGATTGGTTGTATTACAGTGGTGATCGTTTGATTCAGTATATCAAAGGTTTCAGTGATTGATTGATCCAGTTATGTTTGATTCAGAGATTGATGATTAGGTTCCTGAGATTGATGATTAAGTTTCAGTGATAGGTTGATGCAGATGTATTTGATGGATGTAATGCAATGATGATTGATTTTAAGCTTCAATGTTATTGATGGGTCCAGTATGGAAATTTGATGAAACGAGGCCTTCAGATTGTGGTGTTGTGTTCCAAGAGTATCAAGTCTGAAAATTTATGAAACATGGTCCCCAGAGGAAGAGTGAAGGTTGGAGCCTTCTGTAGGTCGGCACCTACGTACTAGTAAATGGATCAACTAGTACAAGAGCTAGGGGGTTGTAGCTCCCTTCCAGTAGTAGCAGGAAAACGATAGAAGGTTGTATCCTTCTGCAGGTGGGTGCCTACATACTAGTACAATTATGCACTAGTACAAGATTGTAAACAAGTTTTCTTATATTAAAAGAAGACAACAATAGGTGGTTTTTGTCCCGCATTGGGTTCCCCCTTAAATCCTGGTGTCCATGTGTGTTGCTTATGTGTGATGGTTTATTCTGTTATTACTGCACTTGGTTACTATTTATATGGTTAATGAAGTACTGATGCACTGATTAAAGATCAACATATGATGAATTAACTGAACCATAAGTTTGTTGGATATACGTTGGTTGCTTTAAAGACAGTTGTGTGTACATGCAAGTTACTTTCATTGAAGTAGTGTATATAAATTTGAGTATGAAAATAAAAAATTATTGATTTGTAAATACTGATACACCCCCCCCCCTCTCAGTATTATTTCCAACAATTGGTATCAAAGCCGATCCTTTGGTAGAAGCTTGATTGCTTGAAGGAGATCCATAAAAACAATGGGAAAGAAGCTAAAGAAGAAAGTGCCTCAGAAGAAGAAGACATCTCAAAGGAGCAATGACAATAGGAGAGGCAATTGGCCATCAGGTGGAAGCAAGTATTCAGATTCAGAATCACCTCAGATTGAAGATGAACAGGCAAAAGAAGTATCAGGTACAAAATTTTGGTCCTCTGGTGATACTTTTATTTGTTCATGCAATGTTGAAGATACTGAAAGTAATAGTGAAATAAATATAGAGGTAGAAGTTAAAAGACTCACAAAATAAAATAGAGATCAACAAGATCTATTTTAAAAAAGGGAGTGTTCCTTCAAAGAAGAAGCTACCAGATTAAAAGCTCAGTTGGAGGAAGGAAACAAGGTAAGGAAACAATACAAGGAAAAGGAAAATCAATGTCAAAAGCTACATGATGAAGTGACGTCATTAAGAAATGAAGTAAATGAAAAGAGTACAACAATCAAGAGACTTAAAGATAGATCCAGTTACTATGAAAGTCTTGAAGCTAAGATCCTCTCCCTAAAAGAAGATATTGAAAATTCAAATAAGCAGAATAAAGAACTACCTCAAGCAGATGAAGAACAAGAAAATTAGATTCTCAAATTAAGGCAACAAGTGGAAGAAGGAAGAAAGGATTAAGAAATAATGAAGAAGCAATATATGGAAAAGGAAGTGCAATATTAGGTTGATGTAAATATCTTAAAAGGTAAATTAGAAGAAAAGGATACATTGTTACCATTTCAAGACAATATTAAGAGTTTGGATAATATTCTTAGCAGTCAAAGGTCTCCCACCATAAAAAATGGTCTTGGTTTTCATGAAACTATTGAAGGTGAATCTAGCTCACAAGATAAGGCAAGGAACTCTAATGCAAATTCTGAAATGATCAACAAGGAGATAAGAGGTCAACCCATCAACAACTAAGGAAAGAAATACTTCAAAGAAAATCATTTACTCCTAACTATGGAAGTGATAGTCGGTTATTTCCTTTGATGAATAATGTTGAATGTTTTGTATGTCATAATTTTGGACATGTTGTAGAAAGATGTAGAAGTAGAATGGTTCAAGCTAATAACCGTCACACAGAAAGATCATCAACTTCCAGGTACTTTAAGGGATATTGTTTTTCTTACAATATGTTTGGTCACAAAGCCATTGATTTCTATAGAAGGAATATGAAACATATAAGATATTATGCTTGTAACAAGTTTGGGCACATATAAAAAGAATGCAGGAGCAAATTTCTGCCAACATACCGAAAGGAGAAAACATCATCACACTCCAAGGTACGGAAGAAGAAGGAAGTATAACCAGAAAGATGTGGCATAACACAGTATACAGACATAACAAACTCAGAGGGAGCTGAAAGTGTGAAACATCAGTGTTCTACATCTCATACGTAGTTATCATGAAGACAAGTCACGTATATATGCGAGTTTGAAGTTGTACAGTCACGTATATGTTGGTTTCAAGAAAAAGCAGTGGGACAGACTCAGAAAAATGGTTATGATATGGTTCATTCAATTATCAAATATATGTTCTATTTTGATTGATGATGATTATAGTCTATTGATAATATGTAGAAGTGCTCTTGGTCCTCATAAGTTGTTGATGACTTGATGTATATCTTATAGATGATGATGCCTTGATGATTCTTACTAATATTTGCAATGATCAGATCTGATAGTGAACGACTGGCACATATTTAGGGGGAGCATATGCTACTAATAATGCATTGTTGGAATTATACATGATGATACTTATACTGCTTCATTCACATAGTTTCTTTGATTTAGATGACTCTCCTGATGATGGACATATACAGGTTGTTGATCTTGATGTTGTTGACAAATTCTTATAGTACAGATCATATATGGTGTATGATAGTTGCTGATGGCTATCATGGCCTTGTTTAGATCATTGGTCCTTGTTATAAATGTCGTGTATATCATTTGATGTAAAGGTCATGTAAAGACATAGTTTTTAACCCCATTATGCATGGGAAGGATGATGTAATAATTGTTATTTCAGTCATATATAAACATTTGGTATATCCCCACTTGGTTAGGTGGATGAGTCAAATTTGGTGTATCCCCACTTGGATGGGTGATTGATGTATGTATGATTAATTGGTCTTAGCGAAGTCATACTCACTTAGTTAAGTTATAGAGTCATTCTTTTGAAAAATATCTTTGCAGACTCTGCATGTACTCAGGGGGAGCATTGACAACATAATGAATATCAAAGAGGGAGAATATCTTGGTCCACCCTTTGCCCTTGATGTCAAAGGGGGAGAGTATCTTGGTGTTGTGGTTTCCATCAAGTCCAAAGGGGGAGATTGTTAGCATTATGATACAAATCTTGTGCTTAATGGAAACTCACATAGATGACAGTTCACAGTGCAATAGGTTAACAACAAAGGATTACAGGTCAGACTCCAAAGATTGAAGAAAGAGAGTGATTTAAGAAGTATATGCTGGCTCACTTTGTCCAAGGAGTGTATACACCTGAGTTAACAGAACAGGAGGAGTGTATAAGTATGCACGTACTTTCATGGAAGGAAAAGCGCGTATGGGATGAAAATCAAGGTTTTGAGTCCAAGGTATTGGTCCGAGGTATTTGGTCCAAGGTATTTTGTCTGAGGTATTGGTCTCAGGTATTGGTCCTAAGTGGTTTTGGTCCGAGGTATTGAGAAAGGCCTAAAACTCTATAAGGAGGAGAAGATCAAAGGGATATGTGTGCAAGTAATGAATATCTTATGAAGAGTGAGATCAAAAGAAAATATACATGTTATGGGTTTCTAGTGCTTTACTTGATCTGAACTAAGGATGAAACTTAGTGGTTGATGATGGATGAGATCTAATGTTGGATCAAGATCATAAGTCCTGAAATGAATTATCATTATGTTGTTTGATCATGGATAGTCTAGATCTAAATGCTAACACATGATTTACATTGTAAATGTTATGATCTGGGTATGATTGAAGTCTGGAATAGTTGTGATGTTTTAAGTTAGTATTTACAGATCTGAACATTGGTTCTCTTTGATAAAAACGCGTATACACATTGGTTCAGCACATCAAAGTAGCGTATACATTATGAAATATGATATTTGAAGTTGTAGTTGGTTTTGGTTGTTGTTGCAGAATTCTAGGATCTGCTCTGTGTTCTGGTGACAATGTTCTGAATGTTCATATTGATTGATTGTGATTTTCTTAAGTGATTATGGGTTTTCAGTGATTGGTTGTATTACAATGGTGATTTCTTGATTCATTATATCAGAGGTTTCAGTGATTGATTGATTTAGTTATGGTTGATTTAGAGATTGATGATTGGGTTTTAGAGATTGATGATTAAGTTTCAGTGATTGGTTGATGCAGATGTATTTGATGGATGTAATGCAGTGATGATTTATTTTGAGCTTCAATGTTACTGATGGGTATAGTATGAAAATTTGATGAAACGAGGCCTTCGGATTGTGGTGTTCTTTTCCAAGAGTATCTAGTCTGAAAATTTATGAAACGTGATCCCTAGAGGAAGAGTGAAGGTTGGAGCCTTCTATAGGTCAACACCTACGTACTAGTAAACGGATTGGCTAGTACAAGAGCTAGGGGGTCATATCTCCCTTCTAGTAGTAGTTGGAAAACGAAATAAGCTTGTAGCCTTTTGTAGGTGGGTGCTTGCATACTGGTATGAGTCTGCACCAGTATAAGATTGTAAACAAGTTTTTCTTATATTAAAAGAAGACAACAGCAGGTGGTTTTTGTCCCGCATTGGGTTTCCACCTTAAATCCTGGTGTTCATGTGTGTTTCTTATGTGTGATGGTTTATTCTGTTATTACCACACTTGGTTATTGTTTATATGGGTAATGAAGTACTGATGCACTGATTAAAGATCAACATATGATGAATTAACTGAATCATAAGTTTGTTGGATATACACTGGTTGCTTTAAAGACAATTGCGTGTACACGCGAGTTATGTTCATTGAGGTAGCATATATAAATTTAAGTATGAAAAGAAAAATTTATTTATTTGTAAATATTGATTCTCGCCCGCCCACCGCCCCCCCACCCCGCCCCTCTCAGTATTATTTCCAACAGGTTGACTAGTGGTAGGCATAAGAGTAGCTTCTTGCATGAATGTCACCCATGGTATGTTAATCTATGAAAGATGATAAATAACTATGATTTTGACCAAACCATGATGAAATAAACTTGCTTTAAGATATCTCCCTTTGCTTTGCACTTCCTCAGTCACCTTGACTAGGCTCATGAATAAGTAATGAGGTAGGTTTAATGGTTTGATGGCAGTGAAATGCATCATCAACCTTATGTGATATTGATACAACCAATAAAACCTCCCTTCACAAGTAAAATATTTCATAGTCACCTTCATCAAAGTAGCATATCTATCCAACAATTTCCTGAAAGGAAAGATATGAGTGGGAGAACTTTTGTAGTGTGGTTTCAAGAAGAGTTTGTAGTTTTCAATATCCAAATCCATCCCTTTAAACAAAATTTCTCCTTGGTTAGGGATACCTGTTGCTGAAGCTATGACCTTACTGATATTATGAAATCCATCCCTGCTATGGTGGTCTTATCCCTCTCAAAATTGGTGGCAAAAAGACTAGTCAACTTAGCATGGCTGACCACCTCATGTATTTTCTCACAAAACCCTAGGCAACATACTTCTTCAAATGATCTTTTGATGAATGATGAAGCATTTATCTCCTTTATATGAGTTGGCTCATATCTGGGGACATGCCCTCCTTTTTCAAATTTATTCCTTTCACTGGCAAGGGTGTTGTTTATTCTTGAGAAAACCCTAGTTTGATTGGAGGGAAGGGTAGGGTAGGATTGGGAAAATAGGGGGAAAAAGGGCAGCTAGTTTGGGGAAGGGAATGAAGGGGACGGGTATTAGGGAAAATTTTAGGGAAATTTCAGGGGGTATGGGTATATGTTAGGGATACTTTTGAAGTGGAATTTCTTGAAATGGGTGAGGAAAAGAGGGGAAAAGGTAAAAAACACAGTCCACACTGAGAAATGAAGCAAAAGCATAGCGTGGGTTAGGGTTTTTTGGGAAAAAGATGGAAATGAAGGAGATGAGTTTGGGAAATGATTGGGGGAGATGTATTGAGTGTGTATAAGGGTATTAGGGCAAGAAAAATATAGATTTTGTCACTAAAATGAAGAAAATACTAAAAAAACCAAAAGCACAGTGAAGAACCCTAGTAGAGGGATTTCATCATTTTCTGATGGAAAATCAATGCATGAGGATTGATGAGAGGATATACTTACTTGTTGGAGAGACTCTGGAACCTATAGATTGCTGAATGAACCCTTTTGTGGCTTCCTTTAACCTCCAAACCAAAAGTGTAGCGAGTTATCTAGAAGCGCAACGTGCTAAGGTAGAAGCACGACATGCTTGCTGGCAAGGGATTAGTCATGAAAAAATCACAATTTCGAAGGTTGAGGTGAAACTCAATGGTGGAGGAGAGCTCTAAGAAGATGAAATGAAGTTTTTGAATTCTTATATGGTCTCTTTATATCTTGAAAGTCGATTTTTTCTTTTGGTGGTCGTATGACATCACATGTCCTTTTTGAGAAATTATGTGATGTGGTAGTGTACTACATCTTTATAACTTTATTTGGAAAAGGTTACATCTCCATGAGGGGTACATGTACCTTTGAAATATTTTTGAAAACTTATCTCTAATTACTTGCTCCCATGATGGTGACAATGGTGATGACATGACTCCCATGTACATTTTGATGACATGAGCAAATGATGACACCTAATGCATATCTTAAACCATGATTTGGAATTTTGAATCCTTCAAGTATGCATGTTTATGATTTAATGACCAAAAATATGACCATGACACTCATTTGATGACCTATCACAAGGAATGATGACATGACCATGATGACATTTTATGACCTTGAAAATGGAGGGAGTAGTAATGACACCTAGACTCCAACCTCATTTGACAATAAAAGGGCATTTCAAATTTTATTTGAAAATATAACAATTTGCCCTAAGGCCCTATCAACCACATGAAAGAATACATTTGATCACTGAAACTACGTGAACACTAGCATTGGCTCCAACTAGGGATGGAAACTCCTTTAGGAGGTGTCAAGAACACTGTAGACTAGGTAGCCTCATCCATTTGGCGATGGAGTCAAAATAAAACACTTGACACTCAAATAATTGACTAACTAAACCTAAGAAAAACTAAAATTGACTTGACTTGACCGAAAAATTGACTTGAATTACATATGGCAGCATACGATCGAAGTCTTATGGCCTTCACCTTGGGCTTCAAATCCTGATGATAATCGCCCACCTGCTGAAAATCTATATACAATCATGTGAAATTATCCCTCGAGTGTAACTAATCCAAGAAATGAATACTTACTTGAATCCTACTCACACTTTCCTTGAGAAGAAAGAAAAAACAAAATATAGGCAACTCAAAGTTTTCACTAAACATGTGCTCATGATCCATAAATACAAGAAAAGTCATATTCCCATATGGCTGCAACAAATCAGTAAAAGGATCCTCAATAGTCTGAAATTTTACCCTGTCTTCAAATCCAGTAGAAATGCAAGTACTCTGTTCATTTTCCAATGCAAAATCTTTCTTTAAATGAAAGAAGAGAATATTTTCATCAAGTTTTTCACTTGTATTAGGAAAAAGAGAAGTGTGTTCTTGAAAATTTGCATTTAAGGCAGCCACCTTCTCAACAGCATAAGCGTCCACATGCATGGGTTCCGAGACAAAATCATCTTCTTCAATAGACTCTCTTTTTTCTAAACCTAGAGGAATATCTCCATCGGAAAGAGACTCTAAAACAATGTGTTCTTTTTCACTACATTCCTGCAACTTATGATTGTCAATTTAAATCATAGCATCCTAAAAATCTTAAACTACATGCATATCTCCATGAAGTAATGGATTCATGAATAATCCTTCATGTGAATCTAAATTAAGAGTTTCTAGAGAAATAGATTCATCAAATATTTGGAAAATATTACCTTCAATGCACTCTTCCACAACTGGCACAACAAGATGCAATTCTATGTCACATGCCCTTTTAATCCCATCGTCTTGGGTTATATTCTCATGCTGTTGAAAATAAGAATTTTCAAAAGAATTCGTAATCTGCTTTTCCTCAATCATTGACCCAAAAGATGAATAAACCAATGGAGGGTCTATTCCCCTTTCTTGTTTGAAAAGGTTCTCATATTCTTGATCATGAGAATACGAAAAAGGCTGCTACAAATTATCATCAAATTCAGAAGATAAATCATAAATGTCATCATTAAAGTCATGCTTAATTTCATTTTCATCCAAGATAGAAAAAAAAATTCCTCTTGGTGATGAAAAGGGTTCTCGTACAAGGATTCAAGGATCTCTTCATCCATGAATTCTTCATCACCATAAGAATTTTTGAGATTTTGAATGAAATCCTCAAAATGTTGACAACAGTTCTCAACCAAACACAAAGAAGTATGAGATTCTCTGTATTTGTTAAAAAATGCTACGTGAAAATATTTCAGGGAACATAGACATGAAAATGGTAGTCCTTCATACCAATATCTCACTTTTCCTTCTAGAGTAACCATGAACATCTTCATGAGACAATCTTCATGAAATTGAACCTTTAGCTTACGCACATGCATGTTAAATTTAACCAAGTGAAGAGAAACATCATCTCCTTTCTCATCTTTGAACTTTGGAAACTATGTTTTCCAATCAACTTGAGGCATACGATTTGGAAATCCTGGAACATGATCTTGATTTAAAGGAACATACATTCTAGATTGAGAACTCATTTCGATTTCTAGATCCTACTGCCAGTGGAGTCTTTGGATCAAGTTGGAGTCACTAGGTGAATGTTTCAGCCTTCATATGTGTCTAACCACTGTTCACTATCAGAAAATTAGATCTAAACTTTGATGATATTTCCTAGGGAATATGAAACTATTTGTTCCCCGAAAATAGTGCCAAAAATGTTAGCATTCCTTAGTGTCCCAAGGCTAAGAAAGGAAGCTAAGGAGGTAACCCCAAATCAAATTTCGACTTGGCAGCTAGCCCTACCAAATGAGAGAGGGCTCTCTAAAAAAAATCTCACAATCAATGGAAGTGACTGGAGACTATGTAGATCTTAGGCTAGGTATTTAGCACAATAGGGTTTGATTTACGGTTTGTTGGACATAAGAACTAGGTCAAGCATCCCAAATGACCAGTTGCAGAGATAAGATGGGGCAAGGTAGATACAATCGGTGGCACAAAGTAAATTTTTCATTGTAGTATGGTGAGGGAAAAATAAGAATCAAAATGAGAATATAGGTATGAATTCATTTCTTAGAAGAGAAAACACTTATGTGAAAACCCCAAACCAAACAAAGCATGTTGATCATGAAATCAGCTTTAAAACTTAAGAGATAATCACCAGAAGAATATATATGGATGCTAAAAATACTTAATCATCAAATGCATAAACAAAATTGAAGAAATATAGTGCCACAAATCACATCACAAGAATCCCATGCAAATAGCTGCAACTGCATATATTTCTACAAAAATGTCTAGTAAACTAGTCCAAGAGATGAGCTTCAGGAATCCAACCCGCTCACTGAGTTCATTTTGAATACATATAGATGTAAAAAAACATTCCCCCTCTTAGGGGTCAAATTCTCCTTCTTAGGAACTGATTTCCTACTCCTACCTAATCCCTACCACATCATGAGTAGTTAGAAACTACTTTCCTCTTTTACATAAACTGATTTGAATTTGACTTGAAAGAATTTAATTTAAAAATATCCACTCTAACCATCATTATAATATGCAACTACATTAGGTAAAGCTATTTTGACACTACCTATATCGACCAAAGTTGACTTTTGACCATGAAAACTCAGAAGCATGCCTCTTTTACAGACGCACAATGAAAATTGTAGAAGTGCAACGTGCAGGCACAGAAACATAGCAAAAGTTTGAATGCTAATTGAACGATTTTGATGCATCTTCAAGCGAAATGAAGGTTGGTACTGGTAGCTGGGCATGTCCACTAGACCTTTGAAGCTTCAAGGCTGCAAAAAACCACCTCCAAGACACCTAAAAATTTAATCTCCCAAGGCTACTTGAAAAGCGCAACATGGGGTCCAAAATAGTGGCAAAAACATGAAAAATTGCTAGTTTTTTCCTCTTTCTTGAAAACTGTGAGCTAACATGAGAGAAAAGATACATATATGGAATTTAGAGGTAAAATTATATCCACACATGTGTGCCATTACTCATTTGGATGCTCTGAGAAGAAGCGTAGCATGGCCACATTGTGCTTCTGTATGTTAAAATTTCCAGAATTAACCAAAAACTCAAAATTTGCCAAAAATTTCCCAAAATTTTATGCTTCTTCATTTTTTAGTCATGGCTTAGACAACTAGAGATGCATCAGCTAAAAAATCCAGGTTGTCTCTCTTCTTGAGCTTTCTTAGGGTTTTCTTAAGCCTCCTCTTCATGTTTCTAACCCTAATTTTGCAAATCAAGTTTCTAGTGTAATAATGCCTTGCCACATGCCTTTGCAAGTTTGTGTCTCTGTTTGCATTCTTTAGTAGATTATCCAGATACTCATTGCTTCTCCCAAGCCATTTTTCTTTTTCTTTCTCAATCTCAGCTACTATAGTTTCATCTAGCATTTGGTGTACTTGAGGAGGAGATGACTCTTTTTCCTGTCCTTCATTTCTTTCTACTGCTCTTATCTCTGGTCTCCTTAGCTGTACATGAACATCCTTGTCCTCTAGTTCCTCCACATCTATGATGGCCTTGCCCTTATCCTTCTCCACCACCAAATTTGCTTTACTGGATGAGGGATGATATCCTTCAGGTTTTCATAGCAATAGTTGATCTACTTTGAGTTGCCTGTTCTCTTGCTGCAAAAAGAATATGATGAAGTTTGCCTTGGCAATATCATATTTGAGCTCTCTGATCTTTGCTTCTTTTTCTTTAATTATTTCTTAAGTTGATTTGTCTACATTGTGATCTACTAGGTTAGCCATGTCAACCTCTAAAGGTGCATACTCTTCATTATGCAATGGTGCATCATTTTTGCCTCCTGATATCTCTTGTATCATAGTGATAGGCTAAACTCTTTCCGCACTGATAGTCTTCCTAGGTAGCATCTTAGCTTGATCCCTAGTTCTAGGTCTAGGCATCTCATCTATATTAGCGAAAACAATTTTTTTTTTACCTCTGCTATAAGTCTTTGTAATCTCAACCCTAGGTGTCTTTTTCATTGATGGCCTACTTGATGAGCCAGCCTCCTGTGGCATAGATGGTGCTAATGGAATACTTTGACTATTAGGTTAACTAGTAGTAGGCATAAGAGCAACTTCTTGCATGAATGTCTCCCATGGTATGTTAATGTGTTAAAGATGATAAAGAACGATGATTTTGACCAAACCATGATGAAATAAACTTGCTTGATGATCTCTCGTTTTTCTTTTCACTTTCTCAGTCATCTTGACTAGGCTCCTAAATAAGTAATGAGGTAAGTTTAATGGTTTAATGGTAGTGAAATGCATCAACAACCTTATGTGATATTGTTACAACCTAGAAAACCTCACTTCACAAGTAAAATACTTCCTAATAACCTTCATCAAAGGAGAATATCTATCCAAAAATTGCCTGAAAGGAAAGATATGAGTAGGAGCATCTTTGTACTTTGGTTTCAGGAATACTTCGTAGTTTCCAATATCCAAATCCATCCCTTTAAACCAAATTTCTCCTTGGTTAGGGATCCCTGTGGCTAAAGCTCTGACTTCTGCTAATATTATGAAATCCATACCTGCTATAGTGGTCTTATCCCTTTTGTAATTGGTGGAAAAAGTACTAGTCAACTTAGCATGGCAACCCACCTATTGTATTTTCTCACAAAACCCGAGGCAACCTACTTCTTCAAATGATCTTTTGATGAATGGTGAAGCACTGATCTCCAGCATATGAGTTGGCTCATATCTGGAGACATGACCTCCTTTGTTATATTTCTTCTTTTCACTAGCCATGTAATCTGAATTTAAATAGGAATGCAACAAATTATAGAGATAACCATAAACACAGAGATGCAGTGGAAATAATACTTCATTTCATTAATGTAAAATACTAAAATATGCTTACAAATAGAAATGGAAATAAACCAGCTAGGGTGAGGGTAGCTTATCTCTGAGAAGATATGTGGCGGCTACATGCCTCTGAACTATGTTAGAGGCTCGAAGGCCTATTTATTGTTGAGAAATAATGGAAAACCCTAAACATCCAAAAACCTAACCCTAGAAGATGAAACACCAAACTGTGGGCCCCGTTTGGGTAAATTGGTACATCAACTTCCCGGGGTCGTAACTTTGGCATACGAGCTCCGTTTGATGTGCACAATATCTCGTTAGAAATATCTATCCGAGAAATAAAACTTTGTGAAGAGAAACATCTGTCTGTGGCCCCATGTTATTCTTAGATTTCCAAAAAAATGTCGTCTAGGGCCTCAAAATGACTCCAGAAGTTCAGGACCCGAAAAACTGCTAAAAATAGTAAATTGTGCTATAATTACGGAAACTGAAAAACTAAAAGAGATAGTTGTGGGGGTCCAAGTGGGATAGGTGGGTGGCCACCAACATCCACCTGGATCATTCCTCCCCCCTTAGGAAGAAATGGTCCCCATTACGTTGAGTTCCTCCATCTGCTGAACTTGGCCCCTGGTGAGCTATTCTGCAATCTCAGATGTGTCCAGTAATGGTGGGAACCATGGTTGAGGGCGGTACACATTGAACACTTGGTGCAGGCGAAGGAATGGAGGAATGTGGTGCTCCAAAGAATTTTTTCCCACAGCCTTGGTAATGCTGTAAGGACCATGTCGGAGTAGTCTGAGCTTCTAATGGGCTCTTGTAAGGCATTCTTTCTGCATATGTAACCAAACTTTGTTGCCCACCTAAAACTTGTGTGATACCCTTGTGGGTGAGGAGAAGTTGTTCGTGTGTTCTTTCATGACCGTATCCCTCTGTTGTTGCTGCTGCTATGTGGAGGAACCCTTGACGGGGGTCATGGATGTGGCGATAATCTTCCCCTTACATTGGGAGCGAACCAGACAGAAAATAAATTTCCTAGTCTGGGAGATGAGCTTGTTGCCTTTCTTAGCAGTGATAAAAGAGGTGGTGGTAGGTGGGGCTACCTTCGGTATCATGTATGATGAATTACCCAAACAAATAATAACAGCGTGAGGTCTTGACTCATACACAGAATGTTGCCTCCATAAGTATGGTTGGCCTAATAGTACATCACAAACATCTAGAGGTGTAACATCACACAATACCTCCTCCGTGAAGGGTTTGATGTTGTAGGGAAGGTGGAACTGCTGGCGAACTTGGAGATCTCATCCTTGGTGAAGCCACCTGATACTGTATGACTGTGGGTGTGGTGTAGTTAGTAGGGCCAACCTCTTAATGACCTCTACTAAAATGAGGTTCTTTTGGTTGCCACTGTCAACAATGAGTTGTAGTGGTGAACCCTTCAACACATCCGTGAGTGGAAAAGACGCTCCCCCTCTTTTGGATCTTGGCGGTGGCTACAATGGTGCTCAGCTCCGCGTCAATGATTTTCTTCCCTTTTCCATTCCCCTTGTTGATTTCAGACTCTAGGTCAGAACATGCATATGATTCTGAAGCCTTCAACTCAGCCACCAGCGACTGCTTGGTCCGACACTCACTTGTGTTGTGAGTGGGCCTCTTATGAAACTCACACCATTTTCCTGTGTCCTTCTTCGACTTAGTGGTGTTGTTCATTTCTTGTGGCTTTGATGGGTTGTATTAGGTTTCCCTATCTTGGCTTTGTCCTTGGTCCTGTGATTTGGGGAAGCCTCTCCCTTGTTTTGAATTTGCAGATCTAAAGTCTCGCTTCTTTTGTTTGAACTTTTGCTCGATTTTGACAGTGTATCAGTACATCATGCTGATTGAGGAGATGTTCAGGAACTCCATCTCTTCCTGGATGTATCTGTGTAGGTAACCATGGTATTTGAGTACGAAATGCAACTCAGAATCCTTGATACTCAACTATGTGTGAAGGGTATGAAAAATGTTTGTGAACTCTGGCACATCTTGGTCCCTTCCTTGCCACAGCGTGGTCCACTTTATGTATTTGTCCTCATAGCTTTTGACACGATAGTACTACTCCTCTATGGCATCCCAGAATGAATTCCAAGTGGGTGCGGCTGAAAATAGTGAGCCCGTACTTTCGTCCTTCTGCTCGCAGTAGGTTTCCCTCTAGTCCTTGACGTGGGGGTCTGCTTTGAGAAGAGCGAAAATAATATTTTACCTATTCGAAAAATCATGAATAGAAAAATACCTTTCTAGCAGATTTAACCATTTATCTATGACATCTGCGTCTATTTGACCCTCGAATATGGGGATTTCAAAATTAACTTGTACCTTAAACGGGGTGGCATTTCCAAAGTAGCTGTTGGAAGCCGATGCGTCACCTCTAGGTAGCCGCTAAAGGATCTGGGAAAAGTTTTCCATCATCGCATTCCTTTGCCGCTCAAGGGCTTCTTTGAGCAAGATTTTGATAGGATTTCTTACCCCCTCGTCTTTCTTTTCATCCGCCTTGGGAGGCCGTCAGGATTTGTGAGGCTGGTCTTTCAAAGGTTCGACTAGTTCAAGCCCTAACTCCTTATATCTCAACCTCGTTGGTGACATGCAAAGAAAAACAGAGAAAAAGAAGACCACTCTGATACCACTGATCCGAATTTAAACAAGAACGCAAAAAATTACATAGATAACCATAGACACGAGACGCAGTGGAAATAATACTTCATTTCATTAATGTAAAATACTAAAATATACTTACAAACATAAATGGAAATAAACCAACTAGGGTGATGGTAGCCTATCTCTGAGAAGAGATGTGGCGGCTACATGCCTCTGAACTGTGTTACAATGAGGCTCGAAGGCCTATTTATTGTTTAGAAATAATGGAAAACTCTAAACATAAAAAAAACTAACCCTAGAAGATGAAACACCAAACTGTGGGCCTTGTTTGGTTAAATTGGTACATCAACTTCCCAGGGTCGTAACTTTGACATATGATCTCTGTTTGATGTGCACAATATCTCGTTAAAAAGATCTATCCGAGAAATACAACTTTGGGAAGAGAAACATTGGTCCATGGACCATGTTGCTCAAATATTTCCAAAAAAACATCGTTTAGGGCCTCAAAACGGCTCCGGAAGTTCAGGACCCGAAAAACTACTAAAAATAGTAAATTGCACTACAATTACAAAAATTGAAAAACTGAAAGAGACAGTTGTGGGGGTCCAATTGGGATAGGTGGGTGGCCACCAACATCCACCTAGATCATTCCTCCCCCCTTAGGAAGCAATGGTCCCCATTGCGTTGAGTTCTTCCATCTGCTGAACTTGGTCCCTGGTGAGTTGTTCTACAATCTCAGATGTGTCTAGTAATGGTGGGAACCATGGTCGAGGGTAGTACACATTGAACACTTGGTGTAGGTGAAGGAATGGGGGAATGTGGTGCTCCAAAGCATTGTTTTCCACAACCTTGGTAATGTTGTAAGGACCATGTCAAAGTGGTCTGAGCTTCTGATGGGCTCTTGTAAGACATTCTTTTTGCATATGTAACCAAACTTTGTTGCCCACTTGAAACTTGTGTGGTACCCCTATGGGTGAGGAGAAGTTTCTCCTGTGTTCTTTCATGACCGTATCCCTCTGTTGCTGCTACTGCTGCTGTGTGGAGGAACCCTTCGCAGGGGTCATGGATGTGGCGACAATCTTCCCCTTACTTTGGGAGTGAACCAGACAGAAAATGAATTTCCTAGTCTGGGAGATGAGCTTGCTGCCTTTCTTAGCAGGAATCAAAGAGGTGGCGGTAGGTTGGGCTACCTCCAGCATCCTATATGATGAATTACCCAAAGAAATAATAACAGTGCGAGGCCTTGACTCATACACACCATGTCGCATCCATAAGTATGGTTGGCCTAATAGTACATCACAAACATCTAGAGGTGTAACATCACACAATACCTTGTCTGTGAAGGGTTTGATGGTATAGGGAAGGCAGTAGTTCTGGCAAACTCGTAGATCTCGTCCTTGGTGAAGCCACCCGATACTGTACGACTACGGGTGTGGTGTAGCTGGTAGGCCCAACTGATTCATGACCTCTGCTGAAATGAGGTTCTTTTGGCTGCCACTGTAAAAAATGAGTTGTAGTGGCAAACCCTTCACCCACATCTATGAGTGGAAAAGATTCTCCCCTTCTTCTGGATCTTCGGGCTCATTATTTTCGATCTTTGCGGTGGCTACAGTGGCGCTGGGCTCAGCATTAATTATCTACTTCCATTTTCCATTCCCCTTATGTTATAGACATTTTTGGGCACTGCAACCCCAAGCATAAATGTCCATAAACCAAGGGCTCCTAAGTCCCTAAAGGTGTTGTTCCAACCCCTAAAAGAACAAGGTCAACTGATTACAACATCTCCCAGAAGTTCTCCATGAAAAACTACTCAGAACTAGTCAAAACTGGACCATTTCACCTGCTCCATAGGCAGAGTGCGTTGCATCCCACCTAAATACACACAGTAGGTGTGATGCATGTCAAAAATCCCTTCTATGGGGTGCGATGGGCAAGAAGGGAGAAATGGCAGGGTCAATCCACAAGGTGGAGAAGCATGGAATCTTCCAGAAACCTCTCCTGTGACACTTGCCTCTCTGAATTCGGCCAGGGATGAGTAAGAGATCATCAATATCCAAGTGGAATCAAGAACTATCAAAGAGAAGACACTAATCAAATCTCAAAAGCTGACTCACCTCCCTTGCAGACATCTATATATGGATCCCTCATCCCAGAGATCCATAGGCTGGAATTTTGTATCTTGTAAGGAAGTGATGTTGGTTTCTTGGTGCAATATCATAGTGTTGGGTGATCTAAGCTTTTCATGAGGTGAAGAAGGGCTTTCTTGCTGAGAGGATGATGTTGGGTCAGAACAATTGGTTGTAATCCTCTTTGCTCTTTCTTGATGATTAATAAAGCTATTCAAGTTTTCCTCCACATTCTTGTATGATTGATGATTTATGCATTTGTGTGGTCAATGTACATCTGATCCTATATTGTTTATGATAATAGATCTATGTTCTTGGATAGTGTTATGCTGCTTTGATTCTACAGGTACTCCTTGAAGCTGGGTAGACAAGGAAGCGAGTGGCAAAGACCTACCAGAAGAGAGAGGAATCAAGCAAGGAACCAAGCGCAAGACAAAGGTTGGTCTCCTTATTCTTCTCTTATATGTTGCTCATAAAGGAAAACGAAAGTAGTTTTTAGTGTGTTTGTTTCTAAGGTAGCTACCAGCCTTAGTGGGACTAGCAGCTCTACATAGACACTAGTTTTCCCGATAACACCTTATCAGGTTTAGACTCGGGGTTGGAACATGCATCTGATTTTGAAACCTTCAACTCAGCCACCAGCAACTGCTTGGTCCGACACTCACTTGTGTTGTGAGTGGGGCTCTTATGGAACTCACACCACTTTCCTGTGTCCTTCTTCGAATTCTAGTGTTGTTCTTTTCTTGTGGCTTCGATGGGTTGTCTTGGGTTACCCCGTCTTAGGTTTTTCCTTGGTTCTATGATCTGGGGAAGCCTTTCCCTTGCTTTGGACTTGCAGATCCAAAGTCTCGCTTCTTTTGTTTGAACTTCTGCTTGATTTTGGCAGCGTATCGGTACATCGTGTCAAGCGAGGAGATGTTCAGGAACTGCATCTCTTCCTGGATGTATCTGTGTAGGTAGCCATGGTATTTGAGTACCAAATGCAGCTCAGAATCCTTGATACCCAACTGTGTGCGAAGGGTATGAAAAATGTTTGAGAACTTTGGCACATCTTGGTCCCTTCCTTGCTGCAGCATGTTCCACTTTATGTATTTGTCCTCATAGCTTTTGACAAGGTAGTACTGCTCCTTAATGGCATCTCGGAATGAATTCCAAGTGGGTGCGGCTGAAAATAGGGAGCCCATACTTTTGTCCTTCTGCTCACAGTAGGTTTCCCACCAGTCCTTGACGTGGGGGGCTACTTTGAGAAGAGCGAAAATAATCTTTTCCCTACTCGAAAAATCATGAACAGAAAAATACCCTTCTAGTAGATTTAACCATTTATTTGTGGAATCTGCATCTATTTGACCCTTGAATATGGGAATTTCAAAATTAACTTGTATCTTAAATGGTGTGGCATTTCCAGAGTAGCTGTTGGAAGTCGATGCGTCGCCTCTGGGTAGTTGCTGAAGGATCTACGCAAAGATGTCCATCATCACATTCCTTTGCCACTCAAGGGCTACATCGAGGCAAGATTTTGATAGGATCTCCTGCCCCCTCGTCTTTCTTTTTATCCGCCATGGGAGGCCGTCAGGATTTGTGAAGCTAGTCTTGCAAAGGTTTGACTAGTTCAAGCCCTAACTCCTTATATCCCGACCTCGTTGGGGACATGCAAAGAAAAACAGAGAAAAAGCAGACCGCTCTCATACCACTGATCCAAATTTAAACATGAATGTAACAAATTACAGAGATAACCATAAACACAGAGATGCAATGGAAATAATACTTCATTTCATTAATGTAAAATACTGAAATATGCTTACAAACAGAAATGGAAATAAACTAGATAGGGCGATGGTAGCTTATCTCAGAGAAGATATGTGGCGGCTACATGCGTCTAAACTGTGTTGCAATGAGGCTTGAAGTCCTATTTATTGTTGAGAAACAATGTAAAACCCTAAACATCCAAAAACTAACCCTAGAAGATGAAACGCCAAACTGTGGGTCCCGTTAGGGTAAATTGGTACATCAACTTCTCGGGGTCATAACTTTGGTATACGATCTCCATTTGATGCGCACAATATCTTGTTAGAAAGATCTATCTAAGAAATACAACTTTTGGGAGAGAAAAATTAGTCAATGCACCCATGTTGCTCCTAGATTTCCCAAAAAACGTCGTTTAGGGCCTCAAAACAACTCCAGAAGTTCAGGACCGGAAAAACTACTAAAAATAGTAAATTGTGCTACAATTACGGAAACAAAAAAACTGAAAGAGACAGTTGTGGGGGTCCAAGTGGGATAGGTGGGTGGCCACCAACATCCACTTGGATAACCATGGTGCTGATTATGCTTGATAAAACCCTAGTTTGATAGGAGGGGAGGGTAGGGTAGGATTGGGAAAACAGGGGGAAAAAAGGCAGCTAGTTTAGGGAAGGAAATGAAGGGGATGGGAATTAGGGAAAATTCTAGGGAAATTCTAGGGGGAAGGGTAATTTTTAGGGATACTTGGGAAGTGTAATTTCTTGAAATGGGTGAGGGAAAGAGGGGAAACAATCAAAAACACAGTCCACACCTAGGAATGAAGAAAAAATGTAGCGTGGTCTAGGGTTTTTGGGAAAAGGATGGAAATGAAGGACAAGAATGTGGGAATGGTTGGGGGAGGTGTATTAAGTGTGTATAAGGGTGTTAGGGTAGGAAAACTAGGGATTTTGTCACTGATATGAAGCAAACACTAGAAAAAAACAAAAGCACAATGAAGAACCCTCGGAGAAGGATTTCATCATTTTCTAAAGGAAAATCACTCCATGAGGATTGATGAGAGGCTATACTTACTTGATAGATATTCCTTGGAACTTGTAGATTGCTGAATGAACCCTGTTGTGGCTTCCTTTAACCTCCAAACCAAAAGCGCATCATGCTTGGTAGCAAGGGCTTGGTGATGGAAAAATCACAGTTTTGAAGGCTGAGGTGAAACTCAATGGTGGAGGAGAGCTCTAGGAAGATGAAATGAAGTGTTTGAATGCTTATATGGTCTCTTTATAGCTTGAAAGTCGATTTTTTCTTTTGGTGATGGTATGACATCACATTTCCTTTTTGAGAAACGATGTGATGTGGTAGTGTACTGCAGCTCTATATCTTTATTTGGAAAGGCTACATCTCAATGAGGGGACATGTACCTTTGAAATGTTTTTGAACACTTATCTCCAATTACTAACTCCCATGATGGTGAAAATGGTGATAAAATGACTCCCATGTAGATTTTGATGACATGAACAAATGATGACACCTAATGCATATCTTAAACGATGATTTGGACTTTTGAACCCTTCAAGTATGCATGTTTATGATTGAATGACCAAAATGATGACCAAGACACTCATTTGATGACCTATCACAAGGAATGATGACATGACGATGATGACATTTTATGACCTTGAAAATGGAGGGAGTAGTAATGACACCTAGGAAATGACTCAAAACGCATTTGACAATAAAAAGACATGTCAAATTTTATTGGAAAATTTTATTTGAAAATATAACAATTTGACCTAAGACCCTATCAACCACATGAAAGAGTACATTTGATCACTGAAACTACGTGAACACTAACAATATCATAGTCTCCCAATCAATTCAATCCATAGTTGGAGGAAGATTTTTTTTTTTTTTTAAATTTTGTTGACAATAAAAATCTCACCATGTTATTAAAAGAACTTGAGAATATCAAAATGGGGGAAAAGGAAATAGTGAAAGATTTGAACAAAAGATTTACTCATTTGTTGAACAAGTTTCCTGCAGATGTGCAACAACAAGATTTAATTACGAAAGATTATTATACAGATGTATTTCCAACTAATATTTTTATGTTCATTAAAAGAGTCACAAAGGAGACTTTATATTTAAACTTTGTAGAAGTTCTTTCTATTAAAAAGGATATTCATTCTATTCGAGTCATTGATGACCCTGGCAATCCTAAACACTCCAAATAAACTGGTAAAAGAACTCAAGCCTCTTCCACCAAAGCTAAGGAGAAAGATTCTTTTGATACAAAATGCTTGACCAAGTATTTCAAGTTGATCACAAATGAAGTATCTGAATTAATGAGGAGGTCAAGTGAGGAAACCACCAATACAAAGTTCTCTTAGCTTTCTGTCCTAAAATAAAAAATCTCAACTAAATAAATATGATAAGAGTTCTAATTCAATGTTTACTATTGAAAATTGGGGAATGGATAACTAATACACTTTTCATCAACAGAAGCATTTAGAGAAAACATTTCCCTAATGGAATCATAACATGAATGGTATGATGGCCAACTCCGTAGATACCTTGCTAGCAGATGAACTGCTTGAGCAGAGTGAAGAAGCAAATGAACCTACCATGGCTAAGGAAAGTTCAGGTGTTGGACACTCAGTGAATATGTTTGGTTTTATATACAAATCTGAAAATAAAAGTGCCGATGAAACATCAATGAGTGAAGCTCCTCCTAAAAAAAAAACTGATCGATACAACTTGAGGAGTAAAGGACCTCTCTATCCATAGATCTTAGTAAACAATTGTTAACAAGGACTCTACCACCTTCTAATCTAGCTCAAAATTTGTAGAACAAGTCTGGAAGTGCTTCCCCTACTAAGAACACTTCGTCCAACAACAAGAACAAGTCCACCACTCCAGAAGCTTCAAACAAATATACACCCCCTGATATGTCAACACAACCCATTAAGAATTAAAGTATTGATTACAACATTGTTGATTACATGAAAAGAGATCATGCCGACATTTCAATCTTTGAGCTCGTGAAGGTAACGAGATAATGAGAACTGATTATCCAAGCTCTCTCATCACACTCTTCAGCAAGTAAGGAAGTTTTTGCTTCTCAAGTTATGTCTGGTAACTCTCATGACATCATCAAGGCTGTAGTGAATGATTTCAAATTAAATTTTAAAACTCTCTACCCCACTTTTCTTTTAACATTTGAAATATCTTAATTATAATGTCCAGAAATTTTTGGTTGATTCAAGTGCATTCACAAATTTCATGCCATTATCTGTTGATAATAAAATTAATCCTAAATGGGAAAATACTGATGCTTGTATCATACAACTAGATAAATAATTAGTCCAAGCAATTGGTGAACTTAAAAATGTCATCATTCATTTGTCATCATACCATTAATTTCACCAGTGTATAAACATTGTTATTGTGGACATTCTTGAAGCCTATGGTTTACTTTTGAGCAAAGATTGGTTAAGTAATATGCAAGGGTATTTCTAAACATACTAGACACATTTATGGCTTCCATATAAGTGCAGAAGCAATCATATTCAAGTAGAAATCGAGCCATATATGAAATATACCATGACACTTCTTGAGCGACATAATGAGCTAGTAGGCTTTGTAGATGTCAATTTTAGAAATTGTTTTCTGGAAGTAGATCACCGATGTTATCTATCACAACTGTCACCCATCCCACTAGATAAATAATTGGAACTCCTTCCTCGAAATCCAATTGGTGCAAATTACTCTTGTATTTATAGATGTAAATAGTGTTAGGGTAGGAACCAATTCTAGTATTTCTAACATTTGGACATTGTATTTTGATGGTTCAAAGATGCAGGAGGGATCTGGAGCTGCTTGTATTTTAATAGACCTGCAACAGAATAAATATTTGATCTCTTATCGCTTGGAATTTGAGTGCACTAATAATGTTGTTGAATATGAAGTGCTCATTCTGGGTTTAAATAAGGCCATCAACCTCAAGGTTGAAGCACTCAAAGCAATAGGTGACTCGTAAATTTTTACACAATGGGTACAAAATACAATACATTGTGTGTCACCGAATCTTAGAAATTATCAGCAAGAGGTATGGCATTTTATTTAGCATTTCCAAGCTTTAAATATAAATTATGTTCATCGAATTCATAACGTTGTCATTCATACATTAGCTAATGTTTTTTCCAGGTTGTCACATTTAAAGGATTATTTTTCAATTGAAATTATTTATAATCCATTCATGCCTAACAATATAACTAACTTTCACATTTTTAATGACGACCAACAGATATTGGACTTTATCACGAACATTAGTGTGCTCAAGGAAACAACCATCAATGAGTATGAGAATGAGAAATAATTGCAGGGATTAGCTCAAGAATATAAAGGAAACCCCCTACCCAAGGGTGTGGTATCTTTTGAAAAGTTGTATGACTTGCAAAATCACGTCAATGGACCAGTGAATGAAAATATTCACAGTTCCACTCTGTCACATGAACACGTGAATCTTGGTACAAAAGAAGATTTGAAATATGTAAATATCTATACATGTTACACACCTCAAGAGGGACAATATTTCATCCACCTCTTTAAGCATTATCGAGATGTATTCACATGGACATACAACGATCTAGAAAATTACGACATGTGAATAATCCAACATGTGATTACTCTCAAAGAAGGGGTAAATAGTTTAAAAAAAACTCAGAAAATTTCACCCTACGCTTGAACCCCTCATTCAAAAATAATTTAGCAATTTGTTGGATGCTCGGGTCATATTTAAATTTCATCATTCAACGTGGGTCTCTAATATGGCTCTCATGAAAAGAAGTCTGGGGAGATACGCCTATGTGTTGATTTTCATAATTCGAATTGGGTTTTAGACAACGATAACTATCTGGTGTTGTCAATGGAACAAATTCTTCGAACAAAATCATGGTGAGAGATGTTCTCATTACTATATGTTTTTTTATGGCTACAACCAGTTCTAGTAGCAGAACCCGACAAACACAAGACCTCTTTTAGGACTAAGTGGGGTGCTTTTGCATTCAAGCGAGTTCCTTTTGGACTTATGAATGTAGGAGCTACATTCCAATGGGCTATGGACATCAAATTATGTGGGTCGGTTGGAAAACGTATTGTGGTATACTTAGATGATGTGGAAGTATTTTCAAATAAAATATCTGATCACTTGTGTCATCTAAGGTCGATCTTTTAGCGTTGTCAGAAAGATGGGATATATTTAAATCCTAAGAAGAGAATCTTCAGAGTGTCTAAGGGAAATACCTTGGGCCATATTATCAAAAAGAGTGGGATTAAAGTGGACCCATAATGGGTCAAATCTATCACTCATATTCCCTTTATGGTGAACAAGGAGGTTATGCAATCCTTCCCAAGGAAATCAAATTCCTCAATAAGTTCATCTCTAATGATGCCTTCACCCATATCAAGCAAGAAATCATTGAAGCTCCAACACTGTACAACCCAAATTTTGGTAAAGATTTATTGTTGTATACTTCGCTTTTGATACTTTTCTTGCAAACATTCTCACACAAAAGGATGATCAAGGTAATGGGAAACCCATATAGTTCATGAGTGCTAGCTTATAAGGACTTGATTTAAACCACCCTACTATTGATAAACAAGTGTATGCAATGTACAAGGTGGTGACACATTATAGGCCATACCTTCTGAAAAATCACGTCATCATCTTTGTACCTCAATCAGTGGTCAGATCATTGTTTTTTCAACAACATATGGGCGAAAGAATGGCAAACTAGATGACAAACTCACAAGAGTACGATATTGAATTTAAGTCATTTCACACTATAAAAGGTTGTGGTCTATGCCATCTTGCAGTAGAAGCGGCTAACATACTAGAAGAATAGTCTTTTGGGTGGGAGCATAAGATTGAAATGTGTAATAGTGAACAAGATACCCCCACTGATGCATCCACCTCTTGGTATGTAGATGTGCGACAATATCTTGAGAATATTAAGTTTCCCTCAAACTTATCAACATGAAAAAAGAGGGATATTCAGCTTAAATCTCTATCATATTAGTTGGCACATGGAGTGCTCTTTCAAAAGCACCATAATGGGGTTGTGCTTACATTTTTGGAAGCACCTGATTTAGAAACGATATTACAAGATCTCCATGATGGACCAGCCAATGGAAATTATGTGGGTGATACTACCGCGCACAAAGTCATGTAGTCCAGTTACTATTGGCCCATATTTTTCAAGGATTATCATGCTTACGTCCGCAAGTGTCCAATTTGTCAGAAATTTGTTGTTCATGATAGAAATCGAGCTACCCCATTACAACCCATTGTTGTAGAAGAGCCTCTTAAACAATGGGGATTGGATTTCATTGGAGAAATATTTCCACACTCATAAAAGCAACATCAATACATTCTAACTACTACAGACTATTTCACGCAGTTGATAGAGGTAGTTCCTCTCAAACAAGTGAATGAACAGGAAGTCATAAATTTCCTCAAAAATAACATCATCACCAAGTTTGGTGTTACTACGCCACTTGTTTTCAATAATGCAACTTATTTCTCATTGCTTAAACTTTACTATCTCGCATTAGAAAATTGAATTGCTTTGAAACATTCATCTAACTACTATCCACAAGGTAATGATAATGCTGAGTCAACAAATAAAAATATAATTTGCATTATCAAGAAAACTATTTACTTTGAACAAAGGAACTAGAGTAGAGTTATGGTGAATTCTCTATCAGCTGGCCATGTTACACCCAAACCCTCTCTGAAAAAATCTCCTTACTTTTTGGTGTATGGGAAAGAATCGATCCTACCTCTAAACATGTACTTACCAGCCCTTCAAATTTCTCAAGAGTTGTGAGGTAAGCCTTGTCTTGTGGTTCAAAGTAGGATAGACATTATTTTGAAGTTACAAGAAGAAAGGAGTAAAGCTAAAGAAAAATTTAACCATTCATTAGAGTCGTATCAAGTGATGGTTTGATAAGATGTCTATGGGGAAAAAGGAGTTCATTGTGGGAGACCTATTATTAAAGTGGGATATATCCCATGTAGATAAAGGGAAGCACACTCAGTTCTAGTCCATGTGGATTAGACCATTCATAGTTCACAACAAGCTTAGCCACCATAATTATCATCCCCAATTTTTGGATGGGAAGATGGATTCTCTTCTTATTAATGGCTAAGATTTGAAACAATATTTTCAATTGTAGTCTATGGTTATGCCCCTACCCTATGTATGTATTTCTTCCATGTCTTTAGTTTCTTTGTTTGTTTCTATCATGTTGAGCTATTTTCATAATTTTGTGCTATCCTTATGAATGAAACCCTTTGTGAAAGTGTTTTATCAGATTCCAATGGATGTAGAAAAATGAAAAGGGCTTGTGACACTACAACATTTAGCTAACCTTCAGTCCTTGTTCTTTATCTTGGTCCATATCTTTTGGTCAATGATGTTTCGATGGAAAATATGATCCTTCCATGAGGAGAGCTTTGTGTAGAACCATGATACTCGTATCTATTCTAGGAACCTCATTTCTAAGCTCGGTTATGTAATGTTTAAGTGTTTTTCACGCTGATCCAATCAACTAGAGAAAGACAAGAAGAAAATATATAACAAGAAAACCTATATCAGAGGTTATAAGTATGCTTCTCTAAAGGAAAAACTTCTTCTTCTCTCAATAAGTTGGGATCCCTCTTTCACCCCACTGAAATAAATAAGTTCCTTAGCACAATTATATCAATAAAATTAATAATGGTGAAAGAAGAGAAAGGCTTCTTGCATAGGGAGGTGAAGTAAGCAACTTCATTGGGGTATTGATGAGACTCGCTAACATCAAAGCAATGCTTGTGTTATTATAGTGACTATGCTGAGGTATTTAATAGGCTCACTAGGAGTAGAGAAACACTAGAGATGAAAAATCATACTTTGGTTATCTTAAACTCGTGAAGTATATTATACTTTTCCTAAATTGAGACAATTATGATATAGCTATATTTATGAATGTGTTTAGCTGAGAAAGGAATGAAGGGGACTACATCTATAACCAGGCTAAGTGGGAAAACCAGAGTAATCCACATGATGAATCAATACTTCTAAGGAACTAGACCTTGTACATAGAGTTAGACCAATGTAGAGAAGATGGAGTCCTACCAACACATTGCCAAGTGTTTTCTTTGCTACAAAACCCTCCAAAATTTTGTCGTATATCCAAATTTCAGAGCTTACTTTAACCTTGTGAGTTATAGTTTCTAGTAGAAAGTGTCATTCCATGTAAGTCCTCTAAGTTTGCTAGTCCTTTTCGTACATTATGAAAGTAGAGTTATTGTTATAGACATTTTTGTGCCTTACAGCATTGAGCATGAAATGTCCATAATCTAAGGGATCCAAAGTCCCTAAACATGTTGTTCCTACCCCTAGGGGAACAAGGCTAACAAACCACAGCAATTCACAGAAGTTCTCCACCTGAAACTGCTCAAAAACAAGTCAATTCAGGATCATTTCAGTGGCTACACTAGCTGTTTGCGCTGAATGTCAAAGCCAACACTGGCTACCTACGTTGAATGTCAACTGGAACACTGGCTACCTATGCTGAACAAGAGTGGACATGTGGCAGGCTCATTTCTCAAGGTGTCAAAACCCAGGAAGCTTCCAAAATGACACTTGCCTCAGGGAATTCGACTGGTGATGAGTAAGAGGTTCCAAATCTCCAAGTGGAAGAAAGAACCTCCAAGTGGACTCAAGAACTGACAGAGGGAGAGGACACTAGTCAGATCTCAAGCTGACTCATCCTCTCTCCAAACATCTATATATGGATCTCTTCTCCATGAGATCTAGAGGCTGGAATTTTGTTATTGCAAAGAATTGTTGTTGGTTTGAGATTGGAATCATTGGGTGCTTAATGCTTTGAAGGGGGTGAAGATAGGAATTCCATTTGCTGGGAAGGAGATGCTGGATTGGAGCCCTCTGGGTTGTATCTCTTCTTGAACCTTGTTATTCATCAATAAAGCTATCTTGGTTTCTCCTATATACTAATGCATTTTTGATGTATGATTGCATTAGTATGTTTAGTTTATTTCTAATCCTGAACTAGTTATGAATATGAATCCATGTCTTGTGTAGTGTTCTCTTCTTGTGATCTTGCAGAAACCTCTTGAAGCTAGGCGAGCGAGAAGGCAAGTAGCTGGGAACTCTCCAAGAGAAGAGAAACCGGATCGAGGGACAAACGGAAGACACCAGTTAGTCCATCTATCTCTCTTCATTCTTAATTCATAAAGGAAGAATACTAGAATAGCTGTCTCTGTTTGTTGCTAAGGCACTGTCACACCTTAGGTGGATAGGATCGTCCTACATAGGCATTTTTCCCCACAACAAATTGGCGACTCCGCTGGGGAGATCTGTTTAGTCATTTTATTTGTGTTTCTATCATTGTTTGTTTCATAGACTTGACAGCAACAATCGAACTGCATCTGCTTTTCCCGGATGCAAAGCAGACAGTTGCTGCTTTGATCCAATCACTGGACTTGTCTATGATCTGAACAATGGACTCACAAATGATTTGATGATCCTTTGTGATAGATCTTAGTACTCCCTCAAAGCATCCCTTTGATTGTACCTTGCTTGTTGCTTTTATTTGGCCTGAAACAGTGAATTAAATAGCAATCTGTGACCCAGAACCTGTGGGAAACGAGAGTTTCTCCTTCAGCGCAGACCCAGTGAAGGGATTATGCATTTCAACGCAGGTCCCGTGAAGGCTACCTGCGCTGAATGTCAAAACCCCTGTGTTGAGGTTGCGCTGAACCAGTTTGTCCTTGTGCAGCTGGGGTTCTCTGCTCTGTTTTGCCTTGTTTTGATCTCTGATTTTTGCAGCCTGTAACCAGCATAGGTAGCAGTCTGATAACTCCTTTTCTCTGCTTAGATTCCACCTCCTTTTGTACAAAAAGACTGTGAGTGTTTTTATGTGTCTGTGGCGTCATTTACAGTTTTCCTTTGCACGAGTGAAATAGTCATCCTGTAGCCCTTGATTCAGATCTGTTGATTGTGATCTTAGAAGAGAGTTCATTGGTTGTTTGCAGATTGATTATACATTTGCTTTTGCTTATTGGTTTGAGTTTGTCTCTTTTAAGTGTCAAAACAAGTATTCATTTCGAAAATCGTTAAGTGTTGTAATCTCTTCTACCCTCTCTGATTTCGAAAAAAGTAAACTTGTTTATATTTGTCATTTAAAAGCAAATTCAAAGTTGTACAAAAAGCTTTCTTTGTAGGCATCAATACTAAGAAAGCGGAAAACAAACACCTGCATTGTGCATTTGCATTTGATAGTTTGCATGTCTGATTTAGGAAAAGTGCATTAGAGTGTGCTGATTGCTCTTTGAGAAAAGATGGTGTCTTTCTTTTCCCTTAGTAGCTAGGATTTTCAAAGTTGAAAAGATATAAAGCTTGCTTATCATCTTTAGACTGCATTTAGGAATTTGTATCATACATCTCGTGGTGAACCTTGAAAGGCAAACTTTAAAAAGATCAACCTAAAATAAATTGAATTAACTTAACAACGCTTTGCAACATAACGCACAACATAGAGGTCTAGGCTAGAGATGTGTTCCGGCGTCGTTAAGCCTGGTGACTGTCGATCTCGTGGATGGTGGGTGATTCCTCCTGAGGGATGATAGCGCCAGTACGGATTGTGCTCCCACGTACCGTCGCGTATATATTGGGAGACCCCTATAGGCATAAAACCTTTATCCTTAGGAAGCCGTGTCGGCCGCCCTACTGATCGCAATGCACTAAACACAACATTCAGGAAGATCGACCGCCCGTACCCTAAAAAGTATTCTGTGGTTTTGCGAAAAGTTTGGCACACCCTCTGCCTAGAACTCCAGAGCATTTCCTTTTGGCCTTTTTCAGACTCTATAACAGAAAAAGTCCATCCGAGCATTTGTCACTTCGGGCTCGTTAAAACATCGAAGGAGACTAGAGTCATCTTTAGCTTTTTCTCGACTCTTTAAAAGTGAAAAAGCAAGTTGTGTCTAAAAGCGTCTAAAAATTCATTTAATTCGGAAACACACTTTCCCCTTTTGTATTTTGGTTGATCGAGTAATCTGCAATCGTGGAAGAAAGTCAATTGAAACCCTGTCGTTCGCGGAAGCTTACGAGTCAACCGTCTTTGTCTCCAGAATCGAAAACAGTACGGACAAAGTGAACTCGTTTAACCTGTTCGAAATCTCCTATCAAAGTTAGAACAAGTGTTCCAACAACATCTGAGATTCCGGTTACTCCAAACATTTCTGGAAACCCTGTCTCTGTAGAAGAAGTTCAACAGCCACAGAGAGACAGTAACATTGATCCTAGTCTGGGGGCAAATACTTGCGTTACTGGACCAGTTCCATCTGTGACCGGTTCAGAGATTCTTGCTCCTCAAACAACTGTCGCTGTCGATTCAACCCCTTCTTCAGCACCAGAAATATTTTACGGACCTGACGGTCTTCCTCTTCCACCTGGTTTGATTGCGATAGAGGAAATTGTAGAGGACCCGCAAGAAAGTACTCCAACCCATTTTGGAGTAGGGGTCACTCTTTTTCCTTCTACATCAGAAGTTAGTCTACCACAAGTGGAAGTTCCTGTAGAATCGCTAGGAAATCTATTGGATAGACTCAAAATGTCTGAACAACCGTCAACATCTAGGACTGTGTCGAACGACACAGTGATAGCAAAAGCCCCTGCCATCACTCCAACAATGTTTTCCGGCATACCATCTGTCCCAACTAGCTCACAACCGCTAGAAGGAGTCCACCAAGGGACTATTTCGACAGTGTGGTCTGTTCCAGTTTGTTCATCTGGAATAATATCCGGCAACTCTTATGTTGAGACTCGCCAGATTGATCCATTTGGAGGTCAATTTGGGCAATCCAGTCCACAAGGACAAACAATCCCCTTGAGTTCCGGATTGCTGCCGTATGGGGGGCAGTATGCCCTTTCATTACCCCCTCCGGGAGGGTATCCATATGGGAGTTCACAACAGTATTCAGGTTATACTAGAATTACATCAAGTGGTTGGGTACCTATGCTACCTCAACAACCAAGGGTTGTATATTCTATGTAACAGTGTGTACCTATGTCAAACATCCCGACCGCACCGGCTATTGTGACAGTGTCGCAAGTTCAAACGTTGCCTGTTGTATGTCAACCTTAGATTTCTCAGGTTGTAATGCAACAACCCCTTGACCCTGGGACACAACCACAATCGCCAACTGGTGGGGTGACACAGGTCCAAACGGGTACAATTACCCCACACCTTGGTCCAACAGTTAGTATAGCACAACAGAACATGGCTTCACAACCATGGCTGGTGCAATACCAACAACCACAATTCCAGCAAGTGTACCAAGGTTCTGAGCAACAGATCTTTACGAACAGTGGACAACCGTATATTCAAAATGGTCAAAACCAACCGCTTTACAGTGGTCAAGTCCACCAACCGTATCAGTCATACCAACATCAATTACATTATGCTTGTATGCAAAGGCCCACTTCTTAGGCGATTCCTTCGTATCCTGGGTATGCTTCACCTAACCTGAATCAACAGTTACCATTCATGGAAACTTTAGAGTTACCTGATTTGCACCGGTTAACCAACGATCCGATTGCTTACGCCCCTTGGTGGCGAGCGATTCCTCACAAACTTCCATCTGACATTCCTAAATTCAATGGAAATCCAGGTGAAGACCCATCGAATCACGTGATGACTTTTCATCTGTGGTGTTCATCAAACACCCTAAATGATGATTCGATAAGGCTTCGCCTTTTCCAGAGGACGTTAACGGGTCCAGCGGGAAAATGGTATATTGAATTACCTAGAGCCTCGTTCGACAATTTCAGCTCCCTAGCCACGACTTTCTTAACACATTTTCAATTACCGATAAGGTATGAAACAGGAACGGAAATCTTAACCAACTTCAAGCAGACAACGGCCACTCATATATCCGATCATATACATGAGTGGCATCGTCGCCGTAGGATGGTGAAAACATACGTTCCCGATCAGCTGTTAGCTGAATGGTTTATAAAGTCGTTACTTCCTGCTATAACGGAAGATGTGGCAAAGGGGGGAGTCGTAACAGAGGAGCAAGTTATTGCTCGTGCGCAATATCTAGACTTAGTTTATACTCAGTCTGGCACGCTCTACGACAAAATACCTGACGCCCCTAGATCGGAATTCTCAATTCCTCCTCCTCCTAAATCAAATAGTGACTCTCATGCCGGCGATGGTGTGATTGGCATAGCGAACGCGAAATCGACAAAGGCTTCATCTAAGAAAGCCCGTAAGAATTCAGATCAAAATGCAAAAGAAGAGATTCTTGCTTCGGAAGTAAATGTCGTATCAGCAGATAAGGGCAAAGAAACCAAACAACCAGGGAGCAAGAAGAAGCAAAACAAAGGGAAGAAGAAGAAATAGGGTGAGTCATCCCCTGAAAAAACTTCTTCAAACCCTCCTGGAAATAGGAAATATCCATGTCAGATATGTGATGAGGATCATCGGACATGGGAATTTCCGTACAAAGCTGAGATAAAAAGATTCTTTAAGAGTCCGAAAAATTCAGCTGTGTTAACTGATCCATTTCCCAATCCAGGTCAAAATCTGGTTGATAGTGGAAATGCTTCCCCGTTGCAAGTGCTTATGTTGTCAGTTTCAAAACAGCAGAATGATGCTTTGATTTCGACAAGGAACAAAGATTACGGGAATCCGCAGCTGTCGAACGACAAAGGTAAAGATCAACCAAGTAGTTCGACAACAACTTCGATAGAAGTTGTACCGCCCATCATTCCTGAATTAACAATAAAACTGCCAAAGGGAGTGGTACACAAGTCGACATTTAATCCTCGCGCCAGAGCGGTGCAACATTATAACATAGTGGAAGATTTGGCCCAATCGCCATCCGCTATATCGACTCTTGAAGTACTACAAAATTGCCCATCCCAAAGGCAGGCTTTGTTATCGGCTATTGGTGGGGTTGATCCTAAAGATTCCAATCTGGTATCCTTCGACCACAAAGGATACGATCCTCAGTTACCAGCTCAACTAGCTTTCCTTATTCAAGTGAAAGCCCTCAACAAAACTGTTCACCGAACAATTATTGATGAGGGGGCATCTACATGTATAATGTCGATGAGTTGCTGGAAAACTTTAGGATCTCCAACCTTGTCGCGATCTTCGACGACATTAAAAGCATTCGACGGAAGGACATATACCCCGTGCGGTATCCTTAATAACTTGAAAGTTGAACTGGGAGGAAAAACAGTAGAAATAGATGTCGAAGTCATCGATGGGAATCTAGACTACAACATCCTACTGGGAAGACCATGGATATATGCCATGGCAGCTGTAGTGTCGACTTATTTTAGGAAGATCGCATTCCCTTTTCAAGGAGGAATTATGATCGTCGACCAACAAGACTTCCTCCCTAATGGTTCACAAGTTACAGGAAGCATTCCCATGATCCATGGAAGCAACCATTCACTTCAAGATATCGGAGTAGGCTTACTGAAAGACCCCACATTAATGGGAACTTTCGCACTTCCACCTCCAATCTATATAGGAGAAGTAGCATTGGTAAGAGCCTGTAACATGATATCTTCCACGAAGATCTCAGAAGACGATGTCGACATGGATCATGCAATGGTTTTGCCCCCAAGCCCTATAGAAATATTGTAGCAATCAATGTTTCGGGCATGGGAGGCGAACCCAAATCAGCGCTCATCAAGCGTTTGGGTAGATAGGTCTAGAGAATATGGTACCCCGTTAGATCCTTGGTCGAAAGTACATGGGACTGACGAAGGAATCCTACAATCAATGTTGATTGAGGGGGCACCATGGAATGATTGCCACCATCGTTCCCTTCTTCCAGAATATGAAGAAGATACTCAACATGACCTTTATCACCCTTCAGTTTTTGAATTCCTATCAAATACTGTAAATACGGTGGATTCCGAGTGAAACTTATCCAATATTGAAGAGACTATAGCCATAAATATCTCGACTAAAACAAATGTTGTAGAGAATATTTATGTCGGCAAAGGTTGTTCTCCTTCAGAACTGGAAATATATAACGCTCTTTTTCGCAAATTCAGAGATGTCTTTGCTTGGTCATATGATGAAATGCCAGGCATTGACTCGAGTATCGTTGAACACGAAATTAAGATGTATCCTGATGTCAAACCAGTAAGACAACGGCTTCGGCAGGTGCACCCCAAGAAAGCCGCTGCCATTAAAGCAGAAGTTGAAAAACTTCTCCATGCTGGTTTCATCTACCCGGTTCCTCTAACCGATTGGGTATCGAATATTGTCCCTATTATGAAGAAACAAGGGACAATTAGAGTGTGTGTCGATTATAGGGATGTAAACCAAGCTTGTCCGAAAGACAACTACCCTACACCCTTCATCGACCAGATAATTGATGAATGCGCCGGATGTGAAATCTTTTCATTCATGGATGGATTTTCCGGGTATAATCAAATAAATATCCGCCCACAGGACCAGTCAAAGACTGCATTCATTTGTCCGTGGGGCACATTCGCTTATCGAAAATTACCCTTTGGTTTAAAGAACGCAGGGGCGACGTTTCAGAGGGCAATGAATTATGCCTTCCATGACATCAAGAACATCGTTCAACCATATCTCGACGACCTTTCGGCTCATTCGCGAAAGCGGACTGATCATCCGGAGCATTTAAGAGCGATATTTCTACGTTGCCGACACTACAAGATAAGACTCAATCCACACAAATGTGTGTTTTGCGTCGGTTCTGGTCGTTTACTTGGCTTTGTAGTCTCTAAGGATGGGATTCATCTCGACCCTTGCAAGGTTCAGGCAATCATCAATTTGCCTCCACCTTCAAATTTACTTCAGATTCAGAAACTCCAAGGGAAAGCAAACTTTCTGAGGAGGTTCATTCCAAATTACGCAGAACTTGCTAAAGGTTATACTCGTCTTTTGAAAAAGGATGTACCTTTTGTCTGGGATCAGGTGGCGCAAGCTTCCTTTGATGCTCTGAAAGATTCTCTAGTAAAAGCATCATTAATGTATGCCCCGAACTATCAAAGAGATTTTAACCTGTATCTGGCTGCAGCAGATACGACCATTGCGATGGTTTTAGTTCAAGAAGTCGATGGAATTGAACATCCTATATATTATTTAAGTAAAAAATTAAATGATACAGAAAGCAAATATTCTTACGTTGAAAAGCTAGCACTCGCTGCTGTTCAAGCGATACAAAGATTTCGACATTATGTCCTCTTTCGGAAAACTACCATTCTATCAGATTGCCACCCCATGACTTATATATTGTCGCGACAGTTGCTGGGGGGCAAGTATTCAAAATGGATAGCGATCCTTCAAGAGTTTGATCTGGAATTTGTAAAATCCAAATCAAAGAAATCTTTAGTATTCGCAGAATTATTGCGCGATCTCCCATCGTCGTCCAACGATGAAACGTCCGAAGAATCAATCGTGGACGAAAGTTTGTTTCTGATATCTACAAGCAATGAGTGGTATGGAGATATAATAATTTATCTCCAAACCCAAAAATTCAGGCCTGACACCTCTCACTCAGAACAAAAATGTATACGATACCAAGCGAAAGACTACATGATCGTCGGTGATACACTTTACCGTCGTGGTATCGATACAGTCCTGAGGAGGTGCCTCACCCATGAAGAGGCCGAAAAAGCCCTGAATGAGTGTCATTCAGGCGCGTGTGGAGGGCATCAATCTGGATATGCTACAACACAGAAAATCTTACGAGCAGGATACTTCTGGCCAACCATGTTCAAAGATTGCATAACCGCAGTCAGAAGTTGCCATGCTTGTCAAATTTTTGATAGCAAAACTAGAAGACCACCCGCACCTTTACAGCCAATAGTTGCTGTTGGGCCTTTCGCCAAATGGGGCATCGATTTCATGACATGTAACCCCACCTCGACCGGGGGGCATGGGTATATTATAGTCGCCGTTGACTATTTTACCAAATGGGCCGAGGCGATGCCTACATTAGATAACACTGGTGAAACAGCTGCCGTTTTCTTTTTCAATCATGTAGTTGCCAGGTTTGGCGTACCACAGGCTATAGTTACAGATCATGGGTCGCATTTTCGCAATCACATGATGGTTGAATTAGCTGCCAAGCTAGGGCTATCTCACGATAGCTCTACCCCGTATTATCCACAAGCCAACGGACAAGTTGAAGCAATCAACAAGGTCCTGAAGCGTATGTTGCAAAGGATGATCGGGGTTCACAAAAGAAGGTGGCACCTAATCCTGTACTCAGCCTTGTGGGCTTACCGAACATCGGTAAGGAATGCGACCGGGTTCACACCTTTCCAACTGGTGTATGGCCTGGAAGCAGTCTTGCCAATCCAGTGCGAAATTTCGTCTCTTAAACTCGCAATCGATCTCCTCCCCGGAACTTCAGAAGAAGAAGCCCGTTTCTTGGAATTAATCCAATTGGATGAAACCCGTCGTGACGCCGCTTTGGCTAACGAAGCCCATAAGAAACGAGTCAAGGCGCAGTTCGACAAAAATGTCAAACCCCGTGTCTTCTCAGAAGGTGACTTGGTCTTGCTTTATGACCAAGAATCCGATAAATTGGGAGCAGGTAAATTTAATTCTTTATGGATGGGCCCCTATATTGTTAAACGAGTGTTAGCAAAAGGAGCCTACGAGTTAATGGATTATGACGGAATTCCACTGGCGCAACCCCGTAATGGGTTGTACCTCAAGCGTTACTATGCTTAAATAGTGACCAATATGCATGACACCTCGATTTGTGTTATTATGCCGGGGGCATGCAAAATTATCATCGAGCAGTTTTAGCACACAGTTCATGCTCGTTAAAAAAAAATAAACGCAAGATCCGAGCAATTTTAGCACATAGTTCATGCTCATTAAAAAATAAACATAAGACCGAGCAAATGTTTCCACCCGCGTTTAAGCTCGTTAAAAAATGAACTATCCCGGTAAATAACCACTGTGAATGTAATATCATCAGCCATTAAAGCCTTGGTCGTGTTTGCACCCTCACCTCCACTTTTCATTTGGCCGATCGTTCACCTCCATGTGATTGTTTACCCATTTTGAGGAACAGCTGCGACGAGTGATTTCACCTAGCCATCCTTGTGACACTGCTGTGATTGGAAAATTCCAACCTGTACCTGGAATCAGCTGCTAACCCTGTTTATCACTCGTTCCTCAAAAGATGAGTCTTCTTTAAGCTCTTTTCATCTGACTCGTAAAATATGAAAAGATTGCCGAGTTTTGGCCTTCCAGCTCGTTAAAGCGACTGGAAGAGCTATCCCTCCTCTAGATTTTAATCTTTTTGGACCTGAGGGATTATTGCACAAAAAGATCGAGCGCTTGTTTTGTTCGGCTCGTTAAAACTATCGAAAACTCATCCCTTCTGTATTGTTTTATACTTTTTCGGACTTAAGGGATTAGATGACGAAAAAGGACTTTTGGAGTTAACTTTATGTACTTTTTCAGACTCTCTAAAAATGAAAAGGACTGAGTTATCCTTGTCGTTAGACTCGTTAAAATCATTAAATAGCGACAAACTTGTCTTTAGACGAGAACGAGTTTCACTATCGCTAGGCTCGTTAAAACATAGCGATGGGCTTGCCCGAAGGGCAGGTTATAGAACAAGCATATGTTATCCTCCTCAAGCTTGACAAAAATAAAGAGGTACTGGTCAGCAATGACTGGGGAAAAATTGGAAGAAACTAAAGAAAACTTTGATGGTAGCAAGTCGCTCTTGAACATGACACTTTTCTTCCGTACCACAATCGGGTTGGGTTGTTTCATTCACCGGTCACATCCATGGTCTCACCATACCATCCATATTTGGGGTAATGCTACCGATCCATCGCATCAGTGTCGCCACATGTTCAAGAGAAGTCGTTCAGAAAAAGTCAACCGTGTCCCATCCACTGCCATAGATTATCCTTCATCCTTTCATGACCGCCACCCTGAATCATATGTCACAGATCATTTTCACCTCCATTAAAATCATTAGCTCCGTTCCGTGTCATTGATGTTGGATTCATTAAGGCCCTCCTTTGACGGATCGCTTCTTGTCGACATCAGCTCATTATCCAAGAAGTTGATCTAGGAACAACCCCTTCAGTACTTTGAAGCTTACATGCCTCAATGGCAAGTTTCTCACTTCCGGCGACAGGTATACATCAATGACCTTCGACCGAAAGATTTTGCGTGGTATTCGACGCCAAGTCCTTTATTCACACCATGTGAATTGTACTGCAGTACCTTGAGGGTCATTATCATTATCGGTGATACCTCTCGCGCTTGTTAACGGTTTACATCATTGACCAGTAATCAAGCGATGTCTTTCCATGTTCGACTTCAGAAAATTTCTCACATGGATCGACTTGTACTTAGAGTGAAGATCGAACAAGTTTGAAGACCCCGGATCTAGTTTCATCCATCCGGGCTGCGATATATATTCAGGAAAAATAAAGACATTGACATGTACATCATTGCAGCAGATAATCATCCTACTCAAAGGATGATAATTTCATCAAAATTATCAGTCTACCATCAGACGATTGTCTGTTCTATGTACAGAAAAATGAATTTATAAAGCTGAGCATGGGAATTCCCGCCTCAGCTAGATCATCAAAGCAGTATGAAAAATAATGTATTGTATTGTATCTTATTACAGGTCTCCTCTCAGCATTGGATGAACTTCGGATCCCCCTGATAAAGCATTTCACCCGATAAACAGCCTCATACTTTAGGGGGCAACTGTTATAGACATTTTTGTGCCTTACAACATTGAGCATGAAATGTCCATAATCTAAGGGATCCAAAGTCCCTAAACATGTTGTTCCTACCCCTAGGGGAACAAGGCTAACAAACCACAGCAATTCACAGAAGTTCTCCACCTGAAACTACTCAAAAACAAGTCAATTCAGGATCATTTCAGTGGCTACACTAGCTGTTTGCGCTGAATGTCAAAGCCAACACTGGCTACCTGTGTTGAATGTCAACTGGAACACTGGCTACCTGCGCTGAATGAGAGTGGACATGTGGCAGGCTCATTTCTCAAGGTGTCAAAACCCAGGAAGCTTCCAAAATGACACTTGCCTCAGGGAATTCGACTGGTGATGAGTAAGAGGTTCCAAATCTCCAAGTGGAAGCAAGAACCTCCAAGTGGACTCAAGAACTGACAGAGGGAGAGGACACTAGTCAGATCTCAAGCTGACTCATCCTCTCTCCAAACATCTATATATGGATCTCTTCTCCATGAGATCTAGAGGCTGGAATTTTGTTATTGCAAAGAATTGCTGTTGGTTTGAGATTGGAATCATTGGGTGCTTAATGCTTTGAAGGGGGTGAAGATAGGAATTCCATTTGCTGGGAAGGAGATGCTGGATTGGAGCCCTCTGGGTTGTATCTCTTCCTGAACCTTGTTATTCATCAATAAAGCTATCTTGGTTTCTCCTATATACTGATGTATTTTTGATGTATGATTGTATTAGTATGTTTAGTTTATTTCTAATCCTGAACTAGTTATGAATATGAATCCATGTCTTGTGTAGTGTTCTCTTCTTGTGATCTTGCAGAAACCTCTTGAAGCTGGGCGAGCGAGAAGGCAAGTAGCTGGGAACTCTCCAAGAGAAGAGAAACCGGATCGAGGGACAAACGGAAGACACCGGTTAGTCCATCTATCTCTCTTCATTCTTAATTCATAAAGGAAGAATACTAGAATAGCTGTCTCTGTTTGTTGCTAAGGCACTGTCACACCTTAGGTGGATAGGATCGTCCTGCATAGGCATTTTTCCCCACAACAGTTATAGTATATTTCAATAGGAAACTTTGGTACTAATGCATCTGCTATATCATATAGACATGTATTAGACTCATTCCCAAAATTTTATGCACCATCGTACTAGTGCATCTGTTAGGTCTCCATAATATTAGTGAATCCCCTTATTGTTATTATTAGCATAGCCCCATTATTATTATTGTTGTGCCCATGTAGTCCCCATATTGTTATTATTGTGCTCCATAGAAGCCCACTATCGTTATTATTGTGCCCTTACATTATTATTGTTATGTAGGCTTTGATTATATTGTGACCCCTTAGAATTCTATATATAGAAAGGAGGTCTTGTCATTTGAATCATCCAAGAATTTTTCATTTATGTGATGTAATTGAGTTTTCCCCCTCAAAGATGTTATTTATCAAGTCATTGATCTATATTTTCTTCTATTTTTCCAGATGGTTCCATAACATTTGGTATAAAAGCTTTGGATTTTATGGTTTCGCTGCTTTAAATAGGTCATCTTGGCATTTGCAATATAATTTTTTTTTCTATGAAGCTTCAGAAGCTGAATTTCGACCACGTTGGGCCAAAATCATGATGAACTTTGTGTAAAAATTTTAGAGCTTGGTTCACTATATTTTGAAGATATGATCTGAGGAAGTTAGGGTTTTTGCAGGCTCGAGAATTTAATCTCAAACAGGTGATCTAGGGACAATATTCATAAATTTCTATTTGAGCATCGAATTTGAATTTTGTAAAAATTGACTAAAATTGCACGGAATCTAGTTTCATGTGTATCATTTTAAGGGCTGAAGTTTGAAACAGTGACACATTGTACTCAATACACGTTCACTCTACTTAACCAGTCTATAATTAGGTCATCATGGGAGATCGGGAATAAATATTTCTTGAAGAATCCAATCTTGGTATGACTTGTGCAGTTAGAAAGAAGAATCAGAGGGATACCACAGGATGAAATTTTAGCCCTTGTAGATTAGAAATTATAGGGATACAACAAATTCAATATTGAGCTCTTAAAAAGCAAGAAAAAGGTGTGTATTTTTTTAATTTTCCATAACTTTTGTTTGAAAAAACAGTTTGAAGTGATTCCAAGGGAATATTGAAAAATAGATATCAATATTGGGTTCTAAAATTCCTCCTAGGAAAAAGAATTCTACACCCATTAATCCCTGAGAGATCTCTAGTATAACGCATGAAGAGAAAGAATTGGAACGTAATATATCAAAATTATGGGACCAAGTGCAACAAATTTCACTCTGACAAAGAGTAACCAAAGATGAACTAAAAGGAGACATCGATGGCATAAAAGGGGACATGGAGGGTTTAAAACTAGAAATGGAAGGTTTGAAGGATGGATTAAAGGCAAACATGGAAGGTTTGAAGGATGAATTAAAAGGAGACATGGATGTTAAGATGGAAGGTTTGAAGGAATGTTTGACAAAGTTGCTACATGAAATGCATCCTAATGGGGGAAATGTATTCGATGAAACTCATGATGAGAACAAAGTGAATTTTAATAATGACTTCAGAGACTCTAAATTTTGATTGAAAACATACCATATACCAAATATCGATCTGAGGAAGTTTGATAGTAAGTATATGGTAACATGGATACTACATATGGAGCAATATTTTGATCTCCATAATGTGAAACACACACAAAAGGTGCATTACATATTTACATTTAGAACCCAATCAGTTTTTATGGTATCAATGGATTTGTTCTCATAAACCACTTGTCACTTGGTCAATTTTTATGGAGGAAATGATAGCACGTTATGAGGATAAAAAGAGTAACACCTTCTTTAGCCAATTAATAAATCTCAAACAAGAGGGTTCAATGGAGGAGCACATTGAGGACTTCCAAAAATTGAATATAAGGGTAAATGATATTCTATAGGAGCATAGGATTGATGTCTTCATAGGGAATTTAAAGGATAACATCCAACATGAGGTTCACCTTTGGGAACTTGATTCATTGGAGAAGGCATTCAGGGTGGTAAGAAAAGTTGAAAGAAAAATTATGGCAACAAGGAAGTCTACCACTCACAACTATAAAGATGGAAGTGTTGCTGCTCCTAGCCTTCCACAACCTACAAGGTTGACACCACAATAATTGGAAGAAAAAAGAGCAAAAGGGCTTTGTTATAGTTGTGATAGAAAATACATTAAAGTTCATAAGTATGCTGAGAAGAAATTATTTTACATAGATTGTGAAGAGGAGGATGAAAAGGAACAAGAAACATCAAAAGAAGAGGATGTTCACCAGGAACCAATCCTAGAGAAAGAATAAATGAGTCCGACCATGTCTTGTAATGCATTGGCAGGAATTACCACTCCTCAAACTTTCAATATAGAAGGACATATAGAGAAGAAAAGGGTAATAGTGCTGATTGATTCAGGTAGTACCCAAAATTTTATTCATTGTAAGATAGCCAATGAATTTAATTTTTTCCTATATCCAGCACCAGAGTCTCAAGCAATGGTTGCAAATGGAGGAACTATAAATTGCTCTGGAAATTTCCATAATATCAAGATAACCATAGGGGAATATGTACTGAATAGTCCAATGTTTTCTATTCCAATGGGCAGTGTTGATGTTGTACTAGGATTCCAATGGTTATAATCTTTGGGTACGGTAGATTTTAATTTTCAAGAAATTTTATTGAAATTTTTTTGGGAAGGAAAGGAAGTTGAATTAAGGGGTATCACAGGAAAACCATGAAATATAATAAACTCTAATGGAATGAAAAAGATTCTAAAGAAAGAAAAATGGGGCATAATTGCATAAGTATTCTCACTAGATGTTCAAACATCAAAATCATCTATTTCTCCAAATCTCCAAAAAGTCTTGGATAATCATTCTAAGGTATTTGAGACTCCCAAAGGCCTCCCACTTATTTTTTATTTTTATCATGCTATTCATTTGCTTCCAGGAAGTGTTCCTCCAAAAATTAAACCTAATAGATATCCCTATGCCCAAAAGAATGAAATTGAACACATGGTTACAGAAATTCTATAGGACTATATAATTCAACCTAGTCAAAGTTCTTTCTCTACTCCAATAGTATTGGTGCATAAGAAGGATGGATCATGGCACATGTTTCCGGATTATATGGAGCTCAACAAGCTCACTATTAAAGATTAATTTCCCATTGATATCAATAATGAATTTTTGGATGAATTACATAGATAAATTTACTTCACCAAGTTGGATCTTTTTTCAGAATACCATCAAATTAGAATGAATACTGAAGGCATTCCAAAAAAACATTTAGAACTCATGAGGGTCATTATGAATTTTTAGTCATGCAAAAGCCTTACCAATGCACCTTCCACATTCCAAGGTTTGATGAATTCCGTTTTAAAACCCTTCCTCAGAAAATTTTTGTTAGTATTTTTTGATGATATTTTTGATGATATACTAATCTACAACAAGTTTTGGAACGATCATGTTCAACATCTTGACAAGGTGCTCAAACTATTTGAGGAGAAACAATTATATGCAAAGACCTCCAAATGTTTCTTTGGAGTATAGGAGGTGGAATATTTGGGTCATATTGTATCTCATGAGGGTGTTAAGGTAGAACCTAACAAAATTAAATACATTAAGGAATGGAAAATCCCCGCAACCATAAAGCATCTTTGAGGATTTCTCGAGTTGATAGGGTATTATCACAAGTTTTTTAAGAATTATGGGATAATGGAAATACCTCTAAAAACATTATTGAAGAAGGATGCAATTTCTTAGACTCCAAAAAAAAAATAAGGCCTTTGAACATCTTAAAGAGGCAATGTGCGCAACACTAGTCTTAGTTATGCCAGACTTCACAAAAACCTTTATTGTGGAATGTGTTGCCTTAGGAAATGGAATTGGTGTTGTTTTAATGCAAGAAGGAAGACCCATTTATTTTGAAATCCATCCAATCAAAGTAAAGTATATACACAAACCTATTTATGAGAAGGAAATATTGGAAATACTACATCAACTAAAGAAATGGTGACTTTACCTAATGGGAAGACACTTCAAGGTAAAAATAGATCATTATAGTCTTAAATAATTTTTGGAACAAATATTATCTTCAGAAGAGCAGCAAAAATGGGTCACAAATATGTTAGGTTATGACTTTGAAATCATCTACAAAAAAAGGAAGCAAAATGTTGTTGTAGATGCACTCCCAATAAAGGATGAGGATGTGGAAGCATTGCTTTGTGCCATTCCTATTATCCAACTAGATTGGATAACCAAACAAAGGGATGAATGGAAGAATGAAAAAGAAGTGTATAAACTCATTCAAAATTTGAAACAAGGTCCCAGTACATTTTATACATTTAGCTAGAAAAATTTAGTCATTATGGTACAAAGATTGCTTATATCTTTGTAAGAATTACCAACTCAAACAAAAGTTTCTTTTGGAATTTCATAGCACTCCCTTGGGAAGGAACTCAGTATTTTTAAAAAATTTCCATAGGTTCAAGAAGGATTTTTTTTGGGATGGCCTTAAATTTGATATTCAAAAGTTTGTGGCAGAATGTTTGGTTTGCCAACAAAACAAAGTTGAGACAATTAAGACCCCGGGTTTGTTACAAACTTTAGCCATTCCAAGTCAATGTTGGGAGGAAGTCCCAATGGATTTTATCATAGGTTTACCCAAGTTTGGATTAAAGAGTGTCATAATGGTGGTAGTTGATAGACTTACCAAGTATGCACACTTTTGTGCATTATCTCATCCCTATAAAGCCAATGTAGTTGCTATTGCATTTGTGGAAATAATTCAAAACCTACATGGAAACCCAAAGATTATTATAAGTGACAAATATCCTGATATAAGTGGATGTTGGTGGCCACCCACCTATCCCACTTGGACCCCCACAACACTCTCTTTCAGTTTCTAAGTTTCCTTACTTATAGCACAATTTACTATTTTTAGTAGTTTTTCGGGTCGTGAACTTTCGAAGCTGTATTGAGGCCCTAAATGACGTTTTTTTGGAAAAATAGGAGTAACATGGGACCATGGATTGATGTTTCTCTTCCCAAAGTTGTACTTCTCAGATAGATATTTCGAATAAGGTATTGTACATGTCAAACAGAGATCGTATGCCAAAGTTACAACCCCGAGAAGTTGATGTACCAATTTACCCAAAACGGGGCCCATAGTTTGCCGCTTCATCTCCTAGGGCTAGGGTTTTGGATGTTTAGGGTTTTCCATTGTTTCTAAACAATAAATAGGCATTAAAGCCTAATTGTAAGACAATTTAGAGGCATGTAGCCGCCACATTTCTTCTCAGAGATAAGCTACCATCGCCCTAGCTAGTTTATTTCCATTTTTGTTTGTAAGCATATTTCAGTATTTTACACTAATGAAATGAAGTATTATTTCTGCTGCATCTCTGTATTTATGGTTATATCTATAATTTTTTGCATTCCTGTTTAAATCTGGATCAGTGGTATCAGAGCGGTCTGCTCTTTCTCTTTTTTTCTTTGCATGTCCCCAACAAGGTCGGGATGTAAGGAGTTGAGGATTGAACTGGTCGAACTTTTGCAAGACTAGACTCGCAAATCCCAACGGCCTCCCATGGTGGATGAAAAGAAAGACAAGAGGGCAGGAGGTCCTATCAAAATCTTGCTCGAAGAAGCCCTCGAGTGACAAAGGAACGCGATGATGGAAAACTTTGCCTAGATCCTTCAACGGATACCCAAGGGTGACACATCTGCTTCCAACAGCTACTCTCGAAATGCCACACCCTTTAAGGTACAAGTTAACTTTGACATTCCCATATTTGAGGGTCAGATAGATGCAGATGCCGTAGATAAATGGCTAAATCTCCTAGAAGGGTATTTTTCTGTTCATGATTTTTCCAGTCAGGAAAAGATTACATTTTCTCTTCTCAAAGTAGCCCCCACGTGAAGGACTGGTGGGAAACCTACTGCGAGTAGAAGGATGAAAGTAAAACCTCATTTTTTTCAGCTACACCCACTTGGAATTTGTTTTGGGATGCCATTAAGGAGTAGTACTACCCTATCAAAAGCTATGAGGATAAATACATAAAGTGGACCATGTTGCGGCAGGGAAGGGACCAAGACATACCAGAGTTTACCAATATTTTTCATACCCTTCGCACAAAGTTGGGTATCAAGGATTTTGAGTTGCATTTGGTACTCAAATACTGTAGCTACCTACACAGGTACATCTAGGATGAGATGGAGTTCCTAGACATCTCCTCGCTCGGCACAACGTACCAATACGTTGTCAAAATCAAGAAGAAGTTTAAACAGAAGAAGCGAGACTTTGGATATGTGAATCTGAAGCAAGGGAAAGGCTTCCCCAAACCACAGGACCAAGGAAAAAGCTAAGACAGTGTGACCAAATACAACTCGTTGAAGCCATAAGAAACTAAAAAAACCATAAATTAAAAGAAGGACACAGGAAAGTGGTGTGAGTTCCACAAGAGCCCCGCTCATAGCACAAGTGAGCGTCGGACCAAGCAGTTGCTAGTGGCTGAGTTGAAGGCTTCAGAATCAGATGCATGTTCCAACCCTAAGTCAGAATCCAACAAGAGGAATGAAAAACGGAAGTAGATCATTAATGTGTAGCCCAATGCCACTGTTGCCACCGCTAAGATCCAAAAGAATGAGCCCAAAGATCCAAAAGAGGGGGAGCATCTTTTCCACTCACAAATGTGGGTGAAAGGTTTGCCGCTGCAATTCATTGTCGATAGTGGTAGCCAAAAGAACCTCATTTTAGCAAAGGTCATGAAGCAGCTGGGCCTACCAACCACACCGCACCCACAGCCATACAACATTGGTTAGCTTCACCAAGGAATAGATCTCTGAGTCCGCTAGTAGTGCCGCCTTCCCTACAACATCAAGCCCTTCATAGATGAGGTAATATATGATGTTGCACCACTTGATGTTTGCGATGTATTATTAGGCCAACCATACTTGTGGAAGCGACATGTTGTGTATGAGTCAAGGCCTCACTTTGTTATTATTTCATTGTGTAATACATTATACATGATACTAGAGGTAGCCCCACCTACCACCACTTCTTTGATCTCTGCTAAGAAAGGAAGTAAGATCATCTCCCAGGCTAGGAAATTTATTTTATGTCTGGTTCGCTCTCAAAGTAAGGGGAAGATCGTAGCCACATCCATGGCCCCTAGGAAGGGTTCCTCCACATAGCAGAAGCAAGTGATACGGTCATGAAAGAGGATAGGGACATCTTCTCCTCACCCACAGGGGTACCATTACACTGTTAGGTCAAGCATTGGTCTGATCTGACTTCCGGAGCAACTTTACCCAATGAGCCGATCTATCACTGCTCCATTCTAAAACATTCCAAGTACAAGAAGTGACATCGGGTGCCATGCAATTTTCAGGTGGGTGACAAAGTCTGGTTACATCTACAGAAAGAACGCCTTACAAGAGTCCATCAGAAACTTAGACCACTCTCATATGGTCCTTACACCATTAACAAGGCTGTGGGAAACAATTTTTTGGAGCACATCATTCCCCTAGTCCTTGGCTTGCACCGATTGTTCAATGTGGATTGCCCTTGACCATGCTTTCCACCATTAATGGACACATCAGAGGTTGTAGAACAACTCACCAGGGACCAAGTTCAGTAGAAGTTTTCTCATCTCATGGAGGAACTCTACGCAATGGGGACAATTGCTTCCTAAGGGGGTAGGAATGATCCAGGAGGATTTTGGTGGCCACCCACCTATCCCACTTGGACCCCTACAACTATCTCTTTCATTTTTTTCAGTTTCCTTAATTGTGGCACAATTTACTATTTTTAGCAGTTTTTCAGGTCCTGAACTTCCGAAGCCGTTTTGAGGCCCTAAACGACGTTTTTTTTGGGAAAATTGGGATAAAAATGGGTCTGTAGAGTCATGATCACCCCCCGAAAATTTTATTCCTCAGATATATCTTTCTAACGAGGTGTTGTGCACATTAAACGAAGATCGTATGCCAAAGTTATGACCCTGGGAAGTTGATGTACCAATTTACCCAAAACAGGGCCCACAGTTTGGTGCTTCATCTCCTAGGGTTAGGGTTTTGGATGTTTAAGGATTTTCGTTGTTTCTCAACAATAAGTAGGCCTTCGAGCCTAATTGTAAGACATTTTAGAGGCATGTAGCCACCACACCTCTTCTCATAGATAAGCTACCATCGCCCTAGCTAGTTTATTTCCATTTCTGTTTGTAAGCATATTTAAGTATTTTACATTAATGAAATGAAGTATTATTTCTATTGCATCTCTCTATTTATGGTTATGTATGTAATTTGTTGCGTTCTTGTTTAGAGATAAGCTACCATCGCCCTAGGTAGTTTATTTCCATTTCTGTTTGTAAGCATATTTTAGTATTTTACGTTAATGAAATGAAGTATTATTTCTGCTGCATCTCTGCATTTATGGTTATATCTATAATTTGTTGCATTCCTGTTTAAATCTGTATCATATCCCATTTTCACTTGAAATTTTTGGATGAATTATTTTCTTTTCTGGGTACTCAATTAGCTCATAGCTCATCTTATCATCCTTAATTTGATGGGAATGATGATATAGTAAACAAATTTTTGGAAGGATATCTTCGTTTCTTTGTACGCAATAAACAAACACAATGGGTGAAGTGGTTACGTCTAGTTTAATGGTGGTATAACACTTCCTTCCATATTGCAACAAAAATGACCCCATTTATGGCACTTTATGGATATCATATTCCATCCATCACATCATATTTAAGAGAAACTTCTGGTTCAATCAGTGGAAGATCACATCGAGCATCAACAAAAATTTCTCCAACTCTTAAAGGATAAACTAACTTTGGTGAAAAATCAAATGAAACAATAGGCAGAACATCATCAAAGCGAAAAAAGTTTTGATTTAGGCTACTGGGTATTTCTATGACTACAACTGTACAAACAAATGTCCCTCAAGTAAGCTAAGAAGGATAATAAATTATCACCAAAGTATTATGGTCCTTACAAGGTGTTGCAAAAGATTGGTACTATGGCATACAAATTGGAGCTTCCTGCATCTTCTTGAGTGCACCGAGTTTTCCATGTTTCATGCTTAAATAAGGTTATAGGTCACAAGCTCCCAGTTCAAACAATATTGCCAGAATTTGACGAGGAAGGAAAAATCATATTGGAACCTAAAGCAGTCATGGAAAAAAGAACCTAATAGCTATGAAATCAATCAATTTCAAAGTATCTTATCAGGTGGAATAACTTACCACTAAAGACTCCACATGGGAGGATGATAATTTTATACAAAAGCATCCAAAACTACTCAAGCATTGAGGACAACACCTTTTAGAAGGAGAGGGGCATGTTAGGTCCCTATAATACTAGTGTAGCCCCTTATTTTTATTATTAGTGTAGCACCCTTACTATTATTGATTTTCCCATGTAGTCCCCATATCATTATTATTGTGTCCCATAAAAGCCCACTATTTTTATTGTTGTGCCCTTCCATTATTATTGTTATGTAGGCTCTGATTATATTGTGACCCCTTACACTCCTATATATAGAAAGGAGGCCTTGCCATTTGAATCATCCAAGAATTGTTCATTTATGTTATATAAAGGAGGTTCCCTCCTCAAAGAGGCTATTTCTCAAGTCGTTGATCTATATTTTCTTCTATTTTATGAGTTGGTTGCATAACAATGTCATTATCGTCACAAAGCATATCTTAAATGTCGCACTTAGAGGGGATTGTTGTTTTTCCATCGCATTAATCGGATTATGTTATTTTTTAGTGTTGAGTTTTCTATGTTATGCCATTGATGGTTTTGAGTGTGTGATCATGTTTAAGTCCTACCTTCATTTCATCTCTACCTCACTAATCCCACACTAAATTTGATTCTATAATATTTCATTCCTGACCAAAATGAGCTCGCTCTTCCCCTCTAAAGAACACATTGCGTAGTTGTAAGCATAAAAAATGCATCCCTACCTCCTAGAACTACATAATGCACAATCACTGCCTCCAAGGAATATGCTCTATCTCGACCTCTTGCTCTCCAAAACAACACAATTTTACCTCCTATCTAGTCTCTTTCTGAGTATTGCACAATCCCATTCTATACCCCGTCTCCTTGGCTCCTTGAATTGCACAACTACGTAATCAATTTCCCAGTATCTCTCCATAACTATGCATTATGTAGTTACATTCGGCAATCCTACCACACTGTGACCCTCGACTACACAATCCTACTTCACAGGCCTCTAGGGTTGTGCATTGTGCAGTTGCAAGCCTTAGTCCCTCACTGATATCCTCTAGAATTGCACACTATGCAATCCCTGAGCCTTCCTCCCAGTCCAATACTCAAATCTAGGTAAATTAGTAATTTTCATGAAGAAAGTTAGACTAGGGGATTTATGAACTTATTTCATTTTTCCATGAGTGAATTTCACTTGCAAATATTATATCTTGACATGATAGGATGATTCTTAGAGAGGAGAAGAAGAAGACTATGCTGAAAGACACTTGTGAATATGGAACCATGACGAGTCATCGTGTAAGAAGATGAAGGGAAACTAGAACATGACATAAGATTAATGATCAAGATCACATAAAGACTCCATACCAATCAACCTCTTAGAGGATGAAGATGAAAAACATGAAACATCTATCATGAAGATACAAAGATAGAAACAAGAAGACAAGATTGGAATTGATAGACCATCATGAAGTCCATGTCATCAATGTCAAGTCATGTCTTGTCAAAGTGACATCTCGAGATTCATATGTGTTATCATGTTGCCACATAGTTTTTGGATGTAATTATGTAAATGTCAAGAAATGAGAAATGTAAATGTGTTGAAGTCCAAGAGTCACACGTGGAATATGAAAAGTCACACGTAGACTAAAGAGTCACTAGGAAAAGTCCAAGATTCTTGTAGAATTTAAAGGCTCACTATGAATTCCAAGAGTCATGAGGTAAGCTCAAGAGTCACAACGATATAGAAGGTCATTCCTCTTGTTATAAATACAACCTCATAACTAAAGAAAATGGATTTTAGAGTCATAGAATATGGAGATCTAGCCTTGGCTTCTCTAGCTTAGCATAGGAGATGAGATTATTCCTTGGAGAAGAAGGAATTGGCTTAATGTTCCACTACTGGAGCTAGTGTCTCACCATTGTAACTGTGTACTTGGATCTTTCACCTAATAATCAGAAGCTCGATGAGCCAACACATTTTCATGCATGTATTGTGAATATTGTAAGACTATTCTTTAGAAGTTTGTGGTATGTGTTACATTCATTTGTACTAAAGAAACTAAACTATTTCATTAGATTTGGTACTTATCTTGTTGAATGTTCGTTGTATGTGCTTTAATGATCATTATGTCTATGTGAACTATATCACTAGATAATCAACAAATCTTTCCTTTCTCTCATGTGCCTCTCTTAGGATAGTACTGTTACTTTCATTCTAGAGACCCATTCTTACTTCCCTCTCATGAAAGTCTCTTTTACACATTGCAATGGGTGTTTCATAGTGTCAACTTACTTGATAATTTCAAAGGTTATGTGTATAGTCTCTTATGTTATTCATTGCAGCCAAGGAAAGTAGTAGAGTCATTAGAGAAATTTTGAGGTAAAAAATGGGCCTCAAAGAAAAAATGTACAAAGAAAATCAACTTTATATGAACCAATAGAATTAAGGACTATGACATCAATCATGGGGGATGATTCACCATTTTTGGAGTAAAAGGTAAAAATATAAAAAAGAATGACTTTTCCAACTCTTATTTTCAACATATTTCCCTACGATTTTACTCAAATTTTGAGTGGGAGGACTCGTTGGATGCGTAATTTAATTCCTCATCTAATGAGTACCCGTGTTTCATACTTTTGATGGACCCTGCTATACGAAAAATAAGAAATACATAAAAAAATTATTGTAATAATGTTTTTTCATATATTTCTCATTTTTCATGTAGCAGAGTCCATTGAATGTATGCATCATGGGTAATCCTTGGATGAGGAATAGAATTCCACATCCAACAAGTTCTCCAACTTGAAATTTGAGTAAAACCATAGGGAGATAAGTTGAAAATACAAGTTGAAAAAGTAGTTTTATTTTTTTTCCCTCTAAAATTTGATGATGTAATCTAATATTATTTTATTATTTCTAATATTATTTTATAATATTCCTTATGAGGCCCATTTTAGACCTTAAAATTTCTCTAATTTATGGTAGTCAAGCCGATACTCCAAATGGGGCTCCTACTCCAAAGGGTGTGAGGTATAATTGGGACTTCACATTGGGGAGACCCCCTTGGTTGATTGATTTCTAGCACCGTCAACACCGTACCATAAGATAAAACAAGAAATTTACCATTTAATACATTAAGGAAGTGTCCTCCTACTAGGAGGATTTAATTTGATAATTACGACTAGTCATGTTCTAATTTTTAATTATTTATTCCAACCCTAATCCTCTTTAGCTACATGGGGGCCATATTTTAACTAGCAAATACAAAATAAAATATAAAGATCTAGCCAAGAATTTGTTTGGTATTAAGCTAATGAAGATCTATAGTCCTAAAGGTCTAATAACATATAATGATCTAGTAAAATGGACATATTCCAACTAAATGACCTATGTTAATGGGTTTAGTAGAAACATCATGTATTATGTGAATTTTTATATCCCCATATGCAATAAAATAGTAAATTTTGACCACTTAAACGACCATGAACTTGACTCTAATCATATCTCTTTAACCATAACTCTAAACTTTGTCAGGCACAAAAACCCCATTGAAGATAATTTTGATAGCCAAAAGTTCTTGATTTTTAACAAACTAAATATGATCATTTTTTGAACTTTTGTAGTAATAAATTAAATAACCTACCAATTGAGAATAATATTGAATAGTTCTGTCATAATTTTATGATGACCCTCTACTTTTGATAACAATTTCTCTAATAATATGTTATGTAAAAAGAAAAATACAACAATCAAACCTTAGTATGATATTGGATTTAAAATTTATAGAAAAACCACCAGGGATGCACTACTAATGAGTTGTCATACTATGATATTTTAGATATATTTAAATCCATAATTAAAAAGGAAAAAATATTACAATATAAATACAAGTCAAGAGAAGAATTTGTACACGTATAAACAAGATCCAAAGAAATCTTGGAGGTAAATTTTGACTCATAAATCTAAATAAATCAATATGTCTATGTGAGCTACATCGTTAGATAATCAATGAATCTTTCCTTTCTCTCATGTGCCTCTCTTAGGATAGTACTGTTACTTTCATTCTAGACACCCACTCTTACTTCCCTTAGATGAAAGTCTCCTTTTACACATTGCAATGGGTGTTTCATAGTGTAAACTTACTTGATAATTTCAAAGGTTATGTGTATAATCTCTTATGTTATTCATTGCAGCCGAGGAAAGCATTAGAGTCATTAGAGAAATTTTGATGTAGAAAATGGGCCGCAAAACAAAAATGTACAAATAAAATCAACTTTATATGAACCAGTAGGATTCAAGATGATGAAATCGATCATGGGGGATCATTCACCATTTTTGGAGTAAAAAAGTAAAAATATTAAAAAATTTGACTTTTTCAGTGCTTATTTTCAACATATTTCCCTACGCCTTTACTCAAATTTTGAGCGGGAGCACTTGTTGCGTGCGGAATTTAATTCCTCATCCAAAGAGTACCCATGTTTCATACTTTTGATGGACCCCTCTATACGAAAAATGAGAAATACATAAAATTTGATTGTAATAATGTTTTTTCATGTATTTCTCGTTTTTCGTGTAGCAGAGTCCATCAAATGTATGCATCATGGGTAATCCCTGGATGATGAATTGAATTCCACATCCAACGAGTGCTCCAACTTGAAATTTTAGTAAAACCATAGGGAAATAAGTTGAAAGTACAAGTCGAAAAAGTAGTTTTATGTTTTTTCCCTCTAAAATTTGATGATGTAATCTAATATTATTTTATTATTTCTAATATAATTTTATAATATTCCTTTGGAGGCCCATTTTAGACGTCAAAATTTATCTAATTTATGGTAGTCAGGTCGGTACTCTAAATGGGGCTCCTACTCCAAAGGGTGTGAGGTATAATTGGGACTTCACATTGGGGAGACTCTCCTAGTTGATGGATTTCTAGCACCGTCAACACCTTACCGTAAGATAAAATAAGATATTTACCATCTAATATATTAAGGAAGTGTCCCCCTACTAGGATGATTTAATGCCATAATTACGATTAGTCAAGTTGTTATTTTTAAGTATTTATTCCAACCCTAATCCTCTTTAGCTACATGCGGGCCATATTTTAACTAACAAATACAAAATAAAATATAAAGATCTAGCCAAGAATTTGTTTGGTATTGAGCTAATGAAGATCTATAGTCCTAAAGGTATAATAACTTATAGTGATATAGTAAAATGGACATATTCCAATTACATGACCTATGCTAATGGGTTTAGTAGAAACATCATGTATTATTTGGTTTTTTATATCCCCATATACAAAAAAATAGTAATTGTTGACCACTTAAATGACCATGAACCTGACTCTAATCTTATCTCTTTAACCTTAACTCTAAACTTTGTTAGGCACAAAAGTCTCGTTGAAGAGAATTTTGATAACCAAAAGTGCCTGATTTTTAACAAAATGAAGATGATCAGTTTTTGAATGATTGAAATAATAAATTAAATCACCTATCAATTGAGAACAATATTGAATAATTCTGTCATAATTGTATGATAACCCTCTACTTTTGATAACAATTTCTCTAATAATCTATTATGTAAAAAGAAAAATACAACAATCAAACCTTAGTATGATATTGCATTTAAAATGTATAGAAAAACCACCAGGGATGCACTACGAATGAGTTGTCATACTATGATATTTTAGATATATTTGAATCCATAATTAGAAAGGGAAAAATATTACAATATAAATACAAGTCAAGAGAAGATTTTGCACATGTATAAACAAGATCCAAAGAAATTTTGGAGGTAAATTTTGACTCATAAAACGAAAGAAATCAATATGGTTATCTTAAGCAACGATCATTATACCTTAAAATTATTAATGAATTCTCGAATGTTATGGTGATCTCACAGGGGATTCACTCAATGAACCTCTAGCATATCACGTGCATTCATGGCATACTAAATAATACCCTTAATTTGACTACATATTGGAAAACACCTCTAAAAATCACATTATTTAATCCCTACTAATACAATCCCAGTACACCTTCCCAATTTAAGAAACCCCTACTTGCACTAGATATTTTAGGTATCCACTTTTTCATTAACATTTTTTATACTTCCCAATATAAAAACTCTTTACCCACTATTATATGCTCAATATATTATGTCATTTTTTCCTTAATATATAACTTCTAATAAGAAAACTCATGGTATGGGAGTGTTATGGTATTTCTCCCCTAGTGAACCCCCATGGATGATCTAGATTATATAATCATATGATTTTTCATCTCTCTTGGTAAATTTTGGTTGGAAAAAAATGGAGGAATTGACATGAAAGGGCCATTGTAGTGGTAGGTCCCAATATGGAAAATTAGAGTCCAAATCATTATAGATCCATTTTGAGACATTAAATGACTTTTATTAGAGTTAGAGTGTCTAAAACTTGTGCATATACTTTCAAAATTTATCTACACACCAAGACCTTTCCAATAGTGTGAAAATGAGCTCAATCAATTCTTGTATGTGAAAGTTATGCCTCTTGCAAGTTGGGATGCCTTCTTGACCATCATGGTATGAGTGGATGCCATATTTACCCTGCATTACTCACACATGTGGGGCTATATAGATGTCTACTTTCAAGAAGACTCGAGAAAGGCCAAAACCTTACCACAATTAAGAGTTGAGGAAGCCAAAACCCTACATATATATGGATATTGGTCTATGTTAAATATTCTATGACTAGGAGGAGAAGTGGTTCCACTCTTTAGCTTTATATATTGTTCCATAATTGAGAAAAACATCTAGGAGTGGTATTTTGTGAGCACAATAAAGGAGGAATATCACTCTATAGCAACAGATCAAGACGTAATGTCAAAAGGTAATTCTAGAGTGAGCTCCGATTCCTTTTTATATGCATTTTTATAATTCAAGCAAAGAAAGTAGATCAGACACCTCACCTTCCAAGTAGGTTTTCTACATTTTTAGGTTTCCTTGGATACATATTATATTCATTAGTGTGGATGGTGTGTTTATGTTCTCATTCTGTCATTTTTATATTTAAGTTATTTTACAAATTTGAGCAAACAAAATATCATTAATTTATTTGGGATCTAATGAAAATTAATTTTTATACTCTAATATATCAAAGTATTATAAGATCAATTGTGATAAACTATTCTAATGGAATATCCATGGAAATTTACAAATCATATTGGTACTATAGAAGTTTTATTTGAAGTATTTGTGGGAAATTGCATGATCAAAGAATTAGTATAAGAGAAATATCGCATTACCCTAGACATGGAGGATGGTTTTTCTCAAAAAAAACCTTGAGATCCATTAGAAAGGAGATTTTCAAGGATGGAAGATAAAATTTATAACATCTATTGTAATATGTCCATCATCACAGTGGCTCTGGAAAGCAATATTAGACCATTTAGGGTGTTTGTAGGATCTAATTCAGAGATCAAACTATAGGGGGAACTATGAGAAACTGAAAACCCAATGTAGTGAAGGAAATATTTCAAGAAATAGAATCCAATATATAGTGTCATTAACCATTAATGTTTAATATTTGAAATGAAAGTTAAAGTGGATATGAAGCCATACCAAGGTGAGATCAGTATAGTAAATTTGAATCAAAGGTTTCAATAGTGAAAGGTCTATTTTATTGTCCACCATATAGAATAAGATAAAAATATTTCATTTTGTAGATTGAATATGGAAGGCAACACATTAATTTAGTGGGGAGATCACATGGAGACAGGCAGAGTAGAGTGATCCACTAGTAACTATGTGGGAAAAGGTAGGGGTAGAATTTCCAAGAGTGCACCAATAAATTTAAGAAGATGGATATAATGTTGGATATCTCTCCCAAGAATATAGATTTTCTCTTGAATTATTAGGGGGGCATGGATAGTCATTTCAAATGTAAGTGATGTTATTTAGGCTCAGAACATTAAATGAGACCTATGTGCAAGTACAATGTCTAGAAAATATAGGCCACAAAAATAGATATCCAAGAGAAATGAGATGTTTTCCAGGAGGGAAATATGATGTGGAAAGTAAATACATAATATGATAACCACTACATATTAATGCAAGGATACAAGTAAGAATTACAACCATTGCAATATAAATGGTCACTCTGAGGAGAAGTGTTGGAAAATACATCTAGATTTGAACCCTAAGAAATGCAAGAAGGGTGTAAAGAAGAAGAACCATCTAGCCATATATTCAATTAATTAGGCAGAGACCATCTCAAATGTGAATGAGAATATTTATTGCACTTCATTATAGATGTGGGTGAATTTGAGTATCCTACATCACTAGGAAGATAAGAAGATGACAATATTATTCACATCAATATGTAGGTCAATAAGACCAAGATAGATGCTCTGTTTCATTCTAGTTCATAAGCCAACCTTATAGAAGCTAATTTGGTTGCAAAGCTTGGGTGGGAGGCTCATGATCATCAAATCCTGTACCCACTAGGGTGGGTGAAAAGTCATGTAGAAATCAAGGCCAACAAATAATGAAATGTTAAATCAATTGTAATTTCAAAGTTTATTAATGAAGTGAAATTACATTTATTACCCCTTGATATGCATGATGTAGTGTTTAATGGAAGCCTTTAAATGTGTTTGAGGGATGAAATATTCATCTGAAGAACCAATGAAAACCGCTTAATCAAGGATGTGAAGTCTTACATCATCAACAAACACAAATGTATATGAAAGATACCACTAGTTAGTGAAAACCAAGCTAAAAGATTGATTACTTATAGTAAGAAATACATGTTCCTTTTCTTAAGAGCATATCAATCGGGTGATGGATTGGAAAAGGAAAAGGAATCCTTGGATGGATATACTAAAAGTTTAAAAAATAGTTGGAAGAGTTTCTGCAAGGATACAAAGGATATTTTTCGGGGCCTAAAGGGATAAAATCTAAGAGGGAACCACAACATGAGATACACATGTTACCTATCTCCCCATTACTAAACATTGGGCTATATAGATAATATACTGTATAAGCACATCAAGTGAATAAACGATTGTAGTAATTGCTAGAGTATGGAGGGATCCTACCAAGAACCTCATGTTGTGGTTAAATTATCATAATTTTACCTAGGAATTAAGGGACTTGGTACATGTGTATGGACTATAGGGAATTGAATAAAACTTCACCCAAGAATCTATACCTTTTGCCTAATATTGATGATTTTATAGAGTAGTTGTACCATACCAAGCACTTCACTAAAATGGATCTCAAAGTAGGATACCACCATGTAAGTTTCAAATATGAATATACCCAAACGAAAAACTTCAATATAAGGCAAGATTTGCATGAATGGTTTGTCATGTTGTTTAGTTTATATAATGCACCATCTAAATTTATGAGACTAATGAATGATTTATTACACTCGTATTTATATTCATCTAGTTTAACATATTTCCAATGATATATTGGTTTATATCTCTACTAGGAGGAGCACTTATCACATCTTATGCAAGTGTTATACACTCTAAATGTGTACTTGTTGTTGTCTAACCTTAAGAAATGTGATTTTTCTCGTCAGTGTATTTGGCGTATGTGATCAGTGGATAGGAACTCAAGATAGATACCATAAATATGAAGGTCATCAGGAAATAATGTGTTCCTACTATTTCATAGAAGTTAGGAGATTTATTGGGGATGGAAAATACCTATGTAAGTTCATATAATCATTTTCACTAGTAGTTGCATCACTACAAGCAATAACCATAAGTGGTAAGGGTTTCTACTGGGAAAAAAATTAGCAAAACGATTTCAATCAACTTAAATGAAAGATTAGTCAAACAGTTATTCTTGTATTTCCAAACTTGTAGAATCCTTTTGAAGTGGAGATTGATGCAAGTGGGAATTCCATGGGAGTAGTATTGATGTAAGGAGGTAAGATAGTATGCTATTATTTGTAAATGTTTCATGGGGGGGTCTTATAATTCCCTACCTATAATAAGGAACTCTATATCTTGTTGTAAGCTATTAAGAAATGGAAGCACTATTTGATGGGAAAGGAGACCATCATTAACAAATATCACCTACCACTATAGCATTTGCAAGCCGAGAGTAAGATTCAACAAACCAAACATTATAAGTTGATGGAGTTTTTATGGAAATTTCATATACACTGTTATAGCCTTTTCTATCTCTTATTAAAAAAGTGATTCAGAAGATATAGAAGCCTCCTAAAGACAACCTTTGTGTTGATAGGAGACCAGTGCCTAGCGCATCTGAGAGGAATTCTTTTGAATATTATTAGTAGGGGTTTCTGATGCACTCCATATGTGACATAGTTTGAAAATAGATAATTCAGGGGCTTGGTTCAATTGTCCTTCATCAAGTTAAACTCAAGAAAACACATAGATCTAACTACTCAAGGGGTGAATATGGCTAATCTCAAAGAGAAATGTCTTGGTTCTGGTGCCTGACACACAACAATAGGAAAATTAACATTATTTTTGTAGTATTTATGAACAAGAGGAAGGAAAGGTGGGGAATTGATGGAGAGGGTTAGATAGAACACATAATCCTAAGCAACAAAATCCAACAGAAATATGAAGAGTAAGGAGATGAAAATGTAGAAAGAGTGGAGCTCGAATTAAGGTCTAAAACTCTATTCCTAATGAATACATTTTTCACCAAACAATAATAAGTAAATATGTGCACATACATGTATTGCAGGCTATTAAATAACATAAGTAAATCTATATTTAACATAGGTATGTTTTACTACTTAGCAGCAAACATACAACTGTAAGGAGAGTGATACTAGTAGCTTCATTACACTATTTCAGAGGAGGAAAGACATAGATGAAGTGATAAACAAAGGGGAAACATACTGCAAATTTCTCTCATTGGAATCAACAAAACAATTTCATTAATCCTTGAAGATGGAGTCCAAATCACCAATCCATTACATTTAGCAATTGTATCAGCCCAAGGACCTCATTAACAAGAAAGTTAAACAAAATTGGTACCACAGAATTCGGGCCTCTTGGGTGCAGAATTCTGGAACTTGTCTTAAGTGTTTCCTCCCTATATTTATAAGGAGCGGGGGATATTTGAAAAACAATTACAAAATATCTCAATTGAGCTCCACCTGTTAAATCGACTAGTTGTTCGGTGTGTGAAGGTTTTCTGCCCAAATCATTACAAAGGATTTGATTCCTTTCTTTAAAATGTAGAAATTACAGAATAAAATAAATAAATAAAATTGAATGATGGTTGAGGAAAATATCTCCCTGCCATTCATTTGATGCACTTCAATTAGGCCATGTATTTTCCATGATGTTTCTCTTCAGTTTCTCAGACATTTCACTTATCACTTTCACCTTAACTTCTTGAATTCCCCACTCTCTGGAGTTGGGAACAATAAGTTGTGGTTGCCTTAGTGGTGCTGTAGAATCACAAATGTTGACTCATCCATATTTTAACTCTATGTACTTTGCTATTGGAGACCACTATGTCTCATAACATTTCCATAATGCCACTTCATAGCTTTTACTCATCGAGACTCTTATTATTAAAGACATTACAAAAAAATATTTCTAATCTCCTAGGCCCCTTTTATTTAGCCCTTTTATATTTTCCTTCATGGGACTGGGTGTGATGACTGGAGGCTTAGCCTTAATGTGCTAGGGAATTTTGTTCCTGCCCGAGGGCCATTTTTCCTTTGTTAATATCTTAGCGCCCTTAGTTCTATAATTTATTCTCGACAATGTTCTAGCCTTAATATTGGAGCCCCCTTATCAACACTTTTTCAATTTCTAACTCTTATAAAGTGCCGACATCCTCAACCTTCAATATGAGGTCATCACTCCACATGGCACTTCCTGAGTGGTGACACGTTTCACCCAGATTTCCCCCTTAGGCCCCTTAAAATGCCAAAAATTCCTACCACGTGTCCTTCTGTACCACCATGTCATGTTGATGTCAGATGCCAATGTAGTTTTATCGGAACCAATCATATGTTGCCACATGTCGTACTATAGGAGATAAAAAAGGGTTTGTCCACCTTTTGTTTTGTGATGAAATCCTTTGTTAATCATAATTGGTGCCAACCAGTGGTTTTTAATGCTATCAGAACTTTTAACAATATCACAACCTTTTAAAGGTTTTCACTCTTAGAAGTTCTGATCCTCCATTTGTCAATCTGCTTTATGCTCCAATGTGTCCATCTCCTCCAAGCTCCAATGTTGTAACTACATATCTGCTGGACCTCTGATATGTGATTGCCAATATGACAAGATCTATGATATGCAATTACCAATATGTTAGGACCTCTAATATGTGATCGGAAATATTCTGATATGGCTGATGCTCTAATGTGAGATCATCGATATTCTTTCCTTCTTGAGGATTTAATCCTTGAAACTTCAACAGACCATATATTTTGATCGAGGAGTCCATTTTTGGACTTCCACATGTAGTTGGAAAGCTTGTTTAGAGCACTTTTCAATGGAAATCGTCCAATTTTGGCTTAGGATCCTTCTATTGCTTGGAAGATGATTGCAAACTTCTCTGCTCATTTACTCTTTGGATAGTTGAAAACACATTTTGCAGTAAGTGATAACATTGGCTCCAATTGGGGACAATGCATTACTGGCAAGATGTTGAGAACCTGCTAACTAGTAGCCTTCACCATTGGGCATGGAGTCAAAAAATATATTGAACTTATAAAACTAGAAAATATCCATGGAAATTTATTTGTTTTGCATCCTTTCCTCATAATAGAAACTCGAACAACTGTAAATTAAATGGTCATCTAGTGAGCTTATTTACATACAACTCCTACTTATGCGTAGGGCTCATTCACTCAAGTGAGGTCAACCTTCCAATGGTACTAGGTCAGCATTTGGGTATTGGACCTAATGCCTCCATGCCACTGAAATTTAAAAATTAAAACAAGCATGAACCATGAAAAATATTGAAACAAAAAACATGATACATACTCCAGAAACAACGTCTAGTGCTGACCAAAGAATGTTGTAATGTATTCAGTTACTGGCTCATAGAATTGACGAGAGAAAATTGTAGTTGCCTCACCTAGATTTCCCCTTTAGGCCCATCAAAATTCCAAAACATCCTGCCACGTGTCCTTCTGTACCGCCGCCTCATGCTGACGCTAGATTCCACTGTAGCTTTATCGGAACCAATCATATGCTTCCATGTGTCCTGATAGAGGAGAGAGAAAAAGGCCCATCCACCTTTGGTTTTGTTATGAAATCCTTTGTTAATAATTATTGACACTCCCTGACAGTTTTGAACACTATCAGAACTTATAAAAATATTGAAAATTTGTAAAGGTTTGCACTTTTATAAGATCCGATCCTCCAATCACTAATCTTCTTGATGCTCGGATGTGCTAATATCCTCCAAGCTTCGATGTTGATGATCGATCTGTTGGACCTCTGACATTCAAACCTCTAATATGTGATCACTGATATGTTAGGAACTTTGATATACGATCATTGATATGCCAGGACCTCCGATATGCAATCATTGATATTCTGATATGCTTGATGCTCCAATGTGTAATCGTTGATATTCTTTCCTTCTTGAGGGTTTAGTCCTTGAAACTTCAGCAGATCATATTTTTTGATCCAGGAGTCCATTTTTGGACTTCCACATGTCGTTGGAAAGCTTGTTCAGAGAACTCTCCAATGGACATGGTCTGATATAGGTTTTCAGTTCTTATGTGGCTTGGAATATGAATGCAAAATTATCTGATTATTTACTCTTTGGACAATTGAAAACACATTTTGCAGTAAGTGATAACATTGGCTCCAATTGGGGACAATGCCTTGCTGGAAAGGTGCTGAGAACCTGCTGACTAGTAGCCTTCACCATTCGGCATGGAGTAAAAAAATATATTGAACCTATAAAACCAAAAAATATCCATGCAAATTTATTTGCTAGGAGTCCTTTCCTCATAATACTAAAATGCAGAAATAGAAACTCTAACAACTAGAAATTAAATGCTCATCTAGTGAGATTATTTATATACAATTGATACTTATGCATAGGGCTCAATTCACGCAATTTAGGTCAACCTTCCAATGGTACTAGGTCAGCATTTGGGTGTTGGAACTAATGCCTCCATCGTGTTGAAATTTAAAAATTAAAACAATCATGCACCATGAAAAATATTTAAACAAAAAACTTGATACATACTCCAGAAATAACATTTGGTGCTAACCAAAGAATGTTGTTATGTAGTCAGTTACTGGGTCATAGAACGGACGAGAGAAAATTGTAGCTGCCTCATTTTCTTGAAAATTCTGCTAACCAATATCTTCTTGGTTAGGGCAGCCACAAATATTTTCCAACTTCTCAACTTTGGTCTCCTCTTGAAGAAGTTGTTGCTGGTAGTCTTCTCCCCACTGGATGGTAATTAACTCCCTTAGAACACCTACAATAGTATCATCCTCCTCTGAATCATATGAGTCATAAATCAGAGAATCTTCATCAACTTTATTACTAGCTTCTTGAACTTTTTAAATAGAGGTAGGTAAAAATTTGGGCCAACAAAACTGATCCGCAACTATTGATATATACTCAGAAGAAGAGTCTATCTTTATTTGATGAGAATAATTTTCATCTTGTGGTTGTCTTGGGCCTATGCTAATACCTTGTTCTCCATTTGAAGGATGTGATTTTTAAAGTGGAGCCTATTTGTTAAACTCCTTGTGGGCCTCCTCTTTTTTGTGCATCTTCCAATGACTGGGATTGTTGTAGTACTGCATTTCTCAACATCCCATCGAAGTCATATGAATCATAGGAAGGAGAGTCATACAATTCAGTAGAATAAGATCTATGAGGGTTTTTTTGTAGCTCGATGATGTATCCTTCTTCTCTTTCTTAATCACTAGGTGATGCTTCTTGATGCGAGTATATATTTTCTTGGAGTTGAGCCCCACAAACATCTTCAGTAGGATCATTAACTTAAAATATATTTTCAACATTAAAATGTGCAAAACAATCTTCAAATAGAGCACCTGGTTGATATAATATTTTGCAAAAATGATTGAATGTTATGTGAAATCTCTTTAAGGAACATATGCGGCGATGACGTATTTTTTTGTACCAAAGTCTAGCATCTCCCTCTAGAGAATACATTAACAATTTCATTTTCACATCCTCAAAAACAATACCCAGATTTTCCATGAAGTAATGAAAATCCTTGAGGTGTTGGTTTGACCTTGTATCTGTGTTACCACTAAAACTAGGAAAATATGTATGCCATTCATGAACTAAAGGGACATGATGGGGATAACAAGTAATAGGAGAAAAATCCAGTGGGGAAAATTTGTTGGCCAAGAATGCAAGAATGACCATTTTGAAAACCCCTTTAGGTGAGTGATCTCAAGTCCAAATGTAGGTGAAATTTTCTGTTGTTTAGGATTAGATCGAGTATGAGGCCTCTTGAAAGCCAATATGACCCAACAAGGATATAAACAGTGGAGTCGCCAGAGTGATGAACTTATGATTTGACAGTGAAGTCACCAGCGTGTTTACAATAAGATTCAAATAGTTGAGTATCCAAAGTGAGATATCTTCAACCCACACTTCCCTTTCTCACCCAACAGAGGGAATGTAAAAATTGTCGTACATAGGGAAAACTATTTTGATTCATTCCCCGATAATGGCACCAGAAAGATGTTGTAGCTTTTTTTACCTTCTGTCACAGAAGTTCTTCAGAATATATAGAAGCCTCCTAGAGGTAATCTCTGAGTTGATAGGAGACCAATGCCTAGGGAATCTGAGAGGAATGCTTTTGAAGATTATCAATAGGGATTTCTGCTGCACTCCATATGGCATGTAGTGTAAAAAAATATAATTCAGGGACTTGGTTCAATAGTCCTTCATCAAGGTAAACTTAAGAAAACACATAGATCTAAATAATCAGGGGGTGAATATGTCTAAATAAAAGATAAATGTCTTGGTTCTGGTGGCTGACACACAACAATATGGAACTTAACATTATTGTTGTAGTATAGATTAACAAGAGGAAGGAAAGGAGGGGAATTGATGCAGATGGTTGGAAAAAAAATAGAATACTAAGCAACAACATCCAGCAGAAATATGGAAGAGTGAGGAGATGAAAATGAAGAAACAGTGGAGCGCAAATTAAGGTCTTAATATCTATTCTCCATGAATGCATTTTACACCAGAAAACAATAAGTAAATCTGTGCACATACATGTACTGTAGGCTAATAAATGACCAAACTAAATTTGTAGTTAACACAAGTACTTTTTACTACTTAGCAGTAAACATACAACCATAAGGAGAGTGATACCAACAACTTCATTACACTATTTCAGAGGAGGAAATACATACATGAAGTGATAAACAAAGGGGATACATACTGCATATTTCTCTTATTGGAATCAACAAAACAATTTCATTAATCCTTGAAGATGGAGTCCAAATCACTAGTCCATTACATTTAGAAAGTGTATCAGCCCAAGGATGTCATGAAAAAGAAAATTGAACCAAAGTGGAACCATAGAATTCGGGCCTCTTGGGTGCAGAATTATGGAACCTGTCTTAAGTGTTTCCTCCCTTTATTTATAAGGATAAGGGGAGCTTTGAACAATAATTACAAAATATCTCAGCCAAGCTCCTGCTGTCTAATTGACTAGTTGTCTCCGTCTGTGAAGGTTTTCTTCCCAAATCATTACAAAGGATATGATTCCTTTCTTTAAAATGCAAAAATTACAGAAAAAAGAAATAAGGGAAACTGAATGATGGTTGAGGAAAATATCTCCCTGCGTTCTTGTGATGGCCTTCGATCATGCCACATCTTTGCCATGATGTTCCTCTTTAGTTGTTTGGCTGGTTCACTTGTCCCTTTTGCCTTAACTGCTTGAATTCCCCACTCTCTAGATATGGGAATGATTAGTTGTGGTGGCCATAGTGGTGTCGCAGAATCACAACATCTGACTCATCCATCTTTTAACTCTATGTACTGTAATATTGGAGACCACTATGTCCTATAACATTGCCATAATGCCACTTCATAGCTTGACTCATTGGGACTTTTATTATTAAAGGCATTAAGGAAATAGAGTTATGATGTCCTTGGCCCCTCTTGTTTAGCCCCTTTCTATTTTCCTCCATGGGACTAGGTGTGGTGACCAGAGGCTTAGACTTAAGGTGCTAGGGCATTTTGTTCCTTCCTGGGTGTCATTTCTCCTTTATTAATATCTTAGCGCCCTTGGTTCTATAAGTTATTCTCGACCATGTGCTAGCCCTAATATTGGAGCCCCCTTATTGACACTTTTTCAATTGCCGACTGTTATAAATTGTTGACATCCTCAACCTCCGATATGACGTCATCACTCCATGTGGAATTTCTTGAGTGGTGACACGTTTCACCTAGATTTTCCACCTTAGGCCCCTCAAAATGCCAAAATTTCCTGCCATGTGTCCTTCTGTACCACCACATCATGTTGATATTAGATGCCACTGTAGCTTTATCAGAATCAATCATATGTTGCCACATTTCCTATTAGAGGAGAGATAAAAAGGCTTGTCCACCTTTGGTTTTGTGATGAAATCCTTTGTTAATCATTATCAACGCCCCCAGTGGTTTTTAATGCTATCATAACTTTTAACAATATTACAACTTTTTAAAATCTTTCACTTTCAGAAGTTCTAATCCTCCTATTGCCGATCTGCTTTATTCTCTAATGTTTCAATCTCCTCCAAGCTCCGATGTTGTGACCGCCTATCTGCTAGACCTATGATAAGTGATCACCGATATGACGGGACCTCCAATATGTGATCGCCAATATGCTAGGACCTCTCATATGCGATGACTTATATTCTGATATGCTTGATGCTCTGATGTGTGATCGCCGATATTCTTTCCTTTTTGAGGCTTTAATCCTTGAAACTTTAATAGACCATACCTTTTGATTGAGAAGTCCATTTTTGGACTTCAACATATTGTGGTAAAGCTTGTTCAGAGCACTTTCCAATGGAGAGAGTCCGATTTATGTTTAGGGTCCTTGTGTTGCTTAGAAGATGATTGCAAACTTCTCTTCTCATTTACTCTTTGGACAATTGAAAACACATTTTGCAGTAAATGATAACATGCCCACAAACTATAAGAGAGGAAACATTCATAATTTAGAAGACATACTTTCAAGATCACCCACATCAAATATTCCAACTTTGGGGAGACTTATATATATGTATCCATTTACCCATGATGCCAATGAATAGTTAGACATTGAAGAAGGGGACTTGAAGGAGGTTTTTTAGCACCTGCAAGGAAAATTTGATTTATAGAAAGGTAACAAAAAGGTTGATTATCATCTCTATAATGGATTAATTTACAAGCTAGACAAAATTTGTGTTCCTGAAGGTGAGATATTGTTACTTATCAAGGAGGCTCACCCCTCCAAGATTGTGGGACATTATGGTGTTGGGAAGACAACCGTTGACTTGCAAATATATTATAAAAGCCCAAAATGAATGAATATGTATCAACATATATTAGAGGATGCATGCTTTGTTGTACGAAAAATGCCAATAATTTAAAGCAAGGCCTATATCATACCTTATCTATACTGAGATGACCTGAAGAAATAATTTGCATGGATTTTTTGGGTGGTTTACCAACAACTTGCAAGGGGGATGAATAATTTGTTTGTGGTAGTTGATAGGTTCAAAATTATTTATATTATTATGCCTTGTAAAAGGAGCATCAAAGGATAGAATGTATTAAGCATATTATTTGAATAGGTCTAGGTTCACTTTGGGATACCAGCTAGCATCATTGTAGACATGGATACTCGTTTTTTGAATTTCATTTGGACTATAATTTGGGAGGATATGGACACCAAGTTGAAAAGATCTATAACATTCCATACATAGAAATATGGGCAAATAGACATAGTGAATAGGAATTTGGTGTATCTTCTGAGGGTTACAATTAGAAGCATCTAAATACCTAACATAAAAATATGATCTATATTCTACTCTCTTATAATAGAGCACTCAACACTTACATTTGTAAGTCTGATTTTGAAGCTTGTTTTGGGTATTTTACACCTTCACCTTTGGATTTTGTATATGGATAGAATGGAGGAATGAGGGAAGGAATCACAACAGAAGCATTGAGAGTAGTAAATTTTGTTGAAATGATTAGGAAGATCCATTTTCAAGTACATGAGATGGTAAAGAAGTCATAAGAAAAGTGTAAGGCTAGACATGATCAACAAAAAATAGAGAAGTCATTCAGACTGGGAGATAGATTTTGGTTATAGATAAATAAGGAAAGGAAACATGATACTATTAAGAATATGATGGCTCTTTAATATGACCCTTTTGAAGTATTGGAAAAGGTGGAATATATAAGATACAAACCGAGTCTACCTCTATACATGTACATTTACTCAATACTAAATGTCAATAATTTGAAATTATATGAGCCTCACATGTTGGATCAGGATGTGAACCAATTTCTACCCACCATTAAGGACATATCACCATGTGCTCAAATAGATTTGGTGGAGGACGTAATTTCGTAGATTAATTCTAGAACTTCAAGAAAGTGGTGACATGACCTTTTCTAAAATGGGTTATAATTACAAATTGTAGGTAAAGAAAAATAATACTCTAGGGAGAAGGTAGAGAGAAAATTTCCTTGGCTAATTCAATGATTTTTTTTTTGACCAAAAACCCCCTTAAATAGGAAGGCATAATCCATATTTGTATGATTTTTCATCTATCCTGGAATTTTCTAGGTGGAAAAATTGGTGGAATTAGCATTCACAACCCATTTAAGTGGCAAGTTATAGTTTGAAAAAATGGGGTTGAAAGCCTTTAGAAACCATTTTTAGGCATCAAACAACATTTTTTGGTGTTGGATTAACAATACTTACACACACACCCTCAATGTTGATCTACACACTAAGACTTCCCATTACTAGGAAAATCATCAAAATTTGAGCTTATATATGAATGTGATCCCTCCCACAAGTTGATATTCCTTGTTGGTCACCATGGTATGAGTCGATTTCAAATTAATCCCCACATTAGTAACACATGTAGGGATAGCCATGTGTGAAATTTTCATATTATTCTACAAGGTACAACACCTTATCACAAATGAAGCTTAAGTAGGTCAAAATCCTACCCTTATATAGTTAGAGGTATATGTTGAATATTGGGCCTTTAGGAGGAGAGGGTGTCCCATTATTTAGAATTGTATATTGTATATAGCTTATAAAACATCTTAATAGAGGTATTTTGTGATCACAACAAAGGAGGAGGAGGATTTTCTTAGGGAAAATTTTAAGGATGAAAAATTATCTTTAACTTTAAAAACATTGGCGAATCTCACTAGTCCCTAATATTAAAACTATAAAATGTTTATTGATGTATTTGTAAAATTATTCAAATTTATAATGATTTTATATATATTATCTATATAATGTTGGCAATTTTTAAGGTAAAATAATTTTATATTGTAAAATTTGGGCGAGTCATTTTTAGAAAAAATGGAAATTGGTGAATTATTTTTTTGGAAAGATCATGGAAAATTAGCCTACCTGTGAATATTAGCCCCTAAAATTGTCCATGTTTTTCTAGCAATCGCTTAGGAAATAATGTGAAACAAAAACTCTATGGTCCATTCCCAATCGTTTGTATATCCATTTTAATAAAAGAAGAAAAGAGAGCAGAGCATAGATCTCTTCTAACTTTGTTTTCCTATTTAGTTTCCTATGACAAATATTATGTTCATTTGTGTGGATGGTGTGCTTATGTTCCCATTCTTTCATTTTTCATTTTTAGTTATTTCATAAATTCAAGGGAAACTAATAGTTATATAACCTAAAATCTAATGAAAAATAAATTGCATGGTCTAAAATTTAATATTATTATAAGTTATGTTGTCATGATTTTTTATAATGGAATATGGAATATCCATGATATTTTATATATCTATTGGAAGCCATTCCAATTTTTTTTATATATGAAGATATACTTTTTTCTATAGAAGACATAGATTTTGGTGTTAAGTGGCCTACAAAAGGTAAATCTAGGAACATGGAAGGCTACTAAGATGAAATATTAAAACTTTGAGAGGCTATGTCCATCCCTCACATACACAAGCTCTTCAATTTTGCAATAAAGTAAGGTTTCCCTAGAGCTTGGATGAAAAACCTCATTGTTTCTACTTTTAAAAGTAGGGATAAAAAAACCCCTCTAATTATAGGACCATTAATTGGCCCAACTTTATCCAAGATAAATGGAATTATTTTGGATAAGAAGATGATCATATGGCTAGAAAAACATGGAAAATGAATTAAAATATAGGCCACATTTAGGAATTATCATTCAATTATGGTCAACCTTGTTACAACTGAGATCATTGCAAAGGAGTGTAACAATAGTAAAACCAATCCCCCATATTTTCCTTAAATTTAGATAATATTTTGACATGGTATTCAAGACTAACCTTAGGAGTAGGTTAGAAGAGAAAAAGTCTCCTTTCAACTTGAGAGCTAATATAATGAGGTTGTATGAGAACATTATTACCGAATTTAGTAATATTGAGCGATGAATGGAAGAAATTAATTGGAACATAGGAGTCAATCTAGGTTTCCTATTATCCCCTACCTTTTCTAGCATATACACTAACAAATTAAAAGATTGTTTGGAATAAGAGAGTAGTTTCAACCCAACTCTCACTAGTATAGTCAACATCCTTATTTATGCAAATAATATCATTCTTATAGTGAGGATTCCCTATGATATTGATAAGTAACTAAGAATATTTACAAATTTATCCTCCAGTATGGATATGATTGTTTACACTAAAAAAATGAAGGTTATGGTAATTAAATCCAAAATTATCACTTACAATAATTTTGTGTATGCCAATAGTTTAGAGGAAGTTCCCTCATACAAATATTTTAGAATTGATATCCATCAGAAGATTAATTAGAACCACAACATTGGGAAAATGATAAATGGAGGTTCGATAATTTATTATGGACTTGGAAGAAATTATAAAATAATAGACCTTTGGCTATGAGATAAGAAAAAATTCTTATTGTGATTATTGACACTAATGTTATCTTATATTGTTGTAATGTTTGGGTGTTGCAATATTTCTAGAGAATGGAAAAAAATAGAGAAAATATAGAACAATTTTATAAGTTATATATTAAAAATAAGGGAATACACCCTATCCAATCCTTATTATAGAAGTGTTTTGTTTCCACCTTAATAACACAACTATGAAAAGGCATAGAATGTACAAGAACAAGATAAACAATATGGAAGACAAAAGACTCACTAAAATTGCTTCATACCCTAGTCAAAACCACTTGTGGCTTAATCGGAGATGGCTCATAATGATGCCAATTCATGGCTATGCCATTATGGAATGAAGGAAGTAGGCACTCTATAGAATAATGAAAAAATTAAGAATATTATTACATCGAAATTTAAAGAGAAATTGTGGTGTGAAAATTAAGTAAATCATAAAATAAAGATAGGATAAGGAGATGATAAACCCTGATATAGAATATCGAAACCATCCCTCTGTTTTGATTATTGTGAAGAATAAATTCAACATTCTTAAAATAAAAAAAAAAACTCTCATGAGTTCCATAATGAAACTAGATGTTGGAAAATTCCTCAAATATCACATGTCAAAATAATTTGTCATCTTTGTGACATTAAGAGGGTTGGATATGAAAGAAACTCCTCCTTTGAATGTCATGATTTCACCATTTTTATATATTTATAACAATGCCAACCTCTCTAACCTTTTAACTCATCAAATCTAATGTGACTTTGGAATACTTTTATTAATATTCCTAATAATCCACCTAATTCCTTAACTTTCATAAGATTTAATAAACCAATATTTTAATAACCATTAACTATCATTATTATCATATTGATATATTTATTAGAAAAAAACAAAATACACTTAATTAAATTATAATTAATTAAAAAGACTCTTACTAATTAATTTAAAATAATAAACTAAACATTCAATGTATAAAGGCATAACATATTGAAAAGGTGTTATGATAAAAGTAAGCAATCCATTATTTATTTACTTATTTGATAAAAGTCATTGGTGAAGGTTCTGGATGATAAATAAGACAAGGGTTCTGCATGGTAGCAAATCCATGCCTTGGATGGGTATTCAATGCTCGAACACAACCATTAGTGCATGGATAGTGTTAGGGTCCTATAATTTATAGGATCAAATGATGATTGAATGATTTCTTTTAGTATTTTAGTTTTAAATAATATTGCATACTACAAATGATTTGCAAAAGAAAAGATGGAAAAATGAAAAGAGGGTATACATAGAAAAAATAGAAATAGAAAAAGAAATGATAAAAGTACCCCACAAAAATAAATAAATGTCAAAGTGATGCCAATTGAAGTGTCACTGATAGTCCAATACTTTTGTAGCGAATAGATTCATGAAATTGTGCGCAGCTTGTTTAAAATGCCACAATACTTATGTTGTTTGAAACATATCATTTAATCATGTTCAAGAAAATTTCAATTTATTTCAAATAGATTAGAGTGAATAACTTAGCCAAACAATGTAATATTGCTTGAGATTAGATAGGCAGAATACGTGAATAAATTAATCAAACAGCTCAATCTGGATTAATGTAGTTGGTAGATTTGTTTAGAGAATTGAATAGTTATTCTTAGTCCTTTAAAAATGGAAAAATAAATAGGGTTTGCACTCTCAAACACACCGTAATTGTTTATGTTTGACAAGTTTAGGAAAAATGAAACTCTTGTTATCAAAATCCTTTTGTAATATGTTGCTTAATCCAAATTTTGGACTTTATGATAAAAATATGCGCACATCAAATGCTGTGGGACCACTGGCATTATATTTTGCTTATTTTACCTCCCCTGATCGCAACCTCTTTCACATTTGATGAACCTTAAGCCTTTTCAGACCACCCCCCACTGTGACTCTCTTTAACTATGAGGGTAGGGGTCCGAAAAGCAGTTTCCCCACTGCTATGTGTCCTCTCGTTGTGATTTCAGACCCCCCCCCAAATACCACAAACAACTATCACCCCCCTCCAAAAGCGGTTTCCTCCATCCTAATGTTTTATGCATTCGTGCCAACATTCATCTACCATGACCCTGCTCAACCGCCACTCCACTACCGCCATGTATTCCCTCCTGTCACTTCCTACCAACAGCCCCATGCCTATGTCCGCCTGTACTAAGCTGCCATGTCGACAACTGTTACACCACTTCTATTGCAATTCCCTCCCATTGCATCCTTCCCATTTCTTGAGTAAATGTAGCTCCTAACAACCATTTATCCAATGGTCCTACTCCAATTATGAGTCTATAAATCTCCATTTCTCCCATGCCTCACATGCCTTTCTCATTTTCCTGTTTGAAGTAGGGATGAAATTGGTACTACATCAAGAAGAACCATAGCTAGTTGAGAAATCTTCTCCTTCTATTTGATCATATTATCTATCTCTGATTCCATCTCCTTGATTTGTGTGCTCTGCTCCACCAATAGCTTCAACAATTCTTCTTTCTATAACTCTATCTCTCCCAACTCCTTTGCTTGGGGATCTTTAGTCATAGGCAGCTTCAATTGCTTCTTCAGGGCTGCTATGCCAACATTCTTCTTCTTGATAATTTCTTCCATGGCCTTTGAATTGCTACAATAATAGGAGCATCCCCTTTTGTAGTACCTCCTTCAGCTGTAGATGATCCAATTAAATTGGCCCAATCCTTGGAGAACATGTCTATACAAGGGGAAGAAATAAAGAAACTAAGATGAGAGGTGAAGACCTTATAGGAGCATAAGACAAGATTTGAGAATGCCCTCCTAACCAAAGTACACAAATCCCAGACATTGTCCCAGAGATTGGAGCAAATGGAAAAATATACTGCCATGGGTAATACCTTAACCCAGGTCAAAGAAAATATTTGGAAACAGATCAATGAAGATATGAAAAACATCTGGCCTTCAATACAAATGATATTTTAGCAATAGGAACGAATCGAAATGTCTAATGAAGCCATTGAACAAGTCAAAAAATAGTTGGGTGACAAACCCATTGAAGTTAGTAAGCTCATCAAGTTCCTCAACTCTAAAAACAAACATGAATTAGAAGAGTTGGAAATTGAAGATAGAAAAAAAAACAATACTGGAGGTCAAGAAGGTGCTTACTAAGAGAAATTTGGTGAGACAACTTGAAGAAAAGTGTTAAATTCTAGACACTCGTGTACATAGATTCTTCAAAAAAATGGAAGCTCTCTACAGAAAGGGACTTCCTAATTTATTGGTAATAAATGATAAGCTCAGTACGTGGTCTGATTACAGTGAGAAACTTATGACTAAGACTAAAGACAGTTCGAAGGTTACAGGTGGAAGAATCAGCATGACAGGAAAAGAATTCTTGGAAGCATTGTCATATGACTTGGACATTTTGTATGAAATTAAACACATTCATTTCCAAACCAACTTTTTCTAAATATACTAAAGTGGACGAGGTTTACAGAAAGTTACTAAAGACTTCTATCCCTAGTGAACAAAGCTGGGATAAATTATGTGAATTATTGGAGTTAGCAGCGGATTCGATCGTGCAACTCAGCGTCAACAACATAGTAGAATTCAAAGGGACAGGCAGATAGTAGTTCCATGAATTTAGTGCTAGCACTACAAACAATTTACTTTGTCCTAAATATTTGTAATAAGTTAGATAGATTCAGTTTAGGAATTCCTAAATACATCGTAGTCAATTTTTGACTGGATATTCTGTAAATATCTTATAAATACTTATCTTTTAGAAGTATCAAGGGTTGATTACTACGTGGATTTTTACATTCCACAATGCTATTGTACTATTTTCTATTTGATAGGGTGTTCAATAATAAAGAGGACATTCTTCACAAGATTCATGTGTTATATTATCTGGTGATGTGCTTCTTACACTGTTAATGTTTTACTACTTTGTTTCCATACTTGTGTTTTCTGAATCTGAATTATTTTACAGAAAATTGATGAACATAATTTTTTGAAAAATACACTCTACTTTTGGCTAAAAATAATTTCTATGTTTTCTTCTGATATCATTTTAATTAATTCTTAATTTCTCTCTAACTTCTATTCAAATTATATCTTTTCTTTCATTCCATTTCACTTAAATATAAAGGATCCAGTTAGTTTAGCTACCTTCCCTGTGAAACTCCTTTTTAAAAGCTTAAACAAACCCCCATTAAACTATAGAATCCATAACCCGATGGAAGGTTCAGGCACATAATCAACCAATCAATTCAAAACCAAACTTCAAACACTCATAACTAGCCTAATATCTCAATATAAAGAAAGTTAAATCTTACAGAGAGAGCCCTTTCTAATGTTGGCAGTGCTAGATCCCAACTTCCAAAGTAGGTTTCTGGTTACTTTTGTGATTCTCTTCTGCAACCTCAGAAAATTACAGAGTGCTACTAGATAGAATAATAGGTCTGTCAAAGGCATAAAACAAAACCCAGTGATTTTGCGGATGGATATAATAGTAGCCTCGTTTTCTTGTAGAAAACTTTCAAGCAAGGAAATGCAGAAAACAAAACCCATCCAGCCAGTGGATGGATAGAATAGTAAGTTTGCCTGCTTGTATAAAACTGGAAAGCAAGGAAAATCACAAACCAAAACCCATCTAGTGGGGGATGGGATACAATATAGCTATTGATGAGAACCTAATCCCTATATAGTTCCACTCCCACTAAACCACACTTGCATACATAAAAACTCAACACAACTGCCGATCTTAATTTGACATGGTGATTTGTAGGGCCAATGCACTTTGTAGTGTCTCGCATACATATTTTGGTCACACCGCACTAAAAATCCAAGCAAGAAAATGTAGTATGCCAACCCCCAACATGCATGAAGATCCCTTCAAATTGCCGAGGTAGTGATATGCTGACTCAACCAATCACTGGTCTGGTAGAGGATGTCTCAGTTGGGTACCTAACATGGAAAATGTTAAATAATGGTCTCAAGTAGAAATTTTATGTGGCGTATACTTTTATGTTTTGTCCCTTGATGACAGTTCCCCAACATGATATAGACATGGTTGTCAAAATTATGGAAGAAAAACATGACAGATATGCTATTTTTTTGTTGCTAACTAGACTACCATCAAGATTATGCCTAGAACATGGCATTGGCAGAAAATGAGGTGCCAAAAGAATCAATACAATCTATTATACAAAATGTCTCTGAAGAAAGCAAGAAACCAATATCAATTCTCAGTCCCCTTTGTTTCAAAATGAAACCAATTGTAAATCAATCAATTTATACTCAAATAAAGCAACCTTACAAAGATCTAACAGTGAAAATCCAAATGGAATAACTGCAAAACAAAACAAGCCAGATTTCAATAGATTATGTATAAATACAAGAATTTGGTCAACGGATTTGGCCTTATAACTTCCTTGGCCATTATGGCTTTGCCATAGCAATAAAAAAATCAAGCAATTTGAGCCAATCCTTGGGGCCTAGGTAATATATATAACAAATATGGTTATATTTTGTACAAAAAGTGGTTGTGGCCATGCCATATAATGAATTGGTAGAAGGTCTGAAATGAGTCCTTCAAAAAATCCCAAGTTTCAAAATTGTTGCTTATTAGCCGAGTTATTATTTGTTTCTTAGAGATATTTCTATATAGAGATATAGCTATATATCCAATTGGTATAATGCTTACTAACATGCTAAGCTAGAAAGAAAAAAAATCTTTGATTTTTTTTTTAAATTAGATGAAATCATTCCTACTAAGGGATTCATGTTTGTTGTCAGTGCCTTTGGAGGGGTAACCAAGGAGTACGATGGTTTTCATGCAGGGGTGAGGACCTAGTTTATTATAGGACCAATTTAGAGAGTGTATTATAGTTTTCTTCTAGCTTCCTAGGACCAAGTTAGAGAGCATATTACATTTTTCTTCTAGCTTCTCTATTTTCTTTGCTTTGATGATACAATCTTTGAATCTCTTTCCATTTGAGCTTTGAATTTGACTATTGAAGTGATTCCTCAATATACTCTACATGTTGTTCACTTCTTCACTGAGATTTTCAAAAGTTTGAAGTCTCACATGGGATGTGGAAACCATAATGGAAATGACCCTTCATTCTTAGTCATCCCTAACCAAGAAGTATGATGGTTCTCCATGCAGGGGTGCACACCTAGTTTAGCCTAGGACCAATTCATAGAACATATTGTAGTTTACTTCCAGGTTCTTAGTTTTCTTCCTTTGATGATACAAATCGATGATCACTAAATCCCTTTCCAATTGGCTAAGATGCATGAGAGAAAGTGTATCCATGTGGCATAACCCACAAGAAAACCATAAATAAATTCCAAAATGCTCACCATCATCTATAATAACAAAAAATATATGTTCTTTTAGAAGGCAAGCAACATTGAAGTGTAAATGCCTTCCTTTCTATTGTTTAGTAGGAAAGCGTGTTTTTTTCCTTATATTGTGTTACTGTACTATATGAATTTTTCATCAGAAAAAGGAGGAAAAACATATATGCAATAGGTTTATAAATTGAGTCCATCCTCTATAGTGCAACTCAATCAGAAAAGAAGAATATAAGTAGATATCCAGGAGTTTTTTGGCTTATTATTGTGTGTGTCTTGATAAAAAATGTTCTTCCTATATAACCATTTGAATTTACATATTTAATCATATAAACATTCTATTCTTTCATGGAATTAGTTTTCTTATGTGATACCAAAGTCCTATATAAGTAATTGCTGCTTGATGAAACAAGGATTATGACATAGTAGAAGTTATTCTCTTTGCATCCATAGATAATGAAATGAGTTGCACTGAAAGCAAAATATAGGTATAGATTTGGGATCTTCTTATTTATGGAATGTAGTTAAAAATTTATGAAATAGGTTGCATATTCAACTATAAACAAGTGATTTGGTAGCAAGTGGAACCTGTCTGAAATCATTGTTCATGCTATGAACATGCATGACCTATTATGAAAATTAATACTGGAATGAACATGTGTTCTGTCGTTATACCAAGAGCATTTCATTTTCTACGGTTAAGGAAATTCCATGTCTATGGATATATTAACAAGTATTTTGTTGGTATGAGCAACATTCTTAGTTTACTCAGCAATCTATGAATTAACATCCTAACTAGGATCCTAGCAGGATTTGGATCTTATTCTAGAGGGAGCACATAATTTGATAGTACCTATTGAAAACCAAAAAAGGTTGAGCTTTAAAAAGATTGGGCAAAAAATTACCTCCGCTGGAACTCTCTCCTCTCCAAGCCCTGGTGGGAAGGAATTTTGTTGGAATAGGAGTATCCTCACTCCTTCTCTATATAAAAATTGAAGATGTGGAGATAGTAATTCTAATTACCCCTACTGGAACACTCTCCTCTACAAACAATGTTGGGAAGGTATTGTGCTGGAATAAGAGTATTCTCCCCACTTCGCTCTATAAAAATTGAATATTTGGGGATAGTAAATTGTGAGGTTCTTATGGTGGAGTATGAGAAACCTACAAGTAGTGCATTGGAGATGATCCAACTGGCATCACTCACCCGAACCCAATACAACTGGCATCACACACCCAAACCCAGTACAACTAGCATCACACACCCAAACAAAGTAGCAATAGCGGAGCATGGTCCCTTACACAATCCCGAGCTCATTGGTGATATATCGTCTTCTACTTTGACGTACAATGATGAGACTATAGTCCTTTCCCTCGCTATACTTTCTGTAGGGGATTTCATGTTGTATGTTGACTACGGAGGACCCCAGGAAGGATATCTTTTTTATTTTGTGAGGAGGAGGATGCTTGCATCACGCTATTTTTGTGGCAAGTTTCCATGCATAGAAGACACTAAAATTTTTACCATGCATATTCTCTTCAAATGAATCAACCTATAGGTACAAAACCCAAATTACATAATAGCATAAATAGAAACAAAGTGGTTAACATGCAGGGAAAAATATGGAACAAATGGAAGTCCTTAGTGTATAGAACAATGTTATTTTCCACATAAAATAATAATGAAAAACATTAAAGAAACATTGAACAAAGTCTAATAAACATATGAAAGTTGTAAATTTAGCATGAGAGGCTTGCATGTAGTCCACGTGCTTCCAAAAAATATAGCAAATCTGCCACTTACAGATCCAGAATGTCAGGGCTTTGGTGAATCTATTAGTCACCCAGTGCTGTGAGAAAGACCCAAATAAGATGGGCGAGAGAGGATTGTGCTATACTTTTGGATACATAGAATCTACTCTTGGCTACACAGACTTTATAGGTTACAAATTGCATTGTTTTTGGACATAACTGTTGATGAGCACCAGTATTGCAGCAAGAATGCTGCAACTCCTAGGGATACCAACTTTACTTTATCAACCCGGGGTTCGTACAAACTTGAAGGTGACAGTGTTGTATACAAAAGCAGATGTGATGGGCCTGCTCTTTGTCACTACTAAGTTGGCCATATACCATTAGGGTTTCTCAAACCAGCCTTCTATTGATTCAAAAAAATCTTGATTACCAATGAGTAAAAGGGAAATTTGCACTAAATGAAATCTTGTCTACTGTAGTAAGGAAAATATTGAAATAAAATGCTCAAACATACCATTCATCTAACTAACTGCTAAGAGGATTTGCTTCAAAAGAATGCAAAGTTAACATGTGTGTAATCCTACTATCCTAGGCATGCAATTTGAAACATCCAAACATTCTATTGTTGTGCATGTAAATGAACAAAATAATGTTTTTCTCTTTTTGTCCTTTTTTGTGTGAAAAGGTGAATGCTAACTTTTCTTGGTGATGTGGCAGGTGGATTAGGGATGATGGTGAATGGTCAGATGGCTTGGGAGGCAAGTAGGGGTCTTCTCCTATCTTCCCAGGTGATTTTTCCACAATTAGGCCTCAAAACAGGCCACTACTGGTCAACCTACAAGATGTCCTAATGCCTCCTACAGGATGTCCCAGTGCCCCTACAGGATCCCATGTATTCCTATAGGATACAACCAACATCAAGAGGAGGGATTTGGAAGGTGGTGTAGGGCTTAGGGAAGGTGAATGGTGGGAGAAATGAGGCAAGGGAGTGACTACGGCTCCTTCAAAGCTCAAAACAACGTTTGTGAGATGGTTGGATTTTCTCAACAAGATTGGAGAAGTATTCTTATGGAATGATAAATTTGGTGAAGGGACTTAGTGGAAAAAGTGATAATCATAGATGGATGAGGCTAGGATGGGGTTTCCGGTCATGAAATATCTTTGTATTGTTGAAACTCCTGAACTGCATCAATCACTAAAACTTATCCATAAATCATGTCAAACAAGAAATATTCAATTAACTAAGGAAAACTAGAATTTCATTTTCCAGTTTCCTATTTAATTCATGGGAAAACTTGCAGAATAATGTGAAACCTTTAGTAGATCTAGTGCAAGGCTGAAGATATCAGAAATGACAATTAAGTCATATTCTTAAAACTAGTAAAATACTTGCCTAAGTAACAAAAAAACCTAAATTCCATAAGAAATCATAATTATGTCTTTTTGGGGCTACATAGGAGTTCTTTCCTCAAACCATGGTCCCTAAAGGGAGGAGTGAGGCCAAAGCTACCTACTATTAGCTTTTTGATATTCCTTTATATTCCTAAGCTAATGCTGAAGCAATGCACAAATGGAAGCAAACTAATTAAATCCACAACTACTTGCAATGAAATGATGCTAAAGACAATTCAACCATTAATCTATGAAATCAACTAAGCATACAAATACAAGGAGAGGAGCCTTTGCTGCTAGGGTTGGGCACTAACCCAAGAGCTTCAGCCCTCTGAGTCAACTCAATGTTGGATCAAAGAAATTCTCATTCTCATTATCAAATCAAAAAATTACATAACAATGTCTTCTACAAATCTTGAACTTGAAAAATGCTTAGTGCTTTTACATCAAAAATTCAAATCCTAATGATGCTTTAGGCCTGCTTATTTATAAAATTGAAGTCTCCAAGGACTTCCTTAAATCTAGGAAGGCTCGGCTCCCAAAATCAAGATGAGATAGCTATTTAACTGTCACTGGCTCGGCTGCCTGTTGTTCTTCATGAATCGGCTGCTGGCAACTCCAAGCTAGTGTGATTTGATGGAGGAATATTCGAATGAGTGATGAGTAAATGAGGAGTATCTATCTCCTACAATCTCTCCTCCTTGTCTCATTCAAGTTTTTGCCCTTAATTATCAAAAATTGCCATGATTTTCTCTCAAAAACCTGCAATCAATGCACATTAGTCCACTAGGCATAACATCTCACTTTTATTCATGTCATTAAGCAAAATATAATTAAAATATGTAAGGAATTATGAGAAGAGTTGATTTAAAAAAGCTTGGGGGTGTATTAAGGTCCATATAGTTACATGATGATGAGGCTCATCATCACCCCCTACTGAAAGTGTTGCTCATCCTCTGAGAAACTCAATCTATATCCATGTCTTTCTTTGCTCTAGTGGCCTCCCTGACATCCCATGCCTCTGTTGTAGTTTCCTCTTCCTATGCATAGAATTATTCCTTCCTCTCTGTCTCCTCCCATTGCTTTCTTTCTTCATCTTCCTTCCTTCCTTCCAACATTCCTAAAAGTAGTGGTGGACTGAGTCTCAAGCCAATCCAATTAACTTTGTGTCTTTGGAGAGATTGCTTGTACATTGGTGTTCTGTTTAGTGCCTCTCTCATTTTCTGAGGAGAATGGTACTCTCTGATGTTCAAGCTGTAGGGAAAAGTGTTCCATCTCCTTTGGAAAGCTTACATGTTGTCATCCCCTAACAGTCTGAACATGTCCTCAAAGTGTGTGACTACTTTCTCTTGGGCAGCAAGGTACCTAGGTGCAAGTTTAGGGCCATTTGCAATCAGGTTGTGGATGTTGATGACAACCATTAGATTTGATTTCTCAACTCTTATCATGAGGGGTTCTGTCTCTTCTCTTGCCATTAATTTCTTCATCTCTACAACTCTTTCCTCCGCATGATTCATCCATGATGCCAAAGCCATCAATTGCAAGTCCCCTGGTTTTGAATTAGGGTCCCACACATTCAGATCTGTCAAGGCCAAGTTCCGTAGGTAAAACTCAGACATTTTAGCTCTATCCTCCAAGGTGCTCTAATCACAGAGATCAATGAATTCTTTGTAGTCTTGGAAGGGCATAGTGCAACTATGTGCTAAAGTCTTGATTTGGAACTGTAGCCACTATTCCTTAAGATACAATGCATAGGACTTTGCTGGCATCCTGCACTGAATTTCTTCTAAATATAAATTGGCCATGGATGCCAATTGACTTTCTCTCTCTTGTAGTTGTCCCCTTAGCCATGCATTCTCTGCTTCCAACTGAGCTTTCCTCATTGCTTCTCTATCCCTTATGCTTGTCAGTTCTTTGCCCATCTCCTTTATTTTGTCCTCCATGTGGCCTACATCCTCCACTCCTTTAGATTTGGAAATTTGCATCCACCTATGCGTTCTTGCCCTTTCTTTCTCAATCTCAAAGAATAAGGGGATGGAAAATTTCTATGGAATGACCCTACCCCCTTCAATGAACTTGCAATAAGAGTCAAGGTTGGGTTGAGGACTAGGTTCCCTCAATTCTGGATCCTCCTTCTTTGTTTCTTGCTGCATGATCCCTTCTTGGTCCATTTTCTGATTTTCTTGTAGGTTTAGTAGAGTTTCCTGTAGGATGGCCTATGCTTCTTATAGGTCCTTCTATGTCTCCTGTAGGGGACCTTTTCCTTTGGATGAGGTAGACCTGGTGATAAGCCTCCTAACATAAGTGATGGGAGATTTGGGAGAGGCTTACCCTGATGATCCTTCTCCCTGACTTTTCTTAAGGGGAGCTACCTTTTCCTACTGCTTTGGATAGTCTTCAATGACAATAAGAAATTTGATGGGTGTTTGAGGCTTTCCTTGCTTGATCCTTGTACTTTTTCTTGTCCTAAAATACAATGGGGTTTGTATCAATCTCTTCCCTTTTTTCTTGATATGGGTTCTTAGGGTAGTGAGGGCAGTTGTTGCCTCTTTCTCAGTGGGTTCTGGAGATACCCTTGATGATTCCTCCCCTTCTTTGCCTTGAATTGTAGACCTATATTCTTCCTTGCCTTTTCTGTCCTCTTTTCCATTCTCCTTCTCATCCTTGTGTTTCTCTTCTTCTTATTCCTCCAGTTCCTCACTCTATTCATCAACTTCCTCTTTTACGTCTTCTTTTGTCTCTTCATCATCTTCCTCCTCTCCCCCCTATGTTTCTGCTTCATCCCTCTCACAGCAGTGGGGATTTTGTCATATTCAAGGGCATTTATGTATCCCTCTGCCTACATGTCTCTGAAAGTTTTCCATGTAATAGGGAGTCTTAGGATTTGGAGGGCATCTTCTAGGATAAGTTTAATTAACCCATGGTGGGCTAACTATTGATGTTTTCCTTCCTACACCTTGATTCTCATAGCTATCACTGATTGAAGAAGAAAGTAGGGTATGCTTAGTCTTTTTTGAGGAGGTGTGTCTGTCTGCTCCAAACCTCAGCTCTTGGAGAAGCTTGAAATGGTATCCATATACCACACTGTACCTACCTTCACATGATATATACTTAATGAGGTGGTAGCTAATTTCATTCACAGGATATGGCAGGATTTCTCTTCTGACCCCATTTTTGTCTTCCATTGCCTCCTCTCCTTCCAAAAAGAATTTCTTCTTTACAATTTGGTTGTTACCCTTGTCTTCCTTTCTCCAAGGCAACAGTGTGATGATTCTACCTATGACTTGAGGGGTGATTTCTATAGAGAGGCCTTTCACCACAATAGTGGCATGGGTCCTAGTCAGTGGTATGAGTGAGAGAGCAAAGTCTCTGGCTACCTCATCATCGTATCCCCTCATTTTTCAAAGAAACCCATCCAATTGTGCCTTGTGAAGATCTCTACTACAAGAGGGTGCCGATGAATTCTCACTGTGTTTGTGGGTTCCCTCTTGTTAAATCCCCCTATCATTTTTCCTCTGATGATTGTAGAACCTTGTAGGGGTCTAATTGCAAATTCTAATGGGTGAGAGATTTTAAATGACAATTCTGTATACAATTCCCCTAGGTTGCAATTTCCTTAACACAATAGAAGGTTTTTTTCTATATTTTTAACTTGGAAAATGTGGTAAGGTATAGCTCCTACCTCCTTGTCACTGTGTGATGAAGCCAAGCTTTGGTTTTTCCCTTCTAAAATGCTCACTTCCAATCCTGTAGATGACTGTTATGTATCCTGTAGGTGCTCTTGTAGGATCCTATAGGTTTTCCTGTAGGATCCTGTAGGTGCTCTTGTAGGATCCTGTAGGTTTTCCTGTAGGATCCTGTAGGTGCTCCTGCACTAAAAAAATTACTCACTATCTTTCCTGTAGACTGTTTTAGGGGCTGAGAGAAATCTTTCTTTGATGTATCCTCGAGATTGCGAATGCCTCCTATGCATGTGAATCAATGATTTATTTCCTCATATGGATGATTGAGTGGGATGGTGCGCTGGTGATCGAAGTACGAGCACCCACTTTTGGACGTTGGTCCCACTACCACTTCATCATTCCTCCTACCTCGTAATCATCTCCCACTTCGATCATCCGTAACTTAACCACTTTTGGCCTCATCTCCTCTTTCTCATAATTTGACTATTGTCACACGTGTAGGGAACTAAATGTATTCTCCTCATTGACTGTACAAAGGTGCCCAAGTTAACTGGCCACCTTTGCTTATAAAACCAACTCTTTCAAAAATCTACATTTTTGATCATGTTATGCTAACGAGAGAGTTTAAGCGAGGACATACCCATGGTAGGATGCCTTGATGCTGCTTGTTGGAGAGTAATGTCCTTGCTGTGTATTTGATGCATGTGTTTTTTTTGTCCTCCTTTGATGCTTTTTCTTTGACGTGCAGGTACTGGATGGTGATGTTGATGATCCTGCTACTACTTTTAAGCTCTAGAGGAGCTTCCTTGTCATTGGGATCCCCATGCTGAAGATGACTGCAACCTGTGAAATTTTTTTTGGTGGGAGGACTTTCTAAAGGAAACCTACAGCATGTCTTGTAGCTGCCTCTCCCTCAAATTTTTATTCATTCATTCACTTCTCGAGCATGAGGATTGTTTTCATGGGTAGAGAAGGGGTCTAGTGATTGATAGGTGAGAGGTATAGCCTTTAGATGCTGTCCCCTTTGTCTTCTGTTCTTATCCTCTCTTTTTTGGTTTTTCTTTTTTCTTTTTTGTTTTTTGGTTTTTTGGTTTTTTGGTTTTTTGTTTTTTTGTTTTTTGTTTTGTTTTCGTTTTGTTTTTGTTTTTGTTTTGTTTTTGTTTTTATTTTTGTTTTGTTTCTGTTTTTATTTTTTATTTTTTCTCTAAAAACTGTAATCTTTTTGAAACTAACTTATTGGATGAATGCAGGGGTAATCATGGCCGAGAGAGGCATGTTGATGAGGTGGTGAAGTGCACTTTTTTTTTTTGACACAAGCAGGTCATCCCCTTGCTCTAGGGACACTTTCCTTGGGATTCCCAAGCCACTGATCCTATAGGTTTTCAGGGAATTCTGTAGGTTTACAGGTAATCCTGTAGAAAACACAGAACCCTTGCAAACTGAGCTATACGAGTGCACAAATGGAGGGAACAATGGGATGATGAAGAATATGGAATGGAGGAGTGGAAACATGAATTGTATATGTCCTTTTGCTCCTCTCTTATTACTCTGATCCTCCTCCTGCTGTCCTGCAAACAATATTTTCAAAGTTTTTCTTTTCTCTTTTTTTTTTTTATATATCGCTTTTTGTTTTTTCTCTTTTTGAAAACAGCTAGTTGCCTCCAAGAGGTTTTCATCCTAGTTGCTTTCCCTGGGTGCTTAAAATGAGGTTTTCACCTAGAGATTTTTTTATCATTTTTTTTTGACACCATTGGGCCACCTCAAGAGGTTTTTAACCCAACAGTGGGACTCAGGTGCCTCATGGAGGTTTTCACCTCAGTCTCTTTTTTTTCTTTTTTTCCAATGAATTGATGGGGTAGAAGCTGAGACTTACTCCAATACCATCACTGTGTTGTTGATGCCATTAATTAATTCTTCCTTTGGAAAGGGCTTCTTGTAGACCTTAAATCTATTCCCATTAACAAGTAAAGGAATAACCTCTGTGTCAATGGTCCTTATCTGCACTGAACCATTTTCATGACATTTTTCTATGACATAAGGCACTAACCATCTAGTCCTTAACTTTCCTTTAAAATCCTTGTATCTGGAATCATACACCAAAGCCCAATCACCTTCTTGAAATTGTTTTTCCTTTATGTTCTTGTCATTCCAGATCTTCCTTTGAACTTGAGTCGCCTCCATGTTCAGGAGGGCCTGCATTCTAAACTCATATAACCCATTCCACTGGAGCAATCTCTCTTGTTGTGACCTGGTGTGATCTAGATCTAGTTGTGCTACCATTCTTAAGGTGTTGTATTCAAATTCAATGGACAGTAAGGCCTTCTTATGAGATACCAACTCATAAGGAGTGAATCCAGCGGTGGTCTTCCAGGTGGTATTATAGGCCCAAGTGGCCTCAACTAATCTATCTGCCCAGTCCTTTCTACTCCTATTGATTACTTTGGTTAGAATGCCCTCCAACACTCTGTTGGTCACCTCCACTTGCCCATTAGCTTGTGGGTGGTAAGGAGTGGATGTTCTATGCTTGACCTTGTGTTGGATTAACAAATTGTCAATCATGTGAGATGTAAATTGGGTTCCTTGATCAGTGACCAGTTCTCTAGGGTACCCAAACTTATAAAATACATTTTCCCTTAAGAAATCAGCCACTTTCTCCTCTATTGTTGCTTTGATAGCCTTGGTTTCATGCCACTTGGTTAAATAGTCAGTGCACACAATAATGTACTGCTTTTGCTTGGATGGAGGGTCAATGGGTCCAATGAAATCCATGCCCCACTTGTTAAATGGCTCGAAAGTCACTTGAGGCTGTAGAGGCATTTCATCCCTTGGGGTAGGTTTCCCCATCCTTTGGCACCGATCACACTGGCTGGTATACCTCCTCACATCCTGGTGAAGAGTGGGTCAGTAAAAACCAACTTGTAGCACCTTGAATGTTGTCCTCTTGGCTATAAAGTGACCTCCATAATGTCCATCATGATAGGTCAAAAGGTTGTCAAAGACTTCCTCCTCCCTAAAACATCTTCTCAGAATTTGATTTGGGCCTAGTTTGAAGAGGTTGCCACCAATCCATGAGAATGGGGTGCTCTTCCTCACAGTCTTGCTGTTTTCTTTGGAGGATAAGTTCGGTGGAAACTGTGTAGACACCAAGTAGTTTTCTATGTAAGCAAACGACGGAAAGAGAACTGAAATGGAAAATAATTGTTCATATAGTAGTTTATCATCAACCATTCCTTCCTCCCCTACAGGAAAAATTAATCTGGATAAAAAAACCTACAAAAACCTTCTCCTTTCTAGGCTTATCAATAATAGTTAGATCAAACTGTTGTAATAAAACTAACCATCTAATAATCTAGGCATTTGCATCAGGTTTATTTGTCAAGTATTTACTTGCAGTGTGGTCAATATGTATAAATGTTTGGTAACCTATAATGTAATGCCTAAATTTGTTCAATGAATGCACAATAGCTAGGAGCTCCTTCTCAGTCACTATATAGTTTAGTTTGGCCTTTGATAGATTCTTACTGATGAAGTAAATTCCATAAGGTAACTTGTCATCCATTTAGCCTAGAGCTTCTCCTATGGCTTTGTGAGAGGCATCAACATGTATATGGAAAGGAAGGGCCCAATTTGGGCCTCGAAGAATAGTTGCAGTGGTCAACTTTTCCTTCAGGGTGTCCAGAGCCTCTTGACAGCTTTCTAACCACACAAATTCAGAGTCTTTGACCAATAACCCAAATAAAGGAGAAAACAACTTGCTGAAGTCTTTGATAAATCTGCATTAGTATCTAGCTAAACCTAGAAAACTTCTGACATCCCTCTGTTTTTGTGGAGGTGAGACCCTTTGGATGATGGCTATTTTATTTGGGTCCACCTGCAGTCCTTTCTGGGATATTGAATGACCTAGAACAGTGCTTGCAGTCATCAAGAACTCACTTTTGTTGAGACTAAGGGGCAAGTTCATTTCAATGCATTTGTTCATCACCTTACCCAAGTTGGACAGAGCCTCCTGGAAATCACACCCATAGGGTGTAAAATCATCCATATAAATTTCTACTGCATCATGGAATAGCTTGGGAAAGATACTCAGGACTACCCTTTGGAAAGTGGCAGGGGCATTTCATATGCCAAAGGAAGGATCCTATAAGCAAAAGTACACCAAGGACAGGTGAAGGTGGTTTTATCCTGGTCTTCTGAGCTAATCTAGATTTGATTGTACCCACTAAACCCATCTAGGAAAGAGAAAAGCTTCTTCCCTGCTAGGCCATCTGGCACTTGGCCAATGAAAGGTAGAGGGAAATGGTCCTTCTTTTTTTGTTTGTTTAAATCTCTGTAATCGACACAAATCCTCCACTTCCCATTTTTCTTTGGAATCAACACCAAAGGAGAAACCCACTCATTGTCTGAGATAGGGTAAATGAATCCTGCATCCAACAACTTTTGCAATTATTCTTTGACTATATACTTGAGAGCTGGATTCATTCTCCTTTGGGGTTGTTAGATTGGTTTGCAACCTTATTTGATATAAATGTGTTGATTACACACTAAGGGGTTCACTCCCTTCATTTCCTTGTAACTACAAGCAAAGGCATCTAGATGTTCCCTCAGCATGTTGCATAATTTTTCTTCTTGGTGTACAGAAAGAGAGGGGTTGATTTTAAAAGTTCGTTCGTGGCCGAATTCTATGGTTTTGACACAAGTAGGGTTTGAATTAGCTAAGCCTATATCAATATGATGGTTTCTCTTGGTTTGCTTTACTACTTATTATAAGGACAATGTGTTGGGAGTTGGAGTTTGGAGTATGTGTTCGATCAAATCATCTTCATCCAGTTGTCCTCCTCCCATGGATGTTTCTAAGGCATAAAGTTGGGTTGAGTAGACTTCTTCTTCTCTCTCCTTTTCTAGCCATAAAGGTAAGTCATGTTCTCGAGATGGATGAGCTGGAGGGTACAAGACTAACTTCTTGGATAGATGCCCATTTTTGATAGTCATATTTCCAGCCCTGCAACTGATGTAGGCATCAACAATGGCTAACCAAGGCCTCCCAAGGATGAGAGGATAACTAGCAAGCTTAGCCTTAGGATGGAGAACTAGGAAGTCTATAGAGTACTCCCAAGAGTCAATGGAGACCATCACATCCTCAACAATCCGGTCAGGGGTTACTGTGGAACAGTCCGCAAGCTGCAAGACTGTTGTCGTCTTTCTTACTGAACCCTGGAGATTGAGCTTGAGCATGGTGTTCTTAGTAAATACATTAATGGAAACCCTAAGATCAATCAAAGTGTGTGGGACAATGGTGACATTTATGTGCACATCTACTACAGGGCTTCCAGGGTCCAAATATTTTGGGCAAATTACCTGCCCCAACATTAAGTCAAACAGCTATCCAATGATATTAATGGTAGGGCTGTCTCTTTTTTGCCTCCCTGGATGTTTGAAATACTTAAATTTAATCAACTTGTTGTAAATAGGTACATCGTTGATGGCTTGGAGAAGTGAAATTTTGACACATAGATCTTTTAATTCACCCAAAAGTTCATTCTCTTATAGGGTAGGATGGACTGGATGAGTTAATATTTCAGGAAAGGGTGGTGGATTCACTCTACGCATGCTTCCCTCTCTTTCCTCCTCACTTTCCCTAGGTGGAGGTGGAGGTTAGTTGTCCAGGAGTACTATCCCATATCTTAGTCTGATTTCCTTAATCTCCACAACATAATTAGGGTAGGATGTCTCTCCATTGTACACTTGTTGTGCCTGTCTATTGTTTGGGTTCAGATTTGGCTGGGGAGGCATCTAAGGTTGTTTAGGTGGAGCAGGGTGTAAAAGTTGTGGTTGAGTATGAGGTGAAGGAAATAAAGCTGGAGCATTGTTGTATGGAGACCTCTACCCCTCAGGTGGTGCATTCCACTGAGGTTGTGGTGGAGCATATGCCTAAAATGACTGGCTGGTCGGCTGGGAATGGTATTGAGGTGTAAAAGACTAAGGAGGAGGTGTAGACCAGGAGGGATGAGCAAGAGGTCCCCAAGATGGAATGGATGTGTTCTAGTTAGGGTTGTAATATTTATGGGATGAACCTTGCATGCCCTGCTGGTATGGCTGAGACCCATGAGGTCTCCTTTGATTTATGTAGCAAAGTTGTTCAGTTACCCTTGAGTTGCCTGATACATAACTTTTAGTCTAGGTAGAGAAGGGCACTTGTCTGTGGAGTGGTTTTCTTCACAGACTAAGAAAATTTGAATAAGATTTAATTGACATTCATTCATAGGGTGCCTCCTTGTGCATCTAGGGCAAAAAATGGCTAATTCTCTTTCTACTTCCTCCTACTTCCTCTTGATGTACATAGTGTCCATCTGTAGGGAAAGGGTTTGCAACATTTCACTCTTGAAATATTCCAGCATATTTCCAATTTCACCTTTGATGGATGTGTTGGAAGAGGATGGGTTGGTCATTGGTTGACTACCCCTACCCTTTTTCCTAGCTGCCCTAGAATGATTCCTAAATATGGTCTTGATATCTTCATAGGGTAGTTCGTAGATGTCCCCTCCTTCTAACAGGTTTGGGGTATCCAAAATATCTTCCCTTACCCCATTGAGTAGGACTAGCTTTAGTGACTCATGATCAAGTGTGCACTTGGCCCTTTTGTAGCTAAGATGGAATATTTCTTCATAATTCTCCAGGGATTCATCATGCCCTAAGGTCATCCTAAAAATTTCTTCTTTGGCATCTTTGGACCTGCAGTAGTCTTGATACTTGTTGTTGAAGGCTTGCTCAATCTAAGCCCAGGTTGTAATGCTATCCCCATGTAAACCCATGAACCAGTGCATAGATGCATCCTTAAGAGTGGATGGGAATAGTTTTAACTTCTTCTCATCAATGGTGTAATCATAAGTTTTACATATGACAACAAAATCAAACAAGAAAGTCTCTGGATCTTCTGAGGTCTGGCCATGGAAATGAGCAAGAGTGGAGGGGCTTATGTTTTTCATCTTGGTATTCCCATTAGTGTCTATAATGCGAAAGGCACCCTCAATTCTTTCTCTATCTCCTCTGTCATTTCTATTTTCAGCCATTAGGTCAGTTGGAATGGGTTCTCCTTCTTCTTCTCCTCCTATAGGCTCTTCAAATATCTCTAGTTGTTCACCTAAAGGGTCCTCCAATTCATACCGATCGAAGAAGAGGGAAGGTGTGCTATTTGAAGTGGTGGGGGTATTTGGTAGAATTTTTCCTAAGTTATCCCTATTCCTACAAGGCATGAAAGAAATGTTTTTGATTTGTTTTGTGTTTTTTTAATCTTTGAGACTAATTGTAGAATTAAAATCACAAACTAAATGGAAACTAACTTCTTGCATGAATTCTTACTTGCAGAATGGGAAAGAAAGAAAACTAACTTACAATTAATTTTGCATAAATGAAACTAATAGCAGAATGTCAGAGATAAGAAATGGAATAATGAAAGCATAAATCACATCTTACTTAGACACCTCCCTTGCAACATCACCAAAAAGTGATGAGCACCAGTATTGCAGCAAGAATGCTATAGCTCCTAGGGCTACCAACTTTACTTTATCAACCCAGGGTTTGTACAAACTTGGAGGTGACAATGTTGTATACACAGGTAGATGTGATGGGTATGATCTTTGTCACTGCTAAGCTGGTGATAGACCATTGAGGTTTCTCAAACCAACCTTCTACTGATTTAGAAGAATCTTGATTACCAATGAGGAAAAGGGAAATTTGCACTAAATGAAATCTTGTCTACTGCAGTAAGGAAAAGACTGAAATCAAATGCTCAAACACACCATTCATCTAACTAACTGCTAAGAGACCTTGCTTCAAAAGAATGCTAAGTTAACATGTGTCTAATCCTACTATCCTAGGCATGCAATTTGAAACATCCAAACATTCTATTGTTGTGCATGTAAATGAACAAAATAACTTTTTTCTCCTTTTGTCTTTTTTTGTGTGAAAAGGTGAATGCTAACTTTTCTTGGTGATGTGGCAGGTGGATTAGGGATGATGGTGAATGATCAAATGGATTGGTAGGTAGGTACAGTTCTTCTCCTATCCTCCTAGGTTCGTTTTCCACAATTCGGCCTCAAAATAAGCCACTACAGGTCAACCAACAGGATGTCCTAATGCCTCCTACACGATGTCCTAATGCTCGTACAAGATCCCCTGTATTCCTACAGGATACAACCGAGAGCAAGAGGGTGGATTTGGAAGGTAGTGTAGGGCTTAGGGAAGGTGAATGGTGGGAGAAATGAGGCAAGAGAGTTCCTAGGACTCCTTTAGAGCTCAAAATAGAGTTTGTGATATGGATGGATTTGCTCAACAAGCTTGGAGAAGTATTCTTATGGAATGATGAATTTGGTGAAGGTACTTAGTGGAAAAAGTGTTAATCATAGATGGATGAGGCTAGGATGGGGATGTCAGTCATTAAATCTCTATGTACTATGGAAACTCCTGCACTACATCAATCACTAACATTTCTCCATAAATCATGTCAAACAAGAAAGTTTCAATTAACTAAGGAAAAACATAATTTCATTATCTAGTTGCCTATTTCATGCATGGGAAAACATGTAAAACAATGTGAAACATTTAGGAGATCTAGTGCAAGGCTAAAGATATCAAAAATGAAAATTGAATCATACTCTTAAAACTAGTAAAATGCTTGCCTCAGTAACAGAAAACCCTAAATTCCATAAGAAATCAGAATTTTGTCTTTTTGGGGTTGCATAGGAGTTCTTTCCTCAAACCATTGTCCCTGAAGGGAGGAGTGAGGCTAAAGCTACCTAATATCATATTTTTTATGTTCCTTTATCTTCCTAAGCTAATGTTAAAGAAATGCACAAATGGAAGAAAACTAATTAAACCCGCAACTACTTGCAATGAAATGATGTTAAAGACAATTCGACCATTAATACATGAAATCAACTAAGCATACAAATAAAAGAAGAGGAGCCTTTTCTGCTAGGTTTGTCCCTAATCCAAGAGCTTTAGCCCTCTAAGTTAACTCAGTGTTAGATTGAGGAAATGCTCATTCTCATTATCAAATCAAAAAATTACATAACAATGTCTTCCAGAAGTCTTGAACTCAAAAAATGCTTAGTGATTTTACATCAAAAATTTTAATCCTAATGAGGTTATAGGCCTCCTTATTTATACAAATGAAGTCTCCAATGAATTCCTTAAATCTAGGGAGGCTCGGCTCCCAAGCTCAAGATGAACTGGCTCTTTAACTATCACTGGCTTGGCTGCCTTTTACTCTTCATGACTCAGCTTCTTGCAACTCCGAACTAGTGTGATTTGATGGAGGAATATTCGAATGAGTGAGGAGTAAAAGAGGAGGATTTATCTCCTACAATCTCTCTTTCTTGTCTCATTCGAGTTTCTACCATTAATTAGCCAAAATTGCCATGATTTTCTCTAAAAAACTACAATCAATGCACATTAGTCCACTAGGCATAACATCTCACTTTTGCTCATCTCATGAAGAAAAATATAATCAAAATATGTAAGGAATTATGAGAATATTTCATTTAAATAAGCTTGAGGGTGTATTAAGGTCCATATAGTTACCCAATGATGAGGATCATCAGCTATGCCATTAGATTCAATTTTAGATTTTATGCCAATTACCCAAGTCTTGCTAGAAGCAGATTGAATTCTCAATGATACAGATTCAATTAATTGATATTCATATTCCGCTATGGAGATAGAAAAGGAATAATCCACTACATCATATACAAGGCATATGTCTCGTTGAACCTAGTCTCTTCTCAACACATTTGTTCATAAATAATCCCTCCCATCAGCTAGGTAGTAGAAGGACATTGTTTTGTAGAAAGCTTGTTCGGAGTAAGTGGATATATCGGATAAAGTTTTCTGATCCAATTGCTATGGTAGTTGAGCCTTTGTCTCACAGAGGGGCTTCATTTGTATTCCAAGGAAGCCATCCCACAAAGTTAGGATAGACAACTAACTGAAATTTTATTAGTTTCATCGTCCCTAATATTATTTCTTAGGAAGAATCCCCTTACCATTGCAACTAGACCTACAATCAATGTCAAAAGGAACCAAGAATAATAGTTGTTACCTAAGCAGTGATAGAAATATTATGGTAAAGCCAAATGTCTTGGGAGTGAGTCCTATATAGTAATAGCTAGACACACTTATGGACTGTGGGAGAATTTCCAAAATGGGGCATATGGAGCAGGTTCATTAACTTGGACTTTAAGAATGGCCCAAATAGCATCAGTGGTGTGGAAAAGTAGGCTTGGTGTCATTGCATGGACTCTCTTCATATTTTTTACTCAAGTTAGAAATGGAAGGGACTCCTCTACCTTGATTTATAAGTTATTACCAACCAAATGCCATCGAATCCACGATATAAGATGCTATAGAAGCTATCCAGATAGAAGCGCGCTAAGTTATTATGATTTCATCTTGCTAAAAAGGGTTTTGTCCAAATAGGGTTGTGGATCAATTGGGAAATTTTGGGTAAGTTCATTTTCTTTGGTCCAAACCATTGTGTCAATTCTAGGAAACTAGAAGTAGAGTTGTGTAGATATGGATTTAAGGAAGGTCTTGTAAGACATATTGGTGTGATATTTTATGAAGTATATAATTGGTCATAAATTGATTTAGTTTAAAAACAAACCATTTTGTTTTCACCAGTGTCATTAATATGGAAATCAATGTTCAAAACTAGAAATGGACTCTAGATTGTAGCTTACCAAAAGAATAAACAGATTTATTACTCTAGTTGTTGAAAATAATAAACTAGATGCCTATAAAAGAAAATAATAAACTTACCATTTCGTTTGTTTCTTTTCTTGTTTCTTTGTGTTTTTGTATGGGTTTCAAAGGATTTGTGGCATCTCTCGAAATTTTTGGAGTGGAATGTGTATCCAAGGCCATAGCAGAGGCATGAAATGCAAGGGATAGGGAAACAATGATTCACTCTTCTCCTCAAGATATTTGTTCAAATTCTTCTCTTTGGCACAAAGAGCTACCTTGGCAATCCTCCTTTTTAATTGAAAATGATTCTTCTTGCAAACAGTCTTCGACAGGAACCATATGCACAGCTAAAGTGGGAGAAATGGTCAAAGCCAACCCGATATCAATCCATAGGTACTCCAATATAGGTGGGGTTCAAACAAAGCCCCAATCAATAGGCAGTCTCATTGTTGTGCACAATCTCGAATTCCTGCAGGAATTGTTGAAGAGTTAGATGCCGAGACCTCCCAGTCCTCTATAGGTCGTGCAGGTGGAAACATGTAGTTTAGCTTCCAGGAAAGTCCATACCTTTCCATGCTATAAAGCATGAAGCAAGATTGGTAATTTTTTTATAGGAATATGGCTTTCTATTCTGTTTTTTTTGGATTTGAGAAAGGAGTTATTTGTAGTTACTTGAGGTCAGGAGTTTAAATCAGTCACATAGCAAGTACTGACTTCCCTTTTTCCTATTTTGAAACACAAAAGCAGGAAAACAGATCTTAGAGCTAAGAAATAAGAAAGAAAAACATACCTCTTTAGTGGTCTTATGAGGTAGTTGCTCACTTAGTGCACTTATAACCCTTGAAGAGAATAACTGATTCGATTGTAAGAAGGTTAGTCTCTAGAAAGTTAAGAATCAATATTTCACTATCTTGATAGTTTAGAGTAGTTTCTCTACTTGAGGAAGAGTTAATCGTTCAAGCCTTAAAGCACCAATCAATACCATGTTGATGGCCATGGCTAAGTGTTTTTGTGGAAGGTAGATATTATTTACATACGGTTTATCCTGTCCTCTTAACATATTTGTTTGTTTACTCGTGCATGGCTATAATAAATAGTGTCATCCCACACAACTACATGAATCCGCTGTGAACAAATTTCTAAACGTCAGACAAGGTGGATTTGAATACACCAGCTGGATCATGTAAATACAAGCAGTGACCAAAAATTTACATATACGAAGAGGAGAAAAGCTTGGTTTCTCAACGTAATAACATTTAATACTGTAAAGTAATGCTAGCATTCATTTACACTAGTGAACAATATGAATAAAAGAATACATATAATATATAGTCCACCTCAAGAAGAGGCCAAATAAGACTATGAAACTGGAAATCTATGGTCTAAGCTATGCTCGGTACATGACAGGAGGAGGACCAACCAGTGTAAACTCATGTTAAAGCCACCATCTGCATTACTATAGTCCCTGCGGTAGGGACTAAAAATAAAATCTAACACATTCAACATTAAAAATGTAAGTCATAGATTATTGAAATAAATTATAATAAAAGGATATTTTATTTATTTGATAAAATCGGTTTGTGATGTTTTTAGATATCTTGTTATAATAATATAGTTTATGTAAAAATAAATAACTAGCAAAAAATTACAATAATAAAAAAGAAACTACAAACTTCGATTAGAGTGTAGAAAAAAATTACATTAACAAAATAAGAATCGTTTTTGTAATTAAATTTGTAACTAAAGAAAGAAATGACACATATATATCTATAAACCATTTCTTTTAAATTTTTGCACTCTAATAAAAGGTTTTCGTTTCAGAAGATTTGATCCTTCCCAATGATTGATAGATTTGAGCTTTATTTTTTTATATAAAATTTATGTAAAATTAGAATGGAAATTGAAGTATTTTACTTATGGTCGACATTGAAAGGTTTTTTTCTTATTACTATTTTTTAATTTGTTAATGTAAATATTATTTTATTAATTTTAAAAGTCACATTACATGAAAACATCTTCCCCATACTCAACTATAGAGTACCTCTCGACACAATAATATAAATCATTTTCATAATTGAAAAACATTTAACATATTTTCAGCATAAAAATAAAATATTGAAATATAAAATATTAATAAAAGAAAAAATGTACAATTGTTATGTAACCAACTCATAAAACAGAAGAAAACATAGATCAACGACTTAAAAATTATCCTCTTCAAGGGGGAAGCCTCGTTTATATTACATAAATGAACAATTCTTGGATGATTCAAATGATAAGACCTCCTTGGTATATATAGGAGTCTAAGGGGTCACAATATAATCAGAGCCTACATAACAATAATAATGTAAGGGAACAACAATAAAAATAGTGGGCTTCTATGTGGCATAACAATAACCACATGGGAGATACCTAGGCACAACAATAACAATAGGGGGCTACACTAACAATAAAAATAAGGGGGATACACTAGTATTATAGGGACCTTACATGCCCCTCTCCTTAAAAAACATGTTGTCCTCAACACTTGAGTAGTTCCAGATGCTTCTGTATAAAATTATAATCCTCCCATGTGGAATCTTTAGCGGATAAGTTCTTCCACTTAATGAGATACTCTAAAATGAATCAATTTTGTAATTGTCAAGTTCTTATTTTTGTAACTGTTTCATGTTAAAATATGATTTTTCCTTGTTTCTCAAGTTCTAGAAACACTATTTGAACTTAGAGCTTATCACTAATAGCCTTCTTTAAGCATGAAACATGGAAAACTAGGTGTACTCAGGAAGATGCTAGAAACTCCAATTTGTGCGCCATAGTGCCAATATTTTCCAACACCTTGTAAGGACCATAGTACTTGGGTGATAATTTATTATTCTTCTTAGCTTGGTTGAGGGAAATATGTTTGTATGGTTGTATCCATAAAAGTACACAGTCACCAATATCAAAACTTATTTCACTGTGATGTTGATCTGCTTGTTATTTCATTCGATTCCGTGCCAGAGTGAGGTTTTCCTTTAAGAGTTGGAGAACTTGTTCTTGATGCTCATCGTGATATTCCACTGCTTGAACCTTAGAATTTTCTCATAAAGATGATGTGATGAATGGCGAATGATATCCATAAAGTGCCATAAATAGGCTCATTTTTGCTGAAGTATGGAAGGAAGTGTTATACCACTATTCAGCTAGAGGTAACCACTTGACCCATTTTTCTTTTTTATCAAATACAAAGAAATGAATATATCCATCCAAACATTTTTTAACTATCTCAATCTTCCCGTAAAATTGAGGATGGTAAGATGAGTTATGAGCTAATTGAGTACCAAGACAAGAAAATAATTTCGTCCAAAAAATTCTAGTGAAAATGGGATCTCTGTCAGCTACAATAATCTTTGGGTTTCCATGTATATTATTTCAAAGTTATAACCCAACATATTTGTTCCCCATTTTTGGTTCTCTTCTGAAGATAATATTTGTTCCAAAAAGTATTTAAGACTATCATGATCTATTTTTACCTTGAAGTGTCTTCCCATTATGTAAGGTAGCAATTTCTTTAATGCATGTAGTATTGCCAATTTTTCCTTCTCATAAATAGTTTTGTGTAAATACTTTCCATTGATTGGATGACTTTCAAAAGCAATGGGTCTTCCTTCTTACATTAAAAAAACACTAATTTCATTTCTTGAGGCATCACATTCCACAATAAAGGTTTTTGTGAAGTCTGGCATAACTAAGGATGGTGCTTGGCACATTGCCTCTTTAAGATGTTCAAAGGCTTTAGTTACTTCTGGAGTCCAAGAAAATGCATCTTTCTTCAACAATGTTGTTAGAGGTGCTGCTATTATCCCATAATTCTTAACAAAATTGGGATAATACCCTGTTAACCTGAGAAATCCTTGAAGATTCTTTATGGTTGTGGGGATTTTCCATTCCTTAATGGATTTAATTTTGTTAGGGTCTACTTTAACACTGCCGTGAGATACAATATGACCCAAATATTCCACCTTTTGTACTCTGAAGAAACATTTGGAGGTTTTTGCATATAATTGTTTCTCCTCTAATAGCTTGAGCACCCTATCAACATGTTCAACATGATATTTCCAAGACTTGTTGTAGATTAGTATATCATCAAAAAATACTAAAAAAAAATTCTAAGGGTTTGAAGATGGAATTCATCAAACCTTGAAATGTTGAAGGCGGTTTGGTCAAAACACATGACTAAAAATTTATAATGACCCTCATGATTTCTAAATGTTGTTTTCAGAATGTCTTTAGTCTTCATTCTAATTTGATGGTATCATGAGTGAAGAACCATCTTGATGAAGTAAATTGATCCATTTAATTCATCCAAAAATTCATCAATGATAGGAATGGGAAATTTATATTTAATAATGAACTAGTTGAGCTCCCTATAATCCAGACACATATGCCATGATCCATCCTTCTTGTGCACCAATACTACAGTAGCAGAGAAAGAACTTTGACTAGGTTGAATTCAAAGATAATTTTAGGGGCGAATGTTCGCCCTTTGGCGAAATTAAGGGGTTTTAAATTTTTAGTGGGCAAATATTTTGTATCATAGTACATTTTTACAAATCACCTCAAATAGCCCACCTTATTTTAAGGGAGAGGGTAAAAAAGGTAAATTTAGCCCTTGAAATTAGGACTTACAACCTTCCATTCGCCCATTTTCAAGAATAGGTTTTATTTAAGTGAATCCTATGGGCCAAATACCATATTTATAAAAGAGGTATGGTAAATTAATAAAAATATAAATAAATGAGAGGTATGGTAAATAAATAAAACATTTTTTATATTTACTCCATAAGTCACCTAATATACATGTAAGGGTGTAAACAAATAAAAAGATAAGTAAAGTGGAGGTATGGTAAATAAATAAAACGTCTTTTTATACTTACTCAAAAGGTATGGTAAATAAATAAAAATATAAATAAACTAGACGTATCGTAAATAAATAAAACCTCTTTTTATATTTAGTCCATAACCCTCGTTCTATTTATGAAGGCTCAAGAAAGAGGTTTTATTTAAGTGAATCCTATGGGCCAAATACCATATTTGTAAAAGAGGTATGGTAAATTAATAAAAATATAAATTGTTAGGTAAACTTGACTTGAGATAGAGTCAAAATTGACCAAGTTAAATAGTGATGGTTTTGGGGCACATGGTATTGTGCACCCATGGTATTCTGCCCGTGGTATTATATGTAATGGAGCTTATAAAAAGCTGGAAGGACTTCATTGTAAGGAAAGGCCTGGAGGTGAGTGGTGAAGGCTCACTTGGTCAGATTGGCCAGGGTTTTGGCCACTGCTAATGAGATCTTATTAGGTTGGGTTTTTCTCTGGATTTGGGGTTTTCCCGAATAAACATGCGTGTTTATGTGTTTATGGTTGTTGCTGTTTTTTTCTTATATTTATTCCTCTCAGTAATTATTTATGTCATGCAGTAAATTTCTTAACAACTGGTATCAGACCCAGATATTGGCTTCAAAGGGATTCTTTGATGCCAGGGGTTTATAGTGGCTGATGAGATCAATGCAGCCATTTTACAGATCTAGGTCTAGAAAATAATGGTGGAACAATTGTACGTGGAAGAACCTCGAGGAGAATTTGCGATATTTACTGGTTTGGAACATGTTGACGAATTGTTCGGGATTCATGCGGCTATTTAAGGAAGGTTGAGAAATACCTTTGGTGATATTAAAATTCAAGGCTGATTTTGTAGGGAGCTTTTTCATAGAGAACCGATAAGGGATATTCCCTATGTGTTCTATGCTGTGTTGAAAGATGGAGTAGGTGTGGGCTGCATGCAGGTCATCAGAAGAAAATTGTTCACGCAACTTCGAAAATTGTTCGTTTTCTGCTACGTGAGGCGCCACCAATGCTGGAGTCTATGAGGTTCTCCCAATTGGAGTGGTTTGATAGAATTTTTTGAGCAAATCAAATTGAAAGAGGATGGACCAAAGCATCAATAAACAAAAGAAAAAAATTAATGAAGTCAAAATTATTGCATGTAAATGGGCATACTACTGTAAGACCTGATAAGGCATGTGTACCCCTCGGTGATCACCGGTAAAGTCTGGGTTAAACCTAGGTGATAGAGGGGATGTCGGGTTAACAATACCCCAGGTAAAAACTCTGAGGGGGGTAAGAGCTAGAGTGAGCGGGATTGTCTCACTTAGCAGGTTGGAGTTAGTCAAGGAACCCCAAGTCAAGTTTAAGAGGGGAATATTGTTAGGTAAACTTGACTCAGGATAGAGTCAAAGTTGATCAGGTTAAACAGTGATGGTTTTGGGCACATGGTATTGTGCACCCATGGAGTTAGTCAAGGAACCCCAAGTCAAGTTTAAGGGGGAAATATTGTTAGGTAAACTTGACTCAGGATAGAGTCAAAGTTGACCAGGTTAAATAGTGATGGTTTTGGGGCACATGGTATTGTGCACCCATGGTATTTTGCCCATGATATTCTATGTAATGAAGCTTATAAAAGGCTGGAAGGACTTCATTGTAATGCAAGACCTGGAGGTGAGTGGTGTAGGTTCGTTTTGGCCAATGCTAATGAAATCTTATTAGGTTGGATTTTACCCCGGATTTGGGGTTTTCCTGGATAAACATGTGTATTTATGTGTTTATGGTTATTGCTGGTTAATTTTATATTTATTCCTCTCAATATTTATTTATGTTATGCAGTAAATTTCTTAAGGTAAACAAATAAAACATTTTTTTATATTTACTCCATAAGTCACCTTATATTTACGAACACTCAAACAATGGGTTATATTGAGGTGAAACCTATGGCCAAAATACTATGGGACAAATACCATGGACTAGATTGTTATTAATACCATGCAAAAAACCATTATTAACCCTAATATTAGAATTAATAAAAATAAAAATGGCACATGGTATTGACCCATGGTATTCACCAAAATGGCACATGGTATTGACCCATGGTATTCACCTGGAATGTAGGCTATTTAAATGGGGGAATTAAACCATCATGTAGCCTATGCTAAGATTCACTAGGACTTTACAAAGTTTTATTATTTAGTGAAAGACTCGCCAAGATCTTACAAGATTTTATAATGGAGTAAAATATTCGCCATGACTGGTGAGAGATTCGCCAAAAAATTATATATACATATTATATTATTGATAAAATCGCCTTTCATTTTTCCTATATACCATGGAGATTCGCCCATTTATTATATTTATAAATTTAGGGGGGGTTCTTAAAATTTTCCCTGGTTGAATTATATTAGCCTCTAGCATTTCTGCAACTATCCATTCAATTTCACTCTTTTGGGCATACGAATATCGGTAAGGTCTGATGTTCGGAGGAACACTTCATGGATTCAAATGAATAGCGTGATCATGATCATGAATAGGTGGGAGGCCTTTGGGAGTCTCAGATACCTTGGAATGATTGTCCAAGACTTTTTAGAGATATGGAGAAATATATGATTTCAATGCTTAAACCTATAGTGAGCATAATTGTGCAATTAAGTTGCATTAATCCACTACACATTAATGCAAGGATCTTAGTAATAATTTCAACCATTGCAAAATTGATGGTCACATTGAGGAGAATTATTGGAATTACATCCATAACTAAACCCAAAGAACCATAAGAATGATGGGAATAAGAGGAATATTCTTGTCACATATTTGAGCAATTAGGCAGAAAGAATCTATGATGTGGGTAAGAATATTGTTTACATCTAAGTGAAAAAGGAGGTGAATCTAAGTAGTATTTATCACTAGGAAGAGAATGAGATGACCAAACTCTTCGAAATTAACACCCATGAAATAAGACCGTGATCGATGTCATTTTCAACTTAGGTTTAGGAGATAATATCATCATAACATATCTAGTCAATAATCTTAGGTTGGAGGTTCATGGCCATCTTATCCCATATCCATTGGGATGGGTAAATAAGGATGTGAATTCAATGAAACAAAACAATGTAGAACAAAATTTTATATTAGTGTTGATTATAGCAATGAAGTAGAATTGAATGTAGTACCACTTGATGTATGTGGATACATATTTGGGAGTTCCTACATCTACATGTGATATGAAATCTTAATGTGGAGAGCCAAATAATACTACCTCATCAAGTATGTAAAATTATTCATCATCAATGCATAGAAGCTAAGCCCAAGTTTTCACTGGTAAGTGCCAACCAAGACAAGAAATAAATTAGTTGTAGTAAGAAAGTTTTATTATGCTTAAGAGAAAATTAATATAGTGAGTAGTTAATAAGGGAAAATTACCCTTTTATGTGTGTAATAAAGATCAGAAACAACAATTGAAAGAGTTAATACATGAATAAATGGGATTGTTTCGGGAGACAAAGGGGGTTTCGCCCAAGAAGGAGGTGGAGAAAAAAATCAATTATTGCCAGACTTTCCATTACCAAATTTGGGTTGTACATATATTCCATTTTGGACTCAAGTGAAGTGAATAAGAAGTTATATCAACTACTTGAGTAGGATGTGATTTCACCAAGTACCTCACCTTGTGGGTCACCCATCAAAGTTGTTCCAAATAAGGATGGCACTTGGTGAATGTTCATCGACTATAGAAAATTAAACAATATTACACTTAATAACTTTTCCTCTCCACACATAAGTGATGATATAGTAGTTTTAGAAAGTGAAATACTTCACCAATATATATTTAAAATAAGTGTATCACTAGGTTCAAGTTGAAGAAGAAGACATTCAGAATACCACCTTCAAATATAGACAAGGTTTGTAAGAGTGTTTAGACATTCCTTTTGGTTTATGAAATGCACCAACTATTTCCATGAGAATGATGAGACTAATGGATGATGTACTATGCCCTTATCTATATTCATTTATTATTTTTTATTTGGATTATATAGTAGATGCCAATTATACTTAGGAGGACAACATATCAAACTTGATACAAGCCTTAGAGACTTGGGAAAATCACCAACTACTATAAAAGCTCAAAAAAAATGATTTTTCAGGTTATTCAATAGTGTATTTAGGGTATGTTATTGGTGGAGGGGAGCTTAAGATAGATCCTACAAATATCAAGGCCATCGTGAAGTATATAGTGTCTCAAAATGTATCTAAAGTTAGGAGTCAAATTGGAGAAGCACAACGCTTAAAGAAATTCATTCAACAATAGCTACACCACTTCACACTATAATAGCGAGTCGCAAGAAGTTTTAGTGGGGAAAGATTTAGCATAAGGATTTTGATGAGTTGAAGAGAAAAAATATCCAAGCACCAATTCTTTCCTCACCAACTTGCAACATCCATTTGAAATGGATATGGGTGAGTGGGTATGCCATGGTAGCATTCTTAATGCAAGGAGGAAGTACTATATGATACAATTTACAAATATTTCATGGGGAAATTCTCAACTTCCCTACCTTTTACAAGGAGTTCTATGCTCTGGTACAACTTGTCATTAGTGTATTTAGGATATGTGATTTGTGGATGGGAGCATAAGATAGATCCTACAAATATCAATGGAAACATGAAGTAGCTAGTGTCTTAAAATGTATCTAAAGTTAGGAGTTTAATTGGAGGAGCACAACACTTGAATAAATTCATTCAAAAATGTTGATGGGAAAAGATCTGCTGGAAGGAAGGCATTAAGGCATCCCTCATCAATCTAGCATGAGTGTAACCCGTAGGCCAATAATGTGGAAGGAATCAGACGAAGAAATATGTAGTAACCAAATCGAAGCACATTTCTGGCATACGCAAGATGTAGCTAGTGCATGATAGAAACCCTCTGAACCAACCAAGAATGAAAGATGACACAAAGGTGAGGAATCCACCAATAGGGTCAAATGGAAACCAAGGTAATGCACGAATCCCAATGTGTGAAAATGAAATCTAACGTCGAACACAAGGGAAACCACTTAGTCAAAAACCCATGATACTGATCGATGTTGGGCACAAGGTGACCTATCAATAATGAAAATAGGGCTAGGGTGTGGCTCTAGGTCTACTCTTAGAGAAATTTGTCGTAGTCGATAAGAGAAAGACTCGCCCGCAGGAAATCAATGGAGACCTTCTCAAATCATCACGAGTGAAGGACCAAATAGCTTATGTGATAGTGAATATGACTCTAACAACCAAGGATGGTCGATTGAAAATAAGTCAAGAGACACTGGGAAAGGCCAACTCAGGTTTACTTCCCTTGAACAAAATCATGACTCAAATGTGACAATACGACATCATATGACAACTTTGTATAAGTTTGTCATGCAAGAGGCACAAACAAACTCTCCATATGATTAGAAGAGATAACCAACGGGAGGAGTACTAACTCAATAACAAGTTTAAGGCTCTCCTAAGTCAAATTAAAGCCCATCCCAATGGAGGAAAGACTTCATTTTGAGTGCTTTGTTCAATGGCAACACAACTGACTCTAGTTGCCATCAATCATGGAAGTAATGTCCCATTCTGTTAGCTCCCTATAATACTAGTGATTCCCCCATTAATATTATAGTTGTATCCCTTATTTATATTGTTGTGCCCCTATTGTCCCCATATTGTTATTACTATGCCCCATAGAATCCCTCTATTGTTATTCGTGTGCCCTTATATTATTATTGTTAGGTTGGCTTGGTTATATTGTTACCCCTTAGACTCCTATATATAGAACGGAGGTTTTGTCATTTGAATCATCAAAGAATTGTTCATATATATAATGTAAAGGAGGTTGTCCCCTCGAAGAGGCTGAATTCTAAGATTTTGATCTATCTTTTCTATCTTTTTGTGAGCTGGTTTCATAACATTTGGTATCAAAGCTTTGGATTCTAGGGTTTCGCTGCTCAAAATGGGTCATCGTGGAATTTTCACTATAACTTTTTTTCTGGATGTTTCAGAAGTGAAAAATAAAACCCATTTGAGATGAAATCGCACTGAACCTTGGGTTTGAATTTCAGAGCTTTTTGAGCTATATTTACGGAGATATGATCTTAGGAAGTTGGTCTTTTTGCAGACTCCTGAATTACATTCCAAACAAGTGACGTGGGGAAAATCGTCATAACTTTCTCTCTGAGCATCAGATTGAAATTTTGTAAGAAGGTATAGAAATAGGAAGGAAAGTAGTTTCTATTATATATTTTTTAGATCCAAAGGTCGAAACAGTGACATGTGGCACTTCATACAAGTTCTTTCTCTGCTCCAGTAGTATTGGTGCACAAGAAGGATGGATCATGGCGGATGTGTCCGAATTATAGGGAGCTCAACAAGCTCACTATTAAAGATAAGTTTCCCATTCCTGTCATTAATGAATTATTGGATCAATTGCATGGATCAATTTACTTCACCAAGTTAGATCTTCGTTCAGGATATCATCAAATTAGAATGAAGACTCAAGACATTCCGAAAACAGCATTTAGAACGCATGAGCGTCACTATGATTTTTTGGTCATGCCCTTTGGCCTTACCAATGCACCTTCTACATTTCAAGGTTTGATGAATTCCATTTCAAACCCTTCCTTAGAAAATTTGTGTTAGTATTTTTTGATGATATACTAATCTACAACAAGTCCTGGAAGGATCATGTTGAACACATTGACAGGGTGCTACAACTATTGGAGGAGAAACAATTATATGCAAAAATATCCTAATGTTTCTTTGGAGTACAAGAGGTGGAATATCTGGGTCATATTGTATCTCATGAAGGAGTTAAGGTAGACCCTAGCAAAATTAAATCCATTAAGGAATGGGAAATCCCCACATCCATAAAGCATTTGCGAGGATTTCTCGGGTTGACAGGGTATTATCGCAAGTTTGTTAAGAATTATGGGAAAATATCATCACCTCTAACAACATTTTTGAAGAAAGATGCATTTTCATGGACTCCAAAAGCAACAAAGGCCTTCGAAGATCTTAAAGAGGCAATGTGCCAAGCACCGATTTTAACTACACCAGACTTCACAAAAACCTTTATTGTGGAATGTGATGCTTTTGGAAATGGAATTGGCGGTGTTTTAATGCAAGATGAAAGACCCATTACTTTCGAAAGTTTTCCAATCAAGGGAAAGTATTTACACAAAGCTATTTATGAGAAGGAAATGTTGGCAATACTACATGCACTTAAGAAATGGTGACCCTACCTAATACGAAGACACTTCAAGGTAAAAATCGATCATGATAGCCTTAAATACTTTTTAGAACAAAGATTATCCTCTGAAGAACAACAAAAATGGGTCACAAAGATGTTGGGTTATGACTTTGAAATCATATACAAAAAGGGGAAGAAAAATGTTGTGGCAGATGCACTCTCAAGAAAGGATGAGGATGTGGAAGCATTCTTGTGCGCCATTTCTATTATCCAACTAGATTGGATAAATGAAACAAGGGAGGAATGGAAGAATGACGAAGAAGTGTGGGAACTTATTCGAAAGTTACAACATGATTACAGTACATCTGATACATTTATCTAGAAAAATGATTCGTTATGGTACAAAGATCGCTTTTACCTCTGTAAGAATTCCCAACTCAAACAAAATATTCTTCTGGAATTGCACGCTTCTCCCTTAGGAGGGCACTCAGGATTTTTAAAAACTTACCACAGGGTTAAGAAGGAATTTTTTTGGGATGGCCTTAAATCGGATATTCAAAAGTTTGTGGTAGAATGTTTGGTATGCCAACAAAATAAAGATGAAACAATTAAGACACCGGGTCTATTACAAACTTTATCCATTCCAAGCCAACGTTGGGAGGAGGTTTCAATGGATTTTATCACAAGTTTACCCAAGTCTGAGGGAAAGAGTGTCATCATGGTGGTAGTGGATAGACTTACCAAGTATTCACACTTTTGTGCATTATCACATCCATTTAAAGCCAGTACAGTTTCTACGACATTTATGGAAAGAATTCAAAAGCTACATGGAAACCCAAAATTTATTGTAAGTGACAAAGATCCCATTTTTACAGGAAATTTTTGGACAGAATTATTTCCTTGTCTTGGTACTCAATTAGCTCATAGCTCATCTTATCATCCTCAATCTGATGGGAAAATGGAGATAGTAAACAAATGTTTGGAAGGATATCTTCATTGCTTTGTATCTAATAAACAAACACAATGGGTCAAATGGTTTCCTTTGGCTGAGTGGTGGTATAACACTTCCTTCCATACTGAAACAAAAATGACCCAATTTATGGCACTTTATGGATATCAGCCACCATCCATCACATCATATTTAAGAGAAAATTCTAAGGTTCAAGAAGTGGAACATCACATCGAGCATCAACAACAAGTTCTCCAACTCTTAAAGGATAACCTCGTGTTGGCGCAGAATAGAATGAAACAACAGGTAGATCAACATCACAGTGAAAGAAGTTTTGATGTAGGTGATTGGGTATTCCTACGGCTACAACCATATCAACAAATGTCCCTTAAGCAAGCTAAGAAGGATAACAAATTGTCACCAAAGTATTATGGTCCATACAAGGTGTTGCAAAAGATTGGTACTATGGCATACAAATTGGAGCTTCCTGCAGCTTCTCAAGTGCTCCCAGTTCAAACAATATTGGCAGAACTTGACGAGGAAGGAAAAATTATATTGGAACTGGAAGCAGTCATAAAAATAAGAACTTGACAACTACAAAATCAATCCATTTCAGAGTATCTCATCAAGTGGAAGAACTTATTTGCTGAAGATTCCACATGGGAGGATGAGAATTTTATATAGAAGCATCTAGAACTACTCAAGCATTGAGGACAACACTTTTTTGAAGGAGAGGGGCATGTTAGGCCTCTATAATACTAGTGATGCCCCCATTAATATTGTAGTTGTATCCCTTATTAATATTGTTTTGCCCCTATTGTCCCCATATTGTTATTACTATGCCCCATAGAATCCCTCTATTGTTATTTTTGTGCCCTTATATTATTGTTGTTAGGTCGGCTTGGTTATATTGTGGCCCCTTAGACTCCTATATATAGAAAGTAGGTTTTGTCATTTGAATCATCCAAGAATTGTTCATTTATATAATGTAAAGGAGGTTGCCCCCTCGAAGAGGCTGAATTCTAAGGCGTTGATCTATATTTTCTATCTTTTTGTGAGTTGGTTTCATAACATATTCCCACTCTTTCTGGAATATTTTTTTTTTCTTTTTTATATTTAGAAAGTATGAAAAAGGAATAAAAGAATGCCTATGGTACAATGGAAAGAACGAGTGTCCAAACATAAACGTGCTAGTTCCTAGGAGGGGAACGTTCCTATTCTCAATGCAGGGTGGCGAAACTGATCAATGAGACTCAAAAGAATGTTCTTTCCATGGGTAAAAATGTGTCAAGTTTCAGAGGCTAAGTGATTGCAAGGTTGATTTCGCAAAAGACATGGTGAAAAGGTGGCTTAAACATGAGTCCAAGTGAAGCTGGCTTAAGGCCAAAAGGTGCAAATGGTATATATGAAATGCAGTAGTAAAACTCAACACAAAGGAACCTCTAGGGTATAAAGCTCGAAAAATAGTGAAGAAGTAAGAGAATGAATCTTCAACGTACAATTCATGTTGGGACTAAATAGGACTCCCGATCCTATATAATATAGCAACATGGGAAACATATGCTAGCAAGGATCTAACTAAGATGCCCATGTAAAGCTTGGATCTACCATCATGTCATGATTTTATAAGTCAGCGAGTGAAAATGGTTTAAGAACCAAGACATGATGGGGTCGACCCTATGGCCAAAAATATCGCATTATGGTAGTTAGTATGCAAAATGCAGTGGAAAATGATATTCCCTAATGTCTATTCCAGTGAAAAAATGATACCTACCATGGTGGGTCTACAGTCATGGAATTGAAGAAATCTCTCAAAATATCCAAAGTATCCTAAAAAAATGACCCATCCCAACACTCCAAGCCAAAAAGGTCATAAATCTCATAAAGTTTTAAAAAGAAAAAATGAACTTTAGAAAAAGTGATTTTCATATGTCAACTTATATAAAGGATTTTTGACTCCCAATTCTTCATTTGTGCTATGATCAAGTGAGTGAAGGAGCTCTAGAGAAAAAACCAAGAAAGATTAATCCATCAAATTCATCCATTCATTCAGCTTTCAATCCTCTAGGTAACCTTTTAACTAATTTTTTGATAAGTTTTACTACCTTTTAAATGTTTTTGTCGAGAAATTCACCATGGGAAATTAGTTTAAAAATTATTCTCTACATACATGTGGGTTGGACACATCTGAACCACGTATAGAAAATCCCTACATGTGACTATGTGAATACCAAACCCGCATGTGTGCGAATTTAAAATTTGAAACACGGTTTTTAATGATCTTAAACACATTTTTTTTACAGAATGTCAATTACTTGGCGAGAAAGTAAGCATAGTGTGATTAATAATGAAGTGATGGAAGATCCAAATGCATTAGATTCCTTACAAGGATGTGGATTATCAAAATTTTTCAAAATGCCAAATATGAAGGCAAATACTAAATTGCTTGAGATGTTTATCCACTACTGGGATCCAGAAGAAGATGCTTTTATTATTCACCAAATGCATCTGAGGATAGAAATAGAGGATATATAAATCGTCACTGGTCTTCAGTAGAGAGGAGAGAGGGTCAACTCAACAGGAAAAACAAGAGGTAGCCTCACTGTGGAGGACTACATATGCATCTACTACCCAGGAAACATTGAGAATATTGGAACCCAAATTCCAATCAAACATGTAGAGAGCTTAGCCCTGAGAATCCTTCTATTTACCATTTCCAGAGTAAATGGTTCAGCTTCTCTACATCAGCCTTCCAGAGTTTCGATGAGTCTAGCAGTGGAGTGTCTCACGACAGTTTTTGATTGGTGCACACCCCTCTTAGCCAATATGAAAAAACAACTTACATTTATTTAAAAGGGTCAGACAAAGAACTTTGGATATGGAACCATATTGTGCTCCTTTTTCTTTGAGAGAGTACCAGGGCTTCGACCCAAGGTATTGCCCACCATCAACAGCCCAAGGGATCCATGTATGGGAAAATGGGCTTATCTAATGAAGGTACTAGGGGGCAGTGAGGTCCCTAGAAATACTTTTCATGACAAGGTCTTCTCCTGGTGGGAACAACAAGTTATAGCAATCGAGGAATACCCCTATGCTAGCATGGACTTCAGAGGAGATCCATATCCAATGTTGCCACGTGATGTAGCATGAGGAGAAATAGGTACAAATGTTTTTAATTTTTTAGATTTTAATATTTTTTGGATTTTAAGTATAAATGAACTAAAAATATCTTTTTTGAGACAAATACTTAAAAAATTGTTTGATCATGACACATATTTTGGACTAGTAAGACCTGAGGGTCTACCGCGACACAGGCGTCATAGAAGAGGTGTAAAGGGAGCTAAAATAGACACTGAGAGGACCATCCATTCTGTCTAGAGAAACTTGGTGAGGGTGACTCACCAGATACCTATGGTAGCTATAGAAGACCTTCCAGAGGAGATGCAAAGATGTGTCGTAGGAGTGCCACGCGATTGGGTGCAGTTATTCCGATGGGTGGAAAATTCCATCATCTTCTTCCGTGCTGCTCACCCTGGGCAGGACCCGTAGATGGATGACCAAATCTTTTTTATTAAACATGATTATGGGCATAAACCCTAATTTTGTAGGACATTTTTGTCCCAATATTGTATATTATTTTGAATATAAAACTCTATGTATGTATCAACGGTTTACTATGATGATCATATATATATAGATGACTCTTCAATTATTTTTTATTTTTAATGTGATGAATGATTTATGTGCCAATATAATGCTTGATTAGCGATATAATATGCAAATGAATTTTCTGATCGTGGAATATGAATAAATGTGATATAAATAAATGATTGCTATAATAAATGCACTCTCAGAAATTGGCAATATAAATCAGGATCTCTCACACCATAGATGTTATTTAATTGAGATACCACCAATTGTGAATCCAAGTAAACTATTGATGAATCAATACCAAGAGATATTGCCTTAGATAGTAAATTAATGACAATAGTATATTCGACAACATTATTTGAAGCAGGACTGGTACATACGCCTCTTTAAACCAACAGCTAGCCAGATGGATAATAAATCACCTAATCCATGCAACCAAGGTTCCGGGTGTGTCTACTAGCACCATTGATGAACCCTAGATATATCAAATCATCCATTAAAATCTGCTAAAGCAGATCAAAAAATATTGACATCACTACGGAACCAATAGATAGATATGCACAACTATACAATAATTACAAACAAGAAAATGCTAGGTTGAAGCCTAAGAAAAATATTTTTTAAGATAGAGCCCATTTCTAGGCTCCGCCAACTCATTTCCCTCAAAATAAATTAACTCATAAGCTCCGTCTTTCAAAACCTTTTTGATAATGAAGGGACCGTACCACATAGATTTAAATTTTCCTACCCCCAAGGCGTCTTTGTCTTAGTCATAGACAAGGACAAGGTGGCCTGAAGAGAAAACTCTAGGACGGACAACCTTATCATACTGGGTTTTTACTCCCTTTTTATGGGCTTGGTTGATTATGGTTTCATCTTGACACTGCTCATCAAGATGTTCCAATTGAATGAAGCGTTATTCGATACTAGAAGTATCTAAAAGAAGTTGAAAAGCTAATTTAAGGGAAGGAATTTCACATTCCACAGGAAAAATTGATTCCAACCCATAAACTAGTTGAAAAGGATTAAAACCAGTAGCAGTCTTAGCTGACATTCGGTATGCCCAAAGTGTTGGATATAACATAATGTGCCAATTCGATCGATCTTTGTTAATCGTCCTTTTCAGGATGATTTTTAGGGATCTATTCACGGCTGCAACCTACCCATTGGCCCAAGGATAATAAGGAGATCAATTCTCCTACAGAAAACCCAACTTAAGAGCCAATTCGGACATCATCTGATTTTGGAAATGACTGCCATGGTCAATGAAAATCTCTTTAGGAATACCAAACTGGGAAATGACTTGATTGAAGAAAAATAGGGTTGTTGTTTCACCATCATTCTTGAAAGTAGGCATAGCCTCAGGCCACTTAGTAAAGTAGTCGACAACTACGATGATATACTTGTCATTTTCTGCCGAAGGCAGATTTCAATTAGTGAAATCAATACCCCACTTTCTGGATGGACCGACGATGATCACAATGAAGAGCGGAGCTGGATGCATATGCATTTTCTGAGTATAAAATTGAAAAGGGTGGCATCTCTTGAAAATTGATTCCATAGGAAAAATTGATTCCAACCCATAAACTAGTTGAAAAGGAGTAAAACCAATAGTAGTATTAACTGACATTCGATATGCCCAAAGTGCCAGATATAACATAATGTGCCAATTGGATCGAGCTTTGTTAATCATCCCTTGCATGATTATTTTTAGGGATTTATTCACGGCTTCAACTTGCCCATTGGCCTGAGTATAATAAAGAGATGAATGCTTCTACTGGAAACCCAACTTAAGAGGCAATTCAAACATCATCTGAAACTAGAAATGACTCCCATGGTGAGTGAAAATCTCTCTAGGACTACCAAACTGGGAAATGACTTGATTGAAGAGAAACAAGGCTACTATTTCACCATCATTCTTGAAAGTAGGCATAGCCTTGGCCCACTTAGTAAAGTAGTCGACAACTATGATGATATACTTGTGATTTCCCGCCGAAGGTGGATTGCAAGTAGTGAAATCAAGACCCCACTTCGTGAGTGGACCGACAGTGATCACAGGGAATACTAGAGCTGGATGCACACATATTTTCTAAGTATAAAATTGAGAAGTGTGGCATCCCTTGACCACTTCAATACAATCCATGAAGATCGAAGGCCAAAAGTAGCCTGCACGCAAAATATTTTGGGTTATTGCAAGCCCAGATAGATGACCACCAAAAGCTCCATTGTGGCAATCACTAAGCACATACTCAACTTCTTCTAAGGTTAAAAAACATCTAAGGATTGAATCAACCCTATGACTCTATAAAGTGTCACCTATAATAACATAGATTTTAGCCACGTGACATAACTTTCTATGTTCATCATTCAAAAAGGTGAGCAAAAACTTCAAAGTTTGGAGATATATAATGCTATCTCCATACCAAGGATCTTGTGAGGAAATAAGGAAAAGATGTTCATCAGGAAAAGATTCCTCATAAACTATTTCTTCCTCACAAGGCAATTCTGAGATCAATTCTGCAAATATTAAGGATTTCTTAGACTTAGCTGACATGAATTCGAGATCAAACTCTTGTAAAATGAAAATCCATCTATTGTATTTTCCCACAATCACTCTCCGGCTGAGAAAAAGTTGAAATGGATTGACGAATGCTAAGATGAAAGTTTTTTGAAGCAGAATATAATGTCTAAGTCACTGGACAACATGGAAAACTACCAAATCTAATTTCTCAATGGGAGAATAACACAATTCAGGGCTCACCAAAAGATTATGTGCTCACCAAAAGAATCATCTTCCTGAACCAGAACCATACCAATAGTTGATTCTACGGCTACGAGATATAAAAGGAAGTCCCTGTTATAATCAAGTGGACTCAACAAAGGAGCAAAGGTTAATGATTTTTTCAAAGAATCAAATGAGCATTGTGTGAAATCATCCCATAGAAATGGGACCCCTTTCTTAAGAAATCTCATAAATCCTTTAGTAATCTCGGCATAATTAGCTATAAATCTCCTTAAGGAATTGGATTTTCCTTGAAGACTCTAAAGTTGGCGAATAGAGGATGCGGGAGGCAACTGATGTATTTCCTCAACCTTGAAAGGATATACTCGAATCCCTTCAGTAGAAATGATGAACCCCAACAACCGACCAGACGTGACGGTGAAAACACACTTATTTAGATTCAACTAATTTTATAAAAGCGACATTGTTAAAAAATTAATCGAATATGTTCAGGATGATCTATTCTCTTTCGAAAATGAGCAGTTAAATCATCCAAGTAAGCTTCGATAACATGCTTGATATCACGAAAATCATATGACATGGCCCATTGAAAGGTAGCTTTAGCATTTTTAAGGGCAAAAGGCATCTTCTTATATGCAAATGTATGCCAGGGGCAAATAAAAGTTGTCTTATGTTGATCTTCTGGATGAATAATGATTTGATTATAACCAAAAAATCTGTCCATAAATGAGAAAATATCATTACCCACACATTCATCGATAATTTGATCAATAAAGGGTTTGGGGTAATTATCTTTAGGACAAGCCTTGTTTAAGTCCCTAAATTCAATGCATACATGGATCGTTCCTTGCTTCTTGTCAACAGGGAATAGATTCAAGACCCACTCAGTTAAAGGAATGGGGTATATAAAATCTGCCTTCAACAACTTTTCCACCTCATCTTTGATAACTTCTACTTTTCTATAGTTTACCTGCTGAAGCTTCTGACGAATAGGTTTTTCATTTTCATAAGTCTTGATCTCATGCTGGACTATAGATGGACCTATCCCAGGCATTTCCTCATAAGACCAAGTGAACATGTCTCGAAACTCTTGAAATAGATCAGTATAAGTTTGAATATATTCAGGGGAACAATCAGCTCCAACGAAGAAATTTTTTATAACATTGGGATCCCTAGAGATATTCACTGGAATAGTTTGTGAAATGATAGACATCTTACCTTTGGCCGAAAACTATTCTAGAGCGAAAGTATTTAAAACTATGTGAACATTGCTAGTAGATAAAGGACTGGACAAGATTGATTCTACTTCTTGCAAATTAGGGAGGAAATATGACCGATGATGCAAATCATCCCATGGTCTCTCAACACCCATCATTTCTTCTAGAGTTGCTTCTTTGGATGGAAAAATAGCATCTAGGCAATCCATAAAGAAGTTAAATCTAGAGTACAAGCTGGAGCCACATCTCCTTCCAGCTCCTCTGGTGAAAAAGGAGTAGGATTGGAGTCTACAACATTAACTATAGATTGGTAAGAAATTTTAGTTACAGACATAGGAAATTCCATTCCACCCACTTGCCCCTCATTTAATGTGGTGGTAGAAGAGGGTAAGGGCCAAGGATCCCAAAAATAACGATTTCTAAAGAACTTTCTTCGAGAAGGTGCCTTGGAAGATGAAATAGCATTAATTCTAGCAATAGGAGTAGGAAAATCAAAGGTACCCATTAAGGAAGATTACTTTCCAACTCCTATATTCTCAATAGGTTGCTTCGGATTGTTCACTAAGGGAATAGTAGATTCAGAAGATGCATTGGATTCACTCAGAGAATAATCCATCTGATCAACCGTTACAATTCTCCCTTCATGAGGAAAACAAAGGATGCAGAATAACGATGATACAATAGCATCCATCTCATAAATCCAATTTCTTCCCAAAAGGATATTGTAATCCAAATTTGCATCAACTATTTCTACTTCAATATTTACAACCTTACCCCCAACACAGATGGGAAAGGCTGGAATAATCTTATGTGACCTATGAGAATGACCATCAAATGTTATTAAGAGACTAGTTGATGGAACAGCCTGAGGTGATCCAATAACCTTCCAACATGATATGGACATTACACATGTGGAAGCTCCCTCATCAACTACGGTTCGAAAGATATGGGTGTTTCGCTATGTAGACTTGATTGGAAAATCCATATGATGTGGGAGTCTCTTCTTGATATTTGACATGCCAAATGTAAGAACAAGATTGTTCTTTGGATCAACCTCTCCGGTCGCAATGAGTAATGCACTCCTTTGTGTTGGGCATGACTGGAGTACCTCTAATGCTAACATGGCACAATGACTCTGAGCCAAATCTTCTACAATAGAGTAGTTCTGAGCTACCTTGGCATTGGGGTTAATTGTCGAACATTTTGCAGAGCCTTTCGGCATCCGAGATATAGACTCAATTGCGGGCCTCTCGATATGGAGTGGCTCTGAAACACCATGAGTATTCTTAGCCTTAGACGATTATGGTTCACCATAATCACGTGACCTTGTAGCAACGTTAATATGTGAACTCATAATATAAACATTTTATGGACTTTCCACTTCTTGGTTGCCCCCTATGGGGGTACCAGTAGTAGCATTTGCGCCAGCAAACAACTGCTACCCTTGGGAAAATGGGTTAGTTAGTATATCCTGGGAGCTAGAAGATCCTTGCTGAACCAACAAGCAGTAAGAATCTTGAATCTTAGGGAAAATATGACTCAAATGGTCACCATTGCATAACTTGCATGAAAAATTTACTCTATTTTTGGACTCCTTTTTACCCCCCCCCCCAGCATCACTACCAGACTTATTTGCATTACCCTTCCCATCTTTATTCTTTTTCCTACCACGTCCTTTCCTCTTCCCATCGGATTGTTGGTTTCCTTTTGGATTAGAAGTTTGAATGACATTGATAAACGAAGGTTGAGCAGGCATGAGCACTGATGGCGATGCTTGAATAGAAGAAGCAGTTTGTAAAGACAATTGTGGCAATTGATTTAGCAGGTTAGTCATGCTATTATCAATTGATATGACTAGCTCATCGACATGGGTACCTGGCTTCGGCTTGGCTAGATCAACCTTAGATCTAGGAGCATGAGGAAATTTTTTCTCAAGAATCCTAAATAGAGAATATATGAGTTCTATTTGTTGGGCTCTAAAAATAGCCCGTTCTTCGGTGAATACACTAGAAAGTGATACATCCTTAGATATTTTAGGTTGCAAATATTTGAGAAACCACTCAAGAAGGAATTATTGTGGAATATCAGATTTAATAAGTCTCTTCCTTCATCTCCATTCCTAGATGTGATCAGAAATGTGGGTTTCCTGGTCTTGGTGGAAATTAGCTAGGAGCTTAGTTCTAGCATCATTACGAACAAGCAATTGAAAATGGTTTTAAAATATGGTAGCCAAGTCACCCAACTAAGCGAAGGTGCCCCATCGGAGTGCAATATATCATTTAGCCGCATTCCCAGTTAGGGTACATTGAAATAAGCTCTACCTGATTGAATCATCTATCAGGGAGTTCGATGAACACCATAAATGGAAAGTGTTTATATGGTCACTTGAATCTTCACCAGTCTTCCCTTCAAATTTGGGTATGTCCGATGGAATTTTGGTTGGAAACGAAGGCCAAGCTGGGTTGTAGTGGATCAGATAATTAGTCAACTTTGATAGATTTAGCAAGTTTAAAGTTACCAGGAAAGGTAAGCGTGTAGGACATTGGCGATTCCACCCATTCTTTGAAGAATTTCTGACATTCTGAAAGGAATACCCTGGATTTGTGAAGGAACTAGATTGCCTAAAGTAATTCGTAGAAATACTTAAACCATAAGAAAAACCTTGTGGCCCAGAAAAAATCTGAGATTGTCCAAATCCTATCGAAAAATTTCTATATCTAGTGAAATTGCCCCCTAGAGAGGTACTAAACGAAATAGAGAGCCCTTGGTAAGGGTTCCATGTATTAGCAAAGGGAGAAAAACTCTGAAATTAACTCACAGAGGAGTACGACATATTTCGTTGTTGGCTGAAAGAGAATTGATTCCTAGCTCCCAAGTTGCTAACAACTAGGTTAGTCCATCCTTGGAAAGGATTATAACTTTGACCAATGGAGGGAAAAGGTATTGATCCTAAATATGGGTCAGAATGTGGTATATGACTACTCCCAAAAGGAAAACCCTTAAAAGAAGCTAGCCACTTGCCGTGGAAGTCATAAACATGGAAGTAGTGGATGGAAAACTTAACGGAACCGAAGGAATTGTGCTGGTAGGCATTCCAAAGGGAAAAGAAACAGTGTTGGAGGAAAAAGCTTGGGTGCCCCCACTCGAAGATGGAATGGAGGTAGAGCCAAAAATTGCAGTGCTAGGAGTGATTGGAGGTATGGAAATTGTACCTCCTCCTTGTACTGATAAAGGAGTTTGTACACAAGTAGCACTCATAATTGAAACCATGCTCCTAGCAGTGGCCATCGGAGGAAAATATTGATATAGACGAGGGCTCGAAGGCCTGTGGGTTGGAGTCCCAACGTATAATAGAATGTTCGTATAATCGGGAGGCAGAGGAGACAAAGGAGTCAAAGGAGACTAGGGAGTTCTTCAACCTCTATAATGTCTTCCAATTGGAAGAGAACTCTAGAAAGGACTAGAGTGTTCCTCTCCAAATCTCAACTGACATTAGGTCTATTATGTGAATCAATAGCTTGAACCGGAGGATCAATCTTCATTGCGTCTACTGCCACTGATTAGAAATCACCGGAAGAATTGCTCCTACACCTTCTGAAAGAAGGCTAAACACTCGTAGATGAAAGCCCACAAAGCCTCCTAGACCGACGAAGTAGTCGATCAACCACTTTTAATTATTTTAAGAGATCTAATTAAAGACTCAAAAAAAATTATAAAGCTAGGCCAATTAGGAGAAAGGAGCACTTTCTAACAAAGTACCTAGAATATACAGTCAATCAACCAACTTCCAATTATTTTTGCTCCGGGTGATGAGGACCGGACACCAAAATACAAGAAAGCAGAATCAAGGACCTTCCAAAAATAGTCTGGGGTAATAACGACCCAGGAATACCAGCAAAGATGATGGAAATAGTTACACTGGCCTCAAAACAAAAGCCTTTGCTGGTGCAAGCACCTAAGCTTTGCAAGGGAACCCTCCAGAAGTACTAATGAACATGATGCAACATCTTCCTCAAGTGTCGCGGGATTTCCCTCTACAACGACCTATGTGGTCCCAAGGAATAACAATTATGGACACCAGTTCGTATCAAAAGCCGAGTGGAACAATATCAGGGTGGGATCCAACAAGTAGGAGAGGGGGTATGAGACTAAAAAAGACTACTAAACTTCAAAAACAAAAAAAAAGCATAAAGAGTCCCAAAATTCGCAAGTTATGCACATCATTAATATAATGAAACTTGAAACAATAAAGGACTACAGACTTTCTTAGATTGATTTGAACAATAGAATAAAGGACTTCAACAAACCAAAAGAACGTTAATAAAGACTTTCAAGATTGCCAAAGAGGCACTCAAAAACCATGAAAAACAAAACAGGTCAACCAAAAAAGGAAAGGAAAGTAAAGCAATCTGAAATTGGGTTATGAACAAAACTACAATTAGTTTCCTATTTCGTAAAGTCAGAACAACCAAGAACTTCCACAAGAAGCCTTGAACCCAAGACCCAAACTGAAACCTTACTAAAAAAGAAAACCCTATGTTAACTAGGTTTTTCAACAAGAAGAAGATTAGAAATTGAAAACTTGCAAGAAAGAAAAGCTTCACTGATAGTGAATGACCAGAAAATGGCAAAAAGTAGTAGGCAACAATCTTAACTGGGCCAAAGATTTTGAAAAATTAATTCAAAATAAGGTATACACGACTGTGTAAAGACAAAGAAGCGTGTATACACAACTAAAACAGAGGAAACTCATGTATACGTGAGTCTATTTGAAGAAACTAGCGTGCATACACTACTGTATCCTCTGAGAAATGCGTATACAAAGATCAATCAAGAAAACAAAAAATCCAATCCTGATCCAAAAGATCAGACTTGATGCCTAGGAAGCAAACAGGTTACATATACTATAAAAGAAAGAAACCAATCAAATAGGCCCTGATCAAGAAGAAACAACCCAATCCAGGAAAAACAAGAATGTGTTTTCCCCTAGAGTTGTCAATTCTGTTATGGGTAGAATCACCTTAAGGTCTTGGGTTGAGGACCACAACAAAGAAGAGGGCATACGACATAAAGAGACATCCAAACAGGTTGTCCTAATACTTAAACTATTGAAGTAGGAAGAAAAGGTATTACCCAGAGGTCCTACGTTTGAGGTTGTTCCCGTAGGGTCCAAACCCTCTGCTTCTTCCAATGCTTTAGAACCTGCAACTCATTCAAGAAAAGCATATACAACAACAGTAATAGAAAGCATGCTTATGATATAGGTGTTAGCTCTATATGCATGTAAGAAAATAAGCATTAACATAAGATTTTATAAGCAAATCATACAATAGATTAATGCATAAGGACCATAAACATCAAGAAGAAGACACCACCTCTTTATTGATGTAAACTAAAGAAAGTATGAAAGAACTACGACCTGAGTCATCCACTAGTTGCAAGCGAAACCATCCTCCGAATCCGTCCTTCCCAGGCCTCAGCAATCCTCCTCCATAGGTATACACAAGGATGTCATGAAGGGATGAAGGACAGCTCAAGAAGGAAACATAGGTTTCCTATGACTTGGGAGTGCAGAAGGCACATGGATTTCTTTAGACTTGATCAGGGATGTAATCAACTAGAGTATCGATATCTAATCTTTTCTCCTCCCTTAGGCCTTCCCATGTAGGTGTATTTATACTTCTCCAAATTACTTTTTTTAGTTGGAAAACAGATGGGCCACAAGATACACTAGGTGAGTAACAGGTAAAACCCATAAAAGTTGTCCGAATTTAAGGAGATTATATATATTTTTAATGTTTTAACACATATACATGGTTTGGGTATAGACTGCCCATGTGTACACGACTTTTATACAAGGAAAAACATCATATGTGATTTAAAACATGGTTTTTTAGAATTTGGACCAAGTCTGGAAAGGAAGTGTTGCCCTAGGCAATATCACAGAGCATCAAATCTACCAAGGGTGGTAAATGGTGCTATAACAATCCTGCAAGTAATCAACACCACAAACCGAGAGACAAACTCACCAAATAGGTCCTCCTTGCCTCCACACTAGCACGCTAGCTCCCTTAGATATGCAGCTCTATCTCTCAAGGAAACCACACTAAAAAATAGAGAACCCCTCTCCAAAACTCATGCTCCTTGCCCCATGTGTACTTGTCTCAAATCTGCTATCTAAATTAGAAGTTATTTCTTTAATGGATGAGGCACCTTAGATGTGAAGAAATGACCTCCAAGTTCTCTTATATTTATACCTTTCCTCAAGGGCTTCAACGAACTGTCTAGTGAGCTTATTTACCTCAAGCTGACCTGGCTTGTTCACAAAATAACGCACCAACTATACATAAAAATTCATATCTCATGATAGAGACCTTTTATTTCGATGTTATTGGTTTCACCTGGCTGTTGTAGAGATCCTCTATCATCTCCATCGGTCAAACCATTAATCCTCATCACAGTTTCACACCCACATGCTTGGGTGCACAGGCCACAGGGTTGGGTTGTTAGCCCACAAGTCACTTTTGTGTGCCAATTCCTCCAAAACCCACTAGCCGAGGGTTTCGAGTATGTCCCAAGCTACAAATCTTAACACAAAATAAGTCTAATTAGACTCCCTTCGAGGATTGTTGGATTCACTTTCCTATAACTAGCATGACTTTGATAAGTGTTAAGTCCTCGTAGAAAGAGGTGGGATAGTGAAGGAATTTATTGAGCATGTTCTATGGCTTTGATTATTGTTGGTTTCTTGCCAAATGAGCTAAGTTTTTAATTTATTATTTAGTTGTATTTTATTTAACTTAACCCAAGAAAAATCGAATCTTGTATCTCAAGATTTACATAGTACTTCATAACACCACGATTGCCAATTAGCTCAAATTATAAATCTTAAAAAAATATACCAATTTTATCTATAAAAAAATAATATAATATACCTTATTGTTAAAAATTATCTCAAAACTACACAACTATAAATACACCCTTATCCATAAATTAAAAGTACTCTACTTCTAGGCCCTTTCCATAATTAATATTTCAAACCACACAACAAAGAGTGTAATTAAATTACTTTGCATCTACCGAAAATAAATCCATATTCAACATTAAGATGTGAATTATCTCATTGTGAGAACTCTTACTCCAGATTAAATGAATGTATGCTAGTTATTTTAATACTCATGATATTCGACCTTGTAAATTATGCTAGTTATTTTAATGCTCGCGATATTCGACCTTGTAAATGGCAGACCAGTGTTTGACTGTAATTTGAATTGTGTGCTTGTCATATTTCGTTGAGAGTATATAGGTGCTATGTTTGTGCTACTCATAATGCAAATCTACGATTTCGAACAACAATGGAGTTTTGTGGAATTACCACACCTGAGAATAACCTTATGCTGAGGAGCTGCGTATTCTCCTTTCTGTGGTTCTGTGGCCTTGGAGTCTCGGTTCCTGAACGCTGCCACTAAGACCTGATTTTCACATCACAGATCATGTCACTATATATATTTGTCATTTTTATTCTTATTTTAATTACTCGATTGCACAGATTTTGGAAATATTTTAAATTTTGAAAGTTATATTATTAAGATTGTAGAATTAGGAAATATCCTAGAATCTTACTGACAGCAGCCAGATCTGTTTGACTTGGTTGTTGTACGTTGGATTTTTAAATATTTTTAAAATATAATTAGTCCCAGAGATCTTGGAATTTTATGGACAGCAGCGAGGTTTGTTTGACCTAATTGTTAGGCTTAAAAATTCTTAAATATTCCCAAAATCTAATAACTTCCAGAAATTCTGACAATAACTAGATCAATCATTTAACTTTTCTAACATCAAACTCCAAAATATTCTATCATTAAAATAAAAAAATCTATTTACAATTAAGAATTTACGTACCTTCAGTATACGAGTCAATGGGCTGCCCCTGGGTACCTTATTTCTGTAGAGAGACTTACCAGAAATGAAAGTAACACAGGCCACCAGCATTACCATGGCAGAAATGCCAAAGCCCCAGTACCTGCCGATGTTGTCCTGTACCCACACTACAAGCGTGAGGGCAATAAGAGAACCCAAGCATCCTACAAAATAAGCCCAGTTGAACAAATTGGACATTTTTTTCTTCTGCTCCGGGATTCGTTGATCAAACTGGTCCGCTCCATGAGCCAGCAAATTGGACTTCATAAACCCACTTCCCAGAGCTATAATGTACAGAGCCAAAAGGAGCAGGGCTTTCTGTCTACCACTTGCCTTCTGGCATTGGTTACTCAGGGAATTCTTTCTAGAGCACTTGGGTGGCTTTAGGGAAGGGAAATATGCCTGGCCTGTGAGCAATATGTATCCCTGGAGCCCCACATACAATAAAACAACATTGAGTTACTAAATTATAGAGAACACACACAACAAAATAACATTGAGTTACTAGTTATAAGTTTAATTACATTCCAACATCTTTAGAAAGCAAAAAATGAACCATTAAATTGTAAGGAGGGCTAAAGAAATGAACCATTAATTCTACAGTTGAGAAGATAGCCATGGTGATAAAACGATTAACATAGGAATCGGACACAAAACCCCCAGGGAGAGCAAGCAGATAGGCTGTTCCAGCGTAACTTGTGACCATATTAGCTGATTCTGCAACTGAGAAATGCATATCTTTATAAAGATATCTTATCAGATTGTTCTGCACCGCCGTCATGGCCATAACGTCGAGTGCCTGCACCACTTTACAAAGTGCACTCGATTTCATTAGGGTATTTAAGGATTAATCAACCCTTAGAGATATTATTTTTGGGATTAATGGTATAGAGTAAGTTATTAAACTATAATCATATTTATGAGTAATAGTTTCAATGGATTGTTGTGAGTATTATTTTTAATTGATCATGGTGAGCATCTTGCAACATAATTAGTATTATTCTCAACTGAGATTGTAATTATCACTAGAAAACAATGAATGTTACGGGGACTATTCAAAATCATAAAAAATTTAATTAATTGAAAATAATAAATAAATTTAAATTCCAAAAATAAAATTTACAATACTAAATTAAAATAATATCTAATAATAATATCTAATATAATGCACTGCTAAAATCTATATTTAATAAAAACTAACCCTACCCACTAAGCCAAAACAAAACATATTCATCTTAACCCATTTATTGAATTCGACTAGGTACAGAAAGGATGAATTCATGCATACCCAGGATAAAAGCAGCAGCCTTCAGGCCACCGGACTTGTTTGAATCACAAGGCCTCCCTCGACAGTCCACGAAATCCGGATCTTCTATTTCTGCACTTCTCTGCAAACTGCCATCGATTTGTATAGCTGTAGTTGTCTCCATTGAAGAACTTCTGTGCTTTCCCTGGACTTCCAGCCCAATAAAGTGAGACTCCACAAGTTCTCTACACATTTCAAATTTAAGCAAGCAATAACTCCACAATCAACTACCAGAATCTCACTTTCAGCCGGCAGGATATTTTGGAATTTTATTCGATGTTAGTAAGCAACTATTACTGAAATTAAACTCTATACTGTTAATTGACTGCTATGTCAATGATTTCAGTGTAGTTGAATTAGTTATTTGTGTGAAAATGAAATGTTATGTATAGAGTAGAAGTTCAAATTTTCTAATTTATTTGCGAAGAGTTTGTTAGAGATTTTTTTGTTTTTTTAATTGCGAATCATTATAAAATGAAAATTAAGTGAATTGGTATCACTATGAAATGAAAATTAAATATGATGTGACAAGAGGTTATGCATTCAAATCTCCTAAATAACCATGTCTGAAAGAACATAAATAAATAACTAAAAACTATAATAATAGGGGACTAATAAACCCTATTTCAAAAAAAAAAATTACCCATTCCTTTAATTCAAAAACAAACCAAACTTCGATAGTTGATGATATGGCAAAGAATTACAGATGGCAGAGATGGAAATACAGGGAGATTCTTCACCATGCATATAGTTGTGATTCCTCTTACTCCAAGGTTTATTTCTCATCAACCTTCCATTTTCTCCACATGGACCTACATCTTTTAGATAGATATTGTTTTTGCTTTATCAAGTCCATTATCGGACATCCTCCACACAGGAGAGGGTCACTTTTTCTTCCACTTTATTAAATAAAGATTATTAGTACAACTAATCTTCAAGTGCATCGATGCTCTTGCTTTTTCCCTTGGTAATGATGCAATTTGTTGATTTTATAGGTTTATACACCAGATTTGATGCAAATCCGGGAACAAACGCAAGATTTTGGGGGACACTTAAGATATAATAACTTTAGTTGGACCACACAATCTGACAAAGAGAAAGGAATAATTACACACTAACGCAAGAATAACTTATTAAAGTTGACTGACTGGACATAAACATATAATAATTTTAGTGGTATCACTTCGATCTGACATATTAATATAGGAATTTCCATATTAAAGTTGAATGATTACATTTTTTAAATTATTAAACTAATACAATTTTATATATCTTTATAGAATTAATATCTTGAAAATTTCAATATTTGAATAGTTTATTTAAAATAGAAATAATTGATATATTATTTATTTTAATTATATTTTTATATTTGAATAGTTATTTAAAATAAAATAATTGATATATTATTTACTTTAATTATATTTTTTATATGTTATTTTAAGTAATTTTAGTATTTATATGGAAAGTTTAGCCCAGAAAAAGTTTAAATATAAAATTGTTTTTTTCAATTTTATGAGATGTAGTATATTATTAAAAAAAAAAAAAAACAACTTTATCTGTTCAAAGGATTTATATCTTTTTCTGGATGGAGATACTACTTTACTTTCTATAAATAAAATATTCAAAAGAGTTGGCTTTAATCATAGATAAGAGATACTTTAGACATGAACATGTCTTGCTCCCACCATTAAATTCTAGAAACTGAAGGTGGTACCACACACACTCATGACAATTCTAATTTTGAATAAACCATCAACTTCTATAGGTATCTCTCTATACACATGTTAAAGAGAAAGATGATTAAAAAACACTCTCAATTGTGTGACCTCATTCAAGATAGAGTTTAGGATCCTCTCCACATATAGCATGATCCCCTTGTGAGTCCCCATAAAAAAAATGACCCATGGACAACTCTTATAAATTTGTTCGTAAACCACTACATTAACTGTGTTTGGTTAGAAACTCTAAAAAGTGATAAAGAATTCATTGATTTGTTTTAAGGTGAGTTATGTTTGGTGTGAAAAATATTCCAAAATTGAGATATTATCTATTTATTTATATTTTAATATAAAAATGATTTTTATCTTTCATCTTTTTTCCAAAGATGATAACTTTTATGCCAAAGAGGTTTTAGGATTTTTTTTAACTCTATGTTTCATTTTTTCTATCTTTTTAATAGTAATGTTGATTTTACTTTTTAAGGTAGTTATATTAAAAATGTAATATTGTCTTTTAAATTGGGGTTAATGAGCTCTACACTAATTTTATCTTATTCTATATTTTACCACTATATTATTTTCATTGAACCAGTATTTTATAGAGTAGCCTCTTCTATTTTAGAATACTTTAACCAAGGATCAACATTTTTATTACATTCGTTGTTAAGGAACATGTGTGTTCGAATAAAGATTGAAGCAATGAGAGACATCCTCTTCTCTTTCATGGTGGTTATTTTGTGCTTATAAATTAGGTACGTAGTCATAGTCAGAATCTCAACAGGTGAAAGACCACTTTCCAAGATAGGGATTGAATAGGATGTATTTTTATCAATTTTAAGACTATAAATTATATAAAAAAAAATAAATGTACACAACTTCCTTGAAAAGTTTCTAGAGGTTCTATAATCCTAACCTTTACATCCATAAAAGATAATATCAATAATGAGGGTCCTTCCATCCTCCACTAATGCTTTTCTCAATACTATAGTTTGATTTAGACTTGCAATGAAGGTCAACTCCAAGATAGCTATAGGATTTAACCTCCTTAAATTGTGATTGTCATACACAAAATATCATTATGTTCTCTTTTTGGATTTGGTTGTCATGCTTACTAACCTAGGCGTGCTTCAATAAAAATATTTAGGTGTCAAACTATAGGGATTCCTCCCATTTGAGAGTGATATTATAAATGTAAATAAGAAGCATGATGACTATTCTAGGGAGGACCTTATAAATTGTTAATATAAATGTCGAAAAGGGTAGGCATAAGGGACAAATTTCCTTAACAATTATATTAAAATTAATTTTTTGTAAATATCACTCATTGTTATTAACACTGTAATAACTTTCTCATGTAACCTCATCACAACAACTTTCAAATCGAAAGAAACCTTTAATTATCCTAATACTTTTCAAAGGATATTTTTAGGAACTGCATCAAAAGATTTCGTAAATATGAAAAAACACACATGAGATTGATTCTATTTTCTATACTTTCTATTTTGATAATCCTAAGAGTGACTAAGAAGTTCATGGCTAAATGATAACTTCTAAAACCAACTTGTACTTTATCCCATATACCCTAACTTTCTAACCATATGTGAATCCTATTTTTTTTTAATATTCCATGTAACTTGGATAAAAGAGGGATAGTAATAATGGTCCTTTAATTTCGGGGCTTCTTTATGTCATTTTTTTTTTAGAGATTTAAATTATGAGGTTTGAGCTTAGGGTTTAGGAAATCCATAATTGATTGTTTTATTGAAGTGATTATGAATGTGAAGGACAAGAATAGAGCATATATTTTTTAGCATTTTGACTTGATAGTATTTGATGTCTATAGGTTTCAAACTCAATGTCTTCCAAACTAAAATATTTTTTCTTTGCAATAAGAGTTTGAATTTTCTCCTAAATATTGGGGAATTCATAAAGCTGTTTTTTTTTTATAGATCCCAACCTCAAGGAAATTACATTATTTTCTTTTGTTTATGAGTTAGAATTTCTTAGATCAATTTTAGAGAGGTGTACAAGTTTCTCTCTCTTTCTATTTATATAATATCTATCTATTCTTTTAATTGATGTTTTGAAACTATTTATCTTGTTAAATTTTGGGGACTTGTTAGAAGCTACAATCCTTGACATAAAAGTGGTTGGCTATGCAATTTTCATTTTTATTCAAGGCTTCTAGAGAGTACTTCTTTATATAATTTTTAAGTGTTGTTCGAAAGTGGTGATACAAGTATTCAATATTGTTGGCACTTATAGCGAGACTTAATCCATTTTTTAAAATCTTTTCATAAAAACATTATAGTTTTTGTTGAATATAAAGTTAACTTTCTTCTATGGTGTTTTTATACATGACAAGATTTAGAGTTAAAATTAAGTTTTTTCCAGCTATGATCCAAGTTAAGCTTATGCTTAATTAAGATGCCAAAATTAACAATTTGGTTATATATAAGGATAATAGATTTAATATAAGCTAAAGCACTACTACGGAGCCCATGAATGCAACTCATATGATTTGAATTTTATGAGATCATTAAGGCATAGAAAATTGTTAGGTTTTGAAAATTACAAAGCTTGATTAGGTTTGGAAAAAACAAAATTTGGCTTGAATTTTTAGAGATTATTTTTTTTATCAAAAAGATAATTCTAGATCCTGATCTAGCAATAGAGGTTAAGAAGTTACTTAGAAATATATATTGAATACTTGTTGTAGTATAACTCTACCCATACCAAGAACCAATTTTATTTCATTTATTCAATTTCAAATATCATGTTTTAATTGATTTCATAGATAATTTCTTCTAAAATTCTTTTATAATAATAAGTAGGATTTATAAAATTATTTTATTATCAATATCTAAAATTTCCATCCACATATAGTTGTCTAAATGTTTTTTCTTGTGAATTATAATATAAGGAGAGAGTTTATACCTTATCTACATATTAATCACAAGTCAAGGGACCATAAATTCATCATGTTTCCCTATCTTAAAGTGAGATAATATCAATCACTAGGAATCCATCTTAGCTTAATACCTTTACTCTATAGAAAGCCATAATAGGTGGGCTTTTTTTTTTTCAAGATTATACTTCTCAAGGGAATTATGGGTCAAAGAATTATAACAATATTGTTAAATTTCTCAACTTGACTTTAATTTATCATTAAAGGATGTGTTTATCTAATAATAATAACTTGTTAAAGTTAAGTGACTACAAAAGTAGGATTATTGATTGGAAACTAACCTATAATAATTTTAATTTGATCAACTTTAATATATTCTAATCTATTAAAGTTTAAAGATTAAATTTAAAAAAATAAGAAGAAACATTTATATTTTGCTATAAAATTAATATAATTTTTGAAAATCTTAAAAAACTATAAATATTTAAATAGTTTATTAAAATAAAATAAATAATAATGATGATTTTTTTTTTCAAAAAAAACATTATAATATTATTACTTATTTGAAAAAATTACAAAATTACATTTTTCACATATTTTTTAAACATTTTCCACATTCACCTCAAACTTACTAAAAATTAAAAAAATAATCTAGATATGAAACTGCTCTTTCCCAACTTCATTAAATCAAATATGTTAAAGAAAAAATCCAGCCTATCCATTCAAATCCGCTCAAAATATATTTTGTCATCGTTAAAAATTTGACTTTACTTTCTATAAATAAAATATTCAACATTCTTAAAGATTCAACTATAATCACATATAAGAAATGCCTCATACTACAACATATCTTGCTCTCACCATTAATTCATGAAAAAAATGTGAGAATATTATGAAATGTCCATGTTCTTATTCTTATCATGATCTAGGCACAACACTGTATCCAAATTTTAATTTTAATTTTGGATAAAGCGTTAGTGTCCATATGTCTCTCCATATATGCATACACTCTAGAATCTTTCATCTATTCTAAAAAAAATGTGTTTAATTAAAAACACATTTTGGTATCTTTGTTCATGTTTTACTTATTTGATGATAACATGTGAATTGTTAATTCTTTTTGCAGTTGCTAATAAGGATACCAGATTTAATGCCATCTTTCCTATATAATTATTTGATCCCTTATCAAATATTGGCTTTGACTTAATGAAATGATTATATACAAAGAATAAGATATTTCTCCCTCTAATATATCATTATTATGATATCTTCCTCATTAAAAAAAAAATCCGAAGAAAAACACTTATCATTTTTTCTTAACGTTCATGCACAGAGGTTTTAGGATTTTGTGAACACTAAGTCTCACATTTTTTTAGCAATGCTGAATTTATTTTTCAAAGCAGTTGTAACATAAATATAATATTGTATTTTATATTGAGGATAATGAACACTTTATATACAATTTGAGTGGGACTAATGGTTACGAGTATGTGTTTTTCTTTGCAAATCACAGTTTCAAATTTGTAGAGGGTTAGAGTATATATACCTTTGTAGAGTATTGTTACCGGGAAAAGTTTCTATTTAGAATGACTCTATCCCACTAAGGTGTGACAGTTACCTTAGAAACAAACTGAGAAAACTACTTTTGTATTTCCTTTATGAATTAAAGATAGAGGGGGATAGAAAGAACCGACCTGTGTCTCGCGCTAATCCTTTGATTCAATCCCTCTCTTCTTTGACAGCTTCCAGCTACCTGCTCCCTTACTTGCCCAGCTTCACCAAGTTCCTGTAAGATCACAGAAGAAGAAAACTACACAAAGACATGGATCTATATTCATAAAAAGCTTAGGATCAGATTTAAGCTAAACATACAAATGTAACAAGCATCATGATACACAAGCATGTAGGAGAAACTCAAATAGTTTTATTGATATAACAAGAAGATCCAGGAGGCATTACAACCGATGATTCCTGATCCAACATCAAACTCCCAGCAAAGAAGCCCCTCTTCACCTCCAACAAAGCATAAATCACCCAATACTCTGATATCTATCTCAAAACCAACAGCAATTCTTTGCAATGTACAAAATTCCAGCCTCTGGATCTTTGGGATGAGGGATCCATATATAGATGTATGCAAGGAGGATGAGTCAGCTTATGATTTGATTAGTGTCTTCTCTCTGTCAGTTCTTGCTTCCACTTGGAGACTGAAAGCCTCTTACTCATCCTTGGTCGAACTCAGTGAGGCAAGTGTCATTGGAGAAGATTCTAGAAGCTTCCATTGTCTTTCCACCTCACGGAATGGCACTGCCATTTGTCATTTCCCGCTCAATGCACCCTGATAGTGCATTTAGGTGCGTTGCAATGCACCCAGCTAGTGTATTTAGGTGCTATGCAACGCAGCTAGCTAGTGGAGCAGCTGAAATGATCCTGATTTGACTGATTCTGAGCAGTTTCTGGTGGAGAACTTCTGGGAGAAGCTGTAATTTGTTGACCTTGTTCCTTTAGGGGTTGGAACAACACTTTTAGGGACTTAGGAGCCCTTGGTTTATGGACATTTCATGCTTGGTGCTGCAAGGCACAAAAATGTCTATAACAGTTGCCCCCTAAAGTATGAGGTCGTTAATCGGGTTAAATGCTTTATTATGAGGATCCGAAGTTCTTTCAGTGCCGGGAGGAGACCTGTAATAAGATACAATACAATACATTATCTTCATACTGTTTTTCATGATCTAGCTGAGGTGGGCATTCCCATGCTCAGCTTTATAAATTCATTTTCATGTACATAGGACAGACAATCGTCTGAGTGTAGACTGATGATTCTGATAGAGCCATCATCCTTTTGGTAGGATGATTATCTATGTTGCAATGCTGTATATTTAATGTCTTCATTTTCCTGAATATATCGCAGCCCGGATGGATGAAACTAGATCCGGGGTCTTCAATCTCGTCCAATCTTCACTCGAAGTACAAGTCGATCCATGTGAGAAATGTTCTGAAGTTGAACATGGAAAGATATCGCTTGATTACCAGTCAATGATGTAAACTGTTAACAAGCGCGAGAGGAATCACCGATAATGATAATGACCCTCAAGGTACTACAGTACAATTCACGTGGTGTGAATAAAGGACTTGGCGTCGAACACCACGCAAAATATTTCGGTTGAAGGCCATTGATGTAAACCTGTCGCCGGAAGTGAGAAACTTTCCATTAAGGCATGCAAGCTTTAAAGTACTTAATGGGGTGTTCCTAGATCAACTTCTTGGAAAATGAGCTGATGTCGACAAGAAGCGATCCGTCAAAGGAGGGCCTTAATGAATCCCACATCAATGACACGGAATGGAGAAAATGATTTTGATGGAGGTGAAAACAATCTGATGATATACGGTTCAGGGTGGCGGTCATGAAAGTATGGAGTATAATGTATGGTAGTGGATGGGACACAGGTGACTTCTCTGGATGACTTCTCTTGAACATGTCGGCGACACTTATGTGATGGATTGGTAGCATTAACCCCAAATGTGGATGGTATGGTGTGACCATGGTGGTGTGACCGGTGAATGAAACAACCCAACTCGACTTGGACACGGAGTGGAAGTGTCATGTTCAAGAGCAACTTGCTACCAATAAAGATTCTTTGAGTTTTCTTCCCAATTTTTCCCCAGTCATTGCTGACCAGTACCTCTTTATTTTTGCCAAGCTTGAGGAGGATAACATATGCTTGTTCTATAATTTTCCCTTCGGGCAAACCCATCGCTATGTTTTAACGAGCCTAGCGATAGTGAAACTCGTTCTCGTCTAAAGACAAGTTTGTCGCTATTAATCTTTTTACGAGTTTAACGACAAAGATAACTCGGTCCTTTTCATTTTTAGAGAGTCTGAAAAGGTACGTAAAGGTAACTCCAAAATTCCTTTTTCGTCATCTAATCCCTTAAGTCCGAAAAAGTATAAAACAATACAGAAGGGATGAATTTTCGATAGCTTTAACGAGCCGAACAAAACAAGCGCTCGATCTTTTTGTGTAATAATCCCTCAGGTCCAAAAAGATTAAAATCTAGAGGAGGGATAGCACTTCCTGTCCCTTTAACGAGCTGGAAGGCCAAGGACTCGGCAATCTTTTCATATTTTACGAGTGAGTTGAAAAGAGCTTAAAGAAGACTCGTCTTTTGAGGAACGAGTGATAAAATGGGTAGCAGCTGATTCCAGGTAAGGTTTGAAATTTTCCAATCACGGCAGTATCACAAGGATGGCTAGTGAAATCACTCTTCGCAGCTGTTCCTCAAAATGGGTAAACAATCAAGTGGAGGTGAATGATCGGCCAATGAAAAAGTGGAGGTGACGGTGCAAACACGACCAAGGCTTTAATGGCTGAAGTACTACATTCATGGTGGTTATTTACCGGGGAATAGTTCATTTTTTAACGAGCTTAAACGCGGGTGGAAACATTTGCTCATGTCTTATGTTTATTTTTTAACGAGCTTGAACTATGTGCTAAAACTGCTCGAGGCGGGTTTATTTTTTAACGAGCTTGAACCCCGCAGTAACACTGCTCGTGGCGGGTTTATTTTTTAACGAGCTTGAACCCCGCAGTAACACTGCTCGTGATAAGTTTGCATGCCCCCAGCATAATAATGCAAATCGAGGTGCATGCCCCCCAAGCTTCATTGCATTCAACTCAGTGGTTGGAATGAAGGTTTACCTTTGAGATTTGGAAAGGGGATTTGTTTCATTTTTTAATGAGGTTGACACAGTAAAAGAACTATCCTCATGACTCCTTGTTTCATTTTTTAACGAGGTTGACACGAGATAAGAACCATCCTCGGAATCCAAATCCATTAGATATAGAAGATTTCATATTCCACTGTGGCCACTTCCGCCAGATTACTCGGAGGCGGTAGGGCAAAAGTACCCATTAAGGCAGAGTATTTTAGGAGACCTACTCCGATATTTTGGAGTGAATGATTGCTTCCATGGATCATTGGAATGCTTCCCGTAACTTGTGAATTGTTGGGGAGAAATGTTTGTTGGTCGACGATTGTAATTCCTCCTTGGAAGGGAAATGCAATCTTCCTGAAGTAGGTCGACACAACTGCGGCCATGGCATATATCCAGGGCCTTCCCAGTAGGATGTTGTAATCAAGGTTTCCGTCGATTACTTCAACATCAATTTCTACTGTTTTCCCTCCTAGTTCAACTTTCAAGTTACTTAGGATACCATATGGGGTATATGTCCTTCCGTCGAATGCTTTTAATGTCGTCGAAGATCGCGACAAGGTTGGAGATCCTAAAGTTTTCCAGCAACTCATCGACATAATGCATGTAGATGCTCCCTCATCAATAATTGTTCGGTGAACGGTTTTGTTGAGGGCTTTCACTTGAATAAGGAAAGCTAGTTGAGCTGGTAACTGAGGGTCATATCCTTTATGATCAAAGGCCACAAGATTGGAATCCATTGGGTCAATCCCACCTATTGCTGATAATAAAGCTTGCTCTTGGGAGAGGCAATTTTGCGGTACCTCGAGTGTCGACATAGCGGACGACGATTGGGCCAGGTCCTCTATTATATTATAATTCTGTGCTATTTTTGCACGAGGATTAAATGTCGATTTGTGTACTACTCCCTTTGGCAATTTTATCATTTGTTCAGGAATGATGGGTGGCACAACTTCGGTCAAAGTTGTCGTCGAACTACTAGTTTGTTCATTAGCCTTGTTATTCGACAGCTGTGGATTCCCATAATCTTTATTCCTTGTCAAAGCATCATTTTGCTGCTTTGAGATAGACAACATAAGCACTTGGGATCGGGAAGCATTTTGACTAGCAACCAGTTTGGTTCCCGGGTTTGGAAACGGATCAGTCAATACTGCTGAGGTTTTTGAACTCTTAAAGAGTTTCTTAACTTCAGCTTTATGTGGACAATCCCTCGTCCAATGATCCTCATCGCATATGTGACACCCTGTAGGGGGTTTCCTTTGCCCAGAAGGGTTTGTAGAAGGTTTTTCAGGAGATGACTCATCCTGCTTTTTTCTCCCTTTCTTTCTCTTCTTGCCCCCTGGTTGTTTCAGTTGTTTGCCCTTGTCGGTCGACACGGCATTTACTTCCAAGGCAAGAAGTTCCTCATTTGCATTTTGACTAGAAATCTTACGGGCCTTTTTAGATGTAGCCTTTGTCGATTTCGTGTCTGTTGTGCCAATCACGCCATCGACGGCATGAGAGTCATTGTTTGATTTAGGAGGAGGAGGAATTGAGAATTCCGGTCTAGGGGCGTCAGGTATTTTGTCATAGAGTGTGCCGGACTGAGTGTAAATCAAGTCCAGATATTGTGCACGAGCGATAACTTGCTCTTCTGTTACGACTCCCCCCTTTGCCACATCTTCTGTGATGGAAGGTAGTAATGACTTGATAAACCATTCAGCTAAGAGCTGATCGGGGACGTACGTTTTTACCATCCTACGATGACGTCGCCACTCATGTATATGATCAGATATGTGAGTGGCCGTTGTCTGTTTGAAGTTGGTAAGAAGTTCTGTTCCTGTTTCGTACCTTATCGGTAATTGAAAATGGGTTAAAAAGGTTGTGGCTAAGGTACTGAAGTTGTCGAACGAAGCTCTAGGCAATTCAATGTACCATTTTGCCGCCGGACCCGTTAACGTCCTCTGAAAGAGGCGAAGTCTTATCGAATCATCATTTAGGGTGTTTGATGAACACCACAGATGAAAGGTCATCACATGATTCGACGGATCTTCACCCGAATTTCCATTAAATTTAGGAATATCTGACGGAAGTTTATGCGGAATCGCTGGCCACCAAGGGGCATAAGCAATTGGATCATTCGTCAGCCAGTTTAGATCTGGTAATTCTAGAGTTGCTACAAAAGGAAACTGTTGATTCAGGTTAGACGAAGCATACCTAGGATAAGATGGAATCGCTTGAGCAGTGGGTCTTTGCATACCAGCATAATGTATTTGATGCTGGCAATTTTGACAAGGTTGATGGGCATAACCGTTATGATATGGTTGTTGATAACCGCTTTGGGAATGCAGTTGCCCATTACTTACAAAGACTTGTTGCTCAGGTCCTTGATATGATTGCTGGAATGGCGGTTGTTGAGATTGAATCAGCCATGGTTGTTGGACCATTTGCTGTTGCCCAATACTGGATGATTGACCAAGATGAGAAGTCATAGTACTTGTTTGAGCCTGAGTCACTCCAAATAAGGAGGCACTACCTTGAGGTTGTGATTGAGTCGTTGAGACAAGAGGCTGTTGTATTGCAACCTGAGAAACTTGGGGTCGACATACAACAGGTAGCGCTTGTACTTGCGATGCAGTCACCATAGCAGGTATAGTGGGAATATTCGACACAGGGTGGACTGGTTGCGTTGAATATATAACCCTTGGTTGTTGAGGCAGTATTGGTACCCAACTGCTGGATGTAATTCCAGTTTGACCTGAACTTTGTTGTAAACTCTCATATGGTTGTTCTCTGGGAGGGAACAATGAAAATGCATACTGCCCTCCATATGGTGGAAATCCAGTACTTAAAGGGTAGATTGGCCTTTGAAGACACATTGGATCAATTTGTTGAGTTTCAACATAAGAAATACCAGATGATAATCCGGATGAAGAAATAGGAACTAACCATGTCGTCGTCCCTGATTGGACTTCGGCTTGTTGTTGATAACTTGCCGGGACAGATGGTATACCGGCGAACATTGTTGGAGTAGCAGCAGGAGGTTCTGCTGCTGCTGTGTCGGATGACACAGTCCTAGATGTCGACAGTTGTTTAGACATATCTAGTCTATCCAAAAGATTTCTTAGCGATTCTACAAGAATTTGTGATGAAGGGAGACTAACTTCGAAGATCAAGGAGGGAAAGGTGATGATTATTCCATTTAAAAATAAATTTTAGACGCTTTGACACAACTTGTTTTTTCAATTTTAAAGAGTCGAGAAAAAACAAAAGATGACTCTAGTCGCCTTCGATTTTTAATGAGCCTGAAGTGACAAGTGCTCAGATGGACCTTTTCCGTTAAAGAGTCTGAAAAGGAATGAAAGGGACTGCTCTGGAGATCTAGGTAGAAGGAGTACCAAACCAATCGCAAAACTGTAGAATACTTTTTACGGTACGGTAGTCAATCTTCCCGAATGCTGTGTTCAGTGCATTGCAATCGATAGGGCGGCAGACATGGCTTCCTATGGATAAAGGATTTAAGCCTATAGGGGTCTCCCAATATATACTTGATGGTACGTGGGAGCACAAGTCCGTACTGGCACTTATCGTCTCAAAGTGGAGGAATCACCCAACCATCAGTGAGGACAACAGTTACCAGGCTTTACGACGCCGGAATACGTCTCTAGCCTAGGCCTCTAAATGTTGTGCGTTAAGTTCCAAAGCGTTGTTAGATTCATTGAATTTATTTTAAGTTGATCTTTCTTATGAAGTTTGCCTTTTGGGTTCACCACGAGATGTAGATGTAATTCCTAAAATGCAATTTAAAGATGATAAACAAACTTTTATCTCTTTTCAGCAATGAAAATCCTAGCTACTAGGGGAAAAGAAAGACACAATCTTTTCACAAAGAGAAAAGAGCACACTGTAAATGCACTTTCCTAAATCAAGCCAAACAGACTGTCAATATGCAAATGCACATGTGCATGTATTTGTTTTCGACTTTCTTAATATTTATGCTAAAAAAGAAAGTTGATGTACAAATCTGAATTTGCTTTCAAGCGACAAAAACAAACAAGTTTCTTTTTCGAAATCAAAAGATAAAGACGATTACGACACCTTAAGATTTTGAAATAAATACTTGTTTTTGACACTAGAAAATCATAAATTCAGACCAAAGGCAAAAGTAAAAGTATAGTCAACTATCAACAGCAATTAAACTTTCTCCTATGATCAAAATCGACACTTGCGACAGATCTAAATCAAAGGACGACAGTACGACTATTCTACTTTTGCAATGGAAAACTGTAAACGACTCAACAAACACACAAAAACATCTACAGTTCTTTTGTACAAAGGAGGCGGAATTACAGCAAGGAAAAGGGGTTTTTAAACAGACACATACACTGATCACAGGCTGCAAAAATCAGAGACAAAACTGGAAAGAATGAATCACAAGAACCTCAGCTGCACAAGGCTAGTCTGATCAGCGCACCTGTAACACAGAGAATTTGGATTGCAGCACAGGTTGCCCTCTCGGGAACTGCGCTGAAATGCAGGAACTCTTCACAGTGCCTGCGCTAGGGCAAAAACGAGAATTCTATCCGGGTTCTGGGTCACGGTTTGCAGTTTAATCTTTGGTTTTTGGCCGAGTAAAAGCAATCAGTAATGCACAATCAAAGGGTAGATCTAAGGAGGGTGTAAGAGCTATCACAAAGGGCAATCAGATCATTTGTGAATCAACTGTTCAAATCATAAACAGATCCAGTGAATGGATTAAAGTAGCAGATGTCTACTTTTCATTTATTATGGCAAATGCAATTCGAATGCTACTTATAAGTTTATGAAATAAACAACAAGAGAAACACAAACAAACTAATTAGACACGATCCCCAGCGGAGTCGCCATTTTGTTACCGAGAAAAGTGTCTATTTAGAACGACTCTATCCCACTAAGGTGTGACAGTTACCTTAGAAACAAACAGAGAAAACTACTTTTGTATTTCCTTTATGAATTAAAGATAGAGGGGGATAGAAAGAACCGACCTGTGTCTCGCGCTAATCCTTTGATCCAATCCCTCTCTTCTTTGACAGCTTCCAGCTACCTGCTCCCTTACTTGCCCAGCTTCACCAAGTTCATGTAAGATCACAGAAGAAGAAAACTACACAAAGACATGGATCTATATTCATAAAAAGCTTAGGATCAGATTTAAGCTAAACATACAAATGTAACAAGCATCATGATACACAAGCATGTAGGAGAAACTCAAATAGTTTTATTGATATAACAAGAAGATCCAGGAGGAGTTACAACTGATGATTCCTGATCCAGCATCAATCTCCCAGCAAAGAAGCCCCTCTTCACCTCCAACAAAGCATAAATCAACCAATACTCTGATATCTATCTCAAAACCAACAGCAATTCTTTGCAATGTACAAAATTCCAGCCTCTGGATCTTTGGGATGAGGGATCCATATATAGATGTATGCAAGGAGGATGAGTCAGCTTATGATTTGATTAGTGTCTTCTCTCTGTCAGTTCTTGCTTCCACTTGGAGACTGAAAGCCTCTTACTCATCCTTGGTCGAACTCAGTGAGGCAAGTGTCATTGGAGAAGATTCTGGAAGCTTCCATTGTCTTTCCACCTCGCGGAATGGCACTGCCATTTGTCATTTCCCGCTCAACACACCCTGATAGTGCATTTAGGTGCGTTGCAATGCACCCAGCTAGTGTATTTAGGTGCTATGCAACGCAGCTAGCCAGTGGAGCAGCTGAAATGATCCTGATTTGACTGATTCTGAGCAGTTTCTGGTGGAGAACTTCTGGGAGAAGCTATAATTTGTTGACCTTGTTCCTTTAGGGGTTGGAACAACACTTTTAGGGACTTAGGAGCCCTTGGTTTATGGACATTTCATGCTTGGTGCTGCAAGGCACAAAAATGTCTAGAACAAGTATAATAGTCATATTGCTGCACCGATATGAGTCTTTTGTCCCATTAAAAAAGAGGTCTCATATACTAATTCGGTGTCTAGCTTGCCATGACCTTAAAATTGAATTATTATTGTTATTTATTATTTAATACATTAAGTTTCTCTTATCCTATATTTTCTCATTTCACTATAATTTTGTTATAAAATTATATATTACAGAGCAATGGAACACATAAAATATTGCAGAAATATAAACACAGAAAACGCATAAAACAAGAGAGACACAGATATACGTGGTTCACCCAGTTTGGGCTATGTCCACCCCGAACAGCCAGTCCTTCCTTTCTATTATCCAGCAAAATGAAGAGACACAACCTACAGCAGATCTGCTGTAATATCCTCTATTTTCTCTCACAGTCTCACCTCTTTGTTTCTCGCTCACAGAATACACATCTATTACATAGCCTCAAATACAATGCCCTCATACAAAGAGAGGGGTTGCCTTCTAGGGCAAAAAACCCTAAACTAAACATAAGTTCTACCGTCAGATCATCCACCTAATGAACGGCCCAGATTGACTAGAAATTACTATACTTTTACAAGGCAATTTTACATTTGTTTTTAGCTTTGGGGGCACTGCCCCCAAGCCCCCGATCCCTCCCAGACCCCCTTGGGGGGGACAAGTCCCCCCCGCACCCCCCCTGCATGGAGGGGTATACAAACTTCCTAGGGTATACATCCGATTGAAACAAAGACCTCTGAACAATCATGCTCCACAAACAACAAATTTCTCTTTAAATTTAGACTTGAGAGTATTTTTAATGGTTCCAATATTTTGTAAAGTGACATCTTTTATTCTAAAATAATTTAACCACGAATAACCTCTGTATGTCATCCACTATTAGGACACATATGTGTTTGACTAAATATTGAAGCAATCATAGGAATCCTCTTGTCTTTATGGTAGTTAACTTATCTTTAGAAATTATATTCTCGATCATTGCTATAATCTTAATTCATGGAAGACCACTTTCCAAGACAATGAGTGAATTGGCATATCAATTATAAAATTCTTTGTATGTACACAATTTCCTCCAAGATTTAATAGAGATATTATAACCCTAAAATTCACATATGTAATAGATGACATCAATAATGAGGGTGTGATAGCACCAACCATGGTTCTCTAATGAAATGCAATGTAAATATTTTTTTACAAAAAAAATTGCGGTAAGTCAAGGGACACTGATACTAGAGGCTAGGGAGGTTACTTACATGGGATATTCAAGGTTTCCTTGTTGTAGGACATTTGAGCTATTTTTGGTAGTCATTAAAGTTCGGTTGTTGAGTCTTAAATGGTTTGGTCCTTGAATTAAATTGGACTGAAAAAGAAAGATGAAGGCCGTGCTACTTTGACAAAACTTACAAGGTAGTAAGGACAAGATTCATGAAATTGGATTGTGTTGGAAGCAAGGATAGTGGAATTCAATCATGTGCGGGAGAGAAAGGAGTACGACAAGAGTAGAGTTTTGTTCATCATTTAGCAACAGGTAGAAGAGCAAGAGAGAGGGAGTTTTGTCGAAGAAAAAGAAGGAAATATAGAGATATCAATTTTCAGTTGGTAAGGTTGGTAGGAAGAAGATATTTCCTAGGTGAGGAACAATGATCTCTCGATTCCCTGTATAGCCAAAGGGTGGATATGGTATTTCCCTAGAGACCCTTGATGGCTGGGGTGGAGGGTTGTTCCTTGGAATCTTGAAAGAAGGATTTCTAAATTCTTCTTACTATGTGGTTTCTACAATGGGTTCTGGAATTCCCTGAGGTTGGTGGAACCACTGCGTTATTGTTTAAAGGGTGGATACCTTCTTTTTTGGACTCCTTTTCATTCTTGGGTGGAGAGAAAGTCTCTAAATTCGTTTTGTTTATTAGCTAGTCATCATTAGATAGCTGGAGGGTGGAGGCAACTAGCCTCTGGATTCCCTGCACATTGGTTAACTGTTAAGTAGTTGGTGGTTGGAGGAAGGAGAACCTACAGAGTCATTGTTTCAGCTAGAAGATGGTGTTTTATCTCTTTGAGAAAGGCCCCTTAGTCTCTGGAATCTAGCTTGGGGTTGTAAGTTGTAAGTGAGGACTAGCTGCAACTGTCTATCGTTCGGTAGAGAGTCCTTATCTTAGACTCAGTTTCCCAAACACCAGTTTTCAATCTAAAATAAGTATCTGTAAGTATAGCTTGTGTTATTAAATGTAAGAGTATATGTTTTGATTGTTAAACTAAGTTTGCTTTGATTTCCCGAATAGTGCATGGTTTACCATTGTAAATGGAAAGGAATGAGACTTCGTTAACTTGTCGTGTGACTGTGATTTTGTTATAATGCCTGGTATGAAGGGAGGAATACATTTATATTAGTTCCATAGGCACTGAGTGTATACAACCTTCCAATTAGTGTCAGTAGCATCGATGAAGGCATCATAACCTTGTTGAATGACTAAACACTTGACTTAATTGTTAAGCCTAATGCAAATTCTATGCAAAGTGGGTCTATAGAGGAAAAAATTCATAAATATCTTAGTACCACTTAAAATTGTGAGCATGATTGAGGTTTTGAGATGGATGGACATATTTATAATGAATGTAATTTTTTTTACAAAGAATTCAGATACTCTTGAGTGTATGCTGTCAACCTTGGCTTAATCCCCATAATCCATGATGGAGGTGCCTTACATCCTAGTTGTCCTTCGAAAAACCTTGTGTGGAAGTCTCCCATAGGGTCGAGGCTAAAGAAAAATGGAGGAGAAGTGTCAAGATGAAGGGACTAGGATGACAGCCCCATAGGGTAGGCGAGTTGGTAATTGTGTCGTGGTGTAGTTCGTCTGTAAAGTGGACTTCGCATTTGAGGTCACGAGTTCAAATCCCCGGACTTACCTGGAGTTGTGTTATAGCGGGCAGGCATAGTTCCTAGGGGTTATAGTGGTGGCAGCCAGAATCGATCTCGTGTTACGCGAGTTGTGTGGCTGTCCCAGTTGCCGATTCCCTTGTCAACAAAAAAGAAGAAGGGACTAGGATGACATGCACCATAGGTTCCATCTCAGAGGCACAAAAGAGGAGAAGTCAAGGAGAGCACCAAGATGGCGGGACAAGGATGACATGCTCCAGAGGTTCCATCCTAGAGCCACAAAATGGGAGAAGTCAAGGAGAGCATCAAGATGACGAGACTAAGATGATGTGTCCCAGAGGTCCCATGTTGAAGGCATAAAAGGGGAGAATTCAAGGAGAGCACTAGGATGGCATGTCCCAGAGGCCCCCTCTCGAAGGTGCAAAGGGAAGCAAGTAAGAAGAATCATCGAGGTGGGAGGATCAGGAGGACATGGTAGGATGGTATCATTGAAGATGTTAAGAGATGGGTGTTAGGATATTCCGACACATAGGAAATAGTTAAGTATAACTTGGTCTAGTGTAGAGTTAGGTAAAGTGTGTTTCTTTACTATGTACTTTTGTAACTTACATTCTAACAGTCATGATATGTAGTGATTTGACGATTCATTCTCTACTCAGTATTACTGACACTTGATCCATGGCTTAACACCCGATTAGTCCATGATCTCTATTTAAAGAGCATGGAGGGTCATTTGTAGGGTAATTTTTCATGAGAGAAGCTTATGTAAATTTTCATTCTTTTATTAATAAATTTCCTGAAGTGGCCGCATTGGCTCAGGCCATGGACTGTTCCCTCTTTGAGGGTTTTAACCACGTCAAGAATATTGGTGTATTGATCTGTGATCTGTTTGTGAGCAGTATCCTTTGGTGTTCTGTCTGAGGAACTTACCCTGTAAATTCCTACATGGTGTCAAAGCTATTTGATGGTTGAATCCGTTGCTGATCCAAATCTGAAGTCGGTAGAACTACATCCGACTATCGTTTCCTAGATCTATTATTTTTTATTGCTTTTAGGCCGAGAGGACTACTCTACTGTGTTAAGAGCATCAGTTCCAGTGAGGAACCCCTATTGTTTGACGTGAAAAGCTTTCCGATAGCCCTAGCTATGTCATTTTTAAGATCTGGAGATATACAATGTTTATTTGCAGTTTTTAGCTATTTTCTCTTTGTTTATTTCGGTTTATTTAGCTTTCTGTTTTTTTATTACCAGACCTATACCTTTCATTTCTATGTATGCTTGCCCCGCAATTATGTGTGATCTAGGAAAATCAGAAATAGAAAGGAAAGAGTTTTCTCATGTGTATTCTCTTTTCCATCGCGCCTTAGTGTGATCTCGGAAAATCAGAAACATTGAGGAAAATATTTAGTTTCCGGGTAAAGATAACTTCAAGCCGTAAGGTTTTTTTTTTTTGTATGTCCATGTTGGGTTTTGTGTTTTTTATTTTTTAGGCAAAAAAAGCTTTCTCAAGCAAGCACGCACCCCAAAACTTCAGTGACTAAAAAAAAAAAAAAACCCCTTCCTCTTTTCCAAAAATTACTAACCTTTTAAACTAGCTCACTTGGTCCAAAGTTACTTTATGAAAATAGAGGTCTTAGGTTCAAGTCTTTCTTTTTGTTGAGTTACTTTTCCAAAAAGCACATGTAGCTTGTGTTTTAAAATTACTTTATGTAAAAGTGTTCTCACCCATTATAAAAAGTGAGTCACTTATAATTCTAAAGTCCCTTTATCTTTTATTTAAGTTAGAATTTAGTGAGTGGCTCATAAAGTACCATTGTAAAAGTGACTTTCACTTATTTATAAAAGTGAGTCATATAATTTCTTTTTTTAAGTGAGATAATTAGATTTATGTTTGGAAAGGGTGGGGGGGGATTTTTTTTTAAAGATATAACATTATCATTCATTTCCACATATTCACACACTTCATCGGCATCTTCAACAACTTTTCTTCAAAAAGCCATAACTTCTTCATCTGAAAGTTGTTTTCAGAGCCATTTTTTTTTAATCAACCTGATTTTTCAAGATCTTTCCATTGGAACATTTAGTTTCAGCATCTACAACTTTAGTTTCTATTAAAATGGAAAGTCCATGCCAAGTTATTCTTGGCAGCACCAACTACTTCCAATGGTGGTCCTACATTGTGGATCTACTTAGAAGTAAAGGTCTTTACAGAATAACCTCAGGCCAAGAAACCAAACCTCAAGATGAAGATAAGGTAGCCAAATGGGAAAATAGGAAAGATCAAGCATGTGGGTTGATAGGGATGTCTATTTCTCCAAACCTTAGATTCCATATCACAGAACTTGATTCTCCTAATGAAGCAATGAAACAACTCACTAAAGTTTTTGGAATTAAAATGAAATTAGAGTGCATCAACTCAAAAATGAGTTGCTTACATTGGACCCCAATAATTTTTCTTCCATTGAATATTTTTTTTCCAAGTTCAAGAGCCTTAAACTTCTCTTGGAAGGTGTTAAGGTGAAGAAAGAAGATGGTAGCCTGATCTATTCTGTTCTTACTAATTTGGGACCATCCTACTCTGTGTTTGTTTTCACCTTCCATTCTACTAGAGAAACCTTTATTTCTCAAGGAGAGGACTACAAGTCCCCCTCTTTTTATGCCTTTTGTGATTCTTTAATAAGAGAACAAGAAAATCTCTTATATCTTGGTCTTCTTAATCTTGGAAACTCTTCTAAGAAAGCCTTAGCCGTCCAGCAACAACCAAATTCAAAGAATCCTAAGAACCAGTATCCTAAAAGAATGGTCCTAAACCAAACAAGGGTCCTAAGCAATTTCAGTCTCAAAATGAAAAATCATTTCAACAAAATGATAAGGCAAATAAAAACAAAGGGAAGAAGACTAATAGACATTGCCACTTTTGTAATCGATATGGCCACTTAGAATCCAAATGCTTTAAGAAGATGGAAGCGTTGGAAGCAGCAATGAAGAAGCATAACATCCATTTCGAGCACTCTTCAACTTCAACTTCATCTTCAGGAATAACAATTTCTACATGTGGTTGTCAAACATCTCGGTCTGGTTATGCACTAAATGTAGCTTCTTCTTCACATTCTCATGAGTGGCTCATTGATTCTAGAGCTTCTTATCACATGGCCAAAAACAAAGCCATGTTTTCTTCTTTAAATGATTGTAACACCAAAAATATATATGTTGGTGATGATAGATCTCTTAGTGTTTTAGGGACTGGAACTGTTCATATAGACAATGGTCAATTTAATGATGTATTATGTGTTCCAACCTTATCCTACAACCTTCTATCTGTATATCAAATAACTCATTCAGGTGAAGGTAAAGTCATAGAATTTTCACCTCACGATGTTGTAATTAAGGACCTAAGAGATCCCAGATAGATTTTAGCTATTGGCATTACTAATGATTCTACAAGGTTGTATAAGTTTAACAACTTTGGGTCATCAAATATTCCCTCAGTATTTGTTGCTCATAATGATGAAGTGAGAAAACTTTGGCATGAGTAATTTGGTCACTTAAACTATCGCTCCCTTCAAAATCTATGTAAAGAAAATATGGTGATAAGTCTTCCAATGGTATCTTGTAGAGATGGTGTTTGTTCCAGATGTGTACTCAGAAAAAATCAGTAGGATAGTTTTGAAAAACGTGCCTCTTGGCACGCCTCAGCCCCTTTATAGCTTGTGCATAGTGATTTATGTGGTCCACTTCCAGTGGTTTCATTCTCTGGCTACAAGTATTTCTTAACTTTCATTGATGATTTCTCTAGACGCACTTGGGTGTACTTCTTAAAACTCAGGAGTGAATTATTTAACATGTTCTTGGCCTTTAAGGCCTTTGTTGAAAACAATTTGGACATCAAATTCTTAAGCTAAGATCTGATAATGGCGTAGAATATGTTAACAACAAATTCATCAACTTTTGCACTGAGAATGGAATTCAAATACAACATATTGTTCCATATACTCCACATCCAAATGGTGTAGCTGAAAGGAAGAATCACACCTTAAAGGAAATGGCTAATTGTATGCTTCAATCTAAAGGACTTAGTCTTAGTTTTTGGGTAGAAGCAATTAACTATGCAAATTACATAGTAAATTGCACTCCTACTGAGGTTTTAAATAATATCACTCCAGAAGAAGCATGGAGCTCAATTAAACCAGGTGTAAGTTACTTCTGTGTTTATGGAAGTGAAGTATGGGCCCATATTCCAGATGAGAAACATAAAGCTCTAGAACCTAAGAGTGAAAAATGTATTTTTGTTAGATATTCTGAAGATGTCAAAGGATATAGACTTATTCCACTGAAGTCCAAAAATGTTATCATTAGAAGAGATGTAAAGTTTGCTAAAAATATATCAACCTACAAGCCTAGTTTGGCGGATGTGCCACCTCTCTCTATCCCTTCTACTTCTGAAAATATTTCTTCTTCAGATGATGACAGTGAAGATGAAAATCCACCCCTACCTTCTCAGGATCCTCCTTTAGCTCCTCATCTTCCAAAATGGATCCTTGCTACTCAGGATGTAGCAGGTGCTCTTACTGGTGATCCTATAGATTAGCGACGTACACGTTCTCAGTTCGATAGAGCCTCTTCTTTACTCGCTCAAGCTTTAGCAAATTATGATCCTAACACCTCTGTAGAAGCTTCAGGCCATCCAGATTGGGACGCAACTATGAATGAAGAATATCGTTAATTATTGGCAAATGATACATGGGATCTTGTTCCTCTACCAAAAGGATGAAAACTTGTTAGATACAAATGGGTTTACAGAACCAAGTATGGAGCAAATGGAAAAGTTGATAAACATAAAGCTCATCTTCTTGCTAAGAGATTTTCCTAAGTTGAAGGTATTGACTATACTGAAACCTTCTCCCCCATTGCCAAAAATGAACTCTATCCACCTTGTTATTTCCCTTGTTACCTCTTTCAAATGGGAAGTCCATCAAATGGATGTTAAATCTTCCTTCTTGCATGGGGACTTGCATGAAGAAATCTATATGGAACAACCTACTGGCTTTATTCAAACAAACTCTAGTCTTATATGTCGGCTTAAGAAATCCCTTTATGGTCTCAAGCAAGCCCCTCAGGCTTGGTATGCCAAAATGGATAGCTTTCTTTTAGAAACTGGCTTTTCTAGGTGTCATTCTAACAATATTGTCTACACCAAGAAAGTGGAAAAGTCTCTTATGATTCTTGTTCTTTATGTTGATGATCTTATCCTTACTGGTAGTGATCCCAACCTTATAAACCATGTGAAGTCAAACCTTAAAAAGAAGTTTGAAAAGAAAAACTTAGGACACTTGCATTATTTTCTTGGTCTTCAAGTCTTGCAATCTAGGGAAGGTATTTCCCTTTCCCAGTCCAAGTATGTTTGTGATCTTCTATGTCATTTTCACATGGAATACTGTAAGCCAACCCCTTATCCCTTTCAGTCTAGAGCCAAACTTTCAGTCACTTGTACTTCCCCTGAAGTTGATGCTACCTTGTACTGTTAACTTGTAGGAAAACTTTTGTATCTGATCCATACCCGTCCTAACCTTTCCTTCATTGTTGGCCTTATTGCTCGGTTTATGCAAAAACCCACATGAAAGTCATTAGAAAGCAGCTAAAAGAATACTTCGTTATGTTTGAGGTAAAATTCAATTTGGGATTCATTACAATGCAGAAGCATCTCCTCTATTAGTTGGTTTCACTGATTCCAATTGGTCTCAGAAGTCTACTGCAGGTTATGTCTTCACTCTTGGATCTGGACCTATTACATGAGCTTGCAAGAAACAAAGTTCCATTTCTCTTTCTTCAGCAGAAGCAGAGTATCATGGTGCCATAGAAGCTAGTAAGGAATCCCTGTGGCTTTGTTAGATCCTGTCAGAGTTTGGCTTTCAGCAGCATCATCCGACTACACTTTGGTGTGATAATCAAAGTGCCATTCAACTATGCAAACATCTAGTCCAACATCAGTGTAGCAAACACATTGAACTGCACATGCACTTCATCAGAAAGCTCATTCATGAACATGTTCTTGAAGTGCAATATTGTTCAATAGATGATGAAGTAGCAGACATCTTTACAAAGGCTCTCACAGAGGCGAAGTTTACTAAACTTCGATTTATGGCTGGAGTTCAGGAAGTTGCCACTAAGGGGGGATAGTTTCTAATTCCTCCTTCCTTCTCCTATTTTGTCATATTTGTACATCCTTCAATCCTATCCTAGGCTGTTCTTAAGGCGGGATGTTAGGATATTCCGACACATATGAAATAGTGAAGTATAACTTGGTCTAGTGTAGAGTTAGTTAAAGTGTGTTTCTTTAGTATGTACTTTTGTAACTTACATTCCAATGGTCAGGATATGTAGTGATCTGACGATTCATTCTCTCCTCGGTATTACCAACACTTGATCTATGGCTTAACACCCAATTGGTCCATGATCTCTATTTAAAGAGCATGGAGGGTCATTTGTAGGGTAACCATTCATGAGAGAAGCTTATGTAAATTTTCATTCTTTTATTAATAAATTTCCTGATGTGGCCACATTGGTTCAGGCTGTGGACTGTTTCCCTCTTTGAGGGTTTTAACCACGTCAAGAATATTGGTGTATTGATCTGTGATTTGTTTGTGAGCGGTATCCTTTGGTGTTCTGTCTGAGGAACTTAACCTGTAAATTCCTACAATGGGGCCCGTATTGCCTTTATGCACCTGCCAGCAACCCATAACTGGTTTTTGAAAACCCAATACCACCTTCTCTGATACCCCCTATAATGGGTTCAAAAAAGGCGATGGAGTGTGTCGAAATTGATACCGAAAATCAATCTAGACATGAGCAATTTTGATAAACCACTTTGTGTGCCACCTCTGCCCTTGTTAACATCTAAACGTTGGCTTGTCAGATTATGTTTATCTAGAGCATGTGTATCATATGTCGTTAATCGATGTGAATTTTTCATGAGGTGTAACCGTGGCAGGGCATGGGTGACAATGGGGACATATTATAACCACCAATAATGCGTATGGTAAATATAAAAAATTGTGAAGGACAGAGCTCTAGATAATATATATATATATATATATATATATATATATATATATATATATATATATATATATATATATATATATATATATAGAGAGAGAGAGAGAGAGAGAGAGAGAGAGAGAGATATAAGTGATGAATACTATGTTATCTATACATACATGTAGTTGAGTTATAACACTCGGGAGTATAAGAAGAGTGTAAATAATAATTAAATAATCCAAACCCTTGAAGGGACAAAAGATAAAAGAGTAAAAAAAATATCCCATTCTTCTAACATCAAAGAGGAATAGGATTAGCAGTAACCACCCGAATAGGGTAAGCAAGGTGGTGTTATAGGTGGTACCAAAGCACCTAGGTTCAACACTTGGACTGTATGGGCTCTATCATCAGTAAGCGTTGACAAGAATACCCTCAAGAGAATCTCACATTGACTTTTAGAAAAATAACTAAACAATTAATTATGTTTTAAAAATTGGTCTAAACTAATTGACTGCATGCCTAATTGGTACATGACTCTGTGATTTATTTAAATAGAAAACAACTAAGAAGATGACATATTTTGGTGTCAGGAATGAATTAACAAATGTAATTTACAGTTAAAACCTATGTGAATTTTGTATGCCTGTATATTATGATTGATGCATTGTTTCTTGATTGATAACCATGTGCTAATGGGGATTGTTTTGTTGTAGACAGTCCATTATAGCATATCTGTGAGAGAAGGACCATGGGTATAGTTCTATTGTTTATTTATTTATTATATGCTAACTAATGTGTGTGATTCAAAACACACCACAAGCAAAATAAGACAAAGAAAAACACAAAAATGAGGACCAGAATGGTGCAATATAGTTCCGATCAGTCACAAGAATGGAAGTGAATAGGTTAGGGCCAATGAAGAAGAAAGATTGATTCCTAAGAAGCAGTATCCTAAAAAGAATTGTGCTAAACCAAACAAGGGTCCTAAGCAATTTCAGTCTCAAAATGAAAAATCATTTCAACAAAATGATAAGGCAAATACAAACAAAGGGAAGAAGACTAATAGACATTGCCACTTTTGTAATCGATATGGCCACTTAGAATCCAAATGCTTTAAGAAGATGGAAGTGTTGGAAGTAGCAATGAAGAAGCATAACATCCATTTGGAGCACTCTTCAACTTCAACTTCATTTTCAGGAATAACACTTTCTACATGTGGTTGTCAAACATCTCGGTCTGGTTATGCACTAAATGTAGCTTCTTCTTCACATTCTCATGAGTGGCTCATTGATTCTAGAGCTTCTTATCACATGGCCAAAAACAAAGCCATGTTTTCTTCTTTAAATGATTGTAACACCAAAAATATATATGTTGGTGATGATAGATCTCTTAGTGTTTTAGGGACTGGAATTGTTCATATAGAAAATGGTCAATTTAATGATGTATTATGTGTTCCAACCCTATCCTACAACCTTCTATCTGTATATCAGATAACTCATTCAGGTGAAGGTAAAGTCATTGAATTTTCACCTCACGATGTTGTAATTAAGGACCTAAGGGATCCCAGATAGATTTTAGCTATTGGCATTACTAATGATTCTACAAGGTTGTATAAGTTTAATAACTTTGGGTCATCAAATATTCCCTCAGTATTTGTTGCTCATAATGATGAAGTGAGCAAACTTTGGCATGAGCAATTTGGTCACTTAAACTATCGCTCCCTTTAGAATCTATGTAAAGAAATTATGGTGAGAAGTCTTCCAATGGTATCTTGTAGAGATGGTGTTTTTCCGGATGTGTACTCAGAAAAAATCAGTAGGATAGTTTTGAAAAACGTGCCTCTTGGCACGCCTCAGCCCCTTTATAGCTTGTGCATAGTGATTTATGTGGTCCACTTCCAGTGGTTTCATTCTCTGGCTACAAGTATTTCTTAACTTTCATTGATGATTTCTCTAGACGCACTTGGGTATACTTCTTAAAACTCAGGAGTGAAGTATTTAACATGTTCTTGGCCTTTAAGGCCTTTGTTGAAAAACAATTTGGACATCAAATTCTTAAGCTAAGATCTGATAATGGCAGAGAATATGTTAACAACAAATTCATCAACTTTTGCACTGAGAATGGAATTCAAATGCAACATACTGTACCATATACTCCACATCCAATTGGTGTAGCTGAAAGGAAGAGTCACACCTTAAAGGAAATGGCTAATTGTATGATTCAATCTAAAGGACTTAGTCTTAGTTTTTGGGTAGAAGCAATTAACTGTGCAAATTACATAGTAAATTGCACTCCTGCTAAGGTTTTAAATAATATCACTCCAGAAGAAGCATGGAGCTCAATTAAACCAGGTGTAAGTTACTTCCGTGTTTATGGAAGTGAAGCATGGGCCCATATTCTAGATGAGAAACATAAAGCTCTAGAACCTAGGAGTGAAAAATGTATTTTTGTTAAATATTCTGAAGATGTCAAAGGATATAGACTTATTCCACTGAAGTCCAAAAATGTTATCATTAGAAGAGATGTAAAGTTTTATGAAAATATATCAACGTACGAGCCTAGTTCAGTGGATGTGCCACCTCTCTCTATCCCTTCTACTTCTGACAATATTTATACTTCAGATGATGACAGTGAGGATGACCATCCTCCCCTACCTTCTCAGGATCCTCCTTTAGCTCCTCATCTTCCCAAATGGGTCCTTGCTACTCAGGATGTAGCAGGTGCTCTTGCTAGTGATCCTACAGATTAGCAACGTACACGTTCTCAGTTAGATAGAGCCTCTTCTTTACTGGCTCAAGCTTTAGCAAATTATGATCCTGACACCTTTGCAGAAGCTTCACGCCATCCTGACTAGGATGCAGCTATGAATGAAGAAGATCGTTAATTATTGGGAAATGATACAGGGATCTTGTTCCTCTCCCAAAAGGATGAAAACTTATTAGATACAAATGGGTTTACAGAACCAAGTATGGACCAAATGGAAAAGTTGATAAACATAAAGCTCATCTTGTTGCTAAGAGATTTTCCTAAGTTGAAGGCATCGACTATACTGAAACCTTCTCCCCCATTGCCAAAAATGAACTCTATCCACCTTGTTATTTCCCTTGCCACCTCTTTCAAATGGGAAGTCCATCAAATGGATGTTAAATCTTCCTTCTTGCATGGGGACTTGCATGAAAAAATATATATGGAACAACCTACTGGCTTTATCCAAACAGACTCTAGTCTTATATGTCGGCTTCAGAAGTCCCTTTATGGTCTCAAGCAAGCCCCTCGGGCTTGGTATGCCAAAATGGATAGCTTTCTTTTAGAAACTGGCTTTTCTAGGTGTCATTCTAACAATATTGTCTACACCAAGAAAGTGGAAAAGTCTCTTATTATTCTTGTTCTTTATGTTGATGATCTTATCCTTACTGGTAGTGATCCCAATCTTATAAACCATGTGAATTCCAACCTTAAAAAGAAGTTTGAAAAGACAAACTTAGGACACTTGCATTATTTTCTTGGTCTTCAAGTCTTGCAATCCAAGGAAGGTATTTCCCTTTCCCAGTCCAAGTATGTTTGTGATCTTCTACGCCATTTTCACATGGAATACTGTAAGCCAGCCCCTTATCCCTTTCAGTCTGGAGCCAAACTTTTAGTCACTTGTACTTCCCCTGAGGTTGATGCTACCTTATACCATCAACTTCTAGGAAAACTTTGTATCTGATCCATACCCGTCCTAACCTTTCCTTCATTGTTGGCCTTATTGCTCGGTTTAGGCAAAACCCACATGAAATTCATTAGAAAGCAGCTAAAAGAATACTTCGTTATGTTCAAGGTAAAATTCAATTTGGGATTCATTACAATGCACAAGCATCTCCTCTATTGGTTGGTTTCACTGATTCCAATTGGTCTCAAAAGTCTACTGCAGGTTATGTCTTCACTCTTGGATCTGGACCTATTACATGAGCTTGCAAGAAACAAAGTGCCATTTCTCTTTCTTCAGCAGAAGCAGAGTATCATGGTACCATAGAAGCTAGTAAGGAAGCCCTGTGGCTTCGTCAAATCCTGTCAGAGTTTGGCTTTCAGCAGCATCATCCGACTACACTTTGGTGTGATAATCAAAGTGCCATTCAACTATGCAAAGATCCAGTCCAACATCAGCGTAGCAAACACATTGAACTTCACATGCACTTCATCAAAAAGCTCATTCATGACCATGTTCTTGAAGTGCAATATTTTTCAATAGATGATGAAGTAACAGACATCTTTACAAAGGCTCTCACAGAGGCGAAGTTTACTAAACTTCGATTTATGGTTGGAGTTCAAGAAGTTGCCACTAAGGGGGGATAGTCTCTAATTCCTCCTTCCTTCTCCTATTGTGTCATATTTGTACATCCTTCAATCCTATCCCAGGATATTCTTAAGGGGGGATGTTAGGATATTCCGACGCATATGAAATAGTGAAGTATAACTTGGTCTAGTGTAGAGTTAGGTAAAGTGTGTTTCTTTACTATGTACTTTTGTAACTTACATTGCAATGGTCAGGATATGTAGTGATCTGACGGTTCATTCTCTCCTCGGTATTACCAACACTTGATCTATGGCTTAACACCCAATTGGTCCATGATCTCTATTTAAAGAGCATGGAGGGTCATTTGTAGGGTACCGATTCATGAGAGAAGCTTATGTAAATTTTCATTCTTTTATTAATAAATTGCCTGATGTGGCCACATTGGTTCAGGCCGTGGACTGTTTACCTCTTTGAGGGTTTTAACCATGTCAAGAATATTGGTGTATTGATCTGTGATCTGTTTGTGAGCGGTATCCTTTGGTGTTCTGTCTAAGGAACTTACCCTGTAAATTCCTGCAATGGGGCCCATATTGCCTTTATGCACCTGCCAGCAACCCATAACTGGTTTTTGAAAACCCAATACCACCTTCTCTGATAGCCCCTATAATGGGTTCAAAAAAGGTGATGGAGTGTGTCGAAATTGATACCGAAAATCGATCTGGACATGGGCAATTTTGATAAACCACTTTGTGTGCCACCTCTGCCCTTGTTAACATATAAGAATGCTGGCTTGTCAGATTACGTTTATCTAGAGCATGTGTATCATATGTCGTTAATCGATGTGAATTTTTCATGAGGTGTAACCGTGGCAGGGCATGGGTGACAATGGGGACATATTATAACCACCAATAAGGAGTATGGTAAATACAAAAAAATTGTGAAGGACACAACTCTAGATAATATATATCTATATATATATATATATATATATATATATATATATATATATATATATATATATATAGAGAGAGAGAGAGAGAGAGAGAGAGAGAGAGAGAGAGAGAGAGATAGGTGATGAATACTATGTTATCTATACATACATGTAGTTGAGTTATAACACTCGGGAGTATAAGAAGAGTGGAAATAATAATTAAATAATCCAAACCCTTTAAGGGACAAAAGATAAAAGAGAAAAAAAAATATCCCATTCTTCTAACATCAAAGAGGAATAGGATTAGCAGTAACCACCCGAATAGGGTAAGCAAGGTGGTGTTATAGGTGGTATCAAAGCACCTAGGTTCAACACTTGGACTGTATGGGCTCTATCATGAGTAAGTGTTGACAGGAATACCCTCAAGAGAATCTCACGTTGACTTTTAGAAAAATAACTAAACAATTAATTATGTTTTAAAAATTGGTCTAAACTAATTGACTGCATGCCTAATTGGTACATGACTCTGTGATTTATTTAAATAGAAAACAACTGAAAAGCTGACATATTTTGTGCCATGAATGAATTAAAAAATGTAATTTACAGTTAAAACCTATGTGAATTTTGTATGCCTGTATATTATGATTGATGCATTGTTTCGTTGTAGACAGTCCATTATAGCACATCTGTGAGAGAAGGACCATGGGTATAGCTCTTTTGTTTATTTATTTATTATATGCTAACTAATGTGTGTGATTCAAAACACACCACAAGCAACATAAGACAAAGAAAAACACAAAAATGAGGACCAGAATGGTGCAATATAGTTCTGATCAGTCACAAGAATGGAATTGAATAGGTTAGGGCCAATGAAGAAGAAAGATTGATTGACCAAGGGGGAGGGGATGACTCTCCAAATTGGATGGATACTTTGAGAAGCCTAAGCACTAATGTTAGAAGCTTCAAGGAAGATAATGAGAGATTAGTGAGAGTTGAAGAGAAACAAGCCGACATAAATGCAGTCATCCTGCAAAGTCTCTCATGTTTACAAAGACAAAGGAAACTTTAGATGAGGACTAGCCATAGAGACAGTAGGAGCCTTCGGGATCTTGAAGAGAAAACTATTGGAGCAGATGGTACCAGGTCCAAAAAGAGGCATATGCAAGAAAGTGAGGATATTGTGTAGGGAAATGAATCATTAAGCACCCTAAGAGGAAGAACCAACACTTATGTGCACCATTCTAGCAGGCCTAATACTAGGAGGCACCACCATCACTGTCATCATCACCATCATCATCATCGAGGAAGAAAGGAAAAGGATTTAATGCCCAAGGAATTCAAGAAAGAAAAGCCACCCATATTTGATGGGAATATGAAGAAATCAAAAGAAGAAAAATCTTTATTGCTTGGCATTAAGAAGTTTTACAAAATTCATGATTATTCTGAAAATTTGAAAGCCAATATTTCCACCTACAACTTGAAAGGAAAAGCAGACATACAGTTGGAAGATTTGAAAAATGTTAGAGGCATTATTGAGGGAGAATTGACTTGGAATGAATTTTAAGATCTTGTTATCCATGATAACCAATAAAAATAATTTTTAGTTTTATTAGTCAAGTTTTTCCACCACTGATCCTTACATCTATCTGTTGCTTTCCTGAAAGAGGTTGTTATGTTTTATATTTGAAAATTTAAGAAGGAGGAATAGGTCCAATTTTATTTGTTTTGGAGAAATTCTCTAAACTCATTTCTCTCACTCATCCCATTTCATCCTTTGTCTTTCTAACTCTAACCGCATTCACCCATTCCAACTCTAACCACAGACCCATTTCCAACTCTAGCCGTGTTTTCCTCATTTTCCTTTGTAATACTTCAAAACACCATAAATATGTCACAGTCCTTTAATAAGGCTGAAACCCGTTGTTGGGAACGGAACCCCTGCGGTCAGTTTTGGGGAAAAACCCCAAGTTTTGGGGTAGAAAGCCCAAGTTTCTTTTGTGTAAAGTGTAAAGTCTCCACAAGTTGTGGTCATGGAGTGCATAGATAGTAAGTGTCATAAAGGGATTTTCCCTTCCTTTATGTAAGTTGTATCAACTTTAGTAGATCTACCCATGGTCCGCAAACCATGGGATTGTATAAAAGGGAGTCTTATAAAGTCTAAGGATGGTAACAAAGAGATCAATGAATGTAATGGGTCATTAGAAGTAAAGAGCGAAGAGTCTTAGAGTAGAAGAGAGGCTCTGTAGTTGTGTGTGCAAAGGCCTAGATTAGAGACTGCAGCTGAGTACGCGGACCCCTGTAGCTGAGTGCGCAAGGTAGTCTTGATTCTATAAGAAGAACATAAGCATCAATAAAGAGTTTTTCCTGGAAATATCTGTGATTTGTCCATTTACTTCTGTTACAAATGATTGCATTTATGTTATGATAAATGATGGGTTTATGATTTAATATTGTATTGATGAGCGATTCTTCATGGTTTACATTGTCTTATGAATGCAAGTATTTATATCTGTTTACGTGAAGAACATCTTAATCAGGGGAAATTTTAAGGATGAAAGTCTACCTTAAATTTTAGAAACCTTGGTGAATCTTACCAGCCTCTAATATGCAAATTGTAAAACTTTTGGTGATATTTTTGTAGAAATATTTAGATTTCCAATGATTTTATATTAGTCAATATAATATTTTGGCAAATTTTAAGGTAAAATAATGGTGTACTATAAAATTTGGGCAAATCATTTTAGAAAAAAAATGGAAATTGGTGAATATTTTTTTCGAAAAAGCATGGAAAATTAGCCCACCTACGAATATTAACCCCTAATATTTTCCTTGGTCTTAATGTTGGGTTGTGTTATATTCTTTCCACGACTAGCTAACGTAGTTAACCAGGGGGTTAGAGGGGGGGCGAAGCCCCCCCTTCGTTGCTTTGTTTGCACAGTGGGGTGGTCACAAGGGGGCGGCAGCCCCCCTGTTCGGGGGGTTTGAGAGGGGTGGGTAGCTCCCCTCTATGGGGTTTGGGGCAATGCCCTGGCAATTTTTTTTTCGACCCTATATTAGATTGGGCAGACCTACCTATGGTTTTGTGCATGATTTTCACACATGGTTTTGGACGCGATGGTTTTCGATCCATGGTTTTGGATGCGATGGTTTTCGGTCGATGGTATTGGATGCTTCGGCATGTATAAATATGTATTGTAACATTGAAAGGAACATAATGAAAAATAAACCTGGTAGTCCTGATTTTGGGATCCAGGGGAAAATTTCTGTGTATATGTGTTTTATGTGTTATGCTCTCGCATTGTTTATTTTATGTGTTTTAGAATTCATATGCAGGTAATTTATGTATGGGGTTAAAACCTACATTTGGTATCAGAGTAGTTTTGGCTTAAGGGGATGCCTTTGTTGCTGAGGGGTTTCACTCGGGCCTGTGGTAGGCCATGTTTAGTGGGAGATCTACGAGATTGATTCTGGTGGTGAAAGAAGATGGCAAGCAGTGGAAAGATAGAGATCGAGAAATTTAATGGTCAGAGTTTTGAGTTGTGGAAACTCAAGATGGAGGATCTGTTGGTGGATAAAGATCAGTGGATTATTATAGATCTAGATACTAAACCAACGAGAGTGTCCGATGAAGAATGGAAGAAGTTGGGTCGGAAGGCAAAGAGCACAATACGATTGTGTGTCTCAGATTCAGTATTGCTGAATGTATCAGGGGAAGCTATGACTAAGGCTTTGTGGGACAAGTTGGGGATTTTGTACCATTCTAAGTCTCTGGTGAATAAACTGTTCCTACGGAAAAAGTTGTATAATGTGAGGATGAAAGATGGAGACTCAGTGACAGAGCATATGAACACATTTAATACTGTGGTAATTTAGTTATTATCTATTGATATTAAAATTTCAGATGAAGATAAGTGCATCAGTTTGTTGTGTTCTCTACCAGATTCGTAGGATAGTCTAGTTATTATAATAGGTAGCAATGCAACATCCTTGCAATTTGATGAAATAGTCTCATCCTTGCTAACAGAGGAGATGAGATGGAAAAATATGGAGAACCAAAATGGTGATGCCTTGTCTGTATGAGGATGGTCTCAGAACAAAATAAAAAATAAGTCATCGAGTGGGAGATTTAAATCTAGATGGAGATCTAAATCTCTACGAAAACCTGTAAAGGTGGTGTGCTGGAAATGCAGAAAGGAAGGGCACTACAAAAGGGACTGTAAATCTAAAGCTCCTAACAAAGGAAAGGGATCTGATGATGCTCTTTTTGCAGAGGCGAAAACCACCTCAGTTGAATGTGGGAATGTGTACTTGGCTTCTTCAAGTACACATGTAGATCATGAGGCATGGTTTATTGACTCATGTGCATCCTTTCACTTCACTCCCCATAGAGAGTGGTTCTATGAGTATGAGAAATACGATAGTGGTGATGTCTTCTTAGGGGATGATAGGAAGGCTAGAATCATTGGTCATGGAAAAGTAAAGTTGAAGTTGCAAGATGGAAGGGTTATAACACTTCCAGGTGTTATGCATATTCTTGCATTGGCTAGAAATCTTATTTCCATAAGCAAGCTGGATGATGCAAGTTTAAAAACAATGTTCCAGAAGGATACCTGCAAGATGGTTTGGGGAGCACTAGTATTGATGCGGGGAGTTCGGATTGGAAGTTTTTACAAGCTACAACTATTGTTGATGGGTGCAACAGTTCTGTGGTTCCTAAAAGTGGAGCAAAAAATATAGTGGTCTCTGGAGAGAAGACCATGCTGTGGCATCAAATGCTTGGACATATTGGAGATAAGGGCCTTCGAATACTTCATGGTAAAGGTATGGTAGAAGGTATGACTAATAGCTCTCTAGATTTTGATTTCTGTGAAAATTGTGTATATGGGAAGCAGAATCGGGTCATTTTCCCCTCTGGTGGTAAGAGGGTGAAACAGATATTAGAGCTTGTGCACAGTGATGTGTTTGGAGCTGTGAAGGTTCCATCACAAGGAAAGCTTGTGTACTGTGTACCATTTATAGATGACTTCTCAAGGAATACATGAATATATTTCCTTAAGAAGAAATTTGAAGTCTTTGATAGGTTTAAAGAATTTAAGGCTCTAGAACTAGACAGAGAAGAAGATAAAGGTGTTGAGGTCAGATAACGGTGGAGAGTTGTGCAGCAAGGAATTTTAAGAATTTTGTAAGAAGTGTGGTATAGCATGGCAGAAGACTACTCCATACACACCTGGGCAAAATGGATTTGCAGAAAGAATGAACAAAACATTGATGGAAAGGGAAAGAAGCATGCTCAGTGGTGCCGAGTTAGGACAGGAATTCCGGGCAGAGGTGGTGGAGAAAACATGTTACATGGTCAATAAATCACCTTCATCAACATTGGAGGATAAGACTCCACAAGAGGTATGGACTGGTAAGAAACCTTGTCTTTCACATCTGCGGGTATTTGGATGTGATGCATATGTACATGTTCAAAAGGAGAAAAAAACCAAGTTGGATAGTAAATTTGAAAAGTGCATCTTTATTGGGTATAAGGATGGTTTAAAGGGTTATAAGCTTTGGAACCCAGTAACAAGGAAGGTTGTGTAAAACCAAGATTTGGTGTTTAGAGAGGTTAAATATGTTATTAAACATGAAGTCCAACCAATGGAACCTGAGAAGATAGAGTTTGAGCTATAGGAGGAAGAATCAGACTCTACAACAAAAGAGGAATCAAAAGATGAAGAGCCACAAACTTCAGGTGTGAGAAGATCAGTTCGAGAAAGAAGGCAGCTAGAAAGGAATAGTCCATCTTCTTTTTGTTCAAATTTTCCTTTATCTATTACTGATGATGATCCCAAAACTGTGAAGGAAGCAGTAGATTTATAGGATGGCAAACTTTGGAAAGAGGCCATGGTTGATGAAATGGCATCTTTGAAGAAAAATGAGGCTTGGGATCTGGTGGAGTTGCTGGCTGGAGGGAAACTCATTGGCAACAAATGGGTGTTCAAGAAGAAGACAAATGTAGAAGGAAAGGTGGAGAAATACAAAGCTCGGTTGGTAGCAAAAGGTTATTCACAAGTGCCGTGAATTGATTTTGGTGATATTTTTTCTCCTGTTGCTAAGCTAGCTTCTATTAGATTATTTTTATCTATTGTTGCTGCTTTTGATTTTGAGGTAGAACAGATGGATGTGAAGACAACATTTCTTCATGAGGATCTAGAAGGGGAGATCCACATGAAGCGACTTGAAGGCTTTGCGGTGAAGGGTAAGAAAGAACTAGTATGCAAGTTAAAGAAGTCTTTGTATGGGTTAAAACAGTCACCAAGGATGTTGTATCAGAATTTTGATACATTTATACGGGGACTTGGCTTCACCAGAAGCAAAGAAGATCACTATGTGTATTTTAAATTAATTGGTGACCGTGTTATTTATCTGGTCTTGTATGTGGATGATATGTTGCTGGTTAGAAATGACAAAGAGATTATCTAGGATTTGAAGTCCTGTTAGGTTGCTATACTACTAGTGTAACCCCTTATTGTTATTAGTACAACCCCCATATTATATTGTTGTACCCATGTAGTCCCCATATTGTTATTATTGTGCCTCATAAAAACCCACTATTGTTATTATTATGCCCTTACATTATTATTTTTGTGTTGGCTCTGATTATATTATGACTCCTTAGACTCCTATATATAGAAAGGAGGTCTTGTCATTTGTATCATCGAAGAATTGATCATTTGTGTAATGTAAAGGAGGTTTCCCCCTTGAAGAGGCTAAATTCTGAGGCGTTGATCTATCTTTTCTATCTTTTTGTGAGTTGGTTTCATAACATTTGGTATCAGAGCTTTCGATTCTAGGGTTTCGTTGCTCCAAATAGGTTATCGTGGACTTTTCACTATAACTTTTTTTCTGCGAAGTTTTAGAAGCTAAAAACAAAACCCATTTGAGATGAAATCTTGCTGAACTTCAGGTCTAAATTTTAGATCTTGTCTCACTATATTTTAGGATATATGATCTGAGAGTTTTTGAAAGCTCTAGAATTTCAATTAAAATAGGTCATCGTGGGATTTTTGCTACAATGTTTCAGAAGCTAAAACTAAAACCCATTTTAGGAGAGCTCAATTGGAATCTCATCCCCAAATTTCAGATCCTATCTCATTATAGTTTCGAAGATATAGTCTGAGGAAGTTAGGGTTGTTGCAGACCCCCTAATTACATTCCAAATAGGTCACCTTGGGGAAATCATCATAACTGTCTCTCTGAGCATCAGATTGAAATTTCATCAGAAGTTATAGAAGGAGGATGGACTGTAGTTTCTTGTGTAGATTTTTCAGATCTAGAGGGAAAAACAATGACAGGTGGCACTTCATACAAGTACACTCTTCTAAAAAGGTATATAATCAGGTCATCTTCGGAGATTGTGCATAACTCTTTCTTGGAGAATCCAATTTTGATTAGATTGGTGGAATTGGAAAGAGGACACAGAGGGCTACTATAGATTGTGATTTAAGAACTAGAAGATTGAAAATTATAGAGTTATAGTAGTTTCAAGATCAAGCTCCTAAAATCAAGAAAAAGCAAGATGAGGAAGTTTGATGGCAAGGATCTAGTAAATTGGATACTACAGACGGAAAAATATTTTGATGTACATGGTGTACCACTGTTACAAAAGGTACGTATTACATCTAATTATTTAGAACTGAATCAATTTTTATGGTATAAAGGGCTTTGTTCTCGTAAACCACTTGCCACGTGGTCAATTTTCATGGGGGAAATGATAACACATTATGAGGATATGAAGAGAAACACCTCCTTTAGCCAATTGATAAATCTCAAACAAAAGTGTTCAATGGAAAATCACATTGAGGACATTCAAAAATTGAATATAAGGGTAAATGATATTCCAGAGAAGAAAAGGATTGATGTCTTCATAGGTACTTTAAAGGATAACATTCAACATGAGGTTTGTCTTTAGGAACCTGATTCATTAGAGAAGGCATTCAGGTGGGCAAGAAAAATTGAAAGCGAAATTATGGAAACAATGAATCCCACCACTGACAACTATAATCATGAAAGTGTTTCTTCTCCTAGCCTTCCACAACCTACAAGGTTTACACCAAAACAATTGGAAGAAAAAAAGAGGAGAAGGACTTTGTTACAATTGTGATAGCAAATGTGCTAAAGGTCATAAGTGTGCTAAGAAGAAATTATTTTACATAAAGTATGAAGAGGAGGAAGAAAAGGATCAAGAAACATCAAAAGAAGAGGATATAGCTAGGACCCAACCCTAGAGAAAGAAGAAATGAATCTAACCATATCCTGTAAAGCATTGGCAAGAATTACCACTCCTCAAACTCTCAAGATAGAAGGACATATCAAGAAGAAAAATGTTCAAGAAGTGAAAGATCACATTGAGAAAGAAGAAATGAATCCAACCATATCTTGTAATGCATTGGATGGAATTACCACTCCTCAAACTATCAAGATAGAAGGACATATCAAGAAGAAAAATGTTCAAGATGTTAGGCCCCTATACTACTAGTGTAACCCCTTATTGTTATTAGTACAACCCCCTTATTATATCGATGTACCATGTAGTGCCCATATTGTTACTATTATGCCCCATAGAAGTCCACTATTGTTATTATTGTGCCCTTACATTATTATTGCTATGTCGGCTCTGATTATATTATGACCCCTTAGACTCCTATATATAAAAAGGAGGTCTTTTCATTTGTATCATCTAAGAATTTCTCATTTATGTAATGTAAAGGAGGTTTCCCCCTCGAAGAGGCTGAATTCTAAGGCATTGATCTATTTTTTCTATCTTTTTTGTGAGCTGGTTTCATAACATTTGGTATCAAAGCTTTGGATTCTAGGGTTTCACTGCTCCAAATAGGTCATCGTGGAATTTTCGCTATAACTTTTTTTCTGCGACATTTTAGAAGATAAAAAAAACCATTTGAGACAAAATTGCACTGAACCTCGGGTCCAAATTTCAGAGCTTTTCGCACTATATTTGCGGAGATATGATCTGAGGAAGTTGGTCTTTTTTCAAACTCCTAAATTACATTCCAAATAGGTGACTTGGGGAAAATCGTCATAACTTTCTCTCTGAGCATCGGATTGAAATTTCGTAAGAAGTTACAGAAATAGAATAGACTGTAGTTTCCTGTTTATATTTTTTAGATCCTAAGGTTAACACAGTGACACGTGGCACTTCATACAATTTTGGTCTTCTAAAAAGGTATATAATCAGGTCATCTTACGAGATTGTTCATAACTCTTTCTTGGAGAATCTAAATTTTATCAGACTGGTGGCATTAGAAATAGGACACAGAGGGCTACTGCAGTTCACAATTTCAGAACTAGAAGAACTGAAATCACAGAGTTATAATCATTTCAAGATCAAGCTCCTAAAATCATGAAAAGGTGATATGAGGAAGTTTGATGGCAAGGATCTGGTAAATTGGATACTTCATATGGAGCAATATTTTGATCTACATGGTGTACCATTGTTACAAAAGGTATGTATTACATCTTCATATTTAGAACCAGATCAATTTTTATGGTATAAAGGGCTTTGTTCTTGTAAACAACTTGTTATGTGGTCAATTTTCATGGAGGAAATGATAGCACATTATGAGGATACAAAGAGCAACACCTTCTTTAGAGCAACACCACAACAATTGGAAAGAGTAAAAGGGATTTGTTACATAGTGGAAAGTAAAATTATGGAAACAAGGAAGTCTACCCCTCACAACTATAAAGATGGAAGTGTCATTTCTCCTAGCCTTCCACAACCTACAAGGGTTACACCACAACAATTGGAAGAAAAAAGAGAAAAAGGGTTTTTTTACAATTGTGATAGCAAATGCACTAAAGGTCATAAGTGTGCCGAGAAGAAATTATTTTACATAGAGTATGAAGAGGAGGAAGAAAAGGATCAAGAAACATCAAAAGAAGAGGATATATGCCAGGACCCAACCCTAGAGAAAGAAGAAATGAATCAGACCATATCTTGTAAAGCATTGGCAAGAATTACCACTCCTCAAACTCTCAAGATAGAAGGACATATCAAGAAGAAAAAAGGTGCAAGAAATGAAAGATCACATCAAGAAAGAAGAAATGAATCCAACCATATCTTGTCATTCATTGGTCGGAATTAACACTCCTCAAACTATCAAGGTAGAAGGACATATCAAGAAGAAAAATGTTTAAGAAGTGAAAGATCACATCGAGCATCAAGAAATGAATCCGACCATCTCTTGTAAAGGATTGGAAGAAATTACCACTCCTCAAACTCTAAATATAGAAGGACATCTCAAGAAGAAAAAGGTTCAAGCAGTGAAATATCACATCGAGCATCAACAACAAGTTCTCCATCTTTTAAAGGATAATGCCACTTTGGTGCAAAATCGAATGAAACAACAGGTAGATCAACATCATAGTGAAAAATGTTTTGATGTAGGTGATTGGGTATTTTTACTGCTACATCTCAAACAAGCTATTTATGAGAAGGAAATGTTGGCAATACTACATGCACCTAAGAAATTGTGACCTTACCGAATGGGAAGACACTTCAAGGTAAAAATGGATCATGATAGTCTTAAATACTTTTTAGAATAACTATTATCTTTAAAAGAACAGAAAAAATGTGTCACAAATATGTTGGGTTATGACTTTGACATCATCTATAGAAAATGGAAGCAAAATTTTGTTGCAGATGCACTCTCAAGAAAGGATGAGGATGTGGAAGCATTGTTTTGTGCTATTTCTATTATCCAACCAGATTGGATAAACGAAGCAAGGGATGGATGGAAAAAGGACAAAGAAGTGTGGCCACTCATTCAGAAGTTGCAGAATATCTCAATTCAAACAATATTGCCAGAACTTTAAGAGGAAGGAAAAATCATATTGGAACATGGAGCAATCACAGAAACAAGAACCTGACAGCTACGAAATCGATCAATTTTAGAGTATCTCATCAAGTGGAAGAACTTACCCGCTGAAGATTCCACATGGGAGGACAATAATTTTATACAAAAGCATCAAGAACTACTCAGGAATTGAGGACAACACTTTTGGAAGGAGAGGGGCATGTTAGACCCCTATACTACTAGTGTAGCCCCTTATTATTAGTACAACCCCCTTATTATATTGTTTTACCAATGTAGTCCCCATATTGTTATTATTGTGCCCCATAGAAGCCCACTATTGTTATTATTGTGCCCTTACATTATTAATTTTGTGTCATCTCTAATTAGATTATGACCCCTTAGACTCCTATATATAGAAAGGAGGTCTTGTCATTTGTATCATCGAAGAATTTTTCATTCGCGTAAGGTAAAGGAGGTTGCCCCCTCCAAGAGGTTGAATTCTAAGGCGTTGATCTATATTTTCTATCTTTCTGTGAGCTGGTTTCATAACAAGACCCAATTGTCCTCCAAATTCGACATGAAAGATCTTTGTGCTGAAAACTATATTTTGGGCATGAAAATTAAAATAGATCGAGCAAATAGGAAGCTCTAGTTAAACCAGAGGAAGTATGTTGAGACAATACTGTAGAGGTTTAATATGCAGGATAGTAAATCGGTGAAGGTTCCTATTCTTGTAGGTGTGAATTTATCTATTGAACAGTGTCCCAAGACATAAGAAGAGGAAGAAGACATGTCCCATGTTCCGTATGCAAGTGCAGTCGACAGCTTGATGTATGCAATCGTCTATACTAGACCAAACATTCCACATGCAGTGGGAGTATTGAGAAGGTTTATATCAAAAATAGGGAAGGAGCATTACACAACAGTGAAGCCGGTTTTCAAGTATTTGCATGGCACTAGTGATTATGGTTTGTGCTACAAAGGAAGACCAGGATTAGATAGAGTTTTGGATATCCGTGGCTTTGTTGATGCGGACTGGGCTGGAGATATGGATCAGAGCAGATCTACAACTGGCTATGTGTTTAAATTATTTGGAGGTGCATTTAGTTGCATGAGTAAGAAACATTTGTAGTGACATTATCAACTATAGAGGTAGAATACATTGCAACCACTCATGCAAGCAAGGAAGTAGTTTGGTTGTAGAGATTGTGTTCAAGTATGGGGTTATTACATAGAGCTATAAGGATAGACTATGACGGGCAAAGTGCAATTTTCTTGGCAGAGAACCCTGCTTACCATTCAAAGACAAAGCACATTGATGTTCAGTATCACTTTGTGAGGGATATGATAGAAGCCAAAAAGGTGTTGCTGGTAAAGGTGGACACTTTGAAGAATACTACAGATGTGTTGACAAAATTTGTGAGCTCTGAGAAGTTCTCTTGGTGTAGAGAAACAATGGGCATTGCAAGGCTGGATAAATGACTAAGCTCTCATGTGGTCCCCTGTGGAAAGAAAACAACAAATGGGAGAATTTTGGGTTGTGTTATTCTTTCCATGAATAGCCTCCATAGTTAATGGGGGGTTAGAGGGGGGGCAGATCCCCCCCTTCGTTGCATAGTGGGGGGGTCATAGGGGGGTTTGAGGGGGATGGGTAGCCCCCCTCTACGAGGTCCGGGGCAATGCCCAAGGAAATTTTTTTTTGGACCCTATATTAGGTTGGGTGGACCTACCTATGGTTTTTTCCATGATTTTCGCACATGGTTTTGGACGCAATGGTTTTCGGTCCATGGTATTGGATGCTTTGGCATGTATAAATATGTATTGTAACATTGAAAGGAACATAATGAAAAATCAAGCTGGTAGTCCCAGTTTTGGGAGCCAGGGGAAAATCTCTGTGTATATGTGTTTTATGTGTTATGCTCTTGCATTGTTTATTTTCTGTGTTTTAGAATTCGTACGCAGGTAATTTTTGTATGGGGTTAAAACCTACACTTAATTCATATTAAAAACATCATATAATTAGGTTGATCTGGGTAAATACAAAGATAGGAACAATTACAGAGGCATGTAAGCGACTGATTTTCCTCTTTAAGGTCCATGAAAGATAGTCGTCGATCTTCGCGAAGGTCTAGAGGTTGGTAAGAGGAAGTAATATCGATAAGCCTTAAGGGCTTATCGACCTGTGCAAAGATATGATTAAGAGCATAAAATGACATCATAGTCATCTCTGGGTGTGAAAACTTGGCTCCAGCATCCCCCCATACTACTTTGGGTGAGACTTTAGTCCGTGCTCCATGGATTGATGCTGAAAGGGCTAGTAGTGTAGGGATTTGTTTGACAAAATTAACTCTAAACCTGGGTCAGGACCCACTAAGCCAACAAATGATTTCGTTGTCGGGACTGGGATCTGCATAAAGAGATGTGTGATGTCACATCACTGGAATCCAACAAAGAAGGAAATTGAAGATTGGTTGGATAGAAATATCAACGAATTCGTGGCACAATTAAACAAAAATCCATGATTGATGAAAGAACAGTGGTTGGATAGGTATCTATACACATAGATACACAAAATTTTCTTCTTTCCAAGTGTATCATCAAAAGAGCACGCCATATCATCCTTAGGCTAATGGGACGATGGAGGTGTTTAATAAGATATTGGAGAATGCACTTATAAAGGTTTGCAATGCACAGAGGAATGATTGGGACGTGCGCATACCATTGATGCTATGGGCTTATAGAACTACTTGTAAAAAATTGACTGGATAGACACCGTTTAGGTTAGTCTATGGTGTAGAAGCAATGATGCTGATGGAATAAATTGTGCCTAGTCTATGCATAGTGATGTTCATAGGTATGGCAGATTGCGGAGCCTTAGAAGAGAGGCTCGCGCAGCTAAGAGAGCTGGAGGAAGATATATTCTTGGCTAGATTCCATCAACAAGTTCATAAGGAGCATGAAAAGGCATGGCACGATCGGCACATCAAACTGCGCACCTTCAAGGTAAATAGTTTAGTTTTATTATATGACAACATGTTTAATAAATTTCTAGGAAAATTTCAGATGCATTAGCTGGGGCCATATGTGATCAAGGAGATTATCAATGGTGGAATAGTTTAGCTTGTGAAATTGAATGGAGATCCATTTCTTAGAAAGGTAAATGGAAGCCGATTGAAGCCATACACCAGGGATCTGGCCAGATGACTATATGATGGTAGCACAGTCTTAGCGCTCCAAGCAGCTGTAAGGAGGCGCAGGACTAAAAACTAAACTGCACGGGTTGTAAAGCTACATGATGAGGGGTCTGTGCAGAATAGAAGGGTGTCACAGTATTAGCAGAAGTGTGAAGGGCGCTACGCTACAGGACGAGAGACCGTGCAGTGTAGCCAGAAAGTGACCATTACTGTCAATATTCATGATTTGACTGCCAGAAGATGGTTAAGGAATTTAAGGCTGAAATCAAATGTGAAATCTTTGGAAATATTCCGCCAATATCATATTTGTGGACAGATTTTGGGGGAACGGTCGAATTTGAATTTGAAATTGCCTATAAATTAAAGATGGACATCTAGCGAGAAATGCTTCTCATTCTAAGAATTTCTGAGTTTTGTTGTTTGTTGCGTGAGCTCTCTCAGAATTTGATTGCAGGCCCTATGTTTGAGTCTGATGAGAACTTCATTAACAATGTCATGTTTGCCCCAGCTGAGATTGCTAGTCTTGGGGGAATTGTCACCTTTGAGGAAGCTGCCCCTGAGGTCATCAGTATGAAGGTTCCCGCAGTAGTGCCTAAGGCGCTGAGGTCACCTAGGCCGAAGCCGACAGCACCAAGAGAGGTTCCCAAGCCGAAGAAGGATAAACAAAAGAAGATGCTGCCAGTGTGCAGGTCACCAAGGAAACATGCAACTACATAGGCGTAGCGGAAAGAAAATCCAATCGCACAGGAGAAAGGAAAACTGGTAGACCTAGAGGTTGACAAGGGCATGAAAGACATAGATATTGAGTGCATAGACCCTATTTCGAAGTTGCCAAAGTACATCCCTCTATGCCAAGGCAAGGTGAAGGTCCCGAAGGACCCATATGAGGGACATTTTTGCCTAACTAGACCCCTACTTCCAGAAAAAATCACTTTTGAAGGTATGCGCTTGGCATGCATCCCACATATAAAACTTGGAGATTGTGAGACGTTGAGTGGTTTCCCCACCTGGCCACAGATACATTCATGAAGCAAGTGTTTTACAAGGAATCTGGTGTCACCGCGTTGAAGCTAGTGGAATGGATTCGCGGGGTAAACAAGGCAGGGTAGTTGAACCTCTTATGGGTGGCTCATTACCATCGCACCCCCATGGGGGCATCACTGTGGGAGAAATATGATACCACGTGGGCTCATATTGGGGGATATATATTGAAGGAAAAATGACACAATATATTGAGCATATAATAGGGGGTAAAGGGTTTTAATATTGGTAGGTATAAAAAATGGTGCTCAAAGTTAATGAAAAATATAAAGGGGTAGAAAAAATGGAAACCTACATTATCTAGTGAAAGTAGTGGTTTTTAAAATTGAGAAGCTGTATTGGGTTTGTATTGGTGGGGGTAAAATAATGTGATTTTTAGAGGTATTTTCGAATATATAGTCAAATTAAAGGTATTGTTTAGTATGCCATGAATGCACGTGATATGTTTTAGGTTCATTTAGTGAAGCCCCCATGCGCACCCCTATAAATTTGACAGTCATTAAGCAATTGTTGTGTCTTGTGCATGAAGGGTGGTTGTGGTTGACTAAGCCGATACCAATCACTGATATGTTGATCCATAGGATCACATTACTCCTCACTCAGGACTGAATCTGGCAAAGGAATTTGGCGAAAAGATGGGCGAGTGTGACGTCACTAAGAAGACAAAGGACAAGTTCAAACTTGTTAGGAAAGTGTATGGGTATTCTATTGCCATTATTACTGACCCCACAGTGAAGGTGGTCACCCAAATTTTGGCTGGCAAAGTGATGAGGAAGTGTCACACGGATGAGGTGCAGCACTAGTAGTTTCTTTAGCAGCTCAATGCACAGAGGGCATATAGTTCAACTAGGCATGCTACCTATGCAACAAGTTCCCCGCAAACTATAGAGAGGCATAGGACAAAAGTAAAACTTTTCATTACTCATGGCTCTTACTGTCAATTGTGCTGGTCACATGGGAGTTGTTGTAGGACATCCGTTTCCTCCGATTCAGACGGATTTACTAGAAGCAGCGAAGTTTGCTTCACTATGGGCCACAAAGGATGTTGTGCAGGTTTGAGAAACTAAATAATTTTGGCTATTAATGGAGATGAGAATTCATATGGCCATCAACCGAAAGCCACGGTTGTCACCAACTGTTTTTGAGTAGTTATCTAGGTATGTGGAGTTCAAAGCAGACTTCCACCATGTTTACATCTGGGCATTGAAGGATCTAGACTAGAAGTGGTATGATCTCCCCTACTTGGCTATGGATGATGCCATCGCAGAGGTCCTCAAGCGATGGCTAGCTAATTGGCACACACCATCGGATTTGGCTGCCAAGACTAGCAAGTCCATGGAAAATCAGAAAAAGGAAGCAACCTGACTGAAGGTGCAGCAGTTGGTAGGAAAGAGGAAGGAGATTGAGGAGAAGGCCTGCGCAGAAGTGGAGCACGCCGCAAAGGAACAAGGAGAACAAGAAGGGCGCGACTCTGATAGAAGTTAGAAATCTCCTTCACCCCAAATGGAGGAAGAAGAATAGTCGGAACAGGGTGGCAGAGATCTGGAGAGCACTCCTTTTCGCGTAAAGTAACATAGGGAATAGGAGAAGGAGGGACAGTCAAATAATACCAAAGCCTCCAAATCATCTCTAGATCCAATCACCTTGATGGAGGGTGACTTGGACGATATTGGAGATAAGGTAAGGGATACAATAGTGGAAATTCTGCAATAGTTTGAGCAGCAGCAGAAGTAGGCACTAATTTCCATGCAGACGAGATTACACGAGCTACAGATCCAGACAACTAGAATGTAGGCAGGTGCAGGGCAGAGTAGCTCACAATCCACTAGTTTGGCATCGGGGACCACTGAAGCCAGAGAGTTAGTTCAATCCCTGGATCTCTGGGTAGTCACACTGCCAGATGGAGCTCTGAGCACAGAGGCGGAAGCGGACAAGGCTACTGTCAATGCTTTAAATAATATTGGTTTAAACTTGGCCACACTCCCTAGTGAATTCCTTCACATGCTGCAAGCAGTTGTGATTGCAGAGCTTAATGCCCGAGAGCAGTGCGCACTGAGCATGATCAGTGAGCAGAAAGTCAACAACAAATAGATATTTGTTGAGAAGACAGTCGCGCTAGAAGCATGGAAGAAGGTTGAGAAGAAGAACTAGCGCACCGCAGCCATGGCAGCCAAAGCATGAAGAACTGTTCCAGAACTGCATATCCTAGAAGAAGCGCCCGTGGAGGCCAAGATTAGGAAGTTGGCTATAGTTGTATGCAATGCAAGGATGAAGATGGCCAAGGTTCAGTTTGAACTAAACCTTAAAATCACATATCTTGAGTCGAAGTCATAGCCTTCAACTCCACCAAAGGTTAGAGAACAATGTGACGCAATTGTAAAATATGCAGTCACGATAGTAGATGCCGTGGTAGCATATTGCACCACGCTCTTTGAGCAGTCTATGGAGCTTGTTACGACTACGTAGGAGGATCCTAACTTGTAGAGGTTGAACACAGAGGCCCAGGAATTACAGCAGCTATATGACGAAGCAAAAGTGATGGTGTGCACCGTCGCTATATCACAGCGACTGGCTAAGCTACATGAGGAAAAGCAGTTGCTTGAATAGGTGGAGGTAGCACAATGGAAGTCCTCAAGGATAGATTGGGGCCTTGGTTGGATGAGGCATATGCTATGTCTACCACCATTGATGAGAAGCTAGTGAGCCTACAGAGGACACAACAAAAGGTAAAGGAAGACAGTGTAGGACCAACAACCGAGTAGCTAGTGCAGAAAATCAAGCAGGCAGCCACGCAGAGCACGACTGAGGTAGTAGTAGTGCGACTCGAGCTGGGAGGTCTCCATAGGAATATCTTCCCACCAGCAAAGTGACTCGAGGGTGATTCACGATGTTTGTATTGGGGGCCTATTGGGATAGGGTCCTCTGTGTTCAGTTTTGGGGAAAAAGCCCAAGTTTTGGGGCGGAAATCACAAGTTGTTGTTATGTAAAGTGTAAAGTCTCTGCAATTTGTGGTCGCGGAGTGTGTAGATAGTAAGTGTCATAGATCAATTTTCCCTTCTTTTATGTAAGTTGTGTCGACTTTAGTAGATCTACCCATCGTCTGCGGATCATGGCATTGTATAAAAAGGAGAGTCTTAGAAAGTCTAAGGATGGTAACGAAGAGATAAATGAATGTAATGGGTCATTAGAAGTAAAGAGAAAAGAGTCTTACAGTAGGAGAGAGGCTTCACAACTATGTGTGCAGAGGCCTAGAGTAGAGTCCGCAGCTGAGTGCGTGGACCCCTGCAGTTGAGTGCACAGGGTAGCCTTAAGTCTGTAAGAAGAACAAAAGCATTAATAAAGATATTATTCTAGAAATATCTCTCTTTTGTCCATTTACTTCTGTTATTAATGATTGCATTTATGTTATGATAAATGATGGGATTATGATTTAATATTGTATTGATGCATCATTCTGCATGGTTTACATTGTCATATGAACACAAGTATTAATATCTATTTATGCGAAGAACATCTTAATGCATGTTAAAGATATAAGATAATTAGGTCAATCTGGGTAAATAAAAAGGTAGGAACAATTACAGAGGCACGTAAGCAGTTGATTCATCTATTTAAGGTCCGCGAAATATAGTCATCGACCTTCATGAAGGTCTAAAGGCTGGTAAGAGGAAGTAATATCGATAAGACTTAAGGGCTTATTGACTTGCACGAAGACAGGATTAAGAGCATAAAACAACATCACAGTCATCTCTGGGTCCAGAAACTTGGTTCCAACATCCCCCCATACTGCTTTGAGTGATACTTCAGTCTGCACTTCACAGATTGATGTCGAAAGGGCCAATAGTGTAGGGATTTGTTTGGCAAACTTAACTCTAAACCTGGGCCAGGACCCACTAAGCCAACACCCGCAAATCATATCGCTATTGGACCTCCCATTTTTCCTTTGAAATACATCTCCACACATCCCCCTTCCAAATTTTGATTATGACATCACATACCGCAAATTATCCACCCACTGATATCGCAGAACCCTTCTTCCGACCTATTGCGATATCATCCTGCTTGTTGTTTGGCCCCCTTTGCTGATATCGCATATCACACGTTCCTTCACACTAATTGGGATAAACCTATCCCTGTTGATTACAATAAACCTATCCCTACTAATTACGATATCACATAAGTCTACGCCGATATCTCATATCGCAAAATCCCCCACCAATTGTGATATCATAAATATCTCTTCCCCTTTTGATTGTGATAAATCTCACTAATCGTAATATCCATTTTGCCCACCAATTGTGATCACTCCTTCCTCTGCCGATTGTGATCACTCCTTCCTCCACCGATTGTGATATGCACAAGCATAAGTTCCTCCTCCCTAAAGTCCTTTCTGACTTGCAATTGTGATGTGCGAGAACCCTCCCAGATGCAATATTTTATGTGATGCATTCTATAAATCATCACGTCTGGAAAATCGAGGAATTACCATGAATCAATGTTAAAATTACCTTCTCCTGTGTTGTGATTATGATGTAAAAAGGCTCGGATCAATGACCCAAGTTAAATCAACTGAAATCAATAGCCCAGATCATGAATATTAAAATATTTATTCCTCTTATGCTCTGTGAGATAGCGAGGGTGTTTTTCGGCATTTCTTCACTAGCATGGTCATTAAACGAAATGTGAGAAAAGAGGGAAGCAAGACAAAGAGGGAAGCAAAATATAGAGGATAGGAAGGCACTCTTAGCACATTTCTACCAGAAACAACACAACAAGATTTTGAAGAGCTAGATGTTCGAGTTTCCACAAATATAGTGCCACACTACAACAATTTGATTTTCGTAATTAATTGTAACTATTAGATAGGTTTTGTTCATATGACTCCCATTTTTATTTGAATTATATTGTAGCAGAAATTCCTATGAAGGCTCAAAGTTGTATTAATCAGATAGGATTAGTTCTCATAGATATCGATGGAATCTTGTCAAGGTGGTAGATTTTGTAAAAGAGATATTTCTCTATAAATATGTAGATTCTTGACTCTTCATAGAAGGATCGATGATGTGAGAAAACCATTGTTGTATTGTTTTCAGTTAATAGAAAATATTGTTGCAACAATCCTCTGTTTATAACCTGAGATTCATTTCCGTTTCAGTCCCATCCTATTATGCTCATCTGTTGTTATTAGTTTTCATACCTTATTTGATTAATTGGATTTCAATGTTACATTGCTCCAAATTCCTTCAATTTGTTGTGATTACTGTGAATGTCCTATCAACATTAGTAAACCAAATATGCCCCAGCTTCCATAAAACAATGTTGTTTTTTGTTGTTTTCCTTTAATTTACTCCATGACCAATGGTGTTTGTTCTCACACTCTTTCACCTGAAAAATCACTTAGAAAACCATAGTTAGCCATCTACATTTTTAAAAAATATTTAGAGAGCCCTCTCAAATTGGAAGGGCTAACTTCAAATCAAAAGCTGGTTTGAAATAGTTATGTTGGGTTGAAGGGTTGACACAGCCCAATCTCCATCAGCCCGGTTGATAACATTTTGGTGCATCTGCTGGGAGCCAAAAAGCTCCTCTTTCCAGGATTCTCTTAGAGTCTCTGCTTTGTGATTCCTGAGGGTAACAAGAAATTAGAAGTTTTGAAGGTTGTGACATTACCCTAGTGACTCCACTCTTAAAAGATTTTAAAGATTGAAGCTTCATGCTGACTCCACTGCTTACAGATCAGTAGCTTGAGAATTTTCAAGATGAGTTCTACCACAAGTCTAGTCCAGTCATAAGTGAAGGTGAAGTTTCTTCCATTTAAAAGCTCAAGTGATGGATTCAATTTTTATTCTGAGTTGCCCATATTTGATCCACTACTTACTTTTTTCAAACATAGTAAAGGAACCTAGGTGTTGGATCAGCTCTTTATGTGGTTATACTGGAGATTTTATATTGCTTGAATTAAGCAGGTGGATTTTCAAATATTAGAGTAGGTACGTAAATAAGCTTTTTGAACAAGCATTTCCTTCAGTTTTAGGTTATAGTATGCAGTTTTCTTTTTAGTTTCGTGAAGTGTGTTTGAATGTAGTCTTCAGATTGGGATAAGCCTAATGGTCAGGCAACTGGTATTTTGGTTCTTTGTTGCACCATAGGGGCACAACATCCCCATTGGAGCCAATGTTATCCATGATAACCACTAAAAATAATTTTTTGTTTTATTAGTGAAGGTTTTCCACCACTGATCGTTACATCTATCTACTATTTTTCTGAAAGAGGTTGTTGTGTTTTATATTTGAAGATTTAAGGAGGAGGAATAGGTCCAGTTTTATTTGTTTTTGGAGAAATTCTCTAAAATCATTTTCTCTCACTCATCCCATTTCATCCTTTTCCTTTCTAACTCTAACCACATTCACCCATTCCAACTCTAACCATAGACCCATTTCCAACTCTAGCCATGTTTTCCTCATTTTCCTTTGTAATACTTCAAAACACTATAAATATGTCACAGTCCTTTTATAAGGTTGAAAACCGTTAATCATATCGTTATCGGCCCTCCCCCTTTTCCTTTGAAATATAGATTCTTCACCCATCACCCTTCCCAATTGTGATTGCAATATTGTATATCATAAATTCTCTTCCCACCGATATCCCTGAACCCTTCTGCTTGTCAATTGCAATATCGTCTCACTCGCCGATTGAACCCCTTCATTGATATCACATATCGCATGTTCCTCCCCGCCGATTATGATTAACTTTTCCCCGCCGATTGCAATAAACATGTCCCTGCCAATTGCGATATTGCATAATTGTATGCCGATATGACATATCGCAAAACCCCCCGCTATTGGGTGCGGGATCCCCGAAGGGCAGTTTTGGGGCTTAAAGCCCATATTTTGGTCCAATTTTGTAATCCAAATGTAAAGACTCTGCATTTTGTGGTCACGGAGCATGTAGTTGTTAAAGATTCATAGGGTTGTCTGCCCTTATTTTGGAAATGTAATGTTCGCTGTAAAAGATCTACCCATGGTCTGCAGACCATGGATTGTATAAATAGAGCTAACCTCTAAGTAGTTAGAGGCAAAATGGAAGAAATTAAGATCGAACATGTATGAGAGATAAATCTGAAGTGGAGGTCTAAGTTTTGGGTTGTAACATAGGTAGAGGATCTGAAGCTGAGTGTGCAGAGGCCTAGAAGTCCGCAGCTAAGCGCACAGGGCAGGTTGAGTTTGTAATTGTTTAGTATTATCAATAAAGAGAAGTATTCTACAATTTCTACATCTTTATTTCCTGTTTATGTATATGTTATATTGGGTATGAATTTTACTTGTAATGCTTATATGATGCACGAATATATGTAAATATATTGGTTAAGTGAATGCAAGTAAGAACATCCATTTACGTGAAGCTAACTAAGATCTGTTAATAAGATAAGTAAGACACTTAGCCTGGTTTAGGAAATATCACAGTTTTCTGCCCTAGCAGCGTGAATTAGCCCCTGGTTAGGGCTGTACGAAAGCCGATTGTATCCTTTCATGAGGGTACTAAAGGATGGAACAGAGGGCTAAGAAACCTGTGCGCAGGTAGGTATAGCTGAAATAAATTGACATCACAACCATCTCAAGGGTGCAAAAACCTGGTTCCAGCATTTCCCCATACTACTTCAGGTAAGACTTCAGTCCACGCTCTATGGGCTGATGCCGAAAGGGCCAGTAGTGTAGGGATTGTTTGGCTAACTAACGTTGAACATGGGTCAGGCCTCCACAAGCCAACAAATGGTTCTGTTGCTGGGACCAGAATCTGCATAGAGATGTGTGATGTAATATCACTGGAATCCAACTAAGAAAGAAATTGAAGGCCGCTTGGACAGAAGGATTCATGAGTTCGTGGCACAAGAAAACAGAAACCCACAACTATCAAAAGAACAGTGGTTGGACCAATACCTATATATGGAGATCCACAAAATATTTTTCGCGTCCTTTCCTACTTAGCTATACGAGTGGATTGCAAAGCTAGCAGATAGCCAAGGAAGGTGGAAACTTGATGGTCCTATTATGTGGACTCCAAAGCTAGTGAGAAGGTTGGAAGCATCAAAGGATAAGATCTCTAGCGCTGTCAATCATTGGCTCGATCACATAATAGGAGGATTTGTAACTAAATTCATGGTTGAAACCTCAATCAGCTATAGAGAGGAAAAGTGACACTTTTTCAAAGGACCGCGAGGTAAGTACATAAAATCTTTGAATACTTGGATTAAACTGTTGTTGTGCAAAAAATGGGTTATGCAACTACCTTGATGTTTGAGACTATGCGAAGCAGAATATTTTACAAAAATGAAGGAAATTAGGGCCTAGGGCATAGCCCCTTGATTTCACCTTCACAAGGGGATGAAGAAGGGATCGTGAAGGTCTCTTCGTGAAGTGCTATTCAGTTGATAAAACAAGGATTCCCACAAATACCACCTCCGCCCACACCACCACCAGCTTCACCGCTATCACCTCCAACTTCACCCGTACCACCTCCACCTCCACCACAATTCAGTATGGCAAACAAGGTGAAGTTGCCTTTGTTCAAAGGCTTGGTAAATGAGGACCCAGACTAATTCTAGTTCATTGTGAGGGCTGTATGGGAAGCTCAAGGTGTTATAGATGATCATATAAAGAAGGAAACACAGGTTAGTGCTATGCAAGATCGCGCGCTAACCTGGTATATTAAGTACTCCAGCAATAACTCGAATTCTAGAGTAGCAGACATCCAAACAGCACTGAATAGGGAATTTAGCAAGCCTAAATCTAAAGGGCAGTCGATTATGGGATTCAAAGAGATCACGATGCTACTAGGTGAGATGCCTTATGAACTAGATCAGAGGCTAAAATGTATGATCTGTGAAGCCAACATGAATTTGATAGATGGAGAGCATCACAAGTGGTTTGTGGCTTCGTTACTACCAGACTCAAGAAGTGCATTGTCACAGCAGAAAATAACAATTCAGGAAGAGGCCTTGGAGATTTCCACGAGACTACATGAGACCTTGATGCAAGATCCTAATATAGGATTTCAATAGATCCACGTGCACCTGAAGAATTTATGGCTTGATATGCAAAGCTTGAAGTAGGATAGGACGGCTCAGCCAGAGGTATGTGAAGAGGTATGGTGCATGAAATGCAAGAGTCAAGGTCGTGACAAAGACCACTACCCGGTCTTTACAGATTACCTTGCAGGAGGAAGATTGATGCCTTTAAGGAAGGAAGCTCAAGCAGGATCTAGCGCGATGTCTAGTTTGTGGTGCGTTATCTGTCAAATAGCTGGAAAACATGCCATGGACAACTATCACTTGTTACAGAAGTATATACAAACTCTGCAATAGTTGTTCTACAACTTTTGTAGATTGATGGGACATGGTGAGCATACTTGTAGGAGCTATGAATTAATGATGGATAGAACGCCAACCTACAGAGTTCAAGCTGAAATGCGGCCCCTTGACCAGAATGCAGGGATGGTGTGGATAGGATTTTAGGGGTCTGGATGAGGCCGAGGTGGAGGAGGACTTGGTAGAGGTCATAGAGTACTAATTTTTTACAACTGCAGAGGGCCAGGACACTATGCCCGTGATTGCAATAATCCAATGCGCCCATCGTGCAAGTATTGCACGCTGTTTGATAACGAAATAGAAGATTGTCCTATGCTGATAGCCAGGATACATGACAAAGGAGTGCTACCGCCTCCCCTGACTCAAAACTTGTAGATGATGAGGTCTCAACTGTGCGAGGAAGATCCGAACGTAAATATAGTGTTCCGAAGTGGAACCACGATAAGATATGACAAGGGGAAACAGCTAGAAGATGGCACATGGGTTTGAAAAGCCTCGATGAAAGAGGTCGAGTTTGATTTGGAGTGCGCCTATGAAGCATTCATGGAAACTAAGAAGAGCATTGCCGAGGCCTCCACTTCAGGAAGAAAGGATAAACTGAATCCAGAGATGGACCCCTCTATGCTCACTACTTTCCTGGAAACCTGTATGAAGTTACTACGTGATAGTAAGGCTGTGAAAGGGTTATAGGAACTTATCAATAGATGTGTTGGGGCCACGCTAGGTGAAACACACATAGTCCGCAAGATCGGAAAGCATAAGACAAGGACGGGGTGTGAAATGAGACTCACTACATAGATCGGAGAATACGAAATGGATCAAGTCATTCTGGATTTGGGATCACTGCAAATGTACTACCAAAGCCAAATTGGGAGAGAATGCGGTGACCTGCACTACAATGGTCTCCGATTTAGCTAAGGATGGTGAATCAACAAAAAATCATACCCATGGGGTGCTGCAAGGGGTGACCGTGGATATTGAGGGAGCAAGCGCGCTGGCAGATTTTGAATTAATAGAGATTTTGGATGACAACAATCCCTACCCTGCGCTCCTGGGAATTGATTGGGCTACTGATATGAATGGGGTAATCAATCTGAAGAAGCAGAATATGATCTTTGAGAAGAAATCACTACGCATAATAATACCCCTGGATCCTGCTGAGGGATCACGCTATACGGAACCAGTCCATGACTATGAAAGTGATGATGATATTGACTGCATCTATAAGATAACAACATGAGACCAAGACTAGGTGAATCCCATCATGGATGGATGGATTACATGGGAGCATGAGAGGTCCTACAATTCAGATTTCGATGAAGAAATAGAATGCTGGCAGAATCGGTTACATGAAGTAACTATGTTGAATTGCAATATGATGACCCAGTCACTGTGTTGTGTGTCACTAAAGGAAATAAATCTACCTACTTATGATTTTCTAATTGAGGTAGATACCTTTTTGTATGCATTTGAAAGGGAAGTACCAGATAAGCAATGCTTCCAGGCCTTGGATTGGGTACTGCATGCTACGCCTGCAAGATGGTGGGGTATGCACAAGGGAAGCTTTGACGATTGGTGCAAATGTAGGAGGATGATGAGAGCATGGTTTGGGAAGCCTCAAATGTGACTGACATACAAGTACAATGGGTAGAATGATCCCAACATGTAGTTGGCCAAATCAGAAAAGAACTACTCTACCACTGAGTACAAAGGGCTACCTATGGTGTATGTGCTCGAAAAGTACCAACACTACTTACTAGGAGGCCACTTTAAGATGTATACGAACCACTCTGAGCTGAAGTACCTGGTCAATAAGCCTGTGTTGGGGGGGTGAATTTGCAGATGGCTTTTATTGTTCCAAGAGTACGATTTTGAAGTTGTTGTAAAGCCTAGACAATTGAACACGGGACCTGACCACTTGTCGCACATCGAGACAGGGGAGGAACCTACTAGTTTGGAGGAAGGATTACCTGATGTGCATCTCTTTGCTATGTGCATCATGGATGGAGATTTGGAGGATATAATACACTTTCTAAGAATTGGAACTATGCCAGAAGGATACTCTATCCAGCAAAAGAAGGAATTAGTGGTGTGCATAGAAGACTTCTCTGTCATTGTTGGGCATCTATATAAGATGGGGAATAATGAAATACTGCAAAGGTATGTACCTGAGTTTGAACAAAGCATCATCCTCGTGGATGCTCATGGGGGCACCGTGGGAGGATATTATGCAGGAAGATCAACCGCGAAAAATATTCCACATGCTAGGTTGTGGTGGCCAACCCTTCATTAGGATTCAAAAGAATATTGCATGGCATGCAATGTCTATCAAAGAATAGGCAGGCCATCATGGAGGGATAAAATTCCTTTGAATCCAGAAGTGACATTGGAACCTTTCGAAAAGTGGGCAATAGATTTTGTAGGACCCATTCAGCCTCAAGGAAAGATAGGCGTGAGGTACATTTTCACTGCGACGGAGTATTTGACTCGTTGGGCAGAAGCATAGCTGGTGAAGGATTGCACAAGCATGATTACCACAAAGTTTCTATTTGAGCATGTACTGACACTATTTGGATGTCCAAATATCTTGATGAGCGATTGTGGTATGAACTTTCTGAATAAGACAATCAGCACACTAATGGAGGAATTTCAGGTGTATCACCAAAAGAGCACACCTCATCACCCACAGGCTAACGGGACAATGGAGGTGTTCAACAAAGTGCTTGAAAAAAAATTGACCAAGGTATGCAATGCTCAGCGAAGTGATTGGGACCTACGCATACCTACAGTATTGTCAGCTTATCGGACAACATGCAAGAGGTTAATAGGACAGACACCATTTAGGCTGGTATACAAGGTTGAAGTAGTGATGCCTATGGAATACATCTTACCTATTCTACACATAGCAGCACTCACATGTATAATGGATCATGGAGCTCTCGAAGAGAGGCTCGCGTAGTTGGATGAGCTGGAAGAAGAGATATTTTTGGCTAGATTTCATGAACAGGTCCAAAAGTAGCGTGTAAAGGTGTGGCATGACCATCATATTAAGATGCGCACCTTTAAGTGAATGAGTTGGTGCTGTAGTATGATAGTAAGTTTGATCAATTTCCAGGGAAACTCAAAATGCATTGGCTGGGGCCGTATGTTATTAAGGAGATTACAGATGGTGGCATGGTCCAATTGGTTAAGTTGAATGGAGATCCCTTCCTGGGAAAAGTGAATGGTAGTTTTTTGAAGCCATACACAGGTGGCCCGACCATCTGACTAGCTGATAGAAGCACATTCTTAGCACTCTAGGAAGCTGAAAGGAGGTGTGGGACTATAAACTACACTACCTGAGTTGGGGATTTGTGTGATGTCAGGACTGTGTGAAGCAACGAAGTGTCACAGGGTCCGTGACAATGCAAAGACAGCTGTGCTAGCACGTAGGTCCACTGGAAAGTGACTGTTAAAGTCACTATTCACTATTTGATGGTTGGTTTGAGGCCAAATGAAGCAGGCGGCAGGCATTTAAGGTGATATTTATGGGTTAGATTCTTTAAAATCTTCCGCCAATGTACTATTAATGGGCCAAATATGGGCGGGACAGTCGAATTCAAATTCAGAAGGCCCTATAAATTACAAGCGGTTGTCCAGTGAAAAGCACTTGGCATTTTGAGAACTGAGTTGTTGCACACTCAAGTATACATGAATCGAGACCTATTCAAGACTCTAAAAGTGAATTCATTATTTGAGCAACTACCAAAGACACTGCAAGAATTGTGGAATAGTGTTATGTCAGCACCCATAGAAGCCATGGACATAGGATTGGTGACAGCCGAGGAAACCGTGCAGAAAATTGCAGTAGTAGAAGCCCCAAAGTCCATCGGAATAATAGTTGAGGTCCCTAAATCACCCAAAACACCGAGACCTAAGAAGGATAAGCAGGCTATGATCCCGGTGTGCATCCCACCACGAAGCCCACAAAGGACCAAGCTCACCTTGCAGGAAAAGGGGAAGGCCATTAATCTAGAGGTCAACGAGGAGGAATTTGAAGAAATCCTAGTGGATGAGGAGGACGAGGAAATGGAAGTTGAAACCCAGGGTACAGACCTATTACCAGGCTACTAGGATATGTTCCTCCGTGCAAGGGCAAAGCCAAGGCGTCGAAGGACATACATGAGAGAAAGAGCTCCCTATAAACCCTGTTGCTCCCAGATGACATTGTTTTTTAGGGGCCACACTTAAGGTGAGTTCCTGTCCTAAAGTTTGAGGATTGGGACCTCACGGATCATGAGAAATTCCTGCATTTAGCGATGGAGCACCTAACATGCTGACAAATTGACACGATGGTTGGAATGATTGAATTGGAGCTATGCAAATGGCTCAAGGGCATAGAGAAAGCTGGGTTGCTAAACCTGCTCTGGGTGTTGCATTACCACCGTGCCTCACTGACCATCTTGGTCATCTAGCAACTGCTCTGCTTGGTGCATGATGGGTGTTTGTGGTTGGAGGAGCCCATTCCCATCACAGACCACTTGGTTCATCGTCTCACACAACTACCTTACTCAGGGGAGGATCAAGCCAATATTTCAGAAGGAAAAGGTGGTGAGCTGACCCTCACGGAAGTGATGAAGAAGAAGTTCAAATTGGAGAAGAAGAAGCGAGGATATGCCATCTCAAGCATTAACAACCCTGTATTCAAGGTCGCGACACAAATACTAGCTGGGAAAGTGATGTGGAAGTTCCACGCAGATGAGGTGTTTGCACTTGTTATTGCACTAGTGGCCCAATGCGTGGAAGGAGTCCAGTTCAACTAGGCAAATTATATATGCGGTGAGTTCCTTGCAAACTGTCACAAGGCACAAGAGCAAAGAAAAATGTTTCACTACACTTGGCTCCTATTTTTTATTGTACTGGTGGCATGGGAGCTTCTCGAAGATAGCCAATTCCCTTTAATCATACCAGACCTTCCAGAGGCACTGAAGTACACTTCGATGTGGGAGACCAAGGATGCACAACGAATAAAAGAAAGCAAGGTATTTTGGGTCTTAATGGAGATGAATATCCAAATGGAGATCAATTGCAAGTCACGATTGTTGCCCATAGTATATGCCAGTCTACAGAGCTTTGTAGGGTTCAAAGTGGATTTCCACCATGTTTTTATCAGGGCGCAGAAGGACGCTATGAAGACATGGCATAACCAACCATACTTGGCAACTGATGATGTAATTTTCGCAGTCCTTAAGTCTTGGCCACCGGAGTGGCACGCTCCTGTAGGCTACACAGTGGAAACGGACAAGTCCACTGCACAACACAAGGAAGAGACAAAGCTTCAAATGGCACAACTAGCAGAGAAGCGTAGAAAGAAGGAAGTAGAGGCTAAAGCATAGGCAGCATGCGACGCGGCGAAACTGGCATAAAAACAGAAAATAGGAGGAGAAGAGCGCAAAGGACAGAAGTCACCTTCGCCCGACACTAAGGTAGAAATAGAGACAGAGAAAGGTAGCACGGACCCACAAATGACGTCCACCCAACTCAAGCGTCCACAATCGTGAGAGTAGGTAGTGCCACGAAAGAAAACAAAGGCATCAAAGACATATTTCGACCCAATCACCCTCACTGTGGGGGATGCATGATATCGGCAAAACGGTGAGGGATGTCACCGCGGAGACCCTCCAATAGTTTGAAGAACAATAACAGTTGGTATTGGGGGATCTCTAGACAGAGTTACTGGAGTTGCAGGTATGCACTCCACAGGTTGGTACGGTGTCCACTAGCCTCGCAATCGGCACTTTAGCAGCCAAGGAGATGTTGTAGACAAGGGTGACAAACACGATAGTGCTACTAGATGGGGCACTTACTACAGAGAAGGACGTTGACAGACCCATGGTTAGCAGTTTGAAAGGGGTAGGATTGAATATGGCCACGCTCCCTTGGGAGACGCTCTAACTCTTACAGGATGGAGTCACCATGGAACTCAGGGCCCAGGAGAGTCATGCTCTACAGATGATAAGAGAGCAGCTCATCAACATCGAGTAGTTGGTCCTGGAGCGCAATGAGGCAGTAGAACAGAACAAGAAAATAATGCAGGTAGTAGAGGAAGCCTGTTGGATGCTCCCGGAGTTGGACATGCAGGAAAAAGAACCGGTGGAGGAGTGTGTCTATAAGTTAGCCATAGGGGTATGTGATGTTCGAACAAAGATGGCCAAGGTTCAGCTAGAGTTGAACCTGTAGATTGCAAAATTACAGTTGAAGGTGCAACTTTCAACTCCACTAGAAGTCATGGAACAACGTACCACTGTTGTTACAACAATAATAGCGGTATTTGATAGTGTAGTGGCAGACTACATGCAGCTTTTTGAACAATCATTCAAGGTCCTAACCACCCTACAGGAGGACTCGAATGTAGAGCGCCGAGAGACATAGGTGCGTGAGAAACAGCAGAGGTATAATGTGGTGAAAGGGATAGTGCAGATGGTTTCCCTTACATAGAGGCTCGCACGGGTGTAGGAGGCAAAGGTGCTCAAGGAATAGGTGGATGTCGCTCGACATAAAGAAGCGGTATTAAAAGCATGCCTATAGCCATGGATAGATGAGGCTTATGTGATTAGAACCTCCATTGAAGGAAAGCTCGTGAAACTTCAGGTAGCTCAGCAGAAGATTCAAGGCAGCAGTCATCGAGCAATAGGTGGAAGAAGTCTAGCAGGTGACCGCTCAGTGCACTGCCAAAGTTGCAGTGATCCAAATAGAGCCAGGAGGTATTCATGCTAAGATCTTCGCACCTGCAGAGTGACTCAAGGTCAAGTCATGATGTTTGTGTTGCCGGTCTGTTGGGCACAAGATCCCCCAAGGGCAGTTTTGGGGCTTAAAGCCCATATTTTGGTCCAATTTTTTAATCCAAATGTAAAGACTCTGCATTTTGTGGTCGTGGAGCACGTAGTTGTTAAAGAGTCATAGGGTTGTCTGCCCTTATTTTGGAAATGTAATGTCGGCAATAAAAGATCTACCCATGGTCCACAGACCGTGGATTATATAAATAGAGCTAAGCTCTAAGTAGTTAGAGGCATAATGGAAGAAATTAAGATCGAACATGTATGAGAGATAGCTCCAAAGTGGAAGTCTAAGTTTTGGGTCGTAGCATATGTAGAGGCTCTGCAACTGAGTGCATAAAGGCCTATAAGTCTGCAGCTAAGTGCGTGGACCCTTGTAGCTGAGTGTGCTGGGTGAGTCGAGTCTGTAATTGTTTAGAATTATCAATAAAGAGAAGTATTCTACAATTTCTGTGTCTCTATTTCCTGTTTATGCATCTGTTATATTGGGTATGAATTTTACTTATAATTCTTATATTATGCACGAATGTATGTAAATATATTGGTTAAGTGAATGCATGTAAGAAAATCCATATACACGAAGCTAACTAATATCTATTAATAAGATAAGTAATACACTTAGCCTGGTTTGGGAAATATCACAGTTTGCTACCCTAACAGCGTGAAAGTATATCAACCCATAGTTAGGGCTACGTGAAAGCCGATTGTATCCTTTTGCGAGGGTACTGAAGGGTGGAATAGAGGGCTAAGAAACCTGCACACAAGTAGGTATAGCTAAAATAAACCGACATCACAGCCATCTGAAGGGTGCGAAAACTTGGTTCCAGCATCCCCTCATACTGCTTCAGGTGGGACTTCAGTCCGTGCTCCGTGGGTTGATGTCGATAGGGCCAGTAGTGTAGGGATTTGCTGGGCTAACTAACACTGAACCTGGGTCAGGCCCCCTCAAGCCAACATCACCCAAGTTGTCACAGAAACTTGGTTCCAGCATCCAACCATACTGCTTCAGGTGAGACTCCAGTTCGTGCTCCGTGGGTTGATGCTGAAAGGGCCAGCAGTGTAGGGTTTTTTTTGGCTAACTAATGTTGAACCTAGGTCATCCCCCCCAAAAATTATTTTCCCACCAATATCGTAGAACCCTTCCACTCGTTGATTGTGATATCGTCTCGCTCATCGATTGAACCCCTTCACCGATATCACATATCGCATGTTCCTCCCCGCCGATTGTGATAAACTTGACCCCACCGATTGCGATAAACATGTCCCTGCCAATTTCGATATCACATAATTCTACGTCGATATGACATATCACAAAATCCCTCACCAATTGCGATACCACAAATATCTCTTCCCCTGCCAATTGTGATAAATCTCGTCGATCGCAATATCCATTCTTCCCGCCGATTGCGATTGCTCCTTCCTCCACCGATTGCAATAACTCCTTCCTCTGCTAATTGCGATCACTCCTTCCTCCGCTGATTGTGATCACTCCTTCCTCCACTAATTGCGATATCGCAATCAGGCATCACATAGTCATAAGTTCCTACTCCCTGAAGTCCTTTCTGACTTGTGATTGCGATGTACGAGAACCCTCTTGGATGCGATATTTTATGTGATGTGTTCTATAAACCATCACATCCAGAAAATCGGGGAATTACCATGAATCAATGTTAAAAGTACCTTCTCTTGTGTTGTGATTGTGAAGTAAAAATACCTGGTTTAATGGCCCAGGTTAAATTAACTTGGATCAATGACCCATATCATGAATATTAAAATATCTATTCCGCTTCTACTCCATGAGAAAACGAGGGTGTTTTTCGACGTTTCGTCAACAGCATGGTCATTAAATGGAATGTGAGAAAAGAGGGCAGAAAGACACAGAGGGCAACAAAATATAGAGGACAACAAGGCACTCTCAGCACGTTTTACCAGAAACAACACAACAATATTTTGAAGAGCTAGATGTCCCAGTTTCCACAAACATAGTGCCACTGTACAACAATTTGATTTTCCTAAATAATTGTAATTGTTAGATAGGTTCTGTTCATATGACTCCCATTTGTATTTGAACTCTATTGTAACAAAAATTCCTATGAAGGCTCAAAGTTTTATTAATTAGATAGGATTAGATCTCATAGATATCGATGGAATCTAGCCCAGGTGGCAGATTTTGTAAAAGCGATATTTCTCTATAAATATGTAGATTCTCGACTCTGCACAGGAGGATCGATGATGTGAGAAAACCATTTTTGTATTCTTTTCAGTTATTAGAAAATATTGTTGCAGCAATCCTCTAATTTTATCCTGATATTAATATTGGTTTCAGTCCCATCCTATTATGCTCCTCTATTGTTATTAGTTTTCATAGCTTATTTGATTACTTGGAATTTAATGTTACATTGCTTCAACTTCCTTCAATTTTATGTGATTACTGTGAATGTACTATCCACATTAGTAAACCAAAGATGCGTTAGCTTCCATAAAATAGTGTTGTTTGTTGTTGTTTTTTTTTAATTGACTCCATGCTCAATGGTGGTTGTCCTCAGACTCTTTCACCTAAAAAATCACTTAGAAAACCAAAGTTAGCCATCTGTATTTTTAAAAAATATTGAGAGAGCCCTCTTAGATTGGAAGGGATAACTTCCATTCAAAATTTGGTTTGGAATAGTTATGTTGGGTTGAAGGGTTGACACAACCCAATCCCCACTAGCCTGGTTGATAACAAATCTCTTCCTATATTAATATTTGTCTGAGCATTACTATGATGATAAGGCCAATGTCACTAAGTTCTTATAACTATAGAGGTATGTTCCATATCTTAGGGATGAGAAATCCAATATTCAAAGATTCATTAGTGGGATGCCTATGACATTCAAGAAAAAAATTGAATTGTTGGAACCACGAACTTTGAAGGATGCCATTAAGAAGCATAAATACTTCTATGAGAAAGAAAAATGTAAAGCATAAATTAAGAGTGATTGGAAGTCAAGGAATAACAGTAGAAATAAGAAGAATCAACCTAAGAAAAATTCAGAAAAGATGGAAGGTAAACATATATACCTTGCAAATCAATTTCAATAGGAAGCTAATATTATTTCTAAGAGAAATATGTAGCAAATAACATCAGAGTAGGGAAAGTTTGAAGGAAAAGAGCAATCAAAGTACTAGACATGTGGTGAAAATCACTAGAAAAGAGACTGTCCACACCAGAAAAATGTTTGACCAAAGATTTACAGCTCTTAGGAGGCTCACACAGTGGGTGATGTAGCTTAGAGTTTTCCAAGAATTTATGCAATTGTATACAATCGCCAGGAGGTCCATTATGAATATGTCACTGAGATGGAATGTAAGTTGTGTAATCAATTTTTTTCATTCTAATTGATCCCATTCATAACTACAACTATATCATCCCATAGATTGTTGAAAAATGCAATTTCGCTAAGAAATTGCATGAAGAACCATGGTTGGTTCAATTGGAAACTAGAATAAAAAGAAAAAATAATCATTGGGTAATATCATGTGCATTTGACCTTAGCGACATCCCCACAAATAAAAATTTCAATTTATTGTCATTGGGTGGATACAACATATTATTGGGCATGGATTGGTTATAATTGTACAAGACCAAAGTGGATTGTTTTGAAAAATAAATTGAATTCTTAAATGAGAAAGGAGAAAGAAGAGTTTTGTGGGGCATGATAAAGCCTAATTTAGTGAGGTTGATGATGACTATGAAATCCAACCATAGCAGTAGAAAGGGATGCATGTTGTTTGCAGTGCAAGTCTCTAGTGATGAGAAGGCTAGCAATGACATGAAGAATAAGGAAAGTGAATTGCTAAAAAGATATTGGATCCTATAGCAATATGCAAATGTGTTTCTAGTGGAGATTCCTAGATTACCCCCTCATAGAGAGATAGATTTGTATATTAATTTGGTACTTGGAGTAGCACCAACATCCAAGGCACCATACAACATGAGTACCCCTAAGTTGGTTGAACTAAAATTGCCGCTAAAGGAGATGTTGGACAAGGGCTTCATAAGGCCATGTATGTTAACATGGGTAGCTCCAATACTCTTTGTAAATAAGGAGGATGGGACCCTCGAATTATGCATTGATTACAAGAAATTAAATAATGTTACCATAGAGAATAGGTACCCATTGCCATAGAATGATGATCTGTTTGATCGGTTGAGGGGAACAACAATGTTTTCCAAGGTTGACTTGAGGTTAGGATATCATCAAGGATCAACCAGAGGAGGACATTGATAAGATTACTTTTTAGACAAGATATGAGCACTACGAATTTATAATGGTACCATTTGAGCTTACTAATGGTATTATCGGGAAAGCTAGTGTCCATTCAAAGCTACTAGTCCCACTAAGATGAGTAGCTATCTTAGAAACAAACAATTCAAAGTAACTTGTGTTTTCCTTTATGAGAGATAGATGAGAGAGAAGCAGAGAGTACCAACCTCAGTCTTTCGCTTGGCTCCTTACTTTTTTCCTCTCTCCTTTAATAGAGATTCACCACTCGCTTCTCACTTGTCCCACTTCAAAGAACACATGTAGAGTCAAAGTAGAAAAATACCATCAAAGCATAGAGATCTATAACCATAAACAATGTAGAATCAGATGTACATTAACCATACAAATCCATACACAAATACAAGATTCAGAAATATACAAGTATATGGAGGAAAGCTCAAATAGCTTTATTGATAGAAGTAGTAGAAGAGAGGGTTACAACCCATCTATCTAATCCAGCATCATCCTTCCAACATGAAAGCCCTCTTCACCTCATAAAAAGAAATATCACCCAAAAATACAATGTCTCAAAGAGAAACCAATAGCACTTCCTCACAAATTACAAAATTCCAGCTTTGAGATCTCTCAGAAGAGGGATCCATTTATAGATGTCTTGCAAGGGTGTGAGTCAGCTCTGGGACTTTGATTAGTGTCATTTCAGTGATATTTCTTGGTTCCACTTAGAGATTTCATGATCTCTTACTCATCCCTGGGTGAATTCAGAGAGGCAAGTGTCATATGAGCAGTTTCTAGAAGATTCTTTGAGTTTCCACCTAGCAAACTACCTTTGCCATTTGTCTTCTCTCGCTCATTGCACCCTACATAAGGGATTTTCAGTATGCATCACACTCTTTGCATGTAGCAGGTGAGATGCATCGCACCCTTAGCATCGAGCAGTCTGTATGGTCCAGTTTTGACCAGTTCTGAGGAGTTTTTCACGGAGAACTTCTAGGAAATGATGTAATCAGTTGACCTTGATCCTTTAGGGTATGAAACAACACTTTTAGGGGTTTGAGAACCCTTGGTTTATTGACATATGTGATTGGGATTGCAGTGCCCAAATATGTCTATAACAGTTGCCCCCTAAAGCATGAGGTCGTAAATCTTTTGATGTCGGGTGAAATGCTTTATCATGAGGATCCAAGGTTTTTTGAACTGGAAGGTGACCTATAATAAGATACAATACAATACATTATCTTTATAATATTTTCATGATCTAGCTAAGGTGGGCATTCCCATGCTCAGCTCTATAAATTCATTTTCATGTACATAAGACAAACAATCGTCTGTGTGGCAGACTAATGATTCTGGTAGAGCCATCATCCCTTAGCTTGGATGATTATCTGTGTAGCTATGATGTACATTTGATGTCTTTATTTTCCTGAATATATCGCAGCTTGGATGGATGAAACTAGATCTGAGGTCTTCAAACTCATTCAATCTTCGCCCGAAGTACAAGTTGATCCATGTGAAAAGATGTTCTGATGTCAAACATGGAAAGACATCACCTGATTACCAGCCAATGATGTAAGCTGTTAACAAGTGCGAGAGGAATCACGGATAATGATGATGATCCTAAAGGTACTACAGCATAATTCACGTGGTCTGAATACATGAGTTGATGTCGAACACCACGCAAAATCTTTCGATCGAAGGCCATTGATGTAAACCTGTCGTCGAAAGTGAAAAACCTGCCATTGAGGCATGCAAGCTTCAAAGTACTGAAAGGGTTGTTCCTAAGTCAACTTCTTGGATAATGAGCTGATGTCGACAAGAAGTGACCCCTCGTATGAGGGCCTTAATCAATCCCACATCTACAACACGGAACGGAGCAAATGATTTTGTGGAGGTGAAAATGATCTGATGATACAAGGTTTAGGGTGGCGGTCATGAAAGAATGGAGTGTTAAGATATTGCAGCGGATGAGGCATTAGCTGGGTTGGTGAATTCTCTGAGCAACTTCTCTTGAACATATCGGTGACACTAGAATGGATTGGTAGCGTTAGCCCCAAAATGGATGGTACGGAGCACTAATGGTGATATGACCGGTGAACAGAATAACCCAACCCGACTCAATCATGGTGATGGAGTGAAAGTGTCATGTTCAAAAGCGACCTGCTACCAATGAAGTTCTTCAAGTTTTTTTCCCTTTTTCCCCAGTCATTGCTGACCAGTACCTCTTTATTTTTGTCAAGCTTGAGGAGGATAACATATGCTTGTTCTATAATTTTCCCTTCGGGAAAACTTGTCACTATCTTTTAGCGAGCTTAGCAACAGGGAAACTCGCTCTTATCTGCATGGACAAGTTTGTCACTATTGTTTTAACGAGTTTAACAACAAAGAAAACTCAGTCCTTTTCATTTTTATAGAGTTTGAAAAGAGACGGAAAGGAAACTCCAGTAGTCCTTTTTCGTAGTATAATCCCTTAAGTCCGAAAAAGTATAAAATAATATGAAAGGGATGACTTTTTGATAGTTTTAATGAGCCGAACAAGACAAGCACTCGATATTTTTGTGTAATGATCCCTCAGGTCCAAAAATATTAAAATATAGAGGAGGGATGGCACTTCCAATCACTTTAACGAGCTGGAGAGGCCAATTGCTCGACAATATTTTCATATTTTATGAGTCTAAAAAGAGCTTAAAGGAGACTCTTTTTTTGAGGAATGAGTGATGTTTTTGGATAGCAACTGGTTCCAGGTAATTTTGGAACTTTTCAATCACGGCAGTGTAAAGAAGGTGGTTAATAGAATCACTCATCGCAGTTGTTCCTCAAAAGGGTAAACAATCAAGTGGAGGCGTATGATCAGTTAAAAAGAGTGGAGGTGATGGTAAGAACATGACCAAGGTTCAAAAGCTGATAGCTATGCAATCACAAAGGTTATTTACCAAAGGTGGGTTCATTTTTTAATGAGCTTGAACTCTGGGGGAACATATTCTCATTGCTAGGTTTATTTTTTAACAAGCTTGAACTTCGCGTAAACTTGCTTATGCTAGTCATATAATAAGGATGTCTCTCATTAGTAGGTTCATTTTTTAGGGAGCTTGCCCCATGCGCAACTTTTCTCCAAGCCTTTTGTATGCAAGCTAGGAATGACCAACTACTATCCTAAGGGTTAAAGAACTACTGAGGTTAGGTAGGATAGTTTCCCGATGGGAAACATTTCCTTTGCTTTGCCATTTTCGTTGGTCCTGGAAAAGGTGAATGGTGGATCAGACCAATCACCTAACTTAAGGAGTTGAAGTTAGTAAAACTATGGGGATAGAGTTATGCTGTTTGCTTTTCACTTGCATAAAAAAAGGCTTGCATGCCCCCAGGTATAAAGAGAAGTAGAGTTCCCAAGTTACCATATGGAAGTTCTTGCATTAAAGCAAGATTGTTTCGTCCACGTAGTAGCCAAAACACTTCCTTGGCTTTGTCCATCGAAATAGACAAAGGTGAATGGTGGGAGCTTCCAATCACATAACCTTCAACGAGGAAATCTTATTCCAGACTGATCCCATTTTCCTAAACGGACAGGTGTGTCAGACTAGTCATATATCCTACGAGGAAACCTACCTTATATATGGGGTTTTCCTACCGAAGTAGACCAGGGCGCATGCCCCCTGGGTTTAGTCACATTCATCGAATCACTTGCGCTCATCAAGTGGATGGACTGGAGGTTGATGAGACATTCCTTTTGCAAAAAGACCATTTAGGGATGGCATTTGACTAGTAGCCATGTTTGAACTGGGGAATGAAAGTTGGTCTACGATTTGGACCATTCTACCTTCATACAGGAAACACATCACCTGAAAGAGTGAGGAAACAATAGCTCCCATGCTGTAAATGTAGTCACGCCAAAGGAGTATATTGTAATCTAGTAGCCCTTGGACTACCATCACGTTTAGATGAACGATTTTCCTTCTCAAAGTTATAGGCAAATTTGGAAGGATCCCTAATGGTCAACTGGTACCTTTATTGAAGCCTAACAGATTTCGAATCTTAGGTAGAAGCGATCACGAACCAAGTGCTTTCCAAGTAGTTGAGGAAAAGATACTCACAGAAGCCCCTTCATCTATGATAGTACTAGCCATGATCATTCTGTAAGGTTGTACTATGATTTGGAATGGTACATTAGATGGTAGGCGAGGTCTCGCTAGTAGATTCCAATCAAAGGAAATGACTATATTGCTTGGAGGAGGGACCAAATAAAGGTCTAGATGAATCTCTTGAATTGAGGGGCTCCCCTCCTATGGTAGAGGAATGGGTAGATTGCCCCCATGTTCATCGGATTCTATGTTAACAAAAAGAATTTGAATGGTATCGTTCTCATTCTCTTTGGAGACTGTATCATCTAAAAGTGGACTCTCTGAAGATAAAACTGGGTTGACTACCGTCTCGACCTATTGACTTTGGTTCGGTGTGGACTCAGAGGGTTTATCTTCAATGATAGGCATTTTGACCAACAACAGAGGTGTGTCAGTCAGATTTTCAGCTAGCGATGGACTTGGCAAGAGTTTCTTGTATCTAGGAGGAAGTCACTGCGGTGAAGTAGGACGGTTATCCAGGACTCTTTTAGCTTCATCCATGAAAGGGCAATGGTGGAGGGCATGATCGCCTTCACACAATCTACAAGGAAACTTAGATCTTCCTTTTTGTCCATTGACTTCATTTTCACTAGTTGATGGTGTACTCTCAACATGATCGATAGATGTTGAAGACACCAAATTATGCAAGCGAGGAGACCATTCTCTCAAGATCCACGAGATGCAGGGACAATCTCGATGATAGTGGTCTCCTTTGCAAATGACACATGGAGATTTGGGTTTGGATGGTGCAATGTGTGGATTTTCACTAGACAATGCATGGTTGCCCCCTTTTGCCATTGACTTCTTCTTCTTCTTCTCCTTCCCTTTCTTCTTCTTCTCAGTTACTTGGTTTTTAGTGTTACTAGTTTCACCAAGCAAAGAAGAAGAAGGAGAGGGAGAAACAAATGAAGTGGAAGGTGGGGGAGAAACTTCAGTATCATTTGGTTGCTGATTTGATTGCTGAGGATTTACGGTGTTTTGAATGACAGAGGTCAAGAAAAGCCATACTGGCAGGCCAATTGTGAGTCCTGGAAGGGACAATGTAGTCATGTGTGGAGCACCAACATCTCCCCAAGAGGAGAAGGGACTAGGATTTCCCCCAAGGGGAAATCCTTAATTGGTAGACTCCATTTTCTCAACCTAAGACCAATGAGGGAACAATGATGTTATTCTGAATTAAATGAATTTTATGATGCTTTGACACAACTTGCTTTTTGAATTTTTAAGAGTCGAGAAAAAACTAAAGGTGACTCTAGTCACCTTTGATTTTTAATGAGCCTGAAGTGACAAGTGCTCAGATGGAACTTTTCTTTTAGAGAGTCTAAAAAGGAAAAAAAGTGACTACTCTGGAAATCTAGATAGAGGGATTACCAAACCAATTGCAAAACTGCAATATACTTTTACGTATGGTAGTCAATCTTCCCGAATGATGTGTTCAGTGCATTGCGATCAATAGGGCAGCAGACACGACTTCCTAAGGATAAAGGATATAGCCTATTGTGGTCTCCCAATATATACTTGACGGTACATGGGAGCACAAGTCCATACTGGCACTTGTTGTATCAAAGGGGAGGAATCACCCACCCTACGATGAAAATGGTAGTTACCAGGCTTTACGATGCCAGAATACGTCTCTAGCCTAGACTTCTAGATGTTGTGCGTTAGGTTCCAAGCATTTTTATGTTCATTGAGGTTTATTTTATAGTTGACATTTCTTAAGAAGTTTTCCTTTAAGGTTCACCGTGTGATGTAGATATACAATTCCTAAACATGCAATCTAAGATGATAAACAGTTGTTTACTTTCTTTTAGCAATGAAAATCCTAGCTACTAAGGAAAGAAAAATAAAATTCTTTCAACATGGAGCAGAGATCACACACTAGATGCACTTTTCCTAAATCAATTTCCGCATGCAGTCTAAATGCAAATGCACATGCATGTATTTATTTTTTCAGTTTCCTTAATGTGAGAATGACAAAAATGAAACTTAGTATAGATCTGAAGTATTTTATTTCAAAGCAACAGTACTGACAATTTTCTCTTTTTGAAACAAAAGGAAGATTAAGACGACACTTTCCGATTTCGAATTTAAAACTGCTTTCGACACTTGAAATACTAATAATTTCAAAATAAAGTACAATGGAAAAAGTGTAATTGACTATTTAAAAGAGGAAGACTTTACGACACTCTTTTTCTTGACTGAAAATGATAGTTCGATTAAGCTACTATTTGCAAAGGAGGACTGTAAATGATGAAAAATACATAAAAAAACATTCACAATTCCTTATCAGTGGAGGTTGAATAATGTAAAGGAAGAAGGTTTCAATAGTGATATACTGATCATAGACATCAAAACTACTGAATAGAGCTGAAAACAATGAAGAAAAAACGAAAATCTCGAGGCAGAAATAGTCTCATTCAATCATCGCACCTGTCCTTAAGGGAAACAGGGATGCATCTCACCTGTAGCACATGGGTGGTGTGATGCATCCAAACTACTAATGAGAGGCAGTGCGATGGTCTAGGGATGAGACTGAGCTTGGTTTTCACCCATAGTTTGCAGCTAAGTTCAGGGATTTAGGCCAAGCTTATTATAGAAAGTAAACACAAAGTATAAGGGCTGATCTAATGAGGTTATTGAGCTACCACCAGGGAACTTAAGATGTTTGCAAGTTAAATGTTCAGTTCATAAACCAACCCAGAGATTGACTGAAGCATCATTGATCTACTTTGTAGTTGCATAGCAAAAGCAGTTCGAAGGCTAGCTGGATTAACTTCAGGCTCCGTCTGTAGTTTATAAAATAAACAACAGTAACAAACAAACAAACTATTCGATCCCCAAAGGAGTCGCCATTTTGTTATCGGGAAAACTAGTGTCCACTGCTAGTCCCACTAAGACAGGTAACTATCTTAGAAACAAACAATTCAAAGTAAGTTGTGTTTTCCTTTATGAGAGATAGATGAGAGAGAAGCAGAGAGTACCAACCTCAGTCTTTCACTTGGCTCCTTGTTTGTTTCCTCTCTCCTTTGATAGAGCTTCACCACTCGCTTCTCACTTGTCCCGCTTCAAAGAACACCTATAGAGTCAAAGCAGCAAAATACCATCAAAGCATAGAGATCTATAACCATAAACAATGCAAAATCAAATGTACATTAACCATACAAATGCATACATATATACAAGTATATGGAGGAAAACTCAAATAGCTTTATTGATAGAAGTAGTAGAAGAGAGGATTACAACCTATCTGTCTGATCCAACATCATCCTTCCATAATGAAAGCCCTCTTCACCTCATAAAAAGCAAGATCACCCAACAATACAATGTCTCAAAGAGAAACCACAACACTTCCTTACAAATTACAAAATTCCAGCCTCTAGATCTCTCAGATGAGGGATCCATTTATAGATGTCTTGCAAGGGTGTGAGTCAGCTCTAGGATTTTGATTAGTGTCATTTCACTGATAGTTCTTGGTTCCACTTGGAGATTTCATGATCTCTTACTCATCCTTGGGCGAATTCAGAGAGGCAAGTGTCATATGAGCAGTTTCTAGAAGATTCTTTGAGTTTCCACCTAGCAAATTGCCTCTACCATTTGTTTGCTCTAGCTCATCGCACCCTATAGAAGGGCTTTTCAATATGCATCGCACCCTTTGTGTGTAGTAGGTGAGATGCATCGTACCCTCAGCAAGGAGTAGTCTGTATGGTCCAGTTTTGACCTGTTTTGAGTAGTTTTTAAGGGGAGAACTTCTGGGAAATGATGTAATCAGTTGACCTTGATCCTTTAGGGTATGAAACAACACTTTTAGGGGTTTTAGAGCCCTTGGTTTATTGACATATGTGATTGGGGTTGCAGTGCCCAAATATGTCTATAACAAATGGCCCTTCCACTTTCATGTGCTTAATGAACAATATGTTGCATTGTTATTTGGACAAGCTTTTCATTGTATTTGTGAATGAAATATTAGTGTACTCAAACACTAATGAAGATCATGAAAAACATTTGGTTGTATTACTATAGTTACTGAGGGAACATAAGCTCTTTTCAAAGCTCAACAATTGGGATTTCTTCTAATCATAGATACATTATTTGGGGCGTATTGTCTCCAAGGAAGGGACATCAGTTGATCTAGAGAAGATCAAGGCCATAATGGAGTGGCCAAAACCAATGAATGTGAGTGAGATTAGATCATTCATGGGATTAGAAGGTTATTGTAGGAGGTTGATCAAAAAATTCCCCAAGATAGGCCATCTTATCACATTGTTGCAGAGAAAAAGAAAGAAATTTGAGTGGACAACTCAGTGTTCAACAAGCTTTGAGAAACTGAAACTATTGTTCATGAATGCACTAGTGTTGAGGATTGTAGATTTGGACACAATTTTTCTGGTATGCACATATGCCTACAAGGAAGGGCTCGATGAAGTCTTGATGCAGGAAGGACATGTAGTTTGTTATGAATCAAGAAAATTGAAAGAGCATGAGGTAAATGATGTAACTCATGATTTAGAGTTGAATTACATCATTCATGCATTAAAGATGTGGAGGAATTACCTCCTTGGAAGGAAATTTACATTCATGGTAGACCATATTGGTCTCAAGTATTTGTTTGAGCAACCCAAGTTGAATGCAAGATAGGCTAGATGGTTTTCCATACTGAGTAAGTTTGACTTTGAGATCAAGTACATCAAAGGAAAAGAGAACAAGGATTGTTGATGCACTTAGTAGGAGGATTCAAGTGAATCACTTGGAGACCATAATCTCTTATGAGATGGAACTAGTAGAAAGGGTCAAGAATATAGGACAACATGATGAAAAATATAAGAAAATGAAAGAAAAGTTGCAACAAGATGGTGGGGATGAATAATATCATCTCACTGATGAAAAACTAATTAGGTTCAAGAAAAAAATATATGTGCCAAATAATGATGAATTGCAGAGGCTCATAATGAAATAATTCCATGTCAAGTCAAATTTAGGCCACCTAGGGTACTAAAAGACACTCACAACCATTAAAAAGTTATATTGTTAGCCACATTTGAAGAAAGGAGTGGGTGATTGTGTGGCTAAATGCATAAAATGTTAGCAAGTGAAGGATGAATGCAAGCATCCAACAAGATTATTGTATCCCATTCCCATTTTGTAATGGAAATGGGAGGTAATATCTATGTATTTTATCATGGGTTTACCTAGAAAATCTAGGAAGCATGATGCAATTATGGCAGTGATTGATGGGGTGAGCAAGGTGGCTCATTTTGTAATAGTCAAGTCCACCAACTCAGCCAATGTGGTGGCACCAATATCCATAAGGGATATTTTGAGGCTACATGGAGTTTCAAAGAAAATAATCTCAAATAGAGATGCTAAGTTCACTTTATTATTTTGGAATGAAATATTTTCATATTTGGGGATGGAGTTGGCATTTAGTACAACATATCATCATTAGATATATGGACAAAGAGAGAGGACAAATAGAGTTGTTTAAGACATGTTGAGGATGTATGTGATGCATAAGCCCAGGAAGTGGGAGGAGTATCTTACACTTATATAGTTTGCATACAACAATGGATACCAAGAATCCATAAGGATGAACCCATTTGAGGCATTCCTCTTAGCTAGAGTGACCTAGTAAAAAAATTTCGTGATGGGCCTAACATGCTCAAGATAATGGAGTAGAAAATTTAAATCATCAAATAGAATTTAAAAGTGGCACAAGATAGGAAGAAAAGCTATGCAGATCAACATAGGGTGCACAAAGAGTTCCAAGTAGGGGAAAATGTTTACTTGAGAATCAAACCCAAGAAGATTTCCTTGAATATTGGGTCATGTGCCAAGTTGACAACATGGTATTGTGGGCCTTTTGAGATAATTGAAAGGATTGGACCAGTGGCCTATAGGATGGCCTTACCTCCAATGGTTAAAGTACATAATGTTTTTCATTTTTCTTTACATAAAAGACATGTGAAGGATTCTAATATTGTGATTGATTGGCCCGTGCTACATGTGGAACGAGAGGGAGAGTTCCAACTAGAACCACTTTCCATACTAGATCGGAGGAGTCTCATGCTCCAAAATTAAGCAATTTATGATGTCAAGGTGAAGTGGAGGTACTTTGGGCCCAAGCAAGACACTTGGTAAATGGATGAATCCATGAGGGTAGCATATCCTCTTTTGTTTGCTAGTTGAAACAAATGTATATATAATTGTAAATATTGTATAGAGTCCTACATATAAATCTCCATGAAAGGTATGTGTTTTTATTTTGCATATGGATAGAGAATACTGAGGGTAGTGTTCCCTCAAGGGAGAGGGGTTTGTGATATCCCAACCATGGTTCACTCATGAAATGCAATGTAAATATTTGTTTACCAAAAAAGAATGCGCTAAGTCAAGGGACACTAATTCCAGAGGTTGAGGAGGTTCCTCTCTTTGGACATTTAAAGTTTCCTTGTTGCAGGACATATAAACTATTTTTTAAAGTCGTTAAAGGTTGTTTGTTGAGCCTTAAATGACTTGTTTATTGAAATAAATTGGACTAAAAAAGAAGGACAAAGGGCATGCTACTTTGGAAAAAAGTATAAGGAAGGAATAGCGGGATTAATGAAATTGGATTATGCTGGTAGTAAGGAAAGTGGAAGTCAATCACTACATAGTGGAGAGAGGAGAAGGAGGAGAGTAGAGCTCGATTCATCATTTAGCAATAGGGAGAAGAGAAGGAGCCAAAAAATTTTACCGAAAAAAATAAGGAAATACAAAGATATCAATTTTTGGTTGGCAAGGTTGGTAGGAAGAATATCTCTCCCAAGTGAGGAACAATGACCTATCAATTCCCTATATAGATAGATGGTGGAGATGGTATTTCTCTTAGGGTGGAGGGATTTTCCTTGGAATCCTGAAAGGAGGATTTTTGAATCCTTCTTGCTATGTGGTTTTTCAGCGGATTCTGGAATTCCCCAAGGTGGATATAACCACTGTATTGTTGTTTAAAGGGTGGATACTTGATTCTCTTGACTCCCTTGACATTATTAGGTGGAGAGGAAGTCTCTAGATTCCTTGTGCATTGGTTATCACTAAGTAGATATTGAGTGGAAGAAGGAGACCCTTTGGAGTCCCTAATTTAGCTGGTAGTTGGTGTCTTATCCCTTTGAGAAAGGACCCTCAATCTCTGTAATATAGCTTGGGGGTGAAAGTTGCAAGTGAGGACTACCTGGAACTATCAATGGTTGGATGGATAGTCATTATCCCAAACTCAATTTCCCATATACCAATTTTCAATCTAAGATAATTCTCTATAAATGTAATATGTGCTATTGAATGTATTGGTATATGTTATGAAGGTTAAACTAAGTTTGCATTGTTTTCCTGAATAGTGCATGGTTTATTATTGTAAATGGAAAGGAATGATATTGTATTAAGTGGTCATTTGACTGTGATTTTGATAAAATTCCTAGTATGTAGGGAGGCGTACATTTATATTAGTGGCATAGGCACTGAGTGTATACAACCTTATAGTCAGTTTGAGTAGCACTGGTGAAGGCATCATAACCTTGTTGAATGATTAAACTCTTGACCTAATTGTTAAGCTGAAACAATGTAAATTTTGTGCACAGTCAGTTTTTTGAGGAAAAACTGCATAAATATCCTAGAACCACTTAAAATTGAGAGCATGATTGATGTTATGTGATGGATGGAACTTTTTATAATGAATTTAAAAAAAAATAGATACTCTTGGTTGTGTGTTGTTGGCCTTGGCTTAATCCCCACAATTCATGATGGAGGCACCACACATACCAGTTGGCATTCGAGAAAAATTGTGTGGAAGTCTCCCACTAGGTCATAGTTGGAGAATAGTGGAGGAGAAGCACTGGGATGATGGACCTGGGATGACGTGTCATAAAGGTTCCATCCCAGAGGTGCAAAAGGGGAGAAGTGAATGAGATAACTGAGATGTTGGGACTAGCATTACGTGTCCTGGAGGTTCCATCCCAGAGGCGAAATAGGGGAGAAGTCAAGGAGAGAATTGGGAAGATGGTACTAGGATGACATGTCCCATAGGTCCTATATTATAGATGAGAAAGGGTAGAAGTCAAGGAGAACACCAAGATGATGGGACTGGGATGACATGTCTTGGAGGTCTCATCTAGGTGGCGCAGAGGGGAGCAGGTAAGGAGAATCACTAGGGTGGCAAGACTAGGATGATGTGGCAAGATGATACCATGGAAGAGGTTGAGATATGGGGCCCATATTATTGTTATGCACTTTTCATTAACCCGTAAGTGGTTTTGGAAAACCTAATACCACCTTCTATGACATCCCCTAGAGTGGGTTCAAAAAAGGTGATGGAGGTTTTTGGAATTGATTGTTACATGTCATTTTGTCACCATTAGGCAAATGATCATCCATCTAGATCTTTCGCTATCCATCAAAGTGTTCGAAAGCATTCCCCTGCAAGGATAGAAGCTACACAATCCCAAAGACAATGATAATTCTAGATTACATGGTACAAAAACCTATTTTTTAGTATTTGCACGGTTTCCTAGCTAGATTTTGCACATACATAGACTTGACCATTAAAGTCATGGCAAATTTGCACTCTGTATTCCACTATGAATTGCAGACATAATTCAATGAAAGTAAAAATAAAATGTAAATTCTAGAAGCTTTGTTGAGAAAATATTTCCCAACTGAAAGCTTCGAGCTGATGCTTACTCAAGTTTGATCCCTCTATTCATGGAGATAATTCCATCTCTTTGTGTATCCCTAATCCCTCCTTTTGAGGATCTCATCCCTTGAGAAGAGGATCTCAAGCCTTCTCCTCTTGGCCTATAAATCAAACACACACCAGAGGGTTAGGGAGGACTATTGAACATAAACTTATGATGCTAAAATAGGGCTAGAAGACTTGTCACCTAAGGAGAATATTTTTTGACCATTGCAGGAGGCTTGTGACATCAAGGAAACTAGGTTATAATCTTGTTCTCCTTTGAATTCAATAAAAAGAAATTGTTCTTTCCTAATTACATCTATTTTGATGTTATTTGCGAGATTTCTTGATCACTTGCATGGTTTATAACTCATTATTGATTCAACTATATGTTGTATGTTAAGTTAGGAACTTCATTTACCTTTGATTTTATATGCAAGATGCTTTGATCCCTTTGAATGTTTTTCTCTATGTAGATCTCTTTCAGAGCATCATGGAGAAGCTATAGAAATCATTGGGAAATATTCTATGACATTGACGAAAAGTTGGTTGTGGAAAGCACTGAAAGGACTTCTACCAGCACATCGCTAATAGGTAGGTGATTCTTTGTGTACTACATGTTTCATGTTTTAGCCATAAGCTAAGGAAAGGTAGAAATTCTTTTGATGTTTGTTACTAGAGTCATTCATGGAATCTAGGGATATCCTTCTTGTCTGCAAGAAGGATTAGTTCGCTATAACATTCATCCCAACCATAGATCTAGAGATGGGTGGCTTTGATAAAGCTATTTCTGTGCCACCCCTACCCTTGTTAACATTTGAGCATGTTGACCCATCGAAATGCATTGATATGGAGCACATGTATTGTGGGCGATCAATTGATGTGAATTCTACACGATGTGTAACTGTGGTGGGCCTTGGGTGATGGTGGGGTTCCGCTACAGTAAAGCAACATGGAAAACCATTATAAGTGTTAGAGATATGATTATGGTGTGGGGTTCATTACTTGTGATGGCATGGAATATAATAAGTCAAGACATATTGTGACTGTCAATAAGGTGTAAGGTAAATATAGATAATTTGGAAGGGTGTGACTCTAGATATTGTAGATATCTATATATCTATATATCTATATATATATATATATATATATATATATATATATATATATATATATATATATATATATATATATATATATATATATATATATATATATATATATATAGAGAGAGAGAGAGAGAGAGAGAGAGAGAGAGAGAGAGCTACAACACCAATCTCGCCAAGAAAGACAAGAAGCCAGACAATTAAGAACTAAGAAAATTATAGGTCGAAAAGACTAATTTGGTCTCAGTGGACATTAACCACTACCACCACCACCACCACCATCATCATCATCATCATATATAGGAGAGGAAAAATGGCACTCGCTCCTGTTAGTTTTTCGCGCTCTTTCTCCCTGCAGTTCGGCCCCATCACCAGGGCTCCTTCCACTGCTGCGGAAAATGGCGACCGGGGGTTTCTGGGCACTGAGACCCCTGAAAAGACTATCCGCTATCGTGGCCATCGAACGACTACCCTGGAGGAGTCTTCCTGGGGAAAAAGGCATATTGCTCCGAGTTTTCCTCATGAAACAAGGGAGTGCGTGAGTGTGGAAGCACCTTGCTTAGTGGACAGACAAAAGCCCACGAAGGGCATACTTGCTGTTGCTCAAAGATCCGAGCCCATAGCTGTGGAAGAAGCTTTTTACCTGTTGTTGTGGGCGACGAAAAATGGTGAAGCCGTTGTGGGGAAATACGAATGCCTTTTCCTTCTGCAGCATCATTGTGTTGGGGAGATGGAAAGATATCGCTGGAGCTCTGCAACGATGGCGCCATTCTCCCTCCTGTTCGCAGAGCCCCTTCCCAAGAACCTCGATTGTTTGACAGTGGACTTATGCTGGCCGGTTGTGCCCTATAGACGGAACTGTTATCCTTGGCCGGCAGAGGTAAGCTTAAAACTCTCGCTTCTACATTTTGGGTTTTTCCTATCTCATTTATACCAGCGTGTGTTTGGGGTTCTTGGCCGGATCATTATCCTCCGGAACCCTCTGTCTGGGCCGGTGCCCCGCATTAACCAACAGTCCTGGCACAGTGCGGAGGATGCTTGGTTCTTCTGCCTGCCCAGAACAAATCTATCAACTCGAACTGTCCAGTATATGCTCTGGACTGGCTCGGCTGTATCCTCACTTAAGCAGGTGTGGGAGGGGAAAAGCGAAGTGGGCCGGAGGAAACCCAGTAAAATAGTAAGGGAGCTGCACACAGAGGATTCCTTAGAGCGGGGAACTGAGACAGGGTTTGCCAAAAACGACTCGAATAAACAAGATTTGGTGACCCTAGGGGACAGAGAGGAAAAAAAAAACAGGGGAGCGATGGATATTATACAGAACACATCCAAACCATAGAAGCTCTTCTACAAAGCGGCTGAACCATTCTGCCAGAATGAAAATAGGATACAAATCTTTATAAAAACAACTGGGGGCAGCCACCATTGCTTGAGACTCGGCAGGGGATCAAACATACAAGAACTTAAAAAAGAAATACAACATCAACTGGGAATACCCTCAAATCAACAGAACCTGATTTTTGCAGGTCGTAGCCTACAGGACCATATTACTCTTCAGGAATATGGGATCTGTCAAGATACAACCATATTCCTTAACCTAAGGCTGCGCGGTGGTAGCTCCGGATCCGGATCAAAGACAACAGCTTCCTTCCGTGATGCAGTCAAGGGAAAAGAAAAAATGCAGAACAAACCAGTGATACCAACAGAGCAACCAGGTCCATATATAGTAGATCAAAAACAGGAATCCCCAATGCTCCACGTAACAATGCCAGAGATAATAGATCTGCACTCTGTTCTCAATAAAACTGCTGTAATATGTAGATTCAATGGATACTAGCCAAAATCCGATGCTTTACATCAGTGGATTTATACCAATTGGACAACAGACTGTGACATACATCTATGTTCAAAAGGTTTCTTCATAGTTAGCTTCCATACAGAAGAAGAAAGGGATAGTATCATCATTGAGGGGCCTTGGTTTTGGGGTAATGCTGGACTTTTCGTTACCCCTTGGTTCACTGATTTTGATGCAAACACCATGAAAATATCAACAATGCCTGTATGGGTGAGGCTTCATAATCTCCCACTTCACTTCTGGCATCATTTAGTTTTAGCTGCCATTGGGAATACCTTAGGGAAATTCCTAAAAGTGGATGAGGACAGAGTTAGCAGAGGAATCTTCTCCTTCGCCAGAATTTGCGTTGAAGTGGACCTGAGTCAGGGGATGCCTGATCATATTTCTCTAAACTTCAACAACACTCAACGGATTCAGCCCCTTGACTATGAAAACACCGCATTCAGATGCCGCAGTTGCAGGCAAACAGGACACCTCCAATATTCTTGCCCCTTGGACAAAAAGAATCCCAAAGGAAACAAGAACAGGAAAAAAAAGCCCAATGGATGGCAGCATACGGAACCGCTGGAAGAAGAGGACATACTGTCAGAACAGGGAGCAAACCAAGAGGAACCTGATACAAATATGGAACAGAAGAGTACACAAAATGAAACTACTACAGTCCCTCATATGGAAGCTCCCCATAATCAATTGCAGCAAAATCCTCAGCTGGATGTAAGTGGAATCAAAAGATCTCATGGATCTGAAGGCTCTGAATCCGACAAGGAACCACCTGTGACTACTCAGGAATCCATGCAGGCTATCATTGTTCCCTCTCCTGACTCTCAGGGTTGGCGTAGGGTGGAGAAGAAAAAGGGTAGAAAAGTATAGGCTTGCGTCATTTTTTTATTTAATTTTCCTTTTATGTATCAGTCCTTCTCATGGACAACTATCTGCATATGCTTCCAAGCATCTACAACATGTAATTTTTTTCATTTTATGAATATAAATTACGCACTCTCTTCCTTTGGGAAAAAAAAAAAAAAAAAAATATATATATATATATATATATATATATATATATATATATATATCTATATCTATCTATCTATATATATATATATATATATATATATATATATATCTATATCTATATCTATATCTATATATATATATATATATATATATATATATATATATATATATATATATATATATATATATATATATATATATATATCTGTGGAGGTGATGAATACATAGGTTATCTATACATACATGTAGTCGAGTTATAATACTTTGGAGTAGAAGAAGAGTGGTAATCATAATTAAATAATCCAAACCCTTGAAGAGACAAAATATAAGAGACAAAAAAAAATCCCATTCTTCTAACAACACAAGAGGAATCAGATTGTCATACCACCCCAATAAGGTAAGCAGGGTGTTGTTACAGAGGGTTTGGGAAAGGACTTTATATTTCTTCAAGAACTAGAAATATATGGATTTATAACTATTCTCTAGACTAGAATATTCTTTCCAACCTCCATTAACGCTTCTCTCAACACTATAGTTTGAGTTACACTTGTGATAAAGTTCAACACCAGGATAAATTTAGGATTCAACCTTCTTAAAGTGTGATTTTCATACAAAAAATTACTTCATTAAGTTTTCTTTTTGGATTTGATTATCACAACCTTTTTTTTCTTTAGTTCTTACTAACATACAATTTCTTGAATAAAAATATTTGAGTTTTCCTAATTTTTATTGAAATCATAAGGACACCTCACCATTTGAGAACAATATCATTAATGTTAATGAGAAACATGATGACTATTTGTTTGCTAGAGGGGGCTTTGACCTAGGTTCAAAGTTAGCTGTGCTAACCAACAAAACCATACACTATTGACCCTTTCAGCAACCACCCCCGTTGTGCAGCATGCAGTGTCACCCGAGGTAGTATTGGAAGATACTAGAACTAGGTTTCTACATCCAAAGGGCTTTACCTTAACCTTCACGAACCCTAACCCTTAAAACCTGGAAATTACAGCTACTAATAGTTAGCAGATCTAAACCCTTCGTCGATTGCATTAAACTTTCATAACATCATCTAAATAAACAAATCTACTTCTTCATGCATCTATTAAGTATTTTTTCTAGATTAATTGCATTTATCAAATAAAAAAATAGTAAATTTAGAAAGAAGCAGTAATACATAGTTACATAGATAATTCTCCAAAATAAGTCTTTATTATGCTTTAGATCTTCAATTACAATCCTTTCAACCCTGTGCACACCATTGCAGGGGCCCGCACACTTAATTGAAGACTTACCAAGGTCCTCGCGCACACAGTTGTAGGAGCCTTCCCCTTCGCCCAAGTATAGAATAGACAAATCAGATCCAAAACTTGTCCTTCTATGCTCTTCATTCTATCACCTATGACTCTTCTATGACTCCTTTTTATATGATTCTTCATTACAATACCATGATCCGTGAACCATTGGTGAGTCACAAAACAACTTAAATATTAACAAAGTAAGGGGATTTGACCTTCTAAAAAACCCTTTGACTCCTATTGACTTGCACTACTCGCGCTCTGCTCCTCACTATGTGGAGATTTTACAATAATTAATAAAACTCTACAAAATTTGACCCTAGGGGACCCCATCCCAATAGGCCCCCAACAGAAATTCGTGACTTGTCCCGAGTCACTCTGATGGTGTTGCATCGATATTTTCTTGCAAACTGTTGAACTCTGTCTTCAATGCTTGAAGATCTGATGTTCCCTGCATAACGGCCTGATGAACCTCTTCAACTAATTTTTTTGTGGTTGGACCTTGGACTGCAAGGCCCATGGCTCTCTACATCTACTGCAAAGCCTTTCACTTGCTCTCGACTATCTGTGATAACTAGCTTTCCTCATCAGGCCATGGTTGCCTCCTTGAGGAGATAATAGAAGCCTTCTAATGCACCTCATCAATCTGGGTTTGATTTCACTTGCCTTCCTGAAGTCTGGTGTTATCACCAAAAAATTGATCATCTAGCCTAATTTACTAGATGGATCAAAGTGCACCATGTAAAGCCAATTTTACCAGAGTAAAACTGCTTTCATTGTGAGAAATTACTTAATAAACCACATTTATTAAGCAATTTATAGTTAAACCAATGAATAATAATTAAATAAATCACTATTTATTTGATCTTCTTCTAGGAATAATTAATTAAACCATTGTTTTATTATTATTCCTTGTTAAATTTGACCCAGTGATGAAAAATAAACAGATAAATCATTATTTTTCTTATTTTTCTCTAAGAATAACTAATTAATCATTAATTAATTACTATTCTTTGTTAAATTTGACTAATCCCTTAGGAATAATTAAATAAATCATTATTTGTTTATTATTCCATTACTAATTCATTGATATTAAAAATAAATCATTTATTTATTTATTATTTCTAAATAAAATTTTAAATACTTTTTCCCTCGAAAACGAATATAATAAAATATTCCAAGTGGTAATTCCAAGAATGGGATCAATAATATTTTATTATTGCTCATTATTCGAGTATAACTCAATATTTTGTTATAAATAGGAGGGTTTTGCATTCATTATTCACTTTTGATCATTTTCATTGTTGCATTCACTGTAACTCTAATTATTTTCATTGTCGTAACTCTAATTATTTTCATTGTCGCACACCATATTTTTACTAGGTTTATCCATTATAGAGGAGAGAGACTCTACATGAGCTGAAGACGTTTGAGGAGAGCCAAGAACCCATCCCATAGAGGGGGACTGGTAACATTTATCTGTTCTCTTCACATGTGTTATTATAAAATTGTTCTTTACATATGTGGTTTCCATTGGATGTTTTGTGATTATTATTGTTTCTTTCACTGTTTAACTATGATTGCAGCATAGATCAGAATTTTGGAAGGTTTTGTTTCTATCAATAACTACATATCTACAATGTTTAGTAGTCATTTCTATTGTTGAGATTGTTGGTCATCCAGAATCTTAAGTGGGTTCTTTTCGTACATCATTGAGAAGAAAACACTACAACAAATTGGTGACTCCACTAGGTTTTATACTTCAGATGCAGAAACCTGGGTGACCTTTGGTTTTCAGCTTAGGGTTTCTTTTTTTTTTCAATTCTATTAATTTTTCCTAGTGTTTTAACCCTAGATCTAATAAATTTCTGACTTCTGTAAGCTTTCTGGTCATTTACACAGGTCACGGGAACCAATCACAGCAAAGGCGACACTTTTCTTGAAATTTGCAAACCAGGACTCTCGGAGAAGAAATCACAATTTTTAGCCCAAAAGGTGTGATTTGGGCTCTAGAATGCAGCTTTCTTCCCAAAAAGTGTGATTTCATCAAAAAATAGGTCAGAACCTACGATTTCTGGGTTTTAGGGCTTTTCTCATATCTGTTTCTGAGTTTTGCTAAGAGCTGTCTACTGGGTGTTTGACCTCTGTCTCGTCCCACTTAGGCCTCGATCCATTATGTTTTACTCGTCGAAGGTAAATTCGGCCTCCTTTAGGGCTTCTAGTACACTTCCACCTTTCTATGAGGAGTTTAGCTTAGTGAGAAGTCTGAGTTGCTACAGCACTTTCAACCACATTTTCCAAATCTGTAAGATTTTGTTTCAGATATAATAAGATAGGTTGATAACATCCATAGTTTCACATTCAAACTTTTTTGGTCATTCCCTTAGGGTCCCATCAGTTTCCCTAGGTGTTTCACCCATATACCTATCTTTTTGCAGCAATCTTCCCCTCTGGTTTTTTGTTGTTGCTGCACCACTTTCCAGCAGCTTAGAGTCACTTGATCCCATTAACACCGACGTTCAGATCTCTTGACCGTTTCAGTGGATTTTCCATCAGTTTAGCCACCTAGCAATACAATGTCTGCAAACCCAATTTGGGTGGGGTTTAGTTAATTGTTTTGTTGTTTATTTTCTGTTATTTATTTCAGTTTATTTGCAATAATCTTTTTTCTTTTTTAAAAACATGATCTGGGCTTAATCATTTAATACACTTGCACACACAAGCACACCTTAAGCAAAGGGCGCTTGGTTTACACCGCCAAGCCAAGACTTAACATAATAAATTTATCTAGAGATAGAATATATATTGTTGATCTCCCTTCACCATTTCCGTGTTCCGTGTGTCCTTCCATCATTACGCCACCAAGGCGTGAGTCACGGAGACTATTAGGCCTTCAACCCCAGTTTTTTCTTGGGTGTATTACTCCTCCCTATTGGGTTCGAGTTCATATCCCTCTGAGTCCCCATGTTTACTCTCCTCCTGCTTCCTCATATGATTTTGAACCTCCTTCACCGCATATCGTCACCATGTCTGGACCAACAGCTAGTGTAGGAACCTAACTTGGTGGTGGCTCTAGTTCTACACCAGTAATCACATCAGGTAGAACAGTCTCAGGAACCATTTTGGCAACCCCCATGCTCCCTTTTATGGCTGGGTTAAGTCTACTGAATCTTAACCAGTTGATAAATGACCCCATACACCATGATGCTGGTTGGCCCTCTATGTTGACTAAGATTCCCTCAGACATCCCAAAGTTTGAGGGTATTGCTGGAGAGGATGCTACCAACCATGTCCAATCCTTCCACATGTGGTGTTCATCCAACTCCATAACTGATGACTCCATTCGTCTTTAGCTCTTCTAATGCACACTCACTAGAGACACTGCAAAATGGTATGTAGACTAGCCCTCCATCTCTCATTCTATTTTCGTGATGCTTGCTAAAGATTTTTTATCATATTTCCAGTTACCTCTTCGATATGACATTGGTACTGCGCTTTTGACCACATTCTGTCAATCCTTCGCTACTCACCTTTCTGACCATGTTCAAGAGTTGCATTGAAGGAGGAGCACATGTCGTGCTCCACCTTTGGAAGACCGTGTTTATCTAGACTGGTTTCTCAAGAGTCTTTTATCCCCCATCGGGAAAGATGTCGCATCCCATTTTCCTCAGATTAAAGAAGAAGCTCTCCAAACCACCTTGAGATATGATCTAACTTATGCTCAGTCAGGTTATGTCTATACTGTTATTCTAGACCTCCCTCGTCCTGATACTGCTAATGCACCGGGGGCATCTCATGCCGCTGACAGTATCATTGGATCCATTTCACACTCTTCACAATATTCTCAGTAGAGTTATGGCTACCCACAAGGGGGCGCCAGTTCCTCCAACATTTATACCCCTCTTGCTAGCAACATGTTTCTAGGGCCCCAACCCGTCTACCAAACTGTTGCTCCTTCTTATGCATAGCCTAGTGCTTGGACCCCTCAAGCATTAGCACCGCAACATCCCATGCTTCCTTAGCCCCAACAGCCACCACCTGCTCAGGGTTAGGTGTTTCCGTAGTAGAGTGATACCAATCCCCAAAATTCAAAGAAAAAGAATGAGGGGAAGGGTAACAAGGGTAACCAAGGAAACCATCCTACTGAACCCCAAGCGAACTAGCCTAACACCAACAAATAGCAAAAGGGCGGCCAACCCAAGTAGAACAAGGCTACTCATATGAACAAGCCTTGTGTCTGTTGTGGTGTACATGGCCACTATACACATGAATGTCTCCTCTTACCCCAGATGTGTGAAATGTGGGAAGCTCAAACAACTTCTCAAGGCCAACAACTACCTCAAAATTATGCACCACCTCAACCAGCCGTGCTCACAAATCCTTTCCCTCAGTAAGGATTTGTTGCTGCTCAACCCTAGCCAGGTCAAGCAGCCCACCTGCCCCAACCTTTTGGTCCTGGTGACTACCAGATCCTAATGATGAACTCTGATGAGGTTAACCCGTCCAATATCAATCTACAAACTCAATCACGTCAATATGACAAACCCTCCACTTCATCAATTGTCAAGTCCAAAACCTAAGTGTCCGTTGAGCCTCTTACGACACCAAATGGTCCTTTGAAGATCCCTCTACCCAAATTTGAGGCCATTCCCAAGATCCCAAAGGGACCGTTACACCAAGATGCAGCTTCTAACAAAGCTGCCCATACATATAGTATAGTAGATGACTTGGCGTAATCACCTACCACCATGTTGACACTGGAAGTCCTTTAGTCATGCCCTTCCCAAAAGAAGGCTCTACTAACTTCCTTGGGTGCAGTGGACCCTTCAGATGATTGCTTTATTGTCTTCCTGGTTTATACATCAGATAATCCCCCATTTCCTTCATCTGTTGCTTTCCAGATACCAATTAGAGTCCATAATTCCATCATCTCCAGATGCATTATTGATGAAGGCACATCTGTGGTGAAGTAAAATTGTAAGTGTGGACACAAACAATTCCTCTAGCCCGATAGTGGTTTTAGCCACAAACAAGACATTCTATGGAAGATTTCCTTAGGTTAGAACTAATTAAGAGGGCCTACCTCTTAGTACACTTATCTCGCTTGATGATGACCTTCCTTGCTCACTCCAGCTATCTCTTGTTTCATTCTTCGAACACTTGAAACAAGTAAACAACATCAAACAACAACTATGATAATAGACAAATTGTATTCAACCTACTTAATAGGTCAATGAACATTAATCCATAAACATGTGAGATGACATATTATGTAGGAAATCAATCGATAGTCACATATATATTAAATCAAGAATAGATTACAACCGTTGTCTTGATGTTACTGTTATCCTTCGAAAAATTCGGGTTCCCACACACTTCCGTTAGAATTCCATGATGGCCTCAACAATGGTAGTTTTCAGGCTCTTCCTTTTAGTCTTCACACTAAACCAAATTCACACTTCTCCCTCACACACAACTAGAGAGTTACAACTATGAATAACTTTTCGATTACTCTTCAAACAGAGCCTAATTAGAACTAGCACACCAACACTAGTTTGTGCTTGGGAAAAAGGGAGGTTTATATAGAATGGATGGAAGGGAGATGGCTCTTCTTCTCATGGGAGAAGGTCTTATCTCTTGAGGTAGTTCCATCCTAATAGGGGAAAAGATCACAAACTGATCTCCTCGGCTCCATCTAGCCTAACCATTTACCATACTTCTGTTACAAATCTTCTAGAGTTGGAATCTTTAGCTCCTTATTTATAAAACTTTCCAAAAGAGGATCGGCGTGATTGGAACAAGGTTCAGTCACTCCAGTTAGTGCTATAGATAGTTGTAATCCCTGTATATCAACGTGAGGAGGACATGGGTCTTTAGCGTCAGTCTTGTAAATTAGGAAAAATAGAAGATTTTTGTGAAATGATGCAAAAGGGAATTGTTCTTCTTATGAAGAAAGACACAATGGGAGTTTCTTCATGAAGAGAAACATGTAGGATTCACTGTAGAGGTCCTCTAGGATCATGGAATGGGGAGTATAGGGACAATGAAAAAATGATGTGTAACAGATGCCCCCTAAAGCATGAAGGCCGAACTAGAGTGAGGGATGAAATGCTTTATGAATCAGTGTGGGGAACTAAAGTCTGTCGTCGGAAAACCTGTGAGCAAGTATAGATACATATACATAACTAAAAACTTTGTCAAGTGATAAATAAATCATGGTATGGATGCAACCATTCAGAGAATGATTATGTAAATGGATCTAGGCATGGGCTCAGCCATCTGATAAAGAGGATCATATCAAAACTAAGGTATGGTTGTAGCCATCCAATAATGAGAAGGATCACATATGAAAACTCATGGTATGGTTGTAGCCACCCATCTGAAAGATACATGTATATCAACATAATCATGTCACACCACCTTGCAACCTATACTTGTGTAAGATGATCCCAGGGTCTTGCGCTCCAACACGACCCAATCAAAGTACAAATTCTAACATGTGAATAGATGTGTTGACATCGAACATGCTAGAAAATCACTTGATTACCAGCCACTTATGTCAACCATTAACAAGCACAAGAGAAATCACCGATAATTACAATGGTTCTCAAGGTATTATCAGCACAATGCACAGAATATCAATAAAGGAGCTAAAGTTGAACACTCGTGAAATCACCCGATCGAAAGTCAATGATGTGAACTTGTCTTCGAGTGCGAAGAACTTGTCATTAGGGCATGCAAGCTCTAAGGTATTGGAAAGGAGTCTCTCAATCAAATTCTTGGATAATGAGTTGAACTCAATAGGAAGTGACTGTGTCAAAGGAGGTCCATGATGTATCCTACCTCATCGACATGAGACAAAGGGATACAAAATGATTTTTGATGATACAGAGAATTAGGGTAAGTGTAACTGGAAGGAAAACTCTTGAACATATCAGCGACACGACTAGAACTTTGATAGCTTTTGGATCCATAGGATCGGTGGTCATGATGATGTGGCAAAGATCAAATGGAAGGAAAAAATAAATGGCCCAACCCAGGAAGGTCGAAGATGAAGTGAGGATATCCCAACCTGACACGAAGCAGAAGGTGTCATGTTCAAGAGTGAGCTGCCGCCACGAGTGATCGAATTTCCAAATTTTCCCCAACCATTTCTGGCAGGTACCCCAATTATTTTTTAATCGCAAGCTTGAAGGGGATAGCATATGCTTGCACTGTAATTCCATCCTTCGGATGAATCCGACCTAGTAATTTTAATGAGCCCTAGGAAGGAGAAGCTCATGTTCGTCATGGTGATGAATACGATAGCATTGTATGTTTTAACAAGTCTGATAAAGATGTAACTCTGTATATTTTTCATGTTTAGAGAGTTTGAAAAAGACATGGAAAATAAAACTCCACATGGTCCCTTTTCATACATTTGTGTCTCTCAAGCCTGAAAAGGTAGAAAACAATACTTGAGAGAACTGCTTGACTATTTCAGTCAAGGAGTACCTTTTTTGTAAATAGTGCATCCCAGCCTGAAAAAGGGGTAAACGTATACTGGGAACACGAAATTTCACATCCGTTAATGAGTTAAAAATGATAAGATCTCGGCAATATTTTCGTGTTTAAATAATCGTAAAAGAGCTTGAAAGAGAACCCCCCATTTTATTCTCTTTTATGAGTCAAAAAGGGAAAAATACTCTGTGATCTTTTCATCTTTTACGAGTCAGAAAAGAGCTTAAAGTTGACTTGTCCTGGAGGAATGAGTGGTATAAAGGGTAGCAACTAGTTCCAGGGATGGTGGAACTACTCAAAACATGTAATGGTCAAGAGGTTGGCTAGTAAAACCACTCATCATTGCGGTTCCTCAGGAAAGGAACAACAACCAAGTGAAAGCATATGATCAACCAAAGAGATGGTAGCGATGGAATGAAACAACCAAGGGGATTAGAAATTAACTGATAAAAGGGTAATCATGAGATGTAAATCAGGCATGGGTTCATTTTTACACAATCTTGAACCATGGAGAACTTTGCTTGGATTCAATTTCATGTTTACACAAGCTTGAAACGAAAAACCATGCTCGACTTTGGTTTCATTTTTACACAAGATTGAAACAAAAACAAACTATGCTTGAGTTAAGTCTACATGACCCCAGCATAATGACTCAATTCGAGGTACATGCCCCCCAAGCTTCATTTCCTTCAACTAGGTGAATGGAATGAAGGTTCACTTTCGAGGTCCAGGAAATACTCAACTGGGATTTTATGAGATCTTAATCAAAGTATCGATTTGGAAAAGGGAGGTGCTTCATTTTCTAATGAGGTTGACATAGTAAAAGAAATTTCCTCGAGACCATTGTTTCATTTTTTAATGAGCTTGACACAAGACAAGGAACCCTCCTCATGACTCCTTGTCTCATTTTTTAATGAGGTTGAGACAAGACCGGGAACTATCCTCATGACGCCTTGTTTCATTTTTTAACAAGGTTGACACAAGACCAGGAACTATCCTAACGATGTCTGTTCATGACCCATAAGAGAACATGGCTCCCAAGAGGTCTTCACTAGACAGAAAAACCATGCTCTAGGAGGAATACATTTCATTTGGTACCAAAGACAGATCAAGTTCCAATGCCCCCAATACATAATGTACAATACCATCTGTGTGATCATCAGTAGATGCAGAGATGGAATAGGTAGCCACATAGTTGACCTATGGCAGGGAAGGTACTACTTGCAAACAAGAGCCGAAGGGGGACGATGGTTGTAAAGGAAGTGCCTGGTGACCAATGAATGATAGTTGATCAATAGTCACAATTCTCCCTTCATGCGGAAAACAAACCACATGGAAAAGTGAAGAAACAAGAGCTCCCATGACATAAACATAGTTGCATCCAAGGAGAATATTGAAATCTAAGGGTCCTTGGACTACCAACACATCTATATAGACGGTCTTTCCTCCCAAAATAATAGGGAACTTTGGAAGGATCCCCAAGGGCTAACTAGTTCCTCTGTTGAAAGCCAACATATTCTAGGTGATAGGCACAAGCTATGGGGAACCCAAAGCTTTCCAAGTAGTAGAAGACATGATGCTAATAGATGCACCTTCATCTAATATATTGCCAAGTACTACCATATTGTAGGCTTGTACTATGATATGGAAATGCACATAAGATGGGAGGCAGAATGGAGTCAATTGACTCCAATCAAAAGAAGCAACAAAACTACTTGGTGGGGGTATCATATGAATGCCCCCATGTTGTACAGGAATAGGAGAAGGACTCTCTTGAAAAAACGGGACGAGAGGGTCACTGTTTGATTCATGGGACTCTGAGGAGATGAGAAGAACATGAGCAATATGATCACTCCTCTCTTCAGGAACATAGTGAAAAACTGAAGGCGAAGCCAAGTCGACACTCTTTTCAACCAATGGTTGGTCGAGAAGAGACACAAAAGAGTCACTCTTAGGAAGAGTAGGATGGGAAAGAGATGAATCCAAGTCAATATCTTTACCAACTAGGAGAGGGTTAGAAGAAAGCCTTTGATAACCAAAATGATGTTGGGGTTGAGGAGCTGCAAGGTGGTGAGCGCCAGTATTGCAGCAAGAATGCTGCAACTCCTGGGTTGCCAACTTTACTTTTATCAACCTGGTAGTTCGTAACAAACTTGGAAGCATCAGTGTTGTATGCACAAGTACTAGTTCTTACTGCAGGTTGTCACTTGGTCAGCCGATGCAAGATCACTAGGAGCTCAAGCCAACTTCTATAGATTTCAAAAGAAGCTCTATGTGTGATGAAAGAAAGAAAGATTACTCTACAGAAGCTATTCTAATTGCAGAAAGGAAAAAGATTGGAATGTAAAGCAAGACCTAGTAAACCCTAATTAACGAGCCAATTCTACTTTTGCCAAAAACACTATGAAAACTATGAAAGCAATGCCATTACCTACTCAAGAAAGCAAACAACATCTACCCATGCTATTTCTGGAAGTAAATAAGAAAAAAACATATTTTTGGATTTTTATGTGTTTTTATGTGGATTTGACATGCATCTAATTTATTGTGTGTGAGTGTGGCAGTGAACAGGTGGTGTTGGAGGGTGGTTTTGGAGCTTGGGAGGATGTAGGATGGTGTGGATGGGTCTTAGGAGGTCTTAGGTGGCTTTCTGGAGGCTTTTCCCACACTTGGCCTTCAAAGGAAAGCCTACAATAAAAACTACGGGAGGACATAGGAAATCTACAAGAGGAAAACAAGGAAACTACACGAGGCCTACAGGAGGAAGCCGAGAGCAATTTAAGCTATTTTTAGGGTGTGAGAGTGGGTGAAAAAGGTGGATGAAGGTTGGAATGAGGTGTTCGGGTGCCTAAGGTCTACCATGAATCACTAGGGGAGAGAAAGATGATTGGATTTGCTCAAGGAGAGAGGAAGAAGTTCTATGAAAAATAGAGGAATCTAGGGTAGAATTTAGGAGACGTTTGGGAGACCTATAGAGCATGGATCAGATGGAGGGTGTGATTGCTAACAATCTGGCCTAGTGCTGGAAGAGATTTGCTACATAGAAGCTGACAATCAGCCAAGAATATCAAGCAAGCAATGAAATGAGTGCATCTAGAAAAATAGAGTTTTGCATAAAAATGATCTAAACTATGATATATGAAAGGAAATGCTGAGAAATTTTGTAGGAAAGGAAAGCATGAAAGAGGACTACTGCAAATCAGGAAATGAACATGATGAAGGAGATCTGAAGCAAAGCAAAACTGGACTATTAGCCTACTAAAGAGTTGCAAACACTAGAAGTCCTATGAATGAGGAAAATCTGTGTTTCTGGGGCAGCAAGAGAGTCTTTGCCTCAAATCATGGTCCCAGAGGGAGGAAGAGAGTCCAAGGCACTATTACTAGCCTTTTGAATATTTTATGATCACTTCTTCACCTACTACAAAAAGCGCAAATGGAAGCAAACTGCTAAATCATCAAAAGCAACCTATTCTTAACCATAAAAGAAAAATGTCTAACAGCAAACTAATCTACAACTGAAGTAAAGCATAAAAATACAATTGAAGAGAAGCTTGGCTACTTGGATTGGGCCCTAACCCAAGAGCTTAAGCCCTATAAGGTAACTCAGTGCTAGCTCAAAAAGGATTCCATATTTATTATCAAAAAAATAACAAGATTACATAAAACTGTCACATAAACAATCAGCTCGAAATTTGAGCAGAGTTTACATAAGAAAAAATCCGACCCTAGTGAGGCCCTAGGCCTCTTTACTTATACATATGAAGCTACCAACCACTTCCTTAAAATTAGGGAGGCTTGGCTCCCAAAAATCGAGATAACTATCAATCATCCTCCACTTGCTCAGCTACCTTCTAGTGCACGATTCAGCTGCTTGTACTCCAAGTTGAATGAAGGGGAATTCAAAGTGAGGAGTAATAAATGAGGGGGATTCCCTCCTATAAGTCCTCTCCTCTGTCTACTTCAAGTTATTTCTGCCATTTGACCACTGGATCCTTGACTTTGACCTCGAAATCCATCAATAATCTACATTAAATACATGTTAGACCACATGGCATCATAACTAACTCAACCCACTCTATACGCATAAATATAATCAGAAAATCATACAACAAGCTAAGAGAATGGTTGATTTGACTAGGTTAGGAGTTAAAACAAGCCCATATAATTACCCATTTATGAGGCTCATCATCACCCCCCTACTGAAGATGTTGCTTATCCTCTGAGCAACTTAGTCAATCTCCTCATCTTTTATGGCCCTGGTGGCTTCCCTAGCATCCCAGGCTTCTAATGTGGTCTACTCATGTTGGTCATAAACCTTATTGTTCTATATATGTCCTTCCACTACTCCTTCTCTTCTTCTTCTCTTCTGCCTTCCAGCATGCCTAATAGGAGTGGAGGACTCAGTTTGAGACCAATCCATTTGACCTTCAACCGTTGCATGGAGTGCTTGTACATTGGCACTCTTTTCAATGCCTCCCTCAGCCTCAATGGGGAATGGTATTCTCTGATCTGCAAGTTGTGGGGTAGGGTGTTCCATATTCTCATTCATGCATGCACACAGCCATCCCCAAGTAGCCTTTGCATATCTTCAAAGTGTGCAATGGCTTGTGCCTAATTGGTTAGATATTTAGGGGCAATCTGTGGGTCATTGGCAAGAAGGTTGTGTGTGCTAATGAGTGCCATAGGATCTGATGGCTTAGCTATTATCATTAATGGCTTATTCTGCTCTGTTATCATCAATGTTTTCATTTCTACTACCCTCAATTATTCATGGTTCATCCATGAGGCCATGGCCATTAATTGCAAGTCCCATACTTTGGCATTGGAGTCCCACACATTCATGTCTGTGAGGGCCATGTTGTGTAGGTAGAACTCTGCCATCTTTGCTTTATCCTTCGAGGTGCTTTGGTCACACGGGTCCATGAATTGCCTGTAGTCTTGGAAAGGCATTGTGCCTCTTTGTGTCAAAGTCTTTATTTGGAATTGAAGCCATTGGTCCTTTAGATAGAGGCCATAAGATTTGGTTGGTGTTTTGCATTGTAATGCTTCCATGGATAAGCTGGCCATGTATGCCAGCTGAGTCTCTTTCTCTTACAGTTGCCTCCTTAGTAGTTCATTCTCATTTCCAAGCTGGCTTCATGTAATGGCCTCTCTATCTCGGAGAGCACTCAACTCTCTGCCCATTTCCCTGAGTTTGTTTCCATATGGCCAACATCCTCAACTCCTTTGTATTTGGCTATCTGCATCCACCTATGTGTTCTCACTCTTTCTTTCTCCAATTCGAAAAATAGTGGAATTGCAAATTTCTATGGGATTATCCTACCTCCCTCAAGTAGATTGTAATAGGAGGCAAGACTAGGCTAGGGGTCTGGTTCTTGTATCTCTTTTGCTTCTTCGTTCACCTCTAGCTATCCTTTTATCCTTTCCTTAAGCTTTTGGGTCTCCTGTAGTTTGGACAGTGTCTCCTATAGGACTGTTTTAGCCTCCTGTAGGTTTGGTTTTGGATCCTGTAGTACTGCCTTTCCCTTCCATGTAGAACACCTTGGATTCCCCCTTTCATATGTGATAGGTGTCTTGGAGGGAGATTCTTTCACCTTGGCAGATGGTGAATCTTCAATGGTAATGGAAACTTTTGAAGAGGACTATGGTTTGCCTGTTTTAATCCTTATGCTCTTCCTTGCCCTGAAATACATGGAGGTTTGTCTTTTCCTCTTCTTCTTTGGCTTGACTAGTGTATTGAGGGTACTGAGGATAGCTTTTGCCTCTCTTTCAAAAGTCTCAGGGGACTCTTCTCCTTGCTCTACCTTCTCTGCCTCTTTTTCTCCTTCTTCTATTTCTTCAACTTTTCCCTCCTCTATTTCTTTTCCTTCCTCCTTCCTTTCTTGCTCTGCTATGTCACCACTGGCTCCATCTTCTCCTCCTTGTTGTTATTCCTCCTCACTACGAGTAGGACTGACATCATAGATTAATGCTTTTATGTCATCCTCGATTATCATATTTCGGAAAACTTCACATGCTATAGGGAGTGTAAAGGTATGGAGGGCTTCCTCTACCATGATTTTTATTAAGCCATGGTGAGCTAATTGCCCTGAATTTCCTTCTTGTACCTTGGTGCTGGAGTCAATGAGGAACTGAAGGAGAAACTAAGGGATACTGAGCTTCTAAGGTGTTGGGGTATCCATGCCATACCTTAAGTCATGGAGGATTCTGAAATGATAACCATAGACAATGTTGTGCCTCTCCTCACAAGAAATTTACTTGATTATTTGGTAGCTAACCTCATCCTAGGGATATGGTATACTAGCCCTTCTATTTCCATTTTTATCTTCAACAGGGGTTTCATTATTTTGGAAAAATTTCTTTTTGGCAGCCTGCCGAACTAGTTTCTCATCTTTACTCCAAGGTAGCCCAAGAGGAAGGGTAGTGACCCTACTGATGAATTCTGGGGTTATTTCGATGGATATTCCTCTAATGGTTACAATTGCATGTGTTCTTTTGTGAGGGACCAAAGAGAGATCAAATTCTTGGGCAATATCCTCATCAAACCCTAGAAATTTCTCAAAGAAATTCATCCAGTTTGCCCTTGTGAATATGTCCACTACTTGAGGATGTGCATGGAGCCTAGGCTCCTTTCTCGTAAACCCTCCTATCATACTTCCTTTGATTTAAAAAAAAAAACAAATATGGAGGTGGAGACAAAGAGTTTTGAGAAAAAATAAAAAAACAGAGGAGACTGTGTCTTTTTTAAATAAACAGAAATTTTTTATGCATTTTCTATCCTCCTAAAGAATTATTTCACCCTCAAACTAAGACCACTTCTTTCATATACTGATATTCAACAGGGGGCATGCATGAACCCTACCTCTTCAGACTAAAATTTGTGCCAAAAATCGTGGTTTCTCCCTTCAAAATGACTCACTGCCCCTCTTGTAGAAGCCCATTGTCCCTCCTATAGATTTCCTGTAGGTGCTCCTGTAGATTTCCTGTAGGTGCTCCTATAGAAAATGTCGAGAGCAAAGATAGGGAGGAAATCGATGGTGGATGGTGGTTACGATGCTGTGGGGGCATAAGAGGACTGCTGTGGCTGAGTTACGAGGAGGAAATGAAGAAAAGGTGGTGAAAATATGCAGGGAGGAGTGCTCATTACCCTTTATGGATATTTTCAATTATGAGTGCTGAGATGGCAAGGTGTACATTCACCATATTCAGACTGTTGGTCCCCATCTTCTTGGTCATCATGGCCCCTCCTCGTAATCATCCCTCAATATTGCATCAGAGTTACACTTCCTCCCACTACCTGTCCTTGGCATCTTGTGCTTGAGTTGACTGTGTGCACGTGTGGGTGACATCTCGAATAAGTGGAGTCAACTAAATGAAGGTGGCCAAGTTAACTGGCCACCTTTCCCTCATTCAATATCAACCATCTCATTGCCTTCGTATGACTCCTAATTACACAAATGAAAATACAGGAGTGACTTAGTTACTTACCTATGATCCAAGTGTATTTGCTGTGAGGTGTTGTGGCTCTCTCTGTTGCATACCATCATTTCCCTTTATGCATGCTATCTCTACTTGCTGATGTGTGGTTGTGTGCTTGTGAATGTTCTTCTCTTGCTGGGGCTGAGCTTCATGTGCCTTTTCAACCTACAGGTGTGCACTCTCTTGTTGCTGGTGCTGGACTTCTATGGGATCAGCTGCTACAGGAATTCCTACAGGACCTCCCATAGCTGCTTCTCCCCTGGAAACTTCAGCTTTTCCCTATTCTTGGAGCTCAAGAATAATTCCAGAGGTGTCATGAATGATGGATGGATAATAGGTAAGCTTCAGGTAAGGTTATTGGTGCCTTTTCCTCTTTTTATTTTTGTTTTTTTTTCAAAACCAAAAAAACTATTTTTCTGTGGTTTTTTTCTTGAACAGGAAGAAAAAGATAATGATGCTTTTATAGGTTCCTCACGAAGCTTTTTTGTCCCTCAAACCACCTTCTGTAGACACTTTTGGCTCTCTGTAATTGCTATAGGAGCCTCCTATAGAAAACATAGAGCCTCTTGTAGAAACACAGTTTTGGAAGAAAAAGGTACAATGGGGTGAAAGAGATGCCAAAAATGATGGAGGAAAGTGTGCGGAAGATGAGATAGATGCTGGTGTGAATGTCAGGGTCCCCTTGGCACCTTCTTCTACTCCCTGTAGTCCTCCTACAAACCTGTAATGCAACAAAAATTCATTTTTTTCCTTCTTTTTTTTTTGAAAACAACTAGGGCTCCTCAGAGAGGTTTTCACTTTAATTTCCTACCCTACACGCCTCCAAGGGAGGTTTTCACCTAGGGATCTTATTCTTTTTCCTCTTATTTTTTTTTGACATCACTGGGCCACCTCGGAAGATATTTTCAACCCAATGATGGGACTCAAGCGCCTCATGGAGGTTTTCACTTGAGTCCTTATTATTTTTTATATTTTTTTTTCTTTTCTTCAGTGAGTGGGTGAAGTGGAAGCTAAGATATGCTCCACTACCATCAGTGTTTTATTCAAATCTTCAATAAACTATCGCTTGGAGAAGGGTTTCTTGTAGAATTTCAATCGATGTCCATTGACAAGCATGGGGATGGCTTCATCATCAATGGTTCTGATTAAAACTGAACCATTGTCATTGCATTTCTCCACAGTGTAGGGTCCTAGCCATCTTGTCCTCAACTTACCTTTAAAATCTTTTTATCTTGAATCATAGAGTAGTGCCCAATCTCCCTCTTAGAATTGCTTATCACTGATATTTCTGTCATGTCATATCTTTCTCTAAAGCTGAACTACCCCTGTATGGAGAAGGGCTTGCAATCTATATTCATCCAATCCATTGTGCTGAAGTAATCTCTCCTTATGTGCATAGTTGAGGTCTAGGTCTAGTTGAGCTGCCATCCTTAGGGTATTGAAATCAAACTCTATTGATAGCAAAGCCTTCTTCCCGTAGACCAGTTCATAGGGTGTGAACCCTGTGGTGGTCTTCCATGTTATGTTGTAGGCCCAAGTGGCCTCAACTAATCTGTCTGCCCAGTATTTTCTACTGCTGCTCACTACCTCAGTTAGGATCCCTTCCAATGCTCTATTAGTGACCTCCACTTGCCCATTGGCTTGTGGATGGTAAGGGGTGGAAGTCCTGTGCTTGATCTTATGATGTGTGAGTAGGTCTTCAATCAGGTTGGAAGTGAACTGGCTACCTTGATCTATGACCAACTCTCTCGGATACCCAAACTTGTATAATATGTTTTCCCTAAAAAACTTAGCTACTTTTTCCTCTATCACTACTTTGATTGCTTTTGTCTTCACCCACTTTGTCAGGTAGTCGATGCACACAATGATGTACTACTTCTGCTTTGAAAGGGGGTTGATAGACCCCACAAAGTCCATGCCCCACTTCTCAAATGGATCAAAGGTCACTTGAGGCTACATGGGCATTTCATCCTTTGGAGTGGGTTTCCCCATCCTTTGACACTGATCATACTACCTCATGTATCTCCTCACATCTTGATGAAGAGTGGGCCAGTAGTAGCCTACTTGCAATATCTTGAAGGCAATTCTTTTTACTGCAAAATGACCTCCACAAGGCCCGTCATGATAGGTCAGGAGGATGTCAAAAACTTCCTCCTCCCTGACGCATCTTCTCAAGACCTGATCTGGGCCAAGCTTGAAGAGATTTCCCCCAATCCAGGTGAAAGGGGTGCTTTTCCTTACTATCTTGATCTTCTCTTTTGAGGACAGGTGTGGTGGGAACTATGCCAAAACCAAGTAGTTTTCTATATTAGCAAACCATGGAGAGAGTACTGATATAGAAAATAGGTGTTCATCTGACATTTGGTCATCCACCATCCCTTCTTCATCTACAGGAAAATTCACTCTAAACAAAAAGTCAGTGACAACATTCTCTTTACCAGGCTTATCAATAATTGTCAAATTAAATTGCTGAAGTAAAAGCAACCATCTAATAATGTGAGCATTTACATCTAGTTTGTTCATTAAATATCTAATTGCAGCATGATCAGTGTGCACAAAGGTTTGATAGCCTATGATATAATGTCTGAATTTGTTTAAGGAATGTACGACAGCTAGGAGTTCTTCTCAGTCACTATATAGTTTAACTCTGCCTTTGACAAGTTCTTGCTTATAAAGTATATGGCATAAGGTAAATTTTCATCAACTTGTCCTAAGGCTACTCCCATTTCTTTGTTCGATGCATTTGTGTGAATGTGAAATGGCAGGGCCTAGTTTGGGCCTCTAAGAATTGGGGTAGTTAGTAGCTTGCTCTTCAAGGTATCTAAGGCTTCTTGATAGTTTTCTGGCCATATGAACTCAACATCCTTGCCTATGAGGCCAAACAAAGGAGAGGCTATCTTGCTGAAGTCTTTAATGAATCTCTTGTAATATCCAGCTAAGCCTAGGAAACTTCTAGCATCTCTCACCTTTTAAGGAGGTGGGACCCTTTGGATGATGGCAATTTTGTTGGGGTCCACCTGCAGTCCTTGTTGAGATATTGCATGACCTAGCACAATCCCTGCAGTCATCAGGAATTTGCATTTCTCTGGACTGAGGGATAGGTTCATCTCAATACACTTATCTAGAACTTTTCCTAGGTTAGATAAAGCTTCCTAAAAGTTAGAGCCATAAGGAGTAAAATCATCCATGTATATTTCTACTGCATCATGAACCAATTCAGAAAATATACTCAATACCGCTCTTTAGAAAATGGCTAGAGCATTGCAAAAACCAAAAGGAAGGACCCGGTATGTAAAGGTACCCCAAGGACAAGTGAAAGTGGTCTTATCTTGGTCTTCCAGGCTGATTTGAATCTAATTGTACCCGCTAAACCCATTTAGGAAAGAGAAAAACTTTTTCCCTGCCAGACCGTCTAACACTTGATTTATGAAAGGTAAAGGAAAATGGTCCTTTTTAGTGGCTTTGTTCAATTCTCGATAGTTGACACAGATTCTCCACTTACCATTTTTCTTTGGCACTAGCACCAAAGGAGAGACCCATTCACTGTCAGAAATGGGATAGATGAATCCTGCATCAAGCAATTTCTGCAGTTCTTCCTTAATAATATCTTTAAGTGCTAGATTCATCCTCCTTTGAGGTTGCCTGACTGGTTTGCAATATTCCTTAATGTATATGTGATGATTACATACTGAAGGGTGCACTCCCTTCATCTCCTTATAACTCCATGCGAAGGCATCTAGATGTTTTCTTAGTAGGCTGCATAGCTTCTTCTCTTGGGAAGTATATAGGGATGGATTGATTTTCAATGTTCTTTCTGGACTGAACTCTATATTTTTGACATCGGGAGAAGTGGAGTCTGCCACACAGAGATCACTTGAGGGGTTTTTTTGGGTTTCTCTTACTATGTCTTCTAATACTGATACACTGGGAGGTGGATTCTGAATCAAATTTTCAATCATATCATCCTCATCTTGTGGTTTCCCCCCATGTCAATTTCTAATGTAAAAAGTAGTACAGAATAAACTTCATCCTCATCCTCCTCCTCCAACCCAAGACGTAGATCATGTTCTAGCAAGGGTTGGGTAGGAGGACATAGGGTTAATTGCTTGGACATGTGCCCGTTCTTTATGGTCATGTTCCCAGCTCGACAACTGATGTAGGCATCGGCTGTAGTCAACCAAGGTATTCCTAGAATGAGAGGATACCCAGTGATCTTTGCCTTTGACTGGAGAACTAAGAAATCCACAGGGTACTCCCAAGAATCAATGGAGACCATCACATCTTCCACAATCCCCTCAGGTGTCACGGTGGAGCGGTCTACTAGCGACAACACCATTGTGGTCTTCCTCAAGGAGCCTTGGATATGAAGTTTGAGCATTGTGTCCTTTTTCATCACATTAATGGTAGCTCCTAGATCCATCAAGGTATGTGGGACCATTGTGCCATTAATGTGGACATCAACTACTGGGCTTCCAGGGTCTAGATACTTTGGACAGATTATCTGCCCCAACATCAGGTCAGACAGTTATCCTATGACATTGATGGTTGGGGCATCTCTCTTGCACCTTCTTGGATGCCTAAAGCACTTCTCTTTGATCAACCTATTGTAGATAGGCACATATTTGATGGCTTGGAGAAGTGGTATCTTCACACATAAATTTTTCAATTCTCCCAGGAGTTCAGTCTCTTCTGGGGTAGGCTGGATTGTTAGGGATAGTCTCTCAGGAAAGGGTGGATTTGATTTAGGTTCACTTTCCTCTTTATTTTCCTCAACCTCCTTGAGTGGAGGCTTGCTATCTAGGAGAACTTTCCAAGATCGCAAGTTGATTTCTTGAATGTCCACAACATAAGTTGGGCATGATGGTTCCCCACTATACACTTGCTGAGCTTGTTTGTTGTTTAGGTTCGGATTTGGCTGGGTAGGAATTTGGGGTTGTCTTGGTGGACCAAAAGGTAACGGTTGTGGTTGGGTAGGTAGTGGAGGCAAAAGAGCTGGAAGAGAGTTGTATTGGGGCCTCCACCCCTGATGAGGTGCATTCCACTGAGGTTGTGAATGAGCATAGGTTTGAAATGAATAAGTCGCTGGTTGGGCATGATATTGAGATGTGAAGGACCAAGGAGGTGATGTGGACTAGGAAGGATGAGTAGGGGGGCCCCAAGAAGGTATGGAGGGGACTTGGTTGGGGTTGTAGTATGCTTGAGATGTCCCTTGCATCCCCTACTAGTATGGTCTAGGTCCATGCGACCTCCTTTGGTTTACATAATAGATTTGTTCAGTGACTCCTTCAGCCCCTTGGTATACAGCTTTAAGTCTGGGCAAGGAAGGGTACTTTTCTGTAGAATGATTTTCTTCACAGACTGAACAAACCTCTATATAATTCAATGGGAATTTGTTCCTAGGATGCCTCCTGGTGCATCTAGGGAAAAAAATGGCCAAATCCCTCTCTTCTTCCTCTTGTTTTCTTTTGATATGTAAGGTATCCATTTGCATGTCAAGAGTCTGCATCATCTCACTCTTGAAGTCTTCAAGCATGATTCCAATTTCCCCTTTAATGGATGAATTGGAAGAAGAGGTATTGGCTATGGGTTGACTCCCCGTACCTTTCTTTCTGGTTGTTCTAGAATGGTTTCTAAAAGAAGTCTTTATGTCTTCATAGGATAGTTGGTAGATGTCTCCCCCGGCTAGTATATGGAGGGCGTCTAGAAGGTCTTCTGAAATTCGCTTGAGCAGGACCAACTTCAAAGACTCGAGGTCGAGTGTACACCCGACCCTTTTGTAATTGAGCTGGAACTTTTCTTCATAGTATTCTAGGGACTCATCACATCCCATGGTCATTAGGAAGATTTCTTCTTTAGTATCTTTTGACCTACAATAGTCTCGATACTTGTGGTTAAAGGCCTGCTGCATCTAAGCCCAAGTTGTAATGCTATTGCCAGGTAATCCCATGAACCAGCATAGTGCTGCATCCTTGAGGGTAGAAGGGAACAATTTCAACTTTTTCTCATCTTCTCCATAGTCATAAGTTCGACAGATGACAACAAACGCAAAAAAATAGGTGTTAGGATCTGAAGGGCTTATATTCTTCATTTTGGTGTCCACATTGGTCTCTTGAATGGGAAAGGTACCCTCTATTCTCTCTCCATTCCCCCTAGCATTTATGTTTTCAACCATTGGCTCCAGAGGAATGGTTTCTTCTTCTTCTTCCCCCATAGGTTCTTCAAATATGTCTGGTTGTTCACTTAAGGGTTCTTCTTGATTACAGTCACTAAAGAAGAGAGAAGGTTGGCTGTGTAAAGCAATGGGGGTGTTGGGAAACATTTTTCCTAAGTTATCTCTATTCCTACAAGGCATGAAAGGAAATATTTTTAGTTGGTCTTTTGTTTCTTTTCCCAACACTGATAGTACTTGTAGAAAATAAAATTGTGATTGAACAAAACAAATTGCAACTAGCTAAAATGAACTTGCTGAATGGAAATTTGTAGAATTGAAAAGGAAAATAAGAAAATGCACAACTGAAAGAAAAGAAATGACTAGTCTACTTTTGCCGAAATAAACTATTAGCAAAATGTTGCAATAGGAAATAGAAGAAAGCAGTAATCACAAAATACTTTGATGCTTCACTGGAAATGGTGCCAAAAAGTGGTGAGTGCCAGTATTGCAGCAAGAATGCTACAACTCCTGGGCTGCCAACTTTACTTTTACCAACCCGGTAGTTCGTAACAAACTTGGAAGCATCAATGCTGTATGCACAAGTACTAGTTTTTACTGCAGGTTTTCACTTGTTCAGCTGGTGCAAGATCACTAGGAGCTCAAGCCAACTTCTATAGATTCCAGAAGAAGCTCTATGTGTGATGAAATAAAGAAAGATTACTCTACAGAAGCTATTCTAATTGCAGAAAGGAAAAAGACAGGAATGTCAAGCAAGACCTACTAAACCCTAATTAACGAGCTAATTCTAATTTTGCCAAAAACACTATGAAAACCATGAAAGCAATGCCATTACCTACTCAAGAAATAAAACAACATCTACCCATGCTATTTCTGGAATGAAATAAGAAAAAAACATATTTTTGGATTTTTATGTGTTTTTATGTGGATTTGACATGCAACTAATTTATTGTGTGTGAGTGTGGCAGCAAACAGGTGGTGTTGGAGGGTGGTTTTGGAGCTTGGGAGGATGTAGGATGGTGTGGATGGGTCCTAGGAGGTCTTAGGTGTCCTTCTGGAGGCTTTTCCCACACTCGGCCTTCAAAGGAAAGCATACAGAAAAAACTACAGGAGGACACAGGAAATCTATAGGAGGAAATCAAGGAAACTAGAGCAGGCCTACAAGAGGAGGCTGAGAGAAATTTCAGCTATTTTGAGGGTGTGAGAGTGGGTGAAAAGGGTGGATGAAGGTTGGAATGAGGTGTTAGGGTGCCTAAGGTCTACCATGAATCACCAGGAGAGAGAAATATGATTGGATTTGCTCAAGGAGAGAGGAAGAAGTTCTATGAAAAATGGAGGAATCGAGGGAAGGATTGAGGAGAGGTTTCGGATACCTATAGGGCATGGATCAGATGGAGGGTATGATTGCTGACAAGTTGGCCTACTACTAGAAGAGATCTGCTACATAGAAGCTGACAGTCAACCAAGAAGATCAAGCAAGAAATGAAATGAGTGCATCTAGAAAAATAGAGTTTTGCATAAAAATGATCTAAACTATGATCTATGAAAGGAAATTCTGAGAAATGCTATAGGAAAGGAAAGAATGAAAGAGTACTATTGCAAATCAAGAAATGAACATGATGAATGAGATCGGAAGCAAAGCAAAACTAGACTATTAACCTACTAAAGATCTGCAAACACTAGAAGTCCTATGAATGAGGAAAATCTGTGTTTTTGTGGCAGCAAGAGAGTCTTTGCCTCAAATCATGGTCCCAGAGGGAGGAAGAGAGGCCAAGGTACTATTGCTAGCCTTTTGAATATTTTCTAATTGTTTCTTAACTTGCGACAGAAAGCACAAATGGAAGCAAACTACTAAATCATCAAAAGAAACCTATTCTTAACCATAAAAGAAATATGTCTAACAAAAAACTAATCTACAACTGAAGTAAAGCATACAAATACAATTGAAGAGAAGCTTGGCTACTTGGATTAGGCCCTAACCCAAGAGCTTTATCCCTCTGATGTAACTCAGTGCTAGCTCAAAAATGATTCCATCTTTATTATCAAAAAAATAACAAGATTACATAAAATTGTCACACAAACAATAAGCTCAAAATTTGAGCAGAGTTTACATAAGAAAAAATCCAACACTAGTGAGGCCCTAGGCCTCTCTACTTATACATTTGAAGCTACCAACAGATTCCTTAAAATTAGGGAGGCTTGGATTCCAAAACTCAAGATAACTATCAGTCATGCTCCACTTGCTCGGCTGCCTTCTAGTGCATGATTCGGCTGCTTGTACTCCGAGCTGAATGAAGGGGAATTCAAAGTGAGGACTAATAAATGAGGGGGATTCCCTCCTATAAGTCCTCTCCTCTATCTAATTTGAGTTATTGCTACCATTTGACCACTGGATCCTTGACTTTGACCTCGAAATCCATCAATAATTTGCATTAAATACATGTTAGACCACATGGCATCAATTACCCATTTATGAGGCTCATCACAAGGTTTTCCAAAACATTGGAAGCTTTATCCATAAGAGGACAAAGGTGAATAAGATTCATCCCTACACATAACTTACGAGGGAATCTAATATTTCCCTTCTTCTTACTATCATTAGCTGAAGGCGTATCATCAACATGATCTTCAGAGGTTGACAAGGATGGTCGGTTCAGGTCTTGAGACCATACCTCTAAGACTCTGGGAAGGCCAGGACAATCTCGAAAGAGATGGTCACCCTTACACATCTTGCAAGGGAATCTAACCTTCTTTGGAGGATTAGAAGGTTTGTCTACAGGAGGTGCATTTGGAGTAACAACTGCACTGGTTAGCCTCTCGCTTATCTGACTTCTTCTCCTTCTTCTTCTTCTTCTGCTTAGCTTCCTGGTTACGGGATTTCAAACTTTCACTAGGCAATGTAGAAGAGGAAGAGTAAGAAAGAGGGGAAAAATGAGAGAGGTCAACCTTAGAATCATTGTGATGCGATTTGAATGAATGGGGCATTTGGATAGGACTTGGTTCACTTGGGACCACCGAGGTTGAAAACAACCAGATAGGTAGACCAATGGTTAACCCAAGAAGGGACAACATCACCATATAAGGAGTACCAGTGTTTCCAAAAGAAGGAAAAGGATCGGGATTCCCATCTGAGGGAAATCCTTGACTGGTAGATTCTAGAAATGTTATCATTGGAATCGACCCTAAGGAATTACTAAGTAATATAAATTTAACCAGGAATATTTCATGGGAAGTTAATTTTAGAACACTGAAACAAAACTTTCCCTTTTCATGTTTTAAGAGTTGAGAAAAGGGAAAAAGGTGACTCTAGTCACTTTCAAAGTTAACGAGATCGAAAGGACAAGTGCTCAATGATATTTTAAATTTAACGAGTCAAAAATACCAAAATGACCGCTCTAGATAATCTATGCAAAAGGATTACCAGGTAACCATGAAGTGAAGAATAGCTCCCGGCAAACCGAGAAGTACGGGAAAACAATCTCCCTGAATGTTGTGTTCAATGTATCACGTTTACAAGGTGGCAGACTTAGCTTCCTATGGATAAAGGATTGTAGACCTAGTGGGGTCTCCCTTCATATACACGATGGTACAGGGAGTAGAAGTCCATACTAGCGTTGTCTAGTGCCAAAGCGAGTGATAACTGCTAGGTTTAAAGACGCCAGAACACGTCTCTAGCCTAGACCACTAAATGTGAGCTTTAAGTTTCAATGCTTCCTTAGGTTAATTCAATAAATTTTAATGGTTGATCTTGAATTAGGTTTTAATTACAAGGCCCTACCGATGTCATCTGAAAAAAATCCTACATGAAGATATATGAGAAAATAGATCCTTGTCTTTGATGAAAATCAACACTAATTGAGGGATAGAGAGCACACAGTCAATGCAACAATCAAAGAATGAAATCTTTCACTAAGATATGTCCTAAATGCACTTAATATTCCCTTAAAAACAAAATAAGTTTCATTTCATTTCCAATTCTTATGATGATGCAATTATAGCTTCTCAATAATGCTACTAATGCAATATCTTCACTTAAGTAAACTAGAATGATGTTCTTCTTTTCATAAAATGCAAAATGAATCTTTCACATAAAGCACTTTTAATGAAAATTTACGCAATTTTGAACAAACAAGCATCAATCAAAACCAAAGCATGATAAATGAAACTAAAACAAAACTTCTTCCCTGAATCGAACAAACCAAACACATAAATGCTGTAATCGACAAACCAAGCAATGTAATCTATGCTCACAATGAGAAAAGAGACACTCGAAATAAGAGAACAAACGAGACTCTTTCACTCATTCAATTGAAAATGAAGCAATGAAGATGTTGTGATTGAAAGATGGATTAAATGAAACATCAAACCAACAACTTGACACAATGAGTAAACAAACAAATGAACGGTAATTAACCTAGAGTCCTTAGGGTCACAAACTGCCCAATGACCCAAGAAATCAAGCGAAAAGATGGCAAATCAACAAGCAAATAAACCAAATGAAAAGCAGCTTTCTATTCAGGGAGAAAACAGTCTAAACAACTTACAAGGCAGAAATCAAGATAGCAAGACACACTGGCCAAGATTTTGGGTGAACCCTAACGTTCAATTACAGGCTTCCGTGCAACTATCTAACTGACAACAAGTGCTAGAAGGGGGTCAATGTGACTTTTCCTCAGTAGATCGCACTAATCGATGCGACTGTCAGTGAAATAAGCGTGCTGAGCAAGGATGAAAAGAGAAAAATAAAAATTTTCAAAAGTTTGGACTAGACTTGCTACTATGACTTTCAAAATCGGAGTAGTAAGCAAAGAAAAGCAGATAGAACTAAAGGGAAATGGTGAAACTAGAAAAGTTCACACAAAACCATGAAATTTCAAGTAAACAAGCAAAAGGATTGGATCCCCAGCGAAGTCGCCAATTTGTGGTGAAGTAAAATTTGAAGTGCGGACACAAACAATTCCTCTAGCCCAATAGAGAGTCTAGCCAAAAACAAGACATTCTATGGAATATTTCCTTAGGTTAGAACCAATTAAGAGGGCCTATCTCTTAGTACACTTATCCCACTTGATGATGACCTTACTTGCTCGCTCCAGCTATCTCCTGTTTCCTTCTTTGAACACCTTAAACAAGTAAACAACAACAAAGAACAACCGTGATAATAGACGAATTATATTCAACCTACTTAAAAGGTCAAGAAACATTAAGCCATAAACATGTGAGATGACATATTATGTAGGCAATCAATCGATAGTTCCATATATATTAAATCAAGAACAAATTACAATCGTTGTCTTGATGTTGTTGTTCTCCTCCAACAAATACGGGTTCCCACACACTTTCATTAGCATTCCATGATGGCCTCAACAATGGTTGTTTTAAGGCTATTCCCTTTAGTCTTCACACTAAACCAAATTCACACTTCTCCCTCACACACAACTAGATAGTGACAACTATGAATAACTTGCTGATTACTCTTCAACTAGCGCCTAATTAGAACTAGCACACCAACACTAGTTTGTCCTTGGGAAAAAGGGAGGTTTATATAGCATGGATGGAAGGGAGATGGTTCCTCTTCTCATGGGGGAAGGTCTTATCTCTGGAGGTAGTTCCATCCTAATAGGAGAAAGGAGCCCAAACTGATCTCCTCGACTCCATCTAGCCTAACCATTTACTAGACTTCCATTACGAAGCTTCTAGAGTTGGAAACTTCGGCTCCTTATTTAAAAAAATTTCCAAAAGAGGATCTGCACAACTGGAACAGGGCTAGTCGCTCTGGTCGGTGCTAGGGATAGTTGTAATCCCTACATACCAGCATGAGGAGGACACAGTTCATTAGTGCCGGTCTTGTAAACTGGGAAAAACAGAAGATTTTTGGGAAATGATGCAAAAGAGAATTGTTTTGCTCATGAAGAGGGACACAATGGAAGTTTCTTCATCAATGGAAAGCATGTAGGGTTCATAGTAGAGGTCCTCCAAGATCATGGAACGAGGAGTACAGGGATAGTGACAAAATATTGTGTAACAACATCCACCTGTGTGATGTTCGCTGCTATTTGGAATCAACTCAAGTCACTTGAGTTGTCCCCCTTCTCCATCACTTTGCGTGATTGGGATGGACACTCCTCCCAACCCCTTGGTATGTACCACAACTGTCCAGTGACCCTTAAGGGCAAGACTGTCCATGTCGATATCGAAGTCATTGATGCCCCTTTGGATTACAATATTTTCTTAGGTCGTAGTTACACATATGCCATTTCAGTTGTCACCTTTGTGGTGTTACGCAAGACGTGCTTCCCTAATGAAGGGAAGATTGTTACCATCAATCAGTTGACCTACTACAAGCTAGCATCCATGAGCTCCCCCGAATCCATCATCTCATCAATGTTTGATAAACAGTCGTCAACTCCTTGCACCAGTGTCTCCCCCAGAGTCTATAAATATTCCCCATTGTTGGGTGCCTTCCCTGGTCCTCTCCCTCCCATTAATGAACCTACTTCCATGAGAATTTGCATGTTATAAGCATCATAGGCTACCCTTAAGCAGTCCAATACACTTGAGAAACAACCAGCTCCTCAGCATCCCACTGTTTCTCTTCCAGCTAAACCGTCTAGACCGACTCCCCTAGGACCTCCTCCATTTGTGGGTGTGTCTCCTATGTTCCCACCAGGAACTGTTCCTCTAGGTCTCAACCATCCAGGAGCTATTCTACTAGGTCATTATCTTGCCATCCAGATACCTTTCTTATTCCCCCCTCTCAAAATTTTTTCTGTACTTGTCATGGCTTCACTAGTCCTTCCTAACATGACTCTTGAGATCCCAGTATGGCACATTTATCCCCATGCAAACATTCTGCCTAGTCATCCAAGACTATATCGCGCTTTGACTTCGGTTCAACTAGTCCCCATGAACCCTGTCACTGCTTCAGTACCATTACAACCTCAACAGGAACCAGCTCCTGTTACGAAAGCATCTAGCCAAGGGGGCAAAGCCAAAAAGAAAGATTCGAAGGATAAGGCTCTCCAAGCTCCTCCATCCCCTACGGCCCCAAATTTGTGTGCTTTATGTGAAGTTGTTGGGCATGCCACCAACAATTGTCATGAATTTCCTCAACTTAAACCGTTGGTTCATGAAGCATTCCCTTAGTCAAATATTCTAGAAGTCCATGTTAACATACCAGTCCCACCTAAGAAACTCAAACTGCTTCACACAAACCATGCGTGTGCCCTATGTGACCTTCATGGTCACTATTCCCATTGTTTCCCTCGTCTCGATGAATTTTGAAATTTCCTTGGGGTGATTTGCAAATACGAGGCCACTCGTAGTGGATCATTTACTCCTCTACCGATGGATTTTGGTAACACTAGTCAACGAGAATAGGGAGACTCTAGCCCCATTATTGTAATCCCTCCCCCCGATGTTGAGATGATGGACACCACGGTCCATATCCTTTACCTATCATCATCCTTGAGTTCCTCATAGAAAAACCTTTCGGACGTTTCTATGTGCGCTTCTAACAAACCTCTTTCGATGGAATCCCAGGTCTCAAAATCCGTAGATATTCCATCTACTAGCTCGTCATCTAAAATTCAAGATGATGCGTATGTGAACCTTATTCCTTAGGTTGATGCACCAAGTAATGGTGTTGCATCATGTAGTCATTGTTCCTCCCATCTTCCAATCCTCCAGTTCGATGAGGACACCATGGAAGCTATGTCTACCCCTGATTACCCTTGCACTTAGGCAAGGCAGCATATTTGTGGAGGATTCTGAAGGTCATTTCCTTCCTAATTCTCCCAATGCACTCTACCTCAAAATTTTTTTCTCATAGCACATCCCTTTGATTTTTCGCAATTACTCAGTCACTTCAGTCAACGCTGGGGACAGTTGTAACCCCTGCATATCAGCATGAGGAGGACATGGTTCATTAGTGTCGGTCTTGTAAACTAGGAAAAACAGAAGATTTTTGGGAAATGATGCAAAAGGGAAATGTTTTGCTCATGAAGAGGGACACAATGGGAGTTTTTTCATCAAGGGAAAGCTTATAGGGTTCATGGTAGAGGTCCTCCAGGATCATGGAATGAGGAGTACAAGGATAGTGACAAAATGTTGTGTAACAACATCCACCTATGTGATGTCCACTGCTATTTTGAAACAACTCAAGTCACTCGAGTTGTCCCCCTCCACCATCACTTTGTGTGCTTGGGATGGACACTCCTCCTAGCCCCTTAGCATGTTCTGCAATTGTCTAGTGACCCTTGTGGACAAGACTATCCATGTCGATATCGAAGTCATTGATGCCCCTTTGGATTAAAATATTCTCTTAGGTCATAGTTACACATATGTCATGTCATCTGTCGCCTTTGTGGTGTTCTGCAAGATGTGCTTCCCCCATGAAGGGAAGATTGTTACCATCGATCAGTTGACTTACTACAAGCTGGCATCCATGACCTCCCCCAGATCCATCATCTCATCGGTGTCTGATAAACAATCGTCAACTCCTTGCATGAGTGTCTCACCTGGAGTCTATAAATATTCCTCATTTTTGGGTTCCTTCCCAGGTCCTCCCCCTCCAATAAATGAACCTACTTCCATGAGTGTTTGCATGTTATAGGCATCACAGGCTACCATTAAGCAATCTAATACACCTAAGCAACAACCACCTCCTCAACATCCCACTGTTTCTCTTCCAACTGAACCCTTCAGACCCACTCCCCCAAGACCTCCTCCATTTGTGGGTGCCTCTCCAATGTTCCCACTAGGAACTGTTTCTCTAGGTCTAAACCATATAGGAGCTATTCTGCTGGGTCATTATCTTTTGGAAATAATACTGAGAGGGGGGGGTGAATCAGTATTATCAAATTATTTTCAATATTCCCTCTAGATTTATAATTTAATTTATTCTTCAGATGTTGACCATTAATTTGAATGTAAGTACCATATAATAATGAACAGGAACAAGAAAAAAAGACAGTCACACCAAAGAACACCAGATATAAGGTGGAAACCCAATGTGGGTGAAAACCACCTGCTGCAATGTGTCTCTATCTTCTTTCAATTAGAAACTTCTTTTACAATGATTCTGTACTAGTGCAGTCCTTTACCAGTACACAGGCTGCAACCTGTAGAGAGATACAACCCTCTCTCGTTTTCCATACTCTCCTGGAAGGGAGCTACAACCCCCTTAGCTCTTGTACTAGCGTAGGTGATGACCTACTTCTTTTCTTCCAGGGACCACATTTCATCAATTTTCAGACTGGATCCATGAACATCAAGTAATCATCAAGTACATGTGAATCAACCAATCTCCTTTTACAATCAACTAATGAATCAACCAATAGCTTCTCAGAATGTAGTAACTAGACAAGCAATACCAGTAATCTAAACCCAAAACTCTACAACAATAGACAATAGGCAGCCAACAAATATTTCAAGAAAAGTCCGCAAATTCACCAATAGAAACCTACGAATATCCACACTTCTGCTGTGTCTAGCCTGCACAGCTCCGCACCTGCTCTGTCTACTCGACAGTGCACCTCCGCACTTGACCCGTCTACTAGACTGCACACCTCCACACCTGATCCGTCTACTAGATTGTGCACCTCCGCACTTGATCCGTCTACTGGAATGCGCACCTCGACACCTGATCCGTCTACTGGACTGCGCACCTCTGCACCTGCACCGTCTACTGGACTGCAGACCTCTGCACCTGCGCCGTCTACTGGACTGTGGACCTCCGCACCTACGCCGTCTACTGGACTACGCACCTTCGCACCTAAGCCGTATCTTGCCTACGGACCTCTGGATATAAACACTTTATCAGTCCTCAATTGTACCCAGTCTGTCAAATTCACAGATCTGATCATGCACCAAAGAGACCTCGACTTATCAGTAGATCTGTCTTATAATTCACAGTTTTCTCCTTGATTCAAATCTAGCTTCACAAACCGATCACCAAAATTTCAGGTCTTAAGATATTCAATATTCACAAGTGTCTGGGCCAAATGATCTCCTTCCCTTTTTATAGTCTAGGCCTTTCTCAAACCATGGACCAAAACCATTGAGAAACAATACCAAGGACTCAATACTTGGGTTCAACTCTTTTGAATGCAATACCACGGACCAAAACCATAGGATCAAAAACTGCGGACTAAATACCATGGATCAATCATGAAATTTCCCACATGCACGCGCTTTTCTACATTGAAGTGAGTGAATTTGACGTCCACACCTTTTGTTCAGAGAACCTGCAGGTATGTCCGCACTTCTTGTTCGGGGCACCTGCGGGTCCGCAGCTTTTGTTAGGCGCACCTAAGGGTATCATTTTCTATTATTTTGAGAGCCTGAACAGTGATTTGCCGCTTGAGTGAGTTGCCATCAAGGACAACACCTGTGCCGTAGTGCCAAACCTGAGTCATAATGCCAACAATCTCCCCCTTTGGACTTGATGGCAACCCCAAGATCCTCAAATTCATTCTCCCCCTTTGTCATCGAGGGCAAAGGGTTATGCTCCCCCTGAGAACATGCTGAAAACTCTGCTTTGCTGTGATGATCGTGCTCCGCCTGACTGTAGGCCAGATCTGCAAAAGAAATTTTCTTCAAGAAGAACCATAATCCACCATACACCATAAATGACCTTCCTATCACCAAAAGACTCTATACATACATTCATCACCCAACCAAGTGGGGATCATCCTCCCAACCAAGTGGGGTTACATCAGAAATTTACATATGACAACCAAGTACATTATATCATTCATCCTAGACATAGGCCGTTACATGACCTTGACAAAAGAAATATAAGACATAGAGACAAAACATTAGCAGCAATATTCATATCAGAATCCATGTTCTCCTTCTATACTTTCTCCTCCAAGATCTTCTACAATAATGCCAACAATGCATTATTAGAAGAATATATGCTCCCCCTGAACCTGTGCCATTTGGTCTTTGACCAATCCATAAACCAGCGAATGTACACGTATACCCCATATGAAACTCGCATACAACCAACAATCTCTGAAACAGACAAGATTCAACAGTAAGATGATGCATCAACTACCCCCAGCTTTTGCTTGAGGTATTCAAAGGTCTCCCTGGGTAGTGGTTTGGTGAGTATATCAGCAACTTGTTCCTTAGAGGGAACATACTCCAACTTGACCTTTTGTTCAAGCACTTGTTCCCGAAGAAAATGATATTTGATAGGTATATGCTTGGTCTTTGAGTGCATGACTTGGTTCTTTGAAATACTAATTGCACTTGTATTATCACAGAAGATGGAGATAGGAGGAGTACAAGTGATTTGCATGTCTTGCAATGTTTGCATCATCCAAAGGAGTTGTGTGCAGCAAGATGCAGTAGCTACATATTCTGCTTCAGCTGTAGATAATGCAATAGAGCTTTGTTTCTTGCTGAACCAAGATACTAATCTAGGACCCATGAAGAATGCACCACCACTAGTGCTTTTCCTGTCATCCATGCTCCCTGCCCAATCCGCATCTGTGTATGCATGAAGTGTGAGGTCTGTACCATTAGGATACCATAAGCCATAGTTTTGAGTTCCTTGAAGATACTTGAAGATTCTCTTAACTGCCTGAAGATGAGTTTCCTTTGGATTTTCCTAAAACCTTCCAACTATTTCCACTGCATGCATAATGTCTGGTCGGGTACCTGTTAGATAAAGCAGACTACCAATCATGGATCTATAGGTTGGTTGATGTACTGCTGCTGACTCATCATTCACACTGAGGCTGCATCCTGTCACCATAGGGGTAAATACTGGTTTCGAATCCTCCATCCCATATTTCTTCAAGATTTGCTTGAGATACTTGGTTTGTGATAGAAAAATACCATCTTTGTTTTGTTGGACTTGCAAACCAAGGAAATATGTGAGCTCACCAAGCATGGACATTTCAAACTCCTTTTGCATCACTAAGGCAAACTTTTGACTCATGTCTTCTTCATTTCTACCAAAGATTATATCATCTACATACACAACAAGTATTAGCAACTTTTCATTATCAACCTTTATATATAGATTGTTGTCAGTTGATCCTTTTATAAAACCTTGTTGATGAAGATATTTATCCAACCGATAATACCACGCCCTAGGAGCCTGTTTAAGACCATAGAGAGCCTTTTTGAGCCTGCATACAAGATTTGGATCATTTCCAAGGATGAACCCATCTGGTTGTTCAATGTACACTTCTTCATTCAAGTCTCCATTCAGAAAGGCAGATTTTACGTCCATCTGAAATACTTTGAACTTCTGAAAGCTAGAGAGAGCAAGGAACATTCTTATAGCCTCAAGTCTAGCAACTGGTGCAAAGGTTTCTTCAAAGTCTATGCCCTCTTGTTGCACATATCCTTTACAAACAAGTCTTGCCTTGTTTCTAACCACATCTCCATTTTCATTTAGTTTATTTTTGAAAATCCACTTTGTCCCTATGACATTCTTATCTTTTGGTCTAGGAACCAATTCCCAAGTGTTATTCCTTTCAATCTGTTCAAGTTCTTCATCCATTGCCTTGACCCAGCATTCATCTTTGCATGCCTCTCTTACATTTTGTGGTTCAGTGGAGGAAAGTAATGCCAAATAGCTTGAAGCTTCTGCAATTGTTCTTCTTGTTTGTATGCCTGCCTCCTTTTGCCCCAAAATTTGAGATTCTGGATGATTCTTTTGAACATACCTGGATGGAGTCTTTTCTTCTATCCTTATCTGTTCCTCTAGTGCCTCATGGGTTTCTTCTTCATCATGAATCTGATTTGATGTTGATGGATAATCCTCATCATCTTCAAAGTCTTCAGATCTTACCTACCTGGGAGTGTTTTCTTTTTCATCCACCACTACATCAATGTTGTCAACAATTCCTCCAAGCCTTTTATTGTAACATTTGTATGCTTTGCTGTGAGGAGAATAACCAAGGGGAATGCCTTCATCTACTCTAGGTTCAAACTTGCCAAGATTTTCATCAGTATTTTTAATATAGCATTTGCTTCCAAAAATTTTGAAATGTTTTACCGAAGGAGTCTCACCATACCAGAGCTCATGAGGAGTTTGAGTGTTGTTCACCCGAATATTTGTCGTGTTGAGAGTAACAACTGCAGCAAATGCAGCTTCACCCCAGAAGGTTGCGGGAGTTCTAGACTCATTAAGCATAGCATGAGCCATTTGTTGAACCGTTCTGTTCATCCTTTCCACTACTCCATTTTGCTGAGGAGTCCTAGCTGTAGAGAATTCCCTTCTTATTCCATGTTCCTCACAGAAGTCAAAAAATTAATTCGAGGTAAACTCCCCACCTCTATCAGACCTGAGGCATTTGATTTTGTGATATGATTCATTCTCCACCAAGGCTTTGAATGATTTGAACTTTTCAAAGGCTTCGTCTTTGTGCTTCCTAAGTCCTATCCAACACATCCTGGAAAAGTCGTCAATGAATAATATAAAGTATTCTTCTCCTCGAGGTGACCTTTTCCTAGATGGACCACATACATCAGTATGGACCAGTTCAAGTGGCCTGCTAGCTAATCCTTCCTTCTCAGGGAAGTTAGTTCTGGTTTGCTTACCAAACTGACATGATTTTCATATTGTATTGTCTGGAATTTTGATGTCTGGAAAACCACGAGCTGCTTGGTATTTGCATGCTTTCCTTATTTGTGAGAAGCTTAGATGCCCCAATCTTTTGTGCCATAGCCATTGTTCATCATTCTTACTTAGATAGCATTGATGTTGTCATTCTTTGAATATGTATAAATTATTTTGAGTTCTTATGCCTTTGATCACTGTTTTTCCTATATCAAGATCACGAACACTACATCCATTTGATCGAAATATTACCTCAGTTCCTTGATTGCACATCTAACTAACACTCAATAGATTATGCTTTAAGCCATCAACATACATGACATTTCCAGCTTTGACCTTTTCTTTTAACTGAACAGAACCTTTACCTTTTATGAGAGCATGGGTGTCATTTCCAAAAGAGACCTTCTTCTCCTTCTCTAAGGCACTATATGACTGAAGTTTTTCCTTATCACTCGTCATGTGTTTCGAATAGCCACTGTCGATGTACCATTGATTTTCTTGCCCTTCCTCATATAAAGCTATACCACATCTCTCCGGTTGTGGTTCCTTCATTCTCCATGTTTTGACACTTGAGGCTTGCTCCTTCTCAGTTGTCTGCCGAAACCTGCTCCTGCATTCAGAATCTTCATGACCTAAGTTGTTACAAATAGAGCATTCTATTTCATTTTCAAGAGCTGAAAAGTTATTGTAGGTTCTTTTCACGATCCCAGTCATACTCCTTTGTTTTTGAGCTTCTCTAGTCATGATTGTCTTATAAGAAACACATTGAGCTGCTTTGTGGCCAAAGTTATGACAAGAGAAACATTGGCCATTGAAGAAACTCATGTGATTATCAAATCTACCAGCCAAATGATTATAGTTTCTATTGACATCCATTCTTGAGGCAAATTGAGAAGGTTTTACCTGAGCCTGGTTGTAGCTTCTATTTGTCCTTAAAGTAGATTGCCCCTGATTTACCTGATAGTCTTTGTTCATTCTTGAGGTAAACTGTCCCTGATTTACCTGATGATTTCTATTAGGCCTTTGCTCACTCCTCCTTGCTGCATCAAGATAACTTTTGGAGATGGATGCTTGAAATGCTTCTTCATTATATCCCAGACCTGTCTTGATTAGTGGAGAACGTTGCACATTGATAATCTCATCCAGAGTTTCAGATCCTTTAACAAATCTAAGATTAAGAGCTTTTGTTTTCTCAATCTCTTTTCTAAGACCAACAATTTCACATTCTAACTTTTCATGAAGTTTTTCTTTTTTAGCCAGTTGGAATTGCAGAGTATCAATAATCATATTTTTCTCTTCTAAACAAATTTTGAGTTTAGAAATCTCTTCATACAGACCTTCTTCATCTATAGCATCCATGAAATCATCATCTTCAAAAGCCATTAAAAGTCTATAATTGCTACCTTGTTCATCTTCATCACTATTTGAAAGTCCATCACTATCTTCATGAGTGTAATAGCTTTTCTTATTTACATTCTGTTTCTTGTTCCATCTGACAGGTTCCTTACCTTTGAATCTTTCAGCACCTCGTTGAAGGTTCTTGACAAAATTTGATTCTTCTTCTTCTTCTGATAGATGTCCTGACTCATAGTAATCTCCTTTGCCTGAAGCCTTGAATGCAGCTTCTCTCCTATCTGATGGTCCTCCTTTCCTCATTTCGTAAGCAGTTAGAATTCCGTGCAGCTGTGACATGGTAAGGTTCCATAGATTCTCCTTTTCTTCTATTGCAGAACCTTTTGATTCAAACTTAGGGGACAAAGATCTTAGAACTTTTTCAACCACAACAACCTCTTTTATTTCTTCACCCAAGTTTTTCATACAATTAACAATCTCATCTACACGAAGGAAATAGTTAGCCACACTTTCATCATTGTGCATTTTGAGATTTTCATACTGAATTCTGAGGGTTTGAAGTTTTGCTCATTTTACCTATTCATCTCCTTCATAGCTCAGAATAATCTTGTCCCATATTTCTTTTGCGGATTTATACTGCATAACCTTTACGAATTCTGATTGAGATAGACATCCTAATAGAGTATTGACAGCCTTTGCATTTGTTTCATATTGCTTCTTACCAGCTAGATCTGTAGGTGTTGCTGACGGAAAAGTGTACCTTGTATCTATGATATCCCAGACTTCTGTACCAAGAGATTGAAGATAGGCAGTGACTCTTACCTTCCAATATACGAAGTTTGTCCCATCAAAAATTGGTGGCCTCATCGATTCTTCTCTCTCATAGTTGCTCATGATGATAGATCTTCCTTCAAGCGATCAAGCTTCTTCTAAAGGACCTGCTCCGATACCAATTGTTGGAAATAATACTGAGAGAGGGGGGTGAATCAATATTATCAAATTCTTTTCAATATTCCCTCTAGATTTATAATTTAATTTATTCTTCAGATGTTGACCATTAATTTGAATGTCAGTACCATATAATAATGAACAGGAACAAGAAAAACAGACAGTCACACCAAAGAACACCAGATATAAGGTGGAAACCCAATGTGGGTGAAAACCACTTGCTGCAATGTGTCTCTATCTTCTTTCAATTAGAAACTTCTTTTACAATGATTCTGTACTAGTGCAGTCCTTTACCAGTATGCAGGCTGCAACCTGCAGAGAGCTACAACCCTCTCTCGTTTTCCAGACTCTCCTGGAAGGGAGCTACAACCCCCTTAGCTCTTGTACTAGCGTAGGTGCTGACCTACTTCTTTTCTTCCAGGGACCACGTTTCATCAATTTTCAGACTGGATCCATGAACATCAAGTAATCATCAAGTACATGTGAATCAACCAATCTCCTTTTACAATGAACTAATGAATCAACCAATAGCTTCTCAGAATGCAGTAACCAGACAAGCAATACCAGTAATCTAAACCCAGAACTCTACAGCAATAGACAAAAGGTAGCCAACAAATATTTCAAGAAAAGTCCGCAACTTCACTAATAGAAACCTGCGAATATCCGCACTTTTGCTGTGTCTAGCCTGCGTAGCTCCACACCTACTCTATCTACTCGACAGCGCACCTCCGCACCTGATCCGTCTACTGGATTGCGCACCTCCGCACCTGATCCGTCTACTGGACTGCACACCTCCACACCTGCGCCATCTACTAGACTGCGGACCTCCGCACCTGCGCCATCTACTGGACTGCGCACCTTTGCACCTAAGCTGTATCTTGCCTGCGGACCTCTGGATATAAACACTTTATCAGTCCTCAATTGTACCCCAGTCTTTTGAATTCATAGATTTGATCATGCGCCAAAGAGACCTCGACTTATCAGTAGATCTGTCTTATAATTCATGGTTTTCTGCTTGATTCAGATCTAGCTTCACAAACCAATCACCAAAATTTCAGGTCTTAATATATTCAATATTCACAAGTGTTTGGGCCAAATGATCTCCTTCCCTTTTTATAGTCTAGGCCTTTCTCAAACCATGGACCAAAACCATTGAGAAACAATACCAAGGACTCAATACTTGGGTTCAACTCTTTTGAATGCAATACCACGGACCAAAACCATAGGATCAAAAACTGTGGACTAAATACCATGGATCAATCATAAAATTTCCCACGTGCGTGCGCTTTTCTGCATTGAAGTGAGTGAATTTGACGTCCGCACCTTTTGTTCAGAGAACCTGCGGGTATGTCTGCACTTCTTGTTCGGGGCACCTGCGAGTCTGCAACTTTTGTTAGGTGCACGTGTGGGTATCTCATTTTCTATTATTTTGAGAGCCTGAACAGTGATTTGCCACTTGAGTGAGTTTCCATCAAGGACAACATCTGTGCCATAGCGCCAAACCTGAGTCATAATCCCAACATTATCTTGCCGACCAAATACCTTTCTTACTCCCCTCTCTAGGAATTTTTTTGTACTTGTCATGGCTTCACTAGTCCTTCCTAACATGACTCTCGGGATGCCAGTATGGTACATTGATCGCCCTACAAACATTTTTCCTAGTCATCCAAGACCATATCATGCTTTGACCCCAGTTCAACTGGTCCCCATGACCCCTGCCACTGATTCAGTACCATCACAACCTCAACAGGAACCAGCTCCTGTTGCAAAAGCATCTGGCTAGGGGGGAAATGTCAAAAAGAAAGATTCAGAGGATAAGGCTCCGCAAGCTCCTCCATCCCCTAAGGCCCCAAAGTTGTGCGCTTTATGTGAAGTTGTTGGGCATGCCACCAAAAATTGTCCTGAATTTCCTCAACTTAAACCATTGGTTCATGAAGCATTCCCTGAGTCGAATATTCTAGAATTCCATGTTAACATACTAGTCCCACCTAAGAAACTCAAAAAGCTTCACACAAACCATCTGTGTGCCCTTTGTGACATTCATGGTCACTATTCCCATTGTTGCCTTTGTCTCGATGAATTTTGAAATTGCCTTGGGGTGATTCGTGAATATGAGGCCACTCGTAATGGATCATCTACTCCTCTACCTGAGGATTTTGGTACCAATAGTCAATGAGAACAGGGAGACTCTGGCCCCATTATTGTAATCCCTCCCCCCGATGTTGAGATGCTAGACACCACGGTCCATATCATTTACCTGTCATCATCCTTGATTTCCTCATAGAAAAACCTTTTGGAGGTTTCTATGTGCGCTTCTATCGAACCTCTTTTGACAGAATCCCAGGTCTCAACTTCCGTAGATCCTCCATCTACCAGCTCATCATCTACCATTCAAGATGATGTGTATGCGAACCTTATTCCTCATGTTGATGCACCAGGTAACACTATTACATCATGTAGTCAATGTTCCTCCCATTCGCCAATCCTCCAGTTCGATGAGGACACCATGGAAGCTATGTCTACCCCTAATGACCCTTTCACTTAGGCAAAGGGGGCATATTTGTGGATGATTCTGAAGGCCATTTCCTTCCTAATTCTCTCAATGCACTCTACCTCAAGAAATTTCGTGCATAACACATCCCTTTGATTTGCATGCCTTTATTTTTGCCATGAAGTTAGGTAGATTGCATCATCTCACTAGTTTTCTTTTGCACCTTTTAGATGTATCCATCATCCACACCATATATCGGTCATGCTGACAGTGCAAGTCACTTTTCACAGATTCTAGCCTTGGCAGCTTGGGTCATTTTTACCCCCTTGCATACATTAGTCCTTTCAAACAGAATGTGCATTGGATCTGCCACCAATAATCAGGCTGAAAATGATGAAATGATAGGTTTGTTAGTTGATTCCCTCTCTCATCACATCCTTCATCTTCATGTTCGTTTAGACTCCTTGCTACTTTTCGTGCAATTGAATGGTCTGTATCATGTGCATAACCAAGTCCTATTTAGAAAATATCTACGAATTAAGCTACTGGCACATGAATTTGAAACCATTACATTCAGTCATGTTACTAGAGCCCAAAATAACTATGTAGATACCATTGCAAACAACATTCTGGATTGGCATTTATCACATGTATACCACATAAGATAACCATAAACAAAACAAATGGTGAGCCATCATTGTCATATAAAATGCATAATCATATTATATATCATAAAATTGTTTGGAGCCCATAGCTCTAAATACATCCAATATGCCCATAGCATACTAGGGGGCACATAGGCCCCTATATCATCGTATGGAGGATCTTGTGCCAAGTTGGGCCAAGATGCTTGAATCCCTTTTTCAAGCACTTGGAACACAATGGCACTCCACAAACTCCTCCTACTAGGGGGCATCATTCCCACCTTTGCATACAAGATCAATATCCTGTTAGGCCCCTATACTGCTAGTGTAACCCCTTAGTGTTATTAGTACAACCCGCTTATTATATGGATGTACCCATGTAGTGCCCATATTGTTACTATTGTACCCCATAGAATCCCACTATTGTTATTATTGTTCCCTTACATTATTATTGTTATGTCGGCTCTGATTATGTTATGACCCCTTAGACTCCTATATATATAAAGGAGGTCTTTTCATTTGTATGATCCAAGAATTGTTCATTTATGTAATGTAAAGTAGGTTTCCCCCTCGAAGAGGCTGAATTCTAAGGCGTTGATCTATCTTTTCTATCATTTCTTGAGCTGGTTTCATAACATTTGGTATCAGAGCTTTGGATTCTAGGGTTTCGTTGCTCCAAACAGGTCATCGTGGCATTTTTGCTATAACGTTTTTTATACGATGTTTCAAAAGCTCAAAAAAAAACCCATTTGAGAAGACATCGTGCTGAATCTTGGGTCCGAATTTTAGAGCTTTTTGCTCTATATTTGTGGAGATATGATATGAGGAAGTTGGTCTTTTTGCAGACTCCTGAATTACATTCCAAACAGGTGACATGGGGAAAATCGTCATAACTTTCTCTTTGAGTGTTGGATTGCAATTTCATAAGAAGGTATAGAAAGAGGATGGACTATAGTTTCTTGCATATATTTTTCAGAGCCAAAGGTTGAAACAGTGACTCGTGGCACGTCATACAAGTTCACTCTACTGAACTAGTCTATAATCAGGTCACTGTGGGAGATTGTGCATAACGCTTTCTTGGAGAATCCAATTTGGATTAGACTGGTGGCATTGGAAAGAGGACATAGAGGGCTACTACAAGTCGCAATTTCAAAACTTGAAGATTCGAAAGTACATAGTTACAGTCGTTTCAAGATCGAGCTCCTAAAATCAAGAAAAAGCAAGATGAGGAAGTTTGATGGCAAGGATCTAGTAAATTGGATACTTCAGATGGAGAAATATTTTGATCTACATGGTGTACCACTGATACAAAAGGTATTTATTGCATCTTCATATTTAGAACCAGATCAATTTTTATGGTATGAAGGGCTTTGTTCTCGTAAACAACTTGTTACGTGGTCAATTTTCACGGATGAAATGATAGCACATTATGATGATACAAAGAGCAACACCTTCTTTAGAGCAACACCACAACAATTGGAAAGAGTAAAAGGGCTTTGTGACATAGTGGAAAGCAAAATTATGGAAACCAAGAAGCATACCCCTCACAACTATAAAGATGGAAGTGTTGTTTCTCCTAGCCTTCCACAACCTACAAGGGTTACACCCCAACAATTAGAAGAAAAAAGAGAAAAAGGGCTTTGTTACAATTGTGATAGCAAATGCACTAAAGGTCATAAGTGTGCTGAGAAGAAATTATTTTACATAGAATATGAAGAGGAGGAAGAAAAGGATCAAGAAACATCAAAAGAAAAAGATATATGCCAGGACCCCACCCCAGAGAAAGAAGAAATGAATCAGACCATATCTTGTAAAGCATTGGCAAGAATTACCACTCCTCAAACTCTCAAGATAGAAGGACATATCAAGAAGAAAAAGGTGCGAGAAGTGAAAGATCACATCAAGAAAGAAGAAATGAATCCAACTGTATCTTGTAATTCATTAGTCAAAATTACCACTCCTCAAACTATCAAGATAGAAGGACATATCAAGAAGAAAAATGTTCAAGAAGTGAAAGATCACATTGAGAATCAAGAAATGAATCCGACCATATCTTCTAAAGGATTGGAAGAAATTACCACACCTCAAACTCTAGAGATAGAAGGACATCAACAAGAAAAAGGTTCAAGCAGTGAAAGATCACATCGAGCATCAACAACAAGTTCTCCAAATTTTAAAGGATAACGCCACTTCAGTGCAAAATCAAACAAAACAACAGGTAGATCAACATCATAGTGAAAAATGTTCTGATTTAGGTGATTGGGTATTTTTACTGCTACATCTCAAGCAAGATATTTATGAGAAGGAAATGTTGGCAATACTACATGCACTTAAAAAATGGCGACCTTACCAAATGGGAAGACTCTTCAAGGATGAGGATGTGGAAGCATTGTTTTGTGCTATTTCTATTATCCAACCAGATTAGATAAATGAAGGAAGGGATGAATGGAAGAAGGAAGAAGAAGTATGGCCACTTATTCAAAAGTTGCAAAAGATCCCAATTCAAACAATATTGCTAGAAATTGAAGAGGAAAGAAAAATCATATTGGAACCTGGAGTAGTCACAGAAACAAGAACCTGACAGCTATGAAATCGATTAATTTCAGAGTATCTCATCAAGTGGAAGAACTTACCCGCTAAAGATTCCACATGGGAGGACAAGAATTTTATACAGAAGCATCAAGAACTACTCAAGTGTTGAGGACAACGGTTTTTGAAGGAGAGGGGCATGTTAGGTCCCTATACTACTAGTGTAACCCCTTAGTGTTATTAGTACAACCCACTTATTATATTGATGTACCCATGTAGTGCCCATATTGTTACTATTGTACCCCATAGAAGTCCACTATTGTTATTATTGTGCCCTTACATTATTATTGTTATGTCGAATTTGATTATGTTATGAACCCTTAGACTCTTATATATAGAAAGGAGGTCTTTTCATTTGTATGATCCAAGAATTGTTCATTTATGTAATGTAAAGGAGGTTGCCCCCTCAAAGAGGCTAAATTCTAGGGCGTTGATCTATCTTTTCTATCTTTTCTTGAGCTGGTTTCATAACATATCCCATGCTTGGGGGCATGATGGTTTTCCCCTAGCAATCTTCTCAATTAAATCTCAGCCTAGATCCCACCAAATCTATGTGTGGTCGATTATTCTCCCATTCCTTGGATAGTTTGTCCTAGAAACCTCTCTGGCAAAGCCATATGCACATCACATATCGTAGACGTTTGATACCATATCTTCAAATTCTCTACTCCTTTACCACCTAGTCCCCATCTTTAACTTAGTGGGCGAGGATGATTCTAGACCTCCTCTAGTAGTTCATTCTTGTTTTCCTCTTCCCTTAATTCTTCACTAGGAACCATCATTCCAAGAAGCATTAACGCCATCTTTAGGCAAGTAAGGCCACTTTCATGAAATTCATAGATCCTGATTCTGATGGTCGGCTTTTCTGCTACAATTTTCACAAGATTTAGGACCTTCTCCTCCTCTCAAATTGGAGGGAAAACACCTTTTTATAGGAAAACCCCTAGTTTTGATGTCACACATTGTGACCAGATCGTAGCTCAGTTTGATGAACCATTAGTACCATTGTAAAGTACTCACCAAGATTTATAATGGGTCTTCCTCAGTTTTTGATGATTTGACACTTCACCAGGAAGCCATTTTTCCAGGAAAGATCACTTCGTCGCCTCCCAAAATCAGATTTCATCATAAAGCGAGACTTGTACTTTAAGGTCCACCTCCTCTTAATACTTGTCATACCATATGTTGATTTTCATCATGAGTAAGCATCGTTTACTCATGTTTTCATGGTCCCCACTGGACCTCATCTGTGTGGCAGCGTCATCGAGTCACCCTTGTTCAGAGCATCGACGATGAGTCGCCCTTGCATTCTTGGAGTCTATTTCATCTACCATCATCTCATGTCACAGTATTCAATCCATATTTACATACCATACATCATGTGTTTCCCATTTTGGCCTCCATTCATACTGTCCCCATCTCCTCCGAAGTTGAGTCAATTATTGCCAGGTCAACCATGCACTTTAAGATCTGACACGGGTAGTCATATGTTTGTACCTCAGTCCCATTTCCCCCTTATCCCTAGTGTCAGTCCATCAGTCACATAACTATGTTCCCTCATGCTTTAGTTGAGGATCCTCATTACCTCATCTATCGCGGGCCTAGTTCTGTCGACATCAACTCATTTATTCCAGAATAATGACCTAGAGGGTGGGGTATCTCCGTTCTAACCTCCATTCTTATTCGACACCTTAGATCGAGTAGAGGGTATCCTTATTTCCCTCTGACTTAGTCGTTTCATTTTTATGATCCATACACTTGATGGTCAAGTGATGCAACAGATTGTACCAGTGATTCCTGGGTGTGTGTGAGATGTTTCAAACCTCATGAGGGGATGGCCCTTTAGGTATCCCCTCACATGCCCGGATGCATACCTACTATGCTACAGCCTTAGATGCAGTTCCGCAGAGTTGATGGGTTCAGTTCCTACAGATCACAGTGTTCATAGCGTGAACCTCTCTTCCAAATGATCCATTTAGTTTTGCAGAGCCCTTCCTTGTTCAATAGGGCTTCTCTAGCTATTCTACCCTCCCTCCCACCCATTTCTTGAGGGAAGGGGATTTGTACCTCATGTACTCAAATATTATTGTATTTAGTCTTGACTTATGTTTTTACCAGGTCCATTATGTATATGGGACACATTCTATTATTTTTCTGGCTCTATTATGCCAGCAGGTCATGTACCATTTAACATGTACTTTATTGCTCAGTTTCATATTTCTGAGCGAGTTGTTATTTTTGTACTAAGTTATCTCGGCAGGGATGGGTATGCCTCCCCCATATCATTGAGGTCCAGTACCACAACATGAAAGGAGACTTGCAATAGTCTGCCCCTTATATCACTATCCTCTCTCAACTTCAGCTTCATTGGTCTCTCTCTCTCTCCCTCCTTGACTCCCCAGTGTTGTCTAAGTGATTGTGTCTTTATGACGTACTTCAGTCATAAGTTTTTCTCCTAACACTCGTACATTGGGGGAAACATGTTATCACCAAAAAATTGAAAATCTAGCCTAATTTACTAGATGGATAAAAGGACACCATGTAAAGCAAATTTTACCATAGTAAAATTGCTTTCACTGTGAGAAATTACCTAATAAACCACCTTTATTAAGTAATTTATAGTTAAACCCATGAAAAATAATTAAATAAATCACTATTTACTTGATTTTCTTCTAGGAATAATTAATTAAACCATTGTTTTATTATTATTCTTTGTTAAATTTGACCAAATCATGAAAAATTTATAAATAAATCATTATTTTTCTTATTTTTCTCAAAGAATAACTAATTAATCATTAATTAATTACTGTTCTTTGTTAAATTTGACTAAATCCCTTAGGAATAATTAAATAAATTATTATTTGTTTATTATTCCTTAACTAATTCATTAAGATAATAAATAAATCATTTATTCATTTATTATTTCTAAATAAAATTTTAAATACTTTTTCCCTCCTAAACAAATATAATAAAATATTCCAAGTGGTAATTCCAAGAATGGGATCAATAATATTTTATTATTGCTCATTCTTCAAGGATAACTCAATATTTTGTTATAAATAGGAGGGTTTTCCATTCATTATTCATTTTTTATTATTTTCATTGTTGCACTCATTGTTGTAACTCTGATTATTTTCATTGTCGCACACCATATTTTTACCGGGTTTATACATTATAGAGGAGAGAGACTCTACACAAGTTGAAGACGTTTGAGGATAGCCAAGAAGCCATCCCATAGAGGGTGACAGTAACATTTATCTGTTCTCTTCACAGGTGTTATTATAAAATTATTCTCTACATATATGGTTTCCATAGGTTGTTTTCGCCTTATTACTCTTTCTTTCACTGTTTAACTATGATTACAACATAGATCAGAGTTTTGGTAGGTTTTGTTTCTATCAATAGTTGCATACCTACAATTTTTAGCAATTACTTCTATTGTTGAGATTGTTTGTCATCCACAAACTTAAGTGGGTTCTTTTCATACATCATTAAGAATAAAACACTACAACATCTGGTGAACCTTTGCACCGGTGCTAAGGTCCATGTTGTTGCCCTGATCTCATCAAATTATAGTTGTTTATCACAGATTCTTGCTTCAATGTTTTGCAAGTGTGGATCCTCCTACAGGGAGGTCCAAATCTCCATATTCTGCTCAAATAATTGGTTGCAGTCCTTGACTACAACTTCTAAAGTAGTCATATCTTCTTTAATAGTAGCCTCATGCTTCTCTCTAACTTCTGGAGGAGCAGTTGATTGTAGCTTAAGTTGAAGCTCTGATATCTACAGTTCCAGCTCAAATCAGAGCTTACCAATTTCCTCCTCGGATTCCTGCACCGCAACAACTTACTTCATAATTTTTTCTGTGGAGACCGCTTCTATTGGAATCTGGAGCTTAGGGAGCTTATTGCACACTTAGGTAAGGGAGGTCTCTAGTTGTTGATTATGTTGTATCACCTCATCGTAGGCCTGCAAGGCCTACACTTTCTCCTCAAAAGTTTGTTGATTGTTATTTTTGACCTCGTCAATGATCAAAAGTGCCTATTTCTCCTGAACGCGGAGCTCATCTGAAGCTACTTGATGTAGCGCATGCAAATTCTAGATTGGTAGTGCTGCAAGGTTGATACTCAAGTTCTTCCAGAACTATTGTGCTCCTGATCTTTGACTATCTCCAACTAGAGAGAGCCCCCTAGTAGTGGTACTCAGCGAAGCTTGGATGTGATTTTTGCTACACTAACACTCGACACGCTCGCTTGACCCATGGTCACTTGATCCAGATAGTTTCAGTGGAATTGTAGACAACATCCCCAATCTCATCAAGGTCCCCCTCCATGATGAGGACCAATGGTGTCGCACTTGTAGATTTATCATAATTTTTCTTCTTGCAAGGTCCTGTGGAACTTCGCTTCTGCCTCTTCTTGATCTTGAAGGGGGACTCCAAGTCTACACCCCCTTCCTCTTCACCTTCAGTCTTGACCTCAACATTGGTGTGCTCTGTTTCAGGTTCGTTGAGGTCAATAGTGACCTGTGATGTAGCGACAACTTTCTCCTTTGGCGCTTCCTTCTCTTTGGTAGAAAAATTCTCTTTCAACACGTCCTTCTCTTTGGCAGAACACTTCTATTCTAGTGCATCCTTCTCTTTGGTAGAGGCCTTGTCCTGTTGCCCTGCACTCTCTTTCTATGATGCCTTCTCTTTCTGTGTAACCTTTTCTTTTTGTGTTGTCATTTCTTTTGTAGAAGCCTTCTATGCTTCTTTTTCCATGTCTTTCACTACTACTGCCGTAGTTGTGGTTTTCCCTATTTTGCCTTATGCAGCCTTACTTGTTCATGCGCCTGCGTCAGATGGAGTGATCCATTCGCTTGCCCATTTGCTAATGAACCCCATAATGTCGCCTTTCATGACCAAGTATGGCAACTTATGCTAGAAACTAGCTCTCCTCAGGCATCCTCCATTTGACCAGCACGATCAACAGAAGTAATCATGCATAGTGGAATTCCTTGCTGTCCTCCTAGGTTTCATGACAATCCTCTAAGAACTCATGATAGAGATTTTTGACCCAATTATATTGGTCTCCTTTTCTACACTATGCAGCCAAAAATACAACAAGTGCCAACACTTCCTCATTATCTTTCTAGCCAATATTTTTGCAAAAAATTACAGAGCGCCATCTGATATGGAGCTAATAGAATAGCCACGTGACTTCTTCACCAACTCGAAGCTGCTCTTCATCTCGTCTGCCAACTTCTTCTCTTGGTCTTTCCCCACAAAATCATCTTCTAGGTTCATGCCCTGATAAGGAAACAAGGTTATTTAGTGGACAAACACGTTGGTAATTGGAATGGGCCCTACCAACTAAAGGCACCCATCGTGAACCAACATCAATAATTAATGCACACAGACAGTGTTAATGATACTACAGCTAAAATTTGGCATCCACAACATGTTGAGAAATCCTGCACGATCATTGTTGGCTACCCACTTCATTGGCTCAAGACGTGTAACACCCAACTCGTCATAGTAGACTGATTTTAATAATTTGCTAGGTTCCAACTGTGGGAACTTCACATGATCACCTAGGTCCTAGTCCTCCATCTTCAAAAAATGGTATCTGAGCCAACAAATTTCCCTCAAAAGATACGTCCTCCGGCAACAATGGTGTGCAGACCTAGAATTTCCCTGAGTCTAGTCACTTTGACAGTGGGTTTTCTATGGGGCACATAAGGTGGTAGCCAAGTAATCAATATCTTCAACCCCCACATTCAACTCTTCCTCATTGATTTGATATTCACCCTATGAGTGACATCGGTTAAAGATTTATTAAACTAAGGTATTACAGACTCATGTGCTGGTGTGTGTGTTCTATGTTATTGTAGCAACAGATCGATCAAATTGCCAATACACAAACAATAAAATGGAAAGACAGCAGAGAAATACAGTGAGCATACATAAAGACAAGCAATTTTAATAAGGAGTTCACCCTATTCTCCAGGGCTACCTCTCCAGTCTAGCTCTCAGTGGTGGCCTTATTTTATTGTGCCTTTAAGCAGAGAAATTACAATACAGGAACTCAATGTGAGTTCTCCTAAAGCAGGTTTTGCTTGGCAGGGTGGTTCTTGGATTCCCCAAGCCACTTGAGTAGACAGACTTCTTCTTCCTACCAACTTTGTGACCTTCTGGTCTACAGGGGAGAGCCCAATGTGGTGCTCATCCCGGACAAATTCCTCTATGGGAAGGCTTAAATCTTCAAGTTCTCTGGTGTTAGATGCTGCCTCTGGTCAGCTCAGCCCTCTGTCTCCTCTGCTTTGCTTTATTGTTCTCTGTGTTTAGTCCTCCTCTCTAGGTTCACTATTCCACTTCTTCATCTCTCGACTTTTTGTTGTCTTACTTCCCTTCTCAACTGATTGTCTTCTTCCTCTATTCATGGCTTTAGCCATTCGACCCCTATGCCTGTTCGATTCCTCTTCCACCTCTGTCTCTTCACCTTCTACAGATGCACTTGGAGTTCCTTGTTCGGTGTCATCATTAGTGCTCAGGGAGTGGCCACTTGTCCTCCTCTAAATGGCTCTAGCATAATTTGTCGATTCATTTCTTCAGTTACGTCGTGGATGAATCTTTCCTCCATTGTGGCGGTCAAAACAGATTCCAAATCCCTTCTAAAATGTGGCGTATTCCCTTGTTGATTCTACTTCCTCCGTCGGGCACAATCTCAGCCGTCCGATCTGGCCCCTCCAGATCCAATGCCATACGCACATTTCGTGCGGTTGACTTGCTCAACCGATAGCGCACGATCAACTGTTGTTTTCTCTCACCTTCGCCTACCATGCATCGATCAGTGTATGGAATCTTTCCGCTCTCATCCAAAACCTCTTACCGTTCAAGGGCACCCTGATCAAAATCGCTGGTTTCCAGAGCACGGGTCCCACCGTTTGTACATTTAGCACTTTTACCTTTTCAGCCCATGGTTCTCCAGCTCCCGATGTGACCGAGTGCTCGAGCTTCCACATTCCAGCCTTGTTCGCCCAATGATGCGTGATTAGCACTAGGCTTCCCATCAAAATCATACATCAAAATCCACCTCTGTTTCCCGATTCAAGGCTCCCAAGTGCTACTTTGACCTCCCGCGTAGTCTCCATGGGCCTCGATCAATGCACTATGACCGAGGTCGTTGTCATTCCACACTGGCTGCCATTACCACTAGTTCAGGGTGTTTTTGATCGCTGTTTTGGATTCTTTAAAGATTTGTTCCAACCTAATATAGTCATGGTTCTTTGACAGTCTTCTATGGATCCAATTCGGATCACGACCTTCCCACTAAAAAAGCTTTTGGACCACCAAAAGTTGGTTTTCAAGCATCGACTAAGTGAGGATATTGTTTCTTCACTTGTCCAATCTCAATCCACTTTGTGCTGCTTCGCTTTGAACCTTTGAGCCCAATCCTGAGGTACTCCACATTTCCGCTATGCGTCGTCCTTTCCTTCCTGTCCAGCACTATGTCTTCCTACAACTCATTGAGATATTTAGGTAGTAGGTCATCGATAGAAGGTAATTGACTCTGCTCTTCAAGGTCCTCAATCATTGAAGGTTCAAACAATCTCAAGCAATCTGTATTTACGATTGAGTAGATGTGCATGTAAGCTGGTAAATCAAGGCGAAAAGCATTTTCCCCAATCTTCTCAAGTATCCTAAAAGGTCCATACCTGATAGGCTTTAGCTTTTTACCTTCACCTTACATCTTGTCCTTACTGATATATAGCCAGACTTGGTCTCCAACTTGAAAACTATGCTCCATCTGATGCTTATCATGCCTAGCCTTGTACTTGGCCTGGCTCTTTCCCAACTGTTCCTATACTGCCTGGTGAATCTCCTGGATCTGTTCAATGAACCTAGTTGACTTGTCCACATCACTGTGTCCATCAACCATGGTATCTTTACCAAAGACAAAATCCAAAGGATACCTTGGTGTGGAACCAAAACAGGTCTCAAAAGGAGATCTCTGTGTAGAAGAGTGCTTGGCTCTGTTGTAAGCATGCTGCACATAACACAAGTGTTCATCCCAAAGCCTAGGATGTTTGCTGCAATAACCTCTCAGTAACTGGATCACTGTCCTGTTTACTACTTCTATCTGTCCATCTATTTTTGGATGAAAAGTTGTGCTTTTCTTCAACTTGGTGTCCATCAGTTCCCATAGACTCGACCAAAACTTCCCCACAAATCGGGTGTCTGGATCAGATACAATGGAAGTGGGTAATCCAAAATGAACCCATACATGTTCAAAGAACAATTTTGCAGTCTGTTCAGCTGTGATATATTTATTACAAGGTATCAAAATACACATTTTGCTGAACCTATCCACAACAACATATAGATAATCATGACCTTTCCTAGATTTAGGTAGTCGTCCAACAAAATCCATGGAAACACTTTCCCAAGGGTGAGAAGGAACTTGCAATGGAGTGTACAAGCCTAGTTTTATATTACTGGGCTTGCTTTTAGCACCCATGGCATACCCTCTTACATACGTAGAAACTGTCTCATTCATTTTTGGCCAATGGCAGAATCTTTGCAGCTGTGCAACTATTTTACTTACCCCAAAATGACCTAATATCAGAGAAGTGTGTGCTTCCCTAATTATTTTTACTCTCTCGGTTTGTGGAATACAGAGTTTCCCACAATGGTATAAGAGTCGGTCCTTCATATGATAGTCCAATTCTTCTACTCTTTTGCCTTGACTCAAAGTTGCATATACATTTTTAAAGTCCATATCCTGAGCATATTGTTCTATGTAGCTTTCATGTAGCATAGAATTATGCTTAAGTATGGTGGATGCATTTATAATGGGTATATATAACATGTCTGCAACCTTGTTATCTACGCCCTTTTTATATCTAATGACTAAATGAAACTGTTGTAGAAACCCTATCCATCTGTAATGTCTTGATTGCTGCAACTTAGTTTGGGAGTGTAGATATTGAAGTGGTTGATGATCATTATGTATCACTGTCTCTTTTCCCATTAAGTAATGTTTCCACTTTTTCACACTCTGAACTAATGCATACAATTCTTTATCATGTGTAGGATAGTTAACTACTGTAGGATTAAAAGTCTCAGAATGATAACATATGGGTTTACCGTGCTGTGTCAACACTGCTCCCATGGCATAGTCACTGGCATCAATTTGGATCTCAAATGGTATTTGTAAATCTAGCAATTCTAGTACTGGTGTTGTACTAATTCTCTCTTTCAAGGTGTCGAAGGCTTTTTGATGTTTGCCTCCCCACTGAAACACCTTATTCAATCCTGTTAAAGCATGTAAGGGAGCTACAATCGAGGAGAAGTTAGAAATGAATTTCCTTCAATATTGTGTTGCTCCTAAGAAGCTTCTCACTTCGGTAGCAAACTTGGGTTTAGGCCAGTTCACAATGACTTCCACTTTAGAGGGATCTATTTTTAATTCACCTCCCCCACTATATGACCCAAGTCGTTTAGTGATGTTTTTCCAAATCCACATTTTGAGAGTTTAACATAAAGATTTTCTCTTTTCAAAACATCTAATGTCTACTTAACATGCTTTAAATGTTCTTCCCACGTTTTACTAAAAATCAGAATGTCATCCAGATACACAATAACAAAATCATCAAGAAAAGGTCTGAGTACATCATTCATTAATCTCATGAAAGTAGCAGGAGCATTAGTTAAGCCAAAAGGCATAACCAGCCATTCATACAATCCTTGCTTTGTCTTGAAAGTAGTCTTCCATGCATCTTGCTCTACAACTCTAACCTGATGGTATCCACTGTGCAAATCTAGCTTGGTGAAATAAACATCTTCCTTCAATTGATCTAAAAGATCATCTATGCGAGGAAGGGGATAAATATTTTTGATTGTTATCTTATTCAGTGCTCAGTAATCAATACACATTCTCCAAGAGCCATCTTTCTTTCTCACCAAAACGATTGGTGACCCACATGGTGATGTGCTAGGCCTGATGAAGCCCTTCTTGAGAAACTCCTGCACCTACTTCTTGATTTCATCATTCTCTAAAGCAAACAACCTGTACATCCCAATGTTAGGCAAGGGAACATCTTGCTGCAAAATAATATCATGTACTATTCCCTTTTTGGGTGGCAGATCTTTAGGTTCTTGAAACAAGACATCATACTCTAAAACAACCTTTTCTATATCAGCTTGCTGTTCAGCATTGCAACCCTCAAATACATTGGTTTTATCAGATTTCTTTTCCTTTACAACCATCAATAAGAATTGTTTACATGAATTTATCATTATTTTCATCTGTCCTGAGTTTATGAGAGTACAATTATTCTTGAGCTTATAAGCTCTTACAAAGTATTTGATTCCATTCTTAACAAGTAGATACTTTTTCTCAGCTCTATAGAAAATAGCCTTTCTATCATACAAGTAAGGACTTCCTAAAACAATTACACATATATCCAAAGGAATTATATCTAACTCAACCTCATCTATAAATGTTGACCCAAAAGAAAATTGAGTTTGCACTGTCTAGTCACTTGTAGTTGTGTTTTATCATTCAACCATCCTAATGGGTATAGTTTCTTGTGAGGTGTAGTTGCTAATCCCAATTTCTTTACAATTGCTTCAGAAATCAAATTTACTTGTGAGCCACTATCAAAAAAAGTATCAATATTTTGATTTTTGGAAATAACTCAAATATGGAAAAGCTCATGTCTTTTTCTCTCATTTTCTTCATCAATAACAGATTGAACAGAATTACTTGTAGATGCTTCAGAATTCTTACCTTTTATACCTATGGCTACTATAGTTGTTTCATCTCCTGAGTCTGACCCCAAATCTTTTTGAATAGCTGCAGTTGTCTTCTTCTTCTTGCCCTCGGACTTCTTAGGTCTCAGCTCTGGATGTAGAATCCAAAAATGCTGATCATCATTCCCCTCCTTTTTATAGTGAGTGCATGAAGCTTTGGCTTTCTGTGCAGTGTTATCCATCCTTGCTTTCCACTTTTGCTTTCTTTTCTCCTTTCTCTTGCTTACAGTGGGTTGGGATGGTCCCCCAACTTCTGGATTTCCATTCTTTCCTCTAGCTTCTAGATGAGTAGCTTGTACAAATGCCTCATCTATACTAGTGGGATTAAACATGAGGATGGTATGCCTCATGTAGTTGTGTATACCACCAATGTACTTCAAAAGAGTCTCTGGTGAGTCTAATGAGATACCCAATATCAATGCTCTCTTTCTAAACTCTTGAGTATACCCTTGCACACTTTGCCCTTTCAACTGTCGAAGAGTTTGCCAACTCATCATGGCTTGTTGCATGTATGCCAATGGATAGAACTACTTTTTGATTGCAGAAACAAAGTCACTCCAGACAGAGATGGTCTTACCATGTCTTTTCATATGAACTTGGGTTCTGCCTTCCCACCAAACCAAGGCAATGCCTCCTAGGCATAGGCTTGCCACTTGAATCTTACTCTTGTCTAAGTTTATGTTTTGTACCCTGCAATACACATCAATTGGTCTAATCCAATTTTCCAACCTTTCAGCATTTATCTCTCCATCATATATAGGAAAATCAAATTTAACGTCTAACTTAATCAAAGATTCTTTCTTATTATGCACAGGGCTATTAGGAGGTGTGAGAAAGATTTCCTCTTTCCCCTTTCCTTTGGAGTGGTCATGGCAGTGAGACTCATCTTCTTCTTTATCTTGTTTAGAACCTAATTAATCTTCAACCTTTTGCTTTCTAAAGTCTCTCTACATTTCTTCAACCATAGACTTTATAGCTAGGAAACTCTCTATGAATTGAGGGTTTGGCCCAACCGAACCTTCCTCTGGCATTGTCTTCTGAGAATAGACTCTCCCAATTTCAGGATTAGTTTCCACCAACTCTCCTTCTCTTAATTTGAGCTTTGATCTTGTGAGCATTCATAGCTAAACCAACACAAGCTTGTCTAACCTTACAACCTAGTGCTCTGATACCACTTGATTTGATATTCACCCTATGAGTGACATCAGTTAAAGATTTATCAAACTAAGGTATTACAGACTCATGTGTTGGTGTGTGTATTCTATGTTATTGTAGCAATGGATCGATCAGATTGCCAATACACAAACAATAAAATGGAAAGATAGCAGAGAAATACAATAAGCATACATAAAGACACAAGCAATTTTAATAAGGAGTTCACTCTATTCTCTAGGGCTATGTCTCCAGTCCAGCTCTCAGTGGTGGCCTTATTTTATTGTGCCTTTAAGCAGAGAAATTACAATACGAGGACTTAATGTGAGTTCTCCTGAAGCAGGTTTTGAATGGTAGGGTGGTTCCTGGATTCCCCAAGCCACTTGAGTAAACAGACTTCTTCTTCCTACCAGCTTTGTGACCTTCTAGTCTGCAGGGGAGAGCCCAATGTGGTGCTCAACTCGGACAGATTCCTCTATGGGAAGGCTTGAATCTTCAAGCTCTCTGGTGCTCGATGCTGCCTCTGGTCAGCTTGGCCCTCTGTCTCTTCTGCTTTGCTTTACTATTCTCTGTGTTCAGTCCTCCTCTCTGGGTTCACTGTTCCACTTCTTCATGTCTCGACTTTTTGTTGTCTTACTTCCCTTCTCAATTGACTGTCTTCTTCCTTTGTTCATGGCTTTAGACATTCGACCCCTATGCCTGTTCGATTCCTCTTCTACCTCTGTCTCTTCACCTTCTACAGCTGTGCTTGGAGTTCCCTATTCGGCGTCATCATCAGTGCTCAGGGAGTGGCCACTTGTCCTCCTCTAAATGGCGTCAGCATACTTCATTGATTCATTTCTTTAGTTACGTCATGGATGAATCTTTCCTCCATCGTGGTAGTCAAAATGGATTCCAAATCCCTTCTAAAATGTGGTGTATTCCCTTATTGATTTCTCTTCCTTCATCGAGCATGATCTCAGCCGTCCGATCTAGGCCCTCCGGATCCGACGCCATACGCACATTTCACGCGGTTGACTTGCTCGACCGATAGCATGTGATCAACGGTAGTTTTCTCTCACCTCCGATTGACACGCATTGATTGGTGTATGAAATTATTCTGGTCTCGTCCAAAACCTCTTACCATTCAACGACGCCCCGATCAAAATCGCTGATTTCCAGAGTGCAGGTCCCGCTATTTTTACGTTTAGCACTTTTACCTTTTTAGCCCATGATTCTCGGCTCCCAATGCGACCGAGTGCTCGAGCTTCCCCATTTCAGCCCTGTTCACCCAGCTAGGCACTAATCGTGCATGAAAATCCACCTCCGTTTCCCGATCCAAGGCTCCCAGGGGCTACTTTGACCTCCCGCGTAGTCTCCATGGGCCTCGGTCAGCGCGCTTTGACCGAGGTCCTCGTCGTTCCATGCTAGCTGTCATTGCCACTGGTTCAGGGTGTTTTTTATCACTGTTTTGGATTCTTTAGAGATTTGTTCTGACTTAATACAGTCATGGTTCTTTGACAGTATTCTATGGATCCAATTCAAATCACTCATCAAAGTCCAAGGGTTCCATTGACTACTTTATTTTATCCATCCGACCCTTCTGTCTGACCTCCATTGGATTTTTACACGGTGATTTCTATGTTGGTGCTTGATATGGCTTCTTTTGCTTCTTCTCTCATGTCGTGGAGACAGTGGGTTTAGGACTTGGTGACCTAGGCACTATGGTAAGTACAGGTTGTGTTGCATTCATTCTCTCCCAGAATATTTCCTTCTGCCACTTAGGAATATCCACCTCCCACCCAAGTCCTTTGTGCGAAAAAATCTCTCAATTCTCTTTCAAATCCCCTCCAAAGATGCAACAATCGTCTTGGCACAAACTAAAGAGCAAAAGGTCAAGGCAATTTCTCTAGAATAAAAGTGTTCGAATGTGGAGTGAGATGTTGTATTTATAGCCCATTTTCACTTCAAATCCACCCATTCCCTCTATATCTCCGTCATTGATGCACTTTTGGCAGTAGATTTCCAAAGATATGCTCCATAAATGATCCCCCCGCACTCCCTCTAATGGAAAAATAACCATCCAATCATCTACAATGCTTCCAATAGTCACTTTTTGGCCAGGCTATGTGGGATCCACCGTGCTAGTGCAACTCCTTCATTGCAACTCCCCTCTGCACCTTTCTCCTAATCGTCGCACAACCCATTCACTTCGCAAAACTAGCCTTTTGGAAGCATAGTTTATAGTCCTACACTTCCTTGCAACTGCCTGAAGTACTAAAACTGTCCTGCATCCATATAGTCATTGTGCAAGGGTGGTTACACCCTTGTACCACTTTAACCATCTCCCATTGATTCTTCCTAGAAATAGCTCTCTGTTCATCTTTGCAAGTTGAACTACACCTCCATTCGTAATTGCCTTGACAATGTATGGTCCCAGCCAATGCATCTAAAACTTTCCTAGAAACTTCGTAAACTTGCTATCATACAGTAGTACTAAATCTCCACTTTTAAAGGTGTGTTTCTTAATGTGGAAATCATGCCGCGTATTTTCTCTATCCTTATGCACCTGTTGATGAAAACCTGCCAGGAAGTGATCTTCTTCTAATTCAAGTATTTGTGTAAGGCATTCTTCCATGGTATCCTAATCCGCCATTTATGTGACTCCAACAATCCTCAAACTAAGCACAATGTACTCCATTGGCATCACTACCTCTTGTCCATAAACTAGCCTAAATGGTGTCTGCCCATTCAATTTCTTACAGGTAGTTCTATATGTCCAAAGAACGGCTGATATGCACACATCCCAATCATTTCTATTTGCATTACAGATCTTCGTCAAAGCATTCTCCAAGATTTTATTAAAGGCTTCGACTGTGCCATTTGCTTAAGGATGAAACAATGTGCTTTTTTGATGATACATCTAGAATTCTTCAAGTAGGGTAGCAATTGTTTCATTCAGGAAGTGTGAACCCCTACTGCTCATCAAAATCTTAGGACAACTGAACCTAGCAAAAATGTATTCAATTATAAACTTTGCAGTTGTAGCCACACTACAATCCTTGAAGGGTTGCGCCTTAGCCCACCTCATCAAGTATTCTATCATCGTGATTATGTATCATGCTCCTGTCTTCTTTCTTGGTGACTAAATAGGTCCTACAAAATCTATTTCCCTTCAGAGGAAATTCTTCCTTTCACAATGGCTTATCAGTCCTCTGACAGACATCGTATGCTCTACATCCTTAAAATTCTTGTACACAGTTGGCCACCATAGCCCATCTCGTAGGATCTTCTGCGCAGTTGCCCTTTGCACATAATGTCCTCTAGTAACTCCTCCATGTGCTTCAGCAAGGATACTTTTTCATTCATAGTCCAGTACATATCTGCGTACAACTTCATCTGATCCCATTTTAAACAAGTGCGCTGAAATGACATATAAATCCATAGTCCTAACCACCAATTTTTTCTTCTGCTATGTCGTATACTCTTCAAGAGCTATACCTGTAGACAAGAATTCGATTATATCTAAAAAATGTTCATTAGCAATGTGAACAACAAATAACTCTACATCAGGCAATCCTTCATCAAGACTTGTAGGCTCATCGCCATTCGCAATCCACGAAAGGTGATATGATCTAGCATTTAATCTCCCTGGCTTCACAACTACCTCAAAGTCATTCTCCTAAAATAGCAATAACCACCTACAATTCCCTCCCCCCCAAACATAGGCTTGTTGATGACGTACTTTAAAGCAGAATGGTCTATGTACATTTTGAAGTGTGCACCCAACAAATAATGTCTGAACTTCTAGAGTGCATACACCATCGGCAATCCTTCATGCTTCATGGTCGAATAATTCTTCTCTACCTTAGACAACTTCCTTCTCATAAATGTAATCAGATGGTCAATATCACATGTGCCTGGTTGGGTTAACATTACTCCTAATTCTATGTAGGATGCATCTACATGTACATGAAATTCCTTCTTCTAGTTGGGGAACAATAGAATAGGTGTTGTAACCATTTTTTCCTTCATACATCTAAGCTTTCCTGGAAATCATCACCCCAGAAAAATGTCGCATCCTTCCTCAATAATGTTTCCATGGGCGCCATGATCTATGCATATGCCTTGATGAATTTCATATAGTATATTGTATGGCCCAATGTGGCATGCAACTATTTTACATTCCTCAGAGGCTCCAAATTGATAATCACAGCAATTTTGGTAGGGTCCACCCTCAACCCCTTATTGCAAACAACGTGGCCCAAAAGTATCCCATATGGTACACAAAATATGTAATTCTTCAGATTAAGGGATATTTGATACTTCCTACAAGTATCCATCACTAGGCAAAGAATTGCAACATGCTTTCACTAACCCAAACACCATCCAATCATCAAATTAAACCTCCAAAAACTTATGAATAAATTATTTAAAGGCTACGACTACCACCCTAGAAAAAATCGCAGGGGTATTCTTAAGTCCAAAGGGCATAACTATATACTGAAATGAGCCCCATTTTGTGGTGAAGGTAGTCTCACTTTGGTCTTCTAGCACGATCTTGATTTGGCGATATCCTAAGAACCCATATGTAAAAGAGTATGCTTCTTGACCTCCAATATTTTCCAAGACTTCATCTGTGAATGATGTAGGGAATGGATCATGTACAGAAGCATCATTCAACTTCCTTAGATCTATGTAGATTTTGATTTCGCCCTTTATCTTCTTTTCTTGAAATACCAGAGCACTAACCCAGACTGATTCTTCCACCAGTTCAATAATCCCTATTGCAAGCATCTTATCCAGTTCTTCACATACCTTTTATTTGTACTTAGGATTCAACCGATATGGGCGTTTCTTCACCAGTTTTGCATCAGGCTTTAGATTGATCTTCATAACACCCAAATCACCTACCATCCCCTTCAGATCAAAGAACTTTGTTGGAAACAAGTCCTAATATTCCTGCAGTAACTCTGCGACCTTTTCAACCATGTCCTCATCCCAGTAATCCCCTATATTCGCAAACTTTGGCTACGCGTCTAACCCAATATTCACTTTCTTGGTTTTCAATGTTTTTGAGATGTTGGGAACTTCTACCTTGGGCCAGACGACTTCGCGTTGTCCTTTTGACTCAGGGATACTGATATTTATGGGATCCTCCTCACCTTCTTCTCTGGTAACATTGTAGCGTTCCAGTTCATGCCGCAACTGCATACTCCATTCTGGTTGTACCCATGTGACAAGTTCTACAAGCATTCTGAATATTGCAGCCTTGATCTCCTATAATGATTCATCAATACATTCAAGTCCATCCTCAAAACTAGACGTTAACAGAAAAATTTCCTTTAGAACATCCCACTTTGTGGTTTCATGTCGCATCTCTATTTCTAGATACCAGTTCATTGGGATGGTATCCAAAGTGTGCAAGAATATGTGTACCCATTCTAGATGTGGTTCCTCTCCCCATGATTTCTTCCAACGAGCTAGATGCTCGCACGGATCATCCTTGCCTGTATATTTTTCAGTAATGTGGGTATTAGCCTATCCAAACCATAGCTTCATCATCCTACGGTATTCCTTCTAGTCTACAAAGATGTTCTTATGTGTACCCCACCATCTGGTAGTCATAGCTTTGAGCTCGATGTCTAATGCCTAGAACCAATGCTCCTCTAGTACATCCCTTTCAAATTTCTCAAGAATCAAATTTACATCTTTTGACCCATCATAATATGGTAGATTACGTACCTCAGTGGATATACACTGAAGTGACTTAGTAATCCTATTGCATCATAGCGTCGATACTTCATGCAATCTATTCTGCTAATGCTCGAGCTTCTCATATGAATCTGAGTTGCAGGAGTTGTCCTTTTCCCGAGTAATTCACCCATCCACTGTAGGGTTGATCCAATCCTCATTCTGCACAATGTGCCTATGGATCTGCTCAATATCATCCTCCTCATAGTAATCTCAGACTAGTTCAGTATATTGTGCACCCTCAGCTGGATCTAATGGAACATTGACTATCAATTCCTTCTTCTCAAACGTCATGTTGTGCTTCTTCAGGTTGATAATCATGTTCATATCAAATGCCCAATCAATTCCAAGCAGTGCCAAGTAGGGATTACTATCATCACTATTTCAATTACTTCAAAATCAGGTATAGCACACACCCCTTCATTATCTATAGTTACTCCATGTAGGTACCCCATCGAAATAATCTTATGTTGGTTTGCCATTTGTAGCTAAATTCGGGACCACTGTAGCAATGACTTCCCATTCTTTCCTAGGTTTGTTTAGGCAAAACATTTGCATTAGGTCCCAGATCTAGGATCACCTGGTCCATTACAAATTCACCGATTTGTACAGTCAATCTCATTTCTCAACCTATCCTCTTCTTACCTTTGCCTACTTTATGCACTATGCATTGCTCAGGTAGTGGCTTACCCATGCCAGCACAATTGTCTATCAACTCTTGTAGTTCCTCTATTGACTTTTAGTCCCTTAGGAGCTTCATGCAAGTCTATAAGAAGGATGTCAACACTAAAGTATCTCTTTCCTATGCACCAATGATTTCTTCAGGTTTATCCGTTCATGTACTGTGAGTCTTTGATGTGGAAGCTCCTGAATCTGCAAATCTCATCTTCGCCTCCATAAAAGATTCATTTTCCTTACTCAAATCAAATCCAACATCTTTTTCAGAAACCTTGCACACCCATATATTTTATTCTGGTTGTTTTCCTGTAGCTTTATCTTCCCGGGTAGCTATACCACTTTGCGTAACTATGTTAACATTGGGCCCATCTTTTTGAGGTTTTGATCTCATCATCTAGATGTTTTAGGTGGGCTGGTGGGTATTCTTCCCGTTCATCTTTGTGATGAGAATGTGATAGTCTTCTATAACATGATCAAATTGTCAGCAATATTGACAAGAGGGGTTTGTTAAGTTTTGACAATCTCAAGCAAAGTGGCCTGGTTCCCCACAATTGTAACAAATAATCTATCCATGACCTCTTCTAGATCCTCCCCCTCATCCTCTTCCTCATCTCTAGAATCCTCCGTGCACTGCAGTTGCACCTTGATCCTACTAAGGACGTGTCTCAACCTCTAATTTATATGTTGGGGTTTTGTCCATCATTAGTTCATATCTTTGAGAATTACACTCATCATGGCCTACCGACTTACAGAAATTTTAGAACAGTTGTTGGGGAGTTTGTACAAACTTCTGTAACAAATTGGAGTTGTCTTTCAAATGTTTTCATGTGATCTGGTAGATAGCGCACCATGGTACTACACTAGTACTTGATCCAGTAGTATTTTCTGGCTTTAGGGGGATAGGACCTCCCCCACTTAGATAATTTTGATACACTAGGAAATGATCCTTATCATGACCATGGACTTTGTACTTCAAGCACCGTACTTCCTTGTAGGTCTCATTCTGGACCTCGTTTCCCTTTTTGAGATCCTACAACTCCATATGCAGGATAGGCAACTGTGACTGAATCTGCTGCACTCCCAGATTCGTATCCTGAATAAGTGAAGCCTCCAACTTCATAGCAATTTCCAATGCTTCAACCTTTAATCCAACCTTCTGTTGTGACAATGACAATCTCAAATGAGGTAACAATGAAGAAATATACCAATCCTTATGTTTCTCATCCAAGATCTACAGATTATCCTATTGCAACAAACAATTCAACCTTTGATCACAATCCCATGTAGATTCATTCACCTTATGCTTAATTTGTTTTACCTTAGTCACATACTGATATTGAGACTTAGGCTTCCTGAATTCATTATTCATCGCATCTTTTGTGTCTTTCAATGAAGCAACTAGATAAGTCATACTGTACTTAATATACCAGCTCAAAGCCCCATCTTGCAATGTTGTGACCATCTGTGATTTCTTCACAACATCATTCATTATCTGTTGTGACTTCCATCTGTGACAAACCAAAATTGATCAGGGTCTTCTGTCCCTAGACCCTTGAATATAAGAATCTTCATAGTGTTCACCATACTGAATAGCGGAGGTGGAGGTGGAGGTGGAGGTGTAGGTGTGTGAGGTGGAGGTGATGGAAGAGGTGGAGTGGATGGATGTGGTATTCTTGTAATACCCTAATCTATCATCTGCGGAGCACCTTGAGATGTCTTTAGAATATTACTTTCTTCATCGCTATTAGATGCTCCCAATAGAGGACTGTACTCAACACTTGAATTTAGATCTCTTCTAAATGGTATCCCACTTCATGTAGCTCCCGTCAAGTCTCATCTAAACATCAATTTAATGGCATAACCTATTTCTCACACAATAACATTTTAATCCAAGTTTTCAAAGACTTCAAATACTTACCTCTTGGTCCTTTGAAAAACTGGTGTTCAGCTTCACTATAACTAATAGACATGTCAATCGTGAACTCAGTAATAAATCCACACAAAATACTATCGATCCAATAATCGAAAACCTTTACAATATTGTTTTTTGATCCTTCCATATGCCTCAGTAACTCTAGAGTCCACACAATGGCATTATCCAGCTTCAGGTAGGTTGACCGTGTGTCAATTTAGCCAACCATTTGTATAATTCGCATGGAAAAGAGTAGAAGAAAACTTATTGTTGCTCTATATACATGTATCTTTGCAACCACACTTCATTTGACAAGCATGGATTCTTGTTTTCTTGGGCTGCAAACTCATGCAACTTTTGATCTATCCACTTTCTGATCTTTGTCTTAGTTGGTATCCACTTCTGCCATGTCACACATTCCTCAAATAGATCCCAGTCCCAGCAATGAAACCATTTGTTGGCTTGAGGGGGCTTGGACCTAGGTTCAAAGTTAGTTGCGCTAACCAAGAAAACACTACACTACCGACCCTTTCATCGACAACCCACGTAGCGTAGGCTACAATCTCACTTGATGCAACATTAGCGGATGCTAGAACCACATTTCTGCATCGAAAGGACTATGTGATGTGTCTCTGTCAAACTTAGGGCTTTACCTTAAGCTTCTCTAACCCTAACCTTTAAAACCAGAAAATTATAGCTACTAACAATTAGCACATCTAAACTCTTTTTCAATTTCCGTAAACATTCATAACATCATGTAAATAAATAGAGCTACTTCTTTGCACATCTATTATTATTTTTTTAGATTAATTGCACTCAAAATATCAAAAGTATAGTAAATTCATAAAGAAGCAGTAATACACACTTACATAGATATTTCTCCAAAATAAGTCTTTATTATGCTTTAGATATTCAATTACAATCCTTTCAACCTTCTACACATAGTTGCAGGGGCCCGCGCACTCAGCTACGGACATACCAAGGTCTCCGTACACATAGCTGTAGGAGCCTTCCCCTTCACCCATGTATAGAATAGACAAATCAAACCCAAAACTTACCCTTTTATTCTCTTCATTCTATCTCCTATGACTATCATTAGGGGATTTTTGAGGTCTAAAATGGGCCTCCTAATGAAATTTTAAAATAATAGTGGAAATAATAAAATAATACTAGATTACATCATCAAATTTTAGAGGGAAAAAAGAAAAAAATATTTTTTCAACTTATCTCCCTATGGGTTTACTCAAATTTTGAGTAGAAACACTTGTTTGATGAATAATTTGATTCCTCATCCAAGGAGTAACATGTTGCATACTTTTGATGGACCTTGTTACATGAAAAATGAGAAATACATGAAAAGTGTGATTGCAATCACGTTTTTTCATGTATTTCTCATTTTTCGTATCGCAGGGTCCATCGAAAGTATGAAACATGGGTACTCCTTGGACGATGAATTAAATTTTGCATCCAACGAGTACTCCCAGTCTAAAGTTGAGTAAAACCTTAGGGAGATAAGTTGAAAATGCGAATTGAAAAAGAATTTTTATTATTTTATTATTTTTTAATCCTTTTACTTTTTTACTCCGAAAATGGTGAATCATCCCCCATGGTTTAAATCACCATCTTGAATCCTATTGGTCCTTATAAAGTTTAGTTTTGTTGTACATTTTTCTTATGAGGCCCATTTTAGACCTTAAAATTCCCCTAATGTCTATGACTCCTTTTTATATGATTCTTCATTAAAATACCATGGTCCACAAACCATGGGCAAGTAAAGAACCACTGAACTCTTAACAAAATAAGGGGATTTAACCTTCTAAAAGCCCCTTTGACTCATATCGACCTGCACTACTCATTCTCTTCTCCTCAAAATGCAGAGACTTTACAATAATTAACAAAATTTGACCCCAGGGGACCCCATCCCAACACTATTCTAGATAAAGTATCGTCAACTCAAACTTCTTCAATGAAAAATCTTATAACTTGTCAATGTAAATGCCCAAAAGGATAGGTATAAGTGATAACCTTCCTTAACTATTATATTGAAATTCATTTCTTCTAAACAACACATTGTTTTTAAAAATAGTAATAACTTTATCATATAACCTTATCATAACATCTTTGAACACAAAATAAACCTTTAATTATTCTAATCTATTCCAAAGGATATTCTTAGGGACTATATCAAAATATTTTGTAAAGATGACAAAGTACACAAGAGGTTGATTTTATTACCTAGACATTATATTATGATAATCCTAAGAGCAACTAAGTAGTCCATAGTTAAATTATATTCCAAAACCAACTTGGACGTCATCCTGTTTTCCTTAACTTTCTAACCATATCCTAACCTTATTTCCCAAAATAATTCCATGTAACTTAGCTAGAAGAGGGATAATCATAATAGTCCTATAATTTTAGGGATTAATTATGTCCTTACTTTCGTAAATTTAATGATATTTTTGATTTTGGGTTCAGGAAATCCATTATTGACTGTTTTATTTAAGAGATTAAGAATGTGAGGAATAATATGACAACACCTATTTTTTAGTATTTCCCCTTGATAGCCTCCAAAGACTATAGTATCAAAACTCAATGTCTTACAAGATAAAAAAAATCTTTCTTTATAATAAGAGTTCGAATTTGGTCCCCAGTCATTAGGGAATTCATAAATCCTTTTATGTATGAATCTCAACCTCTCAAGGAAATTAAATTATTTCATTTATTTTTATTTAGTACAAATTCTTAGATCGAGTCTAGAAGGTTGTACAATTTTCTCTCTTTTTCTATTTATATAATATCTATTTTTCCTTTTATTTGGTTTCTCAAATATATTTATTTTGTTAACTTTTACAGACTTGTCAAAAGATACAGTCCTTGTCATAAAATGGGCTAGCTATGTTATTTTCCTTATGAAAGATTCAATGGATTACTTGTTTACACAAGTTGAGGGTGTTGTTGGAAAGTGGTGATAGAGGCATTCAATATTGTTGTTATTTATAAGAAGACAATTAAGTTTTTAAAATCCTTTAATAAAAAAAAGATCATAGTTTTCTTGAACATAAAATACTTCTCATTGTTACCACTTTCTTTTATTATGTTTTTAAACATGAAAAAAATTATAATTAAAATTAAGGGTCTATCAACTATGATCAAAGTTAAGTTCATGGTTAATTAATTTGTCAAAATTAACAATTTGGTTATATACAAGGATACTAGATATAACATAAGCTAGGGAACTACTACCAAGCCCATGAATGCAATCCATCTAGTTTGAGTTTTACCGTTTCATTATAAATCATTGTAAATTGTTAGGTCGTGACAACTACAAAAGTTTATTAGTTTCTTAGGAAACATTTTTTCACTTCAATTTATAAGGATTATTTTCTATCTAAAATCCAATTCTAGGTCCACATCTATTGATAGAGGTTAGGGTTGAAGATGTTACTTAGGATTACAGATAGATTATTTTTGTATTTTTTGAGTATTTTTTCATTGATGTCAAGAAACATATGCAACAGGAGTAGGTGTAGTAGTGCATGATGGTGTAGGATGCAGAGTACGTGCAAGTGTCATCATTGATGTCAACGTTTGAAGGCCATTGATGTGATAGGTTCATGGGATGAAAAACTAACCCTAGGGGTTAACCTTATTGATGCAGATATTGATGATATAGCTTGACGACACCAAGTGTTGAGATCATGGATATCATTTCAGATGGATGATGAATGATGCAGTTCATTGAAATAATAGCTGCTGGATTTTGGGTTTGGGTTCCTTGGATAATAATGATACCCTGTAGTTGTGGAATTTTTGAAGTAACAAATTGTCGATATTGTCTTGAAGACCCCTTCCATTGGATTATACATTCCTTTCTGATTTTGGTGGTATGTGGAGCATTATCTAAGCCTTCATGGTTTAAGAGAAAAGCCCAATCAAAGTTACAAACCCTAATTTGTGGATCAAAACACAAAAGGGCTATTCAAATAAAGAAAAGTCAAAGCCAATTTGGTCCATGTCATAGTTAATACATTAAATCTAAGGACCAAATGTTGAGGAGAAGAACATTATTACCATGGTCCAAATGATAAAGAGTTAAATATATTATGAGGGAAATTATCACATTTAAAATAAATTTTTAATTCCTTCCTAAAATAAATCATGTCGGTTTGCTAGAAGGTTTTTCACATATCTATATAAGTTAAAGTATTTTGGACACTAGTGTATATTCAACCATTTAGCTCTATTTTTATCTACTGGAAACCTTAAGAAGTTTACGAGTTCTAACTAGGAGACAATCAAAAAATGTTTTGGGCTACTTTTTCTATTTATTTAGGGTTTTGTTAGGGTATGCATAAGTTTTGTTGGGTTGTTCTATATCTCATGATACCATGGAAACAATTGAAAAGTGTCTTGATTCACAATGCTATACATCCTCTATGGTTAATATGAAACTCTGTGGTATTCCTGCGACACCGTTGCAAGGTAGTCAATTGAATCAACTTTTGTTATCTCCTTGGAATTTTATGGATTTAATATGATTTTTTTCTTTTGCGCAAAACTGCATAATATTTCAGCAATGAATCATACGTCTCTATAATCATATCTCTAGAAGAAGTTTTATTTTAATATGGGTTTCGTTGGGCACTAGGATTTGTCTTGAATTCCTTTTACACGACTTGCACAGATTTCTATGGGCACACACTAAGCTAATGAAGTGGTTTAAAACTATGAGCATGTTGACCTCCACTCTATTTCCATCTGGACAATGACTAAATTAATTCAAGCCAAATTCACAGAGCAATATATTTCGAATATAAATTTCGAACCAAGAGAGGTTGAAAGTGTAGTGACTCCATTTTTTGGGTTTGCTAGAAACTTTCTCTGTAACTGTAAAGCTATAGAATGCTCCTTGTATTAGGGTTATGATACCTTTGAGATACTTATGAAATTGTTAGCACCAAGCAAGCTTTACAATATTCATGGAATAATTGAGCCCATGCTAGGGTGTCACCCTTGTACATATGAGTTGGAGACAAAGAAATATTTTTGTGAAGCTTTTGCATTGATGACATTGGACCTGCTACAATAAAACTTTGGCCTTGGAGTAGCCCAATCTAGAGCTCTCTAATTGACAAAAATTTTGTAGCCCTGAATTCTGGTATGATTTGGAAATTTTGAAGCATCAAAGATACTACAGCTTTCCTTGCAGTTGGGCATAAGTGTGACTATGTAAAATCCTAAAGTCTCATCTAGAGTTCAATCTAGTCAAAGAGCTTACAACTTCATTCATAGGAATGTCTTAACACAACTAAACTATGAAATCTAAGCATCTATCTCTAGTTTCCCATTCTGAAGAAGATCTCACATTGATATCTCTTATTGTTGTTTGTGATATGTCCCCTTCACAATAATACCTCAACAATGATTTCATAAATAATGGACAGTGAGACATTGTGCTTGCACATAGCTTGAAGGTGTGTTAGCATTCTCATAACCTCGACCTGTGAGAATCCCTAATGAATGATAATGATTGTAAGATGGCAGTACTAAGGCCTTGATACAGTGGGTGATAAAAGTTCCTAACAAGTGACATATATGACATGATAGTTGGTATATGATAGTAATGAAAATGATCCTTTCTGTGAAAAGATAACATCGATTTATTTATGACAACAAGTATGATAGAGTGATGACAAATTACTAAAGTAATATTGTGACCCTGAAATGGAAGTGACCATGGCAGTGAAACAATGATATTATACAAAATGGAATAATGACCTTGAAACTTGATGATAGCGAACTAAAACATAATAGTAACCTCATGAATGTCGCAACAAAATTGTTGACTGTGATATTTAATAGTGATACTAAACTTGCACAACTATGACCTGTAAACTTGTAGTAACCTTAGATCTCATACCTCGCTGATGAGTGACCTTAGCATGAAATTTAAGAGATATTTGTGATGGTTTTGTGCAAAACTTATGGCACAAGGTGAAATGACCTAGATCCTTAGACAAATTTTAAGTGATCAGAACCATGATTCATTCACAATAAGGCAAAAGTATCACAATCCAAATGTGTCTTCTTCATTGTATTCCTAGTACATAACATGATAGGGGATTCTATGATGACTGTATGGTAACAACTAACTCTTGATATGACATAAATAGTTTTATGATGTATGAAAACATTCAAAGCTTTGACAATGATGAAACTATGTTGTAGTAGTAGTAGTACTAGTAGTAGTAGAAAATGGTAGTTTTGTAATAGTGAAATGTCGAGGTGGAAATAGAGTGGAAATAGTGAAAAGTTGGAGAAATAACAAGTTGAAGCTAATGTGACAGTGGAAGTAGCAGACACAGTGAGTGTGGTAGCAACAATAGAGACAATAATGAAGAGTGTAGTAGTGAACAAAGATTGCAACAGTAATAATCGATAGTGGGCCGATTGATTGTATATGAGACTCAAGACTCCTACAAACTTAGTTTACATATCTTCAAACATGGGAGTCTTGTACTTCAATCCAAATTCTTCTCTTAAATTGCACGTAAATTGTTGTATGTACATCATACATAACTGAGCTTATTGTTGATCCAAATCCTGTGTTTTTTCATTAATGTGACGATGATGCTTTATGTTTATTATATGCTCCGAGTGTTTAATTTATTAACTGACCAATTAAGAGAAATATTGATTCACCCCATTTTCAGTATTTCCAACAATTGGTACTAGAGCAAGTCCTTCTCAAAGGTTTAACCACTTGAAGGCAAATCTATAACTTTCAAATCTTGAAGAAAAGATGGTTTTTGATCTTAAAGAAGAGGTTAAGTCTCTCAAAAAGGAACTTGAGAGGACAACAAATGAAAGGGAAATGAGTAGATCAGGGAAAATTTTAAGGATGAAAATTTTTCTTAAAGTTTTGAAAGTTTGGCGAATCTTACAAGTCCCAAATTGCAAGTTATAAAGATTTTTTTGATAAATTTGTAAAAACATGCAAATTTCTAATAGTCTTATATTTAGTCTTTATACAATTTTGGCAATTTTTAAGGTAAAATAAATTTATACTATAAAATTTGGGTGAATCATCTTTAAAAATAATGGAAATTGGCGAATCTTTGTTTTGGAAAAACCATGCAAAATTAGCCCACTTGCAAATATTAGCCCCTAAAATTTTCCATGGAGTAGATACTATTGCGATAATCTCAATGCTAAAAATGAAGAATTAAAGAAACAAAATACAAATCATTACAATAATTGGAGATGGTCCATAGGCAAAACCAGTGAACTCAAAGAACAACTTGAGAAACAAGAAATGACAGAAAAGGATTGTGAACTTGATGAATCAAACAAGGAAGCAGATCAGCTCAAATGTATAGTGGAGCAAGAGAATAGTAGGGAAAGCACCTTGACAAGCCATCTCAAAGAAAAAGAGAAGCCAAATAAACGGAACAAGGAGGATAAAGGGAAGTACATCGCCTCATTGAAGAAGCTAGAAAAGTTGAGGATGTCTTAAAAGGTCAGATAAAGAAGAAGGAAGAAAACTACATAAACCATGAGTAGTAAATTGTCACCTTAAGAGTTGAAGTGAACAAACTAAAATAGAAACTGAGAAGTTCAGAGGTCTTGGAAGACATTATCAATTTATAGAGATTACTACTAATAAAAAAAGGTCTTAGATATATTGATGATTCCTTGTGCTCCACTAATGAAGAGAAACCACATGTCAAAGAAGAAGAGAAGCCTCATCCCATTAACAAAGGGCAGCCAAATGAAGAATGTCATCCTAAAGATGAAGATTAACCACATGTTAAGGAAGATTAGAAGTCTCATGAGAGGAAGCGTCATATCAAAAATGTAGAGAATCCCAAATTCAAAGTCTTGCACAAACCAACCAACACTGAAATCTAGAAGACCTCAAGAAGTCAAGGTGATCCATTTAAGATGCCAATTCATAGTAGACAATTCAAAAATGAAAAACAACAAATCCTTGGATAAGGCACCTTTAGTAGATCTTCACCCCACACACCAATATATGCTAGCACATTTCATGGCTATTGTTACACATATTATATCTATGGACACATATCTAGAGATTACAGGAGTATGGATAAAGGGTTTTATCAAAATCCTAGAGGCAGGTTCATTGGAAGATAGAACAGAGTCAATCATACCCTTGATAACAGGAGTTACAACACTTTCACTCCATTTTCAATATTAGATATTGAGTGCTACCTATGCCATAATTTTGTCCATTTTGCATGAGATTGTAAATACATCTTGAAGTGGACCCCACAAAACTAGTAAGAAAGGAATGCAGAATGTTATCTATGTCACAATATTGGTCATTTTGTGTGAGATTATAGAAGTGACTTAATGTGGACCTCATAGAATTAGGATAAATAGACATTCATCGTGAAGGAAATCATGACCACCAGGGTTTCACAGATAAAACATGATTCTCCATGAATTCTCACACAATTGATAGATGCATAGAGATAGGGAGAGTTTGTAGGGGAGAATACTTTCATTGCGAGCATATGATGAAATTACAGAGAATATGTTTTAGGAGGAGAAACAATATAGGATCGAATTATGTTACAAGATGGATCAGGAAAGCATGTTGAAAGGGGGAGTTAGATCACAGGTCCAGAGGATTAGAAAAATTGTTAGGGGGAGTCACCCTTTACCATTGATGTCAAAGGGGAGAGAAACTTGGAGGAATCAAGGGAGAGAGAGAGATGCAAGATGCAACGTACCTTGTCCTACTTGGTGTGTTCACATTAATGACAAAGGGGGAGATTTTTGAGTATGTTTGCATTGATGTCAAGCAACATATCCAATAGGAGAAATTGCAATAGTGCAGGCTTGTGTAGGATGTAGATTACATGTATGTGTCATCATTGATGTTAAGGTTTGGAGACCATTGGTGTGATAGGTTCACAAGATGAAACCCTAATGCTAGGATTTGACCTTCTTGACCCAAATATTGATGATACATATTGATCAGATGAAGTGTTGAGGTCATTGATATCATTGGAAATGGATGATGGATGATGTTGGTCATTGAAACCCTAGCCACTAGATTTAGGGTTTGGGTTCCATGGAAAATAAGGATACCCCATAGTTGTGTAGGTTTTAACTTTGTATAAAAATTACTTGCATACAAATTCTAAGAACAGAAAATAAACAAATGTGAGAGCATAACACATAAAACACATACACACAGAGATTTTCCCCTGGATCCAAAAACTAGGACTACCAGCTTGACTTTTCATTATGTTCCTTTCAATGTTACAATACATATATATACATGTCGAATCAACCAATACCATGGACTGAAAAACCATCACATCCAAAACCATGTGCGAAAACTATGCACAAAACCATAGGTAGGTCTGCCCAACCTAATATAGGGTTCAAAAAAAATTTCTCTAGGGCCCTGCCCCAAAGCCCATAGAGGGGGGCTACCCGCCCCCCTCAAATCCCCTATGACCCCCCTACTATGCAATCGGCGCAACAAAGGGGGGGCTCCACCCCCCCCCCCCCAACCCCTCTAACCCCTAGTTAACTACATGGGCTAGTCGTGGAGAGAATATAACACAACCCAACATTCTCCCACTTATTGTTTTCTTTCCACAAGGGGCCACAGGAGAGCCTAGTCATTTATCCAGCCCTGCAACGCCCATTGTTTCTCTACACCAAGAGAACTTCTCAGAGCTCACAAATTTTGTCAATGCATCTGTAGTATTCTTCAAAGTGTCCACCTTTAACAACAACACCTTTTTGTCTTCTATCATATCCCTCACAAAGTGATACTGACCATCAATGTGCTTTGTCTTTGAATGATAAGAAGGGTTCTTTGCTAAGAAAATTGCACTTTGGTTGTCACAATATATCCTTATAGCTCCCTGTACTAACCCCATACTTGAACACAATCTCTACAACCAAACAGTTTCCTTGCTTGCATGAGTGGCTGCCATGTATTCTGCCTTTGTAGTTGATAATGCCACTATAGATTATTTCTTACTCATCCAATTGACTACACCTCAAAATAGGTTAAACACATACCCACTTGTAGATCTTCTCTAATCCAGATCTCCAACCCATTCTACATCAACAAAGACATGAATATCCAACACTCTGTCCAATCTTGGTCTTACTTGGTAGTGCAAGCCATAATCACTAGTGCCATGCAAATGTCTGAAAACCTGCTTCACTATTGTCTAGTGCTCCTTCCCTAGTTTTGACATAAACCTGCTCAATACTCCCATTGCATGTGCAATGTCTGGTCCAGTATAGACCATCGCATACATCATGCTACTGACTACACTTGCATATGGAACACGAGACATTTCATCTTCCTCTTCTTGTGTCTTGGGACATTGTTCAGTAGGTCAATTTACACCTGCAGGAATAGGAACCTTCACCGTTTACTATCCTGCATATTAAAACTTTGCAATATTGTCTCGACATACTTCCCCTGGTTTAATTAGAGCTTCCTCTTTGCCTGATATCTTTTAATTTCCATGCCCAAAATATAGTTTGTGGCACCAAGATCTTTCATGTTGAATTTGGAGGACAATTGGGTCTTCAAATCTTGGATAATTTCTTTGTCATTTCCAACAAACAACATATCATCCACATACAAGACCAGATAAATAACATGGTCACCAATTAATTTAAAATACACACAGTGATCTTCTTTTCTTATGGTGAAGCCAAGTCCCTATATAAATGTATCAAATTTCTGATACCACATACTTGGTGATTGTTTTAACCCATACAAAGACTTCTTTAACTTGCATACCAGTTATTTCTTACCCTTCACTGCAAAGCCTTCAGGTTGCTTCATGTAGATCTCCTCTTCCAGATCACTGTGAAGAAATGTTGTCTTCACGTCCATTTGTTCTACCTCAAAATCAAAAGCAGCAAGAACAGATAAAAGTAATCTAATAGAAGCTACCTTGGCAACATGAGAAAAAATATCACCAAAATCAATTCCCAACACCTGGGAATAACCTTTTTCTACCAACCGAGTTTTGTATTTCTGCACCTTTCCTTTTGCATATGTCTTCTTCTTGAACACCCATTTGTTGCCAATGGGTTTCCTTCCATCTAGCAATTCCACCAAATCCCATGCATCATTTTTGTGCAAAGATGCCATTTCATCAACCATGGCCTCTTTCCAGAGTTTGCCATCCTCTGAATCTACTTCTTTCTTCATAGTTCTAGGATCATCATCAGTAATAGATAAAGCAAAATTTGAATAGAAAGAATATGGACTATACCTTTCTGGCTGCCTTCTTTCTCGAACTGATCTTCTCACACCTGGAGTTGGTGGCTCTTCATCTTCTGATTCCTCTTCTATTGTAGAGCCTAATTCTTCCTCCTTTAGCTCAAACTCTATCTTCTTAGGTTCCTTTGGTTAGACTTCATGTATAATAACATATCTAACCTCTCTGAACACCACATCTCTATTGTACACAACCTTCCTTGTTACTGGATTCCAAAGCTTATAACCCTTTAAACCATCCTTATACCCAATAAAGATGCACTTTTTAGATTTACTATCCAATTTTGTTCTTTTATCCTTTGGAACATATACATATGCATCACATCCAAATACCCTTAGACGTGAAAGAGAGGGTTTCTTACCAGTCCATACCTCTTTTGGAGTCTTATCCTCCAATACTGATGAAGGTGACCCATTGACCAAGTAACATGCAGTCTCCATTGGCTCTGCCCAGAATTCTTGTCCTAGCCCAACACCACTAAGCATGCTTATTGCCCTTTCCATCAATGTCTTGTTCATTCTTTTTGCAACTCCATTTTGCTCAGGTGTATATGGAGTAGTCTTCTTCCATGCTATACCACACTTCTTACATAATTCTTCAAATTCCTTACTGCAAAACTCTCCACCGTTATCTGTCCTCAACACCTTTATATTCTTCTCTATCTGGTTTTCCACTAGACCCTTAAATTCTTTAAACCTATTAAACACTTTAGATTTCTTCTTGAGGAACTATATCCACGTATTCCTTGAGAAGTCATCTATAAATGATACATAGTACATAGACTTACCTAGTGATGGAACCTTCACAGGTCCAAACACATCACTGTGCACAAGCTCTAATATCTATTTCACCCTCTTACCACCAGAGGGGAAACTCACATGATTCTGCTTCCCATATACAAAATTTTCACAGAAATCAAAATACATAGAAATATTAGTCATACCTTCTACCATACCTTTACCATGAAGTATTCGAAGGCCCTTCTCTCTAATATGTCCAAGCCTTTCATGCCATAGCATGGTCTTTTCTCCAAAGGCCACTAGATTTTCTGCTCCACTTTCAGGAACCATAGAACTATTCCACCCATCAATAACATTGCTACCTTGTAGCTTTTATAGAGTTCCCATCCAAACTCCCTGCATCAATACCAGTGCTCTAGAAACCATCTTGCAGGTATCTTTCTTGAACACTATTTTTACATCTACATCATCCAACTTTCTTACAGAAATTAGATTTCTGGCCAATGCAGGAACATGCAGAAAACTCGAAAGTGTTCCAACCCTTCCACCTTGCACTTTTCCGCAACCAACGATTATATCCTTCCTATCATCCCCTAAGAACACATCACCACCATCATATTTCTCATACTCGCAGAACCACTCTCTATGGGGAGTGAAGTGAAAGGATGCACCTAAGTCAATCAACCATGCCTCATGATCTATATGTGTACTTGAAGAAGCCAAGTATACATCCCCACCTTCATCTGAGGTGGTTTTTGCCTATGTAGAACGAGCATCATCATATCCCTTTCCTTTATCAGGAGCTTTAGATTTACAGTCCCTTTTGTGGTGCCCTTCCTTTTCGCATTTCCAGCACACCACCTTTACTAGTTTTCTTAGATATTTAGATCTCCCTCTAGATTTAGATCTCCCACTCGATGACTTATTTTTGTTTCTATTATGGGACCATCCTCATACAGACAAGGCATCACCATTCTAGCTCTCCATATTTTTCGTCTCATCTCCTTCGTCAGCAAGGATGAGACTATTTCATCAAATTGCAAGGTAGTTGCATTGCTACCTATTGCAATAACCAAACTATCCCATGAATCTAGTAGAGAACACAACAAACTAATGCAGTTATCTTCATCTGAAATTTTAATATCAACAGACAATAACTGACTTACCATAGTATTAAATGCATTAAAATTCTCTGTCACCAAGTCTCCATCTTTCATCCTTAGGTTATACAACATTTTCCGTAGGAACAGTTTATTCACCAGAGACTTAGATTGTACAAAGTCCCTAACTTGTCCCACAAAGCCTTCGCCGTAGCTTCCCTTGATACATTTAGCAATACTGAATCTGAGACACACAATCGTATTGTTCTCTTTGCCTCCTGATCCAACTTCTTCCCTTCTTCATTAGACAGTCCCGTTGGTTTAGTACCTAGATCTACCATGATCCACTGATCTTTATCGACCAATAGATCCTCCATCTGGAGTTTCCATAACTCAAAACTTTGACCATTAAATTTCTTGATCTCTATCTTTCCACTACTCACCATCTTCTTTCACCACCAGATTCGATCCCACAGATCTCCCACTGAACAAGGTCTACCACAGGCCCGAGTAAAACCCCTCAGCAACAAAGGCATCCCCTTGAAGCCAAAATAGCTCTGATACCAAATGTAGTTTTTAACTCCATACAGAAATTACCTGCATATGAATTCTAAGAATAGAAAATAAACAAATGCGAGAGCATAACACATAAAATGAATATACACAAATATTTCCCCTGGATCCGAAAACCGAGACTACCAGCTTGACTTTTCATTATGTTCTTTTCAATGTTACAATACATATTTATAGATGCCGAAGCATCCAATACCATGGACCAAAAAAGCATTGTGTCTAAAACCATGTGCAAAAATCATGCACAAAACCATAGGTAGGTTTTCCCAACCTAATATACAGTTGAAAAAAGAATTCCTCAAGGTGTTGCCCCGGTTCCCGTACATGGGGGCTACCCACGCCCCCTGTGACCCCCCCACTACGTAATCGGTGCAACAAAGGCGGGGCCCCGAGTTAACTACGTAGGCTAGTCGTGGAAAGAATATAACACAACCCAACAAGTTGTTAGAATTTTTGGACCAAAGTTTTTTTGATATTATCTTCAATACCCCTCTCATTGGATTCCAACCACCTTGCTGATTCTGGTGGTGTGTGCAGGGTTATGTGGGCCTTCATAGTTTAAGAGAAAAGACCAGTCAAAGTTACAAACCCTAATTAGTGGATCAAAACCCCAAGTGTTGTTTAAATAAATAAAAGTCAATGTCAATTTGGTCCAAGTCAAAGTTAATATATTAAATCTAAGAAACAAATTTAGAGGAGAATAACATTATTACCATGGTCCAAATGATAAAGAGTTAATATATTATGAGTGAAATTAACACTTTTAAAATAAATTTTTAAGTCCCTCCTAAAAAAAATTATGTCAACTTGCTAGAAGGTTCTCCACATATCTATATAAGTCAAGGTATTTTGGAGACTTGTATGTATTGAACCATTGAGGTTTATTTTGCTGTATCGACAACCTTGAGATGTTTAGGAGTTCTAATGAGGAGACAGTTGAAAAATATTTTGGGCTACATTTTATTTATTTATTTACTGTTTTGTTGGGGTATGAAGAAGTTTTGTTGGGTTGTTTTGTATCTCCTGCTATCGTGGATATAGCTGAAAAGTGTCTTGATTCATAATTCTATGCATCCTCTATGGATAATATGAAACTCTGTAATATGCCTACGACACTGTTGTGAGGGATTCAATTGAATCAACTTTTGTTATCTCCTTGGAATTCACTGGATTTAATATGATTTTCATTTTTGCTCAAAGCCACATAAGGTTTAAGCAATGAATCATATGTCTCTATAATCATATCACCAAAATAATTTTTATTATCATATGGGTTTCGTTGGGAAATATGGTTTGTCTTGAATTCCTTTTGCGTGATTTACATAGATTTCTATGGGCACACACTAACCTAATGAAGTGGCTTAAAATTATGAGCATACGGACCTCCAATCTATACCCATATTGACCATGATCAAATCAAGATTCAAGCCAAAGCACCAAAGCAAGATATTTTGAACATAGATCTGGGACTGAGAGAGGTTGAAAGTGCAATAACTCCATTTCTAGGGTTTGTTGTAAACTTTCTATATAAATGTAAGGCTCCAACATGCTCCTCATATTAGGTTCACGATACCTTTAAGATTATTATGCAACCCTTGGCACCAAGAAATATTTACAAGGTCCATGGAAGAACTGGGCCCATGTAAGGGTGTCACCCCTGTACATACGAGTTGAAGACAAAGGCATATTTCTATGTAACTTTTTTACTGATGACATTAGACCTACTATTATAAATCTCGACCTTGGATTAGCCTCATCCAGAGCTCTCTATTTTTTTTTCATTACGGTGTGCATGGTTCTAGCTAGCTGAGCTTGGCATTGGTTCATTATGGTAGCTAGCTCATGTTGGCATTGATGTCAAATCTATGTAGACTAGCTAATGTTTGGATGTCTTCCTTATAGCATGGTTGTAGCTAGTTGAGTTGGCATTGAGTTGGTTATGTTAGAATTGATGTCAAACCTTGATGTCAATCTTGAATGGTGTAGCTTGATGGTAGTATGGTGTTGCCTTGTGTTTCCTTGTGTTGGATTGATGATGATATTCTAGGAGTATTAACATGGTATAAGTATTTTTGGTATTGGCATTACCATGGTATTGGTATTTGTTTGTGGAGTAGATTGGCACATGATATTACCTTGGTGTAGATAGGATTGGTATTGACATAACCATGGTATTTTCTCGTGGTATTGTTTTGAAGATTACCATGGTACAGGAGTTCTTGGTATTGACATAACCATGGTATTTTCATATGGTATTGGTTTGGCGATTACCATGGTATATGTGTCCTTGGTATTGACATAACCAAGGTATTTTCTCATGTTATTGTTTTGGAGATTACCATGGTACATGAGTCCTTGGTATTGACATAACCATGATATTTTCCCATGGTATTGGTTTGGAGATTACCATGGTATAGGTGTCCTTGTTATTAGGATAACCAAGGTATTTTCCCATGGTAATGTTTTTAAGATTACCATGTTACAAGATTCCTTTGTATTGACATAACCATGGTATTTTCTTGTAGTATTGGTTTGAATATTATCATGGTACATGCATCCTTCGTATTGCCATAGACATTGTACTTTCCTATGGTATTCACATGGGTAATTATTGAGGATATTTTGGCTTTAACTTATGTGAAAAAAAAATAGTGTTTTTGGTTAGTTTGATGGTGTGTGATAGTGAGTTAGAGAAGGCTACATTGGGTGTCTATGCTTCAGAGCCATCAATTAGCGATTGCTTCATTTTATGAGATCTAATGGTAGTAGTATGAGAAGATCTATTTCCTGAAGCATAGTATTGATTCAGATCTCCAAATTTCATATCAGTGGTGTAGAGAGTTGTAACAAAGTTTGATATTCATGGATCTCCATATTAGTGACTCTCACATTTTTTTACAGGAGTCGTTGATGCATTTGGCACATAGCCATTGTGTTGTTGCTAATTGTAGTATGCATCAACTATATTTTGCAGTGAGGGTTTGATGTTATGGCTAAATATGAGCTTTATTTTAGTTGTTGGTGATAGTATTTCAGATATGATGTGGCCACTATTTTGATAGTTTAGAGAGCATATATTTGTGGTGTTTATATTTGATTTTATGATGATATCTTTCTACTGAGAGAATTTTTGCAGAGCTGAATTCTTGTTGAAAAGAGCGTCTTGGATCCAATTTGAAAATAGATGGAAGGAAGTCTACATAGTGTAGAGTAGTAGTGACCTCATGAGATAGGAGCAGTGATATCTGTTATACAAAATCTGCAACTGTAGACAAAAGTATCTTCCCTATACCTATTGGCCTAGTCTATAACAACAAAAAGAAAAGACTATAAAGTTCTCCTTGGAGAAACTGGAGAATGTAAAGATGCTTACTTGTGATCCATCACAAACTCTTCTCTCCTCTTGGCTTGTAAGCTCTAATCATAGCTCAGATTGTATAATTAGAACTTGCACAAACAATAAACACAAGCCAAATATCTACAACATCTATGTAACATTATCCAATCACTTTATTCATTCGATCAACATAACATTGAAATATATGAATGTAAACATAACATAACACATGTAGGAAAGCATTATACTCTTTTTATTAATATGAAAGGGAGAGAGTTTACAACCAAAAGTGAAAGTTGATCTTGTAGAGATCTCCCCAAGTTCACTTGTCCTAATTCATTGTCATAATGCACACCTCAAGGTCACCCAAATGCATGGAAATGATAACTCTCTTATGATCAAAGTAGCAACATAAGGGTATAATTAGTCTAAAAAATCCAACCCTGATGTTGTAGATGGTTGTAGATTTATAGGAGAGTGTGGTAGTTTAGGAATTATTATCCATTTACCAATATAGACTTGAGATCCACTTAGGAGGGGAGGATAAGCTCAAGGGATAAGAGGTGAAATATCCAAGGTGGGATCATATAAGATTTTAATTTCTTATCCAAGGTAAATGGTCGTAACAACTCTTGGAAGATTCTAGAAGAGGAAGCTTTGAGATTCTTTTTACTTTTCCCAAATTTCTAGAATCAGCACACCCCCAAAAAGTGACAACTTGTTTCTAATTAGAGCAGGTGCAAAACTAAGCAACCTGCTTCTGAATCTAAGTTCCAATTAAGCTCAGAAAATCAAGGACTTGGAAGAGTCATTCTTAGGGCTTTATGTAGGGATAAGTACAAGGTGTTCATGGATGTTGATTGATCCAGTTTGTAGGCTTGTTAACCAGAAGCGATAAAATATCCTATAACAGATTTCCCCCTAAAGTGCAAAGTCAAAACAACTTCTTTACCTTATGACAAGTTTGGATCAAGAACAACTACTCATATCACTATTTTTTACAATACATTTACATCATGATATCTTTTTTGAGGGAGGCTAATCTGTAAATGAGATCTTAGACAATTATTAAGGTATTACAAACTCATGTGCATGGATATGCCTATGTTATTTTGTGCAATGGATCGAAAAGATTGCGAAATACATAGACAATGAAGTTGTAAAAGAAACATAATAGACAACACACATAAACACAGTAGGTTTAATATGGATTTCACCCAAAACTCTTGGGCTACATCTTCTCATCCAACCTTCAGTGGTGGCCTCTCTATTATGTCTTTAGAAGAAGAGTTTTACAACAGTGAGCTCAAATTGAGCCTCACATAATAGATACAAAACAATAAGGCTTTACTTGGATCCCCCAAGTCCCTTTTGAGTACACTAACTCTCCTCACTGACTCTCTGTCTCTGTTTGATCTCTGTATCAACACTACTTTCCCTGTTTTTTATCAATCTGTGGCTTTAAAGCCAATCAGCACTGTCTGTTTGTTTCACATTCTCAGGCTCTTTGCCTTCCCAACCTCTGTCCACTCAAATCCCCCTCTGAGCGTTAGCAATCATTGTTAATTGCTTTCAAGGATGGTGGCCACCTGTACTGTAATGGAATGGGTCATCGAGCCTTTGAAATCCTTTGAAATCACCTTTCTCTATTTACACAGAGAAATACATTCAAACACAGGGAAAGTCTGCCAAACACCATTTATCGGATCTGCTTGTATATCAATATCACATCTCGAATGTTGATCTGGGAGATCCAAATCCAATGACTATAGTTCATTTCGGGTGGCCCTTTCATACAATGGTTAAATGCCCGATAAGGGTGGTTTTCTCTCTCCTCAGCCTAGACACATGGCATTTAATATATGGGCTCGGGCAAAGCCCGACCCAAACCACTCACCGCTTTTGTTCCTCCCGAAATCCCACTTGTTTTGTGGATTTCCTTTGCATTTGGAAAATATGTTAAAACACTAAAAAATCTTGTAAAAAATGGCTTTGTGCGGACTTGAAATATTATTCGTTTTCATTCCCCAACCCTTTCATGTCCATTTTTCATCGCATCAGTGCTCCCCTTGTATTTCGTTTAATAAATGAAATACATGAAAATACATTAAAAATGCCATTTGACGGATCTCAAATCTTATGAAATAGCATTTATATTTTTATCGAGTCCAGTTTATCACAGTCTTAGCCATAATCAGCCCCACTCCTATGCATAGCTCCGATGCGATATTGCGATATCGCAATCACATTTCGCTGATCCTCTCGGGCCATGGCTAAGTCCATATCTATATCTATATCTATATCTATATATATATATATTAATATATATATATATATATATATATATATATATATATATATATATATATATATATATATATATATATAAATTAGTGATGCGATAGCACGATTGACTTTGGACCGTTGATCTGCGCGCATAGGTCAACAACTCTCGTTTAATCGTGCTGCCCGCTATCGCGCTTCCCATATAGCCACCTCCAATAGCCTCCAATAGCCTTTGTTGATCGGATCTGAACTGTTGATCAGCCAGATCCGACAGCTCCTGTGCATCACTCCTTTGATCATTGATAAGCCTATTTTCACTACTTTCTCCATGTTTTTGGTTGCTGATAGTGTTTTCTCACTTTTTGAAAAGTTCATCCTTTTGTGATTGTTTTGATTTTAAAGACTTCGAGGTTCTTCTAGGATCCATTTGGATCACTCCTTCCCACTGAAAAATCTTTTGTACCACCAAAAGTTGGTTTTTAAGCATCAATCAAGTGAGGATACAGCTTCCTCACTTGTCCAATCTCTATCCATCTTACACTGCTTGGTTTTGAACCTTTGAGTCCAATTCTGAGGTACTCAACATCCCCTCTGCACATAGTTCTCGCCTTCCTATCCAAAACTGTATCTTCCTGCAACTCATTGAGATATTCAGGCAATAGATCATCAATAGAAGGCAACTGACTTTGCCCTTCGGGATCTTCAATCAATGAAAGTTCAAATAGTCTCAAGTTCTCTGCATTAACTACTAAATAGATGTGCATGTAAGCTAGAAAATCAAGGCAAAAATCATTCTCATGAATTTTCTCAAGTATCTTGAAAGGCCCATACCTTATTGGCTTTAGCTTCTTTCCTTCACCTTGCATTCTGTCTTTGCTAATGTACAACCAAACTTCATCACCAACTTGGAAGCTATGCTCAATTCGATACTTATCATGCCTTGACTTGTACTTGGCTTGGATCTTTTCCAGCTGTTCCTGCACCGCCTGGTGAATTTCTTGGATCTGTTCAATGAACTTAGTTGCTTTGTCCACATCATTGTGTCCATCAACTGTTATGTCTTTACTAAAGACAAAATCCAAGGGAGACCTTGGTGTAAAAAAAAAACAGGTCTCAAAAGGATATCTTTGTGTAGAAGAATGTTTAGCACGGTTGTAAGCGTGTTGCACATAACATAAATGTTCATCCCAAAGCTTGAGAAGCTTGCTGCAATAGCCCTTGAGCAACTAGATCACTGTCCTGTTGACTACCTCTGTTTGGCCATCTGTTTGTGGATGAAAAGTTGTGCTCTTCTTCAATCTGGAGTCCATCATTTCCCACAGAATTGAACAAAACTTCCCAACAAATCAGGAATCTTGATCAGATACAATGGAAGTGGGTAACCCAAAATGTACCCAGACATGCTAAAAGAACAACTTCATTGTTTGTTTAGCTGTAATTTGTTTGTTACAAGGTATTAAAATACACATTTTGTTGAACCTGTCCACAACAACATACAAATAATCTTGACCTTTTCTAGATTTTGGCCATCCCCCAACAAAGTCCATGGAAACACTTTCCCAAGGATGTGAAGGAACTAGAAGTGGAGTGTAGAAGCCTAGTTTTCTATTACTGGGCTTGCTTTTAGCACACAGGGTACACCCTTTAATATATCTAGAAATTGTTTCATGCATTCTTGGCCAATAGCATAATCTTTACAGCTGTGCAACTGTTTTACTTACACTAAAATGACCTAATATTAGAGAATTGTGTGCTTCTCAGATTATATTAACTCTTTCAGTTTGAGGAATGCATAATTTTCCCAAATGATACAAGAGTTGGTCCTTAACATGATAATCCAATTCTTCTACTTGTTTGCCATGACTTAAAGTTGCATATACATCTTTAAAATCTACATCTTGAGCATATTTTTCAATGTAGCTTTCATGCAATATTGAGTTATGCTTAAGTATAATAGATGCATTTATGATTGGTCTAGACAACATATCTACAACTTTATTGTGTATGCCTTTCTTATATATAATGACTAGATGAAACTGTTGTAGAAAACCCATCCACCTATAGTGACTTGATTGCTGCAATTTAGTTTGTGAGTGCAAATATTGAAGTGGTTGATGATTAGTATGTATAATTGTTTCTTTGCCCAATAGGTAATGTTTCCACATTTTCACACTCTGCACTAATGCATACAATTCTTTATCATATTTGGGATAATTAACTACTGCAGAATTAAATGTATCAGAATGATAACATATGGGTTTACCATGTTGCATCAACACTGCTCCCATGGCATATTCACTGGCATCTATTTCAATCTCAAATGGTCTTTGAAGATCTGGCAATGCTAATACTAGTGTTGTACTAATTTTTTCTTTTAAGGTGTCAAAGGCTTTCTACTATTTGCCTCCCCACTGAAACACCTTGTTCAATCCTATTAAAGCATGTAAGGGAGCTGCAATCAAGGAAAAGTTAGCAATATACTTTTTCCAATATTGTGTTGCCCCTAGGAAGCTCCTAGCTTCTGCAGCAAATTTGGGTTTAGGCCAGTTCGCAATGACTTCGACCTTAGAGGGATCTATCTTCAATTCACCACCCCCTACTCTATGACCCAAATAATTCAAAGATGTTTTTCCAAATTCACATTTTGATAACTTAACATAGAGATTTTCTTTTTTCGAAACATCTAGATTCTGCTTTAGATGTTTCAAATGTTCTTCCCATGTTTTACTGAAAACAAGAATGTCATCTAAATATACAATTACAAAATCATCAATAAAAGGCCTGAGTACATCATTCATAACTCTCATGAAAGTGGCAGGAGCATTAGTTAAGCCAAAAGGCATAACTAGCCATTCATACAGCCCTTGCTTCTTTTTGAAAGCAGTCTTCCATGCATCTTGCTCTATAGCTCTGACCAAATGGTAGCCACTACACAAGTCCAAATTGGAAAAGTAAACAACTTCTTTCAACTGATCTAATAAATCATCTATGCGAGGAAGAGGATAACGATTCTTGATCATTATTTTATTTAGTGCTTTATAGTCAATGCACATCCTCCACGAACCATCTTTCTTTCTCACCAACATGATTGGATATCCACATGGTGACGTGCTTGGCCTTATGAACCCTTTCTCGAGCAGCTCCTGTACCTACTTCTTGATCTCTGCATTCTCTAAAGCAGATAACATGTACATTCCAATGTTAGGCAATGGAGAAACTTGCTAGAAATGAATATCATGTACAATTTCCCTTTTGGGTGGCAAACCTTTAGGCTCTTGAAATAGGATATCATATTCTGAAATAAATTTTTCTAAATCAGATTTCTATTTAGCATCACAGCCTTCAAATGTATTGGTTTTCTCAGGGGGTCTTTTCCTTTACAACCATTAGTAAAAATTTCTTGCATGAATTTACAATTCTTTTCATCCGCCTTGAGTTTATGAGAGTGTAGTTATTTTTGAGTTGATGAGCTCTTACAATATATTCTATTCCATATTTTGTGAGTTGATACTTATTTTCAACTCTATAGAAAATAGATTTTCTATCATACAAGTAAGGACTTCCTAAAACAATACCACATATATCCAAGGGAACGATATCTAACTCAACCTCATCTACAAATGCTGACCCAAAAGCAAACTTAAGTTTACATTGTCTAGTCACTTGTAGGTTTGCTTTATCACATACCCAACCTAATGGATATGGCTTCTTGTGAGGTGTGGTTAGTAATCCCAACTTCTTTACAATTGCTTCAAAAATCAAGTTTACTTGTGATCCACTATCAAATAAAGTATCAATATTTTGATGCTTGGAAATAAATCTAATGTGAAAAATCTCATGTCTTTTCCTCTCATTTTCTTCATTATCATTAGATTGTGCAGAATTACTAGTAGATGCTTTAGAATTTTTACCTTTTATACTTGTAGTTGTGATTGTTGTTTCATCACTTGAGTCTGACCCCAAATCTTTCTGAATAGCAATAGTAGTCTTCTTTTTCTTGCTATCAAACTTCTTTGGTTTCAACTCTAGATGCAAAGACCAGCAATGTTCATCATCATGTCCATCCTTCTTGCAGTGAGTGCATGAAGGTTTGTCTTTCTGTACAGCGTTTGCCTTCCTCTCTTTCCATTTCTGCTTCCTCTTTTCCTTGTTCTTGGTTGCAGTCAGTTTTGATGATCCCCTTGTTAGATTCAATCTTTACAGCCTTCCACCAGCAATCAAACATGCTCTTACAAAATGTTCTTAGGGTGTCAAAGTCAAATTTTGTCATTTCAGTGAGTCTTCAAGTAAAATTTGGTCACTAGGTATTAGGTCTAGGATTGTTTTCACTCCTTCCAAAGTTTTCAAGTATTGGTCCATGTCACCATTCGGCTGAGTATACCATCATTCAAAGAGTTTTCATCATTATGTCATGTTCCAATGGGTCATTTTACACCTTGTTTGTGCTTCAGTTGTGCGTAGGTAAAGCTCATTTACCTCTCCTAGGGTTTTGAAGGTAATTTTTCTTGTATGGTCAAATCATCAACAGAACTTGTATCCTGATGCTCATACACCTTCCCCTATCCTTAATATACCTTCTTAAACACTTCCCATCACTGATATCCCTCAAATTAATCATTTTCCCACAAACCCTAGCATATTGCTACAATTTGACATTTTTCTAGGTTAGGCCTGTGTTTTTCCCTTTTGGACCCCTTCCCCTCACTCAATCCTTGAAATTCCACTTTCCCCTACTTCCTAACATCCCTCCCTACTTCCCAAAATTTTATCAAGAATTTAGAAGCCCCTCATCCCCTTCATTTCCCTTCATTTCTACAAATCCCTTGTTCCACATATCGGGATAGGTTTTATTCAAATGATGTTTCTGAGAAATAGAAGATGAATTTGACAAAAGTGAGAGAGGTTTCTATCCATACTTGACCCAATAAGAAATGCCTCCTTTAGTTTTTACACAGATCTCCTATTTTGGGAGAAATGTCCACAACATCATTTGCCTCAGGAGAGTTGATGCACTTCTAGAGTGACCATGGTAAAATCAATTTTTCTTCTAGATTATATGTCAAAAAGACTTTCCTGATGAGTCAAGTGATAAATAGACATAGAGAGCTTTCCAATGATCTATCATGAGCTCAATTTGGAGTTGAGGAAGACCGTCAAAAGTTGACTGCAACATCACACTGCATTTTAGAAGCCTCATTCTGCACATTTTGACCAGTCTTGGGAGATTGGACTTTTGATAGAGAAAATGAGCTCAAAATTGAAAAATTCAAGATATTCTAGAAAATATACTCAATGACCTTTCCAATGAGCTATCCAACGCCCAATTTGGACATTGGAAAGGCCTACAAAAGTGGCTTGTAAAAAGAATTGAGTGTAGGGAAGGAGGCATTGCACGTAGAGCAGTGCACTACACATAGGGAAATTTTCTCCAGTTCAAAAATACACAGGTGTTGCGCGTACGAGAAGGCGCTGCGCATATGAGCAGGTGCTGCGCTTCTGGGTGAAAGTCCTGCGTGTAGGGTAGTGAACTTAAAAATTGCCTCAGACACCAAAATTTCACAAAATGTTTTGCAATTTCCTCTTCTACAAGTAAGTTGCCTTACTCCACTTCATGTTTAGCTTGCACAATGATTGTTTTAGACATTTCCTTCACACTTAGTATCAAACCCTAGTTTTCCCTTATAAAACCCTAAATGGTTTTTTTTCCCCATCACCTATCACTAGAACTAAAATCATTTTATATCACTCCCTCTACCCTCATCTATATTCCCTCATATATCCCTCATTTGAGAAATCCTCTCCCTCACTCTCATGATTCATGCTTTACCCATACGTGTATAAATCCATCCAAAACTCATCCCTACAAACCCTAAATCATCCAACTCATTCCCATCTTCGTTATCTGAGATTGTGCAACTAAAAAGCTGGTTAACATGGATAGAGGAGATTATGATTATGATGAGGAGAATACAGCAACTGATAGTTCAGCAGAGATAAACAGGCAGCATATAAAACCTCATAAGGGAGGTAAGATCACAAGAGAAGAGCCAACTAACCTAAGAGAACTACAAGCCTCTCCATTGGAAGTTTCATGTTTTAAACACCTTGAATGTTATGAATTTTGTGAACTAGAGGAGAGAGTCCAATTTCACCATGAACTGGTCAGACTTTTTGTAGCCCACCTGCACAACAATGAAGTGACTCTTGCTGGGGTGACTTTGATCGTGTCACCATCAATCATTTCAGAGGCCACCAGGATTCCTAATGTTGGTGAGAAATGGTATAAGGCTCAGGACCTTGATGAGAATTATTATGAGCCTTACATTAAACCTCAGCACAAAAGTTAGGTGAAGAGGCTTTTCCCTTTCAAATTTCTGGAGAACAGGTATGTCCACTTGATGAGGGTCATCATCAAATATTTCACTTGTGAGGGCAGATTCTCTAGGTTGTACACTTACCATATCAGGCTCCTCATGCACTTTACAAGGGTAAAAATGTTGAACCTCCCATACTTTTTGTTTAGAAACATTGATAAGAGGGCTTACCTTGTGCAGAAGAAGCCATACCCTCAGCAAATGAACAACATCTATCACTACTCCTTGATCAAGATTATTGCTCTTCACCATCTCAGTCTCCTCAACATCCCTTGGGAGACTTTTATTGCTCATGACATGTTTAGGGGATCCCAAATTCCTCCACCCATGGTTCAAGAAATAGGTGGGCCTTCTAGTCATGTGGAAACAGGAGAAGAAACCAAGGAGACAAAAATTGCTGAGGTGCTAGTATACTTGACATATCAAAGAGGTACAAGGAAATTGTTTGCAGCTGCTAGGCAAGTGTTTGCTTCACAGGATGTGGAAGGGACCTTGCCTTCTTCATCAGCCCATAGGCAAATTCTATCTCCATAGGATATGGAAGGGGCTTTTCTTTCTTCATCGACACAGCAGGTACAGGTACAATAGTTGAACAAAGGGAAGGAAAAGGTGCAGGAAGAAGACTTGGATGATGAGCAAGAAAGAGAGTTTGAGTTGGAAGAACATGATGAGCCTGAGCAACTTGACATTGAGATTATTGATTTAGAAGCTCAAGAGAGGGAAACTATCAAAGACATCATCATTCAGGAGAAGGAAGCTCAGATACAAGCCTTGATAGACAACCTAGAGAGAGCCAAGTTTGTCATCACATACTTAGAGCAGGAGAACAAACAATTGAGTGACAAACAAGTCCTCATGGAGCTAGAAATACTAAAAGCAAAGAGGCAAAGTGACAAAGAGGCTCATGTCACTTTGACTCCTATCGAGAAAGAAATTGAAAAGGATAGGGAGACTTGGCTTGAAAGAGTCAACCTACATCTTGAAGGGCTTGTTGAGAAGGCCAACAGGGACAAGAAAATGCTTAGACACATGGCATACCATTACATGGCTTGCAATAAAATTTGTAACATGAGGATCAGAAAGTTGAAGGCTAGGTTAAGGAGGGCTTTAGAAGGAAAAAAGGAGGAGGATAGATTAAAAATGTTGGCTAAAGCTTCCTTGGCTAATCAAAGTAGTTGATGTTGGTGCCTCATACTAATTTTGGACAGTTTTTTAGGAAATTTTGTCATTTTTGAATTTTGGAAATTCAATACACAGAAAATCTGCCCAGAAGCGCAACACCACCAGTGCTGCGCTTTTCCTAGGGGCACCCAATGGATAAATGGCTTGAATTTTTGGATTCAAGGGATTAAGGAAATTCATCCTAGCAATTTTTAGAATTTTTGGAGCAAAACTAGTCTACCAGAAGGTCCAAAAACACTCCAAAATTGACCTTTCTGCCAGTTTTTGGACACACAAACGTAGCCATGGGAGAATCAACTTTTGAGGGATCAAATGAGCCCAAAATGCAGTAGTTCTAGGTGTTCTAGAACGTATACTTGAAGACCTTTCCAATGAGCTATCATGGGCTCAATTTGGATGATGGGAAGGCCTCCAAACGTGGCCTAAAATTGGCACCACGCGTAGAGCTAGTGGCGCTGCACGTAGGGTAATTTTGCTCAGGAATGCCTAGTTTGCCAATTTTTGACTATTTTAATGATTTCTCTCTCATGGTGGAGGATTTAATGATGTAACTAATCACATGGCTTGTCAATATGATGGTCAATCACTAGTAGATGGTAGATTCATTAGATTAAAGGTGGTTTTGAGGGTAATGAATCAGTGTCCCCTCTTTTAGAGGCAAGTTGTTTGACTGCCTAGATTCCTATTCCTTGTTTAGAAATGGTTGAAACAGCTCCTCTTCTCATGGTTTCAACCCTTGATGGTTAGGATAATTAATTTTAATGTTTATATCATGTATTTTCTTTGTCATTGGAAAAGGTTGGATTCAGCTAGATGCTCATGTACTGAACACATATCACTTTGTAGCAGTTTTGGCAGGAAACTAATAAAGTTGCAGCTATTTTTATGGGATCCCTGTGGTATGGCCTTTAGCATGTGTTTCTTCTTCTATTATTATGTTCTCATGTTATTTACGTATGCTTCTTTCATATAATTGCTTCTAATTGGATGTTTTCAAGTCAGATAGGTGGAATACATTAGGTTTTAATGCTCTGCCTTGGGAAAACACCAGTATTTCATGTCTTTTCTACTGTTTAGGAAGGATTCATGACTTTCTCATGCCCTTCTTAGCTCCTCACCAATCTAGCATTTCACCCCATCAAGCCTAAGGTGCTGAAGCTCATACCTACCTTGCCCCATAGAATCCCCTACAATTTTGATTTAGTTTCCCAGACTCAAATTTCCCAGCTCCTCCTGATCTGGAAAAACACCAACAAAACCTATCAAAACCTTTGAGCTACTATACCTAGCATAAAATCTTGTTCCTAATCTAGGCATCTTGATTGAGATCCTTATGGAGAGATCCATCTCCCATCCTGGTAGGGCTAGCTACCAGCTAAGCTTGGTTTGTGGTGACCCTAGAATTGCTTCCCTTCAGCCTGAGGTCAATCTAGGTGATAAGATAGTGGAAACCATACTGGGGAACGTAGTTTTATGTTCCTCAGCAGAATGTATCAAGTTCAGATCTGATTTTTGATGGTGGACAATGATCAGACATAGGAAGGCTGAAATCATTCACTTGGCAACTCCAAATCAGTTTTGAGATCAGATCCAAGGACTCCACTGGAGGATGAACCCGACCAACAAAAACATGAAAGGAAAATATGGAAAGATCACGTATTCAAGTTGGAATTTCATCCAAGACATTATGTTCTTTGTTATAAATTATTTCTTATCTTTTCTCGAGAATGTCAAGAAGGCTTTACAAAGTATATTGTATTCGAGAAAAGATCTTAGACCTTCATTTGATTGTTTCCCTTTGAAGATTGTAAATACCAAATATTTGCATGCCTTTGATCTTGATCAAGACCCTTTTTTCGAATCTTATGATGACCGTCTTCAAATTGATGAGCCTTAAGAGACCAATATTGATTCTACACCTTCTGTACATATTCATATACCTTGTAAAATTCCAGATAGATACAAGCCTCTGATTTTACCTCTTATATTCCATGCTTTCCCTAAAAATCATTACCTATATCTACCAAGATTTGATGGTGAATGTGACAACATCACTGCTGAGAGACATGTATTGAATTTTGAGTCTTTTCTTGACCTTTTTGATGTTGATGAAGAGGATGTCAATATTAGGCTTTTTGCTCTTTCTTTGCAAGGAAAAATCAAGAGTTGGTTCAAAACCTTACCTAATGCGAGCATCTCATATTTCTAGCAGTTCGTCAAAGTTTTCCTCGACAAGTGGGTGGTCAGACAGAACCTTTTCTTGATTCTAGAAGAGTATAACCAACTAAAAAGACAGCCAGGGGAGAAAGTACAACAATTTTCTGCCAGATTTAACCAAGTTTATTGTTTGAAGCCTGTTAATATAATACCTCGTCCTAGATCCTCTCTCTTGCACTACCCGAATGCCTTTGATCCAAAAATGTAGTTTCAGTTGAGAGAACAGAACCTTGTAGACTTGAAGCGATGCAAAATGGTGCAGTGGATGTAGAGGCTAATTTGCTGATCAGAAGGGCAAAGTTGAAGGAAGAAGAGATGAAGAGCATATATCCAGAGGAATTGACATCTTTAGAGGTAAAGCTCGACATTTTGGTAAGTGTGGTGGAAAAGATGATGCAAAAGATCACCACAAGAAATGAGCATGATGTTCAAGACCATGGCTCGTTGATTGAAGAAAACAAAGTGGCTGATCCAAAATATTTTCTTTCTTATCCTAGTTGTCATAGATCTGATAATGATTACTTTTTAGATCATCTTGGAGAAGAGAGATCTGTAGATCTGACATGTATGCTTGATGATGTGTTTTATATTGATGATTTTCCTAAGTTCGATCAACATGATGATGATTATGTTCTCCAAACAGAAGCTAGTCTTGTAGACAAATCAACAGCTAGTTTGTGGAAGGAGGAAGTTCACTTTCAGCTCGAATATAGTGATCAGCCATTACATATCAGCTATGGAAGTGAGGAGGAAAGTGTAGAAAATTTTGAAGTAAGTGAAGGATCTTTGCCTTTTTGTTTTACTTCGTTTCAGATCATCAGAGACAATTTTCATGCAATCAGAAATCGACCGTTGATAAGTTTTGATCTTGACCATCTAAAGGGCAATGAAATCCTTGTTCAAGACTTCTCATATCTAGATTTGCAGCCCCCGAATGCCATTGAATATCAGGTTTTAGATGAAGACTTGGAAACTAGAACATATTATCAAATGATGCAAGATGGTTCTGTACCATTATGTTTTGAATCGTATTAGTTTTTGAAGGGAATTTTGCATAGTATATCTTCAAATGAGAAGCTTGTAGAAAATCATGCAATCTCATTGGAAACAATAAAAAATGGGTTGCAATAGTATTTTCAAGTATTTCATGATCCAAGCGTTAATGTGTTGGATGATATTTGTAGTCAAATTCCTTCTCCATTAGCTAACTATGAGCTTGAAAAAAGTATTGATACAAACTTGATTTGGCAGCTGGTTTCTTTGTCATTTTCAGCAGGAGTCTTGTCACAAAGCTCAGATGAAATTTTGCATTCATGGTATGAGAAAGAGAAAAGTAATCCATTGGATGAGCTAAGTCCCAGTGCACCTAAATTTCAAGATCCTTATGCAATATTTTTTGAGTCAGATAGAGAATCCATATTATTCAATCTGGAAAATTTTGGATCTGTTTACAAGTTTCCATGGGAGTTACCTTTTAGTAGTTCTCTCTTCTTGCTCATAAGCAAGAACTTGCAGAGAATTCAAACAACAGCCAGAATGCTCACTTGGTTGCATTGGTTCTTTCATTTCACTTGATCAGGTGATGAATGGAATAGTTAGAGTAGGTTTTGTTGAATAAGCTCCATTTTGAGCATCTTTTCTAGTTTGTTAGTTGTGTTTTAGTATCGAGTCAACTTTTAGTTGAGTAAAAGTCAGTTTGTGTCTTTGAGTCATCAGTATTCAGTCATGTATTTCAGATTCAATTTTTTTACTCCATGCCCAATGGATAAGGCTACTTAGTCTATGGTGTTCTTGGCACCTCCAAGGAGCTACCATCCCCAATGGAGCCAATGTTAGAGTCAGTCTTTGTAGCCTTCCACCAGCAATCAAACATGCTCTTACAAAGTGGTCTTAGGGTGTCAAAGTCAAATTTTTTCATTTCAGTGAGTCTTCAAGTAAAATTTGGTCACTAGGTATTAGGTCTAGGATTGTTTTCACTCCTTCCAAAGTTTACAAGTATTGGTCCAAGTCACTATTCAACTAATTGTGCCATCATTCAAAGAGTTGTCATCATTATGTCATGTTCCAATGGGTCATTTTACACCTTGTTTGTGGTTCAGTTGTGCATAGGTAAAGCTCATTTCCCTCTCCTAGGGTTTTGAAGGTAATTTTTCTTCGATGGTCAAATTGTCGAGCCGTAAAAAGGGTCTTTTTCACTGCTAATTACCCCACATTAACTTGTCAATCCAGGAACGATTTGTTATCTCAAAGAGTGTACTCAGTTTGAGGCTGTCATTTGTCAGAGTAATGCTAGTAGTATAGTGCTCAAGAAAATACAAGAGTAAATGGGTGCTTGAAAGAAAATCAACTTACAACAAAATACTTTGAAACCTAAATCATGCACTCAAAAAACTAAGCAATGTATCAGTCAAGGGTCTAGTAACAATAACTCATCCCTTTGGAAACTGATGTAACCAAAAGTAATCAAGGAATAGATCATCAATCTGGGGACTAGACAACAAATACCAATGCCCACTACAGTTTCAGATCATTCTGCACACCAAAGCAACCAGTAGCTCAAATAACAGGAAATGGAACAGCAATTAAGAAATGGAATAGCAACTAGAAAATGTAACAACAACTAAGTCTGATGAACAAAAACACCTTAATCTATAGAAACAAGTACAACAGTCTTATCCTACAGAAATCAAATGTCAATTTTCACTCAAAGGATAAATTGGATAGCAAATAGAAATGGAACGACAACCAATTACCAATGAAACATAGAACAGCATGTAGAGCCAACTGTGAATACACGGTGCCAAAATAAATAATACACACAGCATACAGAGATATAAGGAAAAGCAGTAATCTAAGTCTGATACCGCAAGTATTGATCCCGATTAGAAAGGGTAATGATAAAAATTCATAATGGAACAACAATGTCAATTGAACAACAATCATATGAAGTATAAACCATAGACGAATACAGTAATACCAACTTAAGAAGGTTACAGCTTGATTACTCTGTAATTAAACAGCAATAGCATTCTATAAAGAACAACGATGTTACATTAATGACTTTAAAGGAACAACAATACATTATAAGATCAGAATGCACGATACGACTTTCCTGTTGCAGAGAACGATATATAAAATATAATAGAGCTGTGATATAAGATAACAAAACACACCAGATTACCAATTAAAGCTGATAATACAAACCACACACGAACTAAAGATAATGATACAGGAGCAAGTGTTCCACCAGGGCCAGGCCCTTAGCCTCCAGGGACACACCACTTGAGATTATTCTAGAATCACAGATGGAACAGCAACCAGATGTATATTAAAGCATTAAAACAGAGTTACAGTGGATCACTTCTCAACGAGAGTCAATGATCAAAGTTTTAGATACAGAGCAAAGTTACATGACAAATTAACAGTCCCCCGGGCTAGCAGTGTTGCCCCTACTTATAACAGCTGAAGCAGAGATATCAAGGATGCAAAAATAGTTAAAGCAGTGATCCCTCAGGATCAAAGGATCCTAAGGGATTCGCCAAGCTGTTAATCCTTAGTTATCCGGTCATTTTCTTGCACCGAGTCGATATCTCCTTTTCCTTTCCTTGGCTGAGATGTTTTAATTTAGATCGTCTTGTTTGCATATGGTTCCCCGCCAAAGGGACAGCGGTTAGCTTAGCCCTGTCTTTTTCCTTGGAGCGGCAATCTTTAGTTTTTGCCTTTTCCTGCATAAGAAATAGCAATTATTAGTGTTTTCATGTTGTATATAAATCTTTATAGATTTTGTCATGATTTCCCATTATCTACCTAGTTCATGATGCAAAGATGTTACGAGTTCTAAAGAAAAGATGGCAAAATAGTCAATGAAAACATACCTTCTTCAATACTCCACACACCCCCCTGCTTACCCTTTTTCATGCCCTCATGAAAACATTGTAGTTGACATGTAAGGCAATGAGAGAGTAGGCTGGAGATGGGATCTCATGTGGTGGCCTACAACCATGATGCCTAACTAGGTGTTCAAAAAGATGGCCTGTTTGACCCTCAGGCATCTCATACAGGGCTTGGTATCTAGGTGCAGGGTGCCAAATAATCAGACTTTGAAACCTATATCCTAACCAAGATGGCCCTGCCCTCAAGATAATTTTGCCATAGAGGTTCAGATGATCAACGGCTTCCTTAAAGTTCTCGTAATTAAATGGTTCCCTGAGTTGGATGTTTGGATTAGAGGTCTGATATTGAAATTTAGTAGCTGCAACGGCTAGGTCCTGTATTCTATCCCTTGCTGATTGATTTCTATATGAATGGGTTTTAACGCATCAATCATTCTCGGAGTCCTCATAAGGCTCCTATGTTTGTTCCATAACTGTAATGGATCTCTAGGCTCAGCTCTTACCCATAAGTCTAATCCGTTTTCTTGTCTTTGGAAGGCATTATAGGCTTTAAGCCATTTTATTTGATTAACCCCAAATGAAATAAATGCCTGCAGTTGGATATCCCCAACGAAAGGGCTGGGGTTCTGCTCTGTGTCCTGGTCTAGCATAAGGTTATGTAGATAGAACTCACGCAGTAGTCTTTGAACCTTCACTCCATAATGCTTACAACAATTTATAAAATCATCAATGGTATTAATTTGTATAGGGGCTCCTACTTTGACAGCCTTAATTTTCAATTGCAAATATCATTCCATTAAGAACAAGGCATAATTCTTGGCAGGGGCTCTACATGCTAGGACGTTAGTGTACAAAGAGCATAAGGTATCCATTTGTCTGATAACTACATCTAATCTATGAATTACCTTTGCAACTTTTTCTTGTTCTTTTCGCCATCCTTCAAAGGCTTGGCTTTTGGATAAATTGACATTCCTCAGCTGTTGTTGTAATTCTTCATACTTTTCTCGAGAAACCGTTTGTTCCGTGAGTTTTTCAACTGCTTGTTACGCTTGCATCAAACCCTCTCGTAGGGTTACTGTCCTCGGATCGCTATCCCACGCAGTAGTGGCCAATGGAAGATTTACTTGAATCTTCCTATTGCATCGCCTTGTGTTTATAGTCTGTATCTTTTCAGAAGACTGTGCCTCTGTCTGAACTTCCTTGTCACAGGCCAATATATCGTCCATTTGTACTTCAACATGAGCAATAGTGGAATTCTATTTCTTTTGCTTTTGAACGGCAGTCTGTGCTTTAACAAGAGTTTGAACAGCAGATTGTTTTTCAACGGCGGTTTGAATGACAGACTGTGTTTCGATAGCAATTTGAACAACAGACTGTTCTTCGACAGCAATTTGAACAACAGACTATTCTTTGATAGCAATTTGAATAGCAGACTGTGTTTCGACAACAATTTGAACAACAGACTGTTCTTCGACAACAATTTGAACAGCAGACTATTCTTCAACAGGGTTTTGAACAGCAGACTGTGTTTCTACAGCAATTTGAACAGCAGACTATTCTTCGACAGGGTTTTGAACAGCAAGCTGAACAGGGGTCTTTCAGATATTTTCTTGGGGGTCTCACCGGAGTAGCTGTATGTCTTTCCCCTGAAGTTCTTTTTGCTTTCTTTCTCATTCTCAAAACCCTGATTTGCTGTCAAAGTCGAGCTATCACATTTAGCAACCTTTGTTGTTCTTTTCGTAATCGTTTGATTTCTTCTACTTCCTTAGAAGGAACAATTGTCTGTTTACTCGGGCCTGGACTGTTATCTTGTCCAATTCCCTGGTTTTCCTCTTGGGGTGCTCCTTTGGTGTTTTGTTCAGGCTGCTCAAGAGTAGAAACCCTAGCTGGCTCTATTACTTCCTGGGTAACTTCCTTATCCACCCCTTCTTCTTCATGCAATTCTTCTGGTGTAGTCTGGCTGGGAGTGGATTGTTCACCTCCCATATCTTCATCATTTTCTTCTCCTGTCATACTTGCAGAATGATTCTCTTTATTTTCTTCCTCGTCGTGCAGTTCTTCGGGTGCATTTTTATCCTGAGAAGAATGCTCTTTCGGTTCTTCCTCAGTCTGGAGGCCTGGCGGGCTGAGAGGCTAGCCATATTTGCCCATATTGGCCAGAATTTTGGCCAATTCATCCTCTTGCAATGGATTTTGCAGTGGACTCTCTTCACGTTGTTCTGTCTCTGCCTCCACCTGCTCAGGTTGCTCGGTCTCTTCCTCTATCTCTCCTTCCTCATTTCCTTCTACTTCCTTCTCATTCTCTTCTCCTTCCAATTGTGGGGGTTGCTCATCCCCTGAGTCATCTATCTCCACAGGCTAGCTAGTACTTCCTTGGGGATTTTCCAGCCTTCCTCTAATCCATGCCAATCTAACTGATTTTCTCCATTTTGATGGTTTATTTGGTGTACTGGCAGTGTGTTTGCATTTTGGAGTTGGTGGAGTTGGTGCCCCATCTATTATATCAATTAGTTTTTCCCAACTGCTCTGTTTCTGAGCCAAACTGTGGCTAACTATCAGCCGTATCAGCCCATGGTGACTCACCACCGACTCCACATGTTGTGACTTTTTCATGCTTTGGGCAACATCATGCAGTAATGAATTTAAAAATGTAGGTAGGTTCACAGAGCATTTTTCTTTTAATACAGCTAAGAGTTTAAGGTGTTGTGGTCTTACCACGTCTTTCCTACCTTCATAGGTGATGTAGCTCTGAATGATCCTCACCAATTCTGCCCACGACTCTCCTAATGCTGCTGATAGGACTCCCTTTCCTCTGACTATTAGGTTCTAGCCTTCATCCTGGAAGATCTCCATGATCTTTTGCAATCTCGCCTTCTTTAGGGTCCATACAGGTCCAGTGGCTGGCAGTCCCGAGACTTCTGCAATTACGTCATCGGTGACTGCTATATGCTTTCCCCTTATCGTGGAGTGATTTTATTGTAAATTCTGCAAGAATTTTATTGCCATGGTCTCATTGGATTCCTGTACGCGATTAAGATAGGCTAACCATCCTGCCTTTTCCAGGATTTCCTATGCAGCGTCGGAAACTATCAATACCTGTGGTTCTCTTCAAATTGACCTTCCTCCCATGTCTTAGCTTACTGTAAAAACACAGAGACAACAATGGAACAGCAAGTTGTTCAAACTGTTAGAGACACAGAGAAATAGCAAAATCACAATGCTCGTTCAAGTCTTACTAATTGCTGCAGACTATGTTACGGAAATATCTTAGGAACAGCAAGGCATGCAAATTGAAAAATGAGATACCGTTAAGGCTTGATATTCCCGAGTAAGAGTTTTCCGAGTAATAGCCTGACATGTATGTCAACAAATTATGGAGTCAGCCCCCCCCCCCCGCAATGTGATAGGCCATCCTCGGCCATCAAATGAAGGAGCGGCGGGCCAGTCTGTTCTGGTACAGGGTCATAAAGGAACATCGTATGTGACGATGCCATGTTTACAAAAGTAGCAGGTTACCGAAATCGAGGTGTATAATAGGATTGCTTAATAAATAAGAAAAATATGGTTACATGATGCGAGGCTGGGAGGATAGGACAGCTGACGTGCATAACGAGTGTAATGCGGTCATTGTCTACTTTTTCCATCATGATTGGTTATAATGGATTTTCATGTGTTTAATGGTTCGGGGAAGGGATATGCATAATCTTATTTGACAGATTACCAAGGTATAAGACAGAGAAGGGTGTTAATGATGACTATTAGTGTTTAAGAAATGTGACTTCAATACCATTAACAGAGCTCTACTGTCGACAGGTGTCCATAACCTTGGCAGAGTTGTTTGTTTCACCCATGGAACCATGATCCTTTGTGTATGCGTAGGAAGTTCTATTCAGTGTCAAAATGGAGGTCATTATGCTGGCTTGGTAACCAGTTAAATCATAATGCCATTCACTAGGAAGGAGTGAAAGGTGGGCAGGCCAGCTCGTGATGAGACCTCCTATTCCAAGGACTCTTTATTTTTTCTAATGTGCCTCTTGGACCATATCCCTAGTGTGGTGGCCATAGTGGGAATTCCACTTCACTTTCTTCCTTATGATCATGGTAGGATGGCTCTTGATGAGAGCCCCTATCCTGTATTTGACAATTCAAAGCATTCATCATCATTTTTTTTTATAACATGCTTTCCCATTTATACACAAAGGGTGGTTCGGCCCTCCTTAAGAGTAGGAATGGTGGAAGAAGTCTTAACATCTCAATAGAAAAATATAAACCCTTTGTTCTTATTCCTTAATAACTATCAAAGAAGATTATGGGAATTTAAAAAGAACCAGCATGATAAAGATGACCAATCATGTCGGTATTAGTAGGGTAATGACAACAAAAATAATGAATAATTGTGTCCTTCCTTTGTTCCTCGTTATCAATTCACAACAATTTCTTGTAAAAGTAGCAAGTTTATATAATTCTCTGATTTCAGTATGCTCTAGCTTTGTATCCATTGCATGAGTGTATAGCTGTGCTCCAAAAGACCTGAAACAAGAGGAACAACAGGGATCTTTAGGCATAAGTAGAAGGAGTACAAGAATGTTGTCATTTGAAAAAGGAAGGGAAAAAGGAATACAAGTGTTGTTCCTTTGAAAAAGGAATAGAAAAAACTGAAAGTGTCATTCCTTTGAAAAAGGAACAACAAAAACCGAACATGCCATTGCTTTAGAAAAGGAACAACAGGAAACCAAAAGTGATGTTCCTTTGAAAAAGGAACAGTAGGAACGCAAGTGCTAAAAAGTGTCGTTCCTTTGGAAAATGAACAGCAAAAACTCATATGTCGTTCCTTTGAAAAAGGAAAAGAAAAAAACCCAAATGTCGTTCCTTTGGAAAAGGAACAGCAAAAATCACAAGTGTTGTTCCTTTGGAAAAGGAACAGCAAAAATCACAAGTGTTGTTCCTTTGGAAAAGGAATAGCAAAAAAGTCAAATGCCGTTCCTTTGGAAAAGGAACAGCAAAAATCGAAAGGTTTGTTCCTTTAGAAAAGGAACAACAAAGATCCAACATGTTGTTCCTTTGGAAAAGGAGCAACAAAACACTCAAATTTTGTTCCTTTGGAGAAGGAATAGCAGACCACACAAATACCGTTCCTTTGGAAAAGGAATAGCAAAGATCAAAAGTGTTTTTCCTTTGGAAAATGAACAGTAGAACGGTCAAATGTCATTCCTTTGGAAAAGGAATAGAAAAATGAAAAAAGAAAAAGAAACGGCTAAAACAAAGGTGTTGTTCTTTTGAAAAAGGAACAGCAAACAAAAATGTTGTCTTTTTAGAAAAGGAACAGCAAAAATGACAGTGTTGTTTCTTCTGAAAAAGGAACAGCGGGAAAAAAACAATGGAAATACAAAAATATATACAGAACAAAGAAATTATGTACAAAGTATAAAAAGGTGAATTACTTAATGAATTACAGGTGAGGAAGATTGCTCTTCCCCCTGTAGAATTTTCATATCAGAGTCCTCGCGTAGTTGCTGACAGAAGGATTCCCGAGTAAGTGGTTTTTGGTATAATAAAACTCGTGGCCATTTACTTTAAAGGTATGTCCAGATCCGTCAATAGTGACTACAGTTAGGGTGCCATTATCATGTACCTTCTGGATTTCATATGGCCCCAGCCAGTGAGTTTGAAGTTTCTCGGGAAAATCCTGAAACCTGGAATCGTATAAGAGCGCCCAGTCTCCTTCGCAGAAGACTTTGTTTTTAATGAGAGCGTCATGCCATTTAGCTCGTTGTTGTTGGATTAATGTAGTATGTTGAAGGGCAGAGAGCCTGATTTCATCTAGCTCATTGATCTACTATAATCTATTAATCTGTGCCTCGTTTAGATCTAGGCCGACTTCTTGTGTTGTTCGCAGAGTTTGGATTTCAAATTCTATGGGAAAAATGGGTTGCTTTCCAAACACCAATTGGTATGGGGAATAGCCAGTAGTGTTTCTCCACGTTGTTCTGTAGGCCCACAAGGCTTCTGGTAGTCTTGCAGCCCAATCGCGTCTATGTGATGCAATGGTTTTTGTCAGGATTGCTTCTATTATTTTGTTGCTGCTTTCTACTTGACCGTTTGCTTGTGGGTGGTATGGAGTAGTAATTTTATGCTGGATATGATAGTTTTTAAGTGTTGGAGCAATCTTATTACTGGCAAACTGTGGTCCACCATCTGTAACTATGTCTCTTAGAAGCCCATATCGCACAAATATATGAAACAGAAATTGTATGATAGAATCCTCTGTAGCTCTCAGTAATGCTTCTGCTTCAACCCACTTAGTGACATATTCTGTTGCCACCAGAATATAATTTTTCTGATTCGAAGATGGGTTGATTGGACCAACAAAATCAAGTGCCCATTGCTCGAATGGTTCAATAACCAATTGTGGGTTCAGGGGCATTTCATCGGCCTGACCAGGGCATCCTGCTCTTTGACAACTATCACAAGCTTGAACGAACTTCTTTGCGTCTTTGAAGATCGTAGGCTAGTAATATCCTGTTTGCAGCACCTTATGTCCAGTTCTCTTATCAGCAAAGTGTCCACCACATGGTCCATCGTGACAAGCTTTCAAAATATCAAAAATTTCATCCTCCCAGACACATCTCTTGATGTGCATATCTGCTCCTGTATGGAATAGGTAGCCCCCAATCCAAGAAAATCGAACACTTCGCTGGACAATCTGTTTTCGTTCATTGGGGGTCAGATGTTTTGGTAATTTACCTACTGCTAAGTAATTCGCAACATCAGCATACCAGGGTGTTTTAACAGTGACAGCAAACAAATGCTCATCTGGGAATTGATCTTCAACTGCTGCTGCATCCACTGGTTTTGGTATTCACGAGAGAAAGTCAGCTATAGGATTTTCTTTTCCAGGTCTGTCCTTGATTGTAATATCAAATTCCTACAATAAAATCAGCCATCTAGTTACTCTACTAGTTGTGATTGGTTTATTTGCTAAATATTTTATGGCAGAGTGATCTGTATATAAAATAACAGGATATCCAGTAATGTAATGCTTGAACTTATTGATAGCATGTATTACAGCTAGAAATTCCTTTTCAGTAACAGTATAATTTAATTCAGCAGGGGATAGATTCTTGCTAATGTAATAAATTGCATATGGTTTTTTATCTTCTTCCTGCCCAAGGACTGCTCCAATAGCTGTATCTGAGGCATCTGATGAAATCTGGAATGGTAGGTTCCAATTTGGTCCACGAAGGACTGGAGCTGTGGAGACAAGCTTCTTCAGATCTTGAAAAGCACGGTCACATTTTTCTGTCCAAAGAAAGTCAACATTACCTGTTAGTGCATATAGAGGTGCAACAATATGTGAATAATGTTCTATAAACCTTCTATAATAACCAAAGAATCCAAGAAAACTGCGTGCCTCTGTTTGAGTGGTAGGGGTGGGAATTAGCAAAATTATTTGGATTTTGGCTGGGTCTACTTGTATGCCAGCTGCTGAGATATAGTGGCCTAGAATAAGTCCTTCAGTCATCATCATATAGCATTTTTCATGGCTTAAGCAAAGCCTGGTGGCAATGCAGCGCTGCAGGACTTTTTCTAGTGTGTCCAATGCTGGATCAAAATCATCTCTGTATGGTGTGAAATCATCCATGTAGACTTCGATCCCTTCATTTATTAAATCTAAAAAGATGCTGAGGATGGCCCTTTGAAATGTGGCAGGGGCATTACATAGGCCAAAGGGTAGGACTCTGTAGGCAAATGTTCCCCAAGGACAAGTAAAAGTAGTTTTGTCTTGGTCTTCAGGGGCAATCTGAATCTGATTGTATCCACTTAAGCCATCTAAGAAAGAAAAGAATTTATTTCCTGCTAAAGTGTCTAATACTTGATCAATGAATGGAAGGGGAAAGTGGTATTTTTGTGTTGCTTTGTTTAATTCTCTATAATCTACACAAATCCTCCACTTTCCATTCTTCTTCGGTACCACAACAAGTGGAGAGACCCATTTACTATCGGAGATAGGGTAGATGAAGTTAACATCTAAAAGTTTTTGGAGTTCAGCTTTTACAACGTCTTTTAGATGAGGATTCAGTCTCCTTTGTGGTTGGTGAACAGGTCTCGCATCCTTTTCTATATAAATGTGGTGTGTACATAACTGGGGATCAATTCCTTTCATATCAGGGTAGTCCCATGCAAATGCCTCTTTATGTTTCCTCAATAACTGGATGAGTTTCTTTTCTTGTTCTAAAGTCAGGTTGGCATTAATGTTTAAAGTCTTTCCTAGCTCAATTTCCACAATTTTGCTATTCGAGACAGAGGTGGTAGGTATTGGTTGATCATGCATATCTTTAAGAAGATCCTCTTCCAATTCATTATCAAATGCCGCTTCTATCATGTGACATTGTACGTGGGATCTGGGTTCGGCTTGGCTAATGAAATTATTAATGGCATCGTCTTCTGTTTGGTCTTTGAAATCGAGGGCCTCTTGTATGGTTAATGGAGATCTAATATTTTCTGTGAGGTATGATACAGGGTGCTTGTTAGTTTTTATTATTGTGACACTTGGCTGCACTGGGGGATATAAAGCTAGATTCTTAATATTTGTCCCCCTAGTAATGGTCATATTACCTTGTCGGCAGCCAATATAAGCATCGACAGTTGCGAGCCAAGGTCTGCCTAAGATCAACGGATGTCCATCAAGTCAGTTTTTAGGGTTTATTATCAGAAAATTGGATGGATATTCCCAGGAATCAATAGATACCATAACATCCTATAGTGTGCCCTCTAGCCTAACTACAGATAGATCAGCCAGTTCTAATAAAGTGGAGGTCAGTTCTACTGATGTAATGCCCAGTTTTTGGCAAATAGCGGTTGTTAAGATGTTAATTGCAGCTCCTAGATTAACTAAGGCATTTGAGAAGGTTTGACCATAGATTTGTACGGTTACTATTGGATTTCCTGGGTCTTTGTATTTAACGGGTGTTTCTTTTCCTGATAATAAGTCAGATAAAGTGCCAACTACTTGGACTTTTGGGTTGTTTGTTATTGTCCCCCTTGGTTTCTTTATACATAGTTCTTTGATAGTCTTTGCATATATCGGGATGTCTTGAATGGCTTGGAGGAGCGGGATTTTTATGTACAGGTTTCATAATTCTCCCAGAATGTCAAAATCAGGATGTTGTATAGGTCGAGGTATAATTAAGTGTTTTGGGAATGGAGGAGAGGATGTGGTTGCTGGATCATGAATTTGTTGTTTGGGCATGTCCTCTTCTTGCAACAATTGTTCTACAGGTAACTGATTTTCAACTTGAACTGTTTTATATCTCTTTGTTTCAATGATACACCCAGATCTTAATTGAATGTCATCACACTCCATTAGATCGGTTCCTATCTCTAGTGTTTCGATTATTTGGATGGTCTAGACCGGTCTTTTATTTGGATTGGGATTGGGTTGGGCTGGGAGTTGCGGTCTTAAATTAGAATGGGGATTTTGTTGTAGCGCTGGTAGTGTAGGTTGAGGGAGTGGGATAGTTCCTACTGGCTGATTCATTGGTCTTTGCCAGTTTGTCTGCCAGGTTTAACTCTGTGAAGTAGGAGGAGTTCATTGTGGTGGAAAAACATTGTTTTGCCAATATGGTAGAGTATAGTGAAAATTTGGCCAATTGGGTTCGCTTACTTGACTCGGCCATGGAGATGATGAAGGGAATGATTGTTGTGACCAATTCGGGAAGGGAGGTTGATTTTTCCACATTGAATTATATTGTTGAGCATGGTATTGTTGAGGCTGGAAAGAAGCTGGGTATAAAAACAACCTGTTTGTCGCAGTTGCCACTGACGGCGCTGATTAAGTAGATACACTGGTTTTGGCTCTTCTTCTACTTCCTTGTATATTGCTTTCAATCCAGGAAGTGAGGGGTAGCTTTCTATGGAGTGGTCTTTTGTACAAATGGCGCAAACTTGAACTGCATCTAATGGACACTCCTTGTGGCTGTGTTTCTTTCTGCATCTAGGACAAAAGATTGCCAAATTTTGTTCTGCTTCTGCTTGCTTTTGTTTAGCCAACATAATATCAAGTTGTGTTGTCAGCATCCCCAATATGTCAGTTTTAAAATTTTCTAATAAATTTCCAATTTCTGCACGAGTTACTCCTTTTGCCAAAATTCTATTATCTCTTACAAATCGATCATGCTTTGCTAGTTTTAGTCTTGTGCTACCTCTTGAACTCCTGATACATAAATCAATAATGTCAGCAAAATTTTCTTGATAAATATCTCCTTTCTCCATAATGTTTAATGTCTCAATCCATTGTTCCTTCATTACTCTAATTAATGTTGTTTTTAATACATTATCAGGTAAAGGTAATGATGCATAAGGAGATTTTTGAAGATCATACTGGAATCGTTCAACATACTCTTCCAATGTTTCATTTGGTTTAGCCACCATCTGAAATATTTCATCTTTTAATTCTCGAGACCTATAATAGTCCTGATACTTTTTTAGAAAAGACTCTTTCATTTGATCCCAATTATTTATAACACCACCACCTAATCCCATAAACCATCTTAAAGTAGCTCCTTTTAATGTAGAAGGAAATAATTTTAGTTTATGGGGATCGGTGGTATAGTCATATCCTCTACGCAGCACGTCGAATTCAAATAGAAATGCATCCAGATCTTCTGATGTAAGGCCATGGAATGTAGGGATATGCTAAAGAGGAATTGCTTTCATAGGTGCATTGGTTGCAGTATCCACAATGGGGTATTGCAGAGTAGAGGTTTGGGTGTTAGGCTGATTCTGGGCCATTTGATCAAATATATGCCAATAGCCTTCTGGGATATCTTGGAGGGTATTCCTAGGTTGTCGAGAGGGAATGACTCTAATGGGAATGGCCTTGATATCACTTTCTTTATCTGCAATGATGAGAGTGCCTAATGTCTGAGGGGATTCGGGTTCTTGAATTTCGTTATAAATGATTTTTGCAGCACTTCCCTTATCTGGGCTGCTTAATGGTTGAATTACTCGAAGAGGAGATTTTGGTTCTTCTGCTTCTCCTGATTCTCCCCTTCCTTCACAGAGATTGCTAAGGTTCCCTTCTTGCAATGATTTTGGGCTATAATTTTCAATTTCTTGAAAATCTTGCTCTTCGGTTTAACTGTGCACCTCAGCAAAGGCTACAGATTGTGATCATGTGGCCTGAAGGGAACTAGTAGGTTGTCTAGAAGTAACTTTTCTAGGTCCTACTAAAGGTTGAGATTCTGCTTTCTTGAGAATTTTATCTATAAAGGTCGATTAGCCAAGGGTCACCGGCCCCTTAGCTTTATCAGGCTTGGGTAGAGGTTTGGGATTCTTTTCTGGCTTTTTCTGCTTATTCATGCACACAAATCAACTGCTAGGTTCTACCCAAACAAAACAACAACAAATCTACAGGAAAGCGGGAAGGGGAGCAGGGCTATTACATACTCCTTACGTAGGTTCTTACCTTCTATTTTTAAAACCTAGCTCTTTCCTAATAGGTTCTTACACTACTCTGAAAAAGAAACAAATGGCTACACTCTTCTCCGTCAATGGTGCCAAAATGTCGAGCCATAAAAAGGGTCTTTTTCACCTCTAATTACCCCACATTAACTTGTCAATCTAGGAACGATTTGTTATCTCAAAGAGTGTACTCAATTTGAGGCTGTCATTTGTCAGAGTAATGCTAGTAGTATAGTGCTCAAGAAAATACAAGAGTAAACGGATGCTTGAAAGAAAATCTACTTACAGCAAAATACTTTGAAACCTAAATCATGCACTCGGAAAACTAAGCAATGTATCAGTCAAGGGTCCAGTAACAATAACTCATCCCTTTGGAAACTAATGTAACCAAAAGTAATCAAGGAACAGATCATCAATCTGGGGACTAGACAGCAAATGCCAATGCCCACTACAGTTTCAGATCGTTCTGCACACCAAAGCAACCAGTAACTCAAATAACTGGAAATGGAACAACAATTAAGAAATGGAACAACAATTAAGAAATGGAACAGCAACTAGAAAATGTAACAGCAACTAAGCCTGATGAACAGCAACACCTTAATCTACAAAAACAAGTACACCAGTCTTATCCTACAGAAATCAAATGTCAATTTTCACTCAAAGGATAAATTGGATAGCAAATAGAAATGGAATGGCAATCAATTACCAATGAAACATAAAATAGCGCTAGAGCCAACTACGAATACACAGTGCCGAAATAAATAATACACACAACATACAGAGATATTAGGAAAAACAGTAATCTGAGTCTGATATCGCAAGTATTGATCCCGGTTAGAAAGGGTAACGATAGCAATTCATAATGGAACAACAATGTCAATTGAACAACAATCGTATGAAGTATAAACCATAGACGAATACAGTAATACCAACTTAAGAAGGTTACAGCTTGATTACTCTGCAATTAAACAACAATAGCATTCTGTAAAGAATAGCGATGTTACATTAATGACTTTAGAGGAACAACAATATGTTATAAGATCAGAATGCATGATATGACTTTCCTGTTGCAGAGAAATATATATAAAATATAACAGAGCTGCGATATAAGATAAAAAAAACACACCAGAATACCGATTAAAGATGATAATACAAACCACACACAAACTAAAGATAATGATACAGGAGAAAGTGTTCCACCAGGGCTGGGCCCTTAGCCTCCAGGGACACACCGCTTGAGATTATTCCATAATCACAGAAGGAATAGCAACCAGATGTATATTAAAGCATTAAAACAGAGTTACAGTGGATCACTTCTCAACGAGAGTCAATGATCAAAGTTTTAGATATAGAGCAAAGTTACATGACAAATTAACAGTCCCCCGGGCTAGCAGTGTTGCCCCTACTTATAACAGCTGAAGCGAAGATATCAAGGATGCCAAAATAGTTAAAGCAGCGATCCCTCAGGATCAAAGGATTTTGAGGGATTCACCAAGCTATTAATCCTCAGCTATCCAGTCATTTTCTTGCACCGAGTCAATATCTCCTTTTCCTTTCCTTGGTTGAGATGTTTTAATTTAGGTCATCTTGTTTGCATATGGTTCCCCGCCAACGGGACAGCAGTTAGCTTAGCCATGTCTTTTTCCTTGGAGCAGCAATCTTTAGTTTTTGCCTGTTCCTGCATAAGAAATAGCAATTATTAGTGTTTTCATGTTGTATATAAATCTTTATATATTTTGTCATGATTTCCCATTATCTACCTAGTTCATGATGCAAAGATGTTACGAGTTCTAAAGAAAAGATGGCAAAATAGTCAATGAAAACATACCTTCTTCAATACTCCAGACAAATCATCAACAAAAATTGTATTATAATGCTCCTACACCTTCTCCTATCCTTAATATACCTTATTAAACACCTCCCATCACTGATATCCCTCAAATTCATCATTTTCCCACAAACCCTAGCCTATTGCTACAATTTGACATTTTTCTAGGTTAGGCCTGCATTTTTCCCTTTTGGACCCCTTACCCTCACTCAATCCTTGAAATTCCACTTTTCCCTGCTTCCTAACATCCCTCCCTACTTCCAAATTTTTTCTCAAGAAATTAGAAGCCCCTTATCCCCTTCATTTCCCTTTATTTCTACAAATCCCCTGTTCCACATATCGGGATAGGTTGTATTCAAATGATCTTTCTAAGAAATAGAAGATGAATTTGACAAAAGTGAGAGAGGTTTTCGTCCATAATTGACCCAAGAAGAAACACCTCCTTCAGTTTTTACACAGGTCTCATAGTTTGGGAGAAATGTCCACAACATCATTTGCTTCAAGAGAGTTGATGCACTTCTTGAGTGACCTTGGTAAAATCAAATTTTCTCCTAGGTGGAATGTTACAAAGACTTGATTGATGAATCAAATGATAACTAGACACAGAGAAATTTCAAATGAGCTATCATGAGCTCAATTTGGAGTTGAGGAATACCTGCAACAGTTGACTACAACATCACTTTGCATTTCAGAAACCTCATTCTGCACATTTTGACCAGTCCTGGGAGATTAGACTTTGGATAGGGAAAATGAGCTCCAAATTGAAAAATTCAAGATGTTCTAGGAAGTAGACTTGATAGGCTTTCGAACGAGCTATCCCACACCCAACTTGGAAACTAGAAAGGCCTCCAACAGTGGCCTACAAAAAGTGTTGCACATAGGGAAGGGGGCACTGCACGTAGAGCAGTGCGCTGCACATAGGGAAATTTTCTCCAGTTCAGAAATACACAGGCACTGCGAGTAGGAGTAGGCACTGTGCATAGGGTAGTGAGCTTCAAAATTGCCTCAGACAACAAAATTTCACAATTTTTTTTGCAATTTCCTCTTCTACAAGTAAGTTACCCTACTCCACATGATGTTTAGCTTGCAGAATGATTGTTTTGGACATTTCCTTCACACTTAGTATCAAACCCTAGTTTTCCCTTATAAAACCCTAACTGGTTTGTTTTTCCCATCACCTATCACTAGAACTAAAATCCTTTTATATCACTCCCTCTCCCCTCATCTATATTCCCTCATATATCCCTCATTTAAGAAATCCTCTCCCTCACTCTCGTGATTCATGCTTTACCCATACGTGTATAAATCCATCCAAAACTCATCCCTACAAACCCTAAATCATCCCACTCATTCCCATATTCATTGTCTAAGATTGTGCAACTAAAAAGCTGGCTAACATGGATAGAGGAGATTATGATTATGATGAGGAGAATATAGCAAGTGACAGTTCAGCGGAGAGAAACAGGCAGCATAGAAAACCTCATAAGGGAGGCAAGATCACAAGAGAAGAGCCAACTAACCTAAGAGAACTACAAGCCTCTCCATTGGTAGTTTCATGTTTTAGACACCTTGAATGTTGTGAATATTGTGAACTACTGAAGAGAGTCCAATTTCACCATGAATTGGCTAGAATTTTTGTAGCCCACCTACACAACAATGAAGTGACTCTTGCTGGGGTGACTTTGATAGTGTCACCATCAATCATTTCAGAGGCCACCAAGATTCCTAATGTTGGTGAGAAATGGTATAAGGCTCAGGACCTTGATAAGCGTTATTATGAGCCTTACATTAAACCTCAGCATAGAAGTCAGGTGAAGAGGCTTTTCCCTTTCAAATTTCTGGAGAACAGGTATGTCCCCTTGATGAGGGTCATCATCAAATATTTCACTTGTGAGGGCAGATTTTCCAGGCTGTTCACATACCATATCAGGCTCCTCATGCACTTTAATAGGGTAAAAATGTTGAACCTCCCATACTTTTTGTTTAGAAACATTGATAAAGTGGCTTACCTTGTTCAAAAGAAGCCATACTCTCAATAGATGAACATCATCTATCACTACTCCTTCATCAAGATTATTGTTCTTCACCATCTTAGTCTCCTCAACATCCCTTGGGATACTTTCATTTCTCATGACATGTTTAGGGGACCCCAAATTCCTCCATCCGTGGTTCAAGAAACATGTGGGCCTTCTAGTCATGTGGAAACAGGAGAAGAAACCAAGGAGACAAAAATTGCTGAGGTGCCAATATACTTAACATATCAAAGAGGTACAAGGAAATTGTTTGCAGCTGCTAGGCAAATGTTTGCTTCACAGGATGTGGAAGGGACCTTGCCTTCTTCATCAGCCCATAGGCAAATGCTATCTCCACAAGATGTGGAAGGGGCTTTTCCTTCTTCATCGACATAGTAGGTTCATGTACAACAGCTGAACAAAGGGAAGGAAAAGGTGCAGGAAGAAGAACTAGATGATGAGCAAGAAAGAGAGTTTTAGTTGGAAGAACGTGATGAGCCTAAGCAGCTTGACACTAAGATTATTGATTTATAAGCTCAGGAGAGGGAAACTATCAAAGAAATCATCATTCAGGAGAAGGAAGCTCAGATACAAGCCTTGATAGACAACCTAGAGAGAGCCAAGTTTGTCATAATATACTTAGAGCAGGGGAACAAACAATTGAGTGACAAACAAGTCCTCATGGAGCTAGAAGTACTAAAAGAAAAGAGGCAAAGTGGCAAAGATTCTCATGTCACTTTGACTCCTATCAAGCAAGAAATTGAAAAGGACAAGGAGACTTGGCTTGAAAGAGTTAACCTACATCTTAAAGGGCTTGTTGAGAAGGCCAACAAGGACAAGAAAATGCTTAGACACATAGCATACCATTACATGGCTCGCAATAAAATTTGTAACATGAGGATCAAAAAGTTGAAGGCTAGGTTAAGGAGGGTTTTAGAAGGCAAAAATGAGGAGAAAAGATTAAAGATGTTGGCTGAAGCTTCCTTGGCTAATCAAAGTAGTTGATGGTGGTGCCTCATACCAATTTTGGGCAATTTTTGAGGAAATTTTTTCATTTTTGAATTTTGGAAATTCAATACACAAAAAATCTGCCCAGAAGCGCAGTGCCACCGGTGTTGTGCTTTTTCTAGGGGCAGCCAATGGACAAATGGCTTGAATTTTTGGATTCAGGGCATTGAGGACATGCACCCTAGCAATTTTCATAATTTTTGGAGCAAAAATAGTCCACCAGAAGGTCCAAAAACACTCCAAAATTGACCTTTCTGCTAGTTTTTGGACACACAGAAGTAGCCTTGGGAGAATCAATGTTTGAGGTGTCAAATGAGCTCCAAATGAAAAAATTATATGTTTTCTAGAAAGTAGACTTGAAGACCTTTCGAATGTGCTATCATGGGATAAATTTGGATAATGGGAAGGCCTCCAAACATGGCTTGAAAGTGGCACTATGCATAGAGCCAGTGGCGTTGCACGTAGGGCAATTTTGCTCAAGAATGCCTAGTTTGCCAATTTTCAACTATTTTCATGATTTCTCTCTCATGGTGGAGGATTTACTGATGTAACTAATGACATGGATTGTAAATATGATGGTCAAACACTAGTATATGGTAGATTCATTAGATTAAAGGTGGTTTTGAGGGTAATGAGTCAGTTTGCCCTCCTTTAGAGGCAAGTTGTTTAACTGCCTAGATTCCTATTCCTTTTTTAGAAATGGTTGAAACAACTCATATTCTCATGGTTTCGACCCCTGATGGTTAGGATGATTGATTTGAATGTCTATATCATGTATTTTCTTTGTCATTGGAAAAGGTTGGATTCAGTTGGATGCTCATGTACTGAACACATATCACTTCGTAGTAGTTTTGGTAGGAAACTAATAAAGTTGCAGCTATTTTTATGGGATACCTATGGTATGGCCTTTAGCATGTTTTTCTTCTTCTATTATTATGTTCTCATGTTATTTATGTATGCCTCTTTCATATAATTGCTTCGGATTGGTTGTTTTCAAGTTAGATAGGTGGAATACATTAGGTTTTAATACTCTGACTTGGGAAAACACCAATATTTCATGTCTTTTCTACTGTTTAGGAAGGATTCATGACTTTCTTATGCCCTTCTTAGCTCCTCACCTATCTAGAAATTCACCCCATCAAGCCTAAGGTGTTGAATCTCATACCTACCTTGCCCCATAGAATCCCCTGCAATTTTGATTTATTTTCCCAGACCTAAATTGCCCAGCTCTTCCTGATCTGGAAAAACACCAAAAAAACCTATCAAAAACTTTGAGCTACTATACCTAGCATAAAATATTGTTCCTGATCCATTCATCTTGACTGAGATCCTTATGGAGAGAGCCCTCTCCCGGCTTAGTAGGGCTAGCTGTCAGGCTAAGCTTGGTTTGTGGTTACCCTGGAATTGCTTCTCTTCAGCCTAAGGTCAATCCAGGTGATAACACCCCTAATCTCTAGGTTCACATTCTTTCCTCTAGCCTCTAGATGTGTAGCCTGAACAGATACCTCATCTATGCTAGTAGGGTTAAACATGAGAATGGTGTGCCTCAAATAGCTCTGTAGACCACCTATATACTTCAACAAAGTTTCAGGTGAGTCTAGAGAAATGCTTAGAATTAAAGCTCTTTTTCTAAATTCCTCAGTATAGCTTTGCCCCTTTAATTCGCAAAGAGTTTTCCAACTCATAATGGCTTGCTGCATATAAACTAGTGGATATAATTGTTTTCTAATGGCAGAAACAAATTCACTTCAGGTAGAAAGAATTTTACCATGCTTCTTCAAATCAGCTTGGGTCCTACCTTCCCACAACACTAGGGCAGTTACTCCAAGGCGAAGACTGGCCAGCTAAATCTCTCCTTTCTGAATCGATGTTCTCCACCCTGCAATATACATCAATCTGTCTAATCCAGTTATCTAGCTTTTCTGCATTTAATTCTCCATCATATATTGACAAATCAAACTTTACATCTAATTTAATCAAAGGGCTAGAAAGAGGTGTTGATAGAGGAGGCTCTTTTCCCTTTCCTTTGCCTTCAGAATGGCCATCTAGAAGAGGTTCTTCTATTCCTTTGTCTTGTTTGGAGGTTGAAGTATCTTCACCTCCACCTTTCTTAAATTCTCAATACATCTCTTCTACCATGGCTCTCATGGTCATGAAACTATCCATGAACTGAGAGTCTAATTTTGAGGGAATTCCTTTGCCATTTTCCTCCTAGGATAGACTCTTCTGATTTCTGGGTTGGTCTCAACCAATTCTCCTTCTCCTAATTTGAGCTTTGACCTAGTCAGCATTCAACAATCCAACACAAGCTTGTCTAACCTTAGAAAACCTAAAGCTCTGATACCACTTGATCTGTAAATGAGATCTTAGACAATTATTAAGGTATTACAGACTCATGTGCATGGATATGCCTATGTTATTTTATGCAATGGATTGATAATATTACAAAATACACAGACAATGAAGCAGTAAAAGAAACATAATAGACAACACACATAAACACAACAGGTTTAATATGGAGTTCACCCAAAACTCCTGGGCTATGTCTCCTGGTCTAGCCTTCAGTGGTGGCCTCTCTATTATGTCTTCAGAAGCAGAGTTTTACAACAGTGAGCTCAAATTGAGCCTCACACAACAGATACAAAACAATAAGGCTTTACTTGGATCCCCCAAGTCTCTTTTGAGTACACAGACTCTCCTCACTGACTCTCTGTCTCTATTTGATCTCTGTCTCAGCACTGCTTGCCCTTTTTTCTGTAAATTTGTGGCTTTAAAGCCAATCAGCATTGTCTGTTCATTTCACCTTCTCGGGCTCTCTAGTTTCCTGACCTATGTCCACTCAGATCCACCTCTGAGCATTAGAAATCATTGCTAAATTCTTTCAGGGATGGTGGCCACCTGTACTGTAACGGAATGGGTCATTGGGCCTTTGAAATCACCATTCTCTGTTTACAAAGAGAAATACATTCAAACACAGGAAAATTCCGCCAAACACCATTTATCCGACTTCAAACATTCATAATTTTTCCTTGTATTGCTATCGGATCTGCCTGTATATCAACATCGCATCTCCACCGTTGATCTGGGAGATCCAGATCCAATGGTCGTGGTTCATTTCCGGTGGCCCTTTTGTATGGGGGTTAACTGCCCGATAAGGGTGGTTTTCTCTCTCCTCAGACTGGACATGTGGTAGCCAATGTATGGGCTCGGGCGGAGCCTGGCCCAAACCACTTACCACTTTTGTTCCTCCTGAAATCCCACTTGTTTCGTGGATTTCCTTTGTGTTTGGAAAATACATTAAAACACAAAAAAATCCCATAAAAAATGGCAGATTTGAAATATTATTCATTTTCATTCGCCAACCCTTTCGGGTCCACTTTTCATCACATCGATGCTCCCCTTGTATTTTGTTTAATAAACGAAATACATGAAAATACATTAAAAATGCCATTTGACGGATCTCAAATCTTATGAAATAGCATTTATATTTTTATTGGGTCCAGTCTATCGCAGTCTTAGTCATAATCATCCATGCTCCTATGCAATATTGTGATATCGCAATCACATGTCGCTGATCCTCTCGGGCCGTGGTTAAGTCCATATATATATATATATCAGCGATGCAATAGTGTGATTGACTCTGGACCGTTGATCTGCACGCATAGATCAACGGCACTTGTTTGATCGCATTGCCCACTATCATGCTTCCCATATAGCTGCCTCTAATAGCCTCTGATAGCCTTTGCCGATTGCGATTTCTAATCAAATTTGGACTGTTGATTGGCTAGATCTGATGGCTCCTGTGCATCACTCCTTTGACTGCCGATAAGCCTGTTTTCACTTCTTTCTCCATGTTTTTGGTTGCCGATAGTGTTTTCCAGCTTTTTGAAAAGTTCATCCTTTTGTGATTGTTTTGATTTTAAATACATAGAGGTTATTCTAGGATCCATTTGGATCAGAGGCATACCCATACTCAGCACATAAGCTAACATTACATGTATAATGATCAAGAAGTCATTTCCATTGATGATGAAGTGTGGATCCATGATTGGATGTCTATCTGTATGATCATAACATATCATGCAATGTAATATTGTATCAATCCTGAAATCGAAGCCTAGATGGATGAAACTAGATCCTGGGTCTTCTATCTCATTCACTTAATCATCCAATGTACAAGTCTAACCACGTGAATAAAGGCACTGAAGTAAAACATGGTATACACCGTTTGATTAGGGACCAATTATGTAAGCTATTAACAGATACGAGAAAAACCACCACAGATGGTACTCGATCTCAAGATACTACAGTATGATCTGTATGGTGTGAATGAATGAGTTCAAGTCAAACACTGCACAAAATTTGTCAGTCGAAGGGAAATGATGAAAACATATCACCGAGAGCAAGGAAAATTTCCATTGATGTATGCAAGTCCCAAGGTACTCAAGGAAGAGTCTCTATCAAATTCCTGGATAATGAGATGATGTTGACAGGAAGTGAACCATCACAGGAGGGCCTTGATGTATCCCCCATCAATGACATGAAACGAGTATCATGATTTGATATAGAATGATGTTGATGTGGAACTAGTTCAAGAACGATAGACATGGAATGAAGGATTAAGAGTATTGTAGAAAATATCAACTAAATGGATTCTCTTGAACACATCAGTGACACTGAATGGAGTTGGCAGCATTAATCCAAAACTGGAAGCGGAGGCTTTGAAATGGTGTGATGAACCAAAAGACAAACGGATTTCCCAACCCAAAAACCATGAAGATGAAGTAGAAGAGTGTCATGTTCAAGAGCAACTCACTTCCATTAATAGGTAGAGTATCCCATTTTCCCAATTTCCCCAATCATTGATAGTCAACACCTCTTTATTTTATAACAAGCTTGAGGAGGATAACATATGCTTGATTTGTAAGTTCATCCTTCATATGAATCCATCTAAGTATGTTTAACGAACCTTGAGAAGGAGTGGTCCAATCCTATCATGTTAAATAGGTCCATCATTGTTTTATTTTTTTATGAGTCTAGTGAAGGTCTAACTCGAATCCATTTTCATGTTTAAAGGGATTGAAAAGGAGGCGAAAAATGAAACTCCAAAGGTTCCTTTTTCGTAAATAGTCTCTTGAGTCTGAAAAGGTAGAAAGCAATAATTAGGAGAATCTCTTTGCCATGTTTGACTAAGCTATTCCCTTTTTGTAGATAGTCTAGCTTAGTCTAGAAAAGGGTTAAACTTATACTAAGTAGACATGTTTTCATTTACTTTAATGAGTTTGAAAGGACAAGTGCTTGAAAATATTTTCATGTTTAGGGAGTATGAAAATAATTGAAAGGGGACTTTAGCGTGTTCCTTTTTTGTAGGTTTACAAAGCTAGAAAAAGTGATAAAAGTATGCTCCCTAGTTAAAATAACCTATTTCAATTCAAACATCATCAAATCATTAAAAAGAATATCATATTGCTCAAAACACCACCAAAATATTAAAATTACATGTGTTCGGGATAAAAATGAGTCATATTTAGGTCAAAACATTAATAAATTAATAAAGTAATCATTAAAATGACCATAAAATAGGCAAAAGGTAACTTATTTTTACCATTTCACATTTACCTCCTGGAGAGTGAGTTCTAAGCATTTTTTCCCCCAATCTTCTACAGTTGATGGTGACCAATCTAGTGGATCATTTCAAGCATCATCACTTCCAGGTAGGAGCTATAACCTTTCACTTTCCTTAGATGCTTCCATTTTGTGATTTCATGAACATTTTTCAAGTTTTTCAGGGCCCCATGTCTCTAATTCCTCATCCTAGGTCCAGCGCACCCCTAAAAGGTCACCAATTTGCTATACGAAATCTATGACTACAAAAAAAATTATCTTCCCTAGAACTAGTGGCCCGGTCTAGAACAACACAAAGTAAACACTATAAGGTTCTGCTTAGAGAAATTAGAGAATGGAAAGATGCTTTCTTGTGATCCGTCGCAAGTTCTTCTCTCCTCTTGGCTTGTAAGCTTTAACTGTAGCTCCGATCGCTATAATTAAACCCTGTAAAAACAATCAACATAAACCAAATCTCTACGACATCTATGTATCGTTATCCAATCATTCTATTCAATGGATCAAAATAGCATTGAAATATATGAATGTAAACATAACAAAACACATATAGGAAAACATTATATTGTTTTTATTAATACAAAAGGGAGAGAGTTTACAACCAAAAGTTGAAGCTGATACTTTAAAGATCTCCCCAAGTTGAATTGTCCTTCCTTGTCACAATGCACACCTCAAGGTCATCGTAATTCCTGGAAATGATAACTCTCTTATTATCAAAGCAACAAAAGAAGGGTAAGATTAGTGTCCAAAGGCCAACCCTGATGTTGTAGATGATTGTAATTTATAGGAGTGTGGTAGTTTAGAAATTCTTATCCATTTACCAATCAAGACTTAAGATCCACTTATGAGGGGAAGATGAGCTGAAGGGGTGAGAGGTGAAATATCTAAGGTAGGATCATAAAGGATTCAAAGTTCTTATCCAAGGTAAATGGTTGTAACAACTCTTGGAAACTTATGGAAGAGGAAGCCTTAGAATTCTTTTTATTTTTTCTGACTATATACAATCAACACACCCCTAAAAAGGGAAAACCTGTTGCTAATAAGAGGAGGTGAAAAACTAAGAAACCTAACGTTGAACACAGGTCCCTAAAGGGCCAAGGTGGATTGGGCCTTAAAAGCACTGAAATGAAGTAGTTAAGCTTAGAAACACAGGGATTTGGAAGAGTCATGCTTAGGGCTTTGTGTATAGATGATGAAAGGGTGTTCATGGATGTTGATTGATCCAGTTTGTAGGGCTATTGACCAGATATGACAAAATTCCCTATAACAATATCAAAGCTTTAGTGAACGGAACAATTTCTCCATAAAATCAGTGTTGGATAGTTAATGGAAGTTGGGCGTGGATCGATTGATTGTGGTGGCCTTCAATGAATAGTAGTCTATAGATCTGTGTGAGAATAAAGTATTCTGAGCTTATCAATATAATCAAGTCTCCTATTTGACTAGTTTTGACCTATTGTATATGAGGTCAAGTCTCTATGTTGATCAGAGTCAGCTAGCTATGTAAAAGACAAATTTCTTGACTAATAGAAATTCAAAGCAGAGCAACAACAACAAGGGTAGTTTTTCTCTCGGAAGGGTTTCTGCCAGAAATCTTATGTCTCATGTGTGATGATGTGATTGTGCACATTATTTATTTTTTATGTTTCTCACATGGTTTATGATTTAGTTGCTTATATTGTTTACATTCATGTGATGATATGATATGTTATTGATTAATGGTGCATGATTTAGTAAAGAAGTTTAAAGTGGTAAAAATTGATAATAAGATCACACTACTGATTCAACCCCCCCCCCCCCCCCCACCCCCTTCGTAGTAGCTCTAAATTTTTTCCAGCAATTGGTATTAGAGCGGGGCTCTTGTTTGCTACTTGATCGCTGGAGAGTAGATCTAAGGTTTTTTGGCAAAATTTGAATTTTTTTAGACCAGTTGTCATCATTGCTACAAATTAAAAGGTATGGCACAAAAATGTAATAGATAAACTATTATATTGTGGATCTAAAATTTGGAGAGTAGTATCTGAAGGTTGTGTAAATGATCCAATTGCAGATGAAGTTTTGTAGAATAATGCACAAGCTAGATGTGTAATCTACAAGAATCTTCATGATAATGACTTGAAGGGGCCAGAGGGTTTGAAATATGCTAAGAAAATGTGGGACAAGCTAGAATCCATATTTGGAGATGGTGCTAGTAAAAATAAGGAAAATGAGAAGAAGATCAACAAGAAGAAGGGCCTTCAAAAACAAGAATCTCATCCACAAGAGTCTCATTTCTCTAGTGCACATGATTCCACTGATGATGAGAAGAGATTAGAAAACCTTGAACCCAAAGGTATAAATTTTAATTATATTCTATTGATTTATAATTTTTATGATTCATATTTGATCATGTTTAAGCACATTCTAAAGATGAGAATGTTATTAAGGATCTTATAGATGATATTTACATAATAAAAACTGCATGCAAGGATCAAGAAAAATTATTGTAGCTTTGTGATGATAAGGAGGCCAAGCTCAAGGAAGAGATTGTTATCTTAAAGATTAAATTAGCTAGATTGGAAAGAGTTGAGGAAGGAATAAGGAAGAAGTACCAAGAGAGGGAGAAAGAGGTTGAGAGATTAGAAGCTAAAGTGATGTCCTTGAGAAAGAAATGAATGATGGAGAAGAGAACTATGGATTTGGATAGTTTCCTTGAGATCTAGAGATCATCATTGGATAAATATGGTCTTGTATTTCAAAAGGGTGATTATATTTCACAAAATTAAAAACAACAAAGAATAAACCAAGAAACATGTAGCGAACAATACCAGCAACAAGAGTGAGAACCAAGGAAACAAGAAACAAAACTAATAGTAGAGAAGAAAATCTCAAGGAGCTCGTACATTCAAAAAACCTTTTGCTCCTAGAGATGATCATGGAAAATTTGTAACATTTCAAAGGAATCAAAGTCATTCTTTTCCTTTCGTGCGTAATGTAGAATGTTACAACTATAAAAATGTTGGGCATGTTGCTGCTAATTGTCGCATCAAAATGTATAGATGAAATCAGCAGAGCTTGCATAAATTTTCGTAGCCAAGGAGATTGGTCAACATGTATAATCATGGATTTTATGGTTATTGTTACTCATGTAACTTGTTTGACCATAAGGCAATATATTGTAGGTCTAACCAATGGATGAGAAGCACATTACATGTAAGATATAGACCTAGTATAAGAAACAAGAAATTTGATCCTATTGTTGTTTATCTTGGCCGTATAGAGTGTTATACATGTAATAATTTTGGCCATATGGAAAGAGATTGTTTGTTTCCCTATTATTCAAGCCAAAATCGACAAAAGTAGCAAAAGCAAAGGGGACCTAGCAGAAAACCAGGGAAAGAAGGAAAGAAGAAAGTGAAGGAAGAAAAGAATAAAGTAAAGGCAGAGAAGAAGCAGCCAAAGATAGTGTGGAGGAAGAAGGCACAATGACTCTTCAAGTAGTGAAGAGCATTCCCTTTTGAATTCATGATTATTTCATGCATATTCATTGAGGATTGCAAAATTCATGAGAGGTACAGAACCTTAGGGGGATAATTCGGTCACTTGATGTGTATAAGATTATTGCAACAACAATTTATGAGGTAATATGATGTGGAGTGTTGGTCCATATGATACTTCTATTTGTCAAATGAAGCATTGTTTGCAGAGGAAGTGGTCACTGCAACTCGGAGATGGCATGTGTTTATGGGGAGAATTTACTTGTTCTTATTCGCTTCAACCATACATTGTTGGCATTATGATTCACTTGGGGGTGTCATGATGTGCCTCATGCTATGCTATGATAGTTGGGGTTCTTAGCCTCATATGATGTTTAGAGACATATGGTAGCTGCTACTATGTAATTGTTATGGAGAGTGTTCATTAATGCTCATGTGCGCATTGTTGCATGTTGTTGTTCATTTTGATGTTGCTCATTTATGCTTGTATGGTTGCCTCATGTTGGCATATTGTTTCTTGTTTCTAGAGGATGTTTTTTGGTATGTTTCTCTGGATGATGATTGGTTATATGTTGCTTTCTGCTTATGGTTATTGGTTGATATGCATTAATTATCAGAAAATCCAGTATTTGTGCTTCAGTTACTGTTGCCTATTCAAATGAAGTTGACCCTTTTCCATTGATTTCAAAGGTGGAGAGACAGAGGATGATGGTCGGCCCTTTTCCATTGATTTCAAAGGTGGAGAGATAGAGGATGATGGTTTGGAGAGTTTGTGTGTTTTCATCAATGCCAAAGAGGGATATTGTTGGCATTATTGTGTGCATGGTTCTAGGTAGCTGATGTTGACATTGGTTCATGATGGTAGTTAGCTCATGGTGGCTGATGATCCTTAGTATTGTAGCAAGAATGTTGTAACTCCTAGGACTACCAACTTTACTTTATCAACATGGGGTTTCGTACAAACTTGGAGGTGACAGTGCTATATACACAACAGATGCATCATTCTACCTATGTCACTTCTCAGCTGGGGCACATGAGCATTAAGGTTCCTGACCATTCCTCTATTGGACTAAAGGGAGTCCCACTACTAACAGTGGAATGTAAATCTAGTTCCAGAGTAGGAAAAGTAAATGCTTGTTAATTCAGGAAATGAAAGCTGCTAACTTCTAAATGCTATGATATTACATAAATAATAAAGCTATGAAATGACACAAATAGTTTCTCGGAAGGAAATTATTCTAACCTTGTACTTGATCATATAGCTACTATAATTATGTGAAAATAGGACATTATTCTATCATTTCAAAATCCAAACATGTATGCATTTAATTATCTCCTTCACACTTGTAGAATAGATAAAAGTCCTAATTGCTAAATTCAGAAATATAAAAGCTAATGCTATCTGATCTTGTAGGAGGGAAAGGAATGAAAAGGCTGGTCTAGGTGGCACTTCTAGTCATGGAGTCCAAGCTGAGGGGTTAACCTACTCCTACACTAGGCTATACTACCATTTCAGGTCAAGACAAGGTCAAAATAAGCAACTACAAGTTTTCTATAGGAAACTGCTATAGGATGTCCTATACTACTACAGGAAGTTGGATGAGAGGTTTTGAAGGACAATAATGGTGAGATGAAGTGTTGGAAAGGTGCATGAAAATTGTGTAAGGTGTAGGGTAGGTGAACATCACCCAAGGCCAAACCCAACATCCCAAGAAGGCAAGATCTACCCGAGACAGCTTGCTCACGGTGGTTGGAAAATAGAGATTTGGAGTATGGGCTACTATGCTTCAACAGAAGGTGGAGAAGACCTAGGTGGAGTTGGTTGGAGGTTGTCCCTTCCTGCAGATCAACAATCCTTGCAATAAAACATATTTCTCTTTTCATTTACAAATTATTTCATGTCAACATGGAAAAGATGAGTTGAATTTAGAAAGTCTGACCTAACTATTGTTAGAGACTACATCTATGGAATGGACTACCTTCTAAGCTCAAATAATCTTAAGCAAAAAACTAACAACCTCAAATATTTCTAAGGAATAATAAAGAATTATCTAGCTAAAAATGAAACTTAGCCTAAGGAATGAACAAAAGGAAAACTCTTTTTTTGGGCTGTAAGAGTAGGATCCCCTATTCATGATCCCATAAGGGATATGGGATAGGGGTCACTGTCACAATATTTTATAATATGTTTCCCTTCACAAGACTACAAGACTAATCTACTCTTTAAGCTAATGAAATCATGGATAAACTAAAACTTTGATCAACTTTCTAAGCTACACAGAAAATAGAAATAAACTTCAACAGTAAAGCAAAATTCTAAGCAAGAATATAGATACAAGGGAGAGGAAATTCTGCAGCTAGGGTGGGGCCCTAACCCAGGAGCTTCAACCCTCTTAGTCAACTCAGTGCTGGATCAAAACATAATTTCTCATTATCATAAAATGTCAAGTACATCATAACAATAACAATCAAACGTGCTTCATCTTAATGGCGTCTTGGCTATGATAAAAATTCGAATCCTAATGAGTCCCTTAGCTCTCTTATTTATACAAAACTAGAGCTACCAAAATCTCCCTAGAACATAGGGATACTAGGCTCCCTAACTTGAGAATAACTCTTCCTTGACTAGCATGGGCTTGGCTGCCAATGGACTTGGCATGCTTGGCTATCAGAGACACCAACCTGATGATATAGAGTGGGAGAATATTCAAATGATCTGAGGAGTTAAGGAGGGAGAACACTTCCTGTAATATCTCTCACTTGTCTACTTTGAGTCCTTGCACTCAATTCAATTCAAAATTGCTCCAATCTCCTACATTTAACACACATTAACTCACTTTTACTCTTCTCACTAAGAAAAATATAATAAAATCTATAAATAAATGTGAGAAAATAAAATCTAATAAGCTAGAGCATGGCATTGTGACCCATATATTTTACCTATTGGTGAACCTCATCATCACCCCCTACTGAAACTATTGCTCATCCTCTGAGCAACCTAGTCATCTATATCCATATCCTTCATAGCCCTGGTGGCCTCCCTTACATCCCAAGCTTTTTTCGATGGTGTCTCTTCTTGAGGATAGAACCCTACATTTTTATCTATCTCTTCCCATTGATTTCTTTCCTCTTCTTCCTTCCTACCTTCCAGCAAACCCAACAACAAAGGTGTATTAATCTTAAGTCCAATATAATTGATCTTCAGTCTTTGCATGGCCTTTTAATACAAGGGTGTTCTCTCTAATTCATTCTGCAATCACTCAGGAGAGTGATACTCCTTGAACCTAAGACTGTATGGTAGGTTATTCCATCTCCTTCAGCATGCTTGTTGGCTCTCAATCTTCAATAGCCTTAGATTGTCCTCAAAATGGGAGACGACATGTTCTTGGGTAGCTAGGTACCTTGGTGCGAGTTGAGCATCATTGGAAATGATGTTATGGTTACTGATTACAACACTTGAATTTATTTGCTCTGCCTTGATGTAGAGGGGTTCCCTTTCCTCTTTTTCTACTATTCTCTTCACCTCCTGAGCCTGGGCTTCGTCGTGACTCATCCATGATGCAAGGGTAATCAGCTGTAAGTCTCCCAACCTTGCTTTAGGGTCCCAAACATTCAGGTTTTTTAAGGCAAGGTTGTGTAGGTAGAATTCAGATACCTTGGCGTTGTCCTCAATAGTACTCTTGTCAAACCAATCAAGGAACTGCCTATAATCCTGGAATGGCATGGTCCCCTATTGTGCTAATGTGTTAATTTGGAATTGCATCCATTGGCCCTTGAGACAAAGTGCATAGGATTTGGATGGCAGTCCACATTGAAGTGCATCCATGGAGAGGCTTGCCATGGTCACCAATTGGGTCTCCCTTTCTTCCAATTTCCTCCTCAGCCATGTGTTTTCCACCTCCAACTATGTTTTTCATGGTGTATTGTCTATCTCTCAATTCACTCAATGCCTTGCCCATCTCTAGGATTTTTTATTCCATAAGGCCCACATCTTCTAATTTCTTTGATTTAGAAATCTACATCCATCGATGTGTCCTTCCTCTTTCTTTTTCAAGTTAAAAGACGAGAGGGATTTCAAATTTCTATGGGATCAGTCTACCTCCTTTAATGAACTTGTAGTAGGAGCTCAAGTTGGTTTGTGGACTAGGCTCCTATAGCTCTGTAAAATATCCCCCAACTATCTTTGGAGATGTTGTCCCATCCTGTGCTTGTGATGTTGCTTCTTTGCCTCTTTTTTTACCCTTCTGCTCTTCCTGTAGCACTTTCTACCTTTGCTGTAGCACTACTAGTGTTTCCTATAGCATTGTTTTGGAATCCTACAGTAGGCCCTTTCATTTCCGTTGGAGTGTTGTAGATGCCCTGGGCTGCTTGGCTGAGGTTGACTTGGTGATAGGCTTCATGACATAGGTAATGGGAGCCTTTGGGGTTGCTCTTGGTTATGCGATTTTCTCAACATTCATTCCCATGGATTCTACCTCCTCCTATATACTTGGTGATTATTCAATTACAACAATGGTTTTTGTGGGGGTTTGTGGCTTCCCCTGCTTAATGCTAGTGCTTCTTTTTTTTTTAAATAGAGAGGAGTTCGTCTATGCCTTTTATTTGTGGATTTGATGGGTGTGGTCAAAGCAGTTAAGGCAGCAATTACCTCCTTTTTAGTGGGTTCAGGTTCAACCTTCTCTGATCTAGGGATATCTCCTCCTCTTCAAGTGTAGTGGTCTTCTCAATGATGGTCCCTTTCTATTTCTCCTCCTCTTCTTCTCTATTTTCCTCTTCCTTTTATTTTTCCTATGTTTTGTCTATCTTTGCTTCTTCTTCTTCTTTTTCTCCTTTTTCTCCTTATTCTTCTACTCCTTATTCTTCACTTGAAGTTGGGTTCTCACCAAGTGCAAGGACATGGGTCTCTAGGAATTCTTCTCTATCAATATATTTGAATGTGGACCAGAGGACATGGACTATTGATTTACTCAAAACATCATCTATTATCAGCTTGATGAGACCATGGTGTGTTAAATGCTGTTTCTTTCCCTCTTTCACCTTCTGTCTCATGTCTATGATTGATTTTGGGAGAAAACAGGGTGCAATTAATCTTTGGGCTATGGGAAACCTAGTTCAAAATCTCAATTCAAGGAGCAACCTAAACTCGTAGCCATAGAAGACACTAAGAATCCCTTCACAAGAAATGTATTTAAGGATGTGGTAAGCTACCTCATCCTAGGGATAGGGAAGACTCTCCCTTTTGACCCCATTTTTCTCTTCAATTGGTCTCTCATCATTGGTGAATGAATGTTTCTTAGCAAAGGTGCTTATGGCCTTGTCTTCCATTCTCTAATTGACCCCTAGAGGAAGTATTGTCACTCTGATGATTAACTTGAGATTGATGGTAATTGACAACCCTCTTACCATAGTGGTAGAATTTGTTCTTTATTGAGGGTTTAGTGCCATGAAAAACTCATAAATTATATCATCATCATATCCATTGAGCAACTCAAAGAAGCCTAACTAGTGATGCCTCCTAAAGATGTTTACCATAGGGGGATGAAGATGAATTCTTGATGTATATGTGGGATCTCTTCTATTGAATCTCCCTCCCATTTTCTTCTCTAGTTTTAGCTAAGTGCAGGAGGTTTTGTAAGATAGCTTCAATATGAATTTTAGGGTAGCTAAGAGCTAAACTTCTTAGTGGATGACTACAACTAATCCAACTCCTTGTAGGCACATTTTTTTTTCTTTTATAGCCCCAAACCATTTTTAATTCCCAAGCTGACTGTAATTATTAAGTAAGTTATGAAAACCATAAATAAAGGAGAGATAGGCTACTTACTTCTCACTGTAATGCCCCGAATTATGACAATTGGGGACCAAGTTGACTCTAGGCACACCCTTGAAAACTTCTTGTGGAATTTCACTATTTTCTATAGCTTCCTGTAGCATTTTGTGATTCCTGTAGTTGTTTCATGTAGGATGGCCAGAGCAGGTTTCAAGTTTTTTGATGGATTTCCAAGCTGGCCCTATCTCCTTGATTTCAAAATGAGTGAAAAAAATGCATGAAAGTTTGGGGTTTTATGTTATTTATGGTAAGGATTTGGAGCACTATGTTGGATAGAGGTGGTACGATATTTCCTAATTTAAACCATTGGCCCACCGTTGGTCATCATTCACTTACTCCTCATAATCATCACCCACTCCCTCTTAACTAATTTCAACCACCTTTCTAACTAATTCTCACAGATGTGACGTCCTTACATGCATGCTGATTGAAATATCACTTTTTGATCACGAGATGAGGGTGGCCAAGTTAACTGGCCACCTCTAGCTTATAAAAAAGGCCTTTCTTCAACATTTACACATTTTTCATCATATCATACCTAGGGAAGAGTTGAGTAAGTTACCATACCTGAGCCTACCTTTTGCTGATTGGTGCATGTTGGAGTAGTTGACTTCTATGTTGCTACTCAAGGAAGTGCTTCCTTAGTCTATTTCTATGTTTTCATTTTGTATCTTGGATAGATGACTTCTTGTCTTGTTCATGTATGCAGGTGCTTGATATCCTTTCGTTGTTGTTGCTGTTGTGGAGTCTTGCTATGTAGAACAAGGTGCCCATGGATGATGGTATTCTTCCTTACTTTGGTTGGGTAGACAAATTGAGCTTCAAGTTGTTTATAGTAGTGTTACAAGCTGTTATAGGAGATCCTATAGTTTCTACAAGAAATCCTGTAGCAACCCCATTTTCTTCCTTTCCAAGGTTTCTTCTTTAGAGGGATAGCAGAATGTGGTGTAGGGGTTGTAGGATGATAATATATTTCTAATAGAGCGGTGAAGGGTTGTGGCAATGGAGGGCATGTCTCCCTTTTTTTTTATAATGTTTTTTGACATTTTCTTGTGTTTTTCTGAATGAGATAGAGCTAGATATGGTTTTTTTTATTTCAATCAAGGGTGCATGGGTGATAGGTGAGTGTTTCGATGAATTGTAGGGTTCCTAATCAACCTAGAATAGGCATGCAGGATGATTTTATTATCGGGTCCCCCTTTCCTATAGAATTTCAGGACATCCTGTAGTGCTACATGATCTTCTTGTAGTAGCTACACGATACCCTGTAGAAAACTAGAAAATGCTAAAAAAAGATGAGTTTTGAGGCCCGATAATGAATATGAGTGGTAAAGACATGGTTGGAGTGGATGAGATGGAGTGCATGGAGGGAAAATGGAATGAAACTAAGCATGTTGTCCATGTAGCTCTACAATTTACACTCTCTTTGAAAACCTGCAAAATGACAAAATTCGTTAATGGACAGGTGGGAGTTCCCTATCATGGTTAATTTTTTCTCTTGTCTTTTCTTTTGAGGGACACATAGGTTGCCTCAAGAGAGGTTTTTAACCTGCCTACCTACCCTGGGTGCCTCAAGGGAGGTTTTCACCCAGGGATAATTTATTTTTCTCTTTTTTCACTCCTGGGTTACCTCAAGGAGGTTTTTAACCTAAGACCTAGCCTCAGATCCCTCATGGAGGTTTTCATCCAGGCCTCTTATTGTATTTTTATTTCCTTTTTTCTCTTTTTTTCACAAATAAAAGTATTTTTCAAAAATTTTGTGACTTGGAATCTAGGACACTTCGAATCACATTTACCTCCTTGCTAATGGTGCCGATGAACTCTTCCCTGGACAAAGGTACTTTGTAAGCCTTCAACCTGTATCCATTGGCAAGCAAGGGAATGTCTTCCTCATAAATGGTCCTAATTTGAACAACTCCATTATCATGGAACTTCTCTATCAGGTATGGGCATAACCACCTTGTTATCAATTTTCCTTTGAAGTCATTGCTGGAGTCATATAGTAGAGCCCAATCCCATTCTTGAAAAGCCTTGTCCTTGATGTTCTTTCATGAAAAACCTTCCTTTGCATTTGGATAACTTCAGTGTGTAGGAGGGCTTGCATCATGAATTCATCTAGTCCATTCTGCTGGAGTAACCTCTCTTGTTGTGCCTTTGTAACATCAAAATCAAACTGTGCTTTCATTCCCAAGGTGTTGTAATCAAACTCAATAGAGAGTAGAGCCTTCTTTCCATAGACCAAGTCATAAGGAGTGAAACAAATGGTTGTCTTCCAAGTTGTATTGTAGGCCCAAGTGGCCTCCACTAGTTTGTCTAACCAATCCTTTTTGTTGTTGTTCACAACCTTAGTGAGGATGCCTTCAAATGCCTTGTTGGTGACTTCTACTTGTCCATTGGACTGAGGATGATAAACAATAGATGTTTTGTGCTTTATCGCATGTAGTCTTAAAAAAAAATTGATCAGATATGATGTGAATTGAGGACCTTGATCAGTGACTAGCTCTCTAGGGTACCCAAATTTGTAAAACATATTTTCCATCAAGAACTCAGCCACTTTCTCCTATGTTTTCTACTTTGACAGCCTTGGTCTCAACCCACTTTGTCAAATAATCATTTCATACAATTATGTACTTTTTCTGCCCTGATGGTGGATCAATTGGCCCAAGGAAATCCATGCGCCACTTGTCAAATGGCTCTAAATCCACCTGAGGTTTCTAGGGAATTTCATCCTTAGGAGTAGACTTCCCCATTCTCTGACACTAATCACATCAATTGGTGTATCTTCTTGCATCTTGGTGGAGAGCGAGCACACAGTATCCAGCTTACAGTACCTTGAAAGTTTTCCTCTTGGCAACAAAGTGGCCTCCATAAGGCCCATCATGACAGGCTAAGAGGATTTCAAAGACTTCCTCTTCCTTGACACACCTCCTCGAGATTTTATCTGGGCCTAGTTTGAAGAGATTGCTTCTAATTGAAGTGAATGGGGCTCTCTTCCTTACAATCCTTCTCTTTTCCGTAGATGACATATTTGGATGGAGCTTTACAGCAACTAGGTAGTTGGATTGGAGAGAGAACTGAAATAGAAAATAGGTGTTCATCTGGCAGATGGTCATTAGCCATCCCTTTTTCACTTGCAGGAAAAGCAATCCTAGACAAAAAATATGCAACTACATATTCTTTACCTGGCTTATCAATGATGGTTAAATCAAACTTCTACAATAAAAGAAATCGTCTAATAATTATAGCATTCACATCAGGCTTGTTCATTAGGTACTTGATAGTATCATGGTCAATATGCACAAAGGTTTGATAACCAATGATGTAGTGTCTGAATTTATTCAAGGAATGAACAACAACTAGGAGTTCCTTCTCAGTCACAATGTAGTTCAATTCATCCTTAGACAATTTTTTGTTAATGAATTAAATGGCATAAGGATACTTGTCATCTATCTATCTTAGAGCTTCTCCTACAAATTTTTCAGATGCATTAGCATGGATGTGGAAAGGAAGAGCCCAATCTAGACCTCTAAGTATGGGTGCAGTAGTCAACTTATCGTTCAAGATTTCTTTGGCCAGTAGTCCAAACAATGGTGAGGCTACTTTACTGAATTCTTTGATAAATATCCTATAGTATCCATCTAAGCCTAAGAAATTCCTGACATTCCTATGCTTTTGAGTGGGGACCCTTTTTATGATGGAAATTTTATTTGGGTCCACTTGTATTCCTTCCTGGGATATTGAATGATGCAAAACAATCCCTACATTCATCAAGAATTCACACTTATTGGGACTAAATGATAGGTTCATTTAAATGCACTTATTTAATACTTTCCCCAAGTTAGAGAGTGCCTCGAGGAAGTCACACCCATAGGAAGTGAAATCATCCATATAGATTTCTACAGATTCATGGACTAGCTCAATAAAGATGCTTAGAACTTCCCTTTGAAAAGACTTGGAAAGGTCATTACATAATCCAAAACGAAAGACCTTATAAGTAAAGGTACCCCAAGGAAAAGTGAAGGTAGTTTTATCTTGATCATCTAGGTTGATCTGGATTTGATTATAACCACTGAATCCATCTAGGAATGAGAAGAACTTCTTCCCTGCAATACCATCCAAGACTTGATCAATGAAATCTAGAGGAAAATGGCCTCTATTAGTGGCTTTGTTTATCTCTCTATAATGCACATAGATCCTCCACTTTCCATTCTTCTTTGGGACCAAAACTAGAGGGGACACCCACTCACTATTTGAGACGAGGTAAATGAACTTTACATCCAACAATTTGTACAACTCTTCCTTCACCATGTATTTGAGGACTGGGTTCATTCTCCTTTGAGGTTGGCACACTAGTTTGCATCCTTCCTTAATGTATATGTGGTGAGTAAACATCGAAGGATGCACTCCCTTCATTTCCTTATAGCTCTAGGAAAATGCATGCAGGTGCTCTCTCAACATGTTGCACAACTTCTCTTCTTGGTTGGATGAGAGAGAGGGGTTTATTTTCAATGTTTTAGATGGACCAAATTCTACCTTTTTGACATGATCAAGAGTAGGGTCAACTAGGCATAAATCAATCCATGGATTATCTTAGGATTCCTTCACTAGATCATCAACAGGCATGGTGTTGGGGGGTTGGGTCTAGAGGATTTAATCAATGAGGTCATCTTCATTAGGTTTTCCCCCTCCTATAATAACATCTAGGGTACAAATTGGGTAAGGTGTGGTAGGATATACTTCATCTTCATCTTCCTCTTCCAACCATAAGGGTAGTTCATGCTCTACGGATGGTTGAGCAGGAGGGTACAATACAAACTGTTTGGAAAAATTCCCATTCTTAATGGTCTTCCGAGGATGATAAGATAACCATTGAAGTTGTTCTTGGGTTAGAGAACTAAGAAGTTATAAGGATACTCCCATGTATCAATAGAGACCATTACATCCTCAACAACTCCCTCAGGAGCTACTGTGGACTTGTCCGCAAGTTGCAGTATTGTTGTGGTCTTTCTTAAGTATCCTTGGAGATTTAGTTTGATCATGGTATCTGTTGGGTCCCTATAATACTAGTGATTATCCCATTACTATTATAGTTATACCCCTTATTTATATTGTTGTGTCCCTATTACCCCCATATTGTTATTTCTGTGCCCCATAGAATCCCTCTATTGTTATTTTTGTGGCTTTATATTATTATTGTTAGGTCGGCTGGATTATATTGTGACTCCTTAGACTCCTATATATAGAAAGGAGGTTTTGTCATTTGAATCATCAAAGAATTGTTCATTTATGTAATGTAAATGAGGTTTCCCCCTCGAAGAGGCTGAATTCTAAGGCGTTGATCTATCTTTTCTATCTTTTCTTGAGCTGGTTTCATAACATTTGGTATCAGAGCTTTGGATTCTAGGGTTTTGCTGCTCCAAATAGGTCATCGTGGAATTTTCGCTATAACTTTTTTTCTGTGATGTTTCAGAAGTAAAAAAAAAACCCATTTGAGAAGAAATCGCGCTGAACCTTGGGTCCAAATGTCAGAGCTTTTCGCGTGATATTTTCGGAGATATGATCTGAGGAAGTTGGTATTTTTGCAGACTCCTGAATTACATTCAAAACAGGTGACCTAGGGAAAATTGTCATAACTTTCTCTCTGGGAATCAGATTGAAATTTCGTAAGAAGGTACAGAAAGAAGACAGACTGTAGTTTCTTGTATATCGTTTTCAGAACTAAATATCGAAAATTGTACACGCGGCACTTCATACAACTTCGATCTTCTGGAAAGGTCTATAATCATGTCATCTTGGGAGATTGTGCATAAATCTTTCTTGGAGAATCCAATTTGGATCAGACTGGTGGCATTGGAAAGAGGACACGGAGAGCTACTACAGGTCACAAATTCAGAACTAGATGATTGGAAAGTACAGAGATACATCAGAGGCAATATTGAGCTCCTACAAAGTGAAAAAAGGTGTGTAGATTTTTTTTAAATTTTTGCTTAAGCTTGGTTTGAAAATTTATTTTGAAGGAATTCAAAGGGCATAGTAGAGCATTATTATTGGTAACTGATGCCCCGAGGAAAGAAAATGCAAACACCTAGTAAGGAACCTGAAAGCTCTAGCATGACTCATGAAGAAGAGGAAGAAATGCTACATGATATATCAAAATTACAAGAACAAGTGCAACAAATGTCACGCTCACAAAAGTTAATAGATGCTAAGATAAATGGTGTGGAATGTAAGATAAATGGCGTGGAAGCTAAGATGAATGGCATGGAAGCTAAGATGGACAATTTGAAGATAGATTTGAACACAAATTTGAGGACAAGCATGGCAGATTTGAAGACAGATTTGACAAATTTTCTACAAGAAATACTTACTAATGGTGAAAAGGTAGTAAAGGAAACTCATGATGAGAACAAAAGAAATGTTAATCATGATTCCATAGACACTAATGTTGGATCGAAGAATCACCATATTCCAAAAATCGATATGAGGAAGTTTGATGGCAAGGATCCCGCCACATGGATATTACAGATGGAGCAATTCTTCGATCTCAATAATGTGCAAAACGCACAAAAGGTACGTATGGCAACTGTATATTTGGAACCAAATCAGTTTGTATGGTATCAATGGCTTTGTTCTCGTAAACAATTTATCACTTGGGCAATTTTTACGGAAGAATTGATAGCACATTATGAGGATACAAAAAGCAACACTTTTTTTAGCCAATTGATAAGTCTCAAACAAAAGGGTTCAATAATGGAGCACATTGAGGAGTTCCAAAAATTGAACATAAGGGTAAAAGATATTCCAGAGGAGCATAGGATTGATGTGTTCATAGGGTCTTTAAAGGATAATATCCAACATGATGTTCGCCTTTGGGAACCTGATTCATTAGAGAAGGCATTCAGGTTAGCAAGAAAAATGGAAAGCAAAATTATGGCAACTAGGAAGCATACCACTCACAACTATAAAGACGGAAGTGTTGTTGCCCCTAGTCTTCCACAACCTACAAGGTTGACACCACAACAATTGGAAGAAAAAAGAGCAAAAGGGCTTTGTTACAATTGTGATAGCAAATACACAAAAGGTCATAAGTGTGCTGAGAAGAAATTATTCTACATAGATTGTGAAGAGGAAGAAGAAAAGGAGCAAGAAAGGTCAAAAGAAGAGGATATATTCCAGGAACAAAGCCTAGATGAAGAACAAATAAATCCGACCATATCTTGTAATGCATTGGCGGGAATTACCACTCCTCAAACCATCAAGATAGAAGGACAAATCAAGAAGAAAAAGGTAATAGTGTTGATTGATTCAGGAAGCACCCACAATTTTATTCATTGTAGGGTAGCAAAAGAATTGAATTGCTTCCTATATCCAGCACCAGAGTGTCAAGTGATGATTGCAAATGGAGGAACAATAAATTGCTCTGGAAAGTGCCATAATATCAAGCTATCCATGGGAGAATATGTATTGACTAGCCCAATGCTTTCCATTCCAATGGGAGGTGCTGATGTTGTACTAGGAGTCCAATGGCTACAATCCTTGGGTACAATAGCTTTTAATTTTCAAGAACTTTTCATCAAATTTTCTACGGAAGGAAAGGAAGTTGAATTAAGGGGTATTGCAGGGAAACCAGGAAAGATAATCAGCTCTAATGGCATGACAAAGCTTCTAAAAAAGGAGCAAAGAGGTGTAATTGCACAATTATGTTCGCTAGATGTTTCCACATTGGAATCATCTATTTCTCCAGATCTCCAAAAAGTCTTGGACAATCATTCCAAGGTATTTGAGACTCCCAAAGGTCTCCCACCTATGCGTGATCATGATCATGCTATTCATCTGATTCCAGGAAGTGTTCCTCCAAACATCAGGCCGTACAGATATCCCTATGTCCAAAAAAGTGAAATTGAACGTATGGTTGCAGAAATGCTAGAGGCTGGTATAATTCAACCGAGTCAAAGTTCTTTCTCAGCTCCAGTAGTATTGGTGCACAAGAAGGATGGATCATGGCGCATGTGTCCGGATTATAGGGAGCTCAACAAGCTCACTATTAAAGATAAGTTCCCCATTCCTGTCATTGATGAATTACTGGATGAATTGCATGGATCAATTTACTTCACCAAGTTGGATCTTCGTTCAGGATATCATCAAATCAGAATGAAGATTGAAGACATTCTGAAAACTCCATTTAGAACTCATGAGGGTCATTATGAATTTTTGGTCATGCCTTTTGGCCTTACCAATGCACCTTCAACATTTCAAGGTTTGATGAATTCAATTTTCAAACCATTCCTTAGAAAATTTGTGTTAGTATTTTTTGATGATATACTAATCTACAACAAGTCTTGGAAGGATCATGTTGAACATGTTGACAGGGTGCTACAACTATTGGAGGAGAAACAATTATATGCAAAAAGATCCAAATGTTTCTTTGGAGTCCAGGAGGTGGAATATTTGGGTCATATTGTATCTCATGAAGGAGTTAAGGTAGACCCTAGCAAAATTAAAGCCATTAAGGAATGGAAAATCCCCACATCCATAAAGCATCTGCGAGGATTTCTTGGGTTGACAGGGTATTATCGCAAGTTTGTTAAGAATTATGGGAGAATAGCAGCACCTCTAACAACATTATTGAAGAAAGATTCATTTTCATGGACTCCGGAAGCAACAAAGGCCTTTGAACATCTTAAAGAGGCAATGTGCCAAGCACCGGTCTTAGCTACACCGAACTTCACAAAAACCTTTATTGTGGAATGTGATGCTTCAGGAAATGGAATTGGTGTTGTTCTAATGCAAGATGAAAGACCCATTGCTTTTGAAAGTCGTCCAATCAAGGGAAAGTTTTTAAGCAAAGCTATTTATGAGAAGGAAATGTTGGCAATACTCCATGCACTTAAGAAATGGCGACCCTACCTAATGGGAAGACACTTCAAGGTAAAAACGGATCATGATAGCCTTAAATACTTTTTAGAACAAAGATTATCCTCTGAAGAGCAACAAAAGTGGGTCACAAAGATGTTGGGTTATGACTTTGAAATCATCTACAAAAAAGGGAAGCAAAATGTGGTGGCAGATGCACTCTCAAGAAAGGATGAGGATGTGGAAGCATTGTTGTGTGCCATTTCTATTATCCAACCAGATTGGATAAACGAAGCAAGGGAGGAATGGAAGAATGACGAAGAAGTGTGGGCACTTATTCGAAAGCTACAACAAGATTCCAGTACTTCTGATACATTTAGCTGGCAAAATGATTCGTTATGGTACAAAGATCGCTTATACCTCTGTAAGAATTCCCAGCTAAAACAAAAGATTCTTATGGAATTGCACACTTCTCCCTTAGGAGGGCACTCAGGATTTTTAAAAACTTACCACAGGGTTAAGAAGGAATTTTTTTGGGATGGCCTTAAATCAGATATTCAAAAGTTTGTGGCGGAATGTTTGGTTTGCCAACAAAATAAAGTTGAAACAATTAAGACACCGGGTCTATTACAACCTTTATCCATTCCAAGCCAACGTTGGGAGGAGGTTTCAATGGATTTTATCACAGGTTTACCCAAGTCTGAGGGAAAGAGTGTCATCATGGTGGTAGTTGACAGACTTACCAAGTATGCACACTTTTGTGCATTATCACATCCATTTAAAGCCAGTACAGTTTCTACTGCATTTATGGAAACAGTTCAAAAGCTACATGGAAACCCAAAGATTATTGTAAGTGACAGAGATCCCATTTTCACTGGAAATTTTTGGACAGAATTATTTTCTTGTCTTGGTACTCAGTTAGCTCATAGCTCATCTTATCATCCTCAATCTGATGGGCAAACTGAGATAGTAAACAAATGTTTGGAAGGATATCTTCGTTGCTTTGTATCTGATAAACAGACACAATGGGTCAAATGGTTGCCTCTGGCTGAATGGTGGTATAACACTTCCTTCCATACAGCAACAAAAATGACCCCATTTATGGCACTTTATGGGTATCAACCACCATCCATCACATCATATTTAAGAGAAAATTCTAAGGTTCAGGCAGTGGAACATCACATCGAACATCAACAACAAGTCCTCCAACTCTTAAAGGATAACCTCGTGTTGGCACAAAATAGAATGAAACAACAGGCAGATCAACATCGCAGTGAAAGAAGTTTTGATGTAGGTGATTGGGTATTCCTACGGCTACAACCATATAAGCAAATGTCCCTAAAGCAAGCTAAGAAGGATAATAAATTATCACCAAAGTATTATGGTCCGTACAAGGTGTTGCAAAAGATTGGTACTATGGCATACAAATTGGAGCTTCCTGCAGCTTCTCGATTGCACCCAGTTTTCCATGTTTCATGTTTAAAGAAGGTTATAGGCGACAAGCTCCCAATTCAAACAATATTGCCAGAACTTGACGAGGAAGGAAAAATTATATTGGAACCGGAAGCAGTCACAGAAACAAGAACTCGACAGCTACGAAATCGATCAATTTCAGAGTATCTTATCAAGTGGAAGAACTTATCCGCTGAAGATTCCACATGGGAGGATGAGAATTTTATGCAGAAGTATCCAGAATTACTCAAGCGTTGAGGACAACACTTTTTTGAAGGAGAGGGGCATGTTGGGTCCCTATAATACTAGTGATTACCCCATTACTATTATAGTTATACCCCTTATTTATATTTTTGTGCCCCTATTACCCCCATATTGTTATTTCTGTGCCCCATAGAATCCCTCTATTGTTATTTTTGTGGCTTTATATTATTATTGTTAGGTCGGCTGGATTATATTGTGACTCCTTAGACTCCTATATATAGAAAGGAGGTTTTGTCATTTGAATCATCAAGAATTGTTCATTTATGTAATGTAAAGGAGGTTGCCCCCTCGAAGAGGCTGAATTCTAAGGCGTTGATCTATCTTTTCTATCTTTTCTTGAGCTGGTTTCATAACAGTATCCTTAGTCATCAAATTGATGTTATCCCCAAGATCAATCAAGGTGTGAGGGATAATGATGCCATAAATGTGCACATATACCATAGGACTTCTAAGGTCTAGATACTTTTGGAAAATTACTCTCCATAGAATTAGGTCAGACAAATGACCAATGGCATTGATGGTGGAGGTGTCTTTCTTCCTCCTCCCAGGATGTTTGAATAATTTCTCATTGATTAGCTTGTTCTAGATGGGGACTTCCTTGACGGCTTGGAGGAGTGGGATTTTCACACACAAATTTTTTAATTCTCCTAGAAGTTTAGTCTCTTCTACGATGTGTTGGTTAGGATGGTTAAACATTTCAGGAAAAGGAGGTGGATTGGCTTTGGGAAAACTCTCTTCCTTTTTCTCTTCAAACTCCTCGGGTGGAGATGGAGGTTTGTTATCTAGTAGCACTCTTCCAGACCTGAGGTGAAGTTCTTGAATCTCCACAACAAAGGTAGGGTAAGATGTCTCTCCACTATAGGCCTGTTGTGCCTGCTTATTTTTCGGGTTCAGATTTGGTTGGGTAGGCATCTGAGGTTGCTTGGTTGGAGCAGGATGAAATAGCTATGGTTGAGATGGAGATGGAAGCAGTAAAGCAAGAGGTTGGTTGAGTTAATACCTTTAACCTTGAGATGGGCTATTCCACTAAGGATGTGGAGAAGCATATGGCTGAAATGATTGACTGGAAGGTTTGGAAGGATATTGAGGTGCATAAGACCAAGGAGAAGGTGTGGACCATGAAGGTTGAGTAGGAGTACACCAAGGGGGTAGGGATGCATTCTAATTGGGATGGTACTAGGAATAGGATGCACCCTACATGCCCTGCTAGTATCGCCTAGGTCGATGAGGCCTCCTTTGGTTTATATGACCAAGTTGTTTAGCCCCACCTTCAGCCCCTTGGTATCCATCTTTCAATCTGGGCAAAGAAGGGCACTTATTGTGGAATGGTTTTCCTTAAAGACTAAGTAGACCTCCATAACATTTAGTGGACATTCATTTTTGGGAAAAAGATAGGTAAAGCTGTCTCTACTTACCCTTGTTTCCTCTTAATCCACATAGTATCCATGTGCAGATAAAAGGTGTGCAACATTTCACTTTTAAAGTCCTCCAACGTGTTTCCAATTTCACTCTTGATAGATGTGTTGGAGGAAGAGGAACTAGCAAAATCTTGACTAGCCCTACCCTTCTTTCTATCATCCCTGGAATGGTTTTTGAAGATTGTCTTGATATCATTATAGGGTAGCTAATAAATGTCCCCTCCAGACAGCATGTTTAGGTTTTCCAGAATGTCCTCCCTGATTCCTCTAAGAAGGACTAACTTGAGTCATTCAAGGTCAAGGGTGCATCTGGCCCTTTTGTAACAAATTTGGAACCTTTCCTCATAATCCTCAAGGGATTCATTAGGTCCTACATTCATTCTAAAGATTTCATCTTTGGTGTATTTGGACTTGCAAAGGTCCATGTACTTGTTGTTAAATGATTGTTTCATTTGAGCCCAGGTAGTGATGTTATCCCTAGGTAGACCCGTGAAGCAGTGCAAGGTTACATTCTCGAGGGTGGATGGGAACAACTTCAACTTCTAGTTATCATAGGTACAATCATAGGTTCCGCAGATGACAAAAAACTCAAACATGAAGGTATTAGTGTCATCTAAGGTTAGGCCATGGAAGTGAGGAAGGGTAGATGGACTTATGCTTTTAATCCTAGTATATCCATTAGTCTCTTTGATGGGAAAAGCACCCTAATTCCTATTTTTAGCCTCATTTCTATTTTCACCCATGGTGTAAGTGTGTGGAATGGTCTCTTCCTCTTCTTCCCCAGTAGGCTCTTCAAAGATTTTAGGTTGTTCTCCTAAGGGGTCTTCTAACTCTCCTGTAATTAGAGAGGGAAGTTGACAGTCGCCGAAGAAGAGGGAAGGTTGAATGTTTGATGGTGTGGTGGTATTTGGCAAGAATTTTCCTAAAGTGTCGCTCCTCCTACGAGGCATGAAATAAATATATTTTTTTCTTTTATGAGTTTTTTCAAAACTAAATGTAAGACATAAAGGAAAGCAAGAGTAACATCTATCTAGAAAATGCAAAATAGAAAGAAAAAGCAGAAATTACATCTACATAGACACCTCACCAGCAATGGTGCCAAAAAGTGATGAGCCTTAGTATTGCAACAAGAATGCTGCAACTCCTAGGACTACTAACTTTACTTTATCAACCGAGGGTTTCGTATCAACTTGGAGGTGACATTGCTATACACATAGTAGATGCATCATTCTACTTATGTCACTTCTCAACTAGGTCACTTGACCATTTGGGTTCCAGACCATTCCTCTATTGGACTAAAGGGAGTCTGACTACTGACAGTGGAATGTAAAACTAGTTCTAATGCAGGAAAAGTAAATGCTTGTCAATTCAGGAAATGAAAGCTGCTAACTTGTAAATGCTATGATATGACATAAATCATCTAGCTATGAAATGACACAAATCGCTTGCAAGAAGGAAACTATGCTAACCTTGCACTTGATCATATAGCTACTAGAATTGCTTGAAAATAGGAAGCTATTCTATCATTTCAAAATCCAAACATTTATGCATTTAATTATCTCCTTCACACTTGCAGAATAGATAAAATTCCTAATTGCTAAATTCAAAAATATAAAAGCTAATGTTATATGATCTTGCAAGAGGGAAACGAATGAAAAGGCTGGTCTAGGTGGAACTTTTGGTCATGGAGGCCAAGCTGAGGGGTTAACCTACTCTTACACTAGGCTATACTACCATTTTAGGTCAAGACAAGGTCAAAATATGTAGCTACATGTTTGCTATAGGAAACTGCTACAGGATGTCCCGAACTACTACAAGATGTCTTGTACTGCTACAGGATGTCCTATACTACTACAAGAAGTTGGCTGAGGGGTTTTGAAGGACAATAATGGTGAGATGAAGCATTGGAAAGGTTCATGACAATTGTGTAAGGTGTAGGGGAGGTGAACATCACCCAAGGCTAAGCCTAACACTTCAAGAAGGCTGGATCTACCCAAGACAAATTTCTCACGATGGCTGGAAAAAAAGGTTTGGAGTATGGGCTGGTATGCTTCAAAAGAAGGTGGAGAAGACCTACGTGGAGTTGGTTGGAGGTGTCCCTTCCTGCAGATCAAAAATCACTGTAATAAAACTTGTTTCCTTTTTCATTTACAAATTATTTCATGTCAACATGCTGATGAGCCTCGGTATTGCAACAAGAATGTTGTAACTCCCAAGGCTACCGACTTTAATTATCAACCTAAGGTTCGTACAAAATTAAGAGGCATCAACACTATATGTGCAACATGCATTGTGTCCTTCCTTTGCTGTCATGATGTAATGGAGTGCATGTACTGAAATCAAATCCTAAACTAATTGCAGAAAATGAACTGCTCGAAATAGAAACCATAACCTATTGCAAGAACTAAAGTACGAGGAAAGAAACATATTCTAATTTCATAAAGATAATGAACTAAATGTAGAAGAAACCTAACTTAACCCTATTTATCACATATGATGATTTAAAGTAACTGAGCATGGAATCTGATCTAGGGAGTATTAACTGTTGCATGCATGTGCTAATTAAGAAATAAAAAGAACTATTTTTCTTCAACTTTTCATTTTATAAATGCAAATGCTAATCTTTCCTTATTCTTTGGTAGGGGAGACAGGTGTGGAGGAAGAGGGGTACAATGGTTTTGATAGCTTGGAGTTCATAGGCCTAATCCTAGCTTCAATGATGATTTTTCTCAATTCAGGATCAAAATAGGCTACTACAGGATTTCCTACAGCATATCTAGAGGATGTACTAGTTTCTACAGGATCCCCTATTTTATTACAAGAACAAGATGAAAGCTTAGGAAGTGGTGTAGAAGGTGGAATGGATCTTAGGAAAGGTGGATAATGGAAGAATAAGGCATGGAGGTGGTGGACACTACCCAAAACTCAAGTAAGGGCTTCAATATGGATGGATTTGCTCAATGGAAATGGAAATTTTTGCTTATAAAACAAGAATCCAGATTGAGATTTTAATGGAATTTGGTGACATGGGTGGATGAGGCCTGGATGAGGTGAATGAGATGAGGTCTCCCTACAATGTAGAATCTCTTGCAACAACACACATTATTGTCTGCATCCATCCACAAATTCATCTATACATGGGAAAGATTTATTAAATAATGGAAAATTACTAGTCTAAAATCCAGAAATTCGAGAACTAGTGAGCTAGTAAATCTATCAAATGTGTAACCTAATCAAGTGCAAATGAAATGAGGTAATTTTTTTTATTAAATAGAATGTTTTTGTGATCTAATGTAAGTGTAATCAACTTCATTGAAGCTCGTTAGCATGCTCTAAAAACTAGCAGTTTTTTATTGTTCTTTGCTACAAAGGAGTTCTGGAAATCTAGATTTGGGAATAAAAAAACTAATCCAAGTAGATCAATGATCACTATGAACATCCAAATATTTTCCAAGGATGAAATTATTCTTGTGATCCTACAAAAGAACTTACATCAACCTTTTAACCCGATCCTAGAATAAGAAATCCTTAATACTAAATGCATAAATAGAAAGAAACAAGAACAAGAGATGCATGTGAATAAGAGGTGAAAAGAATAAAAAAAATGATAAAAAAGGGCTCTGAGGCTCCTGGGATGGTGAAGCCCATGGAAAATTAGAGGCCTATAGATTAGAACAATATTTAGAAGCTTAACATGACACCAATCTTCATTATTTTCATCAATACAATTACATCGTTGCAAGAAAATACAATGGCGCTGCAAAAATATGAGTTCTCTCCATAAGAAGACTAATAAAAATCTATCCCTAGAGGAATGTTAGACTTGGTACTTATACAAAGTGATTAGGAATCATTCCCCATGTGAAGATGAAAATTTCCCCTCCAAAATCCCTTGATTAGTGGATCTGGTTCCCAATACAAGAAATCTGCATTAAATGACACGGAACACATTCCTAGATTTTCTCAATCATTGGAGTTCCACAATCTATGCCATAATTCCATATTATCTTGTTAATTTATTATTTAATATTGATCCTCCTCTAGTAGGGAGAAATTCCCTAAATTATTTCCTCCTCCAAATCTTCATAATCTGCCCAATATTCTCATAATATTCCACAAAAATAAATAATATTAGGCACAAATATGCAATTATTCATAAACCTTCCTAATGAATATATTAAAATTAAAAATACATTATCTAATGCAAAAATAAAGGTTTAATGTGCCGAAGGATGGTTAGATGGGCCTTAATTTATGTTTAATTTAGAGGCATGAGCCTTAATTCATGTCTAATTTAGAGGCCTATCATACCCCTTGTTGAAAGTTTTTCTCATCCTCTGAGAAACTTAGTGAACTCATTGTGACTCATTCATGGCTCTGGTAGCCTCTCTCTTGTGCATTCCTCAGTCCTTTCTTTCAAGAATCATGGTTGTAAGTTCTGCAAGGACAAGCCCAAAAATATATTTTTTCATAGAAAGAACATTGGTTCTTGATACCATTAGGTTGCCTTCTTTTATTTTGTGGCCTAGATGATTGCCTAATGGCCTTGAAGTTTTCTATTTTGATTAGGTCTCTCTTAGGCACCCCATTTTTTTTTGGTTTTAACATGATTTGTTCCTTTCTTCCTTCTTGTAGCAACATTCTATTTTCCTGTAGCAGCCATTCTTCCTCTTTCAGAGTATTCTAACTGTATGGGAGTGATGAGAAATAATGAAGAGGGCTTGGATGATGATGCTAGGTCTTAGAGGGAGTAGTGTATGTTTGTGAAAATGGAGAGGATTCTCTGTTTATTTTTTCAAGAAATTTCAGGGTGAGACAAAGTGTAGGGTTTGTTCTTGAAATTATGAAATGGGATGGATGAATGATGGATAGATAGTGGATATGAAGTGGATGGAGGGCTTGGAATGCTATGGTGACTTGGACTTTGCAAACATTTTTTCTTTTGACTGTTGTCCCCATTCCTTGAAATCATCACCCTTCATAATTTTGACTTTTCAACATTGCATGAGTGAAGGAGTGAGTTGCAATTAACTAGTTGAAGGCGTTTGGGACTACTGACCCATCCTTAACTTATAAAACCTCATCTCTCATGCATTCACAACAAATTTCTAACTATAATATGATCAAGAGAAGAGGTCAATAATATTTCATACTTGTACCTACCTGATGGTTGTTGGAGAGAAATGCATGGTGTTGCTGAGGTGATGTTGTTGTGCTACTAATGACTCAGGTACATCTTCTTGACTACCTTTTCCTTTTTTGTTGATCGCATTTTGCTGATGGGTTGTCTTATTGTTGATGTGCAGGTGTTGGGGGGCCTATATCAACATTCCCTAAAGAATACCTGACTTGTTGACCCATTTCTCCATTATATTGCCTCTTGTATCTTCTTCTCGGCCTCCTTGTAGAGATCCTATGGTAATTCAAGACAACCTCTTGTAGCAGACTTGTTTTGTCCATATCTCCCAAATGATACAATGGATTGACCTACAATTTTCTATGCATGTTTCCATGACCATTATGCACATCCCCTAACAAATTCTTAACCAATGGATACACTAATCTCGAGAAAACTAAAAATGGTTGAAGGTGATGGAGGTCGATTTCTTGGAAACCGTGCACTAGAATTTTCTGAAATTACTTGGGCATGTTACCATCATCCATATGCATCTTTGCATGAAACAAATTTTTAAATGGATGCACGAAAATCGAGAAAATTCAAAAAAAATGTAGTTGATGGAGGCTAATTTCTCAAAAAAGGTGCACTGGAATTTGTTGAAATTTCTTGAGAATGTTACCATCATCCATATTCATCTACCCCTAAAACATCTTGGAAAATGGACGCATGGTTTGAAAGATATGGAAAAGATAGTTTTCTGCTCTATGTATTTCTATTTCCTGTAGTAAACAGAGCATTCCTGTAGTTTTTTAGGACAACAAAGAAAATGAGTGGTAGAAGATTGGAAATGATGAGTGGATGGTGGAAATAGATGAGGGTGATGGATTTTCATGGCCTTGGTCATGTTAGAGAATTTGAGCAAAGGAGAAGAAAGCCAAAATTTGACTTCTTTTGACTAGGTTTGACCTATTTTTCCTTTTGTTGGTCCCAACTTGTGTTTGTTGCTTACTGAAGTTGGAGGGAACCTACATTCATTAGGGACAAACATGTAGCACATATTTTTTTTTTTTTTTTCTCTTTTTTTTCTTCTAGACCTACTAGTTACCTCAATAAGGTTTTCAACTAGTAGGTCAACCTAGGCACCTCAAAGGAGGTTTTCACCTAGGATCTTTTATTTTTATCTTTTTCTTCTCTTTTTCCCAACCCATTGACCAACTCAAGGAGTTTTTCAATCAATGAGCCAATCTCAAGCACCTCAAAAGAGGTTTTCACTTGAGATTTTATTTTTTTCCTCTTATTTTTCAAAAAAAAAAATATAGCCTACCCTGCTTGAGAAATAAAATCACTTTCAAGTATAAGAATACTTCCAATGTAGACATGTGCACATCAAGATGATAGATAAACTGATGTGTAGGCTTGAAATATATGATTTGACATCTACCTTAATTTGAGAGATCAAATTATTTGACTTTGAAGATATCAAGCACAATTGAAGAAGAGAGTGTTGTTGTAACTTAGTGACTATCTGGAACCAAACCTCAATATAACTTTGATTCCCATGGTTTGCTTATTGATTTGGAACATCTTAGATGTCTTCTTATTCCATGAAATTCAAATCTTCCCCTTTTTGTTGATTGTTCTCTTGAATACATGGAGGAGTTGATGGTAACCACGAGGGAGATTTCTCGATCTCTAATTTTGTTGTCTGCTCTTCATCAAATGCAACCCATGATCCTTTGGTATTCTCATTTGAATCTTCTTCTTCTAGATGTGGTCCTTCAATGATATCATGTTATTAAACCAGCTCACAAAAAGATAGAAAAGATAGATGAACGCCTTAGAAATAAGCCTCTTCAAGGGGGCAACCTCCTTTACATTCACAAATGAATAATTCTTGGATGATACAAATGAAAATACTTCCTTTCTATATGTAGGAGTCTAAGGGGTCATAATATAATCAGAGTCGACATAACAATAATAACGTAAGGGCACAATAATAACAATAGTGGGCTTCTATGGGGAATAATAATAACAATATGGGGACTACATGGACACAACAATATAATAAGGGGGTTGTACTAATAACAATAAGGGGTTACACTAGTAGTATAGGGACCTAACATGCCCCTCTCCTTCAAAAAGTGTTGTCCTCAACACTTGAGTAGTTCTTGATGCTCCTATATAAAATTCTTGTCCTCCCATGTGGAATCTTCAGCTAGTAAGTTCTTCCACTTGATGAGATACTCTGAAATTAATTGATTCCATAGCTGTCGGGTTCTTGTTTCTGTGACTTCTCTAGGCTCCAATATGATTTTTCCTTCCTCATCAAGTTCTGGCAATATTGTTTGAACTGTGATCTTCTACAACTTTTGAATGAGTGGCCACACTTCTTCGTCCTTCTTCCATTCATCCCTTGCTTCGTTTAACTAATCTAGTTGGATAATAGAAATAGCACAAAACAATGCTTCCACATCCTCATCCTTTCTTAAGAGTGCATTTGCAACAAAAATTTTCTTCCCTTTTCTATAGATGATGTCAAAGTCATAACCCAACATACTTCTAACCCATTTTTTCTATTCTTCTAAAGATAATATTTGTTCTAAAATGTATATAAGACTATCATGATCCATTGTTACCTTGAAGTGTCTTCCCATTGGGTAAGGTCGCCATTTCTTAAGTGCATGTAGTATTGCCAACATTTCCTTCTCATAAATATCTTACTTGAGATGTAGCCGTAAAAATACCCAATCACCTACATCAAAAAAAATTTCACTGCAATGTTGATCTACCTATTGTTTCATTTGATTCTGCACCAAAGTGGCATTATCCTTTAAAAGTTGGAGAACTTGTTGTTGGTGCTCGATGTGATGTTTCACTACTTGAACCTTTTTCTTCTTGATATGTCATTCTATCTTTAGAGTTTGAGGAGTGGTAATTTCTTCCAATTCTTTACAAGATATGGTCGGATTCATTTCTTGATGCTCGATGTGATATTTCATTTCTTGAACATTTTTCTTCTTGATATGTCCTTCTATCTTGATAGTTTGAGGAGTGGTAATTCTGGCCAATGCATTAAAAGATATGGTTGGATTCATTTCTTCTTTCTCGATGTGATCTTTCACTTCTTGAACCTTTTTCTTCTTGATATGTCCTTCTATCTTGAGAGTTTAAGGAGTGGTAATTCTTGCCAATGCTTTACAAGATATGGTCGGATTCATTTCTTCTTTCTTTTGGGTTGGTTCCTGGTGTATATCCTCTTCTTTTGATGTTTCTTCATCCTTTTCTTCCTCCTCTTCATAATCTATGTAAAATAATTTCTTCTCAGCACACTTATGACCTTTAGTGCATTTGCTATCACAATTGTAACAAAGCCCTTTTTCTCTTTTTTCTTCCAATTGTTGTGGTGTCACCCTTGTAGGTTGTGGAAGGCTAGGAGAAACAACACTTCCATGTTTATAGTTGTGAGAGGTAGAATTCCTTGTTGCCATAATTTTTCTTTCCACTTTGTAACAAAGCCCTTTTTCTCTTTTTTCTTCCAATTGTTGTGGTGTTGCTCTAAAGAAGGTGTTGCTCTTTGTATCCTCATAATGTGCTATAATTTCCTCCATGAAAATTGACCACGTAACAAGTGGTTTATGAGAACAAAGCCCTTTATACCATAAAAATTGATCTTGTTCTAAATATGAAGATGCAATACATACCTTTTGTAACAGTGGTAAACCATGAAGATCAAAATATTTCTCCATCTGTAGATTCCAATTTACCGGATCCTTGCCATCAAACTTCCTCATCCCGATTCTTCTTGATTTTAGGAGCTCGATTTTGAAATGACTGTAACTCTGTAATTTCAGATCCCCAAGTCCTGAAATTTTGTACTGTGGTGGCTCTCTGAGTTCCCTTTCCAATGCCAGTAGTCTGATCAAAATTGGATTCTCCGAGAAAGAGTTATGCATAATCTCCCAAGATGACCTGATTATATACCTTTTCAGAAGAGTGAACTTGTATGACGTACCACATGTCACTATTTTGACCTTTGGATCCAAAAACTATACACAAGAAACTATAGTCCATCCTCTTTCTATAACTTCTTACTAAATTGCAATCTGATGCTTAGAGAGACAATTATTACGATTTTCCCAAGGTGACCTGTTTGGAATGTAATTCGAGGGTTTGCAAAAAACCTAACTTCCTCAAATCATATCTCTACAAATAGTAAGACAAGCTCTGAAATTCGGACCCAAAGTTCAGCGCGAGTTTGTCTCAAATGGGTTTTTTTCAGTTTTGAAATGTCGCAGATAAAATGTTATAACGACAATTCCACAATGACCTATTTGGAGTAGCGAAACCCTAGAATCCAAAGCTCTGATACCAAATGTTATGAAACCAGCTCACAAAAAGATAGAAAAGATAGATGAACGTCTTAGAAAAAAGCCTCTTCGAGGGGGCAACCTACTTTACATTCACAAATGAACAATTCTTGGATGATACAAATGAAAAGTTTTCCTTTCTATATATAGGAGTCTAAGGGGTCATAATATACTCAGAGCTTACATAACAATAATAATGTAAGGGCACAATAATAACAATAGTGGGCTTCTATGGGGCACAATAATAACAATATGGGGACTACATGGACACAACAATATAATAAGGTGGTTGTACTAATAACAAATAAGGGGTTACACAAGTAGTATAGGGACCTAACATCTCAAGAGAAAATCTTTTTTGTAATACTCTTCCTGAGCTATGGTGAATACCATTTAGCTCAAGATGAGATGTTTCGATGTGTTGTACCTCAGCATTGTAAATGGGTTGAGCTACTTCAATGTGTGGGTTTGGAAATGGTGGTATAGGTAGTTGAGTGGGAGTGGATATTTGAGATGGATGTGGTTGGGGTTGTGGTTGTGGTGGAGGTGAATGGTAGGGATAACATGGAGTTGGGTATGAAGGATATTGAGGATATTGTGGATGGCTCCCATAATTTTCTTGCCAACCTTGTTGCCAAGATTGGTTTTGGGGTTGAGATGGACAATGTTGCCAAGGAAAGGGTGTGTTCCAATTACTTTGAGATGAATGCACATAAGATTGAATTTTGTGAATTAGGCTCTTGCATTATATCAGGTTGAATAAGCTGCCATGGTCCTCTTGGAGCTACATAACATAGTTGCATTGGGAATTGACTTGCTCCATTGTCCTCTTGGTAAACTTCCTTCAACCTTGGTAATGATGAACAATATTTAACATTATGTGATTTTGTATGGAAACATAAATATCAACATCTTATTTTTCTTCATCTTGCATTCTTAACATTTCTACTTGTTCACTTAGATTGCTAAGAATTTATGTTTTAAAGTTATCAAGCAAATTTCCAAGTTTAGCTTGACTTACCGATCTTTATGCTAATTTACCTACTCTTGCCCTTCCTCTTGATATGTGTTTGCATGTTTCACAAATTTCTTCAAATGATGATTGGTATACATCACCTCTACTCATGAGAGCAAAGAGATTAATCCATTCATCCCTAGCTGTTCTAAGTAAGAGGGTTTTTATTGTCTTGGATCCTAAATGATGTAGTTTTTCCCTCTTAACATTACACATGAACCTCTATATTAGATCCTCTAGACTCTCGTCTTTCTTTTGATTCATTCTAAATATTTCTTCTTTAATGTCATGATCTTTATATTTTTCTAAAAATATCTTTTGCATATCATTCCATGATCTTATTGAATTTGTCCCTAAACTCATGAACCATTTAAGAGCTCTATCCTTCAATGTTCTTGGAAACAATCTCAATTTTTTTGTTTTTAATAAGTAACCATAAGATATACAAATAATTCAAAAAGAAAAGAAACGTTTCTAGATCCTCTGACCTTAGACCATGAAATTTTGGAAGAAAAAATGGAGGGATGTTCCTCATGTGCATATTAACATTAGTATCTTCAATGGGAAATTTGAGAGGATCTTCCTCATTGTCATCATATCCATCCATTTATTCTACATTATTTTCCATTTCTTCTATCTACAAAATTGAATGGTGATGTGGCTCCTACTGCACCATGTGACCAAATGTGGGGTGGGTTGGTGTTGGAGATTTTTTTTGTTTTTATGATTGAATGAAAACAGTAATGCAATGCACTTTTCTATTTTTGAAATGAAATATGCGTAATTCAATTATTTTTTGTTTTTGCAAAAAGTAAAAAAAAATGAATCAACTAGAGAAGAAAAAAATGCATACTTTGAAACCTCGTCAGTAATGATGCCAAAAAGTGATGAGCCTCGGTATTGCAACAAGAATGCTGCAACTCCCAAGGCTACCGAATTTAATTATCAACTTCGGCTTTGTACAAACTTAAGACGTATCGGCATTATATGTACAACATATAGTGTGTCCTTCCTTTGTTGTCATGATGTAATGGAGTGCATCTACTAAAATCAAATCCTAAACTAATTGCAAAAACTGAACTGCTCGAAATTGAAACCCTAACCTATTGCAAAAAATAAAGTACGAGGAAAGAAACATATTCTAATTGCATAAAGATCATGAAATAAATGTAAAAGAAACCTAGCTTAAACCTATTTATCACATATGATGATTTAAACTAACTAATTATGGAATCTAATCTAGGGAGTATTAACTGTTGCATGCATGTGCTAATTAAGAAATAAAAAGAACTATTTTCTTTATCTTTTCATTTTATAAATGCAAATGTTAATCTTTCCTTGTTCTTTGGCAGGGGAGACATGTGTGGAGGAAGAGGGGTACAATGGTTTTGATAGCTTGGAGGTCAATTAGAGGCCTAATCCCAGCTTCAATGATGATTTTTCTCAATTCAGGCTCAAAACAAGCCTCTACAGGATTTCCTACATGATGTCTACAGGATGTACTAGTTCCTACAGGACCCCCTGTTTTATTACAAGAACAAGTCAAAAGATTAGGAAGTGGTCTAGCAGGTGGAATGGAGCTTGGTAAAACTAGATAATGGAATAATAATGCATGGAGGTGGTGGACACTACCCAAAACTCAAGCAAGGGCTTCAAGATGGATGGAACCGATCAATGAAAATGATAGTTTTTGCTTATAAAACAAGATTTCAGATTGAGATTTTAGTGGATTTTGGTGACATGGGTGGATGAGGCTTGGATAAGGCAAACGAGATGAGGTCTCCCTAAAATATAGAAGCTTCTACAACAACACACATTATTTCTTGCATCTATCCACAAATTCATCTATACATGGGAAAGATTTATTAAATAATGGAAAATTACTAGTCTAAAATCCAGAAATTCGAGAACTAGTGAGCTAGCAAAATATATCAAATGCATAACCTAATCAAGTGAAAATGAAATGGGGTAAATTTTGTTATTAAATAGAGTGTTTTTTTGATCCAATGCAAGTGGAATCAACTTGATTGAAGCTCGTTAGCATGATCTAAAAAATAGAAAAAAAATTATTTTTCTTTGCTACGAAGGAGTTCCAGAAATCTAGATTTGGGAATAAGAAAACTAATCTAAGTAGCTCAATGATCACTATGACCTTCCAAATATTTTCCAAGGATGAAATGATGTTTGTGATCATAGAAAATAACTTACATCAAACATTTAACCCAATCCTACAACAAGAAATCATTAATATTAAATGCATAAATAGAAAGAAACAAGAACAAGATATGCATGTGAATAAGAAGTGAAAAGAATAAAGACAAATGATACAAAAGGGATCTAAGGCTCCTAGGATGGAAAATCCCAAGGAAAATTAGAGACCTATGGTGGAGAACAACATTTAGAATCTGAACATGACACCACTCTTCATTATTTTCATCAATACAATTACAGCCTTGTAGAAAATATAATGGAGTTGCAAAAATAGCAATTCTCTCCACAAGAATACTAATCAAAATATATCCCTAGAGGAAAATTTGACTTGGTACTTATACAAAGTGATTAGGAATCATTCCCCATGAAAGGAGGAAGATTTTCCCACCAAATCCCTTGATTAGTGGATCTGGTTCCCAATACTAGGAATCTGCATTAAATAGCGGGGAACACATTCCTAGATTTTCTCAATCATTAGAGTTCCACAGTATGTGCCATAATTCCATAACATCTTGTTGATTTACTATTTAATATTGATCCTCTTGTAGTAGGGAGAAAGTCCCTAAATTATCTCCTCCTCCAAATCTTCATAATCTGCCCAATATTCTCAAAATATTCGACAAAAATAAATAATATTAGGCACAAATATGCAATTATTCATAAACCTTCCTAAGGAATATATTAAAGTTAAAAATGCATTATCTAATGCAATAAGAAAGGTTTAATGCATTGAAGGATGGTTAGATGGGCCTTAATTTATGTTTAATTTAGAGGCGCATGCCTTAATTTATGTCTAATTTAGAGGCCCATCACATGAAAAAGATGAGTTGAATTTATAAAGTCTGACCTAACTATTGTTAGAGACTAGATCTATGGAATGGAATACCTTCTAAGCTACATGCATTTTAAGAAGAAAACTAACAACTACAAATATTTCCAAGGAATCATAAACAATATAGCTAAAAATGAAACTTAGCCTAAGGAATGAGCAAAAGAGAAAATCTGTTTTTTGGCTGTGAGAGTGGGATCTTCTAATCATGATACCATAAGGGAGATGGGATAGGGGTCATTGTCACAAGCTTTTCTGATATATTTCCTTCACTAGACTGCAACACTAATCTACTATTTAAGTCAATGAAAGCATGGATAAGAAACAACTTTGATCAACTTTCTAAGCTACACAGAAAATATAAATAAACATTCTAAGCTAAGAATACAAATACGAAGGAGAGGAAATTATGCTGCTAGGGTTGGGCCCTAACCTAATAGCTTCAGCCCTATGAGTGAACTCACTGCTGGATCAAAACATAATTTCTCATTATCATAAAATTGTCAAGTACATCATAATAGTAACAATCGAATGTGCTTTAGCTTAATGGCCTCTTGGCTACAATAAAACTTTGAATCCTAATGAGTCTCGTAACTTGCTTATTTATAGAAAACTAGAGCTACCAACAACTCCATAGAAATTAGGGATACTAGGCTCCCTAACTCGAAAATAACACTTCCTTGACTGTCACTGGCTTGGCTACCAATGGACTTGACTTGCTTGGCTGCCAGTGACACTGAGTTGATGAGATAGAGTGGGATAATCTTTGAATTATCTAAGGAGTTAAGAAGGGAGACCACTTCCTATAATATCTCTTGCTTTTCTACTCTGAGTCCCTGCACACAAGTCAACTAAAAAATACTCCAATTTCCTACATTTAACACACATTAGGCCATAGGACATAGTAACTCACTTTTACTCTTCTCACTAAGAAAAATGTAATAAAATATGTAAATAAATGTGAGAAAAGACAATTTAATAAGCTGGAGAGTGGCATTGTGGCCCATATAGTTTACCTATTGATGAGCCTCATTATTGGCATTGATGTCAACTCTATGTAGAATAGTTGATGTTTGGATGTCTTCCTTATAACATGGTTGCAGCTAGTTGAGTTGGAATTAAGTTTTTTATGTTGATATTGAGGTCGACCCTTGATGTTAGTCTTTGATGTTGTAGCTTGATGGTTGTATGGTGTTAAATTGTGTTTCCTTTTGTTAGCTTGATGATGATGTTGTAGGAGTATTACCATGGTACAAGTATTCTTGTTATTGGAATTACCATGGTATTGGTATGTGTATGTGGAGTAGGTTGGCACATGATATTACCTTGGTGCAAATAGTCTTGGTATTGACATAACCATGGTATTTTCGCATGGTATTGTTTTGGAGATTACCATGGTAGAGGAGTCCTTGGTATTGACATAACCATGGTATTTTCCTGTGGTATTGGTTTGGAGATTACCGTGGTACAAGTGTCCTTGACATAGCCCAGATATTTTCTTGTGGTATTGTTTTGGAGATTACCATGCTACAAGAGTCCTTGGTATTGACATAACCATGATATTTGCCCATGGTATTGGTTTGGAGATTACCATGGTATAGGTATCCTTGGTATTAGCATAACCAAGGTATTTTCTCGTGGTATTGTTTTCAATATTACCATGGTACAAGAGTCATTTCTATTGACATAACCATGGTATTTTATCATGTTATTGGTTTGGATATTACCATGGTATAGGTGTCCTTGGTATTGGAATAACCATGGCATTTTCCTATGGTATCCACTTGGAGAATTGTTAAGGATATTTTGGCATTTACTTATGTGAAAAAAAATAGTGTTGGTTGATTGGTTTGATGGTGTGTGATAGTGAGTTGAAGAAGGTTCCATTGAGTGAGTATTCTTCAAAGCCATTAGTGAGCTTGATTGCTTTAGTGTATGAGCTCTAAGGACAACAATATGAGCATATATATTTCCTGAAGCATAGTATTTATTCATAGCTCTAGATTTTATATCAGCGATGCAAAGAGTTGTAGAAGAGTTTGATATTGATGGAGCTCCATATTAATGACTCTCACATTTGATTTTGTAGGAGTTGCTAATGCATTTGACACATAGCCATTGTGATGTACGTTGCTAATTGTAGTATGCAACAATTATATTTTGTAGTGAGGGTTTGATGTTATTGTTGAATATGAGTTTTATTTCTGTCATTGGTCATAGTATTTCAGATTTGACATGGCCACTATTTTTATAGTTTGAAGAGCATATATTTGTGGTGTTTATAGTTTATTTGATGATGATTCTTATTGCTAAGAACATGTTTACTGAGATGAATTCTTGTTGAGTAGAGAATCTTGGATCCAGCTTGAAAATAGATGAAAGGAGGTCTGCATAATGTAGAGGAGAAATGACTTCATGAGTGAGGAGCAGTGATATCGAAGCTTCAGTGAAAGGAATAGTTTCTTCATCCAATTAGTGTTGGATAGTCCAATTGAATTTGGGCAAGGATCAATTGATCGTGGTGGCCTTCAGTGAATGGTAGTCCATAGATCCATGTGAGAAAAAAGTCTTCTAAGATGAGCAGTAGAGTTGAGTCTCCTAGCTTATCGGTGTTGGCCTATTGTATATGAGGTCAAGTCTCAAAGCTAATCGAAATCAACTAGCTATGTAAAAGGAAAATTTCTTGACTAATGGAAAATTTGAGCAGAGTAGCAGCAACAAGTACGGTTCTCCTCGAGGGTTTTCCACTAGAAATCTTGTGTCTCATGTGTGACAATGTGATTGTGTGCATTGCTTATTGTTTATGTTTATTTCATGGTTAATGATTTAGCTGCTTATATTTTTTATATTCATGTGATGATATGATATGATGTTAGTTCATGGTGCATGATTCAATAAAGTATTTTAAAGTGGTAAAAATTGATAATAAGATCACACTGTTGATTCACCCCCCTCTTAGTAGTGCTCAAAGGTTTCTAACATAATTGACAATTTTTTTATAGCCCTGAATTCTAGTATGGTTTAACAAAATTTGAAGCATTGAAGATATTGTAGATTTCCTTGGAGTTGGGCATAGGTGTGACTGCATAAAATCCTAAAGTCTCATATTGATTTCAATCCAATATCAGATCATATAAATTCATTCCTAGGACTATCATGATGCACCTAAACTATGAAGTAGGAGCATCTGTATCTAATTTCCTATTTTGAAGAAGATCTGACATTGATATTTATTATGGGTGTTTGTGATATATCCCCTTGACAATAATACCTGAACAGTGATTTCATGGACTATGGATAGTGAGACACTGTGCTTGCACATATCTTGAAGGCATGATAGCCTTATCATAACCTTCACCTATGAGAATCCTTGATGAATGAGAGTGACTGTAACATGGCAGTACTGATACCTTTGTACATTAGGTGACAAAAATTCCTAACAAGTCACTTGTATGACATTATAGTTGGTATATGATAGTAATGTCAACGATCATTTCTATGAAAAGATAACAATGATTTATTTATGACAATAGGTATGACCGAGTGATGATAAATGACTAAAGTAATCTTGTGACCTTGAAATGGAAGTGACCATGGCAGTGAAACAATGATCTTATAGACAATGGAGAAGTGACCTAAAACATAACAATAACCTCATGAACAGGGAAAATTTTAAGGATGGAAATTTATCTTAAAGTTTAGAAACCTTGGCGAATCCCGCTAGTCTATAATATGAAATCTATAAAATGTTTGGAGATATTTTTGTAAAAATATTCAAATTTATAATATTTTTATATAGTCTATATATAATTTTTTGGTGATTTTTAAGGTAAAATAATTTCATTCCATAAAATTTGGGCAAATCACTATTACAAAAAATGGAAATTAGCGAATCTTTTTTTTGGAAAGAGTATAGAAAATTAGCCCATGGGCGAAATTAGCCTGTAAAATTTTCCCTGCTCAAGAATGTGGCAAAAAAATTGTCGACTGCGATATTTAACAGTGATACTAACCTTGCACAACTATGACCAGTGAACTAACATCAACCTTAGATATAATACCTTGTTGAACAATGACCTTAGCATGACAACTTAGAGACATTTGTGATGGTTGTGTGCAGAACTTATGGCATAAGGTGAAAGGGCTTATATCCTTAGACAAATTTCATGTGATCTAAACCATGATATATTCATAATAAGGCAACAATAGCACAATCCAAATGTATATCCTTCACATTATTACTTGTACATAACATGACAGAGAATTCTATGATGACAATTTTGTGACAACTAACTCTTGATCTAACAAAGATAATTTTCTTATGTATGAAAACATTCAAATCCTTGACAGTGATGGAACTATGTAGTTGCAGTAGTAGTATTAACTAGTAGTTTTGGAATAGTGAAATGTAGAGGCAACATTAGAGTGGAAACAATGAATAGTTGGAGCAATAAATAGGTTGAATTTGATGTGATAGTGGCAACAATAGAGAAAGTGAGTGTGGTAAAAATATAAAAGACAAAAATGAAGAGTGCAACAATGAATAGAGATTAAAATAGTGATAACTGATAGTGGGCTTATTGATTGTAAAGGATACTGAAGACTCCTGTAGACTTAGTCTGCATGTCTTTAGACTTGGGAGTCTTGTACTTCCATCAAGATTTTTCTAGTAAATTATTGTATGTACATAATACATAATTGAGCTTATTGTTGAGCCAAATTATGTGTTATGTTATTGATGTGATGATGATGTTTTATGTTTATTGAATGCTTTGAATATTTAGTTTATTAATTAACCAATTAAGAGAAATATTGATTCACCCCCTCCCAGTATTTCCAATAGTACTAGAAATAAATCCATGTTACGAAACAAATTTCCTTCATTTATTACATTTGAAATATCACATTTTAATTGATTGATAGATAATTTCTTTAAAAATGATTTTTAAATAAGAGGTAGAATTTACAAGTATTTTCTTTCCACACACTAATACACATGGGCAGAAAATTCGATGTCAAAATATGATAGAATGGATAAAATTGGAAAAAAAATTGGAAGTTCAATGTATTTTTATTTTATTTTATAATCCCGATGATCTTTGGATATCCAACAGGAGTGCCTTAACCATCAGATATCTGATAGGTGTTCTTTGCCATCAAATATCCAATGTTTTCTTGAATATTTGACGAATTCCATTGAAACGTTATATAATGGCTGACGATTGCACCAATATTAATTCCCTTTTCCATTGGACAACATCTATTATGGGACCACTTTATTGTGACCAATTTAACTAATTATAATAAATGTAAGATTAAAATCATAAGTATGTATAATATTATTAATATACAATTAATATATATTAATATTCATATCATAAATATATTTATTAATATAATTTTATCTAATTATAATATAAATTCTATATATAAAGTTATATAATATATATATATATATATATATATATATAGATATATATATATATATATATATATATATATATATATATATATATATATATATATATATGATATAACTTCGACATAGTTGCTATATTACTTGCGATTGTTTTGAAATGTTGTAGGCCTATTTTGAGGTTAAATTTTGAAGAAAATTATCACCGAAAGTTTGGTGAGGAAAAATTTCACATAACATTCCTTGAGGCAAGCAAACATGGGATTGACATTAGGGGCTTGAGAGGATTGAAAATGTTATTTCCCTTGTAAAATATGCAAGGGCTTAAATTTAAGGAGACTTCTAATAAAAATAGATAAAATACATTGTAGAGACTATGGACAAGTTGAAGGTGGGCATGAATATCATCGATTAGTAAGTTATTCAGTATATGTATTTGTATTATAGATTGTTTTTGTAAATGTTTATATGTATATTTTATTTTAGATTTTATGTCTTTGTATTGTAAATTGTATTGTCTTTCTATTGTAAATGTTTATATTATTTTGAGCGATATTAACCTATGTTATCATCTTGATGTGGTGAAATATTATTTGATTATTATGGTTAGGGTCGATTAAGGGGTTAGGTCAAGTGAGGGTAAATTAGTTTATGGACTTAGGGATAAGGGGTTATTGTTTAAGGGTTTAGGGTTTAGCGGTTAAGGGATTAGGGGTTAGGGGTTTAATGGATTATGATAATGTGGTTAAGGTGTTAGGGGATCAATGTATGTTTTAGGGGGGTTAATTAATACCTAGAGGATTTAGAGGTTAATGGGTTTTTAGGGAGCATTATTAATAATTTTTTAAAGTATATTATGCACATTTAAAATATGAACATTTAAAATGTTATGATCCTAACCACAATGTATTTCACTCATAAAAGAGATGCTTTCTCATTTTTTAATGAAAAAAGTATGGGATACAATCCTAGCACTTGGTGTTTCAAAATGTTTTACTAGGGTAATATCAAGTCTCCTTTTTGTGATAAGTAAAGGGTATCATTTGTTGTAAATTGTGAGAAAACTTGTAATATAAAAGCTATAATAGTTATAGTAAAGTGGTAAATTAATGAAATATTTGATAAATCATTAATGGCTATTTTTTCCAAATTTATCTTACTTATTATAACTCATGCTGGGTAGAACGTTCAATTTTGAATGTCCTTTGAAGTAGGCACAATGTTTTTATTCTATATATAGAATTCACTTACCACAAGCACAAAGGAGTGAGTTTTTGACATTTTGATCAAATCAATTAAGTAGTCAAAAAGAAAGAATACACCATTTTGTGTAGAAGGGGAGATTGATGCCATGCCTTAGTAAAAAAATGTTTCCTATGAAACTTAATGTCTTTAGTGGGTTCCCTACCACTTGTCCAAAGAAAGAGGGAACCTTATATAATTTTCTTACATAAGTTAGTAATTTCAAAGTTTATAAGTGAAAACATATGATGAAAATACAAAATAAAATGAAACTAATAGGTTAGATCAATAAACACAATGTTGCCTTCATTTTGATAAGCTAACCTAGACAATATGAGGCATACCTATTTAGGAGCAATGATGCAAAGCATAGGAAATTAAGATAAAAGGGTATAGAAATAATAATTAGAGACAAACACAAGGCCAAACAGTACATAATAAGAAATACTTATCTTCCTCTTGTAAATTCCTAGACCCATCTAACCACCAACTAATTTTAGTAGTAACTTTCATTGTGAGAATACCTTTCATATAAGATTAAAAGTCCACATCCTCTTTAGAAATACTTTTTTTAATTAAAACATGACTAAAAAGGATAATATAAGACCCACCCTCCTCTTTTCATGATTGAATATTTGAGAGGAGATGGGGATAAAATACATTTTATGTCCTTTCCCCTCTCGTTCTCTTATCTTATGGAAGCCATTCTGAACAATATTGTAATACTTAACTTGAGGGTTTCCTACTTGAACTTAATTGGTATTATTGTTTGAATCTTTTACTTTAAGTAAATTTGTAAATGTGATGGAGTGAAAAGGGTTTGATGATTGTCAGGTGATTGTTCCTAAACTTTTTCAACATAATCTTAAACATCTTGCTAAATTGCACAAGATTCATGATTGCATTGATTTGTTGTATTTGTTTCTTTCTCTCACCCAACATCATTGCTAACCCATCCTCTTAAGACTTCTATTCTCTAAGTGAAATCAAGAAAGAATATGAAATTATAATGATGAATGCAAAATAAGATCATATGTTTTTTATTATGGTTGTGACTATATATCTCACAAAGTGTCTCTCTTCCTACATGTCAAGAAAAGTAACATCTTTCCTAGATTTTTCCAACATATTCTTGAATATAATATTGATAAATTGCAAAAGCATCATCATTGATTAGTTGTCCTTGTTTCTCTCTCTCACCGAAGTTGTATTTTCCTTTTTCTTTGTTGTCTTTGTTTTCCTATATTATATTTGTAAACATTTGTATCTAAGTTTAAATATTTTCTATATATACTAATATTACTTTATTGATTGTAATTGTATAGTATGGCCCCCCTGTGGTATTTCTTGACAACAAAGAGGTGGTTGTAGTACAAGCACATTTTCAAGAATACAAAGAGAATATTGAGGATCAAGCTAATGATCCTATGGATGAAGATAATTATGTTGATAACACAGTTGAAGAAGATGGGATAAATAGATTGATCGAGGATACTTGTAATAATGTTGAAATGTATAATTATGGAAAATAGTATGATGGTCGTGCTTTTGATAAACCTGTACTTGAGAGGGTAATTAAACCTCTTTATGAAGGCTCAAAAACATATCTTCTCTTTCTTGTATTATTGTTGGTCAACTTAAAGGTGGTAAATCTTTTGTCAAACACGTGTCACACATATCCTAAGGTATGTAATATATTTTGTGACATTAATTAGTACTATTTACATGATAAAGTAATGCTTTTTCCCATTGTTTTAAATGTAATTAGTACATTTATCATCATTTAATTAATTTGTAATATTTGGATACAATATGTATATGATTAATATTATTTAGTACATTAACTACAACTATTGTTTGTGTATGTTGTAGGTTGTTAGGTGAATTTATATTACCACCATCAAATGTTTTACCTTATTCGTACAGATATTTACATGCCATTATGAAATATATGGAATGGAGTATCAAGCTATTCATTCATGGACTAATGATGGTAAAAGAAACAGTGCCTCAAAAGATTCTTATTTATATTCCCACAATTCCGCATATGCGAGAATTGTTCAAGTGCTAAAGCATAACACAACTTATGGATTTCCATGCAAACAAAAGAAGTGAAGATGGTATTATTCAAATCCTTGCAGATGGATCTACATTTAGGAATATAGAATAAAAATGGCTAAAGTTTAAAATATAACCTCGTAATCGTAGGATTTCATTAGCAGTGGACAATGTCAATCAATTTGGAGAGCTCAAATCTACTTACTCAGTGTGGCCAATATTTGTTATCTATGATAACATTCCTCTATGGAAGTCAATAAAGAGGGAGCACATATTGTTGACAATGTTTGTTCCAAGTATTAATTTGTTTACTCATATATGTAGTAATTATGTATTGTATGTTAAATCAATTAGGTAAGTACTAGGTCAAAGATATGAATTTATATATCAAGCCTCTTATCGATGAGTTAGTGGATTTATGGAACAATGTCACTATGTATGATATCTCTAGACCAATAGATGTACAAAGGAAATTTGAATTCCATGCAATGTTTGAATGGACAATTCATGATGCCCTAGGGCTAACACATTTGTGTGGTATGTTATAACATTACCCTGCACTTTAATAATTTTTAGTTTTATGAATTTGTTTTGATCTATGTTTTTTAAATGTTCCCTTCATTGTACATACTTAAAATAATTGATATAAAAAGTATTCATCTCTTTTCGGTCTTCAAACAAAGGGTAAATTTGTTTGTCTAGTTTGTGGTCCTAAGATTAAATCTTGTCATTCAAGAAGCTTAGGAAAGTAGGTGTTTGAGGAGTATAGGCACTTCCTTTCTAAGAACCATAGGTACCGAAGTACTGAACACATATATTTGCAACGGGAAAGACTTGAGATTGGATTAAGACCACAGAGAAGGACACCTTGATATGTTTTGATTATTTTATATTCTTTTGTCATTCCCTTCACTATACTAATTGATAGGTTATATTTTTATTATAATATCTTTAGCAATGTTTCACCTTTTACATTGTCAAGGCCTTAATAATAGGGCACTTCCACAAGGAATGAAAAGTTATCCCAAGCAATTCCATAGACTCCCTTACTATGACCACCTAGAAATTCTTCATTTGTTTAATACAATGTACATCAGGAATATTGTAATAGAGACCTTATGGTGAATCTTCGATGAAAGGAGAGAAGAATTTTTTTTCAATATGTGTAATGACATTAAGGAGGCCAATCATGCAATGGAAAGTGCAATTCATTCAAATAGTGATGGAGATGGGAAAAATATAAGCGCCCTTTCGTGGTTATTGACAGAGTAGCAAAGAAAGGATGTTAAAGAGGTTATTGAAAAAATTAAATTTCCAACTAGATTTTCTTCAAAGATAAAGAATGTCCTAACAAAGAAAGGTGAAGTAGGTGGGGTAAAAGCTCATTATTGGCATATTTTCATTAAGGTAATTATTTTGGTGTATATATTTGTACATTGGTGAAATATCTTGTTAGAGTTTTTTTTTCCTACTAATTTGGGAATAAATAGTGATCGATCATTATTTTATTACAATATGTTCTACCTCTATCTCTCGTAGACAACTTTGACAACAATGCTAAACAAGTTATATATGATATTGGGAAAAAGATGAGGTAAGTGGAGATTTATGTGCAAAGTGTAATTTCTTCAATAATTTTTTGTACAACTTATATTTGACTACTTGTGCCTTACTTGTCATCATGTACTATATAATTTTTTATTGAAACTTATGATTTGCTTGCTTAATTTGTTGATGTTTTTCATCTAAATAAACAAATAAAGAAGATATAAAATATTGGAGGAAACAAATTCCTCGTCTAATGTGTGAAATGTGAAAGTATCTACCTCTGACATTTTTTAATGCACAAGAAAACTACCTCATACACCAAATTTAAGAGATTGAAATGTTTGAATTGATACACACAACATCAATGTGGATGGTTGAGAGGCACTTGAAATAACTGAAGGTTTTTGGTCAAAAAAATACCACGTCCTAAGGGTTCAATGGTAGAAGGATATATGGTATATCAAACCATGGTTTATATTTGTCAATATAGTCTTGCAATAGGAGAAAGTATTAATGTATTGGATCACATTTTCGATGTCAACTCCATGAACAAATTTGAAGCGGATCACCTATTGATGAAAGCTAGAATGAGGAAAGTGAGATGTAAGAAGATAGTGGAGATTTATAATACATTTGAATTTTTTGTTTTTATGTATATCATACATATTTAATTTTTATTCTTCCTGCATAATCCATTATTATGAAGCTATAACAATGTAACGAATTATATATATGTGATTTATTTTATTTTGATACAATTGGTTGAGAGTGGGATGCAATACATTTATACATTGCAAACAATATTGATTGGATGAAGGTATGGATTGAATGATGAAAACCAACTATAAATGTTAAGTTATCATGGTATGGTGTGTCTACATTGGTAAAAGAAGCTCAAAGTATTGGAGATACCAACCTTACACAGAGGGAAATTGATTTAGCATATGGTTTAAAAGATTATGAGTGAAGCATATTCACCCATACTAAGCTTTTTTACAATTATATTGATGCATATGGCATGATTTTTCTTGATTTGCAAAATTTCCAAGTATAAATATGCTTATCAATTAACAACACAATTTTTATTTGTTTGACATATTGCAATTGAAACACCACAAAAAATGTGGTGTGGTGATTGCAAATTTCGCATCAAATGGTTGGATGAAAAGATGAAAACTTTTGATAGTGGGATAATTGTAGTATTTTAGGTTACGAATGTTTCCTCTATTGGTGATAGACATCTATAAGTATCTGACAATAGATGTTATTGGTATATTCATGATATACTTGAATGTGACTTTAAATCCTTCAAAAGTATTGTGTTCGATGTCAAATGGTTTAGGCTACAAATCCATGAACATGACCTTGAAAGAACTACTATTTATCATCCTAATGGATCTATCATGGTTGATACAAGGAATGTTGAGCCAGGATTAGAGTCCTATGTTCTTCTAAGCCAATGTGGCATGTATTTTACATAGAGGTTGCAGGTAAAGTAGGTTGGTCATAGGTTGTCATATATGATCCAAGAGGAAGGCCAGTAAAGTATAATGTAGCAGAAGAAATAAATGAAACTAAAGAATATGATGATGTAGAGGAGTAGGGGATTCATGTGTTAGATGAAGACGTCAAAGAAGTCCAAGAATCGAGACAATGTTAATTTGGATGAGCTAGATGATATATTTGACATTGTGTTGGATGACGAAATTGAAGACATTGAAGCAAATGTAGAGGAACATGTTCTGGATGATGATGATGATGATATGGTGAATCCTTTCAACATGATGATACATATGATGAGTTGGATGAGTTAGAATATCAATGATATGAAAATGTTGAAATGTAATGGGTATGTATTTATACCTTTTCAATTGGTTTGTTCTCTTTCGTTCACCATAAAGTTTTATTTTCCTAAAGTTTTTTCTTTGATTGTTACTATTTTTCTTTCAAATATATTATAGTAGATAGATTAGGTATTGGGAATTGAGATTATTGAAAGAACAAGTTTCCTTCCTACAAAATGGTCAAACACCTAAACATTGAATGTGATCAAGAAAGTGTCATGGACACAAAAACAATTTAATCCCTTGATACCCACATAAACACATATCCTTTCTCTTGTTTTCTTATCCATAATTAAAATTCGGGTAATCCACTCTCAATTTTCTAGAAAAAAAATTCAATAAATAACATCTTGTCTATTTCCTCCTTTATGTTCTTCCTCAACCGAGAATAAATCTTGTAGGACCACTTCTTAATAAGTTTGACATTTGGTTCAACTTGATTTTTGTCTCCCCTAACTTTGTTTTGATTCCATTCATCTCTATAAACTCCATGGAAAATCCTCATATTCTCTAAGCAAGGTTGCATCTTATGAAATGATATTAACATCCTAGTAATCTCCCATTGCCACTATGTTGGGATTCTCTATAGTACCATATTTCATTTCCTTATATTTAGGGATGCTTGATATATTTACTCACCTTCATCATTCCCAACCTCCTTAACAATTGTCTTTCAACCATTCCCTTAAATGTGAGGTGGTGCAACTCCTCACACTATCCTATAATCCTATAATTGTTCCTAATCACCTAACCATATATACTGATGAAATATTAATATTTAATATCCTTTAAAAAATATTAATATATATTATATATTATATATAATATATATGGTATAATGTCGTGGAGTAATTTGTGATTAGAGCATTAATCGAAAAGGGTTCTTATAGCTAATTGAGTAGAGTATAACAGGGGTGTTCAAGTATGGCATGGGGGCATTCAAGGGCATGAGGGAATTTGAGAAGGTGGTGGCAGGTGTGGGAATGTGGTGGAAAATATGAGCAATAAATATGCATGTAAGCAACTGATTCAATTATTCTTGTTTTGTGGCATCACATTGGTTTATACCATTTTGCAAGAAAATGTCTCTTAGCCAAGGGATCAAGAAATTCGTCCTTCACTCTTAGATATGATGCCTTTATTACTTGGAGAATTATTTAAATCTATAAGATTACAGGGCTTAGAATTTTTGTAGGTTAATTACAGAAAAATTACTTAAGATTTTTGAGCCTATTTTCTCTACAAGGCCATAAATTTTTAGAGGTCGTATTTCATTTTCCGAGGGGGACATAAGGTTTATTTGAAGGAAAAGACTGATTCTCCTTAGTGGCCATCTACAAAAAAATTTAAAGTTAAAAACAAATGTGTATTTCCTTCTCCCGTGAGCGTAAGGAAGCTTGCACATATTCCTTTGGAGGGTTTAATCAAAGATAAATTGCTCAATCAGCCTTTCACCCAAGAAACAAAAAATTGGGGCCTTAGATCTAGGATCACATCTTCTCAAAAGAACCACAAACCTTTGTGGAAGAAATTGTCTCTTAGTTGAACTCTCAGATTTGAAACCTTTCTTGCTTATAAAAATTTAATTAAAATTGTTGAGCCTATCTTCTTTGCAAGGTCGTGAATTTTGAAAGTTCATAATTCATTTTCTAAGGGGGCCGTAATATTTATTTTGAAGGAAAAGACCAAGTCTCCTTGGTGGCCATTTCCAAAAAAAGTAAAGTTAAAACAAATTATGTATTTCCTTCTCCCCTAAGCATAAGGAAACTTGAACGTATTCCTTTGAAGGGTATTTAAAATCAAGAGAGTAGTCATTGAAAGCCATTAATCAAAATTTTTAAGGAGATTCATCTATATTTTTGAGCTATTTCCCTTTCTACCACATTCACAAGTGAAATCCCTCCTTTTTCCATGAGCGAAGACCCCTCCTGCAGAGAAAATGAATAAAATTTTATGAGGGAGAATTGATCGGGCCTGGTAATTATATTCCTCCTAAAGTCTCCCAATGCATATATTCCTCCTTTAGTTTAGATTATGGATAATTTAACCTTTTGTGATTTATGTGTGACAAATTTATTGTTTTTAGGCCTATGATTATCAGGTTTCAATGTGATTAGCCTATGTATGCAATACTTTAGATATAATATGTTAGGACATAATAGGTGACAAATAGAGAAGAATCAAGGACACAAGGCCTTGCGACCTCACTCGAAGGGAAGATATGCCTAGTTAAGTGCTTAAATGACAATGTTTTACCTTAAAATAAGAAATTTAACCCCTCCACCAGGAAAATATTTCCTACAATCAAGCACAGTTAGCTTATTAACCAAATACAAAGCCTTTGAATGAAGTAATGGCAAGTTTCCAAGTTAAAATAATGATAAATGCTTGCAATAATTTTGATTTGGCATGCAAAAAAAGTGGATTAATATGAGGATCAAATGTAATAAGTTTGTGAGCCCTCGAAGGCCCACGAATAAGGCTAGAGGCACCCTCTAATTGATCCAGTCTAAGACCAGAACAAGAAACACTTGTGATAATGGAGGGAGGCCTCCAAATACCACAAAATTAGCTCTTAAATCACTTGTGACAATGGAGAAACCCTCACTGGATTTGCGATCAAGGAAGAGAGGCATATTTTTGCCTGCGACTAAGTCAGACAAGGTTGTACAAAAGATTTTTAAAGACTTATGGCTAGGGATCCAATGGATTAGACCCTGCAACTTGGCACAAGGTTATGAAGAGACAATATTAAGCTAATGGAAGAGGTTAAGTATTACAAAAAAATGTGTAGATAACCTCAATAACTAAGGATCATAGTACAAAGGGTTGAAGACCAATATCCCAGAGTTTGTTAGCTTCACTTATGAATAAGAAGAGAAACTTATGCCTAGCCTCAAGGATTTCTACACACCCCTTTATCCATGTAAGGAGTTTGCAACCATTATCTTAGAGGTCAACCAATAGTTAGAATAGTGGGTAGCATAAATGGAGAAGAAGAGGAAAAACTTAGATGAAGTCATTAAAGGGAAAGAATAGTCCAAAACCCTCCCCAACAATTTCCATCCATTATATTCAAGTGAAATAAATTGGAATTTAGCAAGCATCTGCCACATTAGCAACAATATGAGGGACACTCGTAGAAGACATCAATTCCTTGCAATATGACATTGATGGATATATATATATATATATATATATATATATATATATATATATATATAAAAGCGACTGGTATGTTTGTCATTATGAATATCTATTTTGAAGGCTATAACCTTTTACATCTTGTGTCAGAAAATATCCATTTGTAAAAAAGTATTTCCCCTCTACATAATATATTTCTAATTTACTATTTACTATTATTCTGAAAACACTTCTCCCATATACCCTCCAAAAAATTCCATTATAAGCTACGTATCGGTAGTACATATGTCCATACTAAAATTAGAGATAAAAATTATGGCTCCTCCCCTGTTGAAGCTACTTGATCTTCCTCAAATCTCGCTATAGGATGCTTTTGACTCTCCCCAATGTTTTTCATGCTCTCATCATCAATATTCTCCATGATCTCCCCATCTATTGCATCCTCCATATCATTGATGAAATCTTGATTTCATGTCGGTCCACCTTCATCCCCTTTGTTTCTGATATTATCAACTATAAAATCTACCATATCAACAACTAATGAAGCCCTCCATTTTAAGCTCCAACAACTCCAACCATCATGACAACAATTATTTACAGATGTGTGTCTCTACTAACTGCATCTTAGAAGTAATAAATATAAAGGTGCTCATGAATTCCACCATTCTTGAAAGCCTAGCCATAATGGCACTGATTTCATCACCAACTTCCCCCTCATTTGCTCCATTTGCACTTGAATTCTCTGAATTCTCTTGGTAAATTCACCTAAACTTTGAATTTCCTTTGTAATTTAGTCCTACACTACCCTGTGCTCTATCTATAATGACAAAATTATCTTATTTCCCAAATTTCAAAGTCCTACTACATTTAAAGCTGATGCTTTCGCTAGAACCACTTGCGTCGAATCCATTAAATTTGTGACTTTAAACCTTTGGTTTTAGAAACACTACCTACCACCAAACTAATACTCTAGATCAGAATATATGGGCTCACATATTTTATATACACTATTATTCAATTCACGACTTGTCCATCTGTCCTTCACTGATTTTAGACTTGTGTCACTACTCTTGATGGCCGAGTGTTATAGACATTTTTGTGCCTCGCAGCATGGAGCATGAAATGTCAATAATTACAGGGATCCTCAGTCCCTAAACATGTTGTTCTTACCCCTAGAAGAACAAGGTCATCAAACCACAGCACTTCCCATCAGTTCTCCACCTGAAAACACTCAGAAACGGGCTATTTTTGGATCATGTCAGCTGCTCCACTGAGCTTCTGCGCTGGAATGCAACTGTCCCTCCTTGTACCTGCGCTGGAAGTCAAGATTAATGAAGGCTACCTGCGCTGGGCGAGATTGGCCAAGTGGCACAGTCATTCTGCAAGGTGTCAATTGCCCAGGAAGCTTCCAAACTGACACTTGGTTCATGGGATTCGCCCTGTGATGAGTAAGAGGTACTTGATCTCCATGTGTAAGCAAGGATCTCCAAGTGGACTCAAGAACTGAAGTTTAACTGAAGAGGGAGAGGACACTAGTCAGCTTCATGCCAGCCTCAAGCTGACTCATCCTCTCTTCTTCTCTCCTATATATAGAGCTCTTCTATGAGGTCTAAGGAGGCTGGAATTTTGTGTAAAGCAAGGAGGTGCTGTTGGTTTACAGTTAGAGCTATTGGGTGATTGTTTTACTAGAGGTGAAGAGGAGAGTTCTTGCTGCTGGGGAGGTGCTGCTGGATTGGAGCCATCATTGGTTGTAACCTTCTCAGAACCCTGTTACTTCTATCAATAAAGTTTTGCATGTTCTCCTATATACTTGTATTGCATTGATGTATTGTATTTACATGTATATTTGATTCACTCTAATCCATGTATCAGTTATGAGTACTTGTATCTTGTAGTTTCCTCTCTTGTTTTGTGCAGGATCTATGTGTAGCTGGACCGGCAAAGAGAGCAAGGAGCTGGGAACAAGAGACAAAGAGAGAGGACAAGGATCGACTAAGCGAAAGACACCAAGTTGGTTAATCTTTCTTCATTCTCTCTGTACTTTCATAAAGGAAATCATCAAAACTTTACTTTCAGTTGTTGCTAAAGACTGTCACCTTTAGAGTAGGGATAGGGTCATCCGCATCGGATACTTTTCCCCACAACAAACTGGCGACTCCGCTGGGGAACCTAGTATCTTGTTGGTGTTTGTAGTATTTTGCTATTCATTTCTTGAAGAAAAAGAGTACCAAATCGAAAAGCTTTTGACTATATCAAAAGCGAAGTAGAGGGACTGCTACTCTTGCTCATTTGCTGAGCAAATTCAAGATTTAAAGAGCTAATCTACAAAAGACTCTTTACTCTTTGTGATAGATCTTCATCCTCTTGATCATCCCTTAGCCTGTACTTGACCTATAGCTTTTTATTTCAGCAAAAACAGTGCATTTTTGAGCTTTTTATGACCCGGAAAACTTTGTAGACGTAACTCTCGTGTCCCAGAGCAGGCTGTCCACAGGCAGTCTGCATTACAGCGCAGGTACTCCCTTCGGGAACTGCGCTGAGAGTCAAACTGACAGACCAGAGCCTGCGCTGGTCCAGTTAGCCATTGTCTTGCTCAGTTTTCCCATTGTGTCTTGGCCCTGTTTTCACTGTTTTTTGCTGATTGCTTGCTGGTCATTGTACTTGTTGTAAACCACTTCTCCTTGACATTATTCCGCCTCAGTTGTGTGATGAAACTGTGAATGTTCTTTCAGTATTTCTTGTTTCAGTTACAGTTTCCCATGGTGAAAAGCGAACCAGTATAGCTGTGACCTCTTAGATCCTGAACTGTAAAAGTGTCTTTGTGATCTTAAGAGCTAGTTTTATTACTGTTCATGGTTGTTTGAGTTTGTTTGTTTTTCATATTATGGTTTGAATTCATATATTTTTAGTGTTGAAACAAGTGCCTGTAAGGTGTCTTTTCATTTTAGACGAAACTTGTTTGTTTACGCTTCAAATTGAACTCGAAAATTATACAACAATTTCCTTTTGTCTACATCAACATTAAGGGAAAAGAAAAGAAATACATGCATCTTGCATTTGCATTTTTGATAAGTTTGTGTGTCTGATCTAGGAGAAAGTGCATTAGTTTGTGCTTTGTGCTCTGTGTGGAAAGATATTGTTTTTCTCTCCCCTCAGTAGTTAGGATTTTCAAAGCTAAAAAGATTGTGAAAGCTTGCTTATCATTTTAGCTGCATTTAGGAATTTGTACCAATACATCTCGTGGTGATCCTGAAAGACAAACTGATAAACAAGATCAACTTAAAATATATTGAATGAATCTAAAAACGCATTGTAACATAACGCTCACAATAGAGGTCTAGGTAGAGACGTGTTCCGGCGTCGTTAAACATAGTGACTGTCGATCTCTACGAAGGTGGGTGATTCCTCCTGAGGGACGTTAGCACTAATACGGACTTGTGCTCCCGCGTACCGTCGCGTATATTGGGAGACCCCTATAGGCAATTATCCTTTATCCTTAGGAAGCCGTGTCGACCACCCTACTGATCGCGATGCAGTGAACACAACATTCACGAAGATCGACCACCCGTACCGTAAAACGTATTCTGTGGTTTCGCGAAAGGTTTGGTACACCCTCTGCCTAGATCTCCAGAGCAGTTTCTTTTGGCCTTTTTCAAACTCTATAACTGAAAAGGTCCAACCGAGCATTTGTCACTTCGGGCTCGTTAATACATCGAAGGCGACTCGAGTCATCTTTAGCTTTTTCTCGACTCTTAAAACATGAAAAAGCAAAGTTGTGTCTAAAAGCGTCTAATAAAATTCATTCAATACGGAAACATAATTCCCCTTTTTGTATTTTAGTTGATCAAGTAATCCGCAACCGTGGAGGAAAGTCAATTAAAACTCCGTCGTTCGGGGAGACTTGCGAGTCAACCACCTTTGTCTCCGGAACCGAGAGTAGTACGGATGAAGCGAACTCGCTGGACCAGGTCAAAATCTCCTTTTAAAGTTAGAACGGAAGTTCCAACAACATCTGAGATTCTGGTCACTCCCAATATTTCTGGAATCCCTGCCTCTATTGAAGAAGTTCAACAGCAACAGAAGGACAGTGGTACTGATCCTAGTCTGAAGACAAGTACTTGCATAACTGAACCAGTTCCATCTGAAACCGGTCCACAGAGTCTTGTTGTTCAAACAACTGTCGCTGTCGAAGCAACCCCTTCTTCGGCACCAGAAATCTTTTACGGACCTGACGGTCTTCCTCTTCCTCCTGGTCTGATTGCAATAGAGGAAATCGTAGAGGACCAGCAAGCAAATACTCCAATTCATTTTGGAGTAGGTACCCCTCTTTTTCCTTCTGCATCAGAAGTTTGTCTATCGCCACCGGAAGTTCCTGAAGAATCGTTAGGAAGTTTATTGGATAGACTTAAAATGTTTGAACAACCGTCGACATCTAGGACTGTTCCAAATGACACAGCGATAGCAGAAGCTCCTGCTGTCACTCCAACGATGTTTGCCGGCATACCAGCCGTCCCGACTAGCTCTCATCAGCTAGAAGGAGTCCACCCAGGGACTATTATGACAACTTGGTCTGTTCCAGTTTGTTCTTCCGGTATAATACCCGGTAATTCTTATGTTGAAACTAGACAAATTGATCCCTTTGGGAATCAGTTTGGGCCATCCAATCCTCAAAGGCCATCTACACCCTTAAGCTCCGGATTGTTACCGTATGGGGGGCAATATGCCCTTTCACTTCCCCTTCCGGGGGGATACCCATACGGCAGTTTTCAACCACATTCAAGTTTAACTGAGGTAACGACGAGTGGTTGGGTACCTATGTTACCCCAACAACCAAGAGTTGTATATTCCATGCAACAATGTGTACCTATGTCCAGTATCCTGATGACGCCAGCAATTGTAACCGTGTCACAAGTTCAATCGATGCCTGTTGTATGTCAACCCCAAGTTGTAATGCAACAGCCTATTGACCCTGCAACACAGCCACAATCGCCAACTGCCGGGACGACACAGATACAAACGGGAACCATAACCCCGCATCTTGGTCCGTCGGTTAGTGTCGCACAGCAAAACATGGCTTCACAACCATGGATGGTGCAATACCAACAACCTCAGTTTCAACAGGTGTACCAAGGGTCTGAGCAACAGATCTTTGCAAATAGTGGGCAACCCTATATTCAGAACGGGTTAAACCAACCACTTTACAGTGGCCAAGCCCACCAGCCGTATCAGTCATATCAACATCAGTTGCATTATGCTGGTGTGCAAAGGCCTACTGCTCAGGCAATTCCATCATATCCTGGGTACGCCTCGCCAAACCTGAATCAGCAGTTGCCATTCGTGGCGACCCTAGAATTACCAGATTTACATCGATTAACAAACGATCCAATCGCTTATGCCCATTGGTGGCCAGCGATTCCTCACAAACTTCCTTCGGACATTCCTAAATTCAATGGAAATCCGGGCGAAGACCCGTCGAATCATGTGATGACATTCCATCTGTGGTGTTCATCGAATACCTTGAATGATGATTCGATAAGGCTTCGTCTTTTCCAGAGGACATTGACTGGTCCGGCGGCCAAATGGTATATTGAATTACCTAGAGCCTCTTTCGACAATTTTAGTTCCCTAGCCACGACTTTCTTAACACACTTTCAGTTACCTATAAGGTACGAAACTGGAACAGAGATCTTGACCAATTTCAAGCAGACAACAGCCACAGATATATCAGATCATATACATGAGTGGCGCCGTCGGCGCAGAATGGTAAAAACCTATGTTCCAGATCAGCTTTTAGCTGAGTGGTTTATAAAGTCGCTTCTGCCTGCAATAACAGAAGATGTGGCCAAGGGAGGCGTCGTAACAGAGGAGCAGGTTATTGCTCGTGCTCAATATTTGGACTTAGTGTATACTCAGTCGGGCACGCTCTATGATAAGATACCTGATGCCCCCAGACCGGAATTTTCAATCCCTCCTCCTCCCGGATCGAATAGTGACTCTCATGCCGGTGATGGCATGATTGGAACTGCAAACGCTAAATCGACAAGGGATTCGAATAAGAAAGCCCGTAAGACTTCGAATCAAAAAGAAAATCAAGAGATTCTTGCTTCGGAGGTAAATGCTGTATCTACGGATAAAGGCAAAAACTCCAATCAACCAGGAAGCAAGAAGAATCAAAACAAAGGGAAGAAGAAGAAACAAGGAGAGTCATCTCCTCGAAAAACTTCTTCAAGCCCTCCTCGAGATAGGAAACCACCTTATGGGTGTCAGATATGTGATGAGGATCACTGGACGAGAGAATGTCCATACAAAGCTGATCTAAAAAGATTCTTAAAGAGTTCGCAAACTCCAGCTGTGTTAACTGATCCGTTTCCCGATCGAGGAAAAAATCTGGTTGGTAGTGGAAATGCTTCACCGTCGCAAGTGCTTATGTTATCGATATCGAAGCAACAGGATGATGCTTTAATTTTGACAAGGAACAAAGATTACGGGAATCCACAGGTGTCGAACGATAAAGGTAAAGATCAACCTAGCAGTTCGACAACAACTTCGGTAGAAATTGTACCCCCCATCACACATGAATTAACAATAAAACCGCCAAAGGGAGTAGTACACAAGTCGACATTTAATCCTCGTGCCAGAGCGGCACAACATTATAATATAGTGGAAGATTTGGCACAATCGCCATCTGCTATGTCGACTCTTGAAGTACTACAACATTGCCCATCCCAAAGGCAGGCATTGTTATCAGCAATTGGTGGGGTGGATCCTAAAGATTCCAATCTTGTATCCTTTGATCACAAAGGATATGGTCCTCAGTTACCAGCTCAACTAGCTTTCCTCATCCAAGTGAAAGCCCTCAACAAAACTGTTCATCGAACAATTATTGATGAGGGGGCATCGACATGTATTATGTCGATGAGTTGCTGGAAAACTTTAGGATCTCCAACCTTGACGCGATCATCAACAACATTAAAAGCATTCGACGGAAGGACATATACCCCTTACGGTATCCTTAGTAACTTGAGAGTTGAACTAGGGGGCAAAACAGTAGAAATAGATGTTGAAGTCATCGATGGCAATCTTGATTATAACATCCTACTGGGAAGACCATGGATTTATGCCATGGAAGCTGTTGTGTCGACCTATTTTAGGAAAATCGCATTCCCCTTTCAAGGAGAGATTACGATCATTGACCAACAAAATTTCCTCCCTAATGGTTCACAAGTTACAGGAAGCGTTCCTCTGATTCATGGAAGCGACCATTCGTTTCAAAATATCGGAGTAGGTCTCCTAAAAGACCCTGCCTTAATGGGTACTTTCGCCCTACCGCCTCCAATTAATCTGGCGGGAGTGGCCACGGTGGAAACCTACAAAATGAAATCTAATCCAATCTTCTGGTTGGATTCGGAAGATTCCTAGATATTTGGTCGGCTTCGAGGATAGTTCCTATCTCAGGTCAACCTCGTTAAAAAATGAAAAACCATGAGGATAGTTCTTTTACTATGTCAACCTCATTAAAAAATGAAACAATCCCCTTTCCAGATCTCAATGGTAAACCTTCATTCCAATCAACAAAGTTGAATGCAATGAAGCTTGGGGGGCATGCACCTCGATTTGCATTATTATGCTGGGGGCATGCAAACTTATCATCGAGCAGTTTTAGCACATAGTTCATGCTCGTTAAAAAATAAATGCAAGATCCGAGCAGTTTTAGCGCATAGTTCATGCTCGTTAAAAAATAAACATAAGTTTATGAGCAGGTTTTCCTTTAGAGTTCAAGCTCATTCAGAAAAAATGAACCGGTAAATACCCTTTTGAGATCGTAAATTCATCAGCCATAAAAAGCCTTGGTCGTGTTTGTGCACCGTCACCTCCACCATCATTTGGCCGATCATTCACTTCCATTTGTGTGTTTACCTATTTTGAGGAACAGCTGCGAAGAGTGATTTCACCTAGCCATCCTTGTGACACTGCCATGATTGGAAAATTCCAACCTGTACCTGGAATCTGCTGCTATCCCTGTTTATCACTCGTTCCTCAAAAGACGAGTCTTCTTTGAGCTCTTTTCACTGACTCGTAAAATATGAAAAGTTTGCCGAGTTTTGGCCTTCCAGCTCGTCAAACGACCGGAACGCTATCCCTCCTCTAGATTTTAATCTTTTTGGACCTGAGGGATTATTGCACAAAAAGATCGAGCGCTTGTTTTGTTCGGCTCGTTAAAAGTACCGAACACCCATCCCTTCTGTATTGTTTTATACTTTTTCGAACTTAAGGGATTAGATGACGAAAAAGGAATTATGGAGTTAACTTTCTGTACCTTTTCAGACTCTCTAAAAATGAAAAGGACCGAGTTTTCCTTGTCGTTAGACTCGTTAAAATGATTAAATAGCGACAAACTTGTCTTTAGACGAAAACGAGTTTCCCTATCGTTAAGCTCGTTAAATCATAGCGATGGGCTTGCCCGAAGGGCAGGTTATAGAACAAGCATATGTTATCCTCCTCAAGCTTGACAAAAATAAAGAGGTACTGGTCAGAAATGACTGGGGAAAAATTGGGAGAACATCAAAGCTTAATGGTAGCAAGTCGCTCTTGAACATGACACTTTTCCTCCGTACCACATCGGGTTGGGTTGTTTCATTCACTGGTCTCATCACCATGGTCTTCGCTAAACCATCCACATTTGGGGTAATGCTACCGATCCATCGCATCAGTGTCATTATATGTTCAAGAGAGGTCATTCTGAAAGTGTCAATCGTGTCCCATCCACTGCCATACATTATCCTTCATCCATTCATGATCGCCACCCTGAATCATATGTCACAGTTTGTTTTCACCTCCACTAAAATCATTAGCTCCGTTCCGTGTCATTGATGTGGGATTCATTAAGGCCCTCCTCTGACGGATCGCTTCTTGTCGACTTCAGCTCATTATCCAAGAAGTTGATCTAGGAACACCCCCATCAGTACTTTGAAGCTTGCATGCCTCAATGGCAAGTTTCTCACTTCCGGCGACAGGTATACATCAATGACCTTCGACCAGAAGATTTTGCGTGGCGTTCGACGCCAAGTCCTTTATTCACGCCATGTGAATTGTACTGCAGTACCTTGAGGGTCATTATCATTATTGGTGATTCCTCTCGCGCTTGTTAACGGTTTTCATTATTGACCGGTAATCAAGCGATGTCTTCCCATGTTCGACTTCAACAAAATTCTCACATGGATCGACTTGTACTTAGAGTGAAGATCGAACGAGTTTGAAGACCCCGGATCTAGTTTCATCCATCCGGGCTGCGATATATATTCAGGGAATATAAAAGCATTTGCCATGTACATCATTGCAGCAGATGATCATCCTACTCAAAGGATGATAATTTCAGCAGAAAATTATCAGTCTACCATCAGACGATCGTCTGTTCTATGTACCAAAATGTATTTATAAAAGCTGAGCATGGGAATGCCCGCCTCAGCCAGATCATGAAAATAGAATGAAAAATAATGTATTGTATTGTATTGTATTACAGGGCGCCTCCTCAGCACTGGAATGAACTTCGGACCCTCTAGATAAAGCATTTCACCCGATAAACGGCCTCATACTTTAGGGGGCAACTGTTATAGACATTTTTGTGCCTCGCAGCATGGAGCATGAAATGTCAATAATTACAGGGATCCTCAGTCCCTAAACATGTTGTTCTTACCCCTAGAAGAACAAGGTCATCAAACCACAGCACTTCCCATCAGTTCTCCACCTGAAAACACTCAGAAACGGGCTATTTTTGGATCATGTCAGCTGCTCCACTGAGCTTCTGCGCTGGAATGCAACTGTCCCTCCTTGTACCTGCGCTGGAAGTCAAGATTAATGAAGGCTACCTGCGTTGGGCGAGATTGGCCAAGTGGCACAGTCATTCTGCAAGGTGTCAATTGCCCAGGAAGCTTCCAAACTGACACTTGGTTCATGGGATTCGCCCTGTGATGAGTAAGAGGTACTTGATCTCCATGTGTAAGCAAGGATCTCCAAGTGGACTCAAGAACTGAAGTTTAACTGAAGAGGGAGAGGACACTAGTCAGCTTCATGCCAGCCTCAAGCTGACTCATCCTCTCTTCTTCTCTCCTATATATAGAGCTCTTCTATGAGGTCTAAGGAGGCTGGAATTTTGTGTAAAGCAAGGAGGTGCTGTTGGTTTACAGTTAGAGCTATTGGGTGATTGTTTTACTAGAGGTGAAGAGGAGAGTTCTTGCTGCTGGGGAGGTGCTGCTGGATTGGAGCCATCATTGGTTGTAACCTTCTCAGAACCCTGTTACTTCTATCAATAAAGTTTTGCATGTTCTCCTATATACTTGTATTGCATTGATGTATTGTATTTACATGTATATTTGATTCACTCTAATCCATGTATCAGTTATGAGTACTTGTATCTTGTAGTTTCCTCTCTTGTTTTGTGCAGGATCTATGTGTAGCTGGACCGGCAAAGAGAGCAAGGAGCTGGGAACAAGAGACAAAGAGAGAGGACAAGGATCGACTAAGCGAAAGACACCAGGTTGGTTAATCTTTCTTCATTCTCTCTGTACTTTCATAAAGGAAATCATCAAAACTTTACTTTCAGTTGTTGCTAAAGACTGTCACCTTTAGAGTAGGGATAGGGTCATCTGCATCGGATACTTTTCCCCACAACACCGAGAGGGCCCAATTCTCTATAATAACGGAATGCCTCCCTTGTACTACCTCATTTAATAAGGTTTGTAAATCAAAGTTGTCAAGCATGATTTTTATAATCAAATGTCTATTCCCAATTTTAATAAGCACCGAGGCTCGAGAAATTCCCATATGACTTGTGTACATTATGGTGAAGGTTTGATGATTATATCATCATCATTTATCCTTAATTCCCCACACATTAATAATGCACCATGATTTTCAATAAGATCAACTTCAACATTTAGATTTTGTTTGATATGGTGAAAATTTATATTAACAAAATTCTTAATAAACAAATTAATTCAATGCATTATGGGAGGAAGTGAAGGATCATCATTCTCATGATTTTTTACCATTTGCTGAATGGCGATCTTAGAGTCTCCAAAGACCTTTATGGACCATAAATTATTGATGAGAGCCAATTCCAAACCTTGAAAAAGCTCATAGTACTCTGCCTAGTTATTTGTCGACACCCCTAAGCCCCAAGCAAATTTTATCTCTCTTTCTTCATCGAGGTGAGAAAGAACCCCTCCCACTCTAGCCTCCCCAGACATTGATGGATATTTTAATGAGACTATGGAGTTGACTAAAATTGTTGGAGTATCTTATATTTTGGAGTTGGGTCCAATTAGCTTTTGAAATATATAATTTTTATTTATGGAAAATTTGTATAGCTCTCGAAAATAAATATAAAAAAGGCAAGTTTCTTTTCCTCTACATTATATTGCTTGTATTTGCATTAAGATGTTAGTTTAGTGCCGAGATGTAAAAAATTGTTCTAACAATTTGCTTAGTTGTGATAAGAATAATTTCCTATGCACCATGACATTTTGGATTATTTTAATACTAATTTTATATTTTAAAAAATAATGATAAAACTAGTGAAACTTTTAAATTGTGATGTCAAGCATTAATATTGGCTTCGAGTGACTTACCATAACCAATTATTTTCTCTTATTGTGTAGGTATTAATCATATCTTGTGTATGAAATCCAAATATAGAGCTTTATAAGTGTGTATTTTCATTAATCATGAATATGTGGACCATATTAGGAATCTTGTCAAAAACTTAGATAATATTAGGTGGCTAGAAAAACTAACATGTTTTTGTTTGTGCGGCCAACTCAACCATCATGTTAAGGAAAAGAGAAAATCCCACATATTTTTATGAATTCATAGAAATTCACACATATTAATAATATGTATGCATTATTGTTACATAAAATAAAAAACATGTAAAACTCCCTCCCATTGACATGTTTCAAAAGGAAATCTTTATCACTAAAACCTTTTTCTACGGGAAAATAACATATTTTCCACTCCAAAACATAGCCAATGTGCCTCTACCCATTCTCTTTGTACAAAACCACCAAATGACTCTTAAAATATCACTTGGAGGTGAAACACCCCACAAATAGGAGTTGATGTGACATGGTTGTAGGCCTTGTGTTAGAAATTGTAGCAAGAAAGGCTAAATTTGACTTGTGCCTTATTCAAATTTAGTAATTCGATTTTCCACATTAGTAGAATGACTTGGATTGTAGTTAAATTGTGTGACATGGATTTTATCTATTATTTTTCTCAATAAATTCGAGTTAAAGGCTAGAATTAAAGTTGTGCATGTACTGATTGTTAAAATTTAGCAATCTAGTTCAATTATTTTTAGTTTGACTCGGTTAACTGAGCTCAAGTCATTAGTTGAGTTAGTTGAAGGATAGTTGAGTAGTAGAACTATTGTTAACTCGTTTTTCTCTCAGCTAAACTAGTCAATAAAATAAAAATAGCCCAAACATGCATGGAATTCGAATTGTCTAGCTGGAGTGGTGGAAAAGGCACATTTCAATTATCAATTGTATACTAGTTGAGTGTATAGGCTTGGAAGTTAAGCAGGTGAATCATTCCTTGGAAATTTCATAAGCCAATAGGATAAAATGTTTATCTCTTAGGAGAAAATTTCCTCCAGGAATGTGCAAGGAAATACGATCAAGTTGGGGCCCTGAATTGGCTAAGTGTTGGTCAGAGTAGGACAGTAAGAAGGAGACCAAGTTTATAGTACAAGTTGTGCTTTATATTCAAAGAAAGACATTGGAATATTTCTCATTCTCATTTGATTAAGGAAAAGTAGTGGAGGGTTTTTCCAAGTTGGATTCCCATGTAAATCATTATTTTATTGTGGTGTTTTAATGGTTTCATTTCGTTGCACGTGTTTCTAAATTGTGATTTCCATTCCACAAAATAGTAGAGGAAATTTGTAATATCATTATTTTGGTTTGATTTCATCAGTAGTAGAAAATTTCTATTGATTTATACATGGTATCAGAGTAGAAGTCACATTAGAAAATAGAGCTTCTTCTTCAAAGATTTCAATTTGTAAATTCAGTGAAGCAATTTTGTTCCATGCAGGAAAAAGTCTTTCAACAAATTGAGATTGGAGTATGTCGTTGAGGGAACCTAAAATTTCATAGCTTGGAAGGATAGGATGGAAGCACTGCTTGATGATCATGGTGTACCAGAGTACACCAAAATTGGCATTCCAAAGCCAACAGTATCAAATGCACAACGATTATCCCAGTGGAAGAAGAATACTGCAAAATCTAGGAGGATCATCCTAGAGGGTATGAGAGACCACATAGTCTCAAATTTACATGGAAAGGAGATTCCCTTTTGTTGGAATTATGATACAAGTGTTGTCCTTGATGGCAACTCACACAGATGACAGTTCATAGTGCAACAAGTTAACAACAAAGGATTACAGATTAGACTCGAAATATTGAAGAAAGACAGTGGTTTAAGAAGTATACGCTGGTTCACTTTTTCAAAGCGGCATACACACGCGGGTTAACAGAACAAAATGATCGTATATGTATAGATGCACTTTCACATAAGGAAAAGAGCATATGGGATGGAAAATCAAGGTATTGGTCCGAGGTATTTGGTCGAAGGTATTTGGTCTGAGGTATTGGTTTGAGGTATTTGGTCCGAGGTATTGGTCCGAGGTATTGGTCCAAGGTATTGGTCCTAAGTGGTTTTTGTCTGAGGTATTAAGAAAGGCCTAAAACTATATAAGGAGGAGAAGATCATTAGGCCAAGGTGTGCAAGTATTGCATATCTTATGAAGAGTTAAATCAAAAGAAAATATGTGGGTTATGGGTTTCTGATGATTTGCTTGATCTGATCTAAGGATGCACCTAGGTAGTTGATGATGGATGAAGGATCGGAATCATAAGGCCTGTAATGAATTATCATAATGTATTTTTATCATGGATAGTGTATATCTAAATACTAACACATGTTTTATTCGATAAATGTTATGATCTGGGTATGACTAAAGTCTGGAATAGCTGTGAAGTTCTAAGTTAGTAATTTCAGATCTATACGCTGGTTCTCTTTGGTGAAAGCACATATACATGCTGGTTCAGCACATCAAAGTAGTGTATACATTATGAAATATGATATTTGAAGTTGCAGTTGGTTCTGGTTGTTGCTGCAAAGTTCTGGGTTCTACTCTGTGTTTTGGTGACTGTGTTCTAGTGACAGTGTTCTAAATGTTCAGATTGATTGATTATGATTTTCTTCAGTGATGATGGCTTTTCGGTAATTTGTTGTATTGCAGTAGTGATTGATTTTGAGCTTCAATGTTGCTAATGGGTCCAATATGAAAATTTGACAAAACGAGGCCTTCATGTGTATTGTTGTGTACAAAGAGCATCTAGTCTGAAAATTTATGAAATGTGCTCCCTGGAGGAAGAGAGAAGGTCGTAGCCTTCTGTAGGCCAGCGCCTATGTACTGGTAAACATATCGGCTAGTACAAGAGCAAGGGGGTTGGAGCTCCCTTCCAATAGTAGCTAGAAAACAAGTGAAGGTTGGAGCCTTATGTAGGTTGGCGCCTATGTACTAGTAAATGGATTGGCTAGTACAAGAGCCAGGGGGTTGGAGTTCCCTTCCAGTAGCAGTCGGAAAATGAGTGAAGGTTGGAACCTTCTATAGGTTGGCGCCTACGTACTAGTAAACGGATCGACTAGTGCAAGAGCTAGGGGGTTGTAGCTCCCTTCTAGTAGAAGCTGGAGAACAAGAGAAGGTTGTAGCCTTCTACAGGTGGGTTCCTGTGTACTAATATGAGTCTGTACCATTACAATATTGTAAACAGGTTTTTCTTATATTAAAAGAAGACAACAGTAGGTGGTTTTTGTCCCACATTGGGTTTCCACCCTAAATCTTGGTGTTCATGTGTGTTGCTTATGTGTGATGGTTTATTCTGCTATCACTACACATTGTTACTATTTATATGGTTAATGAAGCACTGATGCACTCATTAAATATCAACATATGATGAATTAACTAAATCATAAGTTTTTTGGGCATACGCTGATTGCTTTAAAGACAATTGCGTGTACATGAGAGTTACCTTCATTGAAGTAGCATACATAAATCTGAGTATGAAATTAAAAAGTTATTGAGTTGACTAACACTGATTCACCCCCCCCCCCCCCCCTTAGTATTATTTCCAACACCTTTGATATGTGGAAGGCCCTCATTAAACTATTAAAAAATGGTAGTGATGCTAGGAAATTGGCATTGAGGGACAAGCTCAGAAACATCCACATGCAGAAAGGAGAAACCATTCCACATTACCTCTCCAGGTTCACTTAGTGTCGAGATGAGCTTGGAGGAGTTGGAGAAAATATTCCCTCTTCAGAACTAGTGAGCCTAGCTCTCCTAGGCCTTCCAAAATCCTGGCACAACTACTAGGACTCTATAAATGGAAGGGACAAATTGCCAAATTGGGAGAGACTTTGGTCTGATCTGGTGCAGGAAGAAATTCGGCAAAACACTAGAGATGGAGTAACATCCAAATATGAGGAGGAAGATAATTTTTCCTTGGTTGGGAAGGGAAAGAAAGGAAAGGGAAAGAAGGCCCAAAGAAAACTAGAGACCAACCAGAACAATGGCAAGAAGAAGGACTTAAGCAAGATAAAATGTTTTCACCACCATGAAATCGGGCACTATGCAACAAAGTGTCTACACAAGAAAGTCTAACAAGAAGCCTTCAAGGGGAGTAGGAGGTGAAGCACGTACCTCATAATTTGAATTAGACTTCACCCTGATTGCATGCATAGCGAGCACTATAATGGGGGGGTTTTGGTTTCTAGATTCAAGTTCCTTGTTCCATATGGCTAGATACAAATGATTCTTCAATAGCCTAGAGGATAAGGATCCCCAGATGCAAATAAAACTTGGGGATGATAGGTGGTATATTATGAAAGGAATTGGTACCCTAACCTTTAAGAGGGAGTCAAGCTCCCACCTTCATATAAAATATGTCATGTATGTAACTAGGCTGAAGAAGAACTTGATCTTTGTAGCTATATTGGAGGATATTGGCTATGATGTTGTTTCTAGTAATGGAAAAGCCTTTATGATACATGTAGCTACCAAGAAGGTGAAACATATTGGAGTTTGAGTCAAGAATATATACAAAATTGAGGTTGAAGCCCACGTTGCACTGAGTAGCAAGGCAAGAGAAGTACATAGTTGAGATTTTGGATAAATATGGCATTGGTGCATGGGACACTTATGCCATGGGGCCTTGAATATCATGCAGAAGATTATGACTGGCCTCCTGGAATGCACCCTTGATCAACATGATGTCTACAATGGATGCACATTAGGGAAATATATCAAATCCACCTTCCAGGGCCGAGAAAGCAAAGATGAAGCAATATTAGAGTGAGTCCACTCTAATGTATGTGGACCATTTCGTACAGCCTCTGCAGGAAAACATAGGTATTATGTGAACTTTGTTGATGCATCTTCTAGAAAATTTTGGATCTTCTTCATGTGGAAGAAGGATGAAGTTTTCTCAATTTTTTTTTAATTCAAAGCATTGGTTGAAAAGGAGACTGGTGAGAAATTGAAAGCGTTGAGAAGTGATAATGGAGAAGTATATGTATCTAACAACTTCAAGGAGTTTTGTGCCAAAGAGGGTATTAGAAGAGAACTGATATCATCCCATAACCAATAAAAAAATGGGGTGGCAGAAAAGAAGAAAATAAGCATAGTGGAAGTAGCAAGAGCCATGTTGTATAATTAGGGCGACCATTGCATCTATGGGCATGAGAATGCAACACCACAGCTTATTTGCAAAACAAGAGTCCTCATAGAATTCTTGGTATGATCACATGCAAAGAATATTTCTTTAGGAGGAAGCCATATGTGTCTCATTTCATAGTTTTTGGAGCTACTATGTATTTTCATGTCTCCAAGGATAGAAGAAAGAGGCTTGAGCCTACAAATGAGATGGGAGTATTTGTAGGATACACAAAGACACTACATAATTACCAAGTGTATTTTCCCTCACTAAGGCTGAGAGTAGTGAGGAGAGATGTCAAATTTCATGACGATAAGGATATGAGATGCTATCTAGAGTGAGATTTGAATATCCCACCAAAGGAGGAGCTTCTAGCTCCAAAGGAGGAGCCTTACGAAGAGGTTCGGGATGTTCTGGAGTAGTCACAAGTTGAGGAGTAGACATGAGGTTGAGTGGAGGCACCCACTCAACTAGAATCTTCTAGACAGGGAAGAAAGAGAACCAGAGAAGCTGAAATATTGCTACAATATGCATGGGAGCATGTAAGAGCTCCTACATCTCAGTGCAGGTAGAGGAGGTCACCAGATAGGTACATTGGGTATATGGCTCTCATGAAAGAACTCATTGAGATAGAGCCTTCTTCATTTGAGGAAGAAGTTTCTCAACCATTATGGGTTGATCCCATGGTGGAAGATTATGAATCCATCATGAAGAATAACATATGGGAGGTGGTGTTGAGACTAGAGAAAAATTCGGTGGGTGGTTCCATATGCATTTACAAAGTGAAGAATGCAACGTATGGGAGAATCAAGAACTACAAGGCCAAATTTTTGGCTAAAGGATTCTCGCGGGTAGAGGGAGTGGACTATGAGGAAACATTTTCCCTAGTGGCAACATATTCCTCAATTACAACCATTCTAGCATTGGTTGCATAGATGGGGTGGAAGATCCATCAGGTGGATGTGAAGATTGCCTTCCTTAATGGTGTTGTTGTTGAAGAAATTTACATAGAGAATCTAGAGGGATATGAGACATATGATAGGGAGACACATGTGTATATACTTAGGAGAGCCTTTTATGGTCTCAAACAAGAACCATGAGAATGGTACACTCAAATCTATATCTCATTCAACTCAGCTTCACCAAAACAAAAGTAGATGCCAACCTATATCACATTATGGTAGATGGAAATTTACTTATCTTGGTTTTGTATGTTGATGACTTTATACATACAAATAGATGTAAGGAGGACCTTGAAAGAGAATTTGATATGAAAGACATGGGCTGATGCATTATTTCCTTGGGCAAGAATTATGGAAAGGTGATGGTGAGTTATTTGTGAGTTATGGGAAGTATGCCTCTTCAATACTTCATAGATTTCACATGGATAACTACAAGCCTATGGACACACCTCTAGCTACAAACTAGAGGAAGGAGCCTGATTCTTTAGGAGAGGCAGTAGATTCTACCATCTATAGAAAACTTGTGGGATCCTTGATGTATTTGGTGAACAAAAAGCCCAACATATGCTATGCATTTAATCAGTTGAGTCAAGCCATGGTGAATCCTACCAAGCTATATTGGGAGGCAACAAATCATGTGTTGAGGTACCTCAAAGGAAAAATTGAGTATGGGTTATGGTATAGGAGGACACAGGGAGTGAAGCTCCAAGGCTTCACTAATGCAGATTGGGTAGGGCATCTATCAGACAACAAAAGTACTTTAGGTGTATCTTTAGTGTTGGGTTTGTTGTCCCTTAAGAAACCAATTTCTTGGTTGTGTAGAAATTATGCTTAAGACATTAATGTTTATTATTTATGTCACTTAGTTCTATCTTATATTCTCAAATGAAGGACCTAAAATAATTGGTTTTAAACCCTCAATATTTACGTGATATGAAAGTCTCAGAATGCCATTTGATTGCTGAGTATAAATTCTGATTGAACAATGATTGGATAAGTCAGAGACAATATGTTGTTTTACGCAGAAACTCTTATCTGTGACACTTTGGGGAGTTAAAGTCAATATGTTGTTTTACACAGAAACTGCTATCTATAACTTAAAAGAATTGTAGAGGTAGGAATTTCAAGTATAGGAGTTCTCTTTTAAGGAAATTTAACTTCATCCACATAAGCAAACAAAGACCTGCAACTTCATTACCATACTTAAAGGAAAGAAGACATATGATAACACATAATAGAAGAGTTACAAAATCATACCCAACAATGTGTCGAAAACTTATAATTCTTTCATTAATCAACAATTTTATCAGGAATACAGTGGTCTAGTCTCCAGTTTCTTCCAAAATTCCAACCCTTTTTCTATAATTTTGTTTCTTTTTATACATCATGTGACAATTGATAATCACCAAAACTGTCAAATTGTTTAACTATATCCTAACTGTCTAAAGTAAAAGTCATTACAAAATATTACATTGGAGGGTAGAAGACACCTCATTCTGAAGAAAACAAAATAACAAGAAGTAACAGAAATTAGAAAATTGATGATAGTTGCTCGTTGTTCAGATCTGTGGCTTGACTACTGATGAAGTTTCTCTGTAGATCTTCTGATAATAATTAAATTGTTTTAACAAAACTTTGTGTGTGGAGTTGGGCCCACATATGTAATGGAAATGTTCTAATTGGCTAAAACATAAAGAAATGCTTATGGCCCACATATATATTGGGAGTGCTCTGATTGGCAGAAACACAAAGAAACCCAACCAATCACCGTTCCTTTGGAGTTTTGGTCATCCGCCTCTAATTCTAGTTATTCTGCTAAAACAACGGAATTGGTTGATTTATGTAGAATATGACCTACCACAGAGCTAAAGATAATTTAGACTTTGGTTCATAAATTTATCGCATCCACCTTTTCCACAGACCTTTGCCTTCCCCATGGACCCAATATGGAAACAAAACTATAATTTAAATATTTCTCAAGTCTGAAATTTATAATAAATTTCGTGCTCTTTTCGACGTGATATCCATTAGATCTCGTCGCTTCTTGGTGTATGGCTATGATTAATCTAGACTTCAATGGATTAAACCACATTCTATAAATCATGGCGTCCATTTTCCAAATTAAACATCGTCCTTGTTAACTGTATGATTATCATTGGATCTGCATTTTTCAAGCAGACGGCCCGCATCAACTAAGGTTTTAACTGGATTTTATAACTTCTCACATCTGATTTCGAATTAGACTTCATTCTTGTTATCCACGCAACTACCGTCGAATCTGTTACATGTCGATTGGAAAGCTTAGATCTTCTCTCGAGTTCCTCATGTTCAAAATCCATTTTATAACTTCTCGCATCCGATTTTGAATTAAACTTCATTCTTGTTATCCACACAACTACCGTTGGATCTATTTCCTGTTGATCAGATGGCTCAGATCTTCTCCTAATTTCTTCACATTCAAAAGCCATTTTATAACTTCTCATGTCTGATTCTAAATTAAACTTCGTTATTTTTATCCATGTGACTACAATCGGATCTATTTCCTATCGATCAGACAGCTCAGATCTTCTCTCGAGTTCCTCACATTCGAAAGCCACTAATAGTCATAAAACAAATCATTTCTTTCAAATTTCTACATTCTCCTTTATTTCTATTATAACATAATATTTGATTTTTTTTTTTATTTTTTCGATAAAGTGAAAATAAAATTAAAATAATGATGGATGCTACAACATCTAGCTCCACCTGGGGATAGTGCTTTTGCCATAGAAGCACTAAGAACCGCATATCAGTTCCTTCACCTCGGGCGTGGAGTCACATATTGTTTAGCCAATTTAAATTCTATGGAATTTGTATAATGAATTCACTCAGGTATCTACAATGATAGGATGCTTGTGTTTCAGAACTAGAAGTAATGTTTGAGGTACTACCCATTGATAGGCAGCTATAAAGTTCACTGTTAAGATTCTCCAGGAAGAATGTATTATTTTTCTTGCTTCTATAATTCTGAATGGGCCATACCAGAGAGGATCAAACTTCCCATGTTTTCCCTTATCTTCTCTTCTAGTATCCCACCTTAATACCAGGTCTCCAACTTTAAAATCAATTTCTCTGGCTTTTCTGTCAAAAATACCCTTCATCTTTGATTGATACATAATCAAGTTGTCTCTTACCTTATCCCTGTTTTCACTCATCTCCACTACGTTATGCACCCTTCTTATCAGAGCATCAAGTTCTTCTTTTGCCTCCTGAATCATTGCAATCATAGGCTTCATAAGCTGACTTTGGACAGAGATTGAGTCCCATACACTAACTCAAAAGGTGATTTGCCTATAGACCTTCTTGTAGTCACTCTGACAGCCCATAGAGCAAACTTTAATTTAGAATGCCATTCTTTCTGATTCTCTGCAATAGTTTTCTTAAGGGTCTTCATCAATGTTTTGCTAGTGGATTCAACTAATCCATTTCTCTGTGGATGATAAGTTGTTGAATGAGATAAAATAACATTATACTTTTGACAAAAAGCAACAAACTTACTTGAATTGAACACTTGAGCTTTGTCTATTATGATTTTGATAGGGCCTCCAAATCTGCTGAAAATATTTTCCTCTAAGAAATTCATCACCACCTGGTCATTTGCCCTTTTAGTAGGTGTTAGCCTCCTGTTGCAACAGGGTTTCATTTTTCATGATTGACATTTTTACATGCCAAATATGTCATACTTTGCAGGCTGCAGTGCTCCATATTTCCACAAGATGCCATGAAGTATGCTTAGTCCAAATGCACTATTGCATTCCAATTTTGATGAGTTGTTCCAGTTTTGAAGAGTTTTTAAAAGGAGGTCCAAACAATCTAATCTTGGTCTCCCTAGGTTTCAATTTCCCGTTTTAGAATATAGAGAATGTATCTGTCGAAACAGCTTAATCTTGGCAGATTTGTAGATAGGTAGAGAATCAAAGGGACCCAACTACTTAATCTGGGCCCTGGCAGAAATAAGTGTAGATCTAGATAGGAAACATTCAAAAGAAAAATTGTAAATCTGGGTTTGCAAGTCTAAGTGCACCCAAATCAAAAGAAGAAAAAATGTTAGGTGAGTAGGCTGGGTAGGTAGCTGTGAGGTTGCAGAATGATGATTTATGATCAATTTTGTGTTACAAAGTGTTTTATCTTTTCAGATCACAGTTATCAGGCAGTTTTCATCTGGAGGAGCTCAAGCTGGACATCACTAACTTCCCCTTCTTCTAATTCCCCAAGTCACTTACTAATTTCCCCAAAGAGGTCAAGATCTGCTTGATTCCTCTTAGTTTCATCATTTTCCATGTCATTTGTCTTGGTGAAGATCTGCTTCACTCAAGGATTCTTTATTTCTCATCTATGAGTCACTTTTCCCCCAAAAATTAGCCTAAGGTCCCCCACCTTAGCACCTGCTTATCATCTCCATATTAACTACTAACTCTAGTATATAACTCCCTATCAGTTTTCCCCCTTCCCCTACTAAACTATGTATATAAAACTCCCCTATGTAAATATCCCCTCCCTGGCAATATAGCCATATGTCTTCTAAGTCAGGGAAAAAGCAGTCTATCTGGGGTTGTTTTTAGCCCATCCGAGTCATAGCAGGAGTTAGATGACACCTGGTCATGCTAACAACCTCTCCCCTAGCCCTAAAACCCTCAAAAAACCCACTTTTTGCTCCCTTACCCTAAGTTTTGTGCATAAAAACATTAACCCGCGCTTATTAAACCCATATAACCCTCAAACTCCGCCTTTCCCTAAGTCTAAACCCCCGCCGCGCAACATTAAAATGGGAATATTCCCCGGATCCCCGCCCTTATACCTCCGCCGCTTCACATTCCCCGCCAACCGTTAGATCGCCCGCCCCACAGATCTACGGTGGGCGGGCCTTCCCGTCTCCCAACGTGCCCGAAGGTTAGCGTCCGGGAGATGGGCGGTATTCCCGCCGTACTCCTGCCACGCATCACCTTCTGGGCTGTGGCGGAGCCCCCCCTGACAAAACCACTCTTCCCCAAAGGCGGTGCGCCCCAAAACCGGAAACCGCCTCCTGCCCAGTGACGTCACCCGCTTGCGTCACCCCCATCTGCCCAGTCACCATGACACGTCATCCGCCTGCGTGGCCTCCTGCCACTGTACCGTCAAGTCACCCTACCACGTGTCCTGCCACCATGTCCCCTGCTGTACTGCCACGTCATCCGCCGTACAAAGTCCCGTCATGCTGACGTCATCAGCAATTTTGGCGCGAAGGGCGAAAATCGCACTCTGGAGCCCCGGAATCAGTTTCTGAGGCAGTTTTTGATGCGCGATTTGCGCCTAGCTGGATAAAATAGGCCGAAGTGGGGAATATTTTCATTGCGCAGCCCCCAGCAAGCCCGAAAGGCGCCAAATGACCAGTTTTTCTTCGCGAAGCATTCAGAAAGGAGCCGAAGACAGTTTTGAAGAAGACCGAGGGCCGAACAACAGCCATTAAATGTTGATTTAACGCACAGCACATCAGAGCAGCAGCCCAGGTTATTGCCAAAGAGTATCAACCAAGATTTTTTAGGGGCTCGAAGCACCTGGAAATTAATGAGCCCCCCAGTAAAGTCAAATCAAGCAGCATAAGCCCATCCCTGCGCTCAAATCACAGTTAAAGCTTTAAATGCAGGCGAACGGCTAAGAAGCAGAAACCCATACACATTTATTTTAGGAAGCACTGCACCAAGCCACCGAGGACAACACAATTTATTCAGTTTTGATACGGCCGCCCTCAATGCAGCCCGAGATATTTTCATGCATTTATTTCTGATAGAATTAGGTCAATTAATCATTTTTTATGACCTGTTTAGGTCAAGATGTAAAAAAAGCACTTGTAGAGAGTTTTTCCCTATATATACCGCCCTCTACATTGTTTCAAGGGTTGGTCAATTGAGAATTTTCACTAGAGACTCGCATTGTATACCTGAATTTTTCTATAACCAAAGATTGCTGAAAGCTTGGAGAGAAAACTATCTATTGTAAATCAATGTTTTGAAGATCTGAATATGGAATTCTTGTGCTGCAGCCCGAAGCAATAAGTGCATCTTACCTCTGTTTTATTGTTACCATTATCTAAATAGCAGAAAGAAAGAATAGCTTAGAATTTGTTTAAATACACTCTATGCTCAATTTCTGCTATTTATTTATGTTTTCCTCTGAATGAATTGGTCATGAATATGAATTCCTCCTGGCTCATATTTACCCCGATTCACCTGTGTTGGCCAATTATCTAGGGATTCTTTACTGCCCCTAGGTAGAGCTCTGTTACCTCCCTTTGTTAAGCTGATTGAGAGATTCTTAACTACCTCTCATTACTTAACATTCACCCCCATCCTTTAAACCTAAAAACATTGTTTCATGCGCAACTGTCTTGCTCTGTTTTCCCTTATTGTAACCAAGGAAGCTCATCAACAGTCCTCCTCCTTGACTCCACGCCCAATGGTTTGAAATTTTCAGACTATGCCCTGCCTCTCTACCTGAAAACATCAATTTTCCCACCAAAATCAAAACAAAAACCCTTCGAACTCAATACCTAGCCTAAAATCCCTTTTCAACAAAGCTAGATCTAAAAGAGAGAGCCCTCTCTGATTGCAGGTGGGCTAGAACCTTCAATCCAAAGTTGGTCTATGGTTACCTTGGCCGTATCCTTTTCTGGAGCTTAAGGACAACCTGAGTGATAACATAATGGCGACTCCACTGGGGACTTTCCTCAGATAATTTCAGATAGTTTCACGAAGAAGGTAAGAAAGCTCCGTTGAGACCATAAATCAATCTTTTCAACTGCTCTTTATCTCTTAAAACTACAGATGAAGCCTGAATGTCAGCCAGGAAGCCTTTGAAACTGTTCTTTGCTTTGCATTAGCAGGAGTAAATAAATGCTGCTTCAGTCAATCTTCATGCTAGTTTTAAGTTACAAATGAGTTGTCCCAAATTTTGATTAGTTCTTTGCTATTTCTAAAAACATTCCCAAAAAAAATACCAAAAACAAATTCAGAAGCTGGCTCCCAAGAAAAATCCTCGGTATACAAGATCAAATCCAGACCCGAATCCCCCAGCTATTTTTGAAAATCCGAACCTAATCCTGAAGATCCTTAGGAAGCAAGAAAGACAGGAAAATTTTGCTGATTTGAGTCCTGAAACAGCTTACCCTAGCTGTATTCCGACTCCTGTCAAGGTTTTATTTCGTTCAACCCCTGTTTCCCCTAGTTCATCATCCACATCTCATAGCACTCCTTCCACACCTCTATTCACTGCACATACTCCCATTACCACTATTGTTATCCATGTCGTCCCAGTTGTTCCACTTATCCCTGTTGTTCCTCTAATCCCTGCGAATATGGCTAATAGATATGCACCCCTGAAATTACCTACTAATGCTGGGGCTTTACCTCAAGATTACCAATCAAAAATCACATATTTTGATTCCACTGGTCCTTTCACAGCCATTTAGCATACCAGAAAGATGCAAGACTATTTTGAAAACTACGAAATAGATGATGATAGCGTGAGAATGAGAATTTTTGTTCAAAGTCTAACAGGTGATGTAAGAACTTGGTTCAGATCACTTGCTACAAATTCCATAACCACTCCTGATGAGCTTTACCAATCCTTTACCAACAGATGGGAGAAAAAGAAAGATCCCTTGCACATACTAGCTGAATATGATACGATTAAAAGAGGTCCTCAAGAAACTGTTTTGGAGTATTGTGCAAGATTCAATAATGTTTATAATGCAATACCACAGAACCTAAGGCCTCCCCCTGACCTCGCCTTGTACAAATTCCCGGATGGTTTTGACCCAGATATGGCATACCAGTTAAAAGAAAGAGCTCCTCAAACCCTTGCAGACGCACAAAATGTTGTTGTCAGCATTGAGGCCAACTTAATTGCCAAAAGAAACAGAGCTAGAATGGAAAGAAGAACCACCTTTAAGGAAGAACCCTCAGCCTTTGACCAGAAGCTTGATGCTATTATCAATGGCCTGCAAAGATTGGGAGAAAGAGTAGAAAACGTTGAAAGAAAAGCATCATGGGAAGGACAGCAGTCCAATACCATGAGGAACCCAAATTTTAGGAAAACGCAGAACACAAATGCTGGCAGGTCTAGCCAAGACCATGATATAATACCCCCTTTTCAAGATAACTATGTTGAAGGATCCACTTCTAGTCAACCCACAGAAGACACTCACATGAATTTGATGGATCTAAAGGGTGAGCATCAGACTTTCCTGAGCCAAGAAGACCAAAATGAACTTGATTACAATCAGTTTCAAACTAAATCTGGTGAGTCTTTTGATTTTAAACAAGGATATGATACTGCTGTGTATGAAGTACACAAACAATATAAGCTGAGAACTAGGACCATTGACATTTATGAACCTAGTAAAACCAAGGAAGGAAAACAGCCCATCAAAAATAAAAGCAACGCTGTCATAACAGAACCAGCTGATACAACTGTCCCAAACCCGCAACAAGTGACTGTAGAAGACATAACAGACCTGTGGCCTTCCAAAGGGCAGCCTCTGCCACCTTCTTCCTCAAAAGAAAACTCGAATAGCATTCCAAAAAGCCCTCCTGAAACTAAGAAACCGCAAGCAATCAGCGCTGATAAGCAAGAGCAAATCACAGATAATTCAGATGAAACAGAAAAAACTGCCATTATCAACACCAAGACTCCATTGGAAAAGCCATTTAATTTAGAGGCAGAAATAGCTAAGTTGAAGATATCCATTCCCCTCTCAGAACTTGCCAAACACGATGTATATAGGCAACAAATACAAAGGTCACTTCACATCCCAGAAAACAAAGATGAAGTAAATGTTTTGGATGATTCCCCTGAACTGCTGTTTGGTCCTGAAGTCAATGGAAAATCAACACATGGACCTGTCCCACCCTTTTATGTCAGTTTGCATATACATGACAAAGTTTTGCACAACGCTATGTTTGACTCAGGGGCCTCACACAATCTGATGCCCAAAGCAGTTATGGAAAAACTGAACCTTGATATTACAAGACCGTATAAAGATCTGTATTCATTTGACTCAAGCCAAGTGAAATGTTTAGGCCTCATCAAAGACCTGTGTGTCTCCTTAGTCCAATATCCCAATAAGACCATCCTCATGGATGTGGTGGTGGTTGACATCCCACCAAAGTATGGTATGCTCCTATTAAGGTCATGGGGAGCAAAGCTGCAAGGATCCCTTCAACTGGACCTCTCCTATGCCACCATTTCAGTCTTTGGGCAACCAAAGAGACTGTACAGAGAAACGCTGATGAAATATGTGGTGAGTAGTGAGAGCAAACTTGAAAATTTTCCCATTTACTCAATACATTCTGACATGGATTCCTTTATTTTGTTTAATGATGACACAAATTCTCCAACTGAGGATGAGCCTTTCGCTCTAGAAATAGACACACACATCAATGAAGAATCGGTTGTGCACACTGATGAAACTGTCACAACGGTTAATGCAACCAGCATGCAAAAAGAACCTCCCCAAACAGAAACTTTAAATCTGCCCAATCCTATAATGACTCAAACTCTTAGCGCTAACCACAAGCAAGAAATCACTTGGTATTTAGAGTTTGATGGCTATGTTAACAAGTTAGGAGCAAGGGCAGGTGTCTGGATTCACAACACACATAACAATCATGCGCAAGGCCATGCCTACAGACTGAACTTTAAATGCACAAATAACATGGCAAAATATGAGGCTCTGCTTTTAGGCCTTAAACTCCTTAAAGCTCTAGGAGTTGTAAAAGTGTATATCTTAGGTGACTCTGATTTAATCATACAACAGATGAAAGGTAATTTTGTTACAAATGAAAACAGAATGAGAGCCTATAGGACTGCTGCTACTAATATACTCTAGGCATTCACTGAATTCAAGCTTGACAAGATTTCAAGAAATCACAACATTCATGCACACAGTCTAGCCACCTTTGCTAGTACATGCAAGCTTCCTTTTGACCCAAATCATCATTTCACAGCTGAAATAAAACATAGACCCGCTGTCCCAAATAACATTAAAGATTGGCAAGTATTCGAAAATGATGCCCAGATTAATAATTTTCTTACCCTTGAGCATGAGTTTTCAAGTGTCAACATTGACATGGATGCTATGACAGATCCAGAACAGCAAACAAATGAAAATCAGCAAACTGTAACCGCTGCAACAGCAAAGCAAATCCTGAAACCAACTATTTTTGACAAAGAAAACATAGAACAGCTGAAACAAATGCACTTGGAAGAAGTAGACAAAACAGAGGCAGAAATCATTGAGCTGAAAGATAACTTTCTGCCTGCCGGCCTAACCCCACTAGAAGACATGTTTGACGCTAATGATGTGCCTAGAAAGCCAAAATTACAGCCCATAAACACTGATATAGAAGAGCACAACATTGGGACAGCAGAAAATCCAAAAATGATCAAACTGTCCAAAAATCTGCCCCCTGATCAGAAGCCCAAGTACATTGACTTATTCAAAGAATTCCAAGATGTATTTGCTTGGAGTTATGAGGATTTGAAATCCTATGACACCTCGGTGATCCAACACACAATTCCCTTAAAACCAAACCAGAAACCCTTCAAACAGAAACTTAGAAGAATTAACCCTATGCTTCTTCCCCCGATTGAGAAGGAAGTAAAGAGGATGTTTGAAGCAGGCATAATAGCACCCATCAGATTTTCTGAATGGGTGTCCAATCTTGTTCCTACAAGAAAAAAGACAGGTGAAATCAGACTTTGTGTAGATCTCAGAAATTTAAACCAAGTCTCCCTAAAAGACCACTATCCTTTGCCCAAAATGGACCACATCCTACAAAGGGTAGTGGGGTCATCTAGAATCTCTTTACTAGATGGTTTTTCAGGTTTCAACCAAATACTTGTTCACCCAGACGACCAAGACAAAACTACTTTTACCACACCGTGGGGAACATTTAAGTATGTCAAGATGCCATTCGGACTTAAAAATATCAGTGCCACATTTCAAAGAGCAATGGATATTGCTTTTGCCAAAGAAATACATGACTTCCTAGTTGTCTACCTTGATGACTTGACCCCATTTTCCAAATCTGATGAAGAGCACCTCAAGCACCTTAGGCAAATATTCATGACATGTAGAAAATATGGCATTTCCTTGAATCCCAAGAAGTCCCTATTCGGCCTTGAAGAAGGAAAGTTACTTGGCCACATCATATCAAAAGATGGGATTAGAATTGATCCTGAAAGAATACAAGCCATCCTCCAAATTCCATACCCCAGAAACATAAAAGAGCTACAAGCATTCCTTGGGAAAATCAACTTCTTGAGAAGATTTATTCCAAATCTGGCTGAATTAATATGACTGTTAAGCAACATGTTAAAAAAGGATGCCAAGGTAAAATGGTCCCTTGAAACCAAGCAAGCATTTGAGAGTATCAAGTCTGCTTTAACCCAAACCCCTGTCCTCACAAGCCCATAGTTTGACAAAGATTTTATCATTTTATCGTTTGCATCTGACCACACGATAGCAGCTGTCCTGTTGCAAAAGGATGAACAGGGAGCTGAAAAGCCAATCGCCTTTTTCAACCGAGCTCTAAGAGACGCCCCTTTGAAGTACCCAATAATGGAAAAACAGGCCTACGCACTTGTCAAGGCCATCAAGGATTTTAGAGTGTACATACTATATTCACATGTGATTGCCTATGTCCCACATGCTGCTGTAAAAGACATATTGACCCAAGAGGGATTAGAAGGTAAAAGAGATAAATGGATTGCAAGCATCCTTGAATATGACATAGAAATAAAACCAACTAAGCTGATAAAGGGACAAGGTTTAGCTAAACTGATGTCCAAAACAAACTTTCAAGCCGTAGACATTAACCAGCTAGACAATGAACAGGAGCTGGCGACTCCACAGATCAGTGAAATCTTTCTGCAATGCCCCTGGTACACTGATATTTGCTTTGTATTGTTAAACCTGTGTGCTCCACCAGGATTGTCCAGAACCAAGAAAAGATTTTTGAAAATGAAGGCTTTAAAGTTTTGTGTTATAGATGGTGCATTATTTTGGAGAAATCATGAAGGTATATTGCTTAATTGTTTAACCATGAATGAAACTAACAATGTCATGAAAGAATTCCATGCAGGTGACTGTGGAGGATATCTATATTGGAAGTCCACTGCTGATAAAATTCTAAGGGCTGGTTTCTATTGGCCCTCTCTTTTTGCAGATGTAAAAAAGTTTGCCATGTCATGTCACAAATGCCAAATTTTTGAGGGCAAGAGAAAGCTGTTGCCCTTGCCCCTGAAACCCGTCTCAACAGAAAAACCTTTTCAACAATGGGGTCTTGACTTCATTGGAGAAATCCATCCCTCTTCCTCAGGCCAGCACAAATGGATCCTAACAGCCACTGACTATTTCACTAAGTGGATTGAAGCCATTCCCTGTAGGCAGGCCAATGACACCATCATTATCCAATTCCTTGAGTGCAATATCCTTTCTAGATTTGGCTGCCCTAAGAAAATCATCACTGACAATGCCACTACCTTTAAATCCAAAAAGATGATCAATTTCTGCCACAGATTTCATATTACCTTGGGCCACTCTACAACTTATTATCCTCAAGGTAATGGTTTGGCCGAATCATCTAACAAAAGCCTCATCAACATCATAAAGAAGGTGCTAGAAGAAAATAAGAAGAACTGGCACAAAAAACTGATAAATGCCCTATGGGCGGACAGACTTTCGAGCAAAAGATCAATTGGGACGAGTCCTTATGAGCTAGTATATGGCATGGAGGCTAGATTTCCTTCATCCCTGGGCATTCCTACTATCAAACTGTTACAGGAGATTCAGGCTGAACCAAATGACATTCAAAGAAGAATCAATCAGACAATTCATCTTCAGCAAACCAGAGAACAAGTTTATGATAGAGCACAAATTCTGCAAGAAAAGCTCAAAAATATGTTTGACAAGAGAGCTAAGGCTGGGGATTTCAATATTGGTGACGAAGTTCTGAGGTGGGACTCAAGAAGAGAAGACAAGGGAAAACATGCAAAGTTTGATTTTTTATGGAGAGGTCCATTTGTCATTTCTGCTGTTTAGGGAAACAACACATATTTTCTCAAATTTGCAGAGGATAGTTCTGCTAAAGAAGGCCCTGTCAATGGCCGTATGCTAAAACATTACTATGACCCCTTTTAAGGGACATAATACAGCCTTGTATATATCTTTGTACAGTCTTATTTGTATATATCAGCACTCTGTTCTTATTTTTATAAGCAGGCCGATTGTTTAAGGAGCAGCAGTAAATTTGTGAAGACACAGCCGATGCAAGTATTCCAGTTTTAGAGGCTCTGTCTCTACACCAATTTCAGCAAAACAGCAAGAGGAAAACTGTCACATTACAAGCAATTCATGGTAGAAAAGAACTATTTGCAGTCAAAGATATGCTCCAGCAGCATTGTACATAATCATCAAGCACGCAGAAGAAAGCAGGCGGTGTTGTACAGTTCACAGTAGCCAGTTAAGGAGAGAATGGTTTAGATTTCAAAGTTTCATATTTTTAACAGCCAGAACAAAGAGGTGTTTCCAGTCTACAGCAACAAATACAAGATCAAGGCAGTCTGACCTGCTATTCTTGGCTTTCCACAAGGAAAAGCCATCCCCAAGTGGAGCCACTGTTAGCCTTCTATTGCAACAGGGTTTCATTTTTCATGATTGACATTTTTACATGCCAAATATGTCATACTTTGCAGGCTGCAGTGTTCCATATTTCCACAAGATGCCATGAAGTATGCTTAGTCCAAATGCACTGCTGTATTCCAATTTTGATGAGTTGTTCCAGTTTTGAAGAGTTTTTAAAGGGAGGTCCAAATAGTCTAATCTTGGTCTCCCTAGGTTTCAATTTCCTGTTTTAGAATATAGAGAATGTATCTGTCGAAACAGCTTAATCTTGGCAGATTTGTAGATAGGTAGAGAATCAAAGGGACCCAACTACTTAATCTGGGCCCTGGCAGAAATAAGTGTAGATCTAGATAGGAAACATTCAAAAGAAAAATTGTAAATCTGGGTTTGCAAGTCTAAGTGCACCCAAATGAAAAGAAGAAAGAAAGTTAGGTGAGTAGGCTGGGTAGGTAGCTGTGAGGTTGCAGAATGATGATTTATAATCAATTTTGTGTTACAAAGTGTTTTATCTTTTCAGATCACAGTTATCAGGCAGTTTTCATCTGGAGGAGCTCAAGCTAGACATCACTGACTTCCCCTTCTTCTAATTCCCCAAGTCACTTACTAATTTCCCCAAAGAGGTCAAGATCTGCTTGATTCCTCTTAGTTTCATCATTTTCCATGTCATTTGTCTTGGTGAAGATCTACTTCACTCAAGGATTCTTTATTTCTCATCTATGAGTCTCTTTTCCCCCGAAAATTAGCCTAAGGTCCCCCACCTTAGCGCCTACTTATCATCTCCATATTAACTACTAACTCTAGTATATAACTCCCTATCAGTTTTCCCCCTTCCCCTACTAAACTATGTATATAAAACTCCCCTATGTAAATATCCCCTCCCTGGCAATATAGCCATATGTCTTCTAAGTCAGGGAAAAAGCAGTCTATCTAGGGCTGTTTTTAGCCCATCCGAGTCATAGCAGGAGTTAGATGACACCTGGTCATGCTAACAACCTCTCCCCTAGCCCTAAAACCCTCAAAAAACCCACTTTTTGCTCCCTTACCCTAAGTCTTGTGCATAAAAACATTAACCCGCGCTTATTAAACCCATATAACCCTCAAACTCTGCCTTTCCCTAAGTCTAAACCCCCGCCGTGCAACATTAAAATGGGAATATTGCCCAGATCCCCACCCTTATACCTCCGCCGCTTCACATTCACCGCCAACCGTTAGATCACCCACCCCACAGATCTATGGTGGGTAGGCCTTCCCGTCTCCCAACGCGCCCGAAGGTTAGCATCCGGGAGATGGGTGGTATTCCCTCCGTACTCCTGCAACGCGTCACCTTCTGGGCTGTGGCGGAGCCCCCCATGACAAAACCACTCTTCCCCAAAGGCGGTGCACCCCAAAACCAGAAACCGCCTCCTGCCCAGTGACGTCACCCACTTGCGTCACCCCCATCTGCCCAGTCACCATGACATGTCATCCGCCTGCGTGGCCTCCTGCCACTGTACCGCTGAGTCACCCTGCCACGTGTCTTGCCACCGTGTCCCCTGCCGTACTGCCATGTCATCCGCCGTACAAAGTCCCGTCATGCTGACATCATCAGCAATTTTGGCACGAAGGGCGAAAATCGCACTCTGGAGCCCCGGAATCAGTTTCTGAGGCAGTGTTTGATGCACGATTTGCGCCTAGTGCAAATCACGCATCGCTGGATAAAATAGGCCGAAGTGGGGAATCTTTTCATCGCGCAGCCCCCAGCAAGCCCGAAAGGCGTCGAATGACCCGTTTTTCTTCGCGAAGCATTCAGAAAGGAGCCGAAGACAGTTTTGAAGAAGACCGAGGGCCGAACAGCGGCCATTAAATGTTGATTTAACGCACAGCACATCAGAGCAGCAGCCCAGTTTATTGCCAAAGAGTATCAGAGGAAGAAGAAGAGCCAAAGAGTATCAGCCAAGATTTTTTAGGGGCTCGAAGCACCTGGAAATTAATGAGCCCCCCAGTAAAGTCAAATCAAGCAGCATAAGCCCATCCCTGCGCTCAAATCACAGTTAAAGCTTTAAATGCAGGCGAACGACTAAGAAGCAGAAACCCATACACATTTATTTTAGGAAGCACTGCACCAAGCCACCGAGGACAACACAATTTATTCAGTTTTGATACGGCCGCCCTCAGCGCAGCCCGAGATATTTTCATGCATTTATTTCTGATAGAATTAGGTCAATTAATCATTTTTTATGACCTGTTTAGGTCAAGATGTAAAAAAAGCACTTGTAGAGAGTTTTTCCTTATATATACCACCCTCTACATTGTTTCAAGGGTTGGTCAATTGAGAATTTTCACTAGAGACTCGCATTGTATACCTGAATTTTTCTATAACCAAAGATTGCTGAAAGCTTGGAGAGCAAACTGTCTGTTGTAAATGAATGTTTTGAAGATCTGAAGATGGAATTCTTGTGCTGCAGCCCGAAGCAATAAGTGCATCTTACCTCTGTTTTATTGTTACCATTATCTAAATAGCAGAAAGAAAGAATAGCTTAGAATTTGTTTTAGTACACTCTATGCTCAATTTCTGCTATTTCTTTATGTTTTCCTCTGAATGAATTGGTCATGAATATGAATTCCTCCTGGTTCATATTTACCCCGATTCACCTGTGTTGGCCAATTATCTAGGGATTCTTTACTGCCCCTAGGTAGAGCTCTGTTACCTCCCTTTGTTAAGCTGATTGAGAGATTCTTAACTTCCTCTCATTACTTAGCATTCACCCCCATCCTTTAAACCTGAAAACATTGTTTCATGCACAGCTGTCTTGCTCCATTTTCCCTTATTGTAACCAAGGAAGCTCATCAACATTCCTCCTCCTCGACTCCACGCCCAATGGTTTGAAATTTTCAAACTATGCCCTGCCTCTCTACCTAAAAACATCAATTTTCCCACCAAAATCAAAACAAAAACCCTTCGAACTCAATACCTAGCCTAAAATCCCTTTTCAACAAAGCTAGATCTAAAAGAGAGAGCCCTCTCTGATTGCAAGTGGGCTAGAACCTGCAATCCAAAGTTGGTCTGTGGTTACCTCGGCCATATCCTTTTCCGGAGCTTAAGGACAACCTGTGTGATAACAGTAGGTAAAGCTTCTACCCACTTGGTGAAATAATCAGTAGCTGTGAGAACCCACTTGTGTTGTCCACTTGAAGGTGGGTTAATTTCTCCAACAAAATCTAGGCCCCATTGTCTGAATGTTTCTTCTATGAAGACTGGGATCAAAGGCAAGGGAGCTAGCCTCTTCTTCTCAGCAAAAATCTAACACTTTTGAGAGCTTCTGACAAACTTATATGTGTTACCAAATAGATTAGGCCAATAAAACCCTTCCTGGAGGATTTTATGTGTAGTAGCCTTCCAACTATAATGTCCACCACATAAATTCTCATGATAATCTTTAATGGTATCTGTAAATTCATCCTCTGTTAAACATAACAATAAAATTCCCATGCGATCCTTCTAATACAATCTACGCTCAACAATCACATATGGTTGTGCTTTGATCTTTAATGCTCTATATTTTGTTCTATCCAAAGATTGAGGACAAGAGAGAAAACATTAATAATGGACTATGTGCTTGTACCATTCTAAACATAAAAACTTATACTTGATCTTCATACCTGGATTTAATTTTCCTTCACCTTCTTCAATTATCTCCTCATTTGGAGGTGTTAGAAAATTGATTCCCAATGCCTAAAAATTTGACTCTGTCAACATCTTTGCCAATCCCTGCCCTTTCACCAACTTTGTGGGATTTATGTCCAAGTCATACTCTTGGATCTTAGCTATCCATTTTCCTCTTTTGCCTTCCACATCACTCTAGACTAAGACATCCTTTACTGCAGCATTTGGAACATAAGCAATAAACTGTGACTGCAACACATAAGTCCTGAAGGACTTTAGGGATTTTACCAAAGCATATACTTGTTTTTCAAGAATATTGTACTTTAGTTTAGCATCTCTGAGAATATTGCTAAAGAAAGCAACTGGCTGCCCCTTTTCTTCATCATTCTTCTATAACAAAACAATAGCTATTGAATTAGGTGATGCAAACGAAAAAACTTGAAAAGGATTTTGATAATTAAGGCTAATTAGAACTGGAGCTGCTTGTAATGCTTCTTAATCCTGGAGAATGACTCTCTGGCTTCCTTGTTCCAATGCACTTCATTCTCCTTCTTCAACATATTAGTAATTTCTTTTACAATTTCAGCATAATTGGACACAAACCTCCTTAAAAAGTTTATTTTTCCCGTAAATTTTTGAATATCTTTCTTACTCTTGGGCAGGGGTATTTTCTGCATAGCTTTCACCCTTACTAGATCTATCTTCACTCCATCTCTACAAACAGTGTGCCTCAGTAGTTTGCCCTCCTTCAGAGAAAAAATAGACTTCTTAGGATTCAAGGAAAGCCCAAATCTTCTACATTTCTCAAAATTCTTTTTAAGATGATCTAGATGCTCCTCATCAGACTTAGAGAAAATAGTGATGTCATCCAAGTATATCACTACAAACTTATCACCCATAAAAGCAATGTCCATATCCCTCTGAAATGTAGCACCTGCATTCATCAACCCAGAAGGCATTCGAGCATACATAAAGGTTCCCCGAGGAGTTGTGAATGCAGTCTTCTTATGATCTTCTTTATCCACAACCACCTGGTTATACCCAGAGAACCCATCCAGCATTAGCATTCTGAATGACCCTGTTACCTTCTACAACACATGATCCATTTTAGGTAATGGATAGTTATATTTTAAGGAAGCCCTGTTGAGATTTCTAAATTCCACACATAGCCTTATTTCTCCATTTTTCTTCCTTACAAGCACTAAATTGGCCAGCCAGTCAGAGTACCTGAGGGGAACTATTATCTTGGCATCAAGTAACTTTTTGACTTCTTTCTCAATCAATGATAAAAGCAAAGGATTTATCTATCTAAGTTTATGCTTAAATGGTTTAATCCCCTCTTTCAAGGGAATCTTGTGTTGAATAATACTTACATCATATGTTTTTAGATCCTCATAGGACCAAGAAAAAACATCAACATAGCCCTTGAAAATTGTAATATATCTCTCCTTGTAGATAAGTGGAACTCCATTAAATAATTTGACTAACTTGGGCTCCTCTTGGGTTCTAATATTGTGAACTTGAATTTTCTCATCCTGTGGAATTTTCTCTGAACTAACAGCTACATCATTTCAGTTAAAAATTCTTTCAAGAGGGACAAGCCCCCTTGGCAGAACATTATGCTTCAATTGGATAATTTTTTTATTAACTATAGAATTTTTTAAACCAATTACTTCTACACCTTTTGTTGCTTCATCTTCATCTTGATCAATCTTTGTGCCCTGAAAATCTTCAATCATAGTCAAGAATTCCTTAATCTGTTGATCAACCTCAAAAATCTACCAGTGTTTTATATTATCAGGAACATAAGGCCTATGCCTTATTTCAACCTCATATCTTAGCTTTGGATTAATAGGAGGCCTAAAAGTACTAACAACCACATCCAAAGAGTTTGCTAATCTATTTCCATCTCTTGGAATGAATTGAATGTTGAAAGCTTCAAAGAAGTTCTCAACCAAATCCCACACTTCATTTTTGTATGCCCTAACCCTAGGGTGTTTTGTCTGACAGCGGTTCTTTATTTGCTTTATAAACAGCTCGGAATCTCCAAAAATAGAAACTGACTGGACTACCATTTGTTTTTCTATTTGCAAAGAAATGATCAAGGATTCATATTCTGCCACATTATTTATTGCATTGAACTCCAATTTGAAAGAAAAAGGGAACATATTACCTCCAGGTGCAATTAGAAGGAAACCAACACCTATTCCTTCTTTAGAATAAGCTCCATCAAAGAAGCACTTCCACACCCCTTATGTTTGCAGCTCTGTATTTACACTGGTTGAAGTAAGCTGCCTTTGGTTATCATCAGCCGACTCTGCATTGTCATGCAACATGAAGCAAGAAAAGTCATCTTTCTTCTCACTATATACAAGTGAATTACTTGCTCCGTTTTTTGTGATTATTTTTACAAATCTGGTTTCTCTATACAGCCTCCTTTCTTCTCCACCAAAAATTTGTATGACAGCATAAGTAAAATCTTGTTTCAAAAGACCACCCAATTTATCCCCCCCATGACCTGGATATCAACATTCCAAACCTAGTAGGGATATTTGCTACCACTACATCCATTACCAAGCTTCTAGCTGGGATCTGGGCTAGTGACACCACCATATATTTAATGACCCCTAGACACTCGACTTTATTTGAATAAAATGAATACAAGTCTCTATAAGGTTTAGTAACTTGTAGGTTTAGTTGTTTCATCAATGATAATGGCATAACATTATGTGAAGCTCCTGAATCAAACATAAAATTGTGCAAGAGGAAATCATGAATCAATAAAGAAATGTAGAAAGGAGGTGTTGAAGAATCTACCTCCTCCACATGTGGACCAAAAACCACTACTAGTTTATCTTATTGCAGATTCACGATGTCATTTACATTCACATTCTCTCTCAGATTGATAAACTCAACAATCTCTCTTTGATAAACTGGTGTTTTGACCAACTTTTTGAGGGGCACTTGAATTTTGATTTTTTCTAATTCTTTAGTAAGACTAAAGGCATGAATTGTTTAGTGTTCCTTTCATTTTCATCTTCACTTCTCTTCATGACTAAAATCTCTTATCTAATGGAAACAAGTTTTTCCAAAGGAATTTTTTCACTTCTATCTTGAGAAGACTCACGTTGAAGTATTTGAGTCTCGCTATTTGCATTCTACTACTGCTTTCCTTTATTCAACTCTTTTGCAAGCTGTGGTTCTTATGGAGACGCCTTTTGTAAGGGAGCTGGAACTTGCTGCTCACCTTCATCTTCTTGACTTCTAGATCTTTTCCTTGATCTCAAGTCATATTTCTTATGTAATTCTACCTGCATAAAATCATAAAACTGCTTCCAATATTCATCAATTTCATTCTCATCATAAATAGCATCTGTTTTAGTATATTCATATTCTTCTCCCTCAACACCTAGTTCATCTTCATCTATTGCATACAATGTGGAAATCTGATCATCATGGTCCCTGGAATGCTCTAGTACTTCATTAGGATCTGCCTCTAAGTAAATTGGTGCTTGAACTTGATCTTGGTCTTTTCTTTCCTTCTGCAAGATTTGCAGAGGTTGTCTTCTATATTGAGGATTAAAGTTTCTGTTTTGTTGTGCTTGTCTCTGAGAATTCTTACTCTCCAACTCTAATTTAATCAACTTATTAGACAAAGTTTTAATTACATTACTCATATCCTCTAATGTTTGACTTTGAGAGGATTCCATTTTAGCCTTTCCCTTATCTTGGATAGGTTGTGTCTCTGGTGCTTTACCTACAGCCACCAGATTTTCTTTTATGTCTAAGGCATCAGTTTGGATCAGATCAAGGGTTACAAATCTTCTCTCCCTCAATGTGAATCCAAAATTTGACTCAAAATCCCCTGCAAAAGTTATTTTTGCACCAGCAGGAGGGGGCTTAATCTCCACTAGAAGACTATTGTACAATTTATTGAACACTCTGATGAATTCAACAACTCTTTCATCAGATTTCTTATTAATAGCATTAAACTATGTGAATGAATACCCATGGGCTCTTTTCTCTCCCCATCTATGGGTGAATAGATGCTCCATCTCTTCCCATGTAGGAATAGAGTTATTAGGAAGCCCTTTAAACCATTTTCTTACTTATCCATCCAGGGATTACACAAAAAGTCTTAAAACAACATTCAAATGCTCAACATTTAGATTTTCTGGAAAATTACAAAATACTGCTATATGATTCTCTGTTGTTTTTTCATCCTCCCCTGTGAAACGAGGAAGAATCTTCAAGTATTCTTGAGGCATTTGATTCAACTGTTGTGGCAGATGAATAGGTGCATAGCTATTCATCAAGAATGTAGTTGCTACCATGTTTGCTCCTGAACTTACTGAACCTTGATTGTTAGTAGATGTAGAACCTGACTGAGGAGTAAGTGGAGTATGATAAGGTGGCAAGATAGTTACAGGTTCATGTTGAATAACTATAGCAGATATTGACAAAGAAATAGACTCTAAAGATTGTTCTTGAAATGAAGTAGATGTAAAAGGTGACTCTTGGTCAATAAAAGATGAATGTTTGGATGAAAAATGATTTGAACTACTGCCAGGTGCAAACAGTGTAGGACTTGGTGTAACTCGAGTTTTAGGCCTTTCAAGCCTCTTAGAAACTAGCCTCTCAGGGTCTGAAAGGGCTTGAACATTTTGCTGTGAGGTATCTGACCTTGTATGGGGCCTCTTTGGAGCCAGAGTTATTGCTTTTTGTTTAATACAACCAAATATCTCCTCCTCACTGAACAGCTAGAGGAAAATATTAAAAACCCAGGGAAAAGTGTTCTTGCTTCTCTCCCCGACAACGGCACCAATTAATGTTGTCCCTTAAGAAACCAATTTCTTGGCTGTGTAGAAATTGTGCTTAAGACATTAATGTTTATTGTTTATTTTCACTTAGTTGTATGTTGTATTCTCAAATGGAGGACTTGAAATACTTGGTTTTAAACCCTCAATACTTAGGTGATGTGAAAGTCTAAGAATGCCATTTAATTGCTGAGTATAAATGTTGATTTAAGAATGATTGGAGAATTCAGAGACAATATGTTGTTTTACACAGAAACTATTATCTGTGACACTTAGGGGAGCTAAAGTCAATATGTTGTTTTACACAAAAGCTACTATCTGCAACTTAGAAGAATTGCAGAGGTAGGGACTTCAAGTATAGGAGAACTCTCTTTAGGAAATTTAACTTCATCCACATAAGCAAACAAAGAACTGCAACTTCATTACCATACTTAAAGGAAAGAAGACATATGATGACACATAACAAAAGAGCTACAAAATCATACCCAACAATGTGTGGAAAACTTCTGATTCTTTCATTAATCAACAGTTTTATCAGGAATACAGTGGCCTAGTCTCCAGGTTCTTCCAAAATTCCAACCCTTTTTCTATAATTTTGTTTCTTTTTATACATCATGTGACAGTTGATAATCACCAAAACTGTCAAACTATCTAATTTAAGTAAAAGTCATTACATAATATTACATTAGACGGTAAAAGACACCTCATTCTCAGGAAAACAAAATAACAAGAAGTAACAGAAATTAGAAAACTAATGATAGTTGCTCACTGTTCAGATTTGTGGCTTGAATGCTGATGAGGTTTCTTTGTAGATGTTCTGATAATAATTAAAATTTTAACACAATAACCTACATCTTTATAAAACTCCGTGCACGGACTTGGGCCCACAAATGTGTCGGAAATGTTTTGATTGGCTAAAACATAAAGAAATGCTTATGGCCCACATATATATTAGGAGTGCACCGATTGGAAAAAACACAAAGAAACCCGACCAATCACCATTCCTTTGGAGTTTTGGTAATCTGCCTCTAATTCTAGTTATTTTGCTAAAACAGTGGAATTGGTTGATTTATGTAGAATATGACTTTCCATGGAACTGAAAAGAATTTAGACTCTGATTCATAAATTTATCACGTCCACCTTTTCCACAAACCATTTCCTTCCCCACGGACCCAATATGGAAACAAAACTATAATTTGAAGATTTCTTGGGTCCAAAATTTATAACAAATTTCATGCACTTTTTGACACAATATTAGTTGGATCTCATCACTTCTTGGTGAATGGTTGTGATTAATCCGGATTTCAACAGATTAAACCACATTCTATAAACCATTGCGTCCATTTTCCAATTAAACATCGTCCTTGTTAACCGCGCGATTACCATCGGATCTACATTTTTCAAGTCGACGGCCCTGATCAATTGAGGTTTTAACTGGATTTTATAACTTCTTGTGTTCAATTTTGAATTAAACTTCGTTCTTGTTATCCATGTGACTACTGTCGAATCTATTGCCTGTCGATCGGACGACTCAGATATTCTCCCAAATTCCTCGTGTTCAAAAGACATTTTATAACTTCTCGCGCCCATTTTGAATTAAACTTCATTCTTGTTATCCACATGACTACTGTTAGACATGTTGCCCGTCGATCGAATGGCTCAGATCTTCTCCTAAGTTCCTCGCGTTCAAAAGCCATCAATATTCATAAAACAAATCATTTCTTTCAAATTTCCTCATTCTCCTTTATTTTCATTATAACATAATATTTGATTTTTTTTATTTTTTCGATAAAAGTGAAAATAAAATTAAAATAATGATGGATGCTACAATAGGTTCAACAATTATTTCTTGGTATAGTAGGAAACAAGGGTCTATAACACTTAGCTTAATAGAGGATTAATACATGGCTACAAGTCAACCAGTATGTGAGTCCATATGGATGAGGAAAATACGTGTGGGTCTTTTAAGTCAAGAGATGGACCCGATAATGATTTATTGTGATAATTAGAGTTGTATCAAACTCTTTGAGAATCTAGTATTTCATGACAGGTCCAAGCACATTGATATCTAGTACCATCACTTGTGAGATTGTGTTTAGAGGAGAATCATGATTCTACAATACATTCCAATTGAGGAGCATGATGCAGATATCTTGACAAAGGTATTGTCAAGAGGCAAATTAAAATTACATAGGTGCAGGATAGGAGTGGCTCAAAATCCATTTGTTGATAAGAGGGGGTGTTAGACATTGTGGTAAGAAAGGCTAAATTTGACTTGTGCCTTAGTCAAATTTAGTAATTCGATTTTGCACATTAGTGTTGGCTTCAGGGGCTTAGATCCATGTTCAATGTTAGGGTACGCTAACCAAGAAATACCTATACTATCAGCCCTTTGGGCATCGAACTGTGTTGGGTAGATCGCAGTCTCACCTAAGGTAATATGGGGGGATACTAGAACTAGATTTCTACATCCAGAGGGGTATGAAGTGTGGCTATAGGGTTTCTTCTGATCTAGGGCTTAATCTAACCTTCGTGAACCATTAAATTCATAAACACAGTCATAGAACAATTTCTTTACTTAACAGATTTATAAGTTATGCATAACTACTTCAACGCATATTATTCAACATAAAAAATAGTATCCAGGTCTTCACGATGAAATTATATGGAAAATATACTGCAATGAACAATATTTAAGCATAAGTACAAGAACTTTACAACAGATAACAAAACACATATATGCTTCCAAATCTTGTTTTATGAATTCAATTCTTTAATAATACAGACTTATGACCCTACGCACTCAGTTGCAGGGGCCTGCACACACAACTGCAGACTTAGCAAGGTCTTCACACACACAACAATATAAGTCTTCCCCTTCACCTAAATATAGAAGATAAAAGAATGAAAACCTAAGTATCATAACATAACCTACTATATTTCCTTAAGCAAGCTAAGACGTCCCTTTCTATACTTTTGATATTACAATACCATGGTCATCAAACCATGGGTGGGGCTTTGACCTTCCTAAAACCCCTTGACTCCTAATGACTTGCGCATTGCGCACTCTGCTCCTTAAAATGCAGAGGCTTTTACAAAATGTAGTCAAAGTTGAACCTAGGGGGCCCCATCCCAATAGGCCCCTAACACAAAGATGTGACTCATCCTTAAGTCACTCCACTAGTATGATTTGCATCTTCACTTTCAAGCTATTGAATGAAGACTTCATTGGGTGAATCACCTCCATGCATTTTGTTGTTGCTGCCTGCAGGGTGTGATATATATAGCCAATTTCAAATTCAAACTATTTTTTCCCTCTTAGATCTTCCTTATAAATGTGAATTTCACAGTATATTTTCTCATATTTTCACCTTAAATGCATTCCCCCCACTACTTTTAATGGAAAATTTCCTATCAAAACAATTGTAGCACAACCAATGGTCATATTATGGACAGGCTGCTCTAGTCCCACCCTTGCTGTGCAGCTTCCTGCACTGTTTCACAACTTCCTCTAGCTATACCAGCCTCCCAATCATCATGCAGCTCTCGTACTTCGACACAACTGTCTTTCAGCAGAGCTTTTTAGAGTCCCATGCTTCCTTTCAAGTGCTCATAGCACTGAGAATTTTTTGCATCCATATAGTCATTGAACAATATTAGGGATGGAATCATCCCTATATATCTTCAACCGAATTCCATTCATATGTACAGGGAATAGTTATTCATTAAGCTTCACGAGATGAACTAAGCCACCATCAAAGATACTTTTAGCAATGTAGGGTCCCAACCAATGCATTTTCAGCTTACCTAGGAACTTCACGAATTTACTATCATATAACAATACCAAGTTGCCATTCTTAAAGGTTCGTTGCTTGATATGTTGATTGTTCCATGCTTTTTCCCTAGCCTTCTGTAATTGTGATGGAAACCTATGATAAAGCGATCTTCTTCTAGCATGATTAGTTGTTCCAATCATTCCTCCATAATGTCAATGTCTTCCATGTTTGTAACTATGGAAATTCTTAGACTTAGCACTATGTATTCCATAGGCATGACAAATTCCTACCCATAAACTAATATGAATGGAGTTTGTCCCATCATTTTCTTACAAGTTGTCCCGTAAGTCTAGAGCACTACCGGTATGCGCACATCCTAGTCATTTCTATTGACATTATAGACCTTTGTTAGAGTGTTTTCCAAAATCTTGTTGAAAGCTTCCATGGTGCCATTCACCTGTGGATGATAAGGCGTAATTTTATGATGATTTACTTGGAACTCAGTCATCAATGCTTCAATCGTGTCATGTAAAAAATGTGATCCTCTGTCACTCATCAAGATCTTCGAACTGCCAAATCTTGACAAAATGTACTCAAACATGAACTACACAGTAGTGTCCATGCTACAATTTTTTTATTAGCATCACCATAGCCCACCTAGTCAGATATTTTGTTGCAATAATAATATGTCATGCACCTGTTTGCTTACCTGGTGGGTTGATTGGTCCTATGAAATCAATCGCCCATTTTTCAAAATCTTATAGAGGGATCTATGGATTTAGTGGAAATTCATCATGTTTTAACGGTCTACCAACCATATGGAAAAAGTTGCAATTACTACAATACTCCTTTGAATCTTTGTGTACTATGGGCCACCACAACCCTACTCTTAAGTTCTTCTGTGTGGTGGATTTCCCTGCATAATGGCCTCCCATGACACCATCATGTGCTTCATCTAGAATATTATGTCTTTCATACTCAGGGACATATCTATGCACTATCTCATCGAGACCCATTTTGCACAATTGTCTTATGATTAACGAAAAGTACACAACTTAGACTACCAATTCTTTCTTCTATTTTGATGTATACTCTGTGGGAGCTATGCTAGTAGCCAAAAATGAAATGATGTGAGCGAAGTGATCATCATCTATTCTTACTGTGAAGAGTTGTGCATCAAGGAGTCCTTTAATGATATTTGTAGGTTCTTCTCCATTCTCAATCCTTGATAGATGGTCTGGTCCAACATTCAATCTGCTTGGCTTGACAATTACTTCAAAATCATACTCCTAGAAGAGGATTAGCCATCAACAAATGTCCCTCCCCCCCCCCACCCCCCACCCGCCTGATGAGCCCCAATTTTGGTACAATTTGGGCTCATTTTTGGCCTATTTTGCTTGCTCAAACCATTCATTTTTATTGTTTATGCATACACTTCTTAGTTTATTCATGTTGTTTGTAGGAGAAAGGATAGGCACTTTATCTACGTAGCTAATGCATTGTGATTCCAGGTTTTGGCATTAAAAGGGAGCAAAAGACAACAAAAAGGTGGCAAGGAGACAACGAGTTGGCACTGCTGACGTAAGGAGAGGTTGTCCACGGTCTTGGGGGACATTCCTCATGATCCTCACCAAGAACTCCGAGCCCCACTCCATCCTCCCTCCGAGCTTAATACACGGCCAGCTGTTCTACAGGAACAGCAGTTCAAAACTGCTCTACAGGAAACAACATTTATGACCATCCTACAGGATCAGCAGTTAAACTCTAGATTAAACAGCCGAGCTCCTAGAATCATGGATACTTGTTGGATCATCGTTTTGTATAAGTATATAGGCCTTAGCCTTGGTTAGGTTGTTGAAACTCTCGTATTACTATTGTAATTTTGGAGCACAGCTCAAGTTTCGTTCTCTTTTGTAAGCCAATTTGGCATGTTATCAGATCATGAATAAAGAAGGTCACTTTTGAGTTAGTTCTGAGATTTCTCAAGGAGCTATAGCTCTCAGGTTAGGGCCCAACCTGAGAGCTATAGACCTCCTCAGTGTTGTAATGCATTTACCATTAGTTCCAGCACTTGAGTTTGTTTAGTTTCCTATGCAATTCGGATTTCCAGCTTGTTAGTTTAATTGTTTTCATTAGCATAGATAGGACTGGTATGATGCTTTGCTTTCAGTATTCAAGTTTGATAGATTGGTAGAATAAATCTCTTGGAGCTCCAACAAAAACAGGTTGTAAAGGTTCACTGCCATCTCACTGTTTGGGATTGGGCTGTAGACCATGATCAGCCACCAAAAAGAACAGCAGTCGTTTCATCTCCACGCAAGCTGCCACATGAACGTTTTTATTGAAGATCCATTCATACATTCTCGACATTGATCCATACTGCACTCTCACGCATTAGTTTCATTTCTTGTTTTCCATTTCGGATTTATAGGTTTCATGGCATAATAGGTTAATGAATTTCTTGTTTTGATGCACAGGTCATTTGCTTCATTTACACTGCTCTTTCTCAAGCCACTTCCTTCGTCGTTTTCTCCATCCACCTGCAAGTTCTATTCACCCTCTATCTCACTCACTTGCCCTCCAACTCTCTCATTTCACGTACAGCTCCATCTCCTTCACTCTCGTTGATTCCACCTTTCCAAAACATCAAAACCATTGCATGCACCCTTCCTTCGTCTGACTTTCCATTTCCTGAGACATCATCAGGTCCATCTCCATCTCCCCCTACCATTCCATTACTCCTCCATCACTCCAACCACTCACGGTAGGTCATCCTGTAGCCATTTGTAGACATCCTGTAGAAAACAGAGTATCCTGTAGGATCCTCCACAGCCATCCTGTAGGAGGCCACTCTCTCGGTTGCTGAGCATCTGAATGCGAGGAACCTCTGTGGATGGGTGCTAAGGATCCCTAGGGACCTTTCCTAGCCTCCCCAACCTGTCCCACACTTTCCTTCCTTCTACATCCCACCTGCACAATCAAACCCTAATTAGGCCAAGTTCACACTCATTCCACACACCTAAAGGAAAAACACAAAAACACATTTCTCATGATGCAAGTAGCTTAGACCCATGCATTTACACTTGTTAGAGGTAATGACAGCATTCATAAGAGTTGCATCCACATTCTTTGCATTATAGAGGATAGACTAGTTAAATTAGGGTTTCATAGATTTACATGCTTTAAATTGCTTTTGATTCAGTTTGTCAAGTAGAGTAGCCTTCCTTTGAGTTAGCTTTTGTCCATCATTGATAAAGCTTCTTCTGTGAGCCTATAGAAGTTGGCTTAAGCCCTAGCGGACTTGTGCCAGCTGACCAAGTGACAGCTGCGACAAGGGCTAGTACTTGTGCATACAACACCGTCGCTTCCAAGTTTGTACGAACTACCGGGTTGATAAAATTAAGAGACAGGAAGCCCCAGGAGTTGTAGCATTATTGCTACAATACTGGAGCTCACCATCTTTTTGGCGCCGTTGCCGGGGAAGCGTCAGAGTATTAGCACCTGTTGCTTTTCCTCTACTTTCCTACTCTTACCTTCTGCTAAGTAGTTTGCTTCATTTCCATTCTGCAAAAGTAGCATAGACTTTCCTGCTTTCCTAGACTAATCTTTCCTGCTTTCTTAGATTAGTATTTCCTGCTTTCCTAGATTAATCTTTCCTGCTTTCCTAGATTAATATTTCCTGCTTTCCTAGATTAATATTTCCAATTCCGCAAATTTCATTTGAGTAATCTAGTTAGTTGTAGATCACTTTGTTTCAGTTTTGCAGGTGCACAGAGAAAAACAAAAGCAATCAAAAAAGAGAGTCCTTTCCCTTTCATGCCTTGTAGGAACCGAGATAGATCAGGCAAATTCCTACCAAACACCCCCACCACATCACTAAGTCACCCTTCTCTCTTCTTTGGTGACAGTGACCCAGAGGAACCTATAGGTGAACATCCCGAGATATACCAAGACCCTATAGAAGGAGAAGAGTTAGAAACCACTCCATCTGAAGCCATGGCTGATAACAGGAGAGAAGATGAGAGAATAGAAGGAGCTTTCCCCATCCGAGAGACCAATGGGGATATGAAAATGAAAAACATTAGCCCCTCTGCCTTGCCTCACTTCCATGGACTGACCACTGAGGATCCTGATACCTTCTTGTTTGAGTTTGTTGTCCTTTGTCGAACCTATGACTATACTGAGGATGAGCAAAAGTTGAAGCTTTTCCCTTCCACTCTTAAGGATGCAGCACTACGCTGTTTCATGGGATTACCTGGGAATAGCATCACCACTTGGGCTCAGATGCAGCAAGCCTTCAATACCAAGTATAGGGATTATTGTAGGTCCAAGGAAACCAAGGGAGAGATCTTTCGAATGACCATGGGGAATGATGAGTCTTTAGAGGACTATGAGGAGAGGTTCCAACTTAGCTATAAACGGGCCAGATGCACACTTGACCCTGAATCCCTCAAGTTGGTTCTACTTCGAGGAGTACCTGAAGATCTCTTAGATACCCTTCACATGTTAGCTGGGGGGGACATTTACCAACTGCCTTATGAGGACATCAAAACTGTGTTTAGAAATCATTCTAGGGCAGCTAGGAAACGAGGTAGAGGAAACCTCCTCTCCACCGGTGTCCCTTTCTCCAAACATGAGCTTACAAACCAATTAGAAGATCTTAAGAGTGAGGTGAGACATACCATTGCCATGCAGCTGGACACATTCAGGATCCAGCAAAAGAAAGAGGAAGCTGAGAGAGCCTTGGCTGTCTTCTGTCCTAGGTGCACCAGAAGACACCCTAAGAACGAATGTCCATTGCATTCGGTCGAAGTGTGTTTCGTTTGTGAGGAGGACCACCCAACAAATCAATGTCCAACCTTGCCTGGGTTTAAAGCCATGTACCAAGGAACTGAAGCCCCCACTGAACCTCTCTACTTCATCAACCAAAGGAGGCCTCAAGGATCTAGACCTTATCAGCAGGGGATGCAAGGGGCATCTCAAGCTTATTACAACCCCAACCACTTGACTCCCATGCCTTCCTGGGGTCCCCCTGCTCATCCTTCCTGGTCCATGCCTCCTCCATGGTCTTATCCACCTCAGTACCCTACTCAACCTACTTCTCACCCATATCACTCACATACCCAGTCGCAGCCTCAATGGAGTGCTCCTCAGTCGGGGTGGAGGCCCCAATACAACACTCCTCCCGCCATTCTGCCTCCACCTCCAGTTCAGCCACAACCATTACCTCCTGCTCCTCCAAGGCAACCTCAAATGCCTGCTCAACCGAACCCGAACCCCAACAATAGACAGGCTCAGCAGGTATATACTGGGGAGACCTCATGCCCTACCTATGCTGTGGAGATCCAGGAGATCAATCTTAGATCTGGAAAGACTCTTCCAGATCGCCAACCTCCTCCCCCAGAGGAAGAGGAAGACCATCAGGAAAGTGAACCAAAACCTATTCCACCCTTTCCTGAGAGACTTACAGCCACCACACAACCCAACCCGGAGGAAGATGAGCTTCTGGGAGAGCTCAAGCAGTTGTGTGTGAAGATACCCCTTCTCCAGGCCATCAAGGATGTGCCAATCTATAACAAGCTGGTTAAGGAGAAGTGTTTCAAACATCCAGGCAGACGGAAGAAAGATGCTTCAACTATCAATGTCATAGGACAACTGTCTGACCTTATGCTAGGACAAGTCATCTGCCCAAAGTACCTAGATCCTGGAAGTCCTGTAGTAGATATACACATCAATGGCACCATTATCCCCCACACCTTGATTGATCTGGGGGCAGCCATCAATGTAATGACCAGGGATACCATGTGCAAGCTCAATCTTCAAGGTTCCTTGAGGAAGACCTCGACAGTACTGCAATTAGCAGATCGCTCCACTGTGACTCCCGAAGGAATTGTGGAGGATGTCTTGGTCTCTATTGACTCTTGGGAGTATCCTGCAGACTTCCTGGTTCTGCAACCAAAGGCAAAGCTTACTAGATATCCCCTCATTTTGGGAAGGCCTTGGTTAGCCACTGCAGATGCCTATATCAGTTGTCGTGCCGGAAATATGACCATCAAAAATGGTCCTATGTCCAAGCAACTTGTCCTATACCCTCCTACCCAACCCTCTTTAGAGCATGACTTACCACTCTGGTTGGAAGAAGTAGAAGAAGACGAGGTGTATTCAGCACCTCTATGTACCATAGAAACCAATAGAAGAAATCCCCCAACCGAGGATGATTTGATCGAGAACTTGATCCAAAACCCACCTACCAGTGCACTACCTTTAGAAAAATTGGTGGAGGATGCCCAAGCCAGCACCTTAGTGGATCTTTGTACAACCAACCCTGTCACTCCCAGAGTTAAGAACGTGGAGTTCGGCCCTGAGAGAGCATTGAAAATCAGCTCCTCCCTATCTCCTTCTCAGGAAAAGGAGCTGTGCAACCTGTTGGCTAGCCACTTAGATGCTTTTGCTTGGAGCTATAAGGAGATGAAAGGAGTCCATCCCTCGGTCTGTACTCATCATATATACATCAAAGAGGACTGTAAACCGGTTAGGCAACCGCAGAGGAGAATGAATCCAACCCTTAAAGACATTGTCAAGGAAGAATTGCAAAAACGGTTAGATGACGGATTCATCTACCCCATCTCAGATAGTGAATGGGTGTCCCCTCTAGTGTTGGTTCCCAAGAAGAATGGGAAGTGGAGGATCTGTGTAGATTACCGGGAGCTGAACAAAGCTACCAAGAAAGACCATTTCCCTCTACCTTTCATAGATCAAGTGTTGGATGGACTGGCAGGAAAGAAGTTCTTCTCTTTCCTGGATGGGTTCAGTGGGTACAATCAAATCCAAATCAGCCCGGAAGACCAAGATAAGACCACCTTCACCTGTCCTTGGGGTACCTTTGCCTACCGAGTCCTTCCCTTTGGGCTATGCAATGCTCCTTCTACTTTTCAGAGAGTTGTCTTGAGCATCTTCTCGGAGTTGGTCCATGATGCAGTGGAAATCTACATGGATGACTTTACCCCTTATGGGGCCAACTTCCAGGAAGCATTGTCCAACTTGGGAAAGGTCCTAACCAAGTGCATCGAGATGAACTTGTCCCTTAGCCCTGAGAAATGTGAATTCCTAATGACTGAAGGGACAGTGCTAGGCCATACCATTTCTTCTCAAGGATTGCAGGTGGATCCTAACAAAATTGCTCTCATCAAGAGGGTTCCACCTCCTCAAAAAGTAAGGGATGTCCGGAGTTTCTTGGGATTAGCAGGATACTACCGGAGGTTCATTAAAGACTTCAGCAAGTTAGCCTCACCATTGTTTGGTTTGTTGGCAAAAGATGTGGAGTTTAATTGGACTGACGATTGTCAGAAGAGTTTGAATGAATTAAAAGACAAGTTAGTGTCAGCTCCAATCCTAAGGGGTCCAAACTGGGCCCTACCTTTCCACATCCACACTGATGCCTCAAACAAAGCCATAGGTGCAGCCTTAGGACAAGTTGAGGAAAAACTTCCATATGCCATTTACTTCGTTAGCAAAAACTTGTCCAAAGCAGAGCTGAATTACACTGTAACCGAGAAGGAATTCTTAGCTGTGGTTCATGCACTGAACAAGTTCCGACATTACATTACTGGTTACCAGACTTTTGTACATACTGACCATGCTGCTATTAGATATTTGATGAATAAACCAGATGTGAATGCTCGTATTATTAGAGGGTTACTTTTATTGCAGCAGTTTGATCTAACCATTGTTGATAAACCAGGAAAAGAAAATGTTGTTGCTGACTTCTTGTCTAGATTGGATTTGTCTGCAGATGAAGATGGGACGGTGGATGACCAGATGCCTGATGAGCATCTGTTTGCTATCTCAGTACTCTCTCCATGGTTTGCTGATATAGCAAACTACCTTGTTTCAGCTCAGTTCCCTCCGCACCTCTCTTCAAAAGAGAAGAGCAAAATCATCAGAAAGAGTGCCTCATTTACATGGATTGGGGGCAACCTGTTCAAGCTTGGCCCCGATCAGATCTTAAGGCGTTGTGTAAGGGAGGAGGAAGTCTTTGACATTCTCCTCACCTGTCATGATGGGCCTTGTGGAGGACATTTTGCATCAAAGAGAACTGCCTTCAAGATCCTGCAGGCAGGCTACTATTGGCCCACACTTCATCAAGATGTCAGAAGATATGTCAGCCAGTGTGACCAATGCCAAAGAATGGGGAAACCGACCCAAAGGGATGAGATGCCTCTCCAACCTCAAGTGACTCTCGAGCCATTTGAGAAGTGGGGCATGGACTTTGTGGGCCCAATCAATCCCTCTTCGAGGCAGAGATCCTACATCATAGTGTGTACTGACTACTTGACAAAGTGGGCAGAGACTAAAGCAATCAAAGCAGCAACTGAAGAAAAGGTGGTCGAGTTCTTAAGAGAGAACATCTTCTACAAGTTTGGCTACCCAAGAGAGCTGGTGACCGATCAAGGGAGCCAGTTCACCTCCAACTTGGTTGAAGATCTATTAGCTCATCACAAGATCAAGCATAGGACTTCCACCCCCTATCATCCTCAAGCAAATGGGCAGGTGGAAGTCACCAATAGAGCTCTAGAAGGGATCTTGACCAAAGTGGTAAACAGCAGCAGAAAAGACTGGGCAGATCACCTAGTTGAAGCCACATGGGCTTACAACACCACTTGGAAGACCACCACCGGTTTCACACCTTATGAGCTGGTCTATGGGAAGAAAGCTTTGCTGTCCATTGAGTTTGAGTATAACACTTTGAGGTTGGCAGCTCAGCTGGACCTAGATCTCAGCCATGCACAGCAAGAAAGGTTATTGCAGCTGAATGGATTGGATGAACACCGCATGCAGGCCCTCCTTCACTCAGAAGTGGTTCAACTTCAGAGGAAGGTGTGGCATGGCCAACATCTCCATGACAAGCAATTTCAGCCGGGAGATTGGGCTTTGTTGTATGATTCCAGATTCAAAGATTTCAAGGGGAAGTTGAGAACCAGATGGCTAGGACCATATGTGGTGGAACAGTGCCATGACAATGGATCTGTCCTCATTCGAACCATTGATGAGGAATCCATTCCCATGCTTGTCAATGGGCACCGATTAAAGATCTATAGAAGACCTCTCTCAAGACAAGAGTTTATCAGCACTATGGAGAAATCTGTTTTGGTCATAGAGAAGGGTTCTGCCTCCACTTTGGGCATACCCTGAAGGATCTAAAACACAAAAAAAAAAAAAAAAAAAAAAAGGAAAAAAGAAAAAAAGAGAAAAAAATAAAGATCCTTGGGTGAAAACCTCTCTGAGGCGCCCAAGGCAGGCAGTAGGGGTGAAAACCTCATTGAGGCGCTCCTATTGACTTTCGAAAAAAGAAAAGAGAGAAAAATAAAGATCCTTGGGTGAAAACCTCTCTGAGGCGCCCAAGGCAGGCAGTAGGGGTGAAAACCTCATTGAGGCACTCCTATTGTCTTTCTAAAAAAAAAAAAGAAAAAAAAAGAAAAAAAGAAAGAAAACAGGAAAAAGCAATCAGCACAATAAAAGGTTTGCATGCAGATGTTCTATGGAGGAGAAGAAGCCTCTCCACTCCAAGCCAGGGGCCTTCATCATGCTAGCAAAGGATGTCATCAGCACCTCCTCCAAGAACAGCAGTGTTTTTTAAGGTATGTGCAAATATTATCATGCTTTGGATCTTCTACAGGAGGATACAGTTTTTCTACAGGAACAGACAGTCTTCCTACAGGAAGACGCGGATCTTCTACAGGAAAATGCCAAATTTCTACAAGAAACTCTGTGTTCTACAGGAAACTTCCTGTAGAAGGTTACGATGGCCGAAATGTGTTTCAAATGAAGATCTAGCGACTGAGGAGTGGATTGAATGCATGCATGCCAATGATGGCACCCCTGAACATTGCCATTATCGTCCTCCACCATCCTCGTCGCCATGCAACCAGGATCCCTGCAGCAGCACAACAAAGTAATCAGTTCTCGTGAGAAAGCATCTGTCAAAGAAAAACTAAGCACCGAGAACCATACCACATCCACGCTGATACATCAGAAGCGTTGGGATCGTGATCGAGAAGCCAGAACCGCCAGCATGCAGCATACACCCGAGGAGAAAGAACGGTGATAAGACCCCTCGCGGGGATCCTGTAACAGTTCAACCTGCTCAAGTGAAGACCATTCACAGCACCGCCATCTGAGATCAAACACGGGCGCATGAACGCAGAACCATTCACTCCATCGCCAGCATCCTGTAACCATGAGCCTACAGGAATGTGCAGCCACAGGCAGCAGGTAGATCCATCGCTCAAAAAAAAAACTGGAAATCATGTGCAGCCGCACGCAGGTAAGTGTTCTAATCCTTCTCTCCATCAAACTGCATGATTATTACTTCGATTTGTTTTGCATGGCATAAAGGTGAATGGTTGAGCGGCCTAAAGGCCAGTGATTGGCCACGTCGGTTAGTAAAGGGTTAGTCAGAGGACGAGGTGGCAGCCACGACGAAAGAAACACGCAGCAAGCACGTGAAGATCAGTCCCGTCAACCGAGAAGTGAAGTTTAACCGAAAAGGGCGGCGGTAGATCTGTGGGAATGAATGCGGCAACAAACGAATGTGCAGGCGGATGATGGGTGACGTCACCCAACGGTCCGGCGGGGACAACTCACCCCCGCGCCACGAGCTGCGCTGATTCAAAATCTAATCGGCTCGATTAAGCGTGTATCTCCATCAACCTCACTTCAAAACTCGAGTAGATCCTCTGCTTCCCTCTGCATGTTGATACGCCGAGCTCTCGGCTACCTGAACGCTAGTAAAGCACCTCTCGACCGCCAGCCAACTAAAGCTCTTCCCGAAGCCTGCGCACTGCTCCTACAGGAACAGTTTCTATAGGAACGCCATCCTACAGGAACGCGACTCTACAGGAAGGTGAAGTCTTCACGTAAAAAAAGGTGGCAGAAAAGAGGTAACCCTGCAACTCCTTCCACAATTGGTTTTTTAAAGGTGGCAAGGCCATTAGTCACAGTGTGGTCATAAAGAATTGGATTGCCGTGCCTATACTATCGCTCCTACAGGATAGCTGTATAATCAAACTGTGGTCTGAAAATTCATTGCATGTTCTGTCTTTAAGACCGAATTTCCTGTGTATCCACCACCTCTGGTATAAACCACTGTGTTCATCATGCCTGGCGGGTTTATCAGACGAGAGCCCACTAATTCAAATGCATTAAGGAGAAACCCGGCAGTGGTTGAGCTCTTCACTAGAGCACAATGGATGCCTTTCTGTGATAAACTACAGGGCTATGATGATGAAGTAGCCGAGGAATTTTTGCGGGCTCTGCAGCCTAAATCACAGACATTGGCCACGGTAACCTTCAGAGGTTTCAGCCTCAAACTCACCCCAGAGCATATGAGTCGGATTACAGAGCTGCCCATGGGTCTGTCGTGGGATAAAGAAGAGCGGAAGCAGAGCCAGCAAGCAAAGAAGGAGTTCTTCCCGCCTGAAGAATCATTCACAGAGGACAAGAATGGGGTGAAAAGGACCAGCCTGTCACCACCGTGGCACGAAGTCAGTTTTCAAATTATGAAATATATCACCTGTGAGGGTCGTTACAGCATCATATATGCGTATCACTTCAGGCTGCTCAACGAACTACGACACCAGATTGACCTCCCTACAGCACAGAGGCTGAGCATTCCTTACTTTTTACTGCAGTCCTTGATAGAGTGCTCTACAAAGCTCAAGGACGGAATCCCTGATCAAATAGCCCATCATGGGCTGATAAAATTGCTCGTGGAGGATGCTCTCCGCTCATATAAAGTCCCCCTCGCATGGGAATCATTTAGGAACTTAACAAGAGAAGGGGACATAAAAATGTTGCTTGGAGAGACAGGGTCCTCTAGCGGTGAAGAAGAAGAGGCCGTAGCCAAGAGTAAGAAAGGGAAAAGCAAAAAGGCCCCGACTCCATCACAGAAGAAAGAACGAAAAGAAAAGGAGGAGGGAGAGGATGACAAAGCAAAAGAAGACACCCCCATCCTGTCAGCAAGGGAACAGAGGTTGAAATGCAGGGCAGTCAAAACTGAGGTGGTCCCTGCCAGCCCAAGCACCTCGTCAGCTCCTGCGGGCAAAACCAAAAGCAAAATCCATGCAGCCAAGAAAGAAAAGGTGGCGGAAGTTGCATCTACAGGAACGCAAGCGCAGGCTTCTACAGGAAGCCCGAAAACACAAAAACAGGCTTCTACAGGAAGCCCGAAAACAAAGACAAAGGCTTCCACAGGAAGCCCGAAGATCAGTAAGGAGCAGGCTTCTACGGGAAGCCCAAGAGCAACAACCAAGGCTTCTACAGGAAGCCCGAAAATCATTGGACGACAGGCTTCTACAGGAGGCCCAAAAACGGAGAAAGAGGCTTCTACAGGAAGCCCGAAAGTGCAACCCCGGGTTTCTACAGGAAGCCCGAAGACAGAGACAAGGGCTTCTACAAGAAGCCCAAGATTGGAAAGAGGGGCTTCTACAAGAGGCCCGAAGGTCATTGAGAGACAGCCTCCTATAGAGAGTCCAAAGACAAAGAAAGAGTCTTCTACAGGAAGCCCGGAAGCAGGCAAAGCAGGGTCTTCCACAAGAAGCCTGAAATCTAAAAAGGAGAGGCCTTCTACAAGGAGCTCCGAGAGAGCAAATCGCAAGAAAGAGAAGGCTGGCATTCTTGAGAAGGAGGCAGCAGTGGCACTGGCTGCCCTCAGCACACCTCCAAAACCGAAAGAGAAAAGGAAGGGGGAGACCCCTCTACCACCTGAAGTCAGGAGGAGCAAAAGGATGACCACGGGCAAGCCACAGCCTCCACCCAGCAGCCAAACCACTTAAGGGGATGTACCTACTTCACCCAGTCCAAGGACCCCCTTTAAAACATCAGCCACCCCAGAAAAGGGGAGCCCAAAAATAACCTCCTGGACTCGAAAGATAGGCCAGTCACCTTCCGAAGCCCGACTCAAGGAAATAGAAAAAGGGAAGGAAGCATCACCCTCATCACCATCAGGGGCAGAAAAGGCAGGGCCATCAAAAGCAGAAAAGAAACAGCCTGTTCCGGTCCTGAGTCCTCGGCCAAGGACAAGGAGCAGGGGCAAGGTTGCTCAAGGATGAGCAAATGGTTCAGCTGGGGGGTGATGATGAGCCCCAATTTTGGTACAATTTGGGCTCATTTTTGGCCTATTTTGCTTGCTCAAACCATTCATTTTTATTGTTTATGCATACACTTCTTAGTTTATTCATGTTGTTTGTAGGAGAAAGGATAGGCACTTTATCTACGTAGCTAATGCATTGTGATTCCAGGTTTTGGCATTAAAAGGGAGCAAAAGACAACGAAAAGGTGGCAAGGAGACAACGAGTTGGCACTGCTGACGTAAGGAGAGGTTGTCCACGGTCTTGGGGGACATTCCTCGTGATCCTCACCAAGAACTCCGAGCCCCACTCCATCCTCCCTCCGAGCTTAATACACGGCCAGCTGTTCTACAGGAACAGCAGTTCAAAACTGCTCTACAGGAAACAACATTTATGACCATCCTACAGGATCAGCAGTTAAACTCTAGATTAAACAGCCGAGCTCCTAGAATCATGGATACTTGTTGGATCATCGTTTTGCATAAGTATAGAGGCCTTAGCCTTGGTTAGGTTGTTGAAACTCTCATATTACTATTGTAATTTTGGAGCACAGCTCAAGTTTCGTTCTCTTTTGTAAGCCAATTTGGCATGTTATCAGATCATGAATAAAGAAGGCCACTTTTGAGTTAGTTCTGAGTTTTCTCAAGGAGCTATAGCTCTCAGGTTAGGGCCCAACCTGAGAGCCATAGACCTCCTCAGTGTTGTAATGCATTTACCATTAGTTCCAGCACTTGAGTTTGTTTAGTTTCCTATGCAATTCGGATTTCCAGCTTGTTAGTTTAATTGTTTTCATTAGCATAGATAGGACTGGTATGATGCTTTGCTTTCAGTATTCAAGTTTGATAGATTGGTAGAATAAATCTCTTGGAGCTCCAACAAAAACAGGTTGTAAAGGTTCACTGCCATCTCACTGTTTGGGATTGGGGTGTAGACCATGATCAGCCACCAAAAAGAACAGCAGTCGTTTCATCTCCACGCAAGCTGCCACATGAATGTTTTTATTGAAGATCCATTCATACATTCTCGACATTGATCCATACTGCACTCTCATGCATTAGTTTCATTTCTTGTTTTCCATTTCGGATTTATAGGTTTCATGGCATAATAGGTTAATGAATTTCTTGTTTTGATGCACAGGTCATTTGCTTCATTTACACTGCTCTTTCTCAAGCCACTTCCTTCGTCATTTTCTCCATCCACCTGCAAGTTCTATTCACCCTCTATCTCACTCACTTGCCCTCCAACTCTCTCATTTCACGTACAGCTCCATCTCCTTCACTCTCGTTGATTCCACCTTTCCAAAACATCAAACCCATTGCATGCACCCTTCCTTCGTCTGACTTTCCATTTCCTGAGACATCATCAGGTCCATCTCCATCTCCCCCTACCATTCCATTACTCCTCCATCACTCCAACCACTCACGGTAGGTCATCCTGTAGCCATTTGTAGACATCCTGTAGAAAACAGAGTATCCTGTAGGATCCTCCACAGCCATCCTGTAGGAGGCCACTCTCTCGGTTGCTGAGCATCTGAATGCGAGGAACCTCTGTGGATGGGTGCTAAGGATCCCTAGGGACCTTTCCTAGCCTCCCCAACCTGTCCCACACTTTCCTTCCTTCTACATCCCACCTGCACAATCAAACCCTAATTAGGCCAAGTTCACACTCATTCCACACACCTAAAGGAAAAACACAAAAACACATTTCTCATGATGCAAGTAGCTTAGACCCATGCATTTACACTTGTTAGAGGTAATGACAGCATTCATAAGAGTTGCATCCACATTCTTTGCATTATAGAGGATAGACTAGTTAAATTAGGGTTTCATAGATTTACATGCTTTAAATTGCTTTTGATTCAGTTTTTCAAGTAGAGTAGCCTTCCTTTGAGTTAGCTTTCGTCCATCATTGATAAAGCTTCTTCTGTGAGCCTATAGAAGTTGGCTTAAGCCCTAGCGGACTTGTGCCAGCTGACCAAGTGATAGCTGCGACAAGGGCTAGTACTTGTGCATACAGCACCGTCGCTTCCAAGTTTGTACGAACTACCGGGTTGATAAAATTAAGAGACGGGAAGCCCCAAGAGTTGTAGCATTATTGCTACAATACTGGAGCTCACCACCCCCCAACACAGGCTTGTTGACCAAGTACTTTAATGCAGAATGATCTGTGAAAATTTTAAAGTGCACACCTAATAAACAATGTTTGAAATTTTGTAGCACATATACCATGGGAAAACCTTTGCGCTTAGTCATAGAATAATTTTTCTCCACCTTTGAAAATTTTCAACTAGCAAATGAAATTGGTGGTCAATGTCTCCTTCTCTCGGCTGGGTCAATACAGTTCCTAAAGATATTCATGAGTCATTGACATGGACATAAAACTCTTTCTTCCAATCTGGAAACACTGGAATTGGTGCAGTAACCATATTTTCTTTCAAAATATCAAAGACCCTTTGGTAGTCTTGATCCCAACAAAAGTTAATGTCCTTTTTCAACAACTTCTCCATTGGTGCAGTGCCTTTATAAAATTTCAATAATATCGAGTGTGTCCTAGAGTGGTGCACAACTACTTCACATTCTTCGGTGGATCTAAATTGAAGATAACAACAATTTGGTAGGGTCGACCATCAACCCCTTCTTGCACACAACATGGCCCAACAATATTCCATGTTGTATGCAGAATATACACTTTTTAAGGTTCAACGATATTTGGTATTTTCTGCAAACATACAACATTAAGCATAGACTTGACACATGCTTCTTTAGTAACTCAAACATGGTCCAGTCATGAAAGTACACTTCCAGAAATTTTTGAATAAACTCTTTAACGCTGCGACGACCACCCTAGAGAATATCACGGGTGCATTTTTCAATACAAACAACATTACAGTATACCAAAATGATCCCCATTTGGTGGAAAATGTGGTCTTACTTCGATCTTCTAGTGCGATCTTGATCTGGTGTTATCCTAAAAACCCATTCGTGAAAGAATAATCCTCTTGTCCTCCTACATTTTCTAGAAATTCGTCAGAGAATGACGTAGGGAACGGATCATTCACACAGATATCATTCAACTTCCTTAGATCCACACATATCCTTATTTTGCCTTTGGTATTCGTTTCTTGTACAACGATAGGGCTTAGCCAGTCAGACTCCTCTACTAGGTCAGTTATCCTAGCTGTGACCATCTTGTCAAGTTCTTCCTTCACCTTCTCTTTTTATTTTGGGTTAAGAAGATACGGTTGTTGCTTCACAAGTGTAGCATCTAGTTTCAACGTGATTTTCATAATGCTTACATCACCCACAATACCTTTGAGTTCAGAAAACTTCGTTGGGAATAAACCCTGATATTTATGTAATATCTCAAAAACTTTTCCAACTGTATCTTCATCCCAATAATCACCGATGTGTGCAAACTTTGGTTCTTCCTCAGTCCCTATATTGATCTACCTTGTTTTCACCAATTGTGTCACATCAGGTATCTCAAAATCTGGTCTTACAACTTCGTGTTGTCCTTCTGACTCAAGGATATTGACATTGTGCAGACCTTCTTCACCCTCTTCTGCAGTTATGTTGTAACATTCAAGCGTGTTCTGCATCTATGCATTCCAATGCAGTTAAACCCAAGCCGATACTTATATTTTTACTCTTAAAATAGCTACATGGATCTCTTGAAGGGCATCATCTATACTTTCAAACCCATCCTCAAAAATAAAATTTAGTATAAAAATTTCCTTCAGTTCATGTGAGTAAGTGGTGCCATGGCGCAATTTTGATTCAAGATACCAATTCATAGCTATTACATCTAACGTGTGGAAAAATATATGTATCCATTATGGTTGTGGTTCTTCACCCCATGCAGTAGCCCAGTGAGACAGATGCTCGTGTAGGTCATTCTTTCCAGTATATTTTTCTACAAGTCTTGTATTTGCATACCCGAACCTGAGCCTCATCAATCTTCAATATTTGCTAAAATATATTATATTATGTTTGTGCGTGCCCCACCATCGCATAGGTGTAGACCGCAGAGCTATATCGAGATCTTGGAACCTTTCTTCTTCTCTGATATCTCTTTCAAATTCATCTAAAAATATACTCACATCCCCTATTTCATCATAGTATGGTAAGTTACAAACCTCTGATGAGATACAACGAAGATATTTCGTCAGTATATTACAATGCAACGTAGAGACTTCATGTAATCGATTCTTCCAACACTCCATTTCCTCTTCAAAGTCTGACATGCATGAACTATCCTTCTCCTAGCTAATTCTTCCATCTGTAGTGGGATTAATCCAATCTTCATTTTACGTAGCTACCTTGTAGATGTGCTCAATATCCTCATTGTCATAATCTTTGTGGATCAATTATGTGTATCGTGCTCCTTTAGAGGACGAACAACAACCCTCATTTTGTTCTTCTCAAATACCATGCTCTGTTGTTTCAATTGAAGGGTAGCATCCACATCAAATGACTAATCAATCACCAGTAAATTTGGGTACGGATTACTATCATCTACTATCTTAATGAATTCAAAATCTTCTATTACACTAACTACCTCAATATCTACAACGACCCCATGTAGTCGACCAATCGAAACAATATTCTGTTCATTTTCCATGTGCAACTAGATTGGTGACCATTGTGACTTTGGCTGTCACATCCTCTCCCATTTCTGCCAAGGTAGGATGTTTGCATCTGATCTCAGATCTTGGATTACTTTATCCATTTCAAATTCTCTAATCTGCGCAGTCAGTCTCATTTCTCATCTTGTTCTCTTTTTGTTTCCATAGATCTTATAGATGTTCGAGGCTTTTCTTTTCCAACGTAAGTGTCAATTAACTCTTGTAACCCTTCCACTGCTTTATGATCTCTTAACAACTTCATGCAGGTCTATAGAAAGGACTTTAAAACATTTGAATTAGGATATTTTGTTGCTATTTTAGGCTGTTTATTATGTGGTCTTAACTGCATCAGTTTCTTTGATGTTGAAGCTCCTGGAGCCATGAAACTTTTCTTCACCTCCATGAACGTTTCCTTCTCTCCCTACATATTCAACCCAGTGTACTTTATTCCAGCTTTCCTAACCCAAGTATCTGCCTCAGGTTGTTCTCCTTCTACTTTGCCAACTTCTTTAGCTACACTACTTCGTGTTCTCACCATGTTTATACTAGGATCATCCTCGCGCGGCTCCGATTTCATCATTTGTAGGTTCTGTGCAGGTTGTTGGTTCTTCTTTTCCTACATCTTAGCCATTAAAATGGGACAATCTTCAATCACATGATAAAATTTTCTACAATACTTACAAGACGGACAAGTGGGGTTCTGACAGTGTCGCGCAAGTGTCCTGCTTTGCCACATTTATAACAGATGATTTAACCCCATCCTCATCCTGTGCCTCCTCCTCGACCACATCCTTAGCCCTGGAATCCTCCATAACCTGTAGGCAAACCTTGATTTTCTTGTGTGCGACTTTCAACTTGCATCCTATATGATGCAGTATACTCCATCATTAAGGCATAACTATGATAATTACTCTCATCATGTCCTACTAATCAGAAAAAAATGAAAAACAACTTCTTGGGTGTCTGCACATATTTCTGCAATAAGTAACAATGATCTGTGGGATGTTGGCCTATGACTCTGCAGATGCTACACCATATACTTGATCCAACACCTTGTCCTGTACTTGTTTCCAGCTTTAGAGGCTTAGGACCTCCTGCCACTATATAATCAAGATACATGGGACATTGATCTTTATAATGACCTTTAGCCTTACATTTCAAACACCATAATTATAAGCGTATGTCTGACCGAAAATATTTTCCCTTCTTTAACCCTCAGATCTCCATGTGAAAACTTGCGAGCTACGACTAGATCTACTGGACTCCTATATGCATATCTTAGACTGGAGATGCTTCTAAATTCATTGCGATCTCTAATGCTTCAGATTGTGTGTTAATCTTCTGTTATGATAATGGGAGTCTTAGATGTGGCAACAACGCAGGGATGTAGCATTCTTGATGTAATTTGTCAGTAATCTGGACATTCCCTAAATTGATCAGACACTTTAGCCTTTGGTCTAATTCCCATGCACTTTCATTAGGTGCTTTCTTGATTCCTTCATCTTTGTACAACACTGCGATTGTGACTTCGGCTTTCTAACTTCTAAATTCATGGCCATCTTTGTCTTAGCCATCATCGTGCCATAATTTATGTGCCAAGATAATGATCTATCTTGTAGCGCTTTGATAAGTTGGGCCTTTTTCATATCATCATCATTAATCTGTTGTGCATTCCACACAGCTTTAGTGACAAACCATAATTGTTCAGGATCTTTCGATCCCAAACCCTTAAACACTGCATTTTCACTGTATTTTCCATATTGAATTGGGGAGGTGGAGGTGGAGGGGGAGTAGATGGATGGGTAATCACAGATGTACCCTGATTTCCTGACTGCGACACTCCTATAGGTATACTAAGGTTCCTCCTTTCTTCATCAATGTTTGAATCACCTAATAGAGGAATGTAACCAGTCTCAAATCTTTATATTTTCCCACTTTTCATATTCCTGAGCTCAATTTTATTAAACATAAATTCACTCACATACACCCTTTTCACACAATAACATTTTAATCCAGATCTTTAATGAGTTCAAGAACTTACCTCGTGAACCTTTGAAAAATATTTTCTCGGCTTCGCTATAAGATACTGACGTGTCAATTGCAATATATGTGATCAATCGTCCAAGAATGTTATCAATGTGAAAGTCTATAGCTCTTGTGATCTCATTATCACTCTCTTTGAGCTTCTTTACTAATTCTGGGGTCCAAACAAGATTCTTATCATGCTTCCAGTGAGGCTGACTATCAACTAATTTTGTAAGCCACTCATACAATTCATCAGGGAAACAACAGAAAAAGATCTTGTGTTGTTATGTATAAATGTACCTTTGTAACCAAGATTTTGTTGACAAGTGCAGATTTATGTTTTCCTATACTTCAAAATTGTGCTCCTTTTGCTCAACCCAATTCTAAATTTCATTCTTCATCAGATGCCACATCCACATCCCTCAAACGGATCCCAGTCCTAGCAACAAAACCATTTGTTGGCTTCAGGGGCTTACACCTAGGTTTGATGTTAGGCTGCACTAACAAAACAATCCCTATACTATCAGCCCTTTCGGCAACTACCTAAGCAGGGTGGATCGCAGTCTCACCCGAGGTAATATGAGGAGATGCGAGAACCAGGTTTCTGCATCCAGAGGGGTATGAAGTGTGGCTATAGGGTTTTTTCTGATCTTGGGCTCAATCTAACCTTCGTGAACCATTAAATTCATAAACATAGTCATATAATAGTTTCCTTACTTGACAAATTTATAAGCTACGCGTAACTACTTCAACATGTATTATTCAACATAAATAATAATATTTAGGTCTTCGCGATGTAATTATATGGAAAATATACTACAACAAACAATATTTAAGCATAAGTATTGGAACTCTAAAACAGATTACAAAACATAAATATGCTTCTAAATCTTCTTTTATTACTCCAATTATTCGGTAATACAGACTTTTGACCCTGCACACTTAGTTGCAATGGTCTGCACACATAGCTGTAGAATTACCAAGGTCTCTATGCACACAGCAGCAAGAGCCTTCCCCTTCGCCTGAATACAAAAGATAAAAGACTTAAAACATAAGTATCATAACATAACCCACTATATTTCCTTAGACGAGCTAAGACATTCCTTTATATACTTTTTCCTATTACAATACCATGGTTTGCAAACCATGGGTGGAGCTCAAAAGAATACAAAACCTAAGGGGATTCAACATTCCTAAAACTCCTTGACTCCTAATGACTTGTGCACTATGCGTTCTGCTCCTTAAAAAGCGGAGGTTTTTACAAAACTTAGTCAAAGTTGGAGCTAGGGGACCTCGTCCCAACAATTAGTAGGATGACTTGGATTGTAGTTATTTTTTGTGACATGGCTTGTGTCTACTAGTTTCCTCAGTAAATTTGATCTTAATATTTCACTAGTTTAGATTTTTGCATGTAGTGATTGCTAAAATTTAGCAATCTAGTTTAGTTATTTTTAGTTTGACTCAATTAACTGAGCTTGAGTCACTAGTTGAGTCAGTTGAAGGTTAGTTGAATAGAACTGTTATTACCTGGAGTGGAGGAAAAGGCACATTGTAATTATCAATTTTATAGTAGTTGAGTGTACAAACTTGGCAATTAAGTAGGTGAATCATTCCTTGGGAATTGCAAAAGCCAATAGGAGAAAATTCCTAGATTTTAGGATATACTTTCCTCAAGGATTGTGCAAGGAAATAGGACTAAGCTAAGGATTTGAATTGGCTATGTTTTGGCCAAAGAAGGTTAGTTAGTAGGAGAACAAGTTTACAACGTAGGGTGTGCTTTAGATAAGAACCAAGACATTGTAATAGTTTCTCATTCTCATTTGATTAATGAAAAGTAGTGAAGGGTTTTTTCCCTGTTGGTTTCTCCTATAAATCATTGTGTTCTTGTGGTGTTCTAATGGTTGCATGTCATTGGATGTGTTTCTAAATCATGATTTCCATTCCGCAGCATAGTAGAGGAAATTTGTAATCTCTTGATTTCAGTTCAATTTTATTAGTAGTAGCAAATTTCTATTTATTTCTACACCTTGTTCATAGTTATTAAGTCCTAGAAGGTTAGTTTAATTCAATAAGGCACTTGTGTTCCTTTTCAACCATGATCTAAGCCTCAAAACCCATTATTATTTCATAAAACTAATAAATGGTGGCCATATTTCATTTAGAGGCCAGGAATCCCATATAAAGGTGCTATGCGGTGTTTTAAGGCACCTTTCAAAATAGGAATATTTCTTAAATTCCCAAGGTCATTGTTATCCTTTCTTGATCATTGTTAAGACCAAACGGCCCATTAATGTTATCGATAATGTCATAGTGTCCCCTAGTAAAGAACTCATAATTGAAAGTTACCAAAGGGGGGGAATGTTTTTTTGATTGGATGTGTTTTTAATGGTGATTGAACCTAAGAAGCACCATTTAGGGCATAATGCCCTTAGTGTTCTTCACTAAACTTGGCTAGACTTTGAGGCCCATTCTTGGTTAAAAATTATCGTAGTCATGGCACCCATATTTCTATTGAAGGTTATCAATAACCAACAAAGATTTAGTGAATTTTTTCCTTTCTATTGTTAGGGTTTATCCCTTTTTTGATGGGCTTCTTTTATTCTCCTTAGACCTTCATATGGGTTCCCACAAGCAGGAGTAATGATTCTACACCTCTCCTCCTTGGCCGTAAAAACATAAAACCCTTAAGTGATAGGTCAAAACACAAAATGATGATGATTGTTATGCTACCTCACACATTCATCATTCTCCACTTAACTCTGGTCTTCATTGCTCCTTACTAGTAGTCCATTTAATCGGTTAAAATCATTAAAACATGTGGCTTTTATTTTGGTAGAATCACCTATTTGAAACAATATGTATCGTGAGGTGTCTGTTGATTTGGCAACGCTTCTATTTTCATTAGGGGTACCATTCACTACCTTTTGATTTGGAAGTGCCTTCTTCTCATATCATTAAAACGAGTGCTTCCAAATTAAAAGGCAGCACCAAATTCTTATATCATTAAAATGGGCTTTGCCAAATTAAAAGGTAATACCAACTTATTATATCATTAAAATGGGTGCTACCAAATTAAAAGGAAATGGCAACTTAAACCAACAAAATGATGTTATTTTAGAGTCCCAAACTTACTATAAACATGGTAAAGGATACTTAGAAAGAGTAATTGTATGTGCTAACACCTTTGTTAGTTGAATAATAAATTCAACCACTTGTAATGGACCATATCATCTCCGATGTATGCAAAACATAAAATGAATAAAAAAATAATGTTTTTCCTTACATGATTTACCCTAATATCTCATGCTCTGCTAATGATATCTTTCACATATTAGCTTGGTATTAGAGATAATATTCAATTTTCTATTATTTTGGTGATGATTTCCTCACATATTATCTTCGTATTAGAGCCAAGAATCAAATTCCCATTTGGGGCCTTGATAACTAGAAATGAGGTCGTTTTTAGAGACCCTTCTTAAGACAATCAAGTTGTGTTGATGTGTCTCTTAAGGATATTTTTACAAGTTTCAAATCCTCCATTTTCATATATTTTTGGGTTTTCATAAGAGTTTGTAATATATAACCATTGTAAATTCATGGATTTCGTGGCAGACATTTATGGCGAACATTTCAGACAATTCGTGGATTGACTGAGACATATTTTGCAACATTTTCTACCATAATTTTTTCACTCATTGCAAACATTTTAGTGTAACTCACTTGGAACTTTCTTGTAACTCACTTGTAACTCATTGGAACTTCCTTGTAACTCACTTGTACTATTATAATGTTCTTGATGTTTTTTCAAGGCATCTCTCAACATCCCTTATGACACTTGTTAACAGTTTCTCTCATTTGATGAAGTGTTATAAGACTTTCAACTAAACAGGTATTTGTGAGATCTACATTTTTCAAGTGACAAAAGTTTAGGTAGGATAGAATAAATTGACCAAACATCTACTACATTGTCTAGCAAGCAAAGATCAACTAGAGATGAAAAGATTAGAAGAAAATTCCATAGACACATGGAATTTTTTCTCACTAAAGCATGGTCATTTTCTTATGATAATGGAAGCATAAATGACATGCAGGTTCCCTTGAAGTACAAACATCTAGTGAAACAATGGGTACCCAGGGATCTTACTGAAATAGACACTGATTTTTCTATCAATGAAAGGATACACTACATTTCCCCATCATCATTACATTGTTTGGGGCTATTTTATGTGGATGGCGTAAAGGTATGTTACAAAAAATTAGCTAAATTGATGGAGTATGTCATACCATGTTATGTTTACAATGATTAGGTATGACTAGTCCAATACACCAAAAGTATGTGAAGATATGGCATGGTTACAAATTATATACAACTAAAATACAATGATCAAATAAAGGCACAACTATGTATATTGATGGAAGGCCAAACATATCAGGGAATATTGCAAGGTTTATAAATAGTACACAACTCATGACCATAAATAAGTAATTGAATTGCATATTTGAGTGATCCATAAACTACCATGGATATTCCACTCTACAGTTCATCACAACATATCCAATAATATTATATTAAAATCTAAGATTCTACATTATTACAGTTTTATTAAACTTTAAGATATTTAGATTTAAATGTAATTAGTGCATGCATGTGAATTGAAATTATAAAAAAAAAAATAGAGAATGAAAAAAGAATCTCACACAAACACATAAGATAGAAAATATGCTCTAGGAAACCCTTTCGGGATAAAACCTAGCTAGAAGGTGAGGCTGCTTTGCTCTCTTTCTTTTTTCTAGAAATATTTTTGTAGGTACAAAGATGTAAGGCTTGTGGCCCATGGGCTGCTACAGTTCAAAAATGCTACCTGCATGTTGTACCTCCTATCCCTCTTGGCTATATTTTCTTATCTATGGAACAAAATTCTCCTGAAAGAATGAAATGCCTCTTCCTCCTAGTGGCCCAATTATAACACAGCTTGATAGCCTACTAATGGTTAAGTTTGACTACATCAAATCTTAACTAGAGTTAAAATATAGACTCTTCAAGAGTATTTTACATCACAATCACATGGCCAGCCCCTTTTCCATGAATAATGGGGATTCACGTGGCATCCTCATGAATTATAGGTGTTAAAATAGGAAGGTTAACTACTAAGTGGCATAACTTTTGCAGACAAACTCTAATTGATACACTTCTTGCGTTGCTTGAAATACCCCCGTGTTTAGAAAAAAATGAAAAGGTGTAGAACTAAAACAATAAATTTTTACCCCTGCAAAACATCATTTGATGCCTCAAAATGCTCTTGAAAGGTTTCATACCCCGTTTCACCAACGTGGGACCCATCGTTAAAATAGTCCCATGAGCTGATTCATCCTGTTTTTCCACTCTAAATTTAGTGAGACGGATGACAAAGAATATAATTATCTAATATAGATTACACCTCCCCATGTTTGGAGTATTTTTGTTCATAAAAACGTCTATTGAATGAGGTGAGGAAATTTCTCCTTCACCTTCTCTCTCGTGTACCATTTAGCTTTGTCTAGAAGTTGTCCCTTCAACCCAATCTCCCAAATTTCATATTGCCCCTGTCTTGTAGTTCTATACCTCTTCTAAAAAATTGTATCTTTTGTTAACTCTACCTGAGCATCTGGTACCAAATCCTCTATAGAAGGCAGGACTTGTTCCTCTTCCTGATCTAGCATGGAAGGCTCATAGAGTTTCAAATTATCTACATTCACAACTGAGTAAATGTGCATATATGGTGTTAAACTAACTTGAGAGGCATTATAATCCACCTTTTCTAGTATCTCAATGAAACAAATTGGATCCTTAAACCCTCTAAAAGTTACCCAAACTCTATAAAGAAACTCATGCTGAAGTTCAAAAGTCTTGTGGATATCAAGCTTATCAGAAATAACCTTTGAATAATGGTAATTTGCAGCCAGGACAAAGCAACGAGGACTTTTAGTGAAAGTGTTTGACCGTTGGCCCATGGAAACTGTGCATGGTGCAAAAATGGCAGTTGGGAAGCTCAAACCCAGAAATGGAGGTTGTTTCTGATGTGTGATTCGCTGGGAAAAACCCCTTGAGAAGGAAAAGCCCCGAGTGCTCAGTCACAATGGGAACCGGAAAACTATGGGAAAAGTGCTGAAACTGACAGGTGGGTCCCGCGCTTCAAAACTAGTGGAATATCGGAGGCGTTTTGGGCAGTAAGCAGGTTTGTCAGAGGACCAAGTGATGCCATACATTGAATGATGCGTGTCTGGCAGATGAGAGAGAAAACCACTCTCATCGCAGGCCAACGATCGAGCAAGTCAACCATGCAATAATAGTGACAACCGTAGGCTCTGTAGGGCCCAGATCTAATGGTGGATATTGCACTTGATGGGAGGCTGGATTTGGAGGGAGAAATAAGCTACGACGCATAAAGATTTGAAGTCCAACATGGATGATGAGTTGGCAAAGATTCATGTTTTGCGGGCATTCTTGGAGTAAATGGAAATAACGGCCGTTTCAAATGATCGAGTGTTTCCGGTGAACCTGACACTTATCCGTTACGAAATAGGTGGCCACTTCCCTGTGAGGTGTGATGCAGTGATTGTAACAGCTGAAAGAAGGGATTCAAATGGACAGAGGCAGGGAATGAGAGAGTTGAAAGTGGAAACGAACAGTCAGGAAGCAAATGGCTTAAAGCCATAGACTAACAGAGATAGAGAGGAAGGGGGATAGAAGAAGAGAGGAGAGCGAATAGTGAGAAAAAGCTGAATGCGCATAAAGTCTTTGGAGTCACTCGAAGGTCGAGTGAAAATCCAGAGAGCTCAATTGACAGCAGCATATTGTTGTTGAAGCTTCTTGGAGGTCGAGCGACTCACAGAGGCATGCAAAAGCTGAGAGAAAGAGCTTAGAGAAGCTAGAGCAGAGAGCCATGAGCCAGTGCCAAAGCCAAGAGCTAGAGCATCAAAGCCGAAGAGCTCCAAGAACCAAGGGATAAGATGGTGTTCTGAGCCCAATGTTCCTGTGTAAAACATTGGAGTTGAGTGTGGAACTTGTAAAACAACTATTGCTATAATCCCAAAGAGCCTAATCGAGTTGATTAGAGCTCAAGGAGATGTAGCCCAAGATATTAGGGTGAACTCCATATTATATTGTTGTCTTATGTGTTTGTTTTTACTGCTACTTTAACTACTGTTATATGCATTTATATATTAGTTTAAGTACTTTCCCATATTAGCACAAACAATAGATTTTAAAGTAAATAATCAGCTGAAAACAAATACAAGCATACACCCATATTTTCAAGCATTTCTTATTTCCGCATTGGTTAATCATTAAGACTTGGGAAAATTTAAAGCTTTGGAAGTGGGAGAGTGTCAGGCGGAAAGAGTCGATAGTGCGGACACAACCAACCTCCCTAGAAGCTTAAGGCTTTCTAGTGACAAACAAGACAATTAAGAGCAATCCTTCCCTAAATATGCATTTATCATATAATAAATCAAGTGTTTAGATCCTACCTGTAACCCAACGCTGTTGTAGTAGTCTAGCCTCGTCGATCCGGATGAGCTCCTCCTTCTCTTCGAAACCTGCATTCACTAACAATCAAACGATTAAATAGCACCTGAATATCTCATAAAACAAAACATATTTAACATACAGACCAAGGAATATATGAAACAACTCATAAATAACAAATTGTTGAGAAGAATGGACTTATTTGTATTAATAGGAAACAAAAGAAACCATTACAACCTGAGCCTTGGTGTTGTGCAGGTTCCTCCCAGGGTCCAGCAAGAGTTTTCCTTTACTTTGATAAGCTCACCCACTTCCAAATGAAACAAGAAAGGATGGGAATCTCTCCTCACAAGCTTCTACAAGGAAGTCCTAATTCCAGCAGCATCTACCCTTAGGAATGTTCAGCTTTCAACCTCCCCTCCTTCTGGCCCAATGCCTGTATTTATAGTGCTCTAGAGGAAGTTAATCAGGTCCACCATCAATGGGATAAGCCCCTCTTTGGATGGGATAGCTCCCCTCTTGATGGGATAAGTTCCTCTTTGGTAGGGATACATGAACCATCTAGAGGCGCTTCATACACGTCAAACAAGCTTCTAGAAGGCTCTAGAAATGACCACAAGTAACTTTTTGGGAGTGAAACTTGCGCCTTTTGACCTTTACAGGAGTACGCACCCATTGATTTATAGATAGAGCGTACAAGTACGTAGGTATTGTGAACTTGGAGTGCGTACACGCAGGTAATGCTAAGAGAAACTGCGTACCCAGAGATATATAGATTTTTAATGACTTTCTCTCTTTCTTGGAGTTTGACATGGAGAGCAGAGGTATGAGGCTTGCCAAGGAGGATAGTATGACAGTTGATGGAGCCATACTAACTGCAAATAGTCATGGTGACAAATTTTAGTGTAACAGAGAGGTTCTTGTAAGTTAGACAAGAAGCCTAAGAGCCCCATTTTCAGACCAGGTGGCATCAGAGCTTAAGATTGATTAACCCCACCTTCAAAGAAGGTTGTATCAAAATGCTTGACTGACAGGGCAAAGAGTGCTTGTCTGAAAAGTGTTTGAACAGTCAAGGATTGATTGCCTCATCGATTGTATGCTTGGTTGTAGACTGACTATTGTTTGAGTTTGTAGAGGTGAAGGAAAATCTATTGATAGCTTAGTCCAGGAAGGACAAGAAGGAAGAAGGGTTGAAGGCATTCTTCTATCCCAAAGAACCTCAGGCCAATCCTTGAAGCACAAGAGGTTTGTTGTAAAAGGTTGCTTGAGTAAACTCTTTAATAATCTTGTTTGAAGTTCTTTTGTGCATTTTGAAAATGACAAATTCTACAAGTGAGTCCTCAAATTCTTCTTTCTTCACAAGTTCCTTTGATGGAGACATGAAGCAAGACTTGTCCACCATGATGGATATGGTGAGAGAAATGTATGAGGATGGAAGGAAGAGCAGCATACTTAGAGAGCAGTTGAATTCCGTGGAGGAAGAGAAGCGGTTACTTTCTGGCAAATTGCAGGAAATGGAGAGGAAACTTCATATTGCAAGTATGAACATGAAAAGGATGCATGAGTTGGAGTCACAACTGTTTGTTGCCAAAGAAGCCTTGGTCAAGTATCAGCTTGAAGAAGAGGTAAACAATTCCTTTTTGTCTTCAAATTCTTCTAAGAATGCTTATATTGGTTCTTTTGAAAAACATACCAGAGGCATAGGTTCCAAGCTAATGTCCAAGATGGGCTATGAAGGAAAGGGCTTGGGAAAGCATGCAGAAGGTATTGTTGAACTAATAATGGTTGAGGAAAGGCCTAAGTATTTGGGTCTTGGCTATGGATAGTCTTATGGAGAGAGTTCCAAAGCTTCCATGAAGTCCATTGAAACAATTCCCAAAAGGAGTTTCCTTGTAGGTCCTTTACCTCAGAAGTGTGAGGGTTGTATTCAGGAGGAATGCAATAACTCAAAACATCATTCGCATGATGCAGGTGTTCTGAAGCACATACTTGAACCAAAGGGTTGTGGAAACTCTGACAGCCTTGAAGAAAGTGATAGTGTTCCAAAGGGAGCTACTTCTTCATTTGTCTCACCTCCTCATGAAGACAATAAAGGTGAAAGAGGCAGGTATAAATCTGATTCTAAACACATTCCTTTTGATTTTGTAAAGCATGGAAAAAGAATTGCATGTTCCTTTTGTGGTTTGGATAACCATTATGTTTCTAGATGTTGGAAGAGGATGGCCACATACAGGAAAATTTTGAAGGAAAAGATGCAAGCAACCAAAGGTTCACAGGACAAGGAAAATCATGCTGTCAAAAGGATGCACATGTGTTGCACTTACTGCCATAAGCAAGGGCATCTTACTAAAAGGTGTTGGACTTTGAATCCAGCACTGCTTCCACCAAAGTTGAAGGAGAAGGTGGAAAAAGAAAATGGCAGGGATGGAAATAAAGATTCCATGATTGATGTGTTTCAGGATGATTCACATATTGATGCTGATGTGCAAACCAAGGAGGGACCTTTGAAATGGATTGGTAATAAATGATTTGAATTGTTATCCAATTAATACTGCATGTCCTTTGATGCATCAGTTTGCATTTCTTTGTGGAATAAATGAAAGTTACAGGATCTTACCAAAATGGTAAATGGAAAGAGGTTGAGTAGGAAACTCACTTTATTGCTGCAACAATATGTTCATTTCAACTTCGAAAGTATAGTGTACTTAAGCAAAAGTTGATAGATGGAATGCATGCATGAGCATGAGATGCATGTAATGTTGGCTTGGGAGAAGTTAACTTGGTCTCCAAAATGGAGATAATGATGAAGTGTTTCATATTTTGGAAAAGAGTCCTAAAGGTCTTTTTCTACATGCTTGACCTGAAGGGTCATTTGTTTTAAAGGCATGTTTTATAGGCTTGTTATCTAGTTAATCAATTTTATGAAGGTATAAGACATGGAAGGGTTCACAAGATGTGAAATCTGTTTCTTTGTTGAAGCAGGAGTTAGCCCATCTAGTTGTTGTCTTTATACCTGCTATTGTTAACAGTTGTTATTGGCAGCTTTCAAATAGGTACAAATGAAATTTTTGTGGAGCAGATGTACTTCACATTTGTTTGAGCCACCTTGGATCAAGGATGAAGGCAAAGAAGTTCAAACTACCTTTTGTAAACTTCACAGTAGAAGTTCTGCATGAAGTCAAGGGGGAAAATAGTTCTTCCCAAGACGACCAACCCATCCAAGAAGGGAAGTGGTTAGAGATTGTGGTTCAGAGGCACTATGCAAAGGCAAGTGTAGGGAGGCTGAAAGAAGAGGGTGTTGTTACTCTCATTACTGCTTAGATCAGTATATCAGTCTTTTGGTGGACAAAAATTTCTTTTAGTGGGAAGGCATGATCTGAATTGGATCCTTAAACCCTCTTAAAGTTACCAAAACTCTATAAAGAAATTCATGCCGAAGTTCAAAAGTCTTGTGGATATCGAGCTTATCAGAAATAACCTCTGAATAATGGTAATTTGCAGCCAGCACAGAGTAACGAGGACCTTCAGTCAAAGTGCTTGATCGTTGGCCCATGGAGACTGTGCATGGCGCAAAAATGGTAGTTGGGAAGCTCAAACCTAGAAACGAAGGTTGTTTCTAATGCGCGATTAGCGCAAAGCACTAATCACGCATCACTGGGAAAAACCCCTCAAGAAGGAAAAGCCCCGAGCACTCAGTCACAAGGGGAACTAGAAAACCATGGGAAAAGTGCTGAAACTGATAGGCGGGTCTCGCGCTCCAAAACCAGTAGAATATCAGAGGCATTTTGGGTAGTAAGCGAGTTTGTTAAAGGACCAAAAGATGCCATACATTGAATGATGCGTGTCCGACAGAGGAGAGAAAAACCACTCTCATCGCGGGCAAATGATCGAGCAAGTCTACCGCATGATAAGAGCAATGACCGTAGGATCTAGAGGCCCCAGATCTAATGGTGGAGATTGCACCCGATGGGAGAAATAAGCTACAGTGCATTAAGATTTGAATTCCAACATGGACAATGAGTTCGCAAATATTTGTGTTTCACGGGCATTCTTGGAGTAAACAGAAATAATGGCGTTTCAAACAATCGAGTGTTTCCGGTGAACTTGACACTTATTCGTTTTAGAATAGGTGGCCACTTCCCTGTGAGGTGTGATGTAGTGACTGTAATAGCCGAAAGAAGGGATTCAAATGGATAGAGGCATGGAATGAGAGAGCTGAAAGTGGAAACAAACAATCAGGAAGCAGATGGCTTAAAGCCATAGACTAACAGAGATAGAGAGGAAGGGGGATAGAAGAAGAGAGGAGAGCGAACAATGAGAAAAATCTGAATGCACAGAGAGTCTTTGGAGTCACTCAGAGGTCGAGTGAAAAGCTAGAGAGCTCAATTGACAACAACATATTGTTGTTGAAGTTGCTTGTAGGTCGAGCGACTCACAGAGGCATGCAAAGGCCGAGAGAAAGAGCTTAGAGAAGCCAAAGTAGGGAGCCATGAGCCAGAGCTAGAAAGCCGAAGAGCTCCAAGAGCCAAGGGATAAGATGGTGTTATGAGCCCATTGTTCCTATGTAAAACATTGGAGTTAAGTGTGGAACTTGAAAAAGAATTGTTGCCATAATCCCAAAGAGCCTAATTGAGTTGATTAGAGCTCAAGGAGACATAGCCCAAGATATCAAGGTGAACTCCATATTATATTGTTGTCTTATGTGTTTGTTTTTACTGTTGCTTTAACTACTATTATATGCATTATATATTTGTTTAAGTACTTTCCCATATCAGCACAAACAATAGATTTTAAAGTAAATAATCAGCTGAAAACAAATACAAGCATACACCCATATTTTCAAGCATTTCTTATTTCCGCATTGGTTAATCATTAAGACTTGGGAAAATTTAAAGCTTTGGAAGTGGGAGAGGTTCTTGTAAGTTATACAAGAAGCCTAAGAGCCCCATTTTCTGATCACTCAAAGCGACCATACCTTAGATACTTGATTTTCTTACCAGACCCTTGCAACCTCTCCTTGTTCAACTGTAACCATACTTTGTCTCCCACGTTGTTTGATTACTCTATTTTCCATTGATCATGCCTGGACTTATACTTCTTTTGTGACTTTTACAATGTTTCTTGTACATGTAAATGGATCTACCTAACCTTCTCTATATTTTTTCAACCCTTAAATCATTTCTTGTAAGATCTTACCTCACTCCTCCTTATTTCCCATATGAAATGTCCAATGATGAAGGCGGAAAATATCCAAAGCAAGTTTCAAATGGGAACTTTTCTATAGAAGTGTGGACTGCTTTGTTGTAAGAATGTTGTATATATACCACATTTTCATCCTAGGTCCTCAGATGCTTTTGGTTGTATCCCCTTAGAAGCTACACCAAATTCCTATTGACTACTTCTTTTTTCCCATCTGTCTATGGATGGAATGTTGTAGATCTCTTTAGCTTTGTTTCCATATACACCCACAATGTAGTCCAAAATGCATTGAGAAATATTGTATCCCTATCTGAAATGATGCTCCTTGGTATCCCAAATTGCATGCAGATCTATCCAGAGAACAAGTTTGTTGCTTCTTGTCCATTGATGGTATTTTTACGGGGCATCCAAACACACATCTTGCTAAACTTGTCAACTACCATGAACAAGTAGTCACGTCCCTTCCTAGTTGTTGGTAAACCTCCTACAAAGTCCATGAAAAATCTTTCTCAAGGATGAGTAGGTACATGTAAGGGATGATATAGACCCTATTTCTTATTACTGGTCCTGCTAGTATAACAAAGCATGCATCCTCTTATGAACCTAGCTATCTACTCTAGCATTGTGGGCCAATACACATACCTCTGCAAGTTAGGCACAATCTTCCCCACATCAAAGTGCCCTGCAACCTTAGAGGTGTGAGCCTCTCTAATCATATGAAATCACTCACCCTTAGGAGCACATAACTTATCCATCATGTAGAGTAACCCATCATAGAGATGGTAGTCAACAATGATATTGCCAACGTGCACATGACTCTGACTATGCAACCACTGGTACATGTCGTTGACGTCCTCATCCTCTAAATATGCCTCTCTCTATGCATCATGGGTGAAAGGCTGCATGTGCATAAGAGTCCCTAAAGTTGTAATATTTGATGTGGGTGGCCTTGAAAGCATGTTGGCCAGCTTGTTTGTGTTACCCTTATTATACTTGATCACCCAATGAAATTGTTGTAAGAACACCATCCACTTGTAATTCCTAGTCTGTTGTAGCTTACTCTGGGCCTACAAGTACTTTAACAACTGGTTATCTGTGTTGATTACTATCTCCTTTCCCATTAGATAGTGCTTCCACTTCTTCACAGCTTGCACCATGGCATAGAGTTGCTTATCGTAGGCATGGTAGTTAAGGAATGCCCCATGAAATACTTTAGAATGGTAGCATACAACCCTTTGTCCCTGGATCAATATAGCTCCCATAACATACCCACTTGCATCTGTCTCCCCTTCGAAGGGTTGTTGCAAGTTTCGTAATGCCAGAACTCATGTTTGATTGATCTTATTCTTTAACTCCTTGAAAGCCCTATGCTCGCCTTTTCCCCACTAGAAACTCTTGTCACTTTTTGTTATGGCATGGAGGCATGTTATTATCGCTGAAAATGAGGTTATGAATTACCTCAGGTACTCTACTAACCCAATGAAACTTATGACCTCGGAAAATTAGTAGGAATTGGACATTTCATGATGGCCTCCATCTTGGAAGAATATATCTTCATCTCTCCTCCACTGATCACATACCCCATATACACCAAGGACTACTACGCAAATGCACACTTATTGAGATTTGCTAGTTGTTGGTGCTTCTTCAATGTTTCCAGCACCTGCATCAAATGTGAAATATGCTCCTCCTAGGTAGCACTATATACTAGTGTATCATCCAAATATACAATAACAAATGAATTTATAAAAGGGAACAATACATCATTCATTATTCTCATCAATGTAGTTGATGCATTACATAAGCCAAATGGCATGACTAACCACTCATACAAGCATTGCCTGGTTTTGAAGGTAGTATTTCACCTATCTTCTTCTTTGAATCAAACTTGGTGATATCTAGGCTTCAAGTCCACCTTGGTGAAGTATTTTTCTTGCTACAACTGATCCAAAAAATCATCTATCCTAGTGTGTATTTAATTTAGATGATTGATGATTTTTGAAGTCAAAGTCAAGGATCCAGTGGACAAATGGCAGCAATAACTCAAAGTGGATAGAGGAAAGGACTTATAGGATGGAATCCCCCTCATTTATTACTCCTCACTTCAAATTCCCCTTCATTCAGCTCAGAGTACAAACAACCAAATCATGCACTAGAAGGCAGTCGAGCAAGTGGAGGAGGACTAATGATTATCTTGAGTTTTGGGAGCCAAACCTCCCTGATTTTAAGGAAGATATTGGTATCTTGATTTGTATAAGTAGAGAGGCCTAGGGCCTCACTAGGGTCAAATTTTTGTTGGATTTTTGCTTATGTAAACTCTGCTCAACTTCGAGCTTATTATTTTGTGACAGCTTCATGTAATCTTGCTATTATTTTTGGAAATAAAGATGGAATCCTTTTTGAACTAGCACTGAGTTACCTCAGAGGGATGAAGCTCTTGGGTTAGGGCCCAATCCAAGTAGAAAAGCTCCTCTTTACTTGTATTTGCATATTTTATTTTAGATTATAGATTAGGTTGTTATAAGATGTATTTCTTTTATGGTTAAGAATAGGTTGCTTTTGATGATTCAGTAGTTTTCTTCCATTTGTGATTTCTATAGTAGGTTAAGCAGTGATAAAGACAAGATTCAAAAGGATATAAAGAGTGCCTTTCCATTTCTTCCTCCCTTTGGGACCATGATTTGAGGCAAAGACCCTCTTGCTGCCCCAAAAACACAGATTTTCCTCATTCATAGGACTTCTAGTGTTTGCAGCTTTTTAGTAGGTTAATAATCCACTTTTGTTTTTCTTTAGATCTTATTCATCATGCTCACTTCTTTATTTGTAGTGGCCTTCTTTCATTCTTTCCTCTCTTGCAGCATTTCTCAGCATTTCCTTTCATAGATCATAGTTTAGACTAGTTTGATGCAAAACTCTATTTTTCTAGATGCACTCATTTCATTGCTTGTTTGATCTTATTGGTTGACTGTTAGTTCCTTTGCAAGAAAATCTCTTCTAGCAGTAGGCTAGCCTCTCATCCATCACTTCCTCCATCTAATCCATGCCCTACAGGTCACCTAAACCTCACCTCAATTATGCCTTAGTTTGCTACATTTTTCCTAGAACTTCTTCCTCTCTCCTTAAGCAAATCCAACCATCTTTCTTTAGAATTTTCTCTACAAATCAGCTAGTTCACTGATATCATGTAGAAATTTCACCTGTAGATCAAACTGATATATGCAATGTACTAAAGCATAATACTAGATCTACATCTACCATAAACTTTGTGGAAGCTTAATTGAACATGAGCAACATCAAGCATGAATAGATATAAGTGAGAATGAGAAGTAATCAACCATAACACATAAGATATAACCTTGGGAAAGCACCAACCTAAAACCCCATCTCTATATTATCAATCAAGTGGAAATCCTCAACAACATAAAAAAAGAATCAGCTCAAAAGCTCTCCTGCTCTCTCTGTACTCTGATGATGTAGCTCATGGATTACCTAGGCCTGAAAATATAGGCTACACAAGTCCTCCAAGCTCCTATTTCCTTTCACAGTTTGGATTGGGGTCCAATGTCATAACATGTGTGAATTGGCCACATCATACCCACTATAACCTCAGTTCCAACTACGCAATCCATAAGGAATAATATTCCTTCTGCATGCAAGGAATATCCTAGCAACTGATTGTACATTTTCCCTCCATCTGATCTCAATTGGGTCTTTGTCTGAACTGACATGCATGAGTTATCCATGAGTGAACCCTCAGTTATCTAAAAATACTAGTTGTTACATGTATGCAAGCATTAAAAAACTGAATCCCATTAATTTAACAACTTTTTAAATTAATCTAACTGGACTTGACTCAGTTAATTGATCCAACTAATTACAACTCATCCTCATCCTTTAACTAAAAGTTAAATCCCTCAATTAAAGGAGAAACTGTTGCATGTCCTCACATAGACTTCAAGTTCATAATTCCTTAACTAATTAACTCAAATTGAATTAATTAATTAATTTACAGACTGTTGTTAATATCAAATTCGAATTTTACTTCCTATTTCTAGTCCAGGGATTGACTAAAATAGGAATCCACACTGAACTGCTAAAAAATAGAACTTATATTTTTAACACTTCCATTTTTCATTCCCTGTTTCTCAATTCAGCACTGGTACCCAAACTGCTATTTTTAGCACTTCTATTTATAAAAATTTCTTGTTTCCATTTTCAACACTCCCTCTCAACAAGAAAGGCTTTCTCTCGAACCTGATCCTATACCTTCGGAATGTTCTTCATGAAACACTTCTACCAAGTGTGGTTGCTGCAGCAACTCTCGGAACAAAAAAAAACTCCCTACTAACCTCTCTATTGGGCTAGAAACATAATCTAATGTTGAAGCTCTACCTACTGCTGAAAAGTGCTCCCTCTTTGATCTCTACGCTACTGCAACATCTCCATGCAACTCACACCATTGCACACCTCTCTGTGCTACCTTGCACTGGTGCAACACACTTGTGCCTGTCGCATTGTTGCAGCCTGCTAGCTCTGCGCTATTCTGGGATTCCCTGCACTGTAGCTCTCTCTGCCACTACATCCACATCTATCTCTACCCAATCAGTCAGTCTTGCTACTCCTCATCGGTGCTCCTGTAGTGAAGTCGAATCAAAGAGGTTGGGTACCTCAAGGATCTTGCCCCTCCTCCTTGGGACAATCACTCCACATCGTCCCACCTCCTACCTAGAGGTATGGATGCATGTGACCCCTCTGCCCACCTAGCTCAAAGTTTTCCCCTACTGGAGGTCTCTGCATGAGTAGATGTCTCTACTTGATCTCCACTCAGTTTCCCCTATTGTGGCTGCTCCACAACCTCCTAAAGCTGCTGCACCAATCGTGGCTCCTCCACAATCGTCTGAGACTTCTTATGGCACTGCATGTTGAGAGGTAATGTACTCTCCCTCTCAACCACCAAGTATCCATCGGTTGCCTTGCTGCTCAAGGCTTTGCATGCATATTGAACCTCAAGAGCATACAGGTTCTTGACCCATGAACCAATCTGCTTCACCTGTCTAGTGATGATGTGTCTAAGGAAAACCTTTCCCTTACTGAAGACTACATCATAGCCTCTATTTTCCAGCATCACGATTGACACCAAGTTTCTCTTAAGTCTAGGTACATACTTGACATCGGTCAAGGTAAGGCGAGCTCCATGCTCCCTCTCAAAAATAACCGTGCCTACACCTGAGACACTGTACTTTTCATCATTACCCATCGCTATGAGTATCTAGAGATATTTCTCCTCCAAAGTATTGAACAAACTCTTGTCGTCGGTCATGTGGAAAGAAGCTCCACTATCAAGAAACCAACCACTTCCCACCATGGATGAAACCATGCATGCAAAGAGTGTGAAATCCAACTCGAACTATGAAGCAAGTGCCTCACCCTCAGATCCTTCCCCAGATCCCTTCTTGTATTTCCTCAGTGGAAAATTTGTAACAAAATGGCCAACCTCATGACAACAAAAGCATCACACTTTTGATTTGTCAAACTTCTTCCCACCATGGGAAGAACTAGACTCAAAAACAGAAACTTTCTCTTTCCCCTTCTTCACCTTACTTGCTAAGGCACAGTTTTCCTCATTGTCCATGGATGAAGAACCATATCTAGTGCTTCTTCTTATCTCCTCTTGCATCAAATCCAACCAAAATCGTTCCCAATCCGGCAGTTTCTCTCTTCCATTAATCGAGTCCTGGTAGCTATGCCATCTCTTAGGAAGACTAAGGAGTGAAAGACTCACCATGTCATCATCAGCTGTCATGATCCCTACACTTCCAAGCTCATCCCTACATGAGGTGAGCTTGTTCAGATACATAGAGATTGTGTCATCCTTTTCACACTTGATCTTTTGAAGTTTGTCCTTCAGTACCAGCTTCCTCTGATCACTGCTATTCTGACAAAAATATTTCAATGTTTTCCACATTAAAAATGGAGTCTCCTTCCCATGGAGGCTCGAGACAATGTGATCTCGAACTCCCTCCAGGATGATTCTCCTAGCTCTAGCCACACACTTCCTCCATTCCACCAACTCTTGGGCATTAGATCCTGAGGGCTTGGGGACTTCTTGATCACTAAAGTCCTTCAACCCATTATCCTCTAATACTACCTCCATGCGATCCTTCTAGGCTATATAGTTTGAGCTGCCATCCAGTGCATACTCAAGCCTCAAACCATAGAACGCCATTGATGAAATCTGAAATGTGATAAGAACTCGATATCTATATCGAGAACACTAAACTTCATATTTCTCTCTCACTTTGTATACAGTTCTCTGCTTAATCACCTGTGCTCTGATACCATGTAGAATTTTCTCTACAAATTAGCTAGCTCACTGATATCATGTAGAAATTTCACCTACAGATCAAATTGATATATTGAATGTAATAAAGCATAATACTAGATCTACATCTACCATAAACTTTACAAAAGCTTAATTGAACATGAGAAACATCAAGCATGAATAGATATAACTGAGAATGAGAAGTAATCAACCATAAAATAGAAGATATAACCTAGGGAAAGCACCAGTCTAAAACCCCATCTCTGTATTATCAATCAAGTGGAAATCCTCAACAACATACAAAAAGAATCAGCTCAAAAGCTATCCTGCTCTCTCTGTACTCTAATGATGTAGCTCATGGACTACCTAGGCTTGAATATATAGGCTACACAAGTCCTCCAATCTCCTATTTCCTTGCACAGTTTTGATTGGGGTCCAATGTCATAACATATGTGAATTGGCCACATCATACCTGCTGTAACCTCAGGTTCAACTACACAATCTATAAGGAATAATATTCCTTCTGCATGCAAGGAATATTCACCAAGGAATATCCTAGCAACTAATAATACATTGTCCCTCCATTTGATATCAACTGGGTCTCTGACTAAACTGACATGCATGAGTTATCCATGAGTGAATCCTTAGTTATCTTAAAATACCAGTTGTTACATGCATGCAAGCATTAACAACCGAATCTCATTAATTTAACAACATGTTAAATTAATCTAACTAGACTTGACTTAGTTAACTGAGCCAACTAATTACAACTCATCATCATCCTTTAACTGATGGTTAAATCCCTCAATAAAAGGAGAAATTGTTGCATGTCCTCACATAGACTTCAAGTTCATAATTCCTTAACTAATTAACTCAAACTGAATTAATTAATTAATTTACAAACTGTTGTTAATATCAAATTTGAATTTTACTTTCTATTTCTAGTCTAGGGACTGACTTGAATTTTACTTCCATTTTTCATTCCCTGCTGCCCAATCCAGCACTGGTACCCAAACTGCTATTTTTAGCAGTGCTATTTTTATCACTTCTATTTTTAGCAATTTCTTGTTGCCATTTTAAACACTTTCTCTCTCCTGGTGGTTCATGGCAGACCATAGGTGCCCTAAAACCTCATTCCAACCTTCATCCACATTTTTCACCCACTCCCACACCCTCAAAATAGTGAAAGCTACTCTCGGCCTCCTCGTGAAGGCCTCCTGTAGAACGTTGTTTTTCCTCTTGTAGATTTCCTATGTCCTCCCGTAGCTTTTCCTGTAGGTCTTCTTTTGAAGGCTGAGTGTGGGAAAAGCCTCTGAAAGGCCACCTGAGACCTCCTAGGACCCATCCACACCATCCTACATCCTCTCAAGTACCAAAACCTCTCTCCAACACCACCTATTCGCTGCCACACTCACACACAATAAATTACATACATATCAATTTCACATAAAAATACATAAAAATCCAAAAACATGTTTTTTGCTTATTTACATCCAGAAATAGCATAGTTAGATGTTGTTTACTTCCTTGAGTAGGTAATGGCATTCCTTTCATGGTTTTATAGTGCTTTCTGCAAAAGTAGAATTAGTTGGTTAATTAGGATTTTCTAGGTTTGCTTTACATTTCAATCTTTCTCCTTTCTGCAGTTAGAGTGTCATCTATAGAGTAATATTTCTCTCCTTTCATCACATATAGAGCTTCTTCTAGAATCCATAGAAGTGGCTTGAGCTCCTAGTGATCTTGCATCGGCTGACCAAGTGATAACCTACAGTAAGAACTAGTACTTGTGCATACAGCACTGACACTTCCATGTTTGTTACGAACTACCAGGTTGATAAGAGTAAAGTAGGCAGCCCAAGAGTTGTAGCATTATTGCTGCAATACTGTCGCTCACCACTTTTTGGCACCGATTCTAGGGAAGCATCAGAGTATTCTGTGATTACTGCTTTCTTCTATTTCCTATTGCAACATTCTGCTAATAGTTCATTTCAGCAAAAGTAGACTAGTCATTTATTTTCTTTTCAAGTTCTGCATTTCCTTTCTTTCCTTTTCAATTCTACAAATTTCCATTTTAGCAAGTTCATTTCAGTTAGTTTCAATTTGTTTTGTTCAATCAATTTTAGTTTTGCAGGTGTTACACTAAAAAATGTCACCTTGACTACTTACAGTTAGTATGGCTCAAATCAACAGTCATGCTACCCTCTTAGGCAAGTCTCATGCCTCTGTTATCCATCTCAAACTCAAAGAAGAGAGAAAGTCTTGTAAAAACTATGTTTATCTCTGGGGTCGCAGGTTCTCTCTAGCCTTACCTGCGGGGACGCTGACCATGTTCACAAAATCTGCGTCCATGGACGCTCTGTATGTTAAGGGACAGGTGCGTCCCTCTGTAAAAGGCAAAATGCGCGAGTTTTATCTTGAAAAAGTTACTTGTGGTTACTTCTAGAACATTCTAGAGGTCGGTTTGATGAAATGGATGCGCCTCCAGTTGGTTCATGTATCTCTATTAAGGGGGAACTTATCCCATCAATAAGGGAGCTATCCCACCCATAGAGGGGGATGATCCCATTGATAGTGGACCTGAATAACCTCTTTACAGCACTATAAATAAAGGCATTGAGCCAAAAGGAGAGGAGGTTGGAGCTATACATTTTCTTTGGGTAAATGCTGCAGGATTTAGGTCTTCCATTAGAGCCTTTGTGAGGAGAGATTGTCTTCACTTGATTCTACTTGGGAGAGGGTGAGCTTTGTCAAAGTAAAGGAAAACCCTTGATGGACCCTGGGAGGAACTTGCACAACACCAAGGCCAGGTTGTAAGAGTTTCTTTGTTTCGTTATTAATACAAACTGGTTTATTTTTCTCAATAGCTTGTGTTAATGAGTTATTTCATGTGTTCCTTGGTCTGCATGTTGAATATATGTTTTATTATATGAAATGCAAGTGCTTGGTAATTGTTTGATTGTTTGTGGTTGCAGGAATTGACTTGAAGGAGGAGCTCATCCGGATCGTCAAGAACGGACTTCAACAACAGCGTTTTGGAATAAGGTAAGCCTAAACACTTGTAGTTTTCATGTTGTAAAAGGTGTATTTAGAGAAAGATCACTCCATTTTGTCTTGTTTGTCATTAGAATGTCTTAGACTTCTAGGAAGGTCAGTCGTGTCCGCACCCTTGACAGATTCCGTGTGACAAATTGGCGACTCCGCTGGGGAATCCATTAATGAGAGAGTCTTTTCCTTTATATGAACTTTGCTTTGAGAAAATCATTTTTATTTTCTGGTTTTTGACTGTGAGAATTAGTATTTGGGTGGCTTAGCTGTAGATTTAGTTGGCTTTAGTTTTTCTTCCTTTTTCCAGAAGGACGCAGTCTCTGTGTGCTGCACAGTGCGTCCTTGGACGCGCTGTTGTCGACTGCACAGTGCGGGGCCGCACCTGTGACAACGGGTGGCCTGCGTCTTCCTGTAAAAGTTAAGAAAATTCCATTTTTGCTTTAAATTACTTTTAGATTTTGTTTTTTCTTAGTGTTTTCTGCCCAGATCCTTTAGTACCCTGTCAAGAATTCTCACCTGAACTAGTTTTGTGAGCTTTGAGTGTTTTAGTGGTTTTCAACGAAGTTTAGACCTAGGGTTTGATTTTTGGAAAGGCTTTGTAGTGACTTTGATAGTAGAAAGTTGTCCAGCCTTAGATATCTCTGGTTAGTCAACCTTCTTAGAAGTTGAGCCTGTCGTAAAGTCTCCTTGTTTGAGCAACTTGTCATTTGAGTTGTTTTGGGTCAAATTTCGAATTGCTTGTTTTTAAAGTATTGATTTCCATTTTACAAAAAGAACAAAAAGATTAGAGTTTTGTTTTGGCTAGTTTTTGATTCTGCAATAAGCTAGTCCTTGATTTGATTGTGATCAAGTAAAACACCTTAGAAATAATCATTGTTAGTTTTGGCCTCGTTAAGATTGCTTAGAGTAAATTTGCCTTTAGTTTGCTTATGAGTGCATTTTCATAGATTTTAAGAGTTGTTAAGATTGATTTTTGGTTATATTAGATTTACTTGCTTTATTAAAAGAAAAATACAAAAACATCTTCTTAAAAAGTCTTGTTTCAAGTAGCTTTTTGTTTTCAAAAGAAGAAAAGAGTTTTTTCGTGCATGTAAAGAGAAGTTATGTTTTTATGCTTGGAAAAGAAAAACGAATTGTTTCTTTGATTGTCTTCAATTAAGAAGTTGCTTTTATAAAGATTGCATTCTCTCAACTTTTTAGTTAAGCAATTCATCGAAAAAGTAAAGTAGTGGATAAATCATTTTAGGTGCATTTTGTAGTGGTTTCGAGTCGAGTCAACACACCACTAGTTTCACTTCCATCACCTTTTGACTTAAGAAACAACCTTAAAAGTAACGCTTAAATTAAAATCAATCTAGTAATCTTTATTTTTCTAGGGCTCTGAAGCACCAACATAGCTTAGGCTAGGGTCTTGGAGTAGGTGAGTACTTAACTCTCCAAGACTACAAAACCAAACAGATAGTCTATCTTGAGTAGAACAAATCCAATTGTTTCAGTTACATTCTGGGAAAGCTCCTCTTAAAGGAGAAACACGAGCTCGTGTCCGAACCAGTGAGGGGATCATTCCTCCCTCGTTGGGAACGACGCCAGGCAGTACGTATTACAAACGGTAAACCTCGGATTAACCATTGTCGAGGAGCCAGGGGTCACTTATCGGTAAACCTTGGATTGTTGTCAAGGAGCCGGTAAGGGGATTGGAGCTTGCTACTCTGCCCTTGCGTGCTGTCGGAGTTTAGACTGTTCCCCCAGGTGTAATTGTTGTGATTGGTAACCTTAGTGGCCATAATATCTAGGATTCTACCCAAGGTGACGGTGGAGGGAAGGTCCCACTGTACCTGGAGCAGACGTCGGTTATACTCACTTGGATTTTCTGGGGGGTTCGCTTCACTTCGAGACGGTTAAAGTGGAGGAACTTGGTCCAGTCTATTCATTAAGCAGGTTGCCGGGGTAACTGTTCCACCCACTATTTCTGTACTGAATCCTGCGAGGTTGGGCCTAATCACCAACTAGCGCTTTTGGTCCGGAAGACTACTGTTTGTGTGTGGTTTGACGCTCTAGATTATTTAGGCGTGTGCTTCAAATTTGATTGGTTCTTTAGAAGACTTTAGGTGGTTTGATTTGAAATTTTTTACTTTGATTTCGTGTGTTGTAGTTAAAATCTTTAATTGTGGCGGAATTACCGAGACAGTCCCGTAGACTTCGGGGCAAGTCTCCTGAGATTGTTACCGGGATAGATTTGTTAAGAAAACTCCGTAAATCGCGGGGTGAATCTCCTGAAGACATTCCGGGTCATTTAGAAGGGTTAAAGGTCCTTGTAACTCCTCCTAGTGGCAGTAGAGTAGGATCACCTGAAGAAGGAGAATCTTCCTTGGTAGTCCATCCAGATTACCAAAGATTAGAAACAGGTTACAATCCCGAAGCTGTTACAGTTTCCGAGCTTGCTGGTAGTTTTTCATCTGCCAGTGAAACAGGCGAAGAACCTGAAATTTCAGAACCTGTTACTCCAACTCCTAGTGTTCCTGATTCACCAAGAATAGAAAGAATTATCACCGAAAATCTTCCTGTTGGATTAATTGCTATAGAAGAACTTGTTCCAGAGGAAGAAATAGGCGTTTCTGATTCTGAAGATCTAATTACCCTTGATCTAAGGGAGCGTGAATCCATCTTTTACAGTCCTCCTAGAAGTGAATCTTGGTACCTTGCATTAACCAATTTTTTAGACAACTCAGTAGGTTTTTCTACACCTCGTACTCCGGTTCCACCTAGAGGAATTCATTCTCCTGTAAATATGTCTGGTCAGTCATCTGTGTTTTCACAAAGTCCTGAATCATTTTTACATGGCGGTCCTTCTGTTCCTACTGGGTATCAATCACTTTCTGGTACCTTTGCGGGAGCATCTCCTCAACCCATTGATCATGGGTTATTAGTTGGAAACAGTGGTAATGTACCATTGAGTATAGGTGAAGTTTATATGATGTCAGGTTCAACTCCCATTAACCAACCTCAAGGTGGCCAATTACCGCCTGGGGGGCAACCTTCGTTAATGCCTGGGGGGCAACCTCAAGGTACTTCATTTGTGACTGGGGGGCAACCTCAAGGGTATCAACCCCAAGGGTATCAACCCCAGCCTCAATATGTACCCCAAAGTCAACCTCAGTATCAGTATCAACCTCAAGGATGGCAACCTCAAGGATGGCAACCCCAAGGGTATCAACCCCAAGGGTATCAACCTCAAGGATACCAACCTCAAGGTCAAGGTCAACCCCAGTATTCGTATTTACCTCAAGGTTATCAACCTACGGGTCAATACCCTGGTCAAGGTTATCAACCACCTCAAGGGCAATCATATGGGACTACACCTTACAGTTATCAACCCTATCCTCAATACGGCTATGGATCTCAGTATCCTCAACCTGTTACGAGTCAATACCCTGGAATGTTAACATGGGATCCGTCACAGGGTCAACAGATGTCGCAACCAAGTATACAGTCGGTACCTCAAGCAGGACAACCTGCAGTTCCTGGTCCACCCCAGCAACCGCAACCTGTCCAGTCAAGTGTTCAGACCCCTGTAACTTCCGTAGTTACTCAGCCGCCAATTGCACCTAGTACTCCACCTCACACGGCTGCAGCAACTACCGCTTCATCTACCATGCTTACTTCTGGAGTATCGGCAGCTCCGGTTTCTACTGTCCCTGTAACCGCTCCTCAGACATCTGTACCGTTGTCTGGACCCACGGTTCAAACCACAGTCCAGATGCCTGCAGGCCAACCTGGTACAAGTACGGTTGTTACTACTCAACCTCAATTTGTTCAACCTCCGTACCAGGGACAGTATCAACCTGGGCAAGCTGCCCAACAACCGGTTTACCAGTATCAACCGTATCCTGGGTACACTTATCAACCACCTCAGCAACCCCAGTACGGTCCGGTTAATCCTGGTTTTCCAGGAGGATATAATATCCCAAATGCGACTCCTGTTCCTAGTTATCCTGGATATCCTCCTCCTGGGGCTGGTATTGTGACTCAGAGTTTTAGAGATCCTAACCGGCAGTTACCGTTTATTGCGACTTTAGATTTACCCGACTTGACGCGCCTAACGAACGATCCAATTCAATATCTTCCGTTCTGGCCGCCAATGCCAAATAAGTTGCCCAGCGATATACCCAAGTTCGAAGGTAAGTCTGGAGAGGATCCGTCTAATCACGTGATGACTTACCACCTCTGGTGTGCATCAAATTCCATCTCAGATGATTCTATCCGCTTACGTCTTTTCCAGCGTACACTCATTGGTCTCGCAGCCAAGTGGTACATTGAGTTGCCACGGGCTTCTTTTTACAACTTTAGCCAGTTAGCTACTTCATTCTTAACTCATTTTCAGTTACCAGTCAGATACGATAATGGTACAGAATTATTAACTTCGCTAAAACAATCGACATCCACGTACATTTCTGATCACATCCATGAGTGGAGACGTCGAAGAAGATTAGTGAAAGTTTTTATCCCGGACCAAATTTTAGCTGAATGGTTTGTAAAATCATTATTACCAAGAATTACTGAAGATGTAGCTAAGGCCGGCGTAGTTACTGAGGAGCAAGTCATTGCTCAGGCACAATACCTTGACTTAGTTTACACTCAGTCGGGTACGTTACACGAGAAAATTCCGGATCTTCCAAAGTCAAACCAAATCGCTGCTGCTCCTTCGGGATCTCATGCCGCTGATGGTATGATCGGTATCGTGACTACGAAGAGTAAGAAGAAGTCTTCCAAGACCTCCAATACTCCAATTATCACTTTGCCTGATTCTCCGACAGGAGAGTCTTCTCCTCCTGAACTTACCGCCGACATTCACGCTGTAGAGTCATCTACGGCCAAATCCAAAAACGGTGGAAAGAAGAAAGGAAAGAAGAAGGCTAAAGCAGACAAGGCTCCAAAGGAGAAAACGGAAAAGTCGGAAACCAATGACGAAAAGCGCAAACCTCGTTATCCTTGTCTTATTTGTGAAGAAGATCATTTTACGAGAGACTGCCCTCATCGGGCCGAGGTAGTGAAAATAGTCAAAGGTTCTCCGACTCCTGCTGTGTTAAAAAATCCATTTCCCGAGCAGGAAAATAAGATGATAGGTTCTTCTTCGAATGCCAGTGAAGAACCCATTTTGATGATGTCTCATGTCAGGATTGCGACTCGATCGCAAGATTATGGTAGTAAGGCTCCTGTTGATGGTAAAGAAGCAGAATCTTCTCACTCTAACCCATCAACCTCAGCTCCTGGTTCCGATCCACTACAGATCGAAAAACCTAACCCAGACTTAGTGATTAAGCCGCCCGCCAAGGGTGTACTTCGAAGGTCTGCTTTCAATCCACATGCGAGAGCAGCCCAGAATTACAACATTGTTGAAGACTTAGCTGTTTCACCTTCAGCAATGTCGGCACTCGAAGTGCTGCAATCATGTCCAGCGCAACGAAAATTGCTTTTGTCGGCTATTGGAGCTGTCGATGTTCAGGACCCGAACCTAATGATCTTTGATCTAGAAAGTAGTACACCGCGTCTCCCCCATCAAATGGCTTTCCAAATTCCAGTGATAGTCAAAAACAGGCCTATTCATCGGACTGTGATTGATGAGGGAGCTTCTACGTGTATTATGTCGATTCAATGTTGGAGATCGCTTGGTTCTCCTTCGTTGAACCAATCCCCCACCATCCTTAAGGCCTTTGATGGCCGTGGGTTCCGTCCGTTTGGTATTCTACAAGAATTGCCTATAGGGGTCGAAGGTAAAACCGTTAGTCTGGATGTGGAAGTGGTTGATGCCCCTCTAGACTACAACCTTCTTTTGGGTCGAAGTTGGTCATATGCTATGACAGCGGTCGTTTCATCGGTCTTCAGAGTCATTAAGTTTCCACATAACGGTAAGATCGTGACTATTGATCAGCTGACATACTTTTCATCCGACCCAACCTCTTTAGAAACTATCCAGCATGTTGGTAAAACGACAATCCCTTATAGGGACATTGGTGTAGGTTTAGTTAAGGATTCCGGTTTACTGGGAACTTTTCCTCTCCCTCCACTCAATGCAGACCCTTCGTTCGCAACAATTCATATGATCACGTCAGAAAACATTATTTATGATGATCCTTGGTATGTTCCCTCTGACTCTGAGCTAGACTCACTCGGTGATGTTATGCCGTTGAGTCCGTATGAGATTGCTTATGAAGCTCTTATGTCTTTTACCGACTTTCATTCAACCGACCAAATGAATGTGGTCAGTGAAGAGTCACTTTTCACCTCACCCTTAGAACGGATAACGTTTCCCGAAGAAGTGTCATCTGACGAACAACTTCGCGAAATCCTAAGTGTAGATGATCTACCATGGGAAGATCTCCATCACAGATCTTCGTTTTTACCTAAGGATGATGCATTTGAAAATGATTTTTCATCTATCTTTACCGCTGAATATGTCAAAGACGCTCAGGATCCAACGAAACATTCTGATTCAGAGCTGAATTTAGGGAATATTTCTCGTACTATTCCCATTGATATTTCAGTGAAGCCCGGAATCGAGGAGAACATTCATATAGGTGCCGCATGTACTGAAGAAGAAATTGAAACTTACAAGGCCCTATTCCAAGAATTCCGCGACGTGTTTGCCTGGTCTTACGAAGAAATGCCAGGAATCGATCCTGCCATTGTTGTTCATGAAATCAAAACCTACCCGGATGCTAAACCCATTCGGCAACGGTTGCGTCAGATTCACCCTCGAAAAGCAGCTGCAATCAAAGCCGAAGTCGAAAAGCTGTTGAAAGCAGGTTTCATTTATCCGATCCCGTTAACGGATTGGGTATCGAATATTGTTCCCGTCAATAAAAAACAAGGAACAATAAGAATCTGTATCGACTATAGGGATATCAATCGAGCTTGTCCAAAAGACAACTATCCTACGCCTTATATCGATCAAATTATTGATGATTGTGCCGGAAGTGAGATGTTTTCCTTCATGGATGGTTTCTCAGGTTATAATCAAATCAATATTCTACCTGCCGATCAACCAAAAACGGCATTCATTTGTCCATGGGGGACATTTGCTTATTGCAAATTACCTTTTGGCCTTAAGAATGCCGGTGCTACTTTTCAACGGGCCATGTCTTATGCATTTCATGACATCAAGCACATTGTGCAACCCTATCTCGATGATTTGCCTGCTCATTCTTTACACCGAGCTGATCACCTTGTCCATTTACGAGCAATCTTTATGAGGTGTAGGCATTATCGAATTCGGTTGAATCCCCACAAGTGTGTTTTCTGTATAGAAACAGGTCGATTGCTGGGATTTGTTGTTTCCAAAACCGGCATTCGCGTCGATCCCTCGAAAGTCGAGGCTATCATCCAATTGCCTCCTCCTTCGAGTTTGCGCCAACTCCAAAGTTTGCAAGGGAAAGCGAACTTTTTACGCCGATTCATCCCTAACTACGCCGAGGTCACTAAAGGTTTTACACGGTTGTTGAAACAGAACGTACAATTCTTTTGGGACGAGATTGCTCAACAATCTTTTGATGCATTAAAACACGCGTTGACCCATGCACCGTTATTGCATCCTCCCAACTACAACCAGGACTACTTCTTATACCTCGCAGCTTCGCATTCCACCATTGGAATGGTGTTAGTTCAAGAAGATGAATTCAAGGCAGAGCATGTGATATATTACCTTAGCAGAACCTTAAATCCAACTGAGTTAAAATATTCGCATGTGGAGAAATTGGCCCTGGCAGCCGTTCAAGCTGTCCAGCGTTTTCGTCACTACATTCTTCTCCGCAAAACTACTGTTATTTCGGATTGCAACCCTATGATTTATATCTTGACAAAACAACTGCTAGGGGGCAAGTACTCTAAATGGATCGTCATCCTGCAAGAGTTCGACTTGGAGTTTGAGAAGTCCAAGTCTAAGAAATCTTTAGTCTTCGCGGAATTGATGTGTGATTTCCCGAGTGCTGACACAGAGACTGTGGCAGAGGAGTCCATTGCGGACGAATCTTTGTTTCTTATTAGCACTGTAGATCCGTGGTATGGGGATATAATCATCTATCTCCAAACCCAAACCTTTCGGCCTGAAGCTTCCAAGGAAAACCGTCGAAAAATTCGGTTTCAATCCCAGCAATACAGAATTATTGGAGATACACTTTATCGCCTGGGGGCAGACTTAGTTTTTCGACGTTGTTTAACTCACGATGAGGCTGAGAGAGTTTTGAATGATTGTCACTCTGGAGCATGTGGCGGTCATATGTCTGGGTATGCCACAGCTCAGAAGGTGTTGCGCGCTGGCTATTTCTGGCCGTCTATGTTTAAAGATTGTATCCTTGCCGTCAGAAAATGCCACAACTGTCAAGTGTTTGATCGCAAGATGCGCGCTCCACCTGCTCCTCTCCACCCTATAATTGCCGCTGGTCCATTCGCCAAATGGGGCATTGACTTTATTACTTGTAACCCTCACTCGGCCGGGGGGCATGCGTATATCATCCTTGCGGTTGATTATTTTACTAAGTGGGCCGAGGCGATGCCTACATTCGACGCAAGCGGCAAGACAGCTGCACTTTTCGTATTCAATCATATCATAACTAGGTTTGGTGTCCCACAAGCAATCATTACGGACCATGGAAGCCATTTTCGAAATGTCATGATGACTGAGCTTACAAGCCAGCTTGGTTTGCGCCACGATAGCTCTACACCTTATTATCCGCAAGCCAACGGTTTGGTTGAGTCAATCAACAAAGTTCTAGTCGTCATGATTCGACGGATCATTGGTATCCATCGAACGAATTGGCATAACATGTTATTTTCGGCGCTATGGGCATATCGAACTTCAGTGAAAAATTCAACAGGTTTCACCCCTTTTCAGCTAGTTTATGGCTTAGAAGCTGTGTTACCTATTGAGTGCGAAATCCCATCACTTCAAATGGCTGTCGAATTACTTCCAGCTACTTCCGAAGAGGAGAAACGGTTGTTATACTTGGCTAAATTAGATGAGACTCGACGTGACGCTACTTTAGCTATCGAGACTCACGCGAAACGAATGAAAGCTCAGTACGATAAAAATGTAACCCCTCGAAGTTTTTCGGAAGGAGACCTAGTACTATTATATGATCAAGCTAACGATAAGCTAGGTGCCGGAAAATTCGTTCCCATGTGGCATGGGCCCTACATTGTAAAGCGAAAGCTAGCAAAAGGGGCTTATGAGTTAGTTGATTTTGATGGGGACTCTTTGGGCAAACCCAGAAATGGACTTTACCTAAAGAGGTATTATGCTTAAAATGATGGATGGAGAAATTTTTAGATAGGTTAGATTTTCTTTCTAGCTAGCAAGTGTGTTAGTTTAGTCAGTGTGCTTAGCTTAGCAAGTGTGGTTTTTCGTCATTATTCTGGCTTATCTTGGTTTTACTCTTGATATTGTAGATGTCGACGCCTCTCCAAACATACATTGGATTTGCTGATGGTGCTTGTCGTAGTACACGGAATATCTCTTCCGCAGCTTGGGTTATCTATTCGCCCTCTGACGAGTTAGTTTCTATGCATGGGGTAAGCCTCGGTCAAACAACGAATAACATTGCAGAATACAGTGCAGTGGTTGAATTATTATCCGAATCTATTTCATTTGGAATTCGACGTTTGATAGTGAGGTTAGATTCTGAACTTGTTGTATTACAGCTTAATAGAGTTTATGCCATTAGAAATCCTGTGTTATTAAGGTTGTTTTTGAGAGTGCGTCTCTTGGAACGTGAATTTGATTACATTGAATATCAACATATTCCAAGGTCTTTGAATACATTAGCAGATGCAATTGCTTCTCGAGTGTTGGACAGACATTTATAATAATCATGCAAGTAAATTTAAAGACATTTCATCATACATGTTAAACAAGATAAGCCGGTAATAGTGATATATATATAGATAGAAGTGTGTCCAAAAAAATATACATCGTCTTCGATCATAGGTTTAACACACCTTATGATCGGCAAAATGATAGTACAAAAAGTCAAAAATGTCACATGTGACTACAAAAGTGACTAGTCAATCACTGGTGGTGCTCTCTGTACGACACCACTGCGCGGGCTACCTTACGCAAAAATCTCCTAAACGGTCCAGGGACCGCGACTACGAAGCGCTGAAGCCTCATAGGAATATCATCCATAGTAGTCTCAGGTATATCTGCCGTGAGACGCTCTAGATCATGCTCCAAATCAGCTAGTACTTCTGCTGTCGCATCCTGTGGGGCCGGTGCCGGTGCAGCTGGATGTCGTCTGTCGTAAGGCCGGAGATTGGCTGGACGCTGTGGTCCAACATCTGCATTTTTAAAATTTTACTGTTACTTTGAGACGATATATATGAAAAATAAAAAATACATAATTAGAAAACTTGTGAAAATGAAAGTACCTCTGTCATCCCATTGTTCTCCCTGTGGAAGAACCATGTCCGGATCACCTCTGAAATCCATTCCGGCATATGGAAAGTCTTGTATCACAAAAAGCTGGCCCTCTAGCCAGTCGAAGTAACTGTCTGAGAATCGAACCACTGCAGCACCCTCGTCAGGATGCCGGGCCATCACCGCAACCCATCGAACAAGCTTTGGCTCCCGAGGACCCAAGTCATCAACAGTGAGTTGCTGAGGGATCAGCATAGGAACTCTCTCCAAGGCAAAGCTCACGACTATAGGCCCATATCCAAAAGTTTTAGTCGTCCGTTCTTTGCCTTGGTTAGTTGGCTCTTCATATGAGCCGACACAGCTTCGCACCAGTTGAAGATGGTGCCTTGGTAACAGTCAACTGCCATCCGCATTTGGGATCCGGAAGCAATGTGCAAGGCGGCCGCGCCACAAATCCTGGTGACCGTAAATGCAATAACTCTAAGTTCCGCCAGAGCGATGTGCTTTATCTCCACGCCTTTTTTATGGCGAGTCCCTGGTCTGCACCACTCCTCGCGGAGATCATCAAGGGATTGGCCACCCGGCCTGGTCCCCGCAAGGTTGAGTTGCTCACCTCTGTTTGGCAAGCCAGTGAGAAAGTATACATCCGAGGGCTCTATCTCGAGCTGGTGCCCTCCAATGTAAAAACATTGATCTTGAACGTTCCATCGCTCAACCAGCCATTCCAAAAATCTTACCTGGCCCCTCATGCCCGGTATGGTCCAATATTTGTACAATCCACATGTTCTTAAGGCATCCAGAGAGGGTTGGTGGTTAATCGCAGCTTCATCGTCCTCTACGTGCTCTCTCTCTCTCCAGTCTAACATGTTTTAGGCCCTGCACATCAAAAGAGTCAATTAGAAATTAATTTGAGAAATTTGGTGGTTTTTTGAGAGAGTTGGGGTTTTGAAATGCGCCCTTTGCGGAAGACGCACCCCGGCTTTGTAGCACAGGGCGTCCGGACGCAGCTCGCCTGAAGGCGGACTGCGTCCCCCGACCTTTTTCCCGTGTGAGAAAAAGTCGGGGGACGCAGGTCACCCGAAGGGCACCTGCGTCCGCCGAGGGGCGCATTTTGAACCAAACCCCCCCAAAAAATGAAACAGAGACCAAAAACAAAAAACTAAACGGATAAAAATGAAGAGTGGGATGTGTAAAATACCTCGGTGAAGCGGCGTTCGATTCCGACGGTCAGATTTTCCGCAGCAACCACGGGAAGTTTCTTGTCAAAAGCTCCTTTTTCAACCTCAACAGTGAAACGGTAAAAATGACATGGTAAAAGGTCTTTTTATAGGTTTTTTGGATGAATTAGTTCATTTTTTACCATGAAAAGATGTTTTCGAATGTATTTTTGCCTATTTTAAACAGGTATGAGTAATGTGTCGCTTTTGTGCAGGACGAAGGGATTTCGAGGGAAATTGTAATTTTTCACAAACAAAATTTCAGAGTCATCTTTTAAGCCCTTTTCTGACTCCTAAAACATGAAAAGATCGCCGAGTGTTTCTTTTTCACTCGTTAAAACGGAATTAAAAGACGGTCCCCTTTTAGCTCTTTTCTGACCGCAAAATCAGGAAAAGATTGCCGGGTTTTTGTCGTTTCAAACTCGATAAGGAAATAAAACGACGTGTCCTTGATCGCTTTTTACTTTTCAGGTCAACGACACTATTATGAAAGTACTCCTTGGTCGCAAGATCAAGCGGTTCCCCCAGGTATTATTTTATACTTTTTCGGGCTTGAGGGACACAAATATACGAAAAAGTTCAACGTGGAGTCTCCTTTAGTTTTTTCAGACTCTCTAAAATTGAAAAACGCCGAGTTTCTCCTATACTGGGCTCGTTAAACTTTTACAGTAGAGGACCTGTTCAATTACAAACAGGAACGAACCACTCCTTCCTAGGGTTCGAATTTAAACTAGGTTGGACTCGTCCGAAGGATGAGCTTATAATCAAGCATATGTTATCCTCCTCAAGCTTGTTAAAAATAAAGAGGTACTTGCCAGAAATGGTGGGGGAAAAAAGAGAAGAATGAACCTGTTTGTCACCTTTTGTCTCAAAAGAAACTTTATTACCACTCTTGAACACGACACTTTTTCATTCACCTGGGTTGGGAAATCTTTTACCTCACAGTTGACCAAATCACTTTGAAAATCTTTAACCGGGTTCAGGGATCAACTTTGAGTTATTCGTCACCAAACCATCTGTTGTGTCGTTATGTGTTCAAGAGGTCTGCAAGCAAAACTTTCATCTGCAAAATACTTGTCATCCATTTGACCATCCCTGAGTCAGTCCTTACAGCAACATTTCTTCAACTTGAACAATGATTTCGTGTTGCGGGCTTGCCTGCAACGGGTCGCTTTCTATCGACATCGACACATTATCTAGAAAGATGACTTAGGAATCGACAGTACCTTGAAGTCTGCATGCATCAATGGCAGGTTTCTCGCCTTTGACGTCAGTTTACATCATTGACTTTCGATCAGAGGATTCCGTGAAGTGTTCGACATCAAAACATCTATTCACATTTCACGGGTTGTGCTTGGTACTTTGAGAACCATTGACATTACTGGTGGTTTCTCTCACACTTGTTAACAGTTTACATCATTGACTGGTAATCAAGTGGTTTCTACCATGTTCGACATCGAATCATTTAATCACATGGCTAGAATCGTACCAATTCGGGAAGTAGAAGTGAAGACCCTGGATCTAGTTTCTACCATCCAGGCTGCGAGGAGTTTTGTATTCATTGTCTATGTAGACTTATCATAAACAGATGGCTGCGTCCATACTGTGTCTACAAAAGTCTATAAAAATGATGTACTGCAAGATCATTCCTGTATCAGAATAGTTAGTCCATTAGTTAAAGTTTTGAATCTGAGTATGGGAATGCCTACCTCAGTGATGATATAATCTTATCCATGTATTTTGTGTTGAAAATTGCAGGTTCCAACCAGGCCATCCACAAGGCAATCCTTGAAATGATAAAGCGCTTCACCCTTCCTAGAATTACAAAACCCTATTCTATTCCAGGCTTCGCACTTTAGGGGGCAATCTGTTACACTAAAAAATGTCACCTTGACTACTTACAGTTAGTATGGCTCAAATCAACAGTCATGCTACCCTCTTAGGCAAGTCTCATGCCTCTGTTATCCATCTCAAACTCAAAGAAGAGAGAAAGTATTGTAAAAACTATGTTTATCTCTGGGGTCGCAGGTTCTCTCTAGCCTTACCTGCGGGGACGCTGACCATGTTCACAAAATCTGCATCCATGGACGCTCTGTATGTTAAGGGACAGGTGCGTCCCTCTGTAAAAGGCAAAATGCGCGAGTTTTATCTTGAAAAAGTTACTTGTGGTTACTTCTAGAACATTCTAGAGGTCGGTTTGATGAAATGGATGCGCCTCCAGTTGGTTCATGTATCTCTATTAAGGGGGAACTTATCCCATCAATAAGGGAGCTATCCCACCCATAGAGGGGGATGATCCCATTGATAGTGGACCTGAATAACCTCTTTACAGCACTATAAATAAAGGCATTGAGCCAAAAGGAGAGGAGGTTGGAGCTATACATTTTCTTTGGGTAAATGCTGCAGGATTTAGGTCTTCCATTAGAGCCTTTGTGAGGAGAGATTGTCTTCACTTGATTCTACTTGGGAGAGGGTGAGCTTTGTCAAAGTAAAGGAAAACCCTTGATGGACCCTGGGAGGAACTTGCACAACACCAAGGCCAGGTTGTAAGAGTTTCTTTGTTTCGTTATTAATACAAACTGGTTTATTTTTCTCAATAGCTTGTGTTAATGAGTTATTTCATGTGTTCCTTGGTCTGCATGTTGAATATATGTTTTATTATATGAAATGCAAGTGCTTGGTAATTGTTTGATTGTTTGTGGTTGCAGGAATTGACTTGAAGGAGGAGCTCATCCGGATCGTCAAGAACGGACTTCAACAACAGCGTTTTGGAATAAGGTAAGCCTAAACACTTGTAGTTTTCATGTTGTAAAAGGTGTATTTAGAGAAAGATCACTCCATTTTGTCTTGTTTGTCATTAGAATGTCTTAGACTTCTAGGAAGGTCAGTCGTGTCCGCACCCTTGACAGATTCCGTGTGACAGCAGGTAGTATCAATGTGGGGAAAAAAGAAACAAAAACCAACCAAAAATATTTCCTTTCATGCCTCGTAGGAATAGAGATAACTCAGGAAAATTTTTGCCCAACACCTCCACTGCTTCACACAACCAGCCTTCTCTCTTCTTTGGTAGTTGTGATCAAGAAGAACCCTTAGGTGAACAACAAGACATATTTAAAGAAGCTATAGGGGAAGAAGAAGAAGAAAACATTCCTTTGGAGCCAATGGCTGAAAACAAAAATACTAGGGGAAATGGAGAGAGAATAGAGTGTACCTGTCCCATTCGGGAGACCAATGGGGACACCAAAATGAATAATATAAGCCCTTCCACCCTATCTCATTTCCATGGTCTGACTACAGAAGATCCTGACACCTTCTTGTTCGAGTTTGCTATTATCTTTCGAACTTATGACTATGCAGAAGATGGGAAAAAGTTGAAATTATTTCCTTCTACTCTCAAGGATGCAGCACTACGCTGGTTTATGGGACTACCTGGCAATACCATCAGAACTTGGGCTCAGATGTAGCAGGCCTTTAACAACAAGTATCGAGACTATTGTAGGTCAAAAGATACTAAAGAATAAATCTTCCAAATGACCATAGGAAGTGATGAGTCCCTAGAATACTATGAAGAGAGGTTCTACCTCAGTTACAAAAGGGTTGGGTGTACACTTGACCCTGAGTCTCTGAAGTTGGTCTTGCTCAGTGGAATCTGGGAAGATCTTCTAGACACCCTCAATCTGCTAGCCGGTGGAGACATCTACCAACTACCCTATGAGGACATAAGGATTATTTTTAGAAATCATTCTAGGGCAACCAAAAAGAAAGGTAGGGGGAGTCACCCCATAGCCAAGACCTCTTCCTCCAACTCATCCATTAAAGGAGAAATTGGAAACATGTTGGAAGACTTCAAGAGTGAGATGCTACAGACTCTTGCCATGCAAATGGACACCTTACATATCAAAAGAAAACAAGAGGAAGCAGAGAGGGGTTTGGCCATTTTTTTCCGTAGATGCACCAGGAGGCATCTTAGGAATGAATGCCCATTGAACTCTATAGAGGTTTGTTCAGTCTATGAAGAAAATCATTCTATAGATAAGTGCCCTTCCTTGCCTAGACTTAAAGTTGTATATCAAGGGGCTAAGGGAGTCACTGAACAACTCTACTACATAAACCAAAGAAGGCCGCCTAGACTAGAGCATACCAACAAGGGATGCAAGGGACATCTCAGGCATACTACAACCCCAACCAAGTCACTTCCATACCTTCTTGGGGTCCCCCTGCTCATCCTTCCTAGTCCACACCACCTCCTTGGTCCTTCACATCTCAATATCATGCCCAACCAGCCATCCATTCTTTCCAATCCTCTGCTCAACCACAACCTTAGTGGAATGCACCTCATCAAGGGTGGAGGCCCCAATACAACTCTCTTTCCACTCTTATGCCTCCACCACCTACCCAACCACAACCATTACCTCTTGCTCCACCAAAGCAACCCCAAATGCCTACCCAGTCAAATCTGAACCTGAACAAAAGACAGGCTTAGCAAGTGTATAGTGGGGAACCATCATGCCCAACTTATGCTGTGGAGATTCAAGAAATCAACTTGTGATCTAGGAAGGTTCTCCCAGATAGCCAGCCTCCACCCAGGGAGGTTGAGGAAGATAAAAAGGAAAGTAAACCTAAACCAATTCCACCCTTTCCTGAGAAATTATCCGTAATAGTCTAGCCTACCCCAGAAGAGATTGAACTCCTGGGAGAATTGAAACATTTATGTGTGAAGATACCACTTCTCTAAGCCATAAAATATGTGCCTATCTACAATAGGTTGATCAAAGAGAAGTGCTTTAGGCATCCAGGAAGGTGCAAGAGAGATGCCCCAACCATCAATGTCATAAGGAAACTATCCGACCTGATGTTAGGGTAGGTAATCTGTCCAAAATATCTGGAACTTGGAAGCCCAGTAGTTGATGTCCACATCAATGGCACCATGATCCCACATACCTTGATTGATCTGGGAGCTGCTATTAATGTGATGACAAAGGAAACAATGCTCAAACTTAGCCTCCAGGGCTCCTTGAGGAAGACCACGACCGTGCTACAGCTAGCAGACCACTCCACCATGACCCCTGAGGGGATTGTGGAAGATGTGATGGTCTCTATTGATTCTTGGGAGTACCCTACTGATTTCCTAGTTCTCTAGCCAAAGGCAAAGCTCACTGGGTATCCTCTCATTCTGGGAAGACCCTGGTTGGCTACCGCCGATGCCTACATCAGTTGTCGAGCTGGGAACATGACCATAAAGAACAAGCATATGTCCAAGTAGTTAATCCTATATCCTGCTGCCCAACCCTTTCTAGAACAAGATCTACCTCTCTAGTTGGAGGAGGAAGATGAGGATGAAGTCTATTCTACACTGCTTTGTGCATTAGAAATCACCATGGGGGGATAACCACAAGATGAGGATGATATGATCAAAAATTTGATTCAGAATCCACCTCCCAGTATATCACCCTTAGAAGACATAGTAAGAGAAACCTAAAACAACCCCTCAACTGATCTCTGTGTGGCCGATCCTACTCCTCCCTATGTCAAAAATATAGAGTTCGGCCCAAAAAGAACATTGAAAATCAATCCATCCCTATCTATTTCCCAAGAGAAGGAGCTATGTAGCCTGTTGAGAAAACATTTAGATGCCTTTACCTGGAGTTATAAGGAAATGAAGGGAGTGCACCCTTTAGTATGTACTCATCATATATACATCAAGGAATATTGCAAACCAGTTAGGCAGCCTCAAAGGAGGATGAATCCAGCACTTAAAGATATTGTTAAGGAAGAACTACAGAAATTTCTTGATGCAGGATTCATCTATCCCATCTCTGATAGTGAATGGGTCTCTCCTTTGGTGCTAGTGCCAAAGAAAAATGGTAAGTGGAGAATTTGTGTCAACTATCGGGAATTGAACAAAACCACTAAAAAGGACCATTTTCCTTTACCTTTCATAGATAAAGTATTAGATGGTCTAGCAGGGAAAAAGTTTTTCTCTTTCCTAGATGGGTTTAACGGGTACAATTAGATTCAAATCAGCCTAGAAGACCAAGATAATACCACTTTCACTTGTCCTTGGGGTACCTTTTCATATTGGGTCCTTCCTTTTGGTTTGTGCAACACTCCAGCCACTTTCCAAAGAGCGGTATTGAGTATATTTTCTGAATTATTTCATGATGCAATAGAGATATACATGGATGACTTTAGTCCTTATGGCTCTGACTTTCAGGAAGCTTTTTATAACCTAGGAAAAGTTCTAGAAAAGTGTATTGAGATGAACCTATCCCTCAGTCTAGAAAAATGTGAATTTTTGATGACTGAAGGGACCGTGTTAGGTCATGCAATATCTCAACAAGGACTGCAGGTGGACCCCAACAAAATTGCCATCATCCAAAGGGTCCCACCTCCTCAGAAGGTGAGAGATGTCAGAAGTTTCCTAGGCTTATCTAGATATTACAGAAGATTCATTAAAGATTTCAGCAAGCTAGCCTCTCCTTTGTTTGGCCTCTTAGGCAAATATGTTGAGTTCATATGGTCGGAAAACTGTCAAGAAGCCTTAGATACCTTGAAGAGCAAGCCAGTGACTGCCCCAATTCTCGGAGGCCCAAACTGGGCCACACCTGTCCACATTCACACAGATGCATCGAACAAAGAAATAGGAACAACCTTAAGAAAAATTGATGAAAAGTTACCTTATGCCATATACTTTATAAGCAAAAACTTGTCAAAGGCAGAGTTAAACTATATAGTGACCGAGAAGGAACTCCTAGCTGTCGTGCATTCCTTAAACAAATTCAGACATTATATCACAAGCTATCAAACCTTTGTGAACACATATCATGCTGCAATTAGATATTTAATGAACAAACCAGATGTAAATGCTCACATTATTAGATGGTTTCTTTTACTGTAGCAGTTTGATTTGACCATTATTGATAAGCCTGGTAAAGAAAATGTTGTTGCTGACTTTTTGTCTAGAGTAAATTTGCCTGCAGGTGAAGAAGGAATGGTGGATGAGCAAATCCCAGATGAACATGTGTTTTCTATCTCAATCCTCTCTACATGGTTTGCTAATATAGCAAACTACTTGGTTTCAGCATAGTTCCCACCACACCTGTCTTGAAAAGAGAAGAGCGAGATAGTAAGGAAAATCGCCCCTTTCACTTGGATTGGGGGCAATCTCTTCAAACTTGGCCGAGATCAGATCTTGTGAAGATGTGTCAAGGAGGAGGAAGTCTTTGACATCCTCCTGACCTGTCATGATGGGCCTTATGGAGGTCACTTTGTAGCAAAAAGAACTGCCTTCAAGCTATTGCAAGTAGACTATTACTGGCCCACTCTTCATCAGGATGTGAGGAGATATATCAGCCAATGTGATCAGTGTGAGAGGATGGGGAAACCTACTCCAAAGGATGAGATGCCCATGCAACTGTAAGTGACCTTTGAGCCATTTGAGAAGTGGAGCATGGACTTTGTGGGGCCTATCAACCCTCCTTCAAAGTAGAAACAATACATCATTATGTGCAGCGATTACCTGACAAAGTGGGCAGAGACAAAAGTAATCAAAGCAGTGAGGGAGGAAAAAGTAGCTGAGTTTTTGAGAGAAAACATATTCTACAAGTTCGGGTATCCAAGAGAGCTGGTCATAGATCAATGCAGTTAGTTCACTTCCAATGTGATTGAAGACCTACTCATACATCATAGAATCAAGCACAGGAATTCCACCCCTTACCATCCACAAGCCAATGGGCTGGTGGAGGTCACTAACAGAGCATTGGAAGGGATTCTGACCAAGGTAGTGAGTAGTAGTAGAAAAGACTGGGTGGATAAATTAGTTGAGGCCACTTGGGCCTACAACATAACATGGAAGACCGCCACACAATTCAAACCCTATGAACTAGTTTATGGGAAGAAGGCTTTGATGTCAATAGAATTTGAATTCAATACCCTAAGGATGGCAGCTCAACTGGACCTAGACCTCAGCCATGCACAGAAATAAAGATTACTTCAGCTCAATGGATTGGATGAGCATAGATTGCAGGCCCTTCTCCATATAGAGGTAGTTCAGCTTCAGAGAAAGATATGACATGACAAAAATATCAAGGAGAAGCAATTCCAAGAGGGAGATTGGGCACTACTCTATGATTCGAGATACAAATATTTCAAAGGCAAGCTAAGGACAAGATGGCTGGGAACCTACACTGTGGAGAAATGCAATGAAAATGGTTCAGTTTTGATCAAAACCATTGATGATGAAGCCATCCTCGTTCTTGTCAATGGACATCGGTTGAAGGTCTACAAGAAACCCCTCTCTAAGCGATATTTTATTGAAGGTCTGGATAAAATAGCTATGGTAGTGGAGCATGTCTTAGCTTCCACTTCACCCACTCATTGAAGAAAAAGAAAAAAAGAAATAAAAAATAAGGACTCAAGTGAAAACCTCCATGAGGCACTTGAGTCCCATCATTGCGTTGAAAACCTCTTTTGAGGTGGCCCAGTGATGTCAAAAGAAAGAGAGAAAAATAAGATCCCTAGGTGAAAAACTCCCTTGGAGGCGCCCAGGGCAGGGAATTAGGGTGAAAGCCTCCCTGAGGTGCCCTAGTTGTTTTCAAAAAAAAAAGTGAATTTTCATTTGCATTGCAGGTTGCAGGAGGACTACAGGAAGTAGAAGAAGGTACCAAGGGAACCCTAACATCCACACCAGCACCTATCCTATCTTCTCCACACTTTTCTCCATTGTTTTTGCCATTTCTTTCACCCCACTATGCTTTTTTTCTTCAAAAATTGTGTTTTCTACAGGAGGCTCCTGTAGAAATTACAGAGCCAAAAATGAATATGAAAGGTAGTTCAAGGGGCAGGGAAGCTTCATAAAGAACCTATAAACCCTCCTACAGTCTTCAAACCTCCTTGCTATCACTTCCAAGCCTACATCACACCCCAAGCATCATTCTTCTTCCCTTCAAGAAAAACACAAAAAAAACAAAAATAAGAGAGGAAGCAGCACCATCCACCCCACCTGAAGCCTACCTACTACCTCTCAATCTCTATCTACACTTCTGGAATCATCCTCAAAGCTCCAAGTGCAGAAATAAGCTAAAGTTTCAAGGTGAGAAATAGCTACAGAAGCTCCTGTGAGAATTCCTGTAGCAGTTGATCCGATCAAAACCCAACACCAATAGAAGAAGAATGTACACATGAGGGTTGAAGAAGGCACCTGAAGCTCAGACCCAGCCATAAGAGAACTTGCATGAGACACAACCACACATCAGCAAGCAGATAGCATGCATCAAAAGAAATAAAGGCATGTAGCTGAGAGGGAGCCACAACACCTCACATCAAATACATTAGGATCACAGGTAAGTAAATAACTCATTCCTTTGTTTGCATTTGTGTAATTAGAAGTCATGCAAAAGCAACGATATGGTTGAGGTTGAACGAGGGAAAGGTGGCCAGTTAACTTGGCCACCTTCATCTAGTTAACTCCACTCATTCGAGATGTCACCCACACGTGCGCACAGTCAACTCAAGAAAGATGTCAAGGACAGGTAGTGGAGGAAGTGTGAACTCCGATGCAATCATGAGGGATGATTACAAGGAGGGGCCATGATGACAAGGTAGGTGGGGACCAATGATCCAAATATGGCCAATGAATACTTTGCCAGCTCACCCCCCATCACCGGAAATATCCATAAAGGGTAATAAGTACTCCTCCCCGAGCACTCTCACCACCTTTTCCTTCATTCTCTCCTCATAACTCAACTACAGCAGTCTCCTTGTGCCCCCACAGCCTCGTAACCATCGTTCTCCATCGATCTCTCCCATATTCCTGCTCTTGGTATTTTCTACAAGAGCACTTACAGGTTCTACAGGAGCACCTATAGGAATTCTACAGGAGGGACATCAAGCTTCTACAAGAGGGGCAGCGAGTTGTTTTGAAGGGAGAAAACACGGGTTTTAGAATGATTTTTGATCTAAGGAGGTAGGTTCCATGCATGCCCCTATTGAATATCAATATAGGCAAAACTTGGTTTAAATTTGAGGAGGAAATAGGCCTTTAGGAGGAGAAAATACATAAAAAAAAATCTGCTTATTTAAAAAAAAAAAAAAAAAAAAAAAAAAAAAAAACACAGTCTCCTCTGTTTCTCTATTTTTCTCAAAAATTGTTGTCTCCATCTCCACATTTGGTTTCTCAAAAGAGTATAAACAAAATGATAGGAGGGTTTATGAGAAAGGATCCCACCAACTCCACTAGGCTCCATGCACATCCACAAGTGGTGGACATCTTCACAAGGGAAAATTGGATGAATTTCTTTGAGAAATTCTGAGGGTTTGATGAGGAGATTGCCAAAGAGTTTGCTCTCTCTCTGGTACCCCACACAAGAACTCATGCCACTGTCACCTTTAGAGGTATTTCCATGGAGATAACCCCTAAATTTATTAGTAGGGTCACTACACTTCCTCTTGGGCTACCTTGGAGTAAGGATGAGAAACCAATTGGCCAGGCTACCAAGAAAAAGTTCTTCCAAAACAATGAAACCACTATAGAGGATAAAAATGGAATTAAAAGGGCTAGCATACCATATCCTTGGGATGAGGTTAGCTACCAAATAATCAAATACATTTCTTGTGAGGGGAGGTACAACATTGTTTATGGTTATCACTTTATAATCCTTCATGAATTAAGGTATGGCAAGGACACTCCAGCACCTCAGAATCTCAACATCCCCTACTTCCTCCTACAGTCCCTCATTGAATCCAGCACTAAGGTTCAAGCAGGGAATTCAAAGTAGCTAGCTCACCATGGTTTAATAAAAATTTTAGTGGAAGAAGCCCTCCAAACATTTACACTCCCTATAGCATGGGAAGTCTTCCGAAACATGATAGCTGAGGATGACATAAAGGCCCTAACCTATGATGTCAGTCCTACTGGCAGTGAGGAGGAAGAGCAGTAAGGGGGAGAAGGTGAAGCCACTGGTGGCTTAGCAGAACAAGAAAGGAAGGAGGAAGAAACTAAGATAGAGGAAGAGAAAGCTGAAGAAACATAGCGGGAAGAAACAAAGCAAACAGAGATAGAAAAAGAGACAAAAGGAGGAGAAAAAGAGGCAAAAAAGGCAGAACAAGGAGAAGGGTCCCCTGAGACTCTAGAAAGGGAGGTAGCAGCTTCCCTCACTACCCTTAGTACACCAATCAAGCCAAATCAAAAGAGGAAAAGGTAGGCCTCCATGTATTTCAAGGCTAGGAAGAGCACAAGAATCAAAACAGGAAAACCTCAACCCTCTTCGAAAGTGCCAATTACAATTGAAGATTCACCCTCTACCAAAGGGAAAGAATCCCCTTCCAATGCACCTATCACATATGAAAGGGGGACTCCTATATATTCCACATGGAAGGAAAAGGTAGTACTACAGGACCCAAAAACAGTCCTACAGGAGGCTCAGACAGTTCTATAGGAGACACTGTCAAAACTACATGAGACCCAACAACTTGAGAAAAGGATAGAAGAATAGCCACGGGGGAAGGAGGAAGAACCAAAGATACAAGAACCTGATCCCTAGCCTAGTTTGGCTTCCTATTACAATTTGCTTGAGGGAGGAAGGATAATTCCATGAAATTTTGCAATTCCACTATTCTTTGAATTAGAGAAGGAGAGAATAAGAACACATAAATGGATGCAAATAGCTAAATCCAAGGGAGTTGAGGATGTTGGCCATATGGAAAACAAACTCAGAGAAATGGGTAGAGAGTTGAGTGATATTAGAAATAGGGAAGCAATTACAAGGAGCCACCTTGAAACTGAAAATGAATTGTTAAGGAGGCAACTGCAAGAGAAGGAGACTCAGCTGGCATGCATGGCTAGCTTATCCATGGAGGCATTGCAATGTAGAACACCAACAAAATCCTATGGCCTATATCTCAAGGACCAATGGTTACAATTCCAGATAAAGACTTTGGCACAAAGAGGCACCATGCCCTTCCAGGATTACAGGTAGTTTATGGATCTGTGTGACCAAAGCACATCAGAGGATAAGGAAAAAATGGTAGAATTCTACCTACATAACATGGCCCTCACAGACATTATTGTGTGGGACCCTAATGCCAGGCTAGGGGACATGCAACTAATGGCCATGGCCTCATGGATGAACCATGAAGAGTTGAGGGTAGCAGAAATAAGAAGATTGATGATAAAAGAGCAGAATGAGCCATTAATGATAAGAGCTGAGCCATAAGATCCCATGGCACTCATTAGCACACACAACCTACTTGCCAATAATCCTCAGATTGCCCCTAGTTATATAGGTGATCAAGCACAAGCCATTGCACACTTTGAGGATATGCAAAGGCTACTTGGGGATGATTGTGTGCATGCATGTGTTAGGAGATGGAACTCCTTACCACACAGTCTGCAGATCAGGGAATATCATTCCCCCATGAGGATGAAGGAGGCATTAAGAAGAGTGCCAATGTACAAGCGCTCCATGCAGAGGCTGAAGGTCAATTGGATTGGCCTCAAACTGAGTCCCCCATTGCTGTTAGGCATGCTGGAAGGTAGAAGAGAAGAAGAAGAGGAGGAGCAGTGGGAAGAGATAGATAGGAAGGTAGGATTCTATGACAAGGAAGAGCAGACCACATTAGAAGCTTGGGATGCTAGGGAGGCCACCAGGGCCATAAAAGATGAGGAGATGGACTAAGTTGCTCAGAGGATGAGCAACACTTTCAGTAGGCGGGTGATGATGAGCCTCATAAATGGGTAATTATATGGGCTCATTTTACCTCCTAACCTAGTCAAACTAACCATTCTCTTAGCTTATTACATGATTTTCTAATTATATTGATGCTTATAGAGTGAGTTGAGTTAGTTATTGTGCCATGTGGTCTAATATGTATTTAATGCAGATGATTGATGATTTTCAAAGTCAAAGTCAAGGATCCAGTGGACAAATGGCAGAAATAATCGAAGTGGACAAAGGAGAGGACTTATAGGATGGAATCCCCCTCATTTTTTACTCCTCACTTTGAATTCCCCTTCATTCAGCTTAGAGTATAGGCAGCTGAATCATGCACTAGAAGGCAGCCGAGCAAGTGGAGGAGGACTGATGATTATCTTGAGTTTTGGAAGCCAAACCTCCTTGATTTTAAGGAAGATATTGGTAGCTTCATTTGTATAAGTACAGAGGCCTAGGGCCTCACTAGGGTCTAATTTTTGTTCGATTTTTGCTTATGTAAACTCTCCTCAACTTCGAGCTTATTATTTTATGACAGCTTCATGTAATCTTGCTATTGTTTTTGGAAATAAAGATGGAATCTTTTTTGAGCTAGCACTAAGTTACCTCAGAGGGCTGAAGCTCTTGGGTTAGGGCCCAATCCAAGTAGCCAAGCTCCTCTTTACTTTTATTTGTATGTTTTATTTCAGTTTGTAGATTAGGTTGCTATTAGATGTATTTCTTTTATGGTTAAGAATAGGTTTCTTTTGATGATTCAGTAGTTTTCTTCCATTTGTGCTTTCTATAGCAGGTTAAGCAGTGATAAAGAGAAGATTCAAAAGGATAGAAAGAGTGCCTTGCCCTCTCTTCTTCCCTTTGGGACCATGATTTGAGGCAAAGACCCACTTGCTGCCCCAAAAACACAAATTTTCCTCATTCATAGGACTTCTATTGTTTGCAACTTTCTAGTAGGTTAATAGTCCAATTTTGTTTTGCCTCAGATCTTCTTCATCTTGCTCACTTATTTATTTGTAGTAGCCTTCTTTCATGCTTTTCTTTCTTGCAGCATTTCTCAGCATTTCCTTTCATAGATCATAGTTTAGACTAGTTTGACGCAAAACTATGTTTTTCTAGATGCACTCATTTCATTTCTTGCTTGATCTTATTGGTTGACTGTCAGTTCCTTTGCATGTAGATCTCTTCTAGCAGTAGGCCAGCCTATAAGCCGTCACATCCTCCATCTGATCCATGCCCTACAAGTCCCCTAAACCTCACCTCAATTCTGCCTTAGTTTCCTATATTTTTCCTAGAACTTCTTCCTCTCTCCTTGAGCAAATCCAACCATCTTTCTCTCTCCTGGTGGTTCATGGTAGAACATAGGTGCCCTAACACCTCATTCCAACCTTCATTTACCTTTTTCACCCACTCTCACAGCCTCAAAATAGTGAAAACTGCTCTCGGCCTCCTCTTGTAGGCCTCCTGTAGAATGTTGTTTTTCCTCGTGTAGATTTTCCTGTAGGCCTTATTTTGAAGGTCGAGTGTGGGAAAAGCCTCTAGAAGGCCACTTAAGACCTCCTAGGACCCATCCACACCATCCTACATCCTCTCAAGTACCAAAACCACCCTCCAAAGCCACCTATTTGCTACCACACTCACACACAATAAATTACATGCATGTCAATTTCACATAAAAATACATAAAAATCCAAAAATATGTTTTTCACTTATTTACTTCCAGAAATAGCATATTTAGATGTTTTTTACTTCCTTAAGTATGTAATGGCATTTCTTTCATGTTTTTCATAGTGCTGTTTGCAAAAGTAGAATTAGTTGGTTAATTGGGATTCACTAGGTTTTCTTTACATTTCAGTCTTGCTCCTTTCTGCAGTTAGAGTTTCATCTGTAGAGTAATCTTTCACTCCTTTCATCACATATAGAGCTTCTTCTAGAATCCATAGAATTTTGCTTGAGCTCCTAGTGATCTTGTGCCGACTAACCAAGTGACAACTTGCAGTAAGAACTAGTACTTGTGCATGCAGCACCGACGCTTCCAAGTTTGTTACGAACTACCAGGTTGATAAGAGTAAAGTAGGCAACCCAGGAGTTGCAACATTATTGCTGTAATACTGGTGCTCACTAGGTTGTTTGGAGAGATACCCAAGATTATAGCCATTTTTCTGAATTCTATGGTGTACTCCTACATGTTTTGGCCTGGATTGTTTCTGAAGTAATGCCACCTGATCCACTAATCCTCCACATACCCAATGGTATAAAAATGTAAATTAATGAGGGTTTTGAAATCCTCCCACTTAGTCACTAGAGGTTCTCCCTCCAACATCGAGGTTTCCATGTGGCTCTCCCACCAAGTCAGTGCATTGCCCTCTAATTTTAGCTGTGCAAATGAGAATTTTTTCCCTTCCTTGATCTAATGGACACTGAAATAAACTTCCAGTTTCTACAACTAGTGGTTCAGATTGAGCGCATCGATCTCACCATGGTACAACTTGATATTAACTTTTGCTTCAATTTTAAACAGGGACTATTTCATGGCACTTGAACCAGGTTGATATTTTGTGGGTTCTTTCTTAGGTTGAATCTCTGTTTTGTCCTGATTTCTTGATCCCCCTTCTGATTTGTCCTCTGCATTTGAACCCCCATCTTCTCCAAATATACCAATCTTATTTCTCAGGGCCTCCATGATGAGGTTACATATTGTGATTTGTGTCTGTGACTTTTTGTTCTAGCCGCAAAAACCTCACCTCTATAGTATCACAAGGGTCATATATAGATTCGTCGGCCATGATTAGGGTTTTATGATTTTCAACCCCACTAACCTAGATGCCCTGCAAACTCCAAAAAATACCCAAAGAAACCTGCTCTGATACCAATATAATCTGTAAAATGCCATGGATATTCCACTATATAGTTAGTCAAAACAAATATGATAATATTATATTAAAAATCTGAGATTCTACACTATTACAGTTTTATTAAAATTTAAGATATGTAGATTTAACTATAATTAGTGCATGCATGCAAATTGAAATTATGCAGAAAAATAGAGAATGAAAAAACAATCTCTCACACATACATAAGATACAAAATATGCTCTTGGAAACCCTTGCGAGAGAAAACCAAGCTAGAAGGTGAGGTCGCTTCACTCTCTTTCTCTGTCTAGAAATTTGGCCGCAGGTACAAATAAGTAATGCCTATGGATCATGGGCTGATACAATGAAAAGATGCTCCCTTTGTTCTCTATATCCTATCTCGCTTAGCTATATTTTCTCATCTATGGAACAAAATTCTCTCGAAACAATGGAATTCCTCTTCCTCCTAGTGGCCTGGTTATAACACAGCCCGATAGCCTACTAGTGGTTAAGTTTGACTACATCAACTCTTAAATAGAGTTAAGATTTACATCATAATCATGTGGATAGCTTATTCTCCATGAATAATGGGGGACGACGCAACATCCTACGGAATTATAGGTGTGAAAACTTGAAGGTAAACTTATGAGTGGCATAACTTTTGCATACAAACTTTGATTGATACACTTCTTACACCGTTAGAAAGATGTCTATGTGTAGAAAAGGATGAAAACGTGTGGAGCTAAAGCGATAAAGTTTTAACCCTAAAAAATGTCATTTGACACCTTAAAACACTCCTAGAAGATTTGAAACCCTATTTCACCAAACTGTGTCCCACTAGTAAAAATAGTCCCATGAGATGATTCTTCCACTTTTTCCACTTTGAATGCATCGACATGGATGAAAAACAATATAATGATCCAATCCATATCATTGAGGGGAATGAAGGAAACAATGTATTTGTATGTGCCATAAAATCAATAGCTATAGGGGAAGAGTTTCTCATTGATTACAATTTGAATCAAATAGATACAAACATTGTTATTATGGGGGCATTATGCATTATATTTTATCAAACTTGTAAGCAATGTTTATTATATGTTATGATTGTCAATTACTATAATATATTTTCATGCATATTGTAAGTTAAGGATACATCATTTTAAGATAACCTCTAGCATTTACTATAATTTCAAACCTAATATAACCATAGACTTCCATATAAAAATATTTTTTATTTCTTTGATATAAGAGCCCAAGGTATACCATGAAGTTTCTATATAAATTTAGACATATGTCAGTATTGGTTTTCTTATTAATATAATGATGAATAATTATGGATGATTTGCTTGATTTTTTTTAATGTGTCATAATGAAATTTCTAGATATCATAATATCTACAAGCAAGTATTTAACTAGCTAAACTTCCCATCTTCTGTAAAACATGGAAATTTCTATTAATCTAAAATATTTCATTAGATTCAAATCTTTGAATGTTTATAGCTGAGGATGGTGGAATAAAATTACAAATTACACTTATTTGATAAAAGGGTGGTAAGGTGAATGCACCAGCCTCAGTTCAGTCCACAAATTCTCTTAAGGAAGTGCTTAGTGAAGAAGTAATTTTTTTTTTTTTCCACCGAACTGATCCAAAGTTAGAATAAAGAAGCTTCAAATGAAATTAAACAAGAAACTCAGTTTTTAATTTTTGATTGAGCCATAGATAGAAGATATAAGAGGAAAAATAAAAACCATGAATGGCATAATTCATCACTACAGGGTGATAAACTCATTTAATTATCCCATTTATTTATTTCTGATTTTAATTATCTCATCCTTTATAAAAAAATTCTTTATTTTACAGGAGATTTTGATGAAGTACAATCCTCATGTTGCAAATATTGCCAGTGTTGGTAGAAACATCGATGCTTTGCATGTAAGTGACACACTGGTCACTTAGACCGGTACACTTGTTGAAACACACATGCTAGGATCTGCACCCCTATAACAACATATGTCGTGATCTTCACATGATGTTGTTGACGCAGAGCATGATTCCATTGCACAATTTGAAGTGAACTTTCCTAGATATTCTTGTGTTACCAACATGGTAACACTATTGATTACACTTTTAATAGATGATGACCATGTCCCCATGAAATTACAAAAATATCTTAGTATTATGTGTTTTAGATATTAATCACAATTTAATTAATATTATGTCTCCACTTTTTCTCCTTCATGGGATATCATGTGTCTGAGATATTCTACTTCTTTTTTCCCAAAGGTGCATTTCAATTTCTTGGCATAGAATAGATGCTATTCCAGTAGTATAAGAACTTTATGTAGATGTTGTAGGTGCTCCTTCCAATTTTTACTGTAAATTAAAATATCATCAAAGAATACTAACACAAACTTCCTAAGATATGGACGAAATAACTCGTTCATAGTGGCTTGGAATGTTGCTGGTACATTGGTTAATCAAAAGGGCATTACTTTAAATTCGTATTGACCTTTGTGTGTTCAGAACACAGTTCTTGGTATGTCTTCCAATCTGATTCTGATTTGGTAATAGCCTAGCCTTAAGTCCAACTTTGAGTGGTATTTTGCCCATGTAGTTCGTCCAACATTTCATTGATAAAGGGAATTGGGAATTAGTTTTTAATCGTTAATTTTTTTAATCATCTATAGTCAATGCATATCCTGAACAATCCATCCTTCTTCCTTACCAATACAACTAGAGTAGCATACAGATTCTTACTTTTTGAGATGATTCCACATTTTAAAAGGTCTTGGATTAATCTCTCAATTTAAGTATTTTGGTGATGTGGATATTGATACAATTTGATGTTGATGGGTTCTGATCCTGCTTTGACTTCTATTGTATGCTTGATTTCCCTATTGGGAGGAATTTTCATGTGTAAGCCTTGGAATACTTTTCGTACTTCTGAATTATCTCTTGTACTTTTGGTGACTCTTTGTTGATCACTTTTGAAAATAAAATTTCTAATTGGTGACATTGTACTACATAGGCTGGTGCTCCTTTTCGAATCATTTTCATCATCTGAGATGATGACACAATTTTATTTTTTGGTGCTTGGAATCAATATAACTTGTACCTCTTCCCTTCGCATTTAAATCTTATAAACTGCTTTTGATGGTTGGCAGAGTAAGTGCCTAGGGTTTGTAGCCATTGGATACCTAAGACCACATCTACTCCTCCTATGGGTATAGTGTAAAACGAAGATTCTAAATTAAGGTCTTGAATATGCAATTTGACCTTATGGTATTTCCCTACCTTTTCAATCTTCTTACCATCGACTACCATCACCTTCATTTTGCGCAGGGGAAATGTGAAAATCTTGAGTCTATTTGCGATGGTTGAGTCAAAAAAATTGTGGGTTCTACCGATGTTGATGAGAACCATTACGTTGTTCTTCTTGATATGTCCTTTTAATTTTAAAGTTTGGGGTTGTGATATACCTGTCATAATTGATAATGACACTTGCGAGATGCTTTCATCATCTAGTTCTGGAGATAATTCTACGGGATCTTCTATTCCATCTATGTCTGACTCATCACTTTTTGAATCATTAGTTGCTTCACAGTTATATAGGTTCTTTGTCTCTTTTCCTTTAGCACACCTATGTTTATGGTCCCATTTTTTGCCACAGCGTTTCCACTTTCCCTCTTTCATCCCTTGCATTTCCACATTAGATTTTTCTCCTTCACAAAGATGTGGTGGAACATATTTTGTTTTATCTGTATTCGCATACAGGGGAATTATTCATCTCGAATATCCTTTTTCTGGTTTTGACCACAATATCTTTTCAAAATTCTTTTCAGCAAATTTTGCTTCTTGTCTTGCTACTTCTATAGATGTAATGTCATGAAGCTCAATTTATACTCGTAGATGGGTTTTAAGTCCAGAGATGTATTATTGGATTAGACGAGATTCTGGTAACCTAGGTACTTGTGTTGCTAAGGTCTCCCATTCTCGACTGTATTTATCCACACCTCCTTTTTTTCGCAATGTAATGAGTGTTGAAAAGAACTCTTCTTCCTTGACACCTTGGAACCTTTTAAAGAACGCATCCTTAAATTTTCTCCAATTGATAGCGAGTATCATCTTCTTGCACCACATATACCAATTATATGCTTCGCCTTCCATTTTCATGGAAGCGTGCCTAATCTTTTCGTCATCATTGTCAATATCATAAATCTTGAGATATTCTTCTGCTTTATTGAGCCACGCAACATGGCATTTTTTATTATCGTCAAACTTTGGTAGCTCGATTTTTTCTCTTCATTGACATGATGCTAATGGTGGAGTGAAAAGAGGGTATTGATGAGTGAATGAATTCCAGAGCTTCTTATTTTCAAAATTCACATTAATATTTTCTTGATAGTGCATGGATGATTTTTTTGGAGACTCATTTTTTTCATGAGAATATGTTGAATTTGCTGAATCTGATGATTTGTGTTATTGATTACTTCCATGATCCTTGAATATGTGTTCAAGTGTAATCTTCATCCTGTCACAAATAGCAGTTAGTATTGTCATTATCTGATTATGATTCATTTTGGATTCGGTATGGTTCTGCCCGAGTTATTTTTCTATTCGATTTGTCATATCTTAAAGCTTCTTGATATTGTTAGAATGTCTAGTAAGCTCACTCTCGAGATCGAATAATTTTTGGTTAAAATCATCGGAATGGCTAGTAATCCTATTCTCAAGATCAATCAATTTTTTGCTAAAATCAGTCATTGTCATCGACAACATTGAATGAGTTTGTGGGGGTGTATATTTGTCTACCAGTTTAAACTTTTTTCCTTAATTTGAACTAATTTTTTTTTAAATAATAATAATAATAATATTTTTTTAATATAATCAGATTAAATTATATTGAAATTATTTTTATAGCATATTCTTATTTTTATTATTTAGAACTATATAACAAATAAATATAACTCTATATACATATATAGACTATATGTGAATTAAATAACTAACAGAATGTGTTTGAACGGGTTTGAAGGCTAAGAGAATGGGACACGATTTTCGAGGTCAATGAATGATGGATTAGGTGAATGGAATAAGGAATGATAGATAGGACTAGACAGTCATGATAGACAATGGAAGCGAATTTTGGAAGACTGGTCATGGTAGAGATGAACAATGACTAGACATGATCAAAGATAACATAGACTTGGGGAATTGGTAGCACGGGAGTCAGATCTTGTCAGACTTTGGAAAACAACAGAGGGAGCATGATAGATGACAGTTCAATTGGGACACAATGAAAGAAAAAGAAATGAGAATAGTGATGACGCAAGGGGTAGTGGACAAAGGTTTTACAGTGGAGGGCGAATGAGGCAGCATAGGATGTAGGCAACAGAATATGGTTGTGCAGTAGGGAACGCTCTAAAGATTGAATGTGCTCTGATACCAGATTGCACAAATAAACGCAGCTAATCAACAAATTCATATTTTATTATTATCAAATAGATAGATGATGATACAATTGGTGGGAGGTCCCTGGATTTATATTGCCTTGGGTGCCTCTTGGTGAATGGGCATGATCTTCGATCATGCCTTTTGCTTAATAAACTACTAATTACAATTAACTGGTTTTTTATATAACAGAGCTGAAAAGAAAAAAGACGATAATGGTGACAATGATTATGATCATGGTGAAGAATGAATGAAAACCCCTCCTATTTATAACAAAGTATTGAGTTAATCTCGAAAATGGAGAATAATAAAATAATATTAACCAAATCAAGATCTAACCACTTGGAATACTTTATTATATTTATTGGAGAGGGAAAAGATATTTAAAATGGTTAAATATCTTTATTTAGAAATAATTAACAAATAAAATGATTTATTAATTATTTCGCGAGAATTAAGAATGGTGTGAAATTGAAATAATTATTAAATAGTGATTTAACAATTATTCCAATAACAAAAATAAGGAAAATTAAATAAATAATGATTTATTTAATTATTCCTAAGGGATTTAGTCAAATGTGACAAGGAATAATTATTTAAATAATGTAATAATTATTCCTAGAGAAAATTAAATAAATAATGATTTATCTAATTATTCTCATGGGTTTGTTTATTTAAAGCATAAAATAATTTAATAAAAGTGGTTTCCTAAATTAATTTCCACAGTGAAAGTGATTCTACTATGGTAAAATTAAATCTACATGGTGTATTTCGATCCACTTAGTTAGAAATGGCTAGTGATCATTTTTTGGTGATAACATATTTCCACCACACATATGAGTGTTAGGAGAAAATCATATGACCAAAATATGTTGTAGATTACACTTCCACCAAACACCAAAGGGGATTCAAAGAGAGAGAGGGAATTGAAGCAATGCAAGGACAGAAGAATAACGAAGGGGATGAGACCTACTAAACTAATAGAAGTCTCATTTTATGTGGGATTACATGATCTCAAATGAGGCAGGGGAGGCATACCCATACCCATCGAGATAACTACACACAAAGAATAATGATGAGCCCAAAAATGTGGGACTGAGCTACAAAGTACATGATACATGATACATGATACACTGGCATCAATGGGCCGAGAGATAATACAATGGATCCCATATACATAATGCACATGGAAAAAAATAGGCCCTAAATTTGACATGGTGAGGGGGGATAACAACCAAAGAAGCTCTGCTGAGCAAGAAATGGCTCTAACGATTTGAGTGGATCATCTTAAGGAGACATGCATACGGTGGGTGTTGGAAGTGGTGGAAACCAAACCCATCACATCTGTGTAACTACATCTGAAGTTGGATCAACATCTGTGGTCATCCAGACATGTGGGAGGCTACCTGAAGAGCCGCCCCGTCATGAGGTCTGGAACATCTCACACACACCTGGGAATCACTAGACAATTGTCTGGATCACTGAACCATTTAGCGTATGAATCTCAATTGTGCAATAAGGATCTAATGTTAAGCACGTGAGAAACAACCAAGACAAAGGGAAATAATGAGTCCCTTTTCTTGATCTGAGGCACCAAAAAAATATGGAAGCTGGAACCAAGATACACTTCCCTCGAGACCACTCTTCTAGAATAAATGTGTTGAGGTCAATAGAAGAGAGCCCACCAAATTTAAGGCAATAAGGAATCCTCAATAAAGGCATAAGGGATCATAGTAGAGTGATTGATGGACTAACACTAGGGATGGAATGAAACAAGACGAGTAGGGAACTGATGACTTCCCTTGTCACAACATAATAGGGATGGTTGACCTGGTAGCGACTGACTCAATTCCAGAGGGAATGGTCAATGACTCAAATGAGGGTTTGGAAAAGATGGAGAAGTAAATCTGGAGGCCAAATATGAGTAAAAAAGGATGTGACACGACAACGTATGGAATAATGTAACAAGATAGAAGGGGATGTAGACAAAACTCCATAAATAGAAGGGTGACTCATCTCTGATACTCTGAACAAGGGTGACTCAATGATGCTTTCACATGGGGGAGGCCCATAGGGTTCCCTGAAAACATGATTAAATGATGGTTACCCATGATGAAAATCGACACATGAGTCAACCAGTACAAAGGTAAAGTGGTACCACAGTACAAGTGGCTCAAATGAAGAAATTCGGTTTTAAGAGGTGGTAAAGTGAGACCTCATGGAAAAAATGGTTTCCTAGTGAAGTGTCAAATTATTAAAAACAAAGAGAGACCCATTATAGAACCTAGTGAGAGCTCTCCAATGGTGCTAACAATTCGTCAAGCAAAGCTACAGTTTGGTCGCAATGGGTTACGAAAAAACTAGGGTTTTTCCTATAAAAGGGATTTTTTTCCTCCAAATCTAATTCATTTGCATAGTGAGTTGTGGAGAATTTGTAGAGGAGAAGGCCCTAAATCATGTGGAGATCATTGCAAAAAAACCGACCATCAGAATTAGGATCTGCAAGTTGGAGGTAGGTGGCATAACATTACTTGTCTAAGGGTGGCCTTAAAGATTCTTGGAAGAATGGTTCTAGGTGAAGAATTAAGGAAATAAAAGGTCACGAGAATGAACTACTAAAGGAGGTCTAGAATCTTCCCCACCCACCAAGTCAAATTGGGGCAATGAGTGGCAAGTGTGGCATCACATAGAGTAGAATGTTTTAATATATGGTATCAATAATATACGATATGTGATGTATATAGGGCTCACTGGAGAGGCTGGTAGGAAAAATTATCCAAGGAATGCAGGATAATTGACCATACCTTTATCATTGGGGTATAGGCTGAGAATTATCTTCATCAAGTGAAAATGCCGCCAGGAGCCATTATGCCCCCAAGAATGGGATACTTCCCCCCCCAACATATGATGATGGAGCTGACTAATTAGGTAGGAATGATGCCCCCTAGATGGATGAGTTTGTGGAGTTCCATTTTGTTCTAGGTTCTCAAAGAATGGATTTAAGCATTCATCCCTACTAGCAGAAGATCCAACAAAGGATCATGAGGATATGTAGGGGAAGACATGCCCCCCAGTCATGTATGGATGAATGGAGTATGTTGTGGGCATACTGGATGTATTTAGAGTAGTGGAATCAAAACAAATTTGGATGATGTGGTTCACCATTTGTTTATGGTGTGGATGTCTTCTTATGGGAAGAATGGATAGATATAGTTAGAGAAAGGAAATGATGCATTACGAATCTCGTTTGGTATTGCATAGATGAATCAACTGGACTAAACTTTTGGGTTTGCATACATGATGTCACTATACCTAAGAGTGGCTTCAGATATAATGAACTAATACTCACTTAGAAAACATGGTGGTTGAAAAACAACGATGTCTAAGAGACTGGGTTGTTGATGTAAGATGGTGGGGGTGAGTAATTGGATCATCCCAAGAGTGATATGAAATGATATGAGACTCTATTGGTTCTTCTAAATGGGGAAGAATAATGGTACTAGAGTCAACACTACTAGATGCACTAGGAGGGTTGGGGAGAATTGCTTCTCCTGGACTCTAATACTATTATTCTTAATAGTATTAAGAATAGGGAAAAGATATTTAAAATGGTTAAATATATTTATTTATAAATAATTAACAAAAAATGATTTATTAATTATTTCAAGAGAATTAAGAATGGTGTGAAATTGAAATAATTATTAAATAGTGATTAAACAATTATTCCAATAACAGAAATAAGGAAAATTAAATAAATGGTGATTTATTTAATTATTCATAAGGGATCTAGTCAAATGTGACAATGAACAATTATTTAAATAATGATTTAATAATTATTCCTAGAGAAAAATAAATAAATAACGATTTATCTAATTATTCTCATGGGATTTTTTATTTAAATCAAAAAATAATTTAATAAAAGTGGTTTACTAAATTATTTTCCATAGTGAAAGTGATTTTACTATGGTAAAATTAAATATGCATGGTGTATTTTGATCCACCTAGTTAGAAATGGCTAGATGGCCATTTTGTTTTATAACAGAATGGGCTTTGAAAGCAAGGGAGGACACCACCTAGACTAGGAAGGTATGAGGCACTTTTAAAAATGTAATTATGATGCTTTATCATCATTGTGACATCTAATTATGCTTTTCAGTATTGTCAATATAGGCTCCCAAATACATCTAAAGTCATGATGGCTAGAATATCTAAAAATGGCCAACATCATCTTGACCCGAGTGGTTACACAAAACCAGTCACAAAAATTGTAAATATAAAAAAACAAATTTTCATCCAAATTATAAATTATTAACAATTTTAATTTAATATCACAAAGGAAGAAAAATTCATATTCTCATGAAATATTGCAGGGGTCACAATTCAATGAGACTTCCACAAAGGAAGACTTCAATCTTTCTTACAAGCACAGCTATGAAGTCGTAGTTGAACTTAGGATAAGCTTGGCATCTCCACAATATTCTAACACCCAACCAACACTCAAGTAAATAAAAGAAACGAAGGGAATTTATAAATTATTATTTGTACAATCTATTGGTTATTGTTTTTTGCCATAAAGTAAAGTGATTGATTGTAAAAAGCAGGAAAGAATTGTGGATACAAGATATGATCCTAGTGATGATGGAGTTTCTCTTGAAACTGATGTTCTGTTAGGTCCCTATAATACTAGTGATTCCCCCATTACTATTACCTTTGTATCCCTTATTGTTATTTTTGTGCCTTTATATTATTATTGTTAGGTCGGCTTGGTTATATTGTGACCCCTTAGACTCCTATATATAGAGAGGAGGTTTTTTCATTTGTGTAATGTAAAGTAGGTTTCCCCATTAAAGAGGTTGAATTCTATGGCGTTGATCTATCTTTTCTATATTTTGTGAGCTCGTTCCATAACATTTGGTATCAGAGCTTTAGATTCTAGGGTTTCACTTCTCCAAAGGCCATTGTGGAATTTTCGCTATAACGTTTTTTTCTATGATGTTTCAGAAGCTAAACAAAAAACCCATTTGAGACTAAATCTCTCTAAACCTAGGGTCCGAATTCTAGATCTTGTTACGCTATATTTTCAGAGATATATCTGAGGAAGTTAGGGTTTTGGCAAGCTCCAAAATTTCATCTACAACAGGTCATCATGGAATTTTCGCTATAACTCTTTCGCTACGAAGTTTCAGAAGCTAAACCAAAAAATCATTTGAGAAGAAATCAGTCTGAACCTCAGCTACAAATTTTAGATCCTGTCTCGCTATATGTTTGGAGATATAATATGAGGAAGTTAGGGTTTTTGCAGACCCCCGAATTACATTCCAAATAGGTCACCTTGGGAAAATCGTCATAACTTTCGCTATGAGAATCAGATTGAATTTTCATAAGAAGTTATAAAAAGAGGATGGACTATAGTTGGTTTGAGTATCATTTTCAGAACCTAAGGTTGAAACAGTGACTCGCGTCATGTCGTACAAGTTTTCTCTACTGAACCAGTCTATACTCAGGTCATTGTCGGACATTTGGCATAACTCTTCATTAGAGAATCCAATCTTGATCAGACTTGTGGGGTTAGAAATATTACTCAGAGGGTTACCACAGGAAGAAATTTCAGACCTAGGAGATCCAAAATCATAGAGATACATTAGATTCAATATCGAGCTCCTACAAAGTGAAGAAAGGTGTGTAGTTTTTATTTTATTTTTGCATAAGCTTGGTTTTAAAAATTAGTTTGAAGGAATTCAAAGGGCATAGTGAAGAATTATTATCGGTAATTGATGCCCCAAAGAAAGAAAATGAAAATACCTAGTAAGAAACCTGAAAGCTCTAGTGTGACTCATGAAGAAGAGGAAGAAATACAATGAAGACTGAAGACTGAAGACATCATCAAATCAGAATGAAGACTGAAGACATTCCAAAAACAACATTTAGAACTCATGAGGGTTATTATGAATTTTTGGTCATGCCTTTTGGCCTTACTAATGCACCTTCTACATTTCAAGGTTTGATGAATTCCATTTTCAAACTCTTAGAAAATTTGTGTTGGTATTTTTTGATGATATACTAATCTACAGCAAGTCTTGGAAAGATCATGTCCAACATGTTGACATGGTGCTCAAACTATTGGAGGAAAAAAAATTATATGCAAAAATCTCCAAATGTTTCTTTGGAGTACAAGAGGTGGAATATCTAGGTCATATTGTATCTCCTGAAGGTGTTAAGGTAGACCCTAGCAAAATTAAAACCATTAAGGAATGGAGAATCACCACATCCATAAAGCATCTACGAGGATTTCTCGAGTTAATAGGGTATTATCACAAGTTTGTTAAGAGTTATGGGAGAATAGAAACACCTCTAACAACATTATTGAAGAAAGATGTATTTTCATGGACTCCAGAAGCAGAGAAGGCCTTTGAACATATTAAAGATACAATGTGCCAAGCACCAGTCTTAGCTACATCGGACATCACAAAAACCTTTATTCTAGAATGTGATGCCTCAGGAAATGGAATTAGTGTTCGTTTTAATGCAAGAAGAAAGACCCATTTCTTTCGAAAGTCATCCAATCAAAGGAAAGTATTTATACAAAGCTATTTATGAGAAGGAAATGTTGGCAATACTACATGCACTTAAGAAATGGTGACCCTACCTAATGGGAAGACACTTTAAGGTAAAAACAGATCATGATAGTCTTAAATACTTTTTAGAACAAAGATTATCTTCAGAAGAGAAGCAAAAATGGGTCACAAAGATGTTGGGTTATGACTTTGAAATCATCTACGAAAAAGGGAAGCAAAATGTTGTGGCAGATGAACTCTCAAGAAAGGATGAGGATGTGGAAGCATTTCTTTGCGCCATTTCTATTATCCAACCAGATTGGATAAACGAAGCAAGGGATGAATGGAAGAATGATGAAGAAGTGTGGGAACTCATTCAAAAGATACAACAAGATCCTAGTACATCTGATACATTTATCTAGAAAAATGATTCGTTATGGTACAAGTATCGATTATACCTATGTAAGAATTCTCAACTCAAACAAAAGATTCTTAGGGAATTGCACACCTCTCCCTTAGGAGGGCACTCAGGATTTCTAAAAACCTACCATAAGGTTAAGAAGGATTTTTTTTGGGATGGCCTTAAATCAGATATTCAAAAGTTTGTGGTTGAATGTTTGGTTTGCCAACAAAATAAAGTTGAAACAATTAAGACCCCATGACTATTACAACCTTTATCCATTGCAAGCCAACATTGGGAGGAGGTTTCAATGGATTTTATCATAGGTCTACCCAAGTCCAAAGGAAAGAGTGCTATCATGATGGTAGTTGAAAAACTCACCAAGTATCCACACTTTTGTGCATTATCTCATCCATTTAAAGTGAGTATATTTTCTACTGCATTTATGGAAACAAATCAAAAGCTACATGGAAACCTAAAGATTATTGTAAGTGACAAAGATCCCATTTTCACTGGAAATTTTTGTACAGAATTATTTTCTTGTCTTGGTACTTAGTTAGCTCATAGCTCATATTATCACCCTCAATCTGATGGGAAAACTGAGATAGTAAACAAATGTTTGGAATGATATCTTCGTTTCTTTGTATGTGATAAACAGACACAATGGGTCAAATGGTTTCCTTTGGCTGAATGGTGGTATAACACTTCCTTCCATACTGCAACAAAAATGACCCCATTTATGGCACTTTATGGATATCATCTACCATCCATCACATCATATTTAAGATAAAATTCTAAGGCTCAAGCAGTGGAAGATCACATCGAGCATCAGAAACAAGTTCTCCAACTCTTAAAGGATAACCTCACCTTGGCGTAGAATAGAACGAAACAGCAGGCAGATCAACACCGCAGCGAAACAAGTTTTGATGTAGGTGATTGGGTATTCCTACGGCTACAACCATATAAAAAAATGTCCCTCAAGCAAGATAAGAAGATAATAAATTATCACAAAATTATTATGGTCCGTACAAGGTGTTGAAAAAGATAGGTACTATGGCATACAAATTGGAGCTTCCTGCAGCTTCCCATGTGCACCCAGTTTTCCATGTTTCATGCTTAAAGAAGGTTATAGGTGACAAGCTTCCAGTTCAAACAATATTGACAAAACTTGATGAGGAAGGAAAAATCACATTGGAACCTGAAGCAATCAAAGAAAAAAGAACTCGACAGCTATGAAATCGATCAATTACAGAGTATCTCATCAAGTGGAAGAACTTACCCGTTGAAGATTCCACATGGGAGGATGAGAATTTCATATAGAAGCATTAATAACTACTCAAGCATTGAGGACAACACTTTTTTTAAGGAGAGGGGCATGTTAGGTCTCTATAATACTAGTGATTCCCCCATTACTATTGTTGTTGTATCCCTTATTGTTATTGTTGTGCCCCTATTGTCCCCATATTGTTATTATTGTGCCCCATAAAATCCCTCTATTGTTATTTTTGTGCCTTTATATTATTATTGTTAGGTCAGCTTGCTTATATTGTGAATCTGGCCATATCTTGTAATGCATTGGCTGGAATTACCACTCGTCAAACTATCAAGATAGAAGGGCATATCAAGAAGAAAAAGTTAATAGTGTTGATTGATTCGTGAAGTGCCCATAGTTTTATTCATTGTAAGATAGCCAAGGAATTGAATTACTTCCTATATCCGGCACCAGAGTGTTAAGTGATGGTTGAAAGTGGAGGAACCATAAATTGCTCAGGAAAGTGTCATAATATCAAGCTATCCATGGGAGAATATGTATTGAATAGCCCAATGCTTTCCATTCCAATGGGTGGTTTTGATGTTGTACTAGGAGTCCAATGGCTACAATGCTTGGGTACAATAGCTTTTAATTTCTAAGAACATTTCATGAAATTATCTTTAGAAGGAAAGGAAGTTAAATTAAGGGGTATCGCAGGGAAACCGAGAAAGATAATAAGCTCTAACGAAATGACAAAGCTTCTAAAGAAAGAACAATGAAGAATAATTGCACAGTTATGTTCACTAGAGGTTCCGACATCGAAATCATCCATTTCTCCATATCTCCAAAAAGTCTTGGACAATCATTCCAAGGTATTTGAGACTCCCAAAGGCCTGCCACCTATTCATGATCATGATCATGCTATTAATTTGATTCCAGGAAGTGTTCCTCCAAACGTCAGGGCTTACAGATATCCCTATGTACAAAAGAGTGAAATTGAACGTATGGTTGTAGAAATGCTAGAGGCTGGTATAATTCAACCTAGTCAAAGTTCTTTCTCTGCTCCAGTAGTATTGGTTCACATGAAGGATGGATCATGGCACATGTGTCCAGATTATAGGGAGCTCAACAAGCTCACTATTAAAGATAAATTTCCCATTCCTGTCATTGATGAATTATTGAATGAATTGCATGGATCAATTTACTTCACCAAGTTAGATCTTCATTTAGGATATCATCAAATTAGAATGAAGACTGAAGACATTCCAAAAAAAACATTTAGAACTCATGGGGGTTATTATGAATTTTTGGTCATGCCTTTTGGCCTTACTAATACACCTTCTACATTTCAAGGTTTGATGAATTCCATTTTCAAACTCTTAGAAAATTTGTGTTGGTATTTTTTGATGATATACTAATCTACAGCAAGTCTTGGAAAGATCGTGTCCAACATGTTGACATGGTGCTCAAACTATTGGAGGAAAAAAATTATATGAAAAAATCTCCAAATGTTTCTTTGGAGTACAAGAGGTGGAATATCTGGGTCATATTGCATCTCATGAAGGTGTTAAGGTAGACCCTAGCAAAATTAAAACCATTAAGGAATGGAGAATCACCACATCCATAAAGAATCTACGAGGATTTCTCGAGTTAACAGGGTATTATCGCAAGTTTGTTAAGAATTATGGGAGAATAGCAGCACCTCTAACAACATTATTGAAGAAAGATGTATTTTCATGGACTCCAGAAGCAGCGAAGGCATTTGAACATCTTAAAGAGGCAATGTGCCAAGCACCAGTTTTAGCTACATTGGACATCACGAAAACCTTTATTGTGGAATGTGATGCCTCAAGAAATGGAATTGGTGTTGTTTTAATGCAAGAAGAAAGACCCATTTCTTTCGAAAGTCATCCAATCAAAGGAAAGTATTTATACAAAGCTATTTATGAGAAGGAAATGTTGGCAATACTACATGCACTTAAGAAATGGTGACCCTACCTAATGGGAAGACACTTTAAGGTAAAAATAGATCATGATAGTCTTAAATACTTTTTAGAACAAAGATTATCTTCAGAAGAGAAGCAAAAATGGGTCACAAAGATGTTGGGTTATGACTTTGAAATCATCTACGAAAAAGGGAAGCAAAATGTTGTGGCAGATGAACTCTCAAGAAAGGATGAGGATGTGGAAGCATTTCTTTGCGCCATTTCTATTATCCAACCAGATTGGATAAACAAAGCAAGGGATGAATGGAAGAATGACGAGGAAGTGTGGGCACTCATTCAAAATATACAACAAGATCCTAGTACATCTGATACATTTAGCTAGAAAAACGATTCATTATGGTACAAGGATCGATTATACCTATGTAGGAATTCAGAACTCAAACAAAAGATTCTTAGGGAATTGCACACCTCTCCCTTGGGAGGGCACTCAAGATTTCAAAAAACCTACCACAGGGTTAAGAAGAATTTTTTTTGGGATGGCCTTAAATCAGATATTCAAAAGTTTGTGGTTGAATGTTTGGTTTTCCAACAAAATAAAGTTGAAGCAATTAAGACCCCAGGACTATTACAACCTTTATCCATTGCAAGCCAACATTGGGAGGAGGTTTCAATGGATTTTATCATAGGTTTACCCAAGTCCAAAGGAAAGAGTGTTATCATGATGGTAGTTGAAAAACTTACCAAGTATCCACACTTTTGTGCATTATCTCATCCATTTAAAGTGAGTATAGTTTCTACTACATTTATGGAATCAAATAAAAAGCTACATGGAAACCTAAAGATTATTGTAAGTGACAGAGATCCCATTTTCACTGGAAATTTTTGTACGGAATTATTTTCTTGTCTTGGTACTTATTTAGCTCATAGCTCATATTATCACCCTCAATCTGATGGGCAAACTGAGATAATAAACAAATGTTTGGAAGGATATCTTCGTTTCTTTGTATGTGATAAACAGACACAATGGGTCAAATGGTTGCCTTTGGCTGAATGGTGGTATAACACTTCCTTCCATACTGCAACAAAAATGACCCCATTTATGGCACTTTATGGATATCATCTACCATCCATCACATCATATTTAAGATAAAATTCTAAGGCTCAAGCAGTGGAAGATCACATCGAGCATCAGAAACAAGTTCTCCAACTCTTAAAGGATAACCTCACCTTGGCACAGAATAAAATGAAACAGCAGGCAGATCAACATCGTAGCGAAAGAGGTTTTGATGTAGCTGATTTGGTATTCCTACGACTATAACCATATAAAAAAATGTACCTCAAGCAAGCTAAGAAGGATAATAAATTATCACAGAATTGTTATGGTCCGTACAAGGTGTTGAAAAAGATAGGTACTATGGCATACAAATTGGAGCTTCTTACAGCTTCCCGAGTGCACCCAGTTTTCCATGTTTCATGCTTAAAGAAGGTTATAGGTGACAAGCTTCTAGTTCAAACAATATTGACAAAACTTGATGAGGAAGGAAAAATCATATTGGAACTTGAAGCAGTCAAAGAAAAAAGAACTCGACAGCTATGAAATCGATCAATTTTAGAGTATCTCATCAAGTGGAAGAACTTACCAATTGAAGATTCCACATGGGAGGATGAGAATTTCATACAGAAGCATTAATAACTACTCAAGCATTGAGGACAACACTTTTTTTAAGGAGAGGGGCATGTTAGGTCCCTATAATACTAGTGATTCCCCCATTACTATTGTTGTTGTATCCCTTATTATTATTTTTGTGCCCCTATTGTCCCCATATTGTTATTACTGTGCCCCATAAAATCCCTCTATTGTTATTTTTGTGCCTTTATATTATTATTGTTAGGTCGGCTTGCTTATATTGTGACCCCTTAGACTCCTATATATAGAAAGGAGGTTTTGTCATTTGAATCATCCAAGAATTGTTCTTTTGTGTAATGTAAAGGAGGTTTCCCCCTCGAAGAGGCTGAATTCTAAGGCATTGATCTATATTTTCTATCTTTTTGTGAGTTGGTTCCATAACATGTTCAACTCAGTGTCGGTGGTATTTCATGTGTTATAATTTTTTTTTAGTATGGATTACAATTAAAAAAATTTAAACGCAAATGGTGTATTAATTATAACCTTTCTTGTTTCTACTAGAAAGCATGTATAGGATGATGCTAGAGAAGAGGACGAACATATGGCCATGTCTAGAATTATTCCACATCCCTCTGGTATTGAAGCATGTAAAAAACAATCTACTAGCCTTTCTATTAACAAGACACTCATAATAATAACAATAACTATAAATATGAATTTAACATTTCATTATTATTGCAGTTGATTCTCTGCCCCCCTTGGAGCAGCATAAACGTATGACCAAGTCGGGAGCAAGGAATAAAGAGCCCATACCAACTAAAGGGAGAAATCAAGACGTACTTGAAAAGTACCTAAAAATGATAAATAGACTAAATAATAAATGACTATACTTGTTTATTTACAGCCTAGTTTTTTGAGTGCCACAATTTTGACTGACATGTTGAATACTTCATGGAATGTGCACATGTAAATTTTTGCTATTTTAATAAAAAGTTGTGATTTTTCCATTGGAAAAAAATGAATGACCTTGTTTGTGTTCTTATCATCAAATAAATGCCAAAATATAAATACTACAAGCATTAAAATCATTTATAATTTTATTTTATGCATCAAATAACTTTTATATATAACAAATTGAATCTTTGTGAAACTTCTTGCGCTAGGAAGGAATTTAATTTTTACATTCTAGTACCTACTAATTCTAGGGTTTACAATACCTGAATTAAAATGGCACTTTTGAGTGAATTACAATCTTTTGATCTTCTGTATATATTAATTTAACAATGTTAGGTCCCTATAATACTAGCGTATTCCCTCACTGTTATTTTCAGTGTAGCCCCCTTATTATTATCGTTGTGGCCATGTAGTCCCCATATTGTTATTATTGTGCCCCATAGAATCCCACTATTGTTATTGTTGCGCCCTTACATTATTATTGTTATGTCGGCTCTGATTATATTGTGACTGCTTAGGCTCCTATATATGGAAAGGATTTTTTTTTCATTTGAATCATCCAATAATTGTTCATTTATGTAATGTAAAGGAGGTTTCTCCCTCAAAGAGGATTATCTTTAAGTCGTTGGTTTATTTATTTGTGATTTGGTTGCATAACATTTGGTATAAGAGCTCTAGATTCAAGGGTTCCGCTTCTTCAAACAAGATATATTGGCATTTTAGCTATAACTTTATTTCCACTAGGAGGCAGAAGACAAAAATTTTACCACGTGTAGCCGAAATCTCAGAGAACTTTGTGTAAAAATGTTAGATCTTGGTTCACTATATTTTTGGAGATATGCTCTGAGGAAGTTAGATTTTTTGCGGGCTCCATAATTTTGTCTCAAATAGGTGACCTAGGGAAATCGTCATAACGTTCGTTTCAGGCATCAAATTTGAATTCTGTAAAAAGTTGTTGAAATTACATGGATTCAATTTTTTTTGTAGCAATTTCACAACTAAAGGTTGAAATAGTGACATGTGGTATCCCGTGCAACTTCACTCTACTGAACCAATCCATAATCAGGCCATCATGGGAGATTTGGCATAAATCCTTCTTGAGGAATCCAATATCAATCAGACTTATGGGGTTAGAAAGAGGACTCTCAGAACCACAAAAGAAAGAACTTTTAGAACTAGGAGATAAAAAATTACATAGTTACAATCATTTCAAGATCAAACTCCTAAAAGAAAGAAAAAGGTGTGTATTTTTTTTTAATTGCATAACATTTGTTTGGAAAATAAGTTTGAAGTGATTCAAAGGGCATAGTGAGGAATATATATCATTGTTTGATTTCAAAATGCCCCGAAGTAAGAAAATGAAAAACTTTAGTAAGAAACTAGAAATCTCTACTATGATGCATGAAGAAGAAGATGAAATGCAACATGATATATCAAAATTATGAGACAAAGTGCAAAAAATTTCACTCTCACAAAGAGTAACCAAAAATGAAATGGAAGCTAAGATGGATGGTTTGAAGAATAGTTTAAAATCAGACATGGAAGGTTTGAAGGATGTTATATAAGAAAAAATGAAATGCAACATGGAAGATTAGAAGAATGGTTTAATTGGAGACATGGAAGGTTTGAAGGAAGGTTTGACAAAGTTGCTACAAGAAATGCTTCCTAATGGCGAAAAGGTATTAGATGAAACTCATGATGATAAAAAAAAAATGTTAATAGTGATTTCATAGACTGTAACATTGGATTGAAGACCCACCATATTCCAAAGATCGATATGAGGAAGTTTGATGGCAAGGATCCGGTAACATGGATACTACAAATGGAGCAATATTTTTATCTTCATAATGTGCAACACACACAAAATGTACACATTGCAACTTTATATTTAGAACCCAATTAGTTTGTATGGTATAGATGGATTTTTTCTCGTAAACCACTTTTCACGTGGTCAATTTTTACGAAGGAAATGATAGCATATTATGAGGATACAGTGAGAGATGCCTTCTTTAGCCAATTGATAAATCTAAAAAAAAAAGGGTTCAATGGAGGAGCACATTGAGGACTTACAGAAATTGAATATAAGGTTAAATGATATTCCATAGGAGCATATGATTGATGTGTTCATGGGGAATTTAAAGGATAACATCAAACAAGAGGTTCGCCTTTGAGAACTTGATTAATTGTAGAAGGCATTCAAGTTGGAAAGAAAAATTGAAAGAAAAATTATGGCAAGAAGGAAGCCTACCACTCACAACTATAAATATGTAAGTGTTGCTACTATAGGATAAAATGCACGGTGTATGGAGAATGTAGATACCCTCAAAGGTCTTCTTGGGACCTTCGGCAGACTGTAAGATTATCTGCAAGTACACAAAGTTACATTCATGTTCATAAACAATAACTAACTATCAAAGCATTAGAAGTAGATTACCTCAAGTCTCCGTGTAGATTTGTTTGGAGATCACAATGCAACCAAGCGGAACTCCCTCAAAGCCAACTCCAAATCAAGTCCTGCACATAGAAGAGACAAGCGTAATCACAGCATACAACTTTGATAACTAATACATGAATATATAAAAGAACATCTAATTGCATACAACTAAGCTACTCATGCTAATAGGCATTGAAGAAACAACTAAACGAATGATAGTATCAACACCACGAGTAGACAGTACAACTGCAGTTCTATATTAATGTTGGAAGAGTGATTACAACCATATGTTGGATCAGCCTTCCTTTACCACTATAGCTTCTCTCTCTCTCTCTCCCTTCTTGCTCACTTCTTATGATATGAGTCAATGCTCAACAGTCAAGTATGTTATCCTTTCAAATGCTCTGACCTCTTTCACAATAGCCCTCACTTTGCTTATATAGCAATTGAGTTAGGGTTGCCAAAATCCTCCTTGAGTTCACTAGGGAAAAGCAATGAACTTTCCATGCTTTTCAGCTCCTTCCCATTTGCCTCCTTCTTTTAGATTAGAAATCCTCCAAATAGGTCAATTTTGGATGTTTCCTTGCTTTTCTTGGGTAATTTTAGGAACAAATATCTAGATATTTGTGAGTCAATTCATTCCTTTAACCCTTGGAACTTCACCAAGTTTCACTAACATTGTTCCCATACTAGCAACATGCTTTAGTAGGGTCACTAACGCACCTCCAGGCTTGGTAACAAGCTTTATAAAGCATGTTGGTAGCGCACAGCCAGCGTTAGTGTGGAATCAAGGCCTGTGATTGTGGTCTTTTTTTCAGCTATCATGTCTTTCCCCTCTGAGTTGATGAGGAGGTCAGTTTGTTGTATAACAGATGCCCCCTAAAGTATGAGATCAGAGGCTGTGACGATGGCCAAAATACTTTACTAAAACTGTAATTTTTCTTTCAAAAAGAGAGAGAGATTGGAGCTTCAAGCGGTACCAGAAACCTGATACAACACATATATATAAACTGCTAAAATCATGTCCTAAGTTGGGCATTCCCATGCTCAGTAGCTATGTTAGAGTGATTTTCTCCAAAGAGATATGATGATGTTGGCCGTCGATAAGCACAATGCGGATCCAATGTCATAATAGAATCATCCTGATAAGTTGTCTCCAAAAAACAATATTTGCAACTTGGGAGAGGAAACAAGGCTGATTGATGCAAGCCTCTACCCAAGGTCTTGATTTTTGCTTCATCGAATAGCATAGATTGATACATGTGAATATATTCATTGACGTCAAACATGCACAAAATCATCTAATTACCAATCAATAATGGAGATTGTTAACAGACGTGAGGAAGGCCACCGATAATGGTGATGGTCTCCAAGATGCATAGTACAATCTAATGAGTGTGAAAGATGTCTTTATCATCAAACACCTATTAGAATCACTTAACCAGGAGCCAATAATGAGAACCCCTGATCAAACACAAGGAAACCTACCACTAATGTCTGCAAGTACCAAGGAATTGAATGTGTTTTTGGGTTGTCTTCCTAGATAGAGTGTTGAAGTCGATAGGAAGATACCTGTCGAAAGGTAGGCAATAATGTGTCCTACATCAATCAACACGAAATGGGACAAGAATGATTTTGTTTATTGATGAATCTTTTGAGCATTTGGGTCTAGACAATGGAAGGCATGATGGAAGGATATTCTTGATGGGTTGATGGAGGAAACAAAAGGTTAACCATTGAACAATAGAAGGTACAACAACAGTTTTAACCATGCAGCACTAGACTCATGAACACTACAGAGTGTTAGGATACAGAGATGCAATCACATCAGGGTATTTAGGCTAAAATCATAGGATGGTAGGATTCATATTGAGAGGCCATCACAAGGAAGGTTTATCTGAGGGAGTGCCATGTTCAAGGGAATGACTGCTGCTAAACCACGCTTTCTAATACTGAATGTAGCTGTACTATCAAATTTCCCCATTTGATTAGTTTAATGAGTCCAGATGGGAAAACTCATCAATCTTTTCATATTTAAAGAGTCTAAAAAGGATCGCAAAAAGAGCGACCCTCTGCCCTATCTGATTATTTTAATGAGTCCAGATAGGCAAACTCGTCGATTTTTTCACGTTTTAAGAGTCTGAAAAGTATTGTAAAAAGAGTGACTCTATATCTTGTCTTTGTAATTTAAAGAGTCTAGACTAGGCAACTCGGTGGTCTTTTCATATTTAGAGAGTTTGAAAAGATCGTAAAGTGAAACTCCATGGTGGTCCCTTTGTCATAGTTGTTAATTGGGTGTGACAAAAAGTTAATAGTATACCCATATTGGTTACTTTTCTGTAATTTAATCTATTGAATCCAGATAAAGAGAAACCTATCTTCATAGATGTCGACCTCATTTTGTTACGAGTACGAGGAGACAGACTAAACTCATTTTTTGTCATGAATTTTTAATGAGTCACATCATGAAAAATTCAATACCTTCATCAGATTTTAACGAGTCAAATGAAGGAAACTCAAGGTATATTTTTCAGTTTAGTGAGCGGGGAAAAAGAGGCAAAATAACTACTCATTCCTACTTCATAGATTTAGCGAGCCCGAAAGAGGGAAAAAACTCGGGGATTTTTCGATTTAAGAGCGAGAAATGGTCCCAAAAAAGAAAGTGCTCTGGTTGTTGTTGTATATTTTTAATGAGCCCGTTGACAAAAACTCAAGAATTTTCAGTTTAACAAGTGAGAAAAGTACCTAAAAGAATGCTCGGGTCATCTTTATAGATGTTTAACGAGCCTAAAGACAAAACTCAGGATTTTTTTAGTTTAGTGAGTGAGAAAAAAGGGCCTAAAAAGAATTGCTCAAATGGTCTTTTTTAGTTTAATGAGCTAGAAAAAGATCGAAAAATAGTTGCTCAGACCATCGTCGTATATGTTTAACAAGCCCAACGATGAGAGACTCAGAGATTTTTCAATTTTTTAGAGCAAGAAAAGATCTCAGAAAAGAAAGTGCTCATATCTTCGTTTTAGTAGTTTAACGAGCCCAAAGAAGAAGACTCAAGGTTTTTTGGACTAATGAGCAAGAAAAATACCATAAAAATAATGCTCGATCTTCTTCATGGTAGTCTAATGAGCCTGAAGAAGGAGACTCAAGGATTTTTTGGATTAACGAGCAAGAAAAATACCATAAAAAGAATGCTCGGTCTTCCTTGATCTCATGCTTGGCAATAGAAGGGTCTATTCCGTGCATTTCCTCATAAGATCAAGGGAAAACATCGTGGAAGTCCTTAAAAGGGTAGGTGAAGCTCACAATTTCCTCAGGATTTTGATTGGCTCCAATCTGTATGTTTTCCACAATGCCTATCATGACAGAAATATCGATGAGCAATGTTTTTGAAATATTGCCCCTGTTTCCTTCCAAGTCCACAAGTTGGATAGTCGTATATGGTGAGGAAACGATTTCATGTGCGTCAGGTGACAGGATTTGAAGAGGCATCATGTTCGAATCAGATATCAAAACATGATGTTGCGATTCCTCCCAAGGTCACTCTTCTAAACTCATGATCTCTCTAATAGCTTTGTCCATAGGTAGGACTCGATTGAGTGGATCGAAAGAAGGAGAAGTTATGGGAGGGGAAGTGATACCATTGGCCGAAACCAAAGTGACTAGAGATTTGGATGCAATTTGAATGGCTTCATAGGTCAATTCAGCTGGTGATAGTGTCATTTGTTCTCCGTAAGTGTCAAAGTCTGAAGGAGCCAATAGGATCCATGGATTAGTCTATTCATGAGGAATAGATGAAAGCATATTGATCATATGTGAAACCTTTAGTGGTTGAAGAGGGAAACAACCCATGAGGGAAGAAGCCTTCAGTATACCGGTACCAATACTGACATAAGAGTCAGGTACACCACCCACTAAGGGTACAAAGCTGCTAGGTAACAGAGAGTAATCTGGGATGCAAAAGGACAGTTGGTCTACTATGACTATCTTTCCATCGGAGGGAAAGAGGATGATACAGAAGACCGAAGATGCAACGACCTTCATGGCAAAAGTCTAGGTGTGGCCCAAAAGTACATTATAATCAAGTTTATGATCCATGACTTCAATATCTACCATTACCGTTTTCCCACTCAAAGTGATGGGATAGCTAGCTAGGTAACCTTTTGGGGTGAAAGTGTGGTTGTCAAAAGCTTTAAGGGAATTCGATAGTGGGGTTAGGGTCGAAAAACCCAAAGCGAGCCAACATGAAGCCGAAATGACGCAGGTAGAAGCACCTTCGTCGATGACAATTCTATGTATACCTTTACCTTTCGAAGTTATGTCCACCTGAAATGCAAGCTAGTGAGAAAGGGGAGGTTTACACTTGTCCATGTCGAAAATAGCAAGCATGGAATCCTCTAGGTTAATACCACCAATAGCCAAATGCAATGATTTCCATTATATTGGGCATGTTTGTAATACTTCAAGCACCGACATAGCTGACGGCGCTTGCGCCATATCTTCTACAGTGTTGTAGTTTTGGGAGGCACGTGCAGATGTATTGTGCATTGTGCGTCGAAGTGCCCCTTTTGGGGGTCAAATTACAAGGTCCGCAATCGGACTTTCGATATGAAAATCATTGGGCGGCGGTGGGTTTTGACCTGAGGAAGGTTCCGCCACATGAGCGATAGGAGCTCCATAAGATTTGGCTCTTGTTTGTAGATCTACCGTTTCAAATGTGTAAATGGTAGAAGATCCTTCACCAGCTAAAGGATGTTGCGAACCATCATTGCCCCCTTGCGGGGGTTGCAGTTGGTTTGCAATAAGGTTTTGTTGCTGCTGAGTGGGGAAAGGAATATTCAGGATAGCAGTGGTCCTACCAGTATCCTTTTGAGCAATGTATTCTGTGCACTCCTGAAGACGTGGACAGCGATAGGTCATGTGGTCTTCAGCACAGATTTTGCAAGGAAATATGGCAGGTTTATCCTTTCCATCGTCAGGAGGTGCAGTGGCCTTCTGTTTTGGGTTTTGTTACTTTGTTGATTGCTCTTCAGAAGGAGCAGTCTTTTTCTTATTCTTCTTTTTCTTACCACCGAGATTTTGTGTAGACTGCACAAAGTTTATTGCGATGGTAGGAAGAGAAGTCGATTTGGTAGTAGTGGATGCATTGGGGTTGCCAGGGGCATTGGGGATTACGTCATAAAGAGTGCCAGACTACGAATATATCAGATCTAAGTGTGGGGCATGACATATGGATTGGTCTTCTGTGACCGCACCACCTAGAGTGACATCTCTAGCGATTTACGGGAGTAAGGACCTGCAGAACTAGTCCATTAAGATAAAGTCTGGGAGGGGAGCTTTGACTAACCTCTACCTACGTCTCCATTCATGTATATGATTGGAGATGTGGGTGGTGGTATCCTAATGAAATGAATTGAGGAGCTCTGTCCCAGTCTCATAGTGGATGGGTAGCTGGAAGTGATTTAGGAATTCCATCGCTAAAGCGTCGAAGGTGTTTACTGACGTGTGTGGTAACTCAATGTACCATTTAGCTACGTTGCCAGTGAGAGTGCAGGGAAAAAGACGTAACCGGACACTATCATCCACCATGGAGTTAGAAACACTCCAATGATGGTAGGTGGTGATATGAGGGCCCAAAGCCTCCCCTTGTTTCCCATCGAACTTGGGGATGTCCATTGGTATCTTATGCGGGATCAATGACCATTGTAAGTTATGATAGATGGGGTCGTTTGTCAATTTGTATAAGTCGGGTATATCCAACATTGCCAAGAAAGGCAGATTGTGTGGTGCCCCCGACTCGGACCATGGAGATGACATATGACTTGAGGAGCCTTGCGCTCCTCCCATCGTTTGATTCCCAATGTTATACATGGGTTGCATAGTGTAGTAGTTGCTTTGAGGTATGGTGTTGTAGAGTGGATTTCCATGAAGATTTTGATACTGGGGTATAGAATTGCCCCTAGGATAAGTGGTGCCCCCTTGACTCATTTGAATTTGTGAGTAGGGTGCCCCCATGGATTGGTTAGGAACCCCTTGAGGATTCCCGCCTGACACAGAACTAACCATTTGTCTTTGATTGACATAGGGAATGTTCATGTCAATTAGTGACTGACCATGCATGCCTGAGAATGGAGGGGGAACTATTATGTTCCCTACTGGCATGTGCATATTGGGAACCCCCCTAGATACAGGAATCTGGGGGTTTGAACTATACAATGGTGGCCGACCATATTGTTGGTAAATGGGAACCGTGCCCATAGTGCCACATTGAGTGTTATAGGGAGCGCTGTATGTGGCACTTGTCGAAGGTATGCAGTTTGACACTAAAGGGGTGGAACCTGGCATTGGCTGGGTTCCACTCGTAGAGGGTGTCATGTGAGTGGTTGTACCTGGGACAAAGGGGGTAGCGGGATTCACCATTGACGGTGTTGTGATGACTGTCGACTGGGGAAGTGGTGGAGGACTGAAAGCATCCACAAAATTCCATGACCCGTTAGTCGTCAACGAGATAGATGGAAATGTTCCAACTATAGAAGTAGGAAGTACAGGTACCACGGGAGCCAAGACATGTTCCAACGGATTAGTGAGTAGAGGGTTAAAGGGAGAAAGGAATCCTTTGGTAAAGAAATCCTCTAGAAAACTTGAATCGTCGGTTGTCCAAACAGATCCCGTGTGAGATCTAGGAGACTGGTCCCCTGAATATGGGGAATCTAGTTCGGTGGAACTCATTGGATCTTCCACAATGAGTGGAAGAAGGCCTAGCAATCTTCTAGAGTGACGACGAGGGCCACATGTAGCCACGGTGACTGTTAATTTTTACCAAAAATTTTTATCATGATATTTGTTAAAGTCTCAAATGATAGCACTTAGGTACCTAAAAAATATAAAAAATACACTAAATTGATCAATCAACAAATAGAAGGAAATGACCTTGTTTGATAAGCACTGATCACTAGAGATAAAACCCAGTATCTCAATGAATAACAAATAAGGTTGGCCAAATGTATAGGTACGGTTACTCTAGAGCTTCGCTCGAATCTTAGATTGAGGGGCCAAGTACTCTCGTGAAGATGAGCACCCTCCCCACTTAAGACAGAGTAGGTCCATCTATGTTAAGTACCAGGACAGCCCGTCCCAATCAACTTGTGTAAGTCCCTATAAGTTTGGCCACTAAAGATACCTCAGATCACAGACACCACCACAGGGGACATTGTCATAGATAACACACTGTGTGGGTAGGATACCTGAGTCCCCGACTCAGCTTCGAAATCCTCGAAGGGATCCCCAATACACAGAATACCCAAAGGATTTGTAAGAGAAGGCGGGCTATCTTCACTTACAGTCTGATGTTGTCTCGTATTTAGCTTCGCTTTTACTAGAGTTGTCCCAGTAGTATGAGTGCAGAAGGAATTTTTCTCTCTTTTAATGACACTAGTTTGGTGTTCGATCTTGGGCAGTTTTACTCACTCTACTTATCCCAAGATCCTAGCCTAGCTAATGTTTGTTTGCTCAATAAAGAGTTACTGATTGATTTTAGGTAAATTTTATGTGTACTTGATTATTGTCTTCGGTAGGGGAGTTGACGTATGAAATGTGATGAGACTCTGACTCAATAAATCATGCAAAAAACAATGCTTTAAAAAAATTTCAATTCGATGAAAACAAGCTGTATTCTACAAGTGAGAGTTTTTCACATATTCATATTATTTCCATGCATTTTAGTCATTTAACACATGCATAACCAAATAACTTCTTTCCAATGTTTCTTAACAACTACTTGAATTCAAAATAGAGCAACTTTTAACCAGCTAAACAGAAGGATGAATAAAAAAATGTGAGTCTTTCTTTCATAAAAATGCTTTTAAGAAAGAAAAACAAAAATGATTTCCTAAAAAAAATAAATTTGGACACCTTTTTTGCTATTAAAATGCAGTTACATATCTTCATTAAGTCCATGAGAAGGCTTCCTATCTCTTTTGGCTTTCAGACACTACTAAAAATCAAGGTATTAGGAGACTAGCGCTCTGTAATAGTGGCTACAAAGAGTTAGTAGACCCACTAACACTCCCTGTGAACAAGCACAATGCTTTATAAAGCTCTGTGTAGCTTACTAACCTGCGTTAGTGTAGGAAATCAGTCAAACAAAGGCTTTCAAGAACAGATTCAGAGGTAAACATTTGTAGGCAAGATGCAACAAGATCTTTGGTGGGTTAGAAAGGGATTACAGAAGTATAGGGAGCTCTTAGAAGGAGGAGAAAATAGAGAAGAGTCTAGGTAAACTAGGAACTAGATGTATAGTCCCCAGCAGAGTCGCCAATTCTACTATAGGATAAAATGCACGGTGTATGGAGAATATAGATACCCTCAAAGGTCTTCCCGGGATCTTCGGCAAACTGTAAGATTATCTGCAACTGCACAAAGTTACATGCATGTTCATAGACAATAACTAACTATCAATGCGTTAGAAGTAGATTACCTCAAGTCTCCGTGTAGATTTTTTTGGAGATCACAATGCAGCCAAGTAGAACTTCTTCAAAGCCGGATCTAAATCAAGTCTTGCACATAGAAGAGACAAGCATAATCACAGCATACAACTTTGATAACTAATACATGAATATATAAAAGAACATCTAATTACATACAACTAAGCTACTCATGCTAATAAGCATTGAACAAACAACTAAATGAATGATAGTATCAACACCATGAGTAGACAGTACAATTGCAGTTCTATATTAATGTTGGAAGAGTGATTACAACCATCTATTGTATTAGCCTTCCTTTACCCCTCCAACTTCTCTCTCTCTCTTCTTGCTCACTTCTTATGATATGAGTCAATGCTCAAAATTCAAGTATGCTATCCTTTCAAATGCTCTGACCTCTTTCACAATAGCCCTCACTTTGCTTATATAGCAATTGAGTTAGGGTTGCCAAGATCCTCCTTGAGTTCACTAGGGCAAAAGCAATGAATTTGCCATGCTTTTCAGCTCTTTCCCATTTTCCTCCTTCTTTCAGATTAGAAATCCTCCAAATAGGTCAATTTTGGATGTTTCCTTGCTTTTCTTAAGTAATTTTAGGAACAAATATCTAGATATTTGTGAGTCAATTCATTCCTTTGACCCTTGGAACTTCACCAAGTTTCACTAATGCTATTCCCATACTAGCAACATGCTTTAGTAGGGTCACCAACGCACCTCCGGGCTTGGTAACAAGCTTTATAAAGCAGGTTGTTAGTGCACATCCAGCATTAGTGTGGAATCAAGGCCTGTGATTGTGGTCTTTGTTTCAGCTATCATGTCTTTCCCCTCTGAGTTGATGAGGAGGTCAATTTGTTGTATAACAGTTGCTACTCATAGCCTTCCACATCCTAGAAGGTTGACACCACAACAATTGGAAGAAAAAAGAGCAAAAGGGATTTGTTACAATTGTGATAGAAAATAGACTAAAGGTCATAAGTGTACTGAGAAGAAAGTATTTTACATATATTGTGAAGACAAGGAAGAAAATGAATAAGAAACATTAAAAGAAGAGGATATACACTAGGAATGAACCATAGAGAAAGAAGAAATGAATCCAACCATATCTTGTAATGCATTGGCAGGAATTACCACACCTCAAACAAGTCTCAGGATAGAAGGACATATCATGAAGAAAAAAGTAATAGTGTTGATTGATTCAGGTGGTACCCATGATTTTATTCATTGTAAGATAACCAAGGAATTTATTTGCTTCCTATATCTAGCACCACAGTGTCAAGTGATGGTTGCAAGTGGAGGAACCCTAAATTTCTCTGGAAAGTTCCATAATATCAAGCTATCCATGGGAAAATATGCATTGAATAGTCCAATGCTTTCCATTCCAATGGGTGGTGTTGATGTTGTACTAGGAATCCAATGGTTACAATATTTGGCTACAATAGCTTTTAATTTTCGAGAACTTTTCTTGAATTTTTTTTGGGAAGGAAAGGAAGTTGAATTAAGGGGTATCACAGGGAAAATAGGAAACATAATAAGCTCTATGGAATAAAAAAGCTTCTAAAGAAAGAACAATAGGATATAATTCCACAATTATGTTCACTAGAGGTTCACACATCGAAATAATCTATTTCTCCATATCTCGAAAAAGTATTGGACAATCATTCCAAGGTATTTGAGACTCCCAAAGGCCTCCCACCTATTCGTGATCATGATCATGTTATTCATTTGATTCGAGGAAGTGTTCCTCCAAACATTAGGCCTTACAGATATCCATATGCCTAAGAGTGAAATTGGATGTATGGTTGTAGAAATGCTAGAGGCTAGTATAATTCAACCTAGTTAAGGTTCTTCCTCTGCTCCAGTGGTATTGGTGCACAAGAAGAATGGATCATGGCACATGTGTTTATATTAGAGGGAGCTCAACAAGGTCACTATTAAATATAAATTTCTCATTTCTTCCATTGATGAATTATTGGATGAATTACATGGAGAAATTTACTTCACCAAGTTGGATCTTCGTTCATGATATCATCAAATCACAATCAAGACCGAAGACATTCCCAAAACAACATTTAGAACTCATGATGGTCAATATGAATTTTCGGTCATGCATTTTGGCCTTAGCAATGTACGTTCTACATTTCAAGGTTTGATGAATTCCATTTTCAAACCCTTCCTTAGAAAATTTGTGTTAGTATTTTGTGATGATATACTAATCTATAACAAGTCTTAGAAGGATCATCTTCAACATGTTGATAGGGTTCTCAAACTATTGGAGGAGAAACAATTATATGCAAAAACCTCCAAATACTTCTTCGGAGTACAAGAGGTGGAATATTTGGGTCATATTGTATCTCATGAAGGTGTTAAGGTAGAGCCTAACAATGTTAAAGCCATTAAGGAATGGAAACTCCCCACATCCACAAAGAATCTCCGACGACTTCATAGGCTGACAGGGTATTATCGCAAGTTTCTTAAGAATTATGGGAGAATAGAAGCACATCTAACAACATTACTAAAGAAAGATGAATTTTCTTGGACTCCAAAAGAAGCTAAGGCCTTTGAACATCTTAAAGAGGCAATGTGCCAAGCAATAGTTGTTGTAGTGTTTTCTTTTCAAAGATGTAAAAAAAGAACCCACTTAAGATTGTGGATGAAAAACAATCTCAACAATATAAATGGTTACTAAACATTATATATTTGCAACAACTGATAGAAACAAAAATTGCCAAAATTCTGATCTAAGCCACAATCATAGTTAAACAACAAAAAGAAATAGTAATAACTCCAATCATCCAATGGAAACTAGATATAAAAAGAATAGTTTTTATTATAACACCTGTGAAGGGAAAAAATAAATGTTACCAATCCCCCTCTATGGGATGGGTTCTTGGCTATCCTCAAATGCCTTCAACTTGTGTAGAGTCTCTCTCCTCTATAATGTGTAAACCAAACAAAAATATGGTGTGCGACAATTAAAATAATCAGAGTTACAACAATGAGTGCAACAATGAAAATAATCAAAAGTGAATAATGAATGGAAAACCCTTTTATTTATAACAAAATATTTATTTATCCTCGAATAATGAGAAATAATAAAATATTATTAACCCCATTCTAGAAATAACCGCTTAGAATATTTTATTATATTTGGTTAGGAGGGAAAAATATTTAAACCTTTATTTAGAAATAATAAATAAATAAATTATTTGTTTATCATCTCATGAAATATGGTTAAGGAATAATAAACAAATAATGATTTATTTAATTATTCCTAAGGGATTTAGTCAAACTTGACAAGGAATAATACTTAATTAGTGGTTAATTACATATTCCTAGAGAAAAATAAGATAATTAATTAATTATTTGTTTATGTTTATTTTTCATAACTGGGTCAAATATGAAAAGGAATATTAATTAATCAATGGTTTAATTAATTATTCTTAGAATATAATTAAATAAATAGAAATTTACTTAATTATTCTTCATGGGTTTAATTATAAATTACTTAACAAATGTGGTTTATTAAGTAATTTCTCACAGTGAAAGCAATTTTACTATGGTAAAAATGGCCTTACACGATGTACTTCAATCCATCTAGTAAGTTAGGCTAGATGATCAATTTTTTGGTGATAACAGATTGCCCCCCAACGTACGAGTGTTAGGAGAAAAACATATGACTGATGTACGTTGTAAAGACACAATCACTAGACAACCAAGCATAGTTAGAGAGAGAGAAAGAGAGAGAGATCAATAGAGCTGAAGCGAAGGAGGATAGGGACAAAGGGGGCGAGACTAATGCAAGTCTCCTTTTATGTTGTGGTACCGGATCTCAATGAGGCAGGGGAGGCATACCTATAACCATCGAGATAATGTAGTACAAAAATAATGATGTGCCCAGAAACATAAAACTAAGCAACAAAGTAGATGTTGAATGGTACTTGACACGCTGGCATAATTGAGCCAGAAAATAATACAATGTGTCCCATATACATAATGCACCTGGAAAAAACATGAGCCAGGACTAAATACAATAATATCTTAGTACATGAGATATAATGGCCCTTCCCTCAAAAAATGGATGGGAGGGAGGGTAGAACAATCGAAGAAGCCATGTTGAACAGGGAAGGACTCTTCAAAACTAAATGGATCATTTGAAGGAGACGTGCATGCTATGAACATTGTGATCAATAAGAATCAAACCCATCAAATTTTGGGAATTGTATCTAAGGCTGTAGCATAATATGAAGGCATCCGAGCATGTGGGGGGCTACCTAAAGGGCCACCCCCTCATGAGGTCTAAAGCATCTCACACACACTTGGGAATCATTGGTACAATCTGTTGCATCATTGGACCATCAAGTGTATGAATCAAGGTCATGAAACAACCAAGTTAAAGAAATAATGAGTACCTCTCCACAATCCTAGGTACCGAATAAGAATGGAAGCTGGAACCAAGAAACACCACTCTCTAGGCCGTTCTTTTAGAATAAATGAGCTGATGTTGATAGAATAAGTCCCACGATAGGTGAGGCAATGAGGATCCTCAACTAAAGCACGAGGGTAAGTAGTAATGTGACTGATGGAATGAAACTAGGGAGAATGGAAAAAATGTGACTATGGGACAAACAGGTGACTTCCCTTGTCAGAGCATCAATTGCATGGTTGACTTGACGGCAACTGACTCGACTCTAGAGGTGATGGGGGATAGTAAGACTAGAGGCCAAAATGGGAAACACGGGATGAATGATATGAAAAAATGGATGGAATACTGTGACATGATATAATCAAATGTGAAACAAACTCCATGGATGCAAAGGTGACAAATTGTGGATGCTCTGAACAAGGGCAACTTGATGATGCTGCCACACGAAATAGGCTTGGTGGGGACCATGAAATCATGAGTAAATGATGGTTATCCATGATGAAAATTGATATGTTAGATGAAACGTATTAAGGGAAGGTGGTCCCTAAGGCATAAGTGTCGCATATGAAGAAATTTGATTTTAAGAGGTGAGAAAGTGACCTTTCTTGGAAAAATGGCTTCGAGGTGAAGTGTAAAATTACCAAAAATTGAGAAAGACCCATTATAGCACTCGATTAGAGCTTTCCAACGGTGATGACGATTTGTCAATTTGAGCTACAATTTGGTCACAATGGGCGACAAAAAAATTGTGGATTTTTTTATGAAAGGATGTTTCCCCTCTAATTTGAATTCATTTGCTAAGCGAGTTGTGGTGAATTTGGAGAGGAGGAAAAGTCCCTAAATCTTTTGGAGAACATCGAAATCGGGATCTATTACTTTCAGGCATGTGGCCTTACTTGTCTAAAGATGGCCTTAATGCTTCTTGGAATGATGGTTCTTGGTGAAGAAGTAAGGGAAGAGGAAAACGAGAATGAACTACTAGTGGAGGTCTAGAATCATCCTCACCCATGAAGTCAAACATGGGGATTAGGTGGACATAGAGTAGAATATTTAAAGATATGGTATCAAACATCTATGATATGGGATGTGTAGATGGCTCACTGGAGAGGTCGGTACGACAAACTATCCAAAGAATGGGAGGATAATCGACCATACCTAGATCTAGTGGGATCTAGGCTAAGACTTATGTTAATCAATTGAGAAGATGGCCAAAGGAAAACCATCATGCCCCCAAGCATGGGATGTTGCCCGCAAACATATGTGATGGAGGGGACTGATCTGGTATATAAAGGTGGGAATGATGCCCCCTAGCAGGAGGAGTTTGTGGAGCGTCATTGTGTTCCGAGTGCTCTAAAAAGGGATTCAAGCATCTCAACCCAACATGGCACAAGATCCTCCAAAGGATGATAATGAGATGCAGAGGCCTTTTTTCCCCCCGAGTATGCTATGGTCATTGTTGAGGGAAATGTTCCCCTAGGGCTTTTGGGTTGAAACCCTATCAGACTGAAAGTTGTCTATATAGAGAAACACACATTCACACAGCCATTATGCTATTATAAGCAAATCCTATGATAAGGGGGTGTACCTTAGGTCCTACGTTTGAGAAGGTCCTTTAGGGTCCAAACCCTTCTTCAAGTTCCTTTTGTTCCTTTGTCCTGCAAAACAACCAATTCCAAAGAACACATCAGTATATGGACAAAACCTTACAAAGAAACCATCTTCATGTTATAAAGAAAAGGTAGTTAGTTATGAACTTTAAACAACCATTTGCATATGAATTCCAACATGAATATCATAAACATAAAGAAGATTTATATCAGGAACCAAGACATGTGTTTCTTTTATTGTAGACAAATAAATTATAGAAAAGGAATAATTTCACCTGAGTCACCTTTCGCAGGCTCCAAGCAAAGCTTCCTTCCGGATTCGTCCAGCCTCAAGCCTTTAACAAACTCCTTCCATGACTTACTCCATGATGTCACAAGTGGTGGATGAACATCAACACACAAGGAAACAAGGGTTTCTTGTACAAATGGGGGAAGTGTAAAAGGCACAAGGGTCTTTAGACCTGGTCAGGGGAAAGATCTCAGAATAATAACCTTTCTCTCTTTTCTCTCCTCCCTTAGGCCTTCCCATTGAGGTCTTTTTATACCTCTCCCAAAGTAGTTTTTTAGTTGGGAGTTGGTTGGGAACAGTTGGGCCATGGGCACTAACAGGTGATTAGCAGGTAAAACCCATGATCTCCGCCCGAAATTAAGGAGTTTTATATTTTTTTAAGTGTTTTAATACATATACACGGGTTGGGTATATACCTACCCACATATACACGCGTTTAACTCAGGGCAATGTCGCGTATAAGGGATAAAACACTGTTTTTTAAATTTTGGGAGCAGGTCTGGAAGGAGGGGTTGCCCTAGGTCATGAGTGCAGCATCACAAACCATAAGAGTGAGATTTGGAGCTATAACAGATGCCCCCTAATATATGAGGTCAGAAGGGGTACATGACGGCCGAAATGTATTAAGCAAGTACATGGAAAGGAAAACTGTCAAAAACCGAGGAGGACTTGGCTAGAATTCAGCCTACCAAGACACAAAAGGAGATCAGAAAGAAACACTATCTGAGGCAGGCATACCCATGCTCAGAAAAAGTAAAGCATGTCCGCATATCAAGTACAAGCGGATCCACTAAGTATACAAGTATAAATGACTGGAAAATACATAATGGATCATCTGATCATGATCGAACAAGTACATGTCTGAATATCACATATAAGACTGTCAATGATGCTGAAAGATGCAACGGATCACTGATATCAAAGACTGATCCCAAAAAGGTACCAACTGAATATGATGGAATAGGATGGTACTACACTGCAAACTCAGGTGCCAGCATATAGAATGTCGCCATGACTGACTGCAACATATAAGGTGGAGTGGTATCAACTAGCAGCAATAGGAGCAACTGCCAAGTGAACCAATGAATGCTGACACAACCTGAGGTCTTCACTGACCGTCGTGGTACATTTCTACACCATGGGAATAAATGGTCTGAAGTCGACCATGTGAGAAATCATTTGATTACCAGTCATTTATGTATACCGTTAACAAACGCGAGACTACTCACCGATAATGATAATGAGTGTCAAGGTACCTAGTACAATCTAACAAATGTGAATAGACGAGCTGGAGTCGAACACCTGTAAGAATCTATTGATCAGGAGACAATGATGGTTTCCCACTGTCGATAGCGAAGGATCTACCACTAATGACTGCAAACCCCAAGGTACTACCAAATGGACTCTAGATCTTTGCCCCAGAGCAATGAGTTGGAGTCGATAGGGAAAGATCTGCTAGAAGGAAGGCATTAAGGCATCCTTCATCAATTTAGTGTGAGTGTAACCTGTAGGCCAATAATGTGGAAGGAATCGGACGAAAGAGATGTAGTAACCCAACCAAAGTACGTTTCCGGTGTACACAAGATGTGGCTAGTGCACGATAGAAACCCTCTGAACCAACCAATAATGAAAGTTGACACAAAGGCGAGGTATCCACCAATAGGGTCAAATGGAAACCAAGGTACTACACGAATCCCAATGTGTGATAATGTAAGCTGATGTCGAACACAAGGGAAACCACTCAGTCAAAGACCCATGATATTGATCGATGCTGAGCACAAGGTGACCTATCAATAATGAAAATAGGGCCAGGGTGCAGCTCTAGGCCTGTCCTCAGAGCAAGGTGTCGTCGTCGATAAGGACAAGACCCGCCAGCAAGAATTCAATGGGGACCTTCTCAAACCGGCATGAGTAAAGGACCAATATAGCTAACGTGATGATAGACATGATACTGACAACCAGGGATGGCCGACTGAAAAATGAGTCAAGAGACACCGCAGAGAGGTTGACTCAGGCTAACTTCCCTTGAACAAAAGCACGACTCAATGTGACTATGTGGCAACATATGATGACTCTGTATAAGTTCGTCATGTAGGAGGCACGAACGAACCCTCCATATGATTGGAAGAGATAAACAATCGGGGGAGAGCTGACTCAATAACAAGGTTAAGGCGTAGCTAAGTCAAACTAAATCCCGCCCAAACGGAGGAGACTTTGCTTTGAGTGCTTTGTTCAAGGGCGACACGACTGACTCTAGCTACCAACAATAAATGGAAATACTGTCCCGTTCCCACTCTTCTTGGAATATTTAAGTTTTTTGTCTTTTTCTGTTAAGCTTGAAAAAGAATAAAAGAATGCTATGGTATAGTGGAAAGAACGAGTGTCGGTGAAACAGATGATCTAGTTCCTGGGAATGGAACGTTCCTATGCTCAATGCAGGGAGGTGAAAACTGGTCAGTGACACTCAAAGGTGCGTTCCTTCCATGGGTCAAGGTGTGTCAAGTTGCAGAAGTCAAAGGTATGCAAGGCTGATTTTGCAGTTGTCATGGTAAAAAGTTGGCTTAAACACGAGTCCAAGTGAAGCCGGCTCTAGGCCAAAAGGTGCAAGTGGTCAACATGCAATGCAGTAGTACAACTCAACACAAAGGAGCCTCTAGGGTATAAGGCTAGAAAGAAGCGAATAAGCAAAGAGGAATGAGTCTTCATCGCATAAGTCATGGCGGGACTATAAAGGGCTCCCGAGCCTACGGATGAAAAATCAGCATGAGTGCCAAGCGACAACAAGGTACTAACTAGGGCACCCTTGATAAGGTAGGCCCTCCCACACAAGTCATGATACTTCTAAGCAATGAGAAGGTTCCACACCATAACTTGGTGGGGTTGATCCTAAGGCCAAATGGGAAAGGAAACTGATAAGTGCACAATGCAGGTGAAAAAACCTAACCTATATGCCAGTTTTTTCAAACCAATACCTTTCAGAACGGACCAACCATAAACTTCCAAAGGAGAAATATTCCAAGTTCTGTAAACATAAATAGGAACAATAGACAAGAAGTTAATGCATCCCACATATAAACTTCATATAAAATCTTTGTGTTATAGAATACAAAACTTGAAAATGCATACCTCATATACATAATATGGTACAGGGAACCACACAACCTTTCGGCTTACGTATAATAGCTTTTCTGGACAAACCCCTTGCAGGGATTGGACCAAGGGCTCCTTTTGTAGTCATAACTCATGGCTTCAAAGAGTTCCTCCTGTGAAGGCAAAGCAAGATCTAAGAAATCATGAGAACTACAAAGATCAAAAGAGGGAATTAAGGGGTCCCATGTCCCTATAGGAAGAATCTCTCAGTCAACTGCCGGGACCAAGTCCCAAGAAGGAGAATAATAGGTCAAAGGATCCTTCTTAAAAGTGATTGAAAATTGAGGACTCAATGCCACATAATTCACCCATGGCGGGGTAGAGTCTACTTGAACACTTGGAACAAACCAAGGGGCATTCTACAGTAAAGTCGAATTAGAGTGGTGATTATCAGATGCAAGCTGATAAATAGTGACAATATTCCCGTTATGAGGAATGCACATTACTCGAAAGAGTGAAGACACAACAACATTCATAGCATAGACATAATCATGCCCAAGTAGCATATTAAAGTCTAAAGGGCTATCAACCACCATCATATCGATTAAGACAGTCTTCCCACCTAAAGTGATAGGCAATTGAGGAAGAACACCCATAGATTCACCAGGTCTTCTATCATAGGCTAACAACTGACTCTGAGCTGTCAACAACTTTGGGGAACCCAAAGCTTTCCAAGTCAAAGAGGATATAATATTTGCAGAGGATCCTTCATCCACCATACATCGATAGACATTTGTGGAATTAACTCTGACCTTTATTTGGAAAGGTGCAGTGGAAGGAAGATGAGGCTCAACAAGACTATCCCAATCAAAGGAAACACTCTTAGAACTTGGAGGGGGAACATTCAAAGAAACTGGAATGCCCCCATACCAGAAGAATCTGTACTAGAGATCAAACAGACTCTTTTGTTAGGCACTTCACCCCCCAAAAGAGGAGTGTAATCAGCCAACGATTGCACTGGCTCTACCACATTATCAACCAATGGTTGGTGGGATTGATGAGAAACCATATCAGATCTAGGAGTAGAAGTACTTTCAGACTCAGACCATATCCTTTGAACCTCTGGAATACCAGGGCATAAATGAGTAAGATGGTCTCCTTTGCATATCTTACAAGGGAACTTAGGTTTAAAACTTCTACGTCCAGGTTTCTTATCAACCTCCATTCCGCCAACATGACTAGCAATGGTTTGCGGAGAGTCCTAAACATGACTTGCAGAGGTCAGTGACTCTTTGCTAGTATGACTCACAGTGACTAGAATCATGCCCCCAGCATGACTTGCAGCGGCTGAAGACTCATCTCCAACATGACTGGCAGAGGTTGAGGATGAAGTGCTAGTGTGACTTGCAGTGACTAGACTTGTGCCCCCAGCATGACTTGCAGCGGCTGAAGGCTCATCTCCAACATGACTCGCAGAGGTTGAAGATGAATGGATAGAATTATTCTTCTTCTTTGACTTCCTTTTTCTCCTTTTTTTAGATTTCTTGTTACAAGAAGGAGGAGAAGAAGGAATCCCAGATTTCTCTTTGAAAGAAGATGAACAATTAGCACCCATATGATGCCCTTGAAATAAAGCATTCAACTGAGAAGCTTCAAGAGCATTTGGAATATTCGGAGTGGACCACAGCCAAATGGGTAGTCCAACATTCAACCCAGGAATATTCAAAGTGGCCATCAAGGGAGTACCAACGTTTCCAAAGAAAGGAAAAGCACAAGGATCCCCTTTTGGGAGGGTACCTTGGTTGGTTTCCACAAGAATATTGGCCATATCTAACTGATCCAAAGACCCTTCCCTTACGGGAATGTAGAAATAACTTTTCAAGGAATATAGATAGGCAATCAAAACCTTTGCCCTTGAAGAGGCAACTCCACAACTTCTGAAAGAATGACCAAAAGCCTTTCAAGATCGGCAGAGTGGTAAGCCAGTCACTCAAAACACAAAGTCCAAATGTGACTAGACAAAAATACCTAAAGCCAACTATATACAAGGAGCAAAGAGCACTCACTAAAAAGTCCCTAAAAGAAGTTAGCCAGTCAAACAACCTCCAAGTATTTCCGCTCCGGGTGATTAGGACTGGACACCAAAATACAAAAAAGTGAATTAAGGGGCCTTCCGAAGATAGTCTGGGATGATGAGGGCCCAGTCCTATCAGCGAAGGTAACAGAGGAAGCTACGTTGACCTCCTAACAACAGCCTATGCCAGTGCAAGCCCCCAAGCTTTGCAAGGGTACCCTCCAGTAGTACCGTTGAGAGTGATGCAACGTCGACCTCAAGTGCCATGGGATTCCCCTCCGCAGCCACCTATGTAGATCCCTAGGAGTAGCAACTATGGATACCAACTCGTCGCAGAAGCCAGGTGAAACAGTCATGAGGTAAGTTCGAACAAGTAGGAGAGGGGGTACCTCTCTTCCCTGTCTTCATAGACCCTCGTGCTTAACTCCCAGATCCGGAGATTTCCTGGTCTTCCTAACGCTATTGGATTTTCACTCACTATTCAGACTCCTACATTTGGTGTTTAAATGGCCTTGGAGAGTTAACTCTCCACTCGCCTAATCCAAGGCCCTAAAATCCTAAAACTTGTTGGTGTATCTAACTTAAAAAAAAAAAAAAAATAGTGAATTTTAATTAGCGCTTGATTTTAAAATAGGTTGTTCTTTAAGTCACGGGATAACGGAAGTGAAACTAGTGGTGTTTTTGATGCAAAAGAAATTAATAAAAACCTAACTACATGCACATGCACTTGTTTTCGTTTTTCGATGAAAAGCAATTTCTATAGGGTTCGGAGGAACTTCTAATAAAACAAATTTTCTTTTCCTTTCTTTAATTCATGCTTCACACTCACAAAAGTTAACAAAGCTATGGATGCCTAAAAAGATATGCAAATCTATCCTAATGCAACAAATATATGCTGATGCAAGATTCAAAACTACTCTAAAAACAAGAAATGAAAGTTGCTTGCTTATCAATTTTTATTTTTCCACTTAAAATGTCTAGATGGAATATGAGATGCTACCATTCATTTCATCTAAACACTAAAAACAAGTTTCAGGACAAACATAAAGCAGTTTCATTCACTAAAAGGAAACCAAATGAACACAAAGTTCAAGAAAGAAAAACTAAGTTTTTCAAAAGGTTTTCTTCAAAAACAACAACAAAAACGTCTTTTCAAAAAATTCTCTCAACAAGACTGAAAATTTGTGATTGAAGAATAGGCAACAAACACTTTTGCAAGTTGACACCACCCAATGGATGAAAACTCAACAAAAAAAAAAAAAGTGTTTAAGGATGCTCTTAACAATCAAAAGAAGCAATGAAAGCTTTGGCAACAAAAACCAAAAGGATCAAAAAGACAAATTTCAAGAAAGTATCAATCAACAACTTTCATGAAACAAAGAAGTGGATGGTCACAAAAAGTGGTTTTGTCTATTGGAAATAATACTGAGAGGGGGGGGTGAATCAGTATTATCAAGTCAAATATTCCTTTTTCAAAATCAAATGATGTATGCTACCTCAGTTAATTAAACACGCATATATACGCAACTATGCAGAAGGAAACCCACGTATATAATGCAAACTTTTAATTTACTTTATCTTTCTGATGTTGATTGTCAATCTGTGTTTCAGAAGAAAATAAGCAGTAACCAAAAACAGTAAAACGGAGCAGAAAGACAATCGCACACAAGAACACAAGATATAAGGTGGAAACCCAATGTGGGTGAAAACCACCTGCTGCAATTCGTCTCTATCTTCTCTTTAATTAGAAACTTATTTTTACAATTGTACTGGTGCAATCCTTTACCAGTACGCAGGCTGCAACCTGCAGAGAGCTACAACCCTCTCTCGTTTTCTAGCTTCTCCTGGAAGGGAGCTACAACCCCCTTAGCTCTTGCACTAGCCAAGATACTAGTACGTAGGTGCTGGCCTACAGAAGGCTACAACCTTCTCTTTCTTTCAGGGACCACGTTTCATAAATTTTCAGACTGGATCCACAAATAACATCAATCAAACATCAAGAATTTCTGCATCAACCAATCACCTTTTCACCAATCAAAACTGAATCAAAATAAACACTTCTCTGACAACTGTACCTAGATCATAGTAACAGTAACCACACACCAAATCTGAACCCAGAACACTGTAGCAATAAACAGAAGCAGCAAGATCACAACTCAAAATATATATGCTACTTTAATAGCCTGAAACCTGCGTGCATACGCTTCTGCGTATGGAACAACCTGCATATACGTTGTTTTCCTTTATTGAACCAGTGTATATATGCGCCTTCGCTTCACTGAACCTGCGTACAGATCTATAAAGGATAATTCACTCTTTCATATATAATTAACCTAGATTGTCAGTTTTATAGTTCAAGCAAGTGCCACATATAAGAGATCAAAATCATACAAAGATACTATCATTCAAGCTTAAAGATTATGATCCATCAATAGAACTTATCCTTCTATTTTTGTGCTAAGGTTCCTCCTTCATTCAGATCCAGATCTGCACCATAACCCAATTACCAATATTCCAGATCTAGCACTTTATCAGATATTCAATAATAATTCGGATGATCTTTTTCCACATGGTCTCCTTCCTCTTTTATAGTTTTAGGCCTTCCACAATACCACGGCCCTAATACTTGGGATCAACACTTCTGACGAGGTACCATGGTCCAAAACCATAGGTTCAAATACCAAGGACTAACTACCACGGACCAAAGGTAAGTTCTCCAACATATACGTGCTTTTCCTTGCATGAAAGTGTGTGTATACGCATACGCGCCTTTGAAACGTCTAACCTGCGTGTATACGCGTCTTCGTCTAGATGAACCTGCGTATATGTCTTTTCCTTCATTCTGAAAGCCTGAACTGAGATCTGTTACCAAAGAGAGTTGCCATCAAGGACAACACCTGTGCCATAGCACCAAACCTGTGCCATAATGCCAACATTGTCAAGCAAACAAAAAGTCACCAAAAGCAAGATTTAACACAAAGATTGAGATCAATCTTCCTGCCCTAATGAATCAGAGCAGCCAAGATTCCTACCAAGAAATCTTGCGTGTTTTAAGCAAAAAACGATGACGCTTGCAACAACAAAAACAAGACCAATACTCCTTACAATCAGAGAGAATTTGGAACAAGATGCTTGCTGTAAAACAAACAACTGATATTGGAAAATGACTGTTTCAGACTGAATCAAACCACCAGACAGACCTTCAGAGACAAAAAGATTTAAAAATCTTGAAAATTGCAAGATATACGCGACTATACTTATGTACAGATTGCATGTATACGCGACTGTGCCTAAGGAAACCTGCGTATACGTGGGTTAACTTAAGGAAACATGCGTATATACGCTTCTGTAACTAAGAATAATAGCGTATATAAAAGATTTCAAGAAAAATAAAAAACAAACTGAAGAAATTGGCAAAACTTAGAATTCAAGAACAGACCACACAGCAACAGCAAGCAAACAGTCAACTGAGCCCTGATTGGCTTGAAAACACCCAAACTAGGAACAATAAGAATGTTGTCCCCAGTGGAGTCGCCAATTCTGTTGAGAGAAATGTTCCCCTAGGGCTTTTGGGTTGAAACCCTAGCAAACTGAAAGTTTTCTATACAGAGAAACACACATTCACACAGCCATTATGCTATTATAAGCAAATCCTATGATAAGGGGGCGTACCTTAGGTCCTACATTTGAGAAGGTCCTTTAGGGTCCAAACCCTTCTTCAAGTTCCTTTTGCTCCTTTGTCCTGCAAAACAACCAATTCGAAAGAACACAGTAGTATATGGACAAAACCTTACAAAGAAACCATCTTCATGTTATAAAGAAAAGGTAGTTAGTTATGAACTTTAAACAACCATTTGCATATGAATTCCAACATGAATATCATAAACATAAAGAATATTTATATCAGGAACCAAGACATGTGTTTCTTTTATTATAGAAAAATAAAGTACAGAAAAGGAATAATTTCACCTGAGTCACCTTTCGCAGGCTCCAAGCAAAGCTTCCTTCCGGATTCGTCCAGCCTCAAGCCTTTAACAAACTCCTTCCATGACTTACTCCATGATGTCACAAGTGGTGGATGAACATCAACACACAAGGAAACAAGGATTTCCTGTACAAATGGGGGAAGTGCAGAAAGCACAAGGGTCTTTAGACCTGGTTAGGGGAAAAATCTCAGCATAATAACCTTTCTCTCTCTTCTCTCCTCCCTTAGGCCTTCCTATTGAGGTCTTTTTATACCTCTCCCAAATTATTTTTTTAGTTGGGAGTTGGTTGGGAACAGTTGGGCCATGGGCACCAATAGGTGATCAGTAGGTAAAACTTGCGATCTCCGCCCGAAATTAAGGAGTTTAATATTTTTTTAAGTGTTTTAATACATATAATCGGGTTGGGTATATACCTACCCTCATATACACGCGTTTAACTTAGGGAAATGTCGCGTATAAGGGATAAAACACTGTTTTTTAAATTTTTGGACCAGGTCTGGAAGGAGTGGTTGCCTTAGGGCATGAGTGCAGCATCACAAACCATAAGAGTGAGATTTGGAGCTATAATAGTCATACTGGATGTATTTAGAGTGGTGGACTCCAAATATGGAAGGAAGTATGCATGATGGTGCATATTGTCCCAAGGATAATCAAGGGTAGTCATGGTTTCCATGATGTCCTCATCAAAATGGAAGATGAGGGGACAGGAGGAAGATTGACCATGATGTGGTGGCAATGCCTGGTGCATCATCCTGAGAAAGAAGGTTCACATACGCATCATATGAAATGGTAAATGATGAGCTAGTAGATGGAGGATATACAGATGTTGAGACCTGGGATTCTATCGAAAGAGGTTCGATAGAAGCGCATGCAGAAACCTCAAAAAGGTTTTCCTGTGAGGAACTCAAGGATGCTGATAGGTAAAGGACATGGCACGTGGTGTCTGTCATCTCGACATCGCGGGGAGGGATCACAATGGTTGGACCAGAGTCCCTCTATTCTAGTTTACTAGTGGTACCAGAATCCATAGGTAGAGGAGTAGGTGTTCCACTATGAGTAGTCTCGTATTTGCGAAGGGCCTCAAGGAAATCATGAAATTCATCAAGATGAGAGAGACAATGGGAATAGTGACCACGATGATCTCACAAGGCACAAGGGTTATTTGTGTGTAACGTTCTAAGTTTCTTATGTGGATCGATGTACCATACTAGGATCCTCAAATTCATGTTAGGAAGGACCAGCGAAGCCATGACAGGGACAAAAAATACTCCCAGAGGGGGGAATAAGAAAGGTATCTATCTTGTAGGGTAATGTCCCAGTGGAATAACTCCTGGATGGTTGAGACCTAGAAGAACATTTCCTAGTGGAAACATAGGAGAGACACCCACAAACAGAGGAGGTCCTGGGGGTGGATCTAAAGGGCTCGGTTGGGATGGCAACAGCAGGGTGCTAAGGAGCTGGTTGTCGATTGGATGTACCAAACTGCTTGAGAGAATCTTGTTGAGTCATGAAAAAGGTATGTAATTACTGTTAATATCATCATTCTTTTCCTTTATTCTTATCTTTTCTACATCCTAATGTGTTAACATATTAAAGAATTATGGTAAGAAATGAAGGACTTGTCTACAGTTACGACTTAGTTAATTATTACCCTTCTTTATGTAGGAAAACAACAAAATGGACAAGTGTTGTTCCCTAACAAAGGAACAGCGGAAATCAATAAGCTAAGGAAGGAACGCGACAGTTATGGTTGAGGCTAAAGATGAATCAGGGAGATCAGCACAAGGAAGGAAAGGATGTATGAAGTTGGAAATTAGTTGTGAATCCCTCAAGATCAGGAGATCCTGAGGGATCACATTTACCATTTATCTTTTACCCTTTCTGAATATAAAAGGAGACGATTGTTCCGTCCACCTCTGGGGGGCAAGCTCCTGCTCATATCGTCAGTGAAGCCCCAGCTCCCACTGTCCAGGTGGTCTATGCCTCACTCGATGAGGCTCTGAATTTTTCTAAAAGTGCCCTAATCTACTAGTTCAATGGTTTTTGTCCGCGGCTGACAACTTTCCATAGTTGGATCTCAAAGGTATGGAAGCCTATCATTTCTAATGCAATTAATATCTACCCCTGTGCTAGGGGTTTCTTTATAGTAGATTTTGAAAACCCTAAAAGCAGACAATGTATTCTAGATTCTGGCCCTTGGTTTTGGAAAAACTCAGGCCTATTCATGAAGCCATGGAACCCATCATTCTATCCCTCAACAACATTCATAACCTCAGCACTAGTTTGGGTGAGATTGCCAAACCTACCCTTGCATCTCTGGAATTTCTCCTTGCTAAAAGCCATTGGAAATGAAATTGGGAAATTTTATTGTAGGTGCCCAGAAATAGAGGAATATGCTAGAACCACCTATGCATGCATCTATTTGGAAATGGACTTCAGCGCCAGATTCCCAGCTGAAATAAACCTAACAAGTAAAGAGTGTGTGGAACCAGAAACTTGATTATGAAAGTGTCCTCTTCAGATGTCGATCTTGCTTTGAGACAAGTCATCTAGCCAAAAATTTCCCAAAAGCCTCCCAGAAAAATGCTAGAAAAAATCACCACGGATCTACATGGTGCGAAGGAGCACAAAAAGAACACTACACTGTCATCAAAGAAGAATACTCTCGAGAAAATTCTGAATCACAAGAAATCGGGCAAGAAAGAAAAAACTCTCAAAACAAGCAGGGGGAAAGCCTCGCCCAACTCAACAACCCCTCAAGAATCAACAGTTATGAGGATTCAAATACCACACAAAATAAATCTTCATTTCACAGCAAAGGAGATCTCCTAGACCAAACTTCTTCTCCGACTATCTTCAAAAGGATGAACACAACAGATCGCGAAGCTAAGACACCAATGTCCTAAGAACCAGAAGAGATGAAGGAGATGCAAGATAAAGGAAGTTGGAAGACTGTAGAGAAAAAAAAGAAAGCTAGAGCACCAATCGCCCCAAGAAAGACGAGGAGCCAGACAATTAAAAACTAATAAAATTATAGGTCCGATAGACCAATTTGGTCTCAGTGGACGTTAACCACCACCACCATCATCATCATCAAAAAGAAAGGAGAATCTCTGTTGTTATTGAATTTTTAATTTTAATTACAGGCTCTTGCTATTGAGAGAACACATTTATATTGTAATGATACTTATATTTGATGGTTAATACATAAGTGAAGTTGATGTTCCCTCGAGCTATCTGAAATAACTTAGCAGTGTTCGCTGGCGACTAAGGGCCCGGCCTCTGGTGGATTCAACTGCTTTCTTTGTGTCATACATTTCAAATTCTTGCAAGTGTGATGGTTTGATAGTATTCTCGCTTTCTATGATTCTATTTCCTTCGTTGTTTATTATTTTCTTGTGCTGACAGAATGTCTCTACTTTATACGATTCACAGCATTATTGTTTAATTCAGTTCATTTTAGATTGTGTTATTTAGATAAGTGTTTAGCTTGATTTAATCAACTGTAACGAGTTTAAGTATTGCTGTGAGACTCTCAGATTGATATCATTGATGTTTGGATTATTTATACAAGATTGGGTTTGATTTAGATTCAATCAATTAAGGAGAGAGTAGTTATTGTTACTGTACTCTTAGCTGATGCCATTTCAAGTTTAATTGCTTAAGTAAGGATTGATTACAATTTCGATAGAAGTCAGAGTCTTGAAGTCTAGTTGTTATATTCCCTTTAATGATTGCTATTGAATTTATTAGCTGAGTCTGTTTACTCTTGTATTTGAATACGTATACTGCAATTTAGGAAGCATTACTCTCTAAATTAAATAGTAGCCACATACTGTGTACACTCTTGAAATAATATGACTTTCCTGGGTTGATAATTAATGTGAGGATAATTAGGAGTTTTAAAAAGCACCTTTCTACACCCAACATTTTGGCATCATTGCCGGGGAGAGTGTATCCATTTATACAGAGTGATGTACATCTAATAATTGTAGTTGAGGAAGAATTGGGTATTGAAAACGGAAGGTAAGAACCTACGTAACGAGCAAGTAAAGTGCTTGCTCCTTTGCCCACTTTTCAGCACAATTACAGAAAACTAAAGTAGGTATTTGATGCTTATCTGTTGAGAGAGAATTGGGTATTAAAAATGGAAGGTAAGAACCTACGTACGAAGCATGTAAAATGCCTGCTCCCCTGCCCGCTTTCCAATAGAATTGTGTGGCACTTAGGGTAGAGATAAATATTTGAATTGTTTGCATGAATGACTAAGAAGAAAGGACCTGAAAACAATCCAATTCCACTACCCAAACCTGAAAAATCTAAGGGACTGATGACCCTTGGATGATCAACTTTCATAGACGACATCTTAAAGAAAGTGGAATCTCAGCCATCAGTAGGTCCTCGAATAGTTTCTTCCAGATAACCTACTGCCTCCCTTCGAGCCATAGGCTCACCATCTGTAGCCTATGCTGAGGTCCATAGTAAAACAGAAGGAACTGAGCAGAGTTTTCAAGATATTGAAAATTCACACCCAAGTCCCTCACAAGAAGGGAATTCTTGTAATATTCAGGAAGGAGGAGGAGAAACAGGGGAAACAAAGGAACCAATATCTCCCTAGGGAGTAATTGTACAAGGAACACCCAGTATCCCAGATCGAGGGAGTGTTGTTAAGATCAACCCCATCCCTTCTAGTCACCCTAGGTATAATTCTCTAGAGATCTCGGAAGGGTATTAACATATATTTGATCAAATGGCCAACAACCCACAAGCACCCCAAACCTCTACATTACAGTATCCCATCGTTGACAAAGCTGTCAATGCACCCATGAAATCTATTCCTCTCCAAAATATTCCCACCTCTCATGGACTTACATCAGAGGATCCAGATGCATTTCTATTTGAATTTGATGTGTTATCTCGGGGTTATGATTATACCACCGACCCCCAAAAACTAAAGCTGTTTCCCCTTACATTAAAAGGAGAAGCCTTGCATTGGTTTATGGGGCTAGATGGGGGTACAATAAATAATTGGGATCAAATGAAAATCACTTTCCTTAAAAAATATCAGGACTATTGCAGATCTAGGGAATTGAAAGATGAAATATTCCAAATGGTAGCAAGACCTAGTGAAACGTTGGAAGAATATGTGGAACGTTTTCAATATAACCTCCAGTGGTCTCCCTATGCAACTCTGCCTTTGCCTGATAATGTGTTAAAAACTAAATTGATTAAAGGAATGAAAGACCAATGGATAGATACATTAAATATTATGGATAAGGGTGATATATATCAGGAAGATTATGCTAATATTATTAATTTGTGTATTAGGTCCTTAAGAGGCAGTACAAGATTGAAACTAGCAGAATGCGATATGACCACCACGGACAAGAAAATCTCTAGCGGGAGCATTACTCGTGCAAAAAATTGGCAACCTGTTAGAGGATTTCAAAATAGACATCTTGGGAACTTTGACGATGCAACTAGACATCATGCAAGCCAAGCAGAAGTAGGCTGAAGTAGAACAAAGCTTGGTGATATTTTGTCCTAGATGCAGGAAAAAGCATAGTCATAAAGAGTGTATGCTGGATATGGTACAAACCTATGCCATATGTACCAGAGATCACGCCACAGAAAGCTACCCATCACTCCCAGGGTTAAAAGCTGTCTATAAGGAAGCAGAAGAAGAAATAGAACTAGTCTACCTGCTAAATCAGCGTCGCCAATGGAAACCACGACAAATGGGTATGCCTACTGACCCATATTATTTTTTTGAATCCTCGCAATACAATTCACAAAAATATCTAGGAGCTATGTGGCAGAACCAGCCACCTTTCCCCAATTGGTCATAGCAACCATTCTCTATGCCACCTTGGACCAACCAATCAAATCAAAATAACAATTGGCCAAGTTCCTCTTACTTTCCACCATTCTAGCAAAATAATGCATATCCATCTCAATGGCCACCCTCCACCTCACAAAACCAGAGCTGGCTATCAAACTAGCAAAGACCTACAAACCAGCCAGCAGGAACAATTCCCTTACCTCAACCTACACTTCCAGCACCCTACACATTGCAACAGAAACCTCAGACCAACCTACGACCATAGCTCCCAGCCCAACCCAATCCAAACGCCAACAATAGACTGGTCCAATCTATGCAAATTGTTGAAGGACTAAAGCTAGAAACTAAGTTGAGGGAGTGTAATGAGCTTAAATTAAGGTCTGGATCGATAATAGAGTCAGAGGGGGATAAAAATGTACAAATTGAAGATCTGTTACCTATAGAACAAGTACCACAAGTGGAGAATACGGTTAAACAGAAAACTCACGATCAAACTACCACCTATTCTCCACCATTCCCAGAGAGATTAATTATACCCCACTCAATTGAATATCCTGATTTTGATATTCTGGGAGAATTGAAAATTTTGTGTGTAAAAATACCTCTCCTCTAGGCTATTCAAGACATCCTGATTTATGCAAAAACTATTAAGGAATTGTGCATGAAAAAGCTGAAGAGGAAAATAAAAACAACCCTAACTGTCCATGTAGTCAGTACTTTGTTTGATTTATTATCGGGCAAAGAAACACCGATAAAATATGAGGACCCAGGAAACCCTATAGTCACGGTACAAATAAATGGATGCTCCTTCCCCAACGCTTTAATTGACCTAGGAGCAGCCATCAATATTCTTAGAACAACGACCTATCAAAAACTTCGCATTACATCCTTGGACCCAACCACAACCATGTTGGAACTGACTGACCGTTCGGTAGTCAAACCAAAAGGCACATTACAGGATGTAATGGTGTCTGTAGATTCGTGGGAATACCTAGCGGATTTTTTGATCATCAATCCTAGAAACTGGCTAGACAGACATCCCCTAATTTTAGGAAGATCTTGGCTAGCAATAGCAGACGCTTACATAAGTTGTCGAACAGGTAGCATGACTATAGCAAGAGGAAGTAATGTAAAGAATTTAGCCTTATATCCTCCAGCTTAGCCAAGTTTAACAATAATAAAAACTAGAAAACAGTCTGTATCATATCTAACTAAAAACATTAGATCACCACTAACTATAGAGGATTCTCTCGAATTCAAGGATCAAACAAAAGATGACATCATTAACACTTACATTAACCAACCAGATGTTGTATCCCATCCAAAATGTCATGATCGAAGCAGCCCTAGATAATGAAATTGAAGAAGATCCCTTAAAAGATATTAATGACCAGTCAATACCAACAATTTCTGTTTATAATAGCATAACCATAGAAATTAAGCCAACGAAAACTTTAAATATTAACAAAAACCTAACTAATGACCAGGAGCAGAGGCTTGTTCAACTTCTGAGAAAATATAAAGAGGATTTCGCATGGGATTACCCAGACATGAAAGGGATTGATCCCCAAATATGCATGCACCACATCTATACTGAGAAATATTCTAGGCCCATTCGACAACCTCAACAGAGGTTAAACCCTCGCCTTAAAGATATTGTTAAAGTTGAACTACAAAAATTGCTAGATGTAAATTTCATCTATTCCATATCTGATAGCAAATGGGTTTCTCCATTAGTAGTGGTGCCGAAAAAGAATGGAAAGTGGTGTATATGTGTTGACTATAGAGAGCATAATAAAGCAACCCAAAAAGACCATTTTCCCCTTCCATTCGTCGTCTAGGTCTTGGACACATTGGCAAGAAAGAAATTCTTTTCTTTCTTAGACAACTTCAGTGGCTACAATCAAATTCAAATTGCCCCTGAAGACCAGGATAAGATGACCTTTACCTGCACTTGGGGAACATTTGCTTACAAGGTCTTACCTTTTGGATTGTGCAACGCACCTGCCACATTCCAGAGAGCCATACTCAGCATTTTTCTAGACTTGATAAACAAAGGGCTCGAGGTGTACATGGATGACTTTACACCTTACGGAGATGAATTTGAGCCCGCATTACAAACGCTATAGAAAGTTCTACAAAGATGCATTGCTACCAGGCTCTGTTTAAGCCATGAAAAATACCACATGATGATGATCGAGGGCCTCATCCTGGGTCACTACATCTCAGCAGCTGGAATTCAGGTAGATCTAGCAAAAATTCAGATAATTATTTTAATACCTACCCCTTCCACACAAACTGAGGTACTTATTTTCTTGGGATTTTCTTGTTATTATAGAAGATTTATAAAGAATTTCTCTCAAATTACTGCACCATTATATGCATTAACAGGAAATATTGATTTCATATGGACTGACAAATGTGACACTGCTTTTGAATATTTAAAGCAGCTAGTATCAACAGCCCCAGTATTATGGGGCCCAAACTGGGATTTTCCATTCCAGATTTCATCTAATGCATCAGATACGACCATTGGAGCAATTCTTGGCTAGGAGGAAGACAAGAAACTGTATGCGATATATTACATCAGTAAGAATCTATCTCCGGCTGAGTTGAATTACTCTATAACTGAAAAGGAAATTTTGGCCGTAATCAATGCTATTAATAAATTCAGACATTATATAACAGGATACCCTGTGGTTTTGTTCACTGATCACTCTACTATTAAATATGCGGCTAATAAACCTGTTAGAAATGGAAGAGTGACTAGATGGTTGATCCTTTTGCAGGAATTCGACATAACAATCAAAGATCGACCAGGAAAGGAAAATCCAGTAGCAGACTTCCTTTTGTGTATGCCAAAGACAAATGAATCGGCAGCAATAGAGGACCAATTCCCTGATTAACACTTATTTGCTATCAGTGTGAAAACACCATGTTACGCAGATGTTGCAAACTACCTAACAGTGGGAAAATTACCTAAACACCTAACACCTAGTGAAAGAAAACAAATTGTACAACGTAGTACTCGGTTCTCCTCGATCGGAGGATATTTATTTCATACAGGAGCCGATATGCACATTCAAAGATGTGTCAGGGAAGATGAAATCTTCAACATCTTGAAAAATTGCCACAATGGGCCTTATGGTGGACATTTGGCAAACCACCGGACTGGTCACAAAGTCTTATAGATGGAATATTATTGGCCCACCATTTTTAAAGATTCCAAGAATTTTGTCCAGGCATGTGATAGTTGCCAAATAATGGGACACCCTAGGCAGTCTGATGAGATGCCCCTACATTCGCAGTTAATCATTAAACCTTTTGAGCGATGGGTGTTATATTTCATTGGTCCAATAAACTCATCTTCTAATCAAAAGACATACATACCAGTTGCAACAGAATATGTGACTAAATGGGTGGAGGCAGAAGCGCTACCAAGGGAAATAGAGGACTCAATAATCCACTTTCTTTTCCAACTGTTCGTACGATATGGCTTGCCTAGAAATAATTACAGATGGAAAGCCACAATTGATAGGCCATAAGATTGTTGCAACATTGAAAAATCATATATCATGCATAGAATCACAACTCCATACCACCTGCAGGCAAATGGATAGGTAGAAAGCACCAATAAAGTAATCGAGGCAATACTCACAAAGACAGTTGCATCACATAGACGTGACTGGGATACCCGATTGCCAGAAGCCGTGTGGGCATATCGCATGACATGGAAAAATACCATGGGATATTCCCCATATCAGCTAGTGTTTGGTAAAGAACCTATCTTCCCAATCGAATTCGAAATTTAGACATTAAGGATAACTCAGGAAGTAGGCTTAGACTTAAACGAAGCACAAATTAATAGGCTACATCAAATCAATGAATTGGATCAAATCCAGCTATCATTTCTTCAGCATACTGCACTAATCCAACAATAAAGAGCGAAATGGCATGATTCCCTTATCAAGAAGAAGATCTTCCATGAAGATGATTGGGCACTTCTATATGATTCTAGGTTCTAGGATTTCCCAGGAAAACTCCAAACCAGATGGTTAGGCCCCTATGAGATACAAGAGGTGCATGATAATGGCACCCTCACATTAGACACCATTGATGGGTCTGACTACTCTTTTAAAGCAAATGGACATCTAGTGTGCCTATATCACAAACCGCTTACTATGGAGTCCTTTTGCCAGCAGTTATGAGAAGATCCCACTATACAAATTCTTGCTGAGGAGGGCAACCCGTGCACAGCATCGGTCCAGTGAAGAATTTATTTGTTTTTGAAATTTGTACATAAATTTCCCTTTTTGTTTGATTGAATTCACTTGTATAATAACTTGTATATAAGTTTGTTTTTTTTCCTTTGTTGTTCCCTCTAAGGAGCAGTTGTTGTTCCCTCTAAGGAACAACAATGTTCATATGGATTTTTTTCTTGTTGTTCCCTCTAAGGAATATCCATTGTTCCCTCTAAGGAACAACATTTTCATGTGCATTATTTTTTGTTTGTTTCTTCTTGTTGTTCCCTTTAAGGAACAGCTGTTGTTCCCTCTAAGGAACAACAATTTCATGTGCAATATATTTCTTCGTTTTCTTGCTGTTCCCTCTAAGGAACAACTGTTGTTCCCTCCAAAGAATAGTAATTTCGCGTCCAATTTTTTTCTTTTTTCTTGCTTTTCCCTACAAGGAACATCTGTTGTCCCCTCTAAGGAACAGCCACTTTCCCCTTTAAGGAACAACAATTTCGTGTGCAGTTTTTTTCTTTTCTTGTTATTCCCTATAAGAAACAACTGTTGTTCCCTCTAAGGAAAGGCTACTATTCCCTATAAGGAACAACAATTTCATGTGAAATATTTTCTTGTTGTTCCCTCTAAGGAACAACTGTTATTCCCTTTATGGAACAATCATTATTCCCTCTAAGGAACAACAGTTTCAGTGTGCATTTTGTCTTGTTGTTCCATACAGTGAACAACTGTTGTTCCCTCTGAGGAACAACAATTTTTGTGTGCATTTTCTTTGTTGTTCCCTACAGGGAACAACAAATTGTTGAATGTATTTTCTTTGATGTTCCCTCTAAGGAACAACACCTTTTTTTGCATATCTTTCCTTGCTATTCCCTATAAGGAACAACATTTTTTGTGTGAGGTTTTCTTTTGTTGTTTTATAGCACCTTGTGAATATTTGTTAGAGAACACCCTTTCTTTCCTTTGCTCACTTTTTATGATCCTCTATAGAGCGCAAGTGTACAAATATATATGTAAGGATAAAAATTTGAAGTTTACTAGAACAAACAAATATAGCAAATATTATCATCTTTAACAAGATTTCTTTGTATTGATTGAAAAAGGAATGACACAACCATCTATATCACTTCACTATACTCATTTCCATTATAAATCGAATTGATTGATTATTTGTACCATATTGGTTCTCCCCTAACCCCTATAGTTCTCTATGTTCATTATCATCAAATAAGGTTAAGGAAATTCTCTTTTTTCTATTGATATGTTCAGACTTCTTCCACCATCCCTACTCCTAAGGAGTGTTGAGCCACCCTCTATATATAAATAGGAAGTGCCGTCAATATATATATATATATATATATATATATATATATATATATATATATATATATATATATATATAGATATATAGATATATATATATATATATATATATATATATATATATATACATACATATGTTTACTAAAAATTCTATTATTTTTAAAGATGGAGATTAGGGGGTCTCATCACGAGCCAGCCTACCATGATCATAAGGAAGCAATGAAGTGGCATTCCCACTATGTCCACCACACCAGGGATATGATCCAATAGATGCATAAAGAAATAAAGTCCTTGGAAAAGGAGGTCTCATTACGAGCTGGCCTACCCACCTTTCACTCCTTCCTAGTGAATGGAAATGTGTTCACCTGGTTACCATGCCAACACATTGGTCTCTACTATGATATTATAATGCACTTCCTCAACTATACATAGAGGATCATGGTTCCAAAGGGTGAGAAAGAAAATCTGTCAAGGCTATAAATGCTTGCAGGAAATAGAAGCTCTGCTGATGGTATTGGAGTTGTATTTCCAACATCAATAGTTATTATAATTCCCTTTCCTTATTTTTATCTTTACTATAGAGAGATTACGTTCCTAATTTATTTTGAACCTTTATGCATGCGAGATCTTTTAAATCAATCATAATAGCTTTAAGTCGAATGATAACAGTAAAGTATTTTTCCTGTGTCAATTGTCCTTTTTCCTTTTATAATCACCTCATGGCATCTCCTCACTTATTGATAATCCTCGTTATATGCATTTCTTTCAGCACTCCAATATCTTTTCAGATCCTTGCATTAATATTCGTACCTTGCCACTTTCATCATCCCTGTACTTCACTGCCAGCACGTTATCCCTTCACTCATTTGGTCAAAGGTGACCTATTATTTAAAAGAGGGGCGAGAAGCAACCTCTAGTGTATTATGCAAGTGTGTCATCTCTTTATTTGATTTCGTAGGGCAATACGACATTCTGTGATGTTATCGGGAAAACTAGTGTCCATTCAGAGCTGCTAGTCCAACTAAGACGGGTAGCTATCTTAGAAACAAACATATTAAAGTTACTTGTGTTTTCCTTTATGAGAAATGGATGAGAGAGAAGCAGAGAGCACCAACCTCAGTCTTTCACTAGTCTTCTTGCTTGTTTCCTCTCTCCTTTGATAGAGCTTTCACCACTCCTTTCTCACTTTTCCCACTTCAAAGAACACCTATAGAGCCAAGGCAGTGAAATACCATCAAAGCATAGAGATCTATAATCATAAATAATGTAGGATCAGATGTACATTAACCATATAAATGCATACATAAACAAGATTCAGAGATATACAAGCATATGGAGGAAAACTCAAATAGCTTTATTGATAGAAGTAGTAGGAGAGAGGATTACAACCAGGCTATCTAATCCAGCATCATCCTCCTAGCATGAAAGCCCTCTTCACCTCATACAAAGCAAGATCACCCAACAATGTCTTCAAAGAGAAACCAACAACACTTCCTTGCAAATTACGAAATTCTAACCCCTGGATTTCTTGGATGAGGGATCCATATATAGATGTTTTCAGGAGAGTGAGTCAGCTTTTGGGATTTTGATTAGTGTCATTTCACTAATAGTTCTTGGTTCCACTTGGAGATTTTAGATCTCTTACTCATCCTTGGGCGAATTCAGAGAGGCAAGTGTCATATGAGCAGTTTCTAGAAGATTATTTGGGTTTCCACCTAGCACACTTCTTCTGCCATTTGTCTATTCTCACTCATCCCACCCTACAAAAGGGCTTTCCAGTATGCATCGCACCCCCCATGTGTAATAGGTGAGATGCATTGCACCTTATGCATGGAGCAGTCTGTACGGTCATGTTTTGACCAGTTCTGAGTAGTTTTTCATGGAGAACTTCTGGGAGATGATGTAATCAGTTGACCTTGTTCCTTTAGGGTATGAAACAACACTTTTAGGGGTTTAGAAACCCTTGGTTTATGGACATATGTGATTGGGATTGCAGTGCCCAAATATGTCTATAACATTTGCCCCCTAAAGCATGAGGTCGTAAATCCTTTTGATGTTGGGTGAAATGCTTTATAATGAGGATCCAAGGTTTTTCGAACTGGAAGGTGACCTATAATAAGATACAATACAATACATTATCTTCACAATATTTTCATGATCTAGCTGAGGCGGGCATTCCCATGCTGAGCTTTATAAATTCATATTCATGTACATAAGATGGACAATCATCTGTGTGGCAGACTGATGATTATGGTAGAGCGATCATCCTTTAGTTTGGATGATTATCTGTGTTGTAATGATGTACATTTGATGTCTTTATTTTCCTGAATATATCGTAGCTCGAATAGATGAAACTATATCTGGGGTCTTCAAACTCGTTCAATCTTCACCCGAAGTACAAGTCGATCCATGTGAAAAGTTGTTCTGATGTCGAACATGGAAAGACATCACCTGATTACTAGCCAATGATGTAAGCTATTAACAGGTGCGAGAGGAATCACCGATAATGATGATGACCCTCAAGGTACTACAGTAAGTTTCACATGGTGTGAATGCATGAGCTGATGTCGAACACCATGTAAAATCTTTCAGTCGAAGGCCATTGATGTAAACCTATTGCTGGAAGTGAGAAACTTGCCATTGAGGCATGCAAGCTTCAAAGTACTAAAAGGGTTATCTTTAAGTCAACTTCTTGGATAATGAGCTGATGTTGACAAGAAGTGACCCGTTGTAGGAGGGCCTTAATGAATCCCACATCTACGACACGAAACGGAGCAAATGATTTTGTGGAGGTGAAAATGATCTGATGATACAAGGTTCAGGGTGGCGGTCATGAAAAATGGAGAGTGAAGGTATTACAGTGGATGAGACGTCAACTAGGTTGGTGGATTCTCTGAGCATCTTCTCTTGAATATACTGGTGACACTAAAATGGATTGGTAGCATTAACCCCAAGGTGGATGGTACGGTGGACCAATGGTGATATGACCGGTGAATGGAATAACCCAACACGACTCAATCATGGCGACGGAGTGAAAGTGTCATGTTCAAGAGTGACCTGCTACCAATGAAGCTATTCAAGTTTTCTTCCCTTTTTCCCCAGTCATTGCTGACTAGTACCTCTTTATTTTTTTCATGCTTGAGGAGGATAACATATGCTTGTTCTATAATTTTCCCTTTGGGCAAACCTGTCGCTATGTTTTAACGAGCCTAGTGACAGTGAAACTCACTCTTGTCTGCATGGACAAGTTTGTCGCTATAGTTTTAACGAGTTTAATGACAAATATAACTCAGTCCTTTTCAATTTTAGAGAGTATAGAAAGGGATGGAAAGGCAACTCAGTGGTCCTTTTTCATAATGTAATCCCTTAAGTCTGAAAAAGTGTAAAATAATACAAAAGGGATGACTTTTCGATAGTTTTAACGAGCCGAACAAGACAAGCACTCGATCTTTTTGTGTAATAATCCCTCAGGTCCAAAAAGATTAAAATCTAGAGAAGTGATGGCACTTCTGGTCGCTTTAACGAGCTAGAGAGGCCAATTGCTCGGCAATCTTCATATTTTATGAGTCAGATGAAAAGAGCTTAAAGGAGACTCGTTTTTGAGGAATGAGTGATGTTTTTTGATAGCTGCTGGTTCTAGGTAAGGTTTGGAACTTTTCAATCATGGCAGTGTAAAGAAGGTGGCTAACAGAATCACTCATCGCAGTTGTTCCTCAAAAGGGTAAACAGTCAAGTGGAGGCGTATGATCGGCTAAAAAGTGGAGGTGATGGTAAAAACACAACCAAGGCTCAAAAGTTGATAGCGATGCGATCACAAAGGTTATTTACCAAAGGTGGGTTCATTTTTTAATGAGCTTAAACTCTGGGGGAACATATGCTCATTGCTAGGTTTATTTTTTAATGAGCTTAAACTTCGTGTAAACCTGCTCATGTTCCTTTTTATGTAAGCTAGGAATGACCAAACTATAAAGCTAAAAAGCAAAAAAATGCTAAAATGCTAAACAATGAAATTGGTCGTTTTTTCTTGTATAAAAAGGTTTGCATGCCCCCAGCCAAAAAAAATAAAATTCTTCAGTAACCATATGGAAACTTACTGTGGTTAAGCAGGATGATTTTCTGTCAATACTTAGACAAAATACTTCCTGCACTTTGTCCACCAAATAGACAAAGGTTAAAGGTCATTTGGACCGATCACATAACTTATAGGGAAACTTATCTCTACCACTGGGTTTGTCTATAAAATAGACAGGGGTGCATGCCCCCTAAGCTTTGTTACATTCACCAGACTACTCATGGTAATTAGGTGTATGAAATGAAGGTTCCTTTATGAGATCAAGTGAAAGACTCGACTTGGAATTTTTCTCAGCCTTGTTTCATTATTTAACAAGGTTGACACCAGTCAACGAAATATCCTCTAGTGACCTTTGATCACAACTGATAAGGGGTCATGAAGGAAAGATCTGGTTCCAATTCCCCCAGTACATAATGTACAACATCAATGAATTGATCGTCAGATGATGTAGGTATGGTAGGGCTTGGGCGTAATACCTCACGATGATCCACACTATCAAAATGGTCAGAGTTCTTCTTAATCTTTGATGATGTAGAAGATATCATATGACAGGTTTCCACTGTGGCCACTTCCGCCAGATTACTCAGAGGCGAAAGGGAAAAAGTACCCATTAAGGAAGGGTCTTTTAGGAGACCTACTCCGATATTTTGAATTGATATAGAGCTTCTATGGATCAATGGAATGCTTCCGGTAACTTGTGAACTATTGGGGAGGAAGGTTAATTGGTCAATGATTGTAATTCTGCCTTGGAAGGGGAATGCAATCTTTTTGAAATATGTTGACACAACAACAGCCAAAGCATAAATCCAGGGCCTTCCTAGCAAGATATTGTAGTCAAGGTTTCCATCAATGACTTCAACTTCAATTTCTACTCTCTTTCCCCCTAGTTCGACTTGCAAGTTACTTAATATCCCATATGGCATGTATGTTCTTCCATTGAACATTTTTAATATCGTTGATGATCATGACAAGGGTGGAGAGCCTAAATTTTTCCATCAACTCATTGACATAATATAGGTAGATGCCCCCTCATCAATGATTGTTCTATGAACAGTTTTGTTGAGGGTTTTTACCGGTATGATGAAAGGGAGCTGGGCTGGTAACTAAGGTTTGTATCCTTTATGATTAAAGGCCACTAGATTGGAATCCGTTGGATCAATCCCACCTATCGCTGATAACAAAGCCTGCTTTTGGGAGGGGCAATTCTGCAGTACTTCAAGTGTCGACATAGCAAATGGTGATTGGGCCAGATCCTCCACTATATTATAATTCTGTGCTGCTTGAGCATGAGGATTAAACGTTGATTTATGTACTACTCCCTTAGGTGGTTTTATTGTTAATTCAAGAATGATTGGTGGAACAACTTCCAATGAAGTTGTTGTCGAACTTCTTGGTTGATCTGTAGTCTTGTCGTTCGATGATTGTGGATTTCTATAATCTTTATTCCTTGTTGATATGAAAGCATCATTTTGCTATTTTGAGATGGATAGCATAAGCACTTGGGATGGGGAAGCATGATCACTAGCAACCAAGTTTGTTTCTGGGCTCGGAAATGGATTAGTCAACACTGCTGGGGTATTTGAAGTTTTTAAAAATTTCATAACCTTATCTTTATGTAGACAATCTTTCGTGAAATGCTCGTCGTCGCATATGTAACATGGATAACGAGGTTTCTTTTGCCCAGTATGGTTTTCAGAAGATTTTTCAGGAGGTGAATTTTCCTGTTTCTTCTTATTATTTTTCCCTTTCTTCTTGCCCCCTGGTTGCTTTGGATTTTTTCCCTTGTCAAATGACACGGCATTAACCTCTGAGGAAAGAGGTTCTTCATTTGTTTTTTGACTAGAAATTGCAAGGGCTTTTTTAGATGTAGCCTTTACAGTTTTCATGCTTGTTGTACTGATCATGCCATCGCTGGCATGAGAGTCCCGGTTTGATTTAGGAGGGGGAGGAATGGAAAATTCTGGTCTAGGAGCATCAGGAATTTTATCGTAGAGCATGCCAGACTGAGTATAGATCAAGTCTAAATATTGTGCGCGAGAAATGACCCACTCTTTAGTGACAACTCATCCCTTAGCCACATCCTCTGTGATAGAGGGTAATAATGACTTTATAAACCATTCAGCTAAAAGCTGATCAGGAACATATGTCTTCACCATTCTTCGACGATGCCACCACTCATGAATATGATCATATATGTGAGTGGCTAGCATCTATTTAAAGTTGCTAAGGAGTTATATCCCTGTTTTGTTCCTTATGGGTAACTAAAAATGGGTTAAAAAGGTAGTGGCAAGGGTGCTAAAGTTATCAAACAAAGCTTTAGGCAATTCTATATACCATTTTCGCTGAAAAAGGCGAAGCCTAACTGAATCATCATTCAGGGTGTTGGATGAACACCACAAATGGAATGTCATTACATGATTGAATGGATCTTCACCTAGATTTCCATTGAATTTAGGAATATATGATGGAAGTTTATGAGGAATCACTAGCCACCAAGGGGCGTAAGCAATTGGATCATTTGTTAGCTGATTCAGATTTGGTAATTCTAAAGTTGCTACGAAGGGCAACTGTTGATTTAGGTTTAGCGAAGCATACCCAGGATAAGATGGGATCGCCTGAGCAGTGGGTCTTTGCATACCAGCATAATGCATTTGATGCTGATAACTTTGATAAGGTTGATGGGCATAACCATTATAATACGGTTGTTGATAACCACTTTGGAAATGTGGTTTTCCATTACTTACAAAGACTTGTTGCTCAGGTCCTTGGTATGATTGCTGGAATTGCAGTTATTGATATTGAACTAGCCATGGTTGTTGGACCATTTTCTATTGTCCAATACTAGATGATTGACCAAGATGTGGAGTCATAGTACCTGTTTGAGCCTGAGTCACTCCAGATGAGGAGGCACTAACCTGAGGTTGTGATTGAATCACTAAGACGAGAGGTTGTTGTATTGCAACCTAAGAAAATTGAGGTTGACATATAATAGGTAGTGTTTGTACTTGCGATACAATCATAATAGCAGGTGTAGTGGGAATATTCGACACAGTATGGACTAGTTGCATTGAATATACAACCCTTGGTTGTTGAGGCAGTATTGGTACCCAACCACTTGATGTAACTCCAGTTTGACCTGAACTTTGTTGTAAACTCGCATATGGTTGTTCTCCAGGAGTGAACAATGAAAAGGCATACTGCCCCCCATATGGTGGTAATCCAGTACTTAAAGGGTAGATTGGCCTTTAAAGACACATTGGATTAACTTGTTGAGTTTCAACATAAGAAATACTAGATGAGAGTCCGGATGGAGAAATGGGAACTAACCATGTCATCAAAACAGTCCCTGATTAGAATCCAGCTTGTTGTTGATAACTTGCTGGGATAGATGGTATACCAACAATCATTGTAGGAATGTCAGCAGGAAGCTCCGCCGTAGCTGTTTCAGTTGGCACAATACTAGATGTTTATGGTTATTCAGACATGTTTAGTCTATCCAAAAGATTTCCTAGCGATTCGATAGGAACTTGCGATGAAAAAGAACTAACTTTCGTAGTAGAAGGATGTAAGTGGATACCAGTTCCAAAATGCACTAGAGTACTGGGTGGAAGATCCTCCACTATCTCTTCTATAGCAATCAATCCAGGTGGAAGAGGTAGACTGTCAGGTCCGTAAAATATTTCTAGTGCCAAAGAAGGTATAGAATTTGCAGCGACAAATGTTGGAGGGGTGACACCTTCCAAATCAGCCCTAGGTGGCGTTGTTTCAGGAATAGAGGTGTCTACCATTACACTAGGATTAGTTCTAATGTCCTCTTGTAACTACGGAACTTCTTCTGTAAAGGCATATGTACCAGAAATAATTAGAGTAACTGTAGTCTCTGATGATGTTGAAACACAAGTTTCAAATAAATAAGGTGAATTCGACTCAGTTAAATGAGAATACCTTGCCTGGGATGGTTTCATTTCTAGGGTCAAAGATGGTTGACTCGCTAGTCTCCGCGAATGATGGGGTTTAGATTGACTGTCTTCCACAATTGCGGATTACTTGATCAACTCAAAATAAAAAGGGGAAAATGTTATTCCAAATTAAATGAATTTTATGACGCTTTGACACAACTTGCTTTTTCAATTTTTAAGAGTTGAGAAAAAGCTAAAGATGACTCTAGTCGCCTTCGATTTTTAATGAGCCTGAAGTGACAAGTGCTTAGATGGACCTTTTATTTTAAGGAGTTTGAAAAGGAATGAAAGTGACTACTCTGGAAATCTAGACAGAGGGATTACCAAAACAATCGCAAAACTACAAAATACTTCTACGGTATGGTAGTCAATCTTCCCGAATGCTATGTTCAGTGCATTGCGATTGATAGGGCGGCAGACACGGCTTCCTAAGGATAAAGGATGTAGCCTATTGTGGTCTCCCAATATATACTCGACGGTACATGGGAGCACAAGTCCGTACTGGCACTTGTTGTCTCAAAGAGGAGGAATCATCCAACCTACAATGAAAGCGATAGTTACCAAGCTTTACAACACCGGAATACATCTCTAGCCTAGACTTCTAAATGTTGTGCGTTAGGTTCCAAAGCGTTTTTATGTTCATTGAAGTTTATTTTACAGTTGATCTTTCTTAAGAAGTTTTCCTTTAAGATTCACCACATGATGCAAATATACAATTCCTAAATATGCAATCTAAGATGATAAACAGTCGTTTAGTTTCTTTTTGCAATGAAAATCCTAGCTACTAAGGAAAGAGAAATGAAATTCTTTCAACATAGAGCAGAGAGCACACACTAGATGCACTTTTCCTAAAGCAACTTCAGCATGCAGTCTTAATGCAAATGCACATGCATGTATTGTTTTTCAGTTTCCTTAATGTGAGAATGACAAAAGGAAAACAAAGTATAGATCTGAACTATTCTCTTTCAAAGTGACAGTACTAACAATTTCCTTTTCAAAAAACGAAAGTAAAGCCAAGATGACACTTTGCAATTTCGAATTCAAAGTTGCTTTCGACACTTGAAATAATAATGATTCAAATCAAATACAATGGCAAAAGTGTAATCGACTATCAAAAATAGGAAGACTCTTTTCTTTGACTGAAAATGACACTTGCGACACTTTCAAATCAGAAGATGACAGATCGATTAAGCTACTGTTCGCAGAAGAGAACTGTAAATGAAGAAAAATACATAAAAACATTCACAATTCTTTATTGATGGAGGCTGAATAATGCAAAGGAAGATGGTTTCAACAGAGATATACTGATCATAGATAGCAAAACTACTGAATAAAGCTGAAGACAATGAAGAAAAAACCAAAATTTGGAGGCAGAAACAGTCTCATCTGATCATCGCACTTGTAACACAGGGAAATAAGGATGCATCTCACCTACAGCACATGGGAGGTGTGATGCATCCAGACTGCCAAGAAGAGACAGTGTGATGGTCTAGGGATGAGACTGAGCTTGGTTTTTGCTCACAGTTTGCAACTAAGTTCAGGGATTTAGGCTGAGTTAATGATTGTCAGTGAACACAAAGTATAGGGGCTGATATAATGAGGTTATTTGAGCTACCACCAGGGCACTTAGGATGTTTGCAAGCTAGATGTTCAGTTTATAAACCAACCTGGAGATTGACTGAAGCAGTGTTGATCTACTTTGCAGTTGCATAGAAAAAGCAGTTCGAAGGCTAGCTGGCTTGACTTCAGGCACTTTTTATCGTTTATAAAGAAAACAACAGTAACAAAACAAACAAACTATTCGCTCCCCAGTGGAGTTTCCATTTTTTTATTGGGAAAACTAGTGTCCATTCATAGTTGCTAGTCCCACTAAGATGGGTAGCTATCTTAGAAACAAACATATTAAAGTTACTTGTGTTTTCTTTTATGAGAGATGGATGAGAGAGAAGCAGAGAGCACCAACCTCAGTATTTCTCTAGTCTCCTTGCTTTTTTCCTCTCTCCTTTGATAGAGCTTTCGCCACTCCTTTCTCACTTGCCTTGCTTCAAAGAACACCTGTAGAGCCAAATCAGCAAAATACCATCAAAGCATAGAGATCTATAATCATAAATAATGTTGGATCAAATGTACATTAACCATATAAATGCATACATAAACAAGATTTAGAGATATACAAGCATATGGAGGAAAACTCAAATAGCTTTATTGATAGAAATAGTAGAAGAGAGGATTACAACCAGGTTGTCTGATCCAGCATCATCATCCCAGCATGAAAGCCCTCTTCACCTTATACAGAGCAAGATCACCCAACAATGTCTTCAAAGAGAAACCAACAGCACTTCCTTGCAAATTACGAAATTCCAGCCCCTTTGGATGAGGGATCCATATATAGATGTTTTCAGGAGAGTGATTTAGCTTTTGGGATTTTGATTAGTGTCATTTCACTGATAGTTCTTGGTTCCACTTGGAGATTTTAGATCTCTTACTCATCCTTGGGCGAATTCAGAGAGGCAAGTGTCATATGAGCAGTTTCTAGAAGATTCTCTGGGTTTCCACCTAGCACACTACTTCTGCCATTTGTCTGCTCTCGCTCATCACCCCCTATAGAAGGGATTTCTAGTATGCATCGCACCCCCCATGTGTAATAGGTGAGATGCATCGCACCCTATGCATCAAGTAGTCTGTATGGTCTTGTTTTGACCAATTCTGAGTAGTTTTTCATGGAGAACTTCTGGGAGACGATGTAATTAGCTGACCTTGTTCCTTTAGGGTATGAAATAACACTTTTATGGGTTTAGAAACCCTTGGTTTATGGACATATGTGATTGGGGTTGCAGTGCCCAAATATGTATATAACATGTGATTACGGAGTATGTGGTATAATAACAAGTCCTAGATAACGGTATTTATGCTTGTAAAGTATCATCTGATCTAACCATTATAACAACTTGTTGTTCCATCGCCCAGCTCTGTTTATTGTTGTGTTATTACACTAACCATTTGAAGAATTCAGGCACTATTTGTAGAATTCAAGTAGTATGGGAGGAAGAACAGTGCGTGGGGAGCTGCTAATACTGGCTGTGTCTGATGCAGCCAGAGAAATTTTAGCCTGAGCTGGGTGGATTGCATACTTCACGCAATTTCAGCCTCCCAATGAAGAAGTTGCCATTGAATTCCTACAAAATTTACAGAATGAACAATCCATGATAAGGGGTAGACAAATCACAGTATCAGACGCTATGATAGTAGAAGTATCTGGGTTGCCAGCCGAAGGACCCGTATGGGCTAAAAAACGATTGAAGTTGCAAGATGCCATCGAAGCCTTTAAGGATGAAGGATAGGAGCTCATAAAAAAAGGCAAAGGCATTCAACCATCCTAGCTTGGAGAACCATGGGGAGAATTAGCAAGGATCGTTCAGAATTACATCACATGCGATGGATGCAAAGACGTGGTAAGGCCGTGTCAACTTAAACTCTTAGCAGTTCTGAAACAAAAATGTTCTGTAAATTTACCTTCATTATTAAACTTTTTACTCCATGACTCCACCGAGAGACTCATATGGTCCCGACATATAGAAACCGTAGTAATCCATCACTATTTGATTAGGTTGATAGTTAGCTACAACCTTTCCCAGTAGCAATCAAGCTGGGAGGAACTAATATTTGTTATTGAAGGAGGTTTGGCTCTGCCTACACCTAACCCTGTTCCGAAAAGGAAGAGGACTACCCTTGCAGCAAACATTCCCCAAAAGCGTAGATATTCTGTAAGGCTGAGAATAAACTTAGAAGTGGCCAAAAATCCCCAGGGCAGTATTAGCCAGCCCATAGAACTATCTAGTCTAGAAAGTGAGCAACATTTGCAGTTAGAAGAACAGGATGACCCTGAGTCAGACCATGAGGAAACAGGGCATTCTAGAGAGGAGGAAAGAAATGAATCAAAACTTCCTTCAACATCAAATACGAGTCCCCCAGGAGATTTATTACATGATATCAAATTGGCCGAAATTCTGGCCAATATGAATGAGTTCATACAACCTAAAAGCCTGCTTAATCTGGGAAAAACCCAATCTATGGAGAATTCTGGCCATGACATAATTCTATCAAAAAATGCAAGTCGCAAAATAGGAACAGGCATAGAGGCCATTCAATAAGAGGTAAACTAGGTTGGTGACATGCTTCCAGAAGAACCCAGCTAGGAAGGTTTAAACATGGAGAATACAGGCCAAACAAAAGAAGCAGAAATAAACCAGGAAGACAACTACCAATTTGGGGACACGGTTCTTGTAGAACAGAGTCAGGATGAGCAATCAGGTTTGTTAGGAGCAGAGACTATTAACAAAATAGTGGCTCCTATGAAAAAGTACAGAGCCAAAATTAAAAAGCTTAGGAAGGAACAGTCGAGGCTTTGGAAAACAGTAAAAAGGCTCAAGAGAAAGATAAAAGAAATGTCAGCAAGGAAGGTTCCAGACAAAACCCTGGAGACAGTAAATGCAGTTGTGCAAACTGAATTGTGTGAAAGAAGAACTACACGGACTCAAATGGAGCCCATACTCACTAAGGAACAACATACAATTCATGCAGAAGTAGCTACCCAGACAGAGGCATTACCCTCTTATAACATAGCTATTCAGACAGAGATGGTACCCTCCTGTAGCATGACCACTCAAATGGAGGTTTGGACCTCACATCATAAAGAAACACAGATAGTAGGCATTTCTTCTCATAATAGAAGTACTTAGACAACCATTCAAGCCAAAGATATCATGATGAGCAATGACCCCAGCATATTGAATCTGCAAGAAGATTTAGCATAGGCTCAACTTGTCGTTAAACAACTTGAGCAAGAAACTGTCTCCCAGTAGAAATACCAAGAATTGTAGAGGCAGCTTCAGGACATGAATACATCAGAGAGTGAGACCTTCAATAAATATCGAAAAGAAGAGGAGAAAATTGAGAAAATGAAGTTCAGAATAGAAAAGGTCATGGGTCAAACGGACACTATCTTCTCACTATACACTGATGTCTTGGCATGCAGATCTCATGCTAATAATTATGCCTTATTTTTGTTAGAGCGATATTTGCTCTTAAAAATTAAGGTTGTGAGAGCTGGAAAACCCGTAGAATTAAAAACAATTGAGGATTTTATAAATTGTTGCAAACAACATGGGGTAAAAGTTCAAAGATTACTTTGTGAATTTTACTTACACAATTTTGTATTAGAGGAAGAAGTTGAAAAGAACCCCAACCCTTTTGTGGGGGATATTCAATTCCAAGCCTTTATCTCATTTTTTGTCAATCAACTGAAGTGGTTCAAGGCTCATAACGTGTTCCAAAGACAAGAGCATGGCCTCGATCATTGGGTTAGAAGTGAACCCAAAAACCCTTTACAAATGTTGGCCAGTCACAAGAGTCTGATGACAAGGGAAGGATTGATCAAAATTTTGGGGCCTATCCAAAAAGAGATTGTATGAAAGGGAGTAGAATACTTCCTCTCCATTCAAGAAAGCGCCTTGGTTGCAGCCAAGCTTAGGTGGACAGTCTCCACCAGTGATGTACAGAATAGAGAGCCATTTAATTATAAAAAATTTAAGCTAGTTGCATACCATTTTATCACATATAGCAATCTCATTTTGAGAGAAGGTTCTTATTGGCTAGGTTATCGGTTCCATAGTCCTATCATTTGGTATCCTGCTAAAGGTTATCAGGCTATATATGAATTACTTGAAGGACAGACAAGGTCCATCTTTGAGCTCTTGGCCAAGAACCATGGTTTTAGACCACTTTATGACATTCCTTCTCCAACTTATTCTTTAATTGCTTTGCATACAAACTACTTGCTTTGCATAAGGACATGAAACAGGGTAAGCAGGGGAGTATGTTGAGTCATGAAAAAGGTATGTAATTATTGTTAATCTCATCAATCTTTTCTTTTATTCTTATCTTTTCTATATCCTAATGTGTTAATATATTAAAGAATTATGGTAAGAAATGAAGGACTTGTTTGCAATTACGACCTTATTTATGTAGGAAAAAAACAAAAGGGAAAAATGATGTTCCCTAACAAAGGAACAATGGAAATCAACAAGCCAAGGAAGGAATGCAGCAGTTACGGTCAAGGCTAAAGACGAATCAGAGAGATCAGCACGAGGAAGGAAAGGATGTCTGAAGTTGGAAATCAGTTGCGAATCCCTCAAGATCGGGAGATCCCGAGGAATCGTACTTACCATTTATATTTTACCCTTTCTGATTATAAAAGGAGACGATTGTAAAAAGAAAGGAGAATCTCTATTGTTATTGAATTTGTAATTTTAATTACAAACTCTCGCTGTTGAGAGAACAGAGTTATATTGTAATGCTACTTATATTTGATGATTAATACATTAGTGAAGTTGTTGTTCCCTCGAGCTATCTAAAGTAACTTAGCAGTGTTCACTGGCGGCTAAGGGCCCGGCCTTTAGTGGGTTCAACTGCTTTCTTTGTGTCATACATTTTCAATTCTTGCAAGTGTGATGGTTTGACAGTATTCTCGCTTTCTGTGATTCTATTTCCTTCGCTGTTTATTATTTTTTTCTTTTGCTGACAGAATATCTCTGCTTTATATGATTCGCAACATTATTGCTTAATTCAGTTCATTTTATATTACGTTATTTAGATAAGTGTTCCGCTTGATTTAATCAACTGTAACAAGTTTAACTATCGTTGTTGGACTCTCAGATTGATATCATTGTTGTTTGGATTATTTATAGGAGATTGGGTTTGATTTAGATTTAATCAGTTAAGGAGAGAGGAGTTATTGTTAATGTACTCTCAGTTGATGCCATTTCAAGTTTAATTACTTAAGTAAGGATTGATTACAATTTCAGTAGAAGTCAGAGTCTTGAAGTCCAGTTGTTATATTCCCTTTAATGATTGTTATTGAATTTATTAGCTGAGTCTGTTTACTCTTGTATTTGAATACCTATACTGCAATTTAGGAAGCATTACTTTCTAAATTAAATAGCAGCCACATACTATGTACACTCTTCAAATAAGAGGACTTGCTTGGGTTGATAATTAATGTGAGGATAATTAGGAGTTTTAAGAATCACCTTTTTTCACCCAACACATCCTGTGATACTTGTAACATGCAAACACTCATAGAGTTAGGCTCTGATCTGGGAGGGGGGGACCAGGGAAAGCACCTAATAATGAGGAATCTTTGTAGACTCCCAGTGAAACACCGGTAAGAGGAGTTGAAGACTTCTTATCTAACATTGACAAGATAATTGACTTGGGGGAGGTCACAGATGCTGGCTTGTAGTACATCAACTGGTCGATGGTAATGATACTCCCTTCATGGAGGAAGCACATCTTGCAAAAAACCGCAGATGTGACAACTAACATGACAATTGTGTAACTACGACCCAAGAGAATGTTGTAATATAAAGGGGCATCAATAACCTCAATGTCTAGATGGACAGTCTTTCTTGCAAGGGTCACTAGACAGTTGCGGTACATGCCAAGAGGCTTGGAGGAGTGTCTGTACCAAGCATACAAAGTGATTGTGGAGGGGGACAACTCAGGTGACTTAAGTTGTTTCCAAATGGTAGTGGACATCACACAAGTGGATGCACCTGTGTCAATAATGCATATGGAGATGATGGCATTACAGACTCTAACTAGTATTTGGAAAGAAACATATGAAGGCAATGGGGGATGTTCTAATGTATCATTAGGAAAGAAAACCAAATGATTATCGTAAGGATCTATTGTTCCCAAAGCAGTTAGTAGAGATTTATTTTGAGAGGGGTAGGACTGGAGGACTTCCAATGTTGACATGGTAGCAGGTGATTGTGCCAAGTCATCTACTATATTGTATGTGTGGGCAACTCAGTTAGAAGCCATGTTACGGTGTAATGGTCCCTTTAGGATCTTGGGAATGGCCTCAACTTTGGGTTGAGTAATCTGTAACAGGCCATTTGGTGTCGTAAGAGGCTCAACAGATGCTTTGGTTTTGGACACAATGGCGAACGATGTGGATGGATTGTCATATGGATGAGACCAAGTTTGCAGGTTGATATCAGAAGGACTAACCTTGTCAGAATTCATCATAAGGATCTGGTAGTCACCGAGACTAGAAGGTTGGGGGGGATGGGATGCTTGACTTGGCTGAGGTTGAGCATCTAGAAATCCTTGCTGAGGGAAAGGATTTGTAAGCATTGTTAGTTGAGATGGCACAGGATTCTGAGGTGATTGTTGGCCTCTAGAAGCTATTGGAGCTCCCCACATTTGGTGCATCTAGGGTAAGAGAGGACACTCATGTGTATAATGGCCATGTACACCACAACATGCACAAGGCTTGTTCATACGAATAGCCTTGTTTTTCTTGGGTTGGTTGCTATGTTGCTGGTTGTTAGTGTTAGTGTTGGGAACAGGTCCCCTATGGTCAATTTTGGGGTTAAAAACCCAAGTTTTTGGGCTAAAGGCCCAAGTTTTGTATAAAGAATGTAAAATCTTCGCATTTTTCGGTCACGGAGCGTGAAGATGTAAATAGTCAAAAAGGGTTTCTGCCCTTAGTTTAGATAGCTTGTGTCGGCTTAACAAGATCTGCCCTTGGTCCATGGGCCATGGGAATGTATAAGAAGGGAGTCTTAGAAGAGTCTAAGAAAATTTTTTGGTAGAGTTCTAAGTAAGTTTTTGGGCAATTGAGAGTAAGAGCAAAGAGTCTTAGCATAGGAAGAGGCTCTGCAGCTAAGTACGCAGAGGCCTAGGGTAGAAGTCCACCGCTGAGTGCACAGACCCCTGCAGCTATGTGCGTAGGGCAGTTAGATTCTGTACTGGAGATTTGAACCATCAACAAAGAGAATTATTCTGGAGATATCTATGTATGAGTTATTGTACTTTTGTTATGAATGTTTGCGATTATGTTATGTTGAATACTGGGTTTATGATTTAATGCCATATTGATGCATGAATCTATGTATTTTACTCTATCATATGAATGCAAGTAAGAATATCTATTTACACGAATATAATCATAATGCATGTTGAAGTTAACCAATACTTAAGCTAATCAAGGTAGACACAGAGGTAAGGATAGTTACAAAGGTGCATAAGCATCTGAATTGATTATTTAGGGTTGTGAAGGATGATCAGAGACTTTCACAGAGGCTTCAAGGATGAATAAAAGAAGTACATTGATAAGCCCTAAAAGGCTTATAGGTCTGCACGAAGGAAGGGTTAGGGTTAAAAAATGATATCACAACTATCTCAGGGTGCAGAAACTTGGTCCTTGTATCCCCCCATACTGATTCAGGTGAGACTTCAATCTGCACTCCGCGGATTGATGCCAAAAAGGCCAATAATGTAGGGATTTGCTTCGCTAATCAACGTTGAACCTAGATCAAGGACCGTCAAGAGAAAAAATCATTCCATTAATCAGACCAGGATCTTGATAACGAGATGTGTGATGTCGCATCATTGGAATCCAACTAAGAAGGAGATCGAAGACTAGTTGGATAGAAAGAACCATGAATTTGCAACACAAGAGAATAGGAATCCACGATTGATGAAAGAACAGTTGTTATACAACAAATTGACCTCCTCATCAACTCAGAGGGGAAAGACATGATAGTTGAAGCAAAGACCAAGATCACATGCCTTGTTTCCACACTAACACTGGCTATGCACTAACAACTTGCTTTGTAAAGCTTCTTTGCAAGCTTAAGGGTGCATTAGTGACCCAACTAACTCAAGTTACTAGCTCGGGAACAACGTTACTAGATCCTAGTGAAGTTTTAGGGGTCAAAGGAATGAATTGACTCATAAATATCTAGATATTTGTTCCTAAAATCACTCAAGAAAAGCAACGAAACATCCAGATTCAACCTATTTGAAGGATTTCTAATCCTAATGAAGGAGGAAAATGGGAAAGAGCTAAAAAGAATGGCAAGTTCATTGCTTTTTCCCTAGGGAAATCAAGGAGGAACTTGGCAACCCTAACTCAATTGCTACATATGCAAAGCTAGGGCTATGGTGATAGGGGTCAGAGCATTTGAAAGGATAGCATACTTGACTATTGAGAATTGTCTCAAATCATAAGAAGTTGGCAAGAAGGGGGAGAGAGAGAGAAGCTAGAGGGGTAAGGGAAGGTTGATACAACAGATGGTTGTAATCACTATTCCAACATTAATATAGAACTACAGTTGTAATGTCTACTCCATGGTGTTGGTACTATCATTCATTTAGTTGTTTGTCCAATACCTTTTAGCATGAGTAGCTTAGTTATGTGTAACTAGATGTTCTTTTATGTATTCATGAATTAGTTATCAGAGTTATATGATGTGATTATGCTTGTCTCTTCTATGTGCAGGACTTGATCTAGAGCTGGCTCAGGGGATTTCCACCTAGCTGCATTGCGCTTTCTAGCAAATCTACATGGAGGCTCGAGGTGATCTACTTCTCCTACTTTGATAGTTAGTTAATGTTTATGAACATGTATGTAACTTTGTGACATTTGCAGATAATCTTATAGTCTGCCGAAGGTCCCGGGAAGACCTTTGAGGGTATCTTCATTCTCCATATACCATGCATTTTATCCTATAGCAGAATGGATGACTCCACTGGGGACTATACATCTAGTTCCCAGTTTACCCACAGTTCTTTGTTTTCTCCTCCTTCTAAGACCTCCCTATACTTTTGCATTCCCTTTCTGACACACCAATAACCTTGTTGCATCTTTCCTACATATATTCATTATTGAATCTAATCTGAGAAGCCCTATTTTTGATTGTTTTCCCACACTAACGCAGGTTAGCAGACTACATAGTGCTTTATAAAGAATTGTGTCTACTTATAGGGAGCGTTAGTGGACCTATTAACTCTCTGTGGCCAATGTCACAGAACGTTAATCTCCCAATAACTTGATTTCCAGCTATGTCTGCAAACCAAAAAGGGTAGGAAACCTACTCATGGACTGAAAGAGGATCTGTTACTGCATTTTGTCAGCAAAATAGGTGTCCTAAATTTTTTTTTTTTGGAAAAAAGTTTTGTTTTTCTTTCTTAAAAGCATTTTTTATGGAAGAAAGATCCACATTTTTTATTCATTCTTCTGTTGAGCTGGTTTAAAGCTGCTCTATTTTTGGTTTCAAGTAGTTGTTAAGAAAACATTGGAAAGATTTCCATTGGTTATGCATGTGTTAAATGACTAAGATGCATGGAAAGAATATGAATATGTGAAAAACTCTCACCTGTAGAATACAACTTGTTTTTATCGAATTGAATGTTTTTTAAAAGCATTGTCTTGTGCATGATTTTTGAGTCAGAGTCTCATCACATTTCATAGTCAACTCCCATACCTAAAATCAATCAATAACACTTTATTGAGCAAATGAACATTAGTTTAGGCTAGGATCTTGGGACAGGAGTTGTGAGTAAACTGCCCAAGATTGAAAACCAAACTAGTGTCATTAAAAGAGAGAAAATTCCTTCTGCACTCATACTACCGGGACCACTCCAATAAAAGCGAAACTAAATACGAGATAAAATCAGACTGTAAGTGAAGGTAGCCCGCCTTCTCTTACAACTCCTTTGGGTATTCTATGTATTTCGGATCCCTTCGGGGATTTCGGAGCTGAGTCGGGGACTCAAGTATCCTACCCACATAGCATACTGTCTGCGACTATGTCCCCTCCAGTAGTGTCTATGATTTGAGGTATCCTTAGTGGCCAAGCTTTTAGAGACTTACACAAGATGACTGGGGTGGGTTGCCCTGGTACCTAACACAAACAGACCTACTCTGTCTTCAGTTTTTTGGAGGGTGCTCGTCTTCATGAGAGTACTTGGCCCCTCAATCTGAGGTTCGGGCAAAGCTCAAGAGTAACCATAACTGTACATTTGGCCAACCCTCTTTGTTATATGCTGTGATACTGGGTTTCATCTCCGGTGATCAGTGCTTATCAGATAGGGTCATTTCCCTCTATTTGATGATTGATCAACTTAGAGTATTTTTTATACTTTTTATGTACCTGAGTGCTATCTGTTATCACTCAGATTTTCCTAGAAGTTTTCAGAAAAAGGAAAGGGGTCCGAGGTAACCACAAACCAACTTTTAAGTATAGAATCTAGCCAATCTGTACCCAGAGAGGGATCTCTCTTTATGATTTAGCTTTGTTTATTAAGGTATTAGGCTAGGCATGAAAGCTTGGGGGTTTTGATTTTGATTGGTGGTGGAATTCAAGAACATATGGGTAAAACAAAGTACTTCAATCCATTGGGCTATGGATTCAACTGAAGATGCTTAACTAGATTGGGTTGATTCAGCAAAGGAGGGCTTCAAAGGGCAAGATAGTAAAACAAGAAGCAAATGGTAACTTGAAAGGGTGGAATGGTATCAAAAGGGAGGAAGGGAAGTTAAGAATCCTTCAACAAGTTTCGAGGGGAGGGAAAGTGGGTGATCACTAATAAAAATTAGTTAAGAATTTCTTACTAAATGATCACAATGAAAAACTAGGAAACAAGGAGCAACTAAGAATTCCTTATCTATAATAGTTTTGAAGAAAACATTAATAAAGATAAACCTTTTAAAACAGATTGCAATAAAGCACTTTCTGAGATATCATTATTTTGTTTGCCATTCAAATTTCATGAAAACACATATGATTATTAATAAACATAGGAAAAAAATTAATAAACAAGAGATATAGAATACTTATTTGACCATTGTTTTGCACATGAATCCTATGAAAGTCCTTTGCTTTATTCACTGCTTCCAGCTAGCCATACAAGAGTTGTTCCAATAGCACTTCCTTTCCAAAATAACAAGTTTACAAAAATTTCTAAGAATCCACCCAAAATACTTCAAATGAAGGAGTATTTATACTAATTGTAAACTGAAATATCTTGAAAAAATATCAAGATTAGTTTCACAAATATCTCCAACTGTTTACTTTAATAGAACTTAACTAAAGGACATTCAAAAATAATGAATCTATTTGGCACTATTTCTATGGATTTATGGCGAAAAATAAGAGAAAGTCGAATTTGATAACAACTCTTAGTTGATGATGAGGCATCCCAGTCACTAACTACATCCTTCCTTTGTGCATTCTGCCCCAGAAATTCTGCAAACTTAGGGTCCAATGATACGCTTTTATATCTCAATCTGTGATAGGTATGTAAAACGTGAAATAGGTTTTCATATATAGGAATTCTTTTGAAATAAACTTCTCTCAGTTTCCCCAAATTCATCTCCAGCTATTCACAATATTCTCTGCAAAATGATGTCAAAAACAGGACTTTGCACAAACTGAAAAATACGTTGTGAAAACATGCACTTATCTCCCTTTTGGTAATACTTGTGTAAAAAGTGAGATATTTTTTTTATATTAGCCTGTTAGGAAGAAAAACCTCCCCTAGTTTCTCAAAATACTTCTTGGATTGGCGACAATAGTTTCTAAAAAACTATGACTTAAACAGGAAATTTCTAAAGAATGTACCATTTCTGCTCTGATTTCATCTTTTAAACTTAAATTCCTTTCAACTATTCTTCACTTTTACTTTGGATAAACTTCATTGTAGCTGGTCAAAGTGTTTTCATCTTTTTTTAACCCTTAATGTATTCATGTTTACTTTTACTTTTTACTGTTTACTTTTTACTTTTACCGCTTTGCTTTTCATCTGTCTTCACTTTGACATGAATTTGTATACTCTGTTTTGTAACTCTCTTCCCTACTGTTTATCTTCATGCTAGATGATTTACTTGACTTGGTCTTCAATCTGATACTCTTTAATCCTGATACACTTTGACTATTCTTTATTGTGTCCTTTTACCTTCAATGTGTAGTTTAGGTTTTTACTGTCTGTTTCAACAGTAAATCGTTTAATTTCCTGTTTCCTTTGCTTGTCTTTTTACTGTATGTTTTATCTTCCATCTCTGTTTGAATAGATTTGATAACAATATTGGAGTAAACAGGTCTTATGACTAGTATTAAGACTATTTATCCAAGGCTGTGGTCTTCTGATCACCTATAAAACAAAACAAACTGTTAAGAAAGCATTGGTTTGCAGGCAAGGTTGAAAAGGTTTCATTTGAGCTTGAAAGGTCTGTGGAGTGAGTCCAAAATGATTTTTTGGAGGTAAACCATGCTCGAATTAGTTAACAAAGGCTTCAGGTGGCATAGATATGTTACATAGGGTTTTACTACACAATCAGCTAAAAACGAGCAAAACTGGGGTTTTCGTGTTTAAACGGGTAAACGGTTGATATTGGCAGGTAAACGAAAATGACAGTTGGCTTTAACTGACTGATGGGACAGATTTGTCGTTTAGTGGAGGCGGTAAGTGGAAGCACTATTGATTTTCATCGCATAGCTTTTAGGAGGCTAGTGGTTTTGGAGGAGGGTCGCGCGATTCCACTAGTCAGTTGACACGTAGCATCGGCACTATTTGGTAAACTGCTTTCCATTGCGTGTGAAATGTTGACCAAAAGGATCATGTGATATGTGCGATGACCATTGGATCTATAGGAGCCGATCGGATGGTTGTCGGGGAGGTGAAGTGGTGAAAGGTTAACAGAGGGCGGGCCCAATATTAATTAAAGTGTTAATCATATCGGGGGTAAAGCGATTGGTCCGAAAAGTTATTAATTAATCATGGGGATTAATTAATCATTTTTTTAGCATGGCAGGGGTCGAGTTCTTAATTAACCATGGATTGGTTAATTAATTCTATTTATGGACTTTATTATGGTTATATTGCAACTAGGGGCGAGATATGTAATTTTTCTGGTTTTTAATAATAATACGAGGAAGGGGTAATTCATTTAAGGGAGTTAAATAACAATACAAGTTAATATGACTTATGGAATGTGAAATGCACTAAGTTAAATTTTTTTTTAAATGTATTCATCATACAACATTTATAACATGGGCTAATGCATATGAGGGTTTATATGGAGAATATTTTAATTTCCCTAAGTAAAATAGTATTTTACTTAGGAAAAGATTTATAAAGGGAGTGAGTGACTTTATGAAGGGGTAATTGTTGATGAAGGGGATTTAAGTACTTTAGGTATTCCAAATGATTGGTCTGAGGGTCTGGTCCCTCCAAAAGTCATAGAAATGCTCTTAGCCCCTCTAACTTTGGCAATTACCTTTAGCACTTAGGGAATTAGTGAAAATTTAGGGGAAATGGATAGGGAAGTTAATTATTGTGACTTTGAATGTTGATGTGTTGTTTTCAATGTGAGTTATGATTTGTCTTGTGATGAAAGTAGAAGATTTACTCATTTAGACTTACCATTCACCATATATTATTCTGCAACCATCATCTACTTACCCTACCTACTTAACCTAGCATTTATACTTCTTTATTAGGGTGCACTTACATTGGAAAACCCTTATCAAAATCTCTTTTCTTTTACATGGTGATGCCTATCTAAGTCTACACTTATTACATCCAAGGGCTCAGATTAAACTGTTGAGCTCCTTTTTTCACTCTACCTATCTACTTATCTGCCAAGATTAAACTGTTTGGTCAGATCTTATTCTCTATTTCTACAACATGAAATTGAAAATATGAACTAACCAAATTTAAACTATTTGACTATTCATGAATTGTGCCATAAGTGACAAACTGCACACAATTTTTATTACACAAAAGTATAAGAGTAGTGGCATTTAGACTTGCACACTTTCCTGGTCTTTCTTTTTGTTGGGGTTCAGTTTCTTTCATTTTTTGACCACCTTTTATTCTTTTTCTAGGGTATACCCTCTTTACATTTTTTAATTTTTTATTCTTGACAAATATGAAAAAAATTTGCAACAAGCAAAGGTATGAACATATTTCAGAGTTAAAACAAGTCAATCATGATATATGACAACTATTGGTATATGGGCATAATAGTGGCTCCACTTGGGGATGGCTTTCCCTGGTGAAAATTCAAGAACAGTAGATCAATGGCCTTTGAAAAACTGTGATTATGCTCTACAAATCTCCTTTTTCTTGCTGCTTTATTTGTATGTATGACAGTAACGCTTCTGGAGCTTAGGGCCTTCTCTTCGGGCTTCAACTCCAAAATTACCATCCAATCAACACCAAACCTTTATTCTCCCTTCTTGAATCCCACTTGAGCACCTTGTCACTTAGGTAGGAATCTTCAGCCTTGGTCTTTTTATTAAAAATCTTTTTAAACTTTTCCTACACAACTTTGAGATCTGACCTGAAACTAAAAGGTGTTGCAACCTTCAAACCAAATTAGTAAATCATCAAGATCTTATGGCCTTTTGATTGGATTCTAATCTTTTAGGATCTATTTCATAATCTAATTAAATCCTACCTACTCTATATTATTGAAAATCAGGATGATTTAAATAATACAAAATGCCAATGAAGCCAATCAAGCAACTACAGAAACAAATGAACTGCTTGACTGATTTTCAATAAAGTCAGAAGAATAATTTGATCATATATCCACATAATCAAAACTGTGATATACAAAGGCCACTACTGATGTATTTGGTCCTCATAGAGAAAACATGTTAAAGAACTTGAGTTGAGAAGAACCTCCATATAATCTGCCATAGGATCAACAAAAGCATAAAGTGTGATAGCTTCTTTTGGGCCTTCATTGTCTAATTTATCAATTGTATCCTCAATACTAAACCCTGAAACTACTTCTTCAGTCTTGCTCTCGAAAGCATAATCATCCTCAATCTGCAAATCAAAAGGCAGTACAATTTCCTCATGGTTTGGAGAAGGAAAATTTTGTAAGAATTCTTTAGGATCTCGGAAATTATATGACTGAATTTTGAGAATGCGAAAGTTTAATTTCATTTTCATATTTTTCAACAACTAAATTAAGAAAACACATTTTAGTTTCATGAGAGTATTTTCTTATTTTGACAATTATAAACACAACTCTTAAAAAATCTTCATCAAGCTGAAATTTTGATAACTCATCCCTGAATTCATTTAAAATTTCATCAAATGAAAGATTTTCCACAAACCCAGTCATCCTGTCTCACTATTAATGCTTTGGAATATGGATTATTTGGTTGTGGAATTTCTCTCAAATTTGAAGCTTTGGATCTTTGAACAATGGAGTCTTGATTATTTGGGGCTTCTTGATTGGAAAATGATCATCAAAAGAGTCAGAAGAATGATGCCCAAATGTGCATGGAGATTTTATATTTACAATTTTCAAAAGAGATAAATTAAAAACTACTCTAAGATCTTCTCTAAAATACTATATACATTTGAAAGACTTTCTTGATGAGAAAGAACATAATGTCTTGGATAACAATCCAAGTTAAAGCCTAATTTTTTCACATAGTTCTTTTAGGTTCATTCCTCTAGTGGAGTCTTCATTGTAGAATTTATTTTGGAGTCGCCAGGTGGATGATTTTAACCTTTGTGTGTCTGATCATTGTCCACCATCATAGATCAGATCTAAACCTATAAAACAATTCTGAAGAAAAAGTTAGTTCTCCAGGAAGCCATATTTCAATTTTTTTTATCATTTTCTTATATAGGTATGTAAAATATGAATATGTAAAATAACTTCTAAAAATTCTTTAAGATGCATGTAATCAAAACTTTGTGTTCCTTAAAGATATGTTTTGACTTAGGAACTAGTCTTCCCTAGCGGATTCGCCACTATGTTATCACTCATATTTTCCTAGAAGTTGTCAAAAAAAGGAAAGGGGTCCGAGGTAACCACAAACCAACATTTAAGTATAGAATCTAGCCAATCTTTACTTAGAGAGGGCTCTCTCTTTATGATTTAGTTTTGTTTATTAAGGTATTAGGCTAGGTATGAAAGCTTGGGGGTTTTGATTTTGATTGGTGGTGGAATTCAGGAACAGATGGGTAAAACAAAGTACTTCAAGCCATTGGGATATGGAGTCAACTGAAGATGCTTAACTAGATTGGGTTGATTTAGCAAAGGAGGGCTTCCAAGGGCAAGATAGTAAAACAAGAGGCAAATGGTAACTTGAAAGGTTGGAATGGTCTCAAAAGGGAGGAAGGGCAGTTAAGAATTCTTCAACAAGTTTCAAGGGAAGGGAAAGTGCATGATCACTAACAAAAATCAGTTAAGAATTTCTTACTAAATGATCACAATGAAAAACTAAGAAACAAGGAGCAACTAAGAATTCCTTGTCTATAATAGTTTTGAAGAAAACATTAAGAAAGATAAACCTTTTACAATAGATTGCAATAAAGTACTTTCTAAGATATCATTATTTCGTTTACCATTCAGATTTCATGAAAACACATATGATTATTAATAAACAGAGGAAAAACAATAATAAACAAGAGATATAGAATACTTATTTGACCATTGTTTTGCACATGAATCTTGTGAAAGTCCTTTTCTTTATTCACTGCTTCCAGCTAGCCATACAAAAGTTGTCCCAATAGCACTTCCTTTCCAAAATAAAAAGTTTACATAAATGTCTAAGAATCCACCCAAAATACTTCAAATGAAGAAGTATTTATACTAATTGTAAACTAAAATATCTTGAAAAAATATCAAGATTAGTTTCACAAATATCTCCAACTGTTTAATTTAATAGAACTTAACTAAAGGAAATTCAAAACTAATGAATCTATTTGGCATTATTTCTATGGATTTATGGTGACATAGAAGAGAAAGTCTAATTTGATAGCAACTCTTAGTTGATGATGAGGCATCCCAATCACTAACTGCATCCTTCCTTTGTGCATTCTGCCCCAGAAATTCTACAAACTTAGGGTCCAATGATACACTTTTATATCTCAATCCATGATAGATATGTAAAAAGTGAAAGAGGATTTTGTAGATAGGAATGTTTTTGAGATAAACCTCTCTCATTTTCCCAAAAATTCATCTCCATATATTCACAATATTCTCTGCAAAAAGATGTCAAAAACAAGACTTTGCACAAACTGAAAAATAGGTTGTGAATACATGCACTTATCTCCCTTCTAGTAATACCTGTGTAAAAAGGGAGATATGGTTTTGTTTGGCCCGTTAGAAACAAAAACCTCCCCCAGTTTCTCAAAATACTTCTTGTATTGGCCACAATAGTTTCTGCAAAACTATGACTTAAACAGGAAATTTCTGAAGAATGTACCATTTCTGCTCTGATTTCATCTTTTAACCTTAAATTCCTTTCAACTTTTTTTCACTTTTACTTTGGATAAACTTCATTGTAGCTGGTGAATTTTTTTTCATCTTTGTTTAACCCTTAATGTCTTCATGTTTACTTTTACTTTTTACTTTTACTGCTCTGTTTTTCATCTGTCTTCACTTTGACATGAATTTGTATACTCTGTTTTGTAACTATCTTCCCTGCTGTTTATCTTCATGCTAGATGATTTAATTGACTTGGTCTTCAATATAATACTCTTTAATCCTGATGTACTTTGACTGTTCTTTACTGTGTCCTTTTACCTTCAATGTGTAGTTTAGGTTTTTACTGTCTGTTTCAACAGTAAATTGTTTAATTTCCTGTTTCCTTTGCTTGTCTTTTTATTGTATGTTTTATCTTCCATCTCTATTTGAATAGATTTGATAACAATCTTGGAGTAAACAGGTCTTATGACTAGTATTCAGACTGTTTATCGAAGGCTGTGGTCTTCTGATCAACTGTAAAACAAAACAAATTGTTAAGAAAGCACTGGTTTGGAGGGGAGGTCGAAAGGTTTCATTTGAGCTTGAAAGGTCTGTGGAGTGAGTCCAGAATGCTTTTCAGGAGGTAAGCCATGCTTGAATCAGTTAACAGAGGCTTCAGGTGGCATAGATGGGTTACATAGGGTTTTACTGCACAATCAGGTGAAAACGAGCAAAACTGGGGTTTTCGTGTTTAAAGAAGTAAACGGTTGATATTGGCGGGTAAACAAAAATGACAGTTGGCTTTAACTAACTGATGGGATAGCTTTTTCATTTAGTGGAGGTAGTAAGTGGGAGTGGTATTGGTTTTCATCGCACAGCTTTTGGGAGGCTAGTGGTTTTGGAGGAGGGTCGCGCGATTCCACTAGTCAGTTGACACGTAGCATCGACACTATTTGGGAAATTGTTGTCCATCACACCCTAAATGTCGACCAAAAGGATCATGCGATTGCACAATGACCGTTGGGTCTACGGGAGCTGATTGGATGATTGTCGGGGAGGTGAAGTGGCGGAAGGTTAATGGACAGTGGGCCCAATATTAATTAAAGTGGTTAATCATATCAGGGGTAGTGCGATTGGTCTGAAAAGTTATTAATTAATCATGGGAATTAATTAATCCTTATTTTAGCATGGCGGGGTTCGGGTTCTTAATTAACCACAGACTGGTTAATTAATTCTGTTTATGGACTTTATTATGGTTATATTGCAACCGCGGGCGGGATATGTAATTTTTTGGGTTTTTAATAACAATATAGGGAAGGGGTAATTCGTTTTAGGGAGTTAAATAATAATACAAGTTAAAAGTTAATATGACTTATGGAATGTGAAATGCACTAAGTTAAATGTTTCTAAAAATGTATTCATCATACAACATTTATAACTTAGGCTAATGCATATGAGGGTTTATATGGAGAATGTTTTAATTTCCCTAAGTAAAATAGTATTTTACTTCGGAAAAGCTTTATAAAGGGAGTGAGTGACTTTATGAGGGGGTAATTGTTGATGAATGGGATTTAAGTACTTTAGGTATTCCAAATGATTGGGCTAAGGGTCTGGTCCCTCCAAAAGTTAGGGAAATGCTCTGAGCCGCTCTAGCTTTGGCAATTACCTTTAGCACTTAGGGAATTAGTGAAAATTTAGGGGAAATGGATAGGGAAGTTAATTATTGTGACTTTGAATGTTGATGTGCTATCTTCAATGGGAGTTATGCTTTGTCTTGTGATGAAAGTAAAAGATTTACACATTTAGACTTACCATTCACCATATATTATTCTGCAACCATCATCTACTTACCATACCTACTTAACCTAGCATTTTTACTTCTTTATTAGGGTGCACTTAGACTAGAAAACCCTTATCAAACTTTCTTTTATTTTACATGGTGATGCCTATCTAAGTCTACACTTATTACATCCAAGAGCTTAGATTAAACTGTTGAGCTCCTTTTTTCACTCTACCTATCTACTTATCTGCCAAGATTAAACTGTTTGGTCAGATATTATTCTCTTTTTCTACAACATGAAATTGAAAATATGAACTAGCCAAGCTTAAAGTGTTTGACTATTCATGAATTCTGGCATAAGTGACAAATTGCACACAATTTTTATTACAAAAAGGTATAAAAGTAGTGGCATTTAGACTTGCACACTTTCCTGGTCTTTCTTTTTGTTGGGGTTCATTTTCTTTCATTTTTTGACCTTCTTTTATTCTTTTTACTCTTTTATTCTTTTTCTAGGGTATACCCTCTTTACATTTTTAAATTTTTTATTCTTCAAAAATATGAAAAACATCTGCAACAAGCAAAGGTATGAACATATTTCAGAGTTAAACCAAGTCAATCATGATATATGACACCTATTGGTATAGGGGCATAACACTATCATTTGAGACTTTAACAAATATCACGATAAAATTTATTGATAAAATTAACTGTCACCATGGCTACATCTGGCCCTCATCATCACTCTAGACGATTGCTAGTACTTCCTCCACTCATTGTGGAAGATTCGCTGCGCTCCAGTGAACCGCATTCCCCATATTCGAGTGATCAGTCTCCCAGATCTCACACAGGATCTGTTTGGACAACCGACGATTCAAGTTTGTCAGAGGATTTCTTTACCGAAGGATTACTTCATCCCTTTAACCCTCCGCTCATGAATCTGTTGGAACCAGTCTTGGCTCCTATGGTACTTGTACTTCCTACTTCGGTAGTTGGAACATGTCCATCTATCCCATCGACGACTAATGGGTCATGGGACTTTAGGGACACTTTAGGTCCTCCACCACTTCCCCATTTGATAGTCACCACAACACCATCGATAGCAAACCCCGTTATCCCATTTGTCCCAGGTACAACCACTCACATGGTACCCTCTACGAGTGGAACCCAGCCGATGCCAAGTTCCACCCTTTTAGTGTCAAACTGCATACCTTCGACAAGTGCCACATACAACACTCCCTATAATGCTCAATATGGCACTATGGGTGCAGTTCCCATCCACCAACACTATGGTCAGCTGCCATTGTATAGTTCAAACCCCTAGATTCATGTATCTGGGGGGGTTCCCAATATGCACATGCCGGTAGGTAACGTAACAGTTCCCCCTCCATTCTCAGGCATGCATGGTCAGTCGCTCATTAACATGAGCATTCCTTATGTCAATCAAGGAAAAATGGTTGTTTCTGTGATGGGCGAGAAACCTCAAGGAGGTCCCAACCAATCCATGGGGGCACCCTACTCACAAATTCAAATGAGTCAAGCGGGCACCACTTATCCTAGGGCCAATTCTATACCCTAGTATCAAAATACTCATGGAAATCCACTCTACAACACCATACCTCAAGGAAACTATGATACCACATAGCCCATGTATAATATTGGAAGTCAAATGATGGGAGGAGTGCAAGGCTCCTCAAGTCATATGTCATCACCATGGTTTGAGTCGGGGCACAAAACCCTCTGCCTTTCTTGGCAACGTTGGATATACCCAACTTATACAAACTGACAAATGACCCCATCTATCATAACTTACAATGGCTACCAATCCCGCATAAGATACCAATGGACATCCCTAAGTTCGATGGAAAGCAAGGGGAGGATCCAGGCACCCATATCACCACCTACCATCTTTGGTGTGTTTCAAACTCTATGGTGGATGATAGTGTTTGGTTACATATTTTTCCCCACACCCTTACTGGCAACACAGCTAAATGGTACATTGAGTTACCATGCGTGTCAGTAAACACCTTTGACACTTTAGCGATGGAATTCCCAAAGCACTTCCAGCTACCCATCTGGTATGAGACTGGAACAGAGCTCCTCACTTCATTATGTCAAGAAACCACCACCCACATCTCCAATCATATACATGAATGGAGATGTAGGCAGAGGTTAGTCAAATATCCCCTCCCAGAATATCTCTTATCGGACTGGTTCTACAAGTCCTTCCTCCTGCAAATCGCTAGAGATGTCGCTTTAGGTGGTGCGGTCACAAAAGACCAATCCATACGTCGTGCCCAACACTTGGATCTGATATATTCGCAGTCTGGCACTCTTTACAATGTAATCCCCAATGCCCCTAGCAACTCCAATGCATCCACTACTACCAAATCAACTACTCTTCCTACCACCGTGATAAACTCTGTGCAGTCTACACAAAATCCCAGTGGTAAGAACAAGAAGAATAAGAAAAATACTACTCCTTCTAAAGCGCAATCAATAAAGCATCAAAACCCAAAATAGAAGGTTGTTGCACTTCCTAATAAGGAAAATGATAAACTCGCTCGATTCCCTTGCAAAATCTGTGTTGAATACCACATGACATGTCTGTGTTCGAATCTTCAGGAATGCACAGAATACATTGCTAAAAAGGATACTGGCCAGATCCCCACTGTCCTCAAAAATCCTTTTCCTGCTAAGCAGCAACAAAACCTTATTGCAAACTAACCCAAACCCCCACAAGGGGGCAACGATGGTTCGCAACATCCTTCAGCTAGTGAAGGATCTCGTACCATTTGCACCTTTGAAATGGTAGATCTACAAACAAGAGCCAAATCTTATGGAGCTCCTCTCGCTCATGCAGAGGAACCTTCCTCAAGTCAAAACCCACCACCACCCAATGATTTGCATATCGAAAGGCTGATTGTTGACCTTGTAATTCGCCCCCCAAAGGGGCATTTCGATGCACAATGCACAATAAATCTGCATGTGCCGCCCAAAACTACAACATTGTAGAAGACTTGGCGCAAGCGTCATCGGCTATGTCGACTGTCAAAGTATTACAAACATGCCTAACACAAAGGAAAGCTTTGCTTTTGGCTATTGGTGGTATCGACCCACAAGATTCCATGCTTGTAGTTTTTGACATGGAAAAGTGTAAACCTCCCCTTTCCCACCAGCTTGCATTTCAGGGGAAAATCTTTTCAAAAGGTAAAGCTATACACAGAACTGTCATCGACGAAGGTGCTTCTACCTGCATCATGCCGGCTTCATGTTGGCTTGCTCTGGGTTCTCCAACCCTAACCCCGTCGTTGAATTCCCTTAAAGCTTTCAATGACCACACTTTCATTCCAAAAGGTTACCTAGCTAGCTATCCCATCACCTTGAGTGTGAAAATGGTAACTGTAGAAACTGAAGTCATAGATCATAGACTCGACTATAATCTACTTTTGGGCTGCACTTGGACTTATGCCATGAAGGTCGTTGTGTCTTCGGTCTTCCGTATCATCCTCTTTCCCTTAGATGGAAAGATAGTCACAGTGGACCAGTTGTCCTTTTGCACCCCATATTACTCTCCATTACCTAGCAGTTGTATACCCTTAATGGGTGGTGTACTTGACTCTTACGTCAGTATCGGTACCGGTCTACTTAAGGCTTCTTCCCTGAGGGGTTGCTTCCCTCTTCTGCTGCCAAAGGTTTCACAGACGGTCAATATGCTTTCATCTATTACTCATGAACAAACTGATCCATGGATCTTATCGGCTCCTTCAGACATTGACACATATGGAGAACAAATGCTGCTATCACCAACTAAATTGTCTTACCAAGCCATTCAATCTGCATCCGAACCTCCGGTCACTTTCGTTACAGTGAACAGACCCACTGCCCCTCCCATAACCACTCCTTCTTTCGATCCACTCAATCAAGTCCTACCTAAGGACGAAACTATTAGAGAGATCATGAGTTTAGAAAAGATACCTTGGGAGGACTCGCACCATCATGTTTCAATATCTGATTCAGACATCATGCCTCTTCAAATCCTATCACCTGACACACACGAAATAGTTTCCTCACCATATATGACTATCCACACTTTAGACTCGGAAGGAAATAGGGGCAATATTTCAAAAACATTTCTCATTGATATTTTTGTCATGACAGGCATCGTGGAAAACATACAGATTGGAGCCAATCGCAATCCTGAGGAAATTGTGAGCTTCACCTACCCTTTTAAGGACTTCCAAAATGCTTTTCCTTGGTATTATGAGGAAATTCATGGCATAGACCCTTCTATTATCAAGCATGAGATCAAGGAAGTCTGAGCATTCCTTTTATGGTATTTTTCTTGCTCGTTAATCCAAAAAATCCTCAAGTCTCCTTCTTTGGGCTTGTTAAACTACCACGAAGAAGATCGAGCATTCTTTTTACGGTATTTTTCTGGCTTGTTAATCTGAAAAACCTTGAGTCTCTTTCTTCAGGCTTTTTAAACTACCATGAAGAAGATCGAGCATTCTTTTTATGGTATTCTTCTTGCTCATTAATTCAAAAAACCTCGAGTCTCCTTCTTTGGGCTCGTTAAACTACTACAAAGAAGATATGAGCACTTTCTTTTATGGGATGTTTTCTTGCTCTAGAACTAAAAAATCCCCAAGTTTGTCATTGTTTGGCTCATTAAACATATACAACAATGGTCTAAGAAATTCTTTTTCACTCTTTTTCTAGCTCATTAAACTGAAAAAGTCCTTTAGAGCATTCTTTTCAAGTACTTTTTTCTCGCTCATAAAACTCAAAAAATCCTAAGTTTTGTCTTTAGGCTAGTTAAATATTTATAAAGATAACCCGAGCTTTCTTTTAGGTACTTTTTCTCACTCGTTAAACTGAAAAATCTTGAGTTTTTGTCACCGGGCTCGTGAAAAATCTACGGCAGCAACAAGAGCACTTTCTTTTTTGGGACCATTTCTTGCTCTTAAATAAAAAAAATCCCTGAGTTTTTCCCCTCCTTCGGGCTCGTTAAATCTACGAAGGAGGAATGAGTAGTTCTTTTACCTCTTTTTCCCTGCTCACTAAACTGAAAAAGATACCTTGAGTTTTCTTCATTTGACTCGTTAAAATTTGATGAAGGTATTGAGTTTGGCATTGCGTGACTCATTAAACATTCATGATGAAAAACGAGTTTAGTCCATCTCCTCGTACTTGTAATAAAATGTGGTCAACATCCATTGAACATAGGTTTCTCTTTATCTAGATTCAATGCATTAAATCCCAGAAAAGTAACCAATCCGGGTATACTATTAACCTTTTGTCGCACCCAGTTAACAACTATGACAAAGGGACCACCATGGAGTCATTCTTTACGATCTTTTCAGACTCTCTAAATATGAAAAGACCACCGAGTTGTCTAGTCTGGACTCATCAAATTACACAAACAAGATATAGAGTCATTCCTTTTGTGGTCCTTTTTAGACTCTTAAAACATGATCGACGAGTTTACCTGTCTGGACTCAATAAACTAATCAGACGGGGAAAGTGGACAATACAATTGCATTCAGTATTAGAAAGCATGGTTTGGCAGCAGTCATTCCCTTGAACATGGCACTCTCTCATATAATCCTTCCTTTTGACGGCCTCTCAATATGAATCCTACCATCCTATGTGTTTTAGCCTATATACCCCGGTGTTCTTGCATCTTTGTATCCTAAAACTCTTTGGTGTTCATGAGTCTAGTGCTACATGGTTAAAACCATTGTCGTGTCTTCTATTGTTCAAGGGCTAACCTTTTGTTTCCTCCATCAACCCATCAAGCATATGCTTTCATCATGCCCTCTGTTGTTTAGACCCAATTCTCAAAAGATTCCTCAAAAAACAAAATCATTCTTGTCTTGTTTCATGTTGATTGATGTAGGACACATTATTGCCTACCTTTCGATAGGTATCTTCCTATCGATTTCAAAACTCTATCTAGGAAGACAACCGAGAAACACATTCAGTGCCTTGGTACTCGCAGACATTAGTGGTAGGTTGCCTTGTGTTTGATCAGGGGTTCTCATTATTGGCTCCTGGTTAAGTGATTCTATGGGTGTTCGATGACAAAAACATCTTTCACACTCGTTAGATTGTATTGTGCATCTTGGAGACCATCACCATTATTAGTGACCTTCCTCGCATCTATTAACAGTCTCCATTATTGATTGTTAATCAGATGATTTCGTGCATGTTCGACATCAATGCATATATTCACATGAATCAATCTATGTTGTTCGGTGAAGCGAAAATCAAGACCTTGAGTAGAGGCTTGCATTACTTAGCCTTGTTTCCTCTCCCAAGTTGCGTATATTGTTTTTTGGAGATAGCTTATCAGGATGATTCTATTATGATTATGGATCCACATTGTGCTTATCAGCGGCCAGCATCATCATATTTCTTTGGAGAAAATCACTCTGACATAGCTACTAATCATGGGAATGCTCGACTCAAGACATGATTTTAGTAGTTTTATATATGTGTGTTGTATCAAGTTTCCCATACCACCCGAAGCTCCAATCCTCTCTCTCTTTTTGAAGGAAAATTATAGTTGAGTAAAGTATTTCGGCCATCGTCATAGCCTCTAATCTCATACTTTAGGGGGAATCTATTATACAACAAATTGACCTCCTCATCAACTCAGAGGGGAAAGACATGATAGCTGAAGTGAAGACCAAGATCACATGCCTTGTTTCCACACTAACGCTGGCTATGCACTGACAACCTACTTTATAAGGCTTCTATGCAAGCCTAAGGGTGCATTAGTGACCCAACTAACTCAATTTACTAGTTCGGGAACAACGTTAGTGGATCCTAGTGAAGTTCTAAGGATCAAAGGAACAAATTGACTCATAAATATCTAGATATTTGTTCCTAAAATCACTCAAGAAAAGCAAGGAAACATCCAGATTCAACCTATTTGGAGGATTCCTAATCCTAATGAAGGAGGCAAATGAGAAAGATCTGAAAAGCATGGCAAGTTCATTGCTTTTTCCCTAGGGAACTCAAGGAGGAACTTGGCAACCCTAACTCAATTGCTACATATGCAAATCTAGGGCTATGGTGATAGGGGTCAGAGCATTTGAAAGGATAGCATACTTGAATATTGAGCATTGTTTCAAATCATAAGAAGTTGGCAAGAAGGGAGAGAGAGAGAAGTTGGAGGGGTAACGGAACGCTGATACAATAGATGGTTATAATCACTCTTCCAACATTAATATAGAACTGCAGTTGTACTGTCTACTCCGTGGTGTTGGTACTATCATTCATTCAGTTGTTTGTCCAATACCTTTTAGCATGAGTAGCTTAGTTATGTGTAACTATATGTTCTTTTATGTATTCATGTATTAGTTATCAGAGTTGTATGCTGTGATTATGCTTGTCTCTTCTATGTGCAGGACTTGAACTGGAGCCAGCTCAGGGGCTTTCCATCTAGATGCATTGTTCTCTCCAGCAAATCTACACGAAGGCTCGAGGTAATCTACTTCTTCTACTTTGATAGTTAGTTAATGTTTATGAACATGCATCTAACTTTGTGACGGTTACAGATAATTTTACAGTCTGCCAAAGGTCCTAGGAAGACCTTTGAGGGTATCTTCATTCTCCATACACATGCATTTTATCCTATAGCAACAGTGATTGGACAAATATCTGTACACACAAATAAACGAGATATTATTCTTTTCTTTCCCAGTCGAGTTATACGAGTGGATCGTTAAATTAGCATATAGCCAAGGAAGCTGGAGGCTTAACGGTCCAATAGTCTCGACCCCAAAGTTAGTACAGAGATTAGAAGCCTCTGAAGATAATATTGTCCATGCTATCGATCATTGGCTCGATCATATCATAGGAGGGTTTGTGATAGAATTCACGGTCGATACCTCGGTTAGTTACAGCGAAGCAGACGCTGCTTCTTTAAGGGGATGTGAGGTAAGTATTTAAAATCATTAAATACTTGGATTAAGATGCTCTTGTGTGAAAAGTGGGTTATGCAGCGACCTTGATCTTTGGGACTACACAAAGTGGAAGGAATTTCCGGAATATAGGAAGAACAGGCCCTGAATATAGCTCGCTAATTGAACCCCCTCTGAGTGACAACGAGGAAGCAGCGCAGGCATCTTCATAGAGTGCTATTCAGTTGATAAAGCAAGGGTTCCCATAAATGCCCCATCCACCCACACCACCTCCGTCTTCACCTCCACTGCATACACCTTCACCTACACCACTGCCACCTCCGCCACTGTTCAGTATGGTGAATTCTATAAAGCTACCTGTGTTCAATGGCATGGGAAATGAAGATCCTGACCAGTTTTGGTTCATCACAGAAGTTGTATGGGAAGCTCAGGGTATCACTGATGATCAAATGAGGAAAGCAACATTGGTTAGTGCATTACAGGATTGCACTCTAACGTGGTATATTAAGTACTACACTGATAATCCGATGTCCACATTGGCAGATATCCAGACTATGCTGAATAAGTAATTCAATAGACCTAAGTCTGAAGTGAAATCAATTATGGGATTCAAAGAGATCATGATGAAGCCTGGTGAGACACCTTGGGATCTGGATCAGAGATTAAAGTGTACAATCTGTGAGGCTAACATGAATTTAACTGATGGGAAGCACCGTGAATGGTTTCTGGCTTCGCTCCTACCTCATTTAAGGGTTGCGCTATCACAACAGAAGATTGGGACCTAGGAAAAAGCTCTGGAAATTGCGACAAGATTGCATGAGACACCGATGCAAGATGCTAATCTGGGGGTTAAGTTGATTCATGTGCAGTTGCAGAACCTTTTCCTAGAAATGTAGAGTCTGAAGAAAGATAGAATAGCTCGGCTTGAGGTGTGCGAAGAAGTTTGGTGCCTGAAGTGTAAAAGCCAGGTTCATGACAAAGATTATTGTCCAGTTTTTGCAAATTATGTTGCATCAGGGGGACCAATGCCTCTGAGGCCGGAAGCTCTGGCAAGGCCAAGTATAGGACCCATGCTATGATGTGCTATCTGTCAGGTAGCTAGAAAACATGTGATAGACAATTGCCATTTTCTTTGAAAATTCATACAGACACCGCAACAACTCTTCTACAACTTCTATCAATCAGTAGGTCATGATGAGCACAACTGTCATAGTTACGAATTAATGGTGGATAGAACACCTGCATACAGGGTGTAGGTTGAAACCTGACCTCTAGACCAAGGCACTGGAGGAGCGTGAGGCGAGCATCAGGGGCGCGGACGAGGCCAAGGTGGAGGAGGACCTGGTAGAGGTCGAGGGTAGGTCATTTGTTAAAATTGTGGGGGGGCAGGACACTACACATGAGACTGCTCGAACCCAACACATCTGTCATGCCGCTATTGTACTTAGTTTGACCATGCGATGGAGGATTTCCCTATATTTTGTTAGCAAAGATACACGATAAGGGGATGCAGCCTCAGCAGCCAACTTGGAACTTGTAGATGATCAGGGCTGAGCCTCACAAGGAAGATCCTAAGGTAAATATTGTGTTGTGGAGCGGAGCGATGACTGGTTAAGATAAGGGGAAGCATCTTGAAGAAGGTGAGTGGCTCTGTAAAGCACCAGAAAAGGAGACCAGGTTTGATCTAGAACACACGAAAGAAATGTTTATGGAACCGAAGAAAAGATTCATTGAGGCCTCTACCTCAGGGAATTGGGAGAAATCGGCTAAATAAATGGACCCGTCCATGATTACCACGTTCTTGGAGACCTGCATGAAACTTTTGCATCATAGCAAGGCTATGAAAGGACTGCAAGAGTTGATCAATAGGTACGCTGGGAAGGAAAACGCTACTGACGGACCACACGTAGTCATAAAGATTGGCAATCATAAGACGAGAACGGGGCATGAGATGAGGCTTACTACACAGATAGGATAATATGAGATGGATCAAGCTATTTTAGATTTGGGGTCAGACATGGGAGAGAACAGCAAGACCTGCACTACGGTGGTCTCCAATTTAGTTGAGGATGGAGAATTAGCAGAAAATCATCCCAATGGGGAGGTTGCAGGGGGTAACAGTTGATATTGAAGGCATGAGCACACTACCTGATTTTGAGGTGATAGAGATTGTGGATGACATCAATCCCTAACCCACAATCCTTGGGATTGATTGGTCCACTAACATGAAAGGGGTAATCAATTTGAAGAAGCGGAAGATGATATTTGAGAAGAAATCGCTCTGCATAGTGGTGCCACTAGACCCTATAGAAGGATCGCGCTATACTGAACCAGTCCATGATTATGAAAGTGATGATGATTTGAACCAGATTTACAAGATAATGGTGTGAGATTAGGATTGGGTGAATTAGACATCACATGGACATATTGCATTGGACCGTGAGAGTTCCTGCACATTAGATTCAGATGAAGAACTAGAGCATTGGAAGAATCGACTTAATGAATTATTTATGTTGCGCTATAACATGATGACCAAGTCGTTGCATTGTGTATCATCAGAGGTAAGAAATATGCCTTACTATGATGGTTTAATTGATGTTGATCAGTTTTTGGATGCATTTGTGAGAGAAGTGCTAGAGAAGCATCACTTTCAAACCTTACACTGGGCGCTGCGTGCTACGCTTGCGAGATGGTGGGGTACACACAAGGACAGTTTTGATGATTGGCATGTATACAAAAAATAGATGGGAATGTAGTTTGGTCACCCACAAGTGTGGCTAATAGAAAAGTATGATGGGAGGAATGACCCGGGCGACCATTTGGCCAAATGGACTAAAGTGTATGGAGCAAAGCCTCAGCCGGAGTGGGTACATCTGTTTTGTCATACCTTGGATGTTATACCAATGAATTGGTACTTAGAGACAGAACTTTGCCACGGCACTGAAGAGTGGGATGTTTTGCACCAAGGATTTTTGATGACGTTCAGCTTTGAGAATGGGTTTGAATGTATTGACAAAGTGTTGTAGGAGGTTAAGGCAGCAATATTCAGGATACCGCAGGACCCTCTAGATTTCATTCAACCTGATTGGACTACCCAGCTAAGCCACACGCTGGAGTGCTACAATGTAACAGCAAAAGAAGAAGATTAAGACCTGAGGAATATTAATATTCCAGAGATTGAAGGTCACCGCAAAGTTGAAGGACCACAACTAGAGAATCCAGACATAACCAAGCCACTCAAAACTAGACATGTGAACATTGACACAGTGGCAGAGCCAAAGTTTGCAAAGATTGGGGACTACTGCGATGAGGCGACAGTAGATAAGGTCATTGAATTACTCTGCGAATATGAGGATCTGTTCCCCACCAATTTTTCAGATTTGAAAGGGATAATAGGAGAATTGGGTGTCATGAAGATCACTCTAAAACTAGATGTGAAGCCAGTTAAGAAAAGACCTTACTACCTCAATCCAAAGTATAAAGAAAGGGTCCGCTTGGAGTTGGATAAAATTCTTGTAGTAGGCATCATTGAACCAGTTGAGGAGTCTGATTGGGTAATCCCAATCATAGTTCAGGACAAGAAACAAAAGGATGAGATACGGATATGTGTAGATCTCAGGAAGTTGAATGACACCTATGTACATGATCCCTTCCCAACTCCATTCACCGATAAGGTGCTGGATAATGTTAGCAGCCAAGAAGCATATTCGTTTACTGATGGGTTCTTAGCGTACCATCAGATCAAGATCGCACCGGAGGATAGGAGTAAGACGACCTTCGTGACTGAATGGGGATGCTTCCATTATACTATGATGCCTTTTGGGCTAAAGAACGCATTGGTGATTTTCTCGCACTTAGTCATCGCAACATTCAAATATTTCATTCACAAATTTCTGAACATATACTTTGATGATTGGACAATGTTTGGACTGGTAAAGCACCACGTAGCAAGTATGCACTTGATGCTAGATACATGTTAGTGGTACGAAATTGCACTCAATCTGAAAAAGTGTTCGTTCTACATCCCTTTTGGGATCTTTCTGGGTCATGTGGTATGCAGACAAGGCTTGATGGTAGACCCTATGAAGATCGCAGTTATAATCAATTTGGAGGCACCAAGAAGTGTGAAATAGCTGCGCGCAACATTGGGGCATATAGGGTACTATAGAAAGTTCATCAAAAGTTATGCCCAAATCACCGCACCAATGGAGAAACTGTTAAAAAAGGATGCTACATTCTACTAGAATGAGGAATTTCAGAAGAGCTTGGACGTGCTTAAAGAGAAAATGGTCACCGCGTCGATCCTAGTCTTCCCAGATTGGAAGAAGGAATTTCATGTGCATGTGGACGTGTCATGTATTGTGCTGGGAGCAGTACTGACATAGGCTGGTGAGGGAGACTTGGATCATCCCATAGCGTTCACAAGTAGGAAGCTATCTAAAGATGAGAAGAATTATTCAATGACAGAGGGCAACGGTCTAGCTATGGTAGACGCTCTCTAGAAGTTCAGTCACTACTTGCTAGGTGGACAGTTTAAGATGTATACAGACCATTCTACATTGAACTACTTAGTGAAAAATCCTGTGTTTGGGAGGAAATATGCAAATGGTTGTTGCTGTTCCAAGAATATGATTTTGAAGTTATTATGAAACTAGGACGATTGAATGTCGGACCAAATCATCTATCGCGAATTGAAACAGGAGAGGAGCCTACTAATTTGGAGGAAGAACTACCTGATGCTTAGCTCTTTGTGGTGCGCGTCGCGGACAGTCACTTTGAAGATATTATACACTTCCTAATGACAGGAATGGCTCTAGAAGGATATACTAGCCATCAAAAGAAGGAATCGGTGGTGCACGCAATAAATGTTTCTGTCATTGCAGGGAACTTGTATAAAATGGGATCAGATGAAATACTACAGTGTTATGTGCCAGAATTTGAATGAAACAACATCCTTGCTGAGGCTCATGGAGGAGTCACAAGGGGACATTATGCTGGCAAAGAAACAACACAGAAGATTCTACACACTGGGTTGTGGTGGCCGAAACTGCATAAGGATTCAAAAGCATATTGTAGGGCATATGATGCATGCCAAAGGACTGGCAGGCCATCGTGGAGGGATGAGATGCCACTAAATCCGCATATATCATTATAGCCCTTTGAGAAGTGGGCAATTGACTTCGTGGGACCAATTTAGCTTCCAGGAAAGAAAACGGGTGCATGGTACATTATCACCACGACTGAGCACTTAACTAGATGGGCAAACGCACAATCTGTGAAGGACTGTACAAGTGCGACAACAACAAAATTCAACTTTGAGTATGTGCTGACAAGGTTTGGCAGTCCAAAAATTTTAATGAGAGATTGCGGTATGCATTTTCTTAATGAGACGATCAGTGTGATGATGGAGAAATTTCAGGTTTACCATCAGAAGAGCACGCCATATCACCCGCAGGCTAATGGCATGGTAGAAGTGTTTAATAAGATACTAGAGAATGTACTGACGAAGGTTTGCAATACACAAAGAAATTACTGGGATGTGCGCGTACCTGCAGTACTATGGGCTTACAAAACAACTTGTAAGAAGCTGACTAGACAAACACCTTTCAAGCTGGTTTATGGCGTTGAAGCTATGATGCTAATGGAATACATTGTACTTAGTCTACATATAGTAGAACTGGAAGAAGATAGGTTTCTAGCTTAATTCCATTAGCAAGTTCAAAAGGAGCGCGAAAAGGCATGGCACAGTCGGCACATCAAACTTTGCGCCTTCAAGGTAAATTATTTAGTGTTATTATATGACAGCAATTTTGATAAATTTCCAGGAAAATTTCGGATGCTTTGGCTGGGACCTTATGTCATCAAGGAGATTACTAATGGTGGAGCAGTGTAGTTGGTAAAATTGAATGGAAATCCATTCCCAAGGAGGGCGAATGGTAGCCGATTGAAGCCATACACTGAGGAGCCGCCTATATGACTATATGGTGGAAGTAATGTCTTAGCACTCCAGGTAGCTGAAAGGAGGCACAGGACTATAAACTATATTGCCCGAGTTTTAGAATTGTGTGGTTGGGATACTTTGCAGAATGGTGGATTGTCAACAGTGTCAGTAGAAGCACGAGGGGTTTTGTGCTACTAAAGGAGAGACCACGCATGGTAGCTGAAAAGTGGCCATTACGGTCACTGTTCATGACTTGAAAATGGGAAAATGGCTAAATGGAGCCAGGGGGTGGTAATCAAGTCAAAATTTAAGAGCAATATCTTTGAAGATCTTCTGCCACTCTAGCATTTATGAACCAATTTTGGGCGGAACAGTCGAATTCAAATTCGAAGTTACCTATAAATTACAGAAGGCGACCAACAAAAAACACTTGGAATTTTTAGAATTGAGGTGTTGAGCTATTAGACGCACATGAACCTTGATTATTTCAAGGCTTTGCTAGCGAGTTGAGTTTTTGAGAAGTTGCAGAAGGAAACTCACAAGATTTAACTAGAATTATGTCGGCACCCGTGGAAACTACAAGTGTTGGAGAAGCAATGGCAGCTAAGGGATCTGCCTCGGAGGTAGCAAGTGTAGAGGTACCAACAGAAGTACCCAAATCACCAAGGTTTCCAAGGTCAAGGCCTACATCACCCAAAGAAGGTCCCAAGCTGAAGAAGGATAAGCAGAAATCAGCACAGCCAGTGTGTGAGTCACTAAGGAAACTCCAGAAGAAAGAAAATCCTACTGCATAGGAGGACGTCAAGGTAGTAGACTTGGAACCTAACGAGGATGTAGAGGACGTCAGTGTGGGTGTAGAAGATGTTGACATGGGTACAAGAGACGCTGATGTTGAGGGGGCAGACCCTATCTCCAAGCTGCCACCATATGTCCCTCCGTGTTGAGGCAAGGAAAAGGTACCAAATGACGTCAACGAGAAAAAAATCACATTATTCACCCTGTTGCTATCAGACAAAATTACATTCTAAGGACCATGCTTGGCGTGCATCCCCCTTTTGAAGCTAGAGGACTGGGACTTAAAAAATATAGAGCGCTTTCCCCACTTAGTGGCTGATACATTCATGCACCACATCTTCTATAAATACTTCGGTGTGACTACACTAGAGCCAAGAAAGTGGATAAAAGGGGTGGAGAAGGTAGGATTGTTGAACCTGCTATGGGTGCCGCATTACAACCGCGCACCCATAACTTTGATAGTGATCAAGTAGCTATTATGCTTGGTGCATGTTGGGTGCCTCTAGTTAGGAGATCCAATACCAATCACTGACATGCTAATCCACAGGATCACCTTACTCCCGCACTCAGGTTTGAATCTGGCCATGGCATTTGGCGGAAAGTTAGGTGAGCACGACGTCACCGAGGGAATGAAGGACAAGTTCAAACTTGCCAAGAAGACATGCAGCTACTCCATCTCTAGTATAACCGATCCTACGATTAAAGTATCCCCCCATATTTTGGCAGGGAAAATTATGAGGAAGTGTCACGTAGATGAAGTGTCGACACCGGTGGTATCTTTAGAAATCAGTGTGTAGAGGGCATACAATTTAACTGGGCGCGCTACCTCTACTGCGAGTTCCTCATGAACTGCAAAGAAGCACAAGATCAAAGCATGCCTTTCCACTATGTATGGCTACTACTGTCGATTGTATTGGTTGCGTGGGACTTGGCGGAGGACAGAAATGGTATGATTTTCCATACCTGGCGACAGATGATTCAATCGCCACGATTTTGGAGAGTTGGGCCACAGAGTGGTGAAAGGCCTCAGATTTATCGTTTGGGACAAGAAAGCATGCCGCGAAGAAAAAGAAGGAAGAGTCTAGGTTAAAGATGGAACAGTTGGCCAAAAAACGAAGGAAGGAAGCTGAGGATAAAGCCACAATAGAGTATGCAGCCAAAACACAGGTAAAAGAGGAGGAAGAAGAGGATGATTGTGACTCTGATAGGAATCATAAGTCACCTTCCCCACAGACAGATGAGGAGGAGCAGCGCTGAGAGCAGGGAGGAGCGAACTTGGAGACTACTCCATTCCGATTTAAGTGCACAAGGCAGTAGGAGAAAGTAGGGCCACGAAATAATTCTAGGGCCAAAAAATCATCCCTAGACCCGATCACCTTAACAAAGGGTTATTTGAACGATATCAGTGATACAGTGAGGGACATGACCATGAAACTGTTGCAGGAGTTTGAGCAACAGTAGAAACAAGCCTTGGTCACCATATAAATGATTCTGCATGAAATGTAGATCCAGGCCACTAAGGTGAAGACCACTATAGGGCGGGGCAGCGCGGAATCAAGCAGTTTGGCTCCAAGAACCTCATATGTAGTAGAGATGGTCCATACAATGGATCCTCAGGCTGTCGCACTATCGGATGGAGCATTGACCATAGAAGCATAGGCTGACAAGGCCATTGTTAGCGCCATCAAGCAAGTTATATTAAACTTGGTCACGCTTCCAAGTGAAGCCCTTCACACCTTGCTGGATGGTGTGATCATGGAAATACGGGCTCGGGAATAGCTCACCTTGAATGTTATCAACAAGCAGAAGGTGAACAATGCAGAGATGTTCACCGAAAAATCATCTGCGATTAATCTTCTTAAGAAGATCATAGAAAAGAATGAGTGCACAACAGTTGTGGTGGCTGAGGCATGCCAGACTATTCCAGAGTTGAACATCCCCGAAGATGCACTAGTCGACGCAAGGATCTGGAAGCTTGTTGGAGATGTGCACGAGGCACGAACAGAGCTAGCTAAGGTCCAGTTTGAACTGAACCTTACAATCACAGAACTTGAGTTGAGGGCCTAGCCTTAAACTCCACTAGAAGTCAAAAAGCAACGCACGAACGCTATAAAAGATGTCATTGTAGCTATGGACACCACTGTGAAGGATTGCACTGCACTCTTCCAGCAGGCACTCGAAGTAGTAATAAATCTGCAGGAAGATCCCAACCTACAAAGACTAGAAACTAAGGCATCGGAGCTACAACAAAGGTACAATGAGGTCAAAGCGATGGCATGCATCGTCGCCATCACACAGAAATTTGAAAAGATGCTAGAAGCAAAGGCATTAAAGGAATAGGTGGATGTGGCTCAGCGCAAGGAGTCAGTACTAAAGGCCAGATTGGGGCCTTGGCTAGAGGAAGCCTATGTACTCACTACCTCCATCGAAGGGAAATTGGCCAGTCTGTAGGTGATACAGCAGAAAGTACAAGCAGACAACACAGAAATAGTGATGAAGTAGCTGGTTGAGCAGGTTAAGCAGGCGACGACATAGTGTACCATCAAGGTTGCAGTCGTACAGGTGGAGCTGGGAGGTCTTTGCGACAAGATCTCTGGACCGACCGAGTGACTTGGGGTGAGTCACCAGATTTGTGTTGGGGGCCTATTGGGAATGAGTCCCTTGGGGTCAATTTTGGGGTTAAAAGCCCAAGTTTTACAACTAAAGGCCCAATTTCTGTATAAATAATGTAAAATCTCCACATTTTGTGGTTGCGGAGCGTGAAGATGTAAACAGTCAAAAAGGGTTTCTGCCCTTAGCTTAGATAGATTGTGTCTGCTGGATGAGATCTGCCCTTGGTTCGTAGGCCATGGGAATGTATAACAAGGGAGTCTTAGGAGAGTCTAAGAAAAGTTTTTGGTAGAGTTCTAACTAATTTTTTGGGCAATTAAGAGCTAAGAGCGAAGATTCTTAGCGTAGGAAGAGGCTCTGCAGCTAAGTATGCATAGGCCTAGGGTAGAAGTCCGCAACTGAGTGCACGGACCCCTACAGCTATGTGCGCAGGGCAATTAGAGTCTATACTAGAGATCTAAACCATCAATAAAGAGAATTATTTTGGAGATATATGTGTATGAGTTATTCTACTTCTATTATAAATGTTTATGATTATGTTATGTTGAATACTGGGTTTATGATTTAATGCTATATTGACGCCCGAATCTATGCATTTTACTTTGTCATATGAACACAAGTAAGAATATCTATTTATGCAAAGATAATCATAATGCATGTTGAAGTTAACGAATACTTAAGCTAATCAGGGTACAGAAGTAAGCATAATTACAAAGGCGCGTAAGCATCTGAATTGACTATTTAGGGTCTGTGAAGGATGGTTGAAGACTTTTGCGGAGGCTTCAAGGACGAATAAGAGAAGTACATTGATAAGCCCTAAAAGGCCTATAGGTCTACACAAAGGAAGGGTTAGGGTTAAAAAATGACATCACAACTATCTCACGGTGTGGAAACTTGGTTCTTGCATCCCCCCATACTACTTCGGGTGAGACTTCAGTCCACGGTCCACGGATTAATGCCGAAAGGGCCAGTAGTGTAGGGATTTGCTTAGCTAATCAGTAATGAACTTGGGTCAGGGCCCGTCAAGTCAACAGTTAGGACAGTTCCCCTGGGGTTCACTAGGTTGATTACAGTCGTTACCCTTTTTACCTTTTCCCTTATTCTCTTTCTTAGAATTTTAGGGATTGGTTTCACTTGTTGCGCAAAAACTTTACCCTAAGGTGGTGGTGGATGTTAGGGTTGAGGATGCATGGGAGGCTATGGTGCTAATGCTTGAGGGGCTACAGCACTTGACAGTGCATAAGGAGGATAAATAGTTTGGTACACAGGTTGGGGCTCTAAAAACATGTTGCTAGCAGGAGGGGCATGAGTGTTGGAGGAACAGGTGGCCCCCTATGGATAGCCATAACTCTCCTGAGTATATGGTGAAGGGTGTCAAAGGGTTCCAATGATACCATCGATGGAATGGGATTCCCCCAGTGCATTGGCACCTCCAAGATGGGGTAGGTCTAGAATGACAGTATAGACATAAACGGATTGTGCATAAATCAGGTCATATCTTAGAGCGGTTGGAGATCTTCTTCATTGGTCTGAGGAAAATGGGATGCGACATATTTTCCAATGGGTGTTGTTGTAGTAGCTACAACCACCCTCCAAAATGTTTCCTGAGCTTCAATTTGGAGCCTCCCTTCTAACCTTCACAGCAGCTTGCCTCGCTTTGTCAAGTTCACCAGCTTCATTGTTTTGTTTGCACAAAGGCAGCCTATTGATCACAACTTGATGCACTCCCCTCACAGGCTGTTCACCTAGACTTGGTCCAGCTACAGGATGAGAAGCTTCCCCTAGAAAATTGTGTGTTTCTGGAGGGAAACCAGCCTTCCCTCCAGAAATTTCACAATCCTATTTGGAAGCATGTTGAGCTCCAGGATTGCGCAATCTTGCTAGTGAACCCTCCCAGTAGGAATTGTGCAATTTTCCCCAGCAGGGTTGCTCAGCTCAGAATTTTCTTAAATATGGGCAGCATTCAGCTTCTCTGACCAGAAATTGCGCAAATCTCTTGGGCAGTCAGGCCAGCTCCCAGCCAAAAAATTTCCTTCAAGTAGTCGAACAACCTCCTGCATGTGCAGATGAGTTGACTGGTTCCCTCCAAGACCGAGCAAAATGGACTCGCATGCATGGGCTGCTTCTCCCAAGGGAGCATGCAAAGGAATCCCTTGTTTCATGGATTTATGTTTAGTAGTTGGAGGTTACATGAAAGGATCATTTTAGAAACTTCCCACCAAGTGTCGCTTTCCCTAAAGTTGTGGCATGTGTGTCACAACCTTGATGTTATCAAAACTCATCAACCAAATGTTGTAGATCTCATTCCTCACATCAACCTTGTAGCTCTGACATCCCATATCACATCTAGGTGCAGTCGGCACATTCAGTTCAGTTGTTTTTGGGTAAGCCTGCTTCCCATGCCTTGTGTTGCATTTCTGTCGCTTTTTGTGTTTTTTCTTGTATGAGTACTGTTTTCTTGATTTCTTTGAAATATTACTATCATTTACATGTATATTATCTTTTCCTAACACTATTTTAGTTTTCATCAACATCTCACTGTTGTCGCTTGCAAGAAACTCTTTTTCGTGAATGGTCACTGATTCGACGACTCGCCTCACCCACATGCATGTTGTTCCATTTTATGAATCTATCATTCACCATTTGCATGCATGATCATTCACTTATGCTTGTGCTTAGTATCAGCATGCATTCACACTCACATTCACTTGCAATTTCCCATTGGCGAGTCTAGCCAACCTCGGCCCAGACTCTACCCCACCAAGAGCATCACCAAGATAGCATTGCACAATCCTGAGAGGGAAGGCTTTGCCTTTCACTCCAGAAATTCAAATTTCTTCCTAGTAGCTATTCCCCAGGCCTACTTCGCACAGTCCTAAGGGACAGTGACTGCTAGCTAAGAAAACTATGCAATGCAGTCAATGAGCCTTTATCCATTGCCAACTGAGATTGCGCATTGCACAATTCCAGCAATCAGCATCCAAAATGGATTGTGCATTACACAATTCCAACATTCATTCAGTCTCCTAACAACCTAGACTGTGCCTTATGTAGTCTTGGTAGTCGGCCTCCCAACCTCCCGGTCGAAATTGCGCAACCTTCATGATCAGTCACACAGTTATGTTGCAAGTTAGTTCTCAAGTTCATTTTAGTTTTAGATTGACATATTACTTGCCATGAGTGTTTCCATGCCTCCAGGTATTGCAGGTGTTCATATGCCTCTCATCAGTGCAGGAAAAATGTTTTCCAAGAGAGAAGTGTCGAAGACACCATTCAGAGCACACTTGGAGATGCAGTTGATCAAGTGTCTATGGGCTTTCCTACTCACGAAGACATCAATTTTTCCATAGACAAGGACATTAAGATATGACAGTAGCAGCATCACAGTGAGAAGCATCATGAACAAAAATTGAAGGTAGCATACCGAATGCAGCGAATGCAAGAAGGAGGTTGTTGACAACGCAAAGGCAGGACACAGTTGCAAGATCAAGTAGATCCACTGATAATGAAATAAATTTTGGAGACTCAAGCTATGAGGTGACAATGCGACATGAAGGTCACGTGAAGACAAAGAATGGAACAGAGAAGGAATTGCATGTGCTGAAACAACAACTCAAGAAGAACATGAAGCTACACAGACAGAAAAATGAGTTGCATCAGGAACACGAATAGGAGTGGGTGCAACATGCACTCACGGAGGAAAATGTGCTCGTATAAGTTAAAGATCCATCCCAGTAGCTGACACAGAGAAGACATGGTGAGCAGTGTTGTTGATCACATGCAAGGGATTCAAGAGCATGCATGTCACTGTGTGCACACATGCAATCCAACCCATTCAACACACTCACTAAGGTGGAAACAAGAAGCAAGTCCAATTGGAGCTGAACATGTAGTTCGGCAAGTTGATGCACATGACCGCCAACACACACTTGAAGATCAACACAGACATTATGCTTCGGTGTGTTTCTGATTTAGCCACACCCAAGAAGATCACACGCATGTTAGAAGACAAGTTGGATGAAGGGGCCGAACCAATGCATTGGATGCAACGGAAGCAAGAGCTCGCTTCAGCAAGATGTAACCATGAGGTGCATGCACACCATCATGGACGACCAAGCTTGGCATCATCTCACCACCTTCACCATCACAAACATGTCAAAGAGTTTATCTCATCACAGCAGACCGAGTGCCAGTGATGTCTTACATGGCTTGCTCAAGCCATGTTGTCTCACATGAGTATATGTGCATTATAATGTTGAGTCATGTCAAGTGTAAGTCAAGTGTCAATAGTTGGATGTAACAGCCATAGAGTAGGTGAAGAGTCATGAGGGTAGTTGAACGGTCACAAAGGGGAATGTCAAGGGTCAACCCACCCTTTGCTATAAATAGTCCCGGATAACTCATTGTAAGGGCTTTTAATCAGCGAAGCTTCTGATAAGACTATCTTGGAAAGAGCTTAGAAGTATTGTAACATGCCTTCGCTTCTCCACTGCATGGAGCTAGTTCATCTCTTTGGAGGAGTAGGTGGATGTGGCTGTAGCATTCCACTATTGGGGCTAGTGGGTTTACAGGGATGTATTGTATGATTGGAACTTAAACTTCTTTATATAATAAGAGCCAACACATTCTCACACATGTACTCTATCTGTCGTAAGATTGATATTTAACACTTGTAATGCATGTTTCTTTAACCTATGTTCTACATCTGAACTGATTCATTTGTTGTAATGCATAATCAATTAATGGAAATGTGTTGTATATGTTGTTAATTTTGTCTCCTCTATGTCGACTGCTTTGCCAAACATCAGATAGACCTTTCACATGAACCTTATTGTAACAACCATTGCACTTGTTTGGACTGATCCGTGAGTGTTGTACATCTTATCTTACCTTGTATGTTTTGATTACTGCATCTAAGTGGGCTGCTCAACTGAAAAATCTGTATATCCTGTGTGTTCTATGTTCCTAGTCGAGTTGGGACTGATCCCTTTCAACTTGGAACTCACCTTCACCATCATCTCAACCCACCTATGTTAGAACCTCTCATGCACCTTCTTTGACTCACTGCAGTAGTCACACCCTTGCTATTGATAGAGTTATCTTACTTGCCTTTGTGTGACATCGTGGTCAAGGCATTTCTTTACAACCCACTACTGGGACTCCTACACCAAATAGTCTGAGGTATGATTGGCACTTCTTACAGGGGAGATCCCCATACATGTTGGTGGGTCCAGCACCATCAACATTTTGGTTCTAGAAGGAGGGCCAGATGACAAGCTGAGTCCTTACATCTGTTTTGAATCTCCACATATCTATCATGACTCAATACCGAGTTGCTCTTCCGGAATGTATGTCTTATGGAAATGATTTTATCATCCTCAAAAGGCTCTTAGATAACTTGTCTCATAAAACATTTGATGGTGGAGGCAATGTAGCCTTGGTAAGGCACACAGTCAACGTTGTAGGCTCATGCAAAAGACATGGATTCTTTGAGGAATACATGAGCTACGTATTGTTCATATCCATGCTTTGAGGGCACCCAATGCACTGGTGTGCTACGTTGCCTGAAAAATATATTCATTCTCTTACTCATCTGGTTGTAGAGATAGATTGTGCTTTCAATCACTATGACCATAAAGCACCCAACACGGAAATTCTGAAATTACGAAAGGCACCCGATGAATCCGTTGAACAGTTTCACACACGCTTTTGTAATATTGCATACAGATTCCTATAAGATGATATTGATTGGGAATTTCTTGATGTAAGATTTCAGTATCTTCTTCGCGTATTTCAACCCCGCTTAGCACACTTTGGTGATGGAGCTATGTAATCACAGGAAGGCACAGTTGTTGTCACAAGTGATTGTCTGCATTTATCTCATCCAACAGCTCCACCACCATGGAGTGTGTTGTAGCATTTTTTGGTTTTGATAAGATAGAATATTTATAAAAAAAAATGTTAAGTTAGGATATGGACATAACAATATTGAATAGAATGTTTCTGAAAAATATCTTGATGATGATGTCCATATCAAAGAAAATGTTAGGTTAGATGTCCTAAAAAATCAAGACAAAAAGAAAATGTTAGGTTAGAAAGAAAAGAAAACAAATAAACTCTGAAAGTGAGCAAGTCTAAATGCCACTACTATTTTTCTGCAAAATAATGGTCATGTGCAGCTTGTCATAAATGCCACAACCCATGACAGTCAAATAGTTTAATCTTGACTGCTTCATGCTTTAAATTTAATGTTATAGTTAGAGAATAAAGATCTAGTCAAACTGTTTAATCTTGGCAGATCAGTAGTTAGGTAGAGAATAATAAGGTGCTCATCAGTTTAATCTGAGCCCTTGGATGTTATAAGGTTAGAATTAGATAGTTTGCTTTTGTAAAATAAAAGAAAGGAAAAGGTTTGCTAGCTTAAATGCACCCATTAAGTGAAGAAAATATGATAGAATAAGAAAAGGGGAAGTAGAAGAAAGGTTGCAGAGGTTTGATTATTGACTGGAAAATATGTACATTTATCATGTTTCTATGTCCATGAGGCAATTACACATAGCAAATGAAGGTCTACAAGATCAATTAATTAACTTCCATCATCCCCATTCATCCCTATATTCACTAATTTCCCCTTCCCACCTTCATATAATTCATATTCATTCATTTCCCATAAAAACCCCTTTTCCTAAGATTAAAATCCTTTTTACCTAGGAAAAGTGAAAACCCCATGTAAAATCCCTTTTTATCTGAAAAAACCACAAAAATATGTTTTAGCGTAAGTATTGATGTATATATAAAAAGAAAATAACTCATGAAAGGCATTATACTTATTATTTTTCCCCTTTCTGCATATATTTCCCCTTTCCACTCTAAACCCCTAAAAGTTCCCTTTTCCCGTATATATTAATTCCCTTTATTAAATAACTCAAAACCTTTAGTTTTATTAAAAAAACTATGTATTTCATAAAATATCACATTGCAAGCCTTTCATATGAATCCACTCTCCTCCGATTACGATATGCAATGCACAATGCGCCCGGACCCGATGCAATATATATCATAACTCATTGCCATTTCGCATCCGCCTCTATGACAAGTCCCAGCTAAAGCATTACCCTCTGCCATTGCAATCTCCAATATGCGATGGGAACCCAGACTCGATCGCAGTATTAACCATGTTTTATTTCCACGTTGTGTCTGGCCCCTATCACATTCCTTTGCAATGGGCCTTCCTTCGCTAAACTGTGATTGCGATATGCGACATGAACCCGGACCCGATATCATTTATCCACCCACATTCATATTATTTCAAGTCTACCATATCTGTTTTGCAAAGGATTTCTTTGTTAAAATGTTTTTATGTTTTAAACATAAAACACCGCTAATCTAGGTTTTTAACCATAATAAAGCCCATACCGCCATGATAAACTGTTGGGCCCCTCCATTGCTCTTTCCTCTACCCTTCACGCTGCTCTTTTTCTCCACCACCATTCTATCAAATCCATTCAAATCTATTAACCCTCAGTGATTTCGAGTTGGCTCTCTGTACGAGCATTACCTGCCTAAAAAGCGGTATTCCAGTGACCTCCCTTTGCTACGTGTCAAGCTAAAATTATTTCAAGTGACCCCTCCCAAAACTGCCCACCTTATAAAGTGGTGCGATGAAAACCAAAACCATCTCCCGCATAACAACAAAATGACCACTATTCACTTTGCCCCATATTTCAAAAAGAAAGCCGTTTTTCAGTTTAAATACAAAAATCACCATTTTTCCTTTGTTTCGCCTGCTTTCATAGTAAACCCTCCATAAGCCTTTGTGACCAATAAAGCCATTATTTTACCTTTCGATACACTCTGGACTCCTTCCAAAATCCTCTCAAGCTCAATAAAACCATTAATGTCCTCCTCCGTCACCTATGTTTTCTTAACAATTTATGTGTTTTGCACGTAAAAACTTATGTTCCGGGCTTACAAAGAAAAAGGCTTGCATACAGTTTGAAGACAAATCTAAAAGGATTTACTGTTGAAAACCACAGTAAAAACCTTGAAATTCATAGTAAAGGTAAAAAGGAGCACACTAAAGGTTACTCAGCAGGGTCAAAGGATATTCACAGTGTTTAAAGAATATTAGATGAAATATCAAATGAAGGAAATTATTCACCAGCGTAAAGGATACAAAAAAATAAGTAGCTTAAAGGGAAAAATATCAAACAACAAATCCAACACAACCTGAATAAAAGGGATAGCAAGAAGCAGTTCAACAACTGCCCCTATCTTCTTGTATGAATATCTTTTCTTTCCTAGAATAAATCTTAATCAATTTTAGGATATTTCCTTAGTTTCATTATTGTATAAATAACTCTCTTCTCAAGTTGTTATAGGTTCGAAGTTCAGGATTCATGTTTCATTGCTTGTTAAGTTGTGACTGTTCATTCTACTTTGAACCTGGTTGCACCTTTGAAGGAATCTTTTCTAGAAACTTGATGTACTCATTTTTTCTGGAACCTTAATACAAAACAGAGGATTCTGAATCTGGTTTTACATAGTTTGTGTTATCATGTAAGTTTTTCCAGTTATCAATCATTATGTTTTTCTTCATATGCTTATGACTTATAGAGATATCTAGGTAGGAAGAATTGTGTCTCAATTTATTCCTATAAGCTCCTGAAGTGATCATCTATTAAGAGAATGGATTACTGAACTGTCTATTTAGCTAATCCCCTCTAATCAATAAATCATCAGCATCTTGTGTAATCTTAAGTATACTACCTTGAATCTTTGGAATGTAGTTTAGAAGGTTTTCACACTTATGATTGTTCTATTTTACAGTCTGGAAACTGTGATAATCATATTATTTTCTGTCTTCTTCTCACCACTATTTTTTATCTATATCGCTGTGTAAAGCTCTATAGTATCCCTTTGCTGAGATATTAATATAACCCAAAGGACTAAGTATTTCAATTCTACATCTATCTTCATTCATTGGCCTTCCAAAACTAAAACCAAAAACCCCAAAACAATTACTTTAGATGCTCTAGCATTGGTAACTAACCTACTACTATCTCATAGGTACAACATTACACTAGCGCTGTTGCCGGGGATTTTAATTTCATTTAAGTTTCCCTTGGGACAACAATATTCATTCATTATTTTCCTTTAAAGGTGATTAAAGGTTTAGAAAGGTTAAAATCATTCACCTAGGTGACTCCACACTCCCAAGATGGCACCTTTTAAACATACCAGATCTCGTTCAGAAGCTGACATAGTTAGTCCTCTGTCAGATCCTGAAAGGCTTATAAGAAAAGCCAATTCTAAAAGGGGACACCATCCATCTTCTTCTTCCTCTTCAGTCCTACAGTCTGAAGAATTAGAATCATTTGACCCCTATAGTAATATCCCATCTGATCCTGATTACTCCCATTTATCACCTAGGATTGCTGAACTTCTAAATAGAGGAGTTGATTTTAAGTCAGCCTACCTTATTCATTCATTATAATCTCATCCAATACCCACACTACCACCAGGATCACCTAAAACTAAATCTAATTTGGGTGTTAATCTATTAGAAAATAAACCCACAGATTTCATATCCCCTACCACCTATCATTTTCCTTCCATTTTTGACCGACCTAAAGCTTCTTCTTCTTAACAACCTAAGGAGACCTTCTCTATATATTTCAATCCTCTCTTTGAAACAAAAGAAGGTATTCCTTTACAGGTCCGAAAGTTAGTTCTTAAGACCCCTTTGAAGTCTTTCAGGAGATCTCCTCCTCCTTTACCTCCATAGTTCATCAACCTCTGAATCACCATCTTCTTCCTCTACTTCTTCTTCATACTCTACATCCACACAAACACCTCATACTCCACTTGGATAGCCTCATATACCTCAAGCACCTCATACACCACCTACTGTCATGGCTTTCCAACCTATTGTACAGGCTAGATATGCTGCCTTAGTCTTTCCTAATAACCTTGATGCATTCCTATCTGGCTACTTAAAATACCTTCCCAAGTACAATGGAGAAACTGGTCCCTCAGTTGAAGACCATCTTCAAGCTTTCCTAGACTTTGCAGACAACATGAATATTGAACAAGAAAACATTTATATGAGATTGTTTGTACAGTCACTTGAAGGAAATGTGATGATTTGGTTTAGGCAGTTACCAACAGCTTCCATTAGAAATTGGGAAGAGCTTAAAACCATATTCAAAAAACAATGGGGTGTGAAAAGGGCTCCTCTTTACTTCCTCACGGAATTTGAAGAGGTTGAAAGGAACTTTAGTGAACCAGTATCAGATTTTATCAAAAGATTCAATAAACTCTATCACAAAATGCCTGCTGATTGTAAGCCCCCTATAGCAGCAACTAAGACTAGATTTTCTAAAGCTTTTGATGATGGCTTTGTTGTTATGCTATGAGAGAGAACTTCAAGAACTCTTGAAGATATGCAAACAAACACTATAGAAGTAGAAGCAAATAGGGCAGCCTCCACTTCTTTAAAACTTAAGGAAGAAAAGACCCAAAGAAAACTCAAATCTATTCAAGAAGCCTCTAGTTCCTCTAAGACTAAATCAAAAGACTCAAAAATAGATGAAATAACATCTCTTCTTAGAAACCTATCAAATAGGATTTCAAATATTGAGACCCAACCTAGGACAATACAACAAACAATTACTAGACCTCAAAACCAAAATCAAGGTCAGTATAAAAGAAATCCACCACTACAAATTCTTCAGAGACCTAGCAATGATCAACATGTTCCTACTTCTCTAATGATAGTTGACCAACAACCTGATGATAATACTATGACAATTACTGAAGATATTAATAGTATGGATTCTTCTTCCAATCAAACAACCATCATTCCTCTCTCACAACAAAATTAGGTTCAAGAAGATCAGGAAGCTTCACAAGTCTCTAAATATCATGCTTTCTCTGAATTTTTAATTGCAGAATTAAACAAGAGGTATGATCTTAGGCCTAGGCCTGGTCCTGGGAGACCTCCAAAGGAAAATCCAATAATTGAACCACGTACCAAAATTTTTGAAGCTCAAACAACTCTTATTCAGCCCTTAGATCAGTCAATTGATACTACCCAAACTGGTAAAAACATTTTGACTACATTTAATGTTGAAAAAGAATTAGAGAGGGTTAAGATCCCAATTCCACTATCAGAGCTTTCTAAAAACCCTGGTTACAAAAGCCAAGTCACAAAATGGATACAAAATACCTCGGTTGATGCTGAAGGTGATGTCATAGGTCTAAAATATGAAAAACCAGTAGTGGTTTTTGGCCCTAGTTTAGACATGATAGATGAGATAGTGCCTCCTTTCTATGTAACTCTTAAAACAAATGATTCCATGTTTTATAATTGTATGCTTGATTCAGGAGCATCACACAACCTTATGCCAAAATCTATCATGGACCATTTTAAACTCTACATCACTAAATCCTACCATGACCTGTACACATTTGATTCTAAAAAGGTGCCTTGTTTGGGATTGATCAAGGATCTAGTGGCTACCCTTGCCCAAATTCTAGCGAAAAGTGTAGTACTTGATATTGTTGTCATAGATATCCCTCCCAACTTTGGAATGCTCCTTTCTAGGTCTTGTTGTGCCAAATTAGGGGAAACTTTGCAGATGGATATGTCATATGCTACTATTCCTGTTTATGGAGGAGAGAAATTAATATTGTATAGAGAGGTAAGATTTATACATACTATTTTTAAGACTGACCAACCAAGGAACCATCCAATTTATGCAATAGATCAAGACTTTGGTTGTTTTCAACTCACTTCAAACCAACATAAAAATCAAGTCAAAATTGAAGAGGTACTTGAAATTCCTGAACCAAACCAAACTGATATTTGGAAACTGTTCTTTGATGGCTCTTGCACGAAAGATGGGGTAGGAGCCAAAGTAGTTTTAATTTCACCTGAAAAAGAAAATATAACCCAATCATGTAAATTAGAATTCGAAGTTACAAATAATGTGGATGAATATGAAGCTTTCCTTTTAGGATTGCAATTAGCCAAAAGCTTAAAAGTTCAAAACTTAAGTGTTTTTACTGATTCAAAACTTATTGTTAAGCAAGTAAGAAATTATTGCTAGACTAAGCACCTTAGAGTTAGGTCCGACCGAAATGAAGTATGGGATTCAGTTGAAAATTTATTTGATGCTTTTAATTTGACTCATATTCCCAAAGATCATAATATTCATGCAGATACCTTAGTTGTCTTTGCTAGCTCTTTTAAAATTCTTGATCATACTGATGTACTCTATCAGATACAAGTCAAATATAGGCCATCTATCCCAGATAATCTGAAACATTGGCAAATATTCGAAGATTATGAACATTTGAAATCATTTCTATAGGTAATAGATGATTTTTCATTTCTAGAAATTGATGAAGATAGAACTGAAATAAATGAAAATGCAGATGGAAATGATACTTTAGATTTTAAAACCCTAATTTTTAATCATGACATTATACAATTATCCAATAATTTTATTCCAAAAGGACACATTCCTTTGGAAAAATTGTTTGATCAAAATGATGTCCTCTGAAACCCTCAGTCCATTTCTTCAAAAGATGACATAGAAGAGATTAACATTGGAACTGATGAAGATATCAAAAACATCAAAATATGTGCATCTCTAGACCCTAAGATCAAAGCTCAATATCTTAAGTTACTGCAAAATTATAAGGATGCTTTTGCTTGGACTTATGCTGATCTAAAGACCTATGATACTTCATTAATACAGCATAAGATTCCTTTGAAGCCAGAAGCAAAACCTCATTAACAAAAACTTAGAAGAATAAATCCAGCCCTTCTACCAACTGTAGAAAGGGAGATTAAGAAAATTCTAGATGCTCAAATCATCCTCCCTCTTAGATATTCTAATTGGGTTGCAAATCTAGTTCCTGTTGGAAAGAAAATTAGAGAAATAAGACTCTATGTGGATTTTAGAAATTTGAACAAGGCATCATTAAAAGATAATTATCCTTTGCCCAAAATGGATGATTTACTTCAAATGGTTTCAGGAGCACAAAGAATTTCTATGCTTGATGGTTTTTCAGGTTACAATAAGGTGAATGTTGATACATCAGAAAGAGAGAAGATAGCCTTTACTACACCCTGGGGTACATTCATGTACACTAGGATGCCATTTGGCTTAACCAATGTTGGAGCAACATTTCAGAATGCTATGGACATAGCTCTTATGGGTCAGGTAAATAAATTTGTGGTTATTTATCTTAATGACATAACTGTTTTTTCTAAATCTGATCAGAAACATCTAAAGCACTTGATGAAGGTTTTTGACAGGTGTAGAAAATTTGGAATATCATTGAACCCTAAGAAGTCCTTGTTTGTTGTCAAAGAAGGAAACTGTTGGGCTATATAATTTCAAATTAGGGAGTAGTAATTGACCCCAAACGAGTATCTGCCATTTAAACATTGACCTTACCTAGAAACAAGAAGGAGATTCAAACTTTTCTAAGCAAGATTAATTTTCTAAGGAGGTTTATTCCAAATTATGCAAATATTGCAAAAGATATAACTAATATGCTCCGAAAGGACCATGAAGTCAAATGGACTCCCTCTTCTAGGCATGCATTTGAACAAATAAAAAGGGCTATCTCTGAAGCTCCCACCTTAGCCTGATTATACTAAGCCATTTAGTATTTTCTCTTTTGCCTCTGAAACAACCCTTGCTACTATTCTATTACAGAAAAATGAGGATTCCCATGACCAACCCATAGACTTTTTCAGCAAGCTTATGAGAGATGTTAGCTTAAGTATGACATCATTAAGAAGCAAGCCTATGCCTTCATCCAAGCCCTGAAATCATTCAGAATGTATGTATTACATTCACCTATTACTGCTTATGTCCCTAATAGTGCTGTGAAAATTGTTCTAACCAAACCAGACACTGATGGGAAAAGAGGTAGATGGATCACTCAAATTCTGGAGTTTTATCTAACTATCAAAACTACTAAGCTAGTAAAAGGTCAAGGATTAGCCAAGCTTCTTGCTGAATCCAACTGCAAAGTACTTGGAATCAATTCTATTTTAGAAATACAAGGGAAGAATACACAAGAACCTTATGTCCTTGCAAAAGGGGGGAATCCACAAGAACCTTCCTTTCATGCAGACGGGGAGAATCCACAAGAACCTTCCTTTGATGCAGAAGGGAAGAATCCACAAGAACCTCTACCTTCAGAGTAAATCAGTCTTATACACATTGATGAAAATTTCTTATTGTCAAACTGGTATCAAGATATTGTAAATTTCTTGATCCGTTTTGAGTTTCCAACATCATTCTCCAAAACCCCGTGTAAAACCCTTAAGTTAAAATTAGTAAAGTACTACATTATAAATGCAAATTTATACTGGAAATATCCACTGAATATTTTGTTATTATGTTTAACAGAATCAGAAACTGAAGGAATCATTAATCACTTTCATACAGGATTTTGTGGGGACATTATGCTTCGAGAGAAACAGCATACAAGATTCTGAGAGGAGGATTTTATTGGCCCACATTGTTCTTACAAGTAGGGGCAAAGGTCAGAGGTTGTGTTCCTTGTCAAATGTTTGCTGGTAAACAAAAATTAGCAGCTCTTCCACTTGTTCCATCAATAGTTTCAGCACCTTTTTCTCAATGGGGATTAGATTTTGTTGGAGAGATTCACCCCACTTCAAGTAATCAACATAGATGGATCCTCACTGTAACAGACTACTTTACTAAATGGGTGGAAGCAATTCCAGTAAAAAATGTTACTGATTCAGTAGTAATTAAATTTATTGAGGAGAATATCTTTTCTAGATTTGGTTGCCCAACTCAAATTACCACTGATAATGTAGCATCTTTTTCTAGTGTTAAAATGATTGACTTTTGCCAGAAATATCATATTTTGTTACATCATTCAACTCCATACTACCCTCAAGGTAATGGCCTTGCAAAGTCATCCAACAAAATCCTGGTAAAGGTAATAAAAAAGACTCTAGCTGATCATAAGAAGAGCTGGGATTCACATTTGATTGATGCAGTATGGGAAAATAGAATTACTCCAAAGAGATCAATTGGAAAATCTCCATTTCAATTAGTCTATGGGAAAGATGCATTCTTCCCTACAAATTTGGCCTTCCCTGTTTTAAATTTTTTGCGGGATTCAACAGATGAACCTAATGATTTTTCAAGAAGAACAAATAAGATTATTGAACTTAATCAAAATAGAGATGAAGTTCAACACAGATTGAAGAAATATTAGAATAAGATGAAGGTCCTATTTGACAGAAGAGCAAAGGAAAGGGACTTTAAGGAAGGTGATCTAGTTCTAAGATGGGATGTCAGGAGAAAAGAAAAAGGGAAGCATGGAAAATTTGACAATCTATGGTTTGGACCTTTAGTAATTGTTGAAGTGAAGGGTAACAACACTTTTGTGCTATAGAATCTTGAGGGGCTATATTCCACTTATCCTATAAATGGAAGGTTTCTCAAACATTACATTCAGTACTAAGAAGTTGAAATAGTTTTCATTGTAAATACTCTGGTTTTCTTTTACTTTTCAAGATTTCAGTGTGATTTTCTTACAGCAAGGACTCCATAGCTCAAGGAGAAGGCACATGGATCTACACGTTCTCTGCATTCTACAGGAGAAAGCAGTCCCCAGTTGGAGCCAATGTTGTAGCATTTTTTGGTTTTGATAAGATAGAATATTTAAAAAAAAATGTTATTTAGGATATGGACATAACAATATTGAATGCAACGTTTTTAAAAAATATGATGATGTCCATATCAAATAAAATGTTAGGTTAGATGTCCTAAAAAATCAAGACAAAATGAAAATGTTAGGTTAGAAAGAAAAGAAAACAAATAAACTCTGAAAGTGACCAAGTCTAAATGCCACTACTACTTTTCTGCAAAATAATGGTTGTGTGTAGCTTGTCATAAATGCCACAACCCATGACAGTCAAATAGTTTAATCTTGACTGCTTCATACTTTAAATTTGATGTTATAGTTAGAGAATAAAGATCTGGCGAAACTGTTTAATCTTGGCAGATCAATAGTTAGGTAGAGAATAATAAAGTGCTCATCAGTTTAATATGAGCCCTTGGATGTTATTAGGTTAGAATTATATAGTTTTCTTTTGTAAAATAAAAGAAAGGAAAAGGGTTTTCTAGCTTAAATGAACCCATTAAGTGAAGAAAAAATGATAGGATAAGCAAAGGGTAAGTAGAAGAAAGGTTGCAGAAGTTTGATTATTGATTGGACAAAATGTACATTTATCATGTTTCTATGTCCATGAGGACATTACACAAAGCAAATGAAGGTCTACAAGATCAATTAATTAACTTCCATCATCTCCATTCATCCCTATATTTACTAATTTCCCCTTCCCACCTTCATACAATTCATATTCATTCATTTTCCATAAAAACCCCTTTTCCTAAGGTTAAAATCCTTTCTACCTAGGGAAAGTGAAAACCCCATGTAAAATCCCTTTTTATCCGAAAAACCCACAAAAAGATGTTTTAGCCTAAGTATTTATGTATATATGAAAAGAAAATAACTCATGAAAGGCATTATACTTAGTATTTTTCCCCTTTGTGCGTATATTTTCCCTTTCCGCTAATATTTCATATTAACGCTAACTTAACGTATTAAACCTCTAAAAGTTCCCTTTTCTCATATATATTAATTCCCTTTATTAAATAAACTGAAACCTTTATTTTTATTAAAAAACTATGTATTTCATAAAATATCGCATCGCAAGCCTTTCATATGAATGCACTCTCCTCTGATTGTGATATGCGATGTGCAATAGACCCGGACACGACACAATATACATCATAACTCATTGCCATTTCGCATCCGCCTCTATTGCAAGTCCCGGCTAAAGCATTACCCTCCACCATTGCGATCTCTGATATGTGATGGGAACCTAGACCCGATCGCAATATTAACCATTTTTTATTTCCACGTCGCATCCAGCCCCTATCGCGTTGCTTTGCAATGGGCCTTCCTCCGCTAAACTGCAATTGCGATATGCGATATGAACCCGAACCCGATATCATTTATCCACCCGCATTCATATTATTTCAAGTCCGCCATATCTGTTTTGTGAAGGATTTCTTTGTTAAAATGCTTTTATGGTTTAAACATAAAACACTGCTAATCTGGGTTTTTAACCATAATAAAGCCTATACCACCATGATTAACCGCTGGGCCCCTCCATTTCTCTTTCCTCTACCCTCCATGTTGCACTTTTGCTCCACCATCGTTTGATCAAATCCATTCAAATCTATTGACCCTTAGTAATTTAGAGTTGGATCTCTGTACGAGCATTACCCACCCAAAAAGCGATATTCCAAAGACCTGCCTTTGCTACGTGTCAGGCTCATATTATTTCAGGTGACCCCTCGCAAAACTGCCTGCACCTCATAAAGCGGTGTGATGAAAACCAAAACAACCTCCTGCATAACGACAAAATGACCACTATTCACTTTGCCCCATATTTCAAAAAGAAAGTCGTTTTTCAGTTTAAACACAAAAATCACCATTTTGCCTTTGTTTCGCCTGTTTTCACAGTAAACCCTCCATAAGCCTCTGTGACCAATAAAGCCATTATTTTACCTTCCAATATGCTCTGGACTCCTTCCAAAATCCTCTCAAGCTCAATAAAACCATTAATGTCCTCCTCTGTCACCTATGTTTTCTTAACAATTTATGTGTTTTGCAGGTAAAAATTTTTGTTCTAGGCTTACAAAGAAAAAAGCCTACATACAGTTTGAAGACAAATCTAAAAGTATTTACTGTTGAAAACCACAGTAAAAACCCTGAAATTCATAGTAAAGGTAAAAAGGAGCACACTAAAGGTTACTCAACAAGGTCAAAGGATATTCACAGAGTTTAAAGAGTATCATATGAAATATCAAATGAAGGAATTAACCAACGTAAAGGATACAAACAAATAAGCAGCTTAAAGGGAAAAATATCAAACAACAAAGCCATCACAACCTGAATAAAAGGGACAACAAGAAGCAGTTCAATAGCTGCCCCCTATCTTCTTGTATGAAGATTTTTCCTTTCCTAGAATAAATCTTAATCAGTTTTAGGATATTTCCTTAGTTTCATTATTGTATAAATAACTCTCTTCTCGAGTTGTTATAGGTTCGAAGTTCAGGATTCATGGTTCATTGCTTGTTAAGTTGTGACTGTTCATTTTACTTTGAACCTAGTTGCACCTTTGAAGGAAGCTTTTCTAGACACTTGATGTACTCATTTTTTTTTCTGAAAGGTTAGTACAAAGCAGAGGATTCTGAATTTGGTTTTACGTAGTTTGTGTTATCCTATAAGTTTTTCCAGTTATCAGTCATTATGTTTTTCTTCATATTCTTATGACTTATAGAGATATCTAGGTAGGAAGAATTGTGTCTCAATTTATTCCTATAAGCTCCTGAAGTGATCATCTATTAAGAGAATGGATTAATGAACTGTCTGTTTAGCTAATCCCCTCTAATCAATAAATCATCAGCATCTTGTGTAAGCTTAAGTATACTACCTTGAATCTTTGGAACGTAGTTCAGAAGGTTTTCACACTTATGATTGTTCTATTTTACAGTCTGGAAACTGTGATAATCATATTATTTTCTGTCTTCTTCTCACCACTATTTTTTATCTATATCACTGTGTAAATCTTTATAGTAGCCCTTTGCTGAGATATTAATATAACCCAAAGGATTAAGTATTTCAATTCTACATCTATCTTCATTCATTGGTCTTCCAAAACTGAAACCAAAAACCCCAAAACAATTATTTTAGATGATCTGGCATTGGTAGCTAACCTACTACTATCTCAGAGGTACAACAGAGTGATGTGGGAGATCATGCACACACCTCGATTGAATTGTCACACTCTCCCACCCCACCTGCTCTTGAAATTTGTGCATATTTGACTAGAAATCTTGTTGGCTGTCACATGGACTCTTCCCCTCGACCTCCATCCTCACATTCTGTTGATCCTCCGGATTGTAGCATCTTGTGTTCTCCCATTTCAAACTCCTCACCTGTTGTGAACGAGGATCAAGCTATCGATGGAGTTAGTGTTATGAAGCCAAACTGTGCCATAATTCATGATGAGTATGTGCAGGAATCTAAAGAGGAGACCACAGTGAAGGCTGACTCCCTTCCAGCCACGCCTCATCCGCTTCATCCTAACATCCCTTGTGATTCTACCACTATTGATTTCCCCTGTGAAAACTCATTTTCAGATGCTTCTACTTCCGATCATTCACATGACACTTTGGATGTCAATCTATCATTACAGTGTGGAGAGGACACATCTTCCTCAAAACATCTATCTAATCTGTCATATATCTTTCTTGAAAACATAGAGGGTGAACATATTTTCTTCTCATCTACCCCTCTACCCAATTCATCAAATCATGAGGATGCCAACGAACATCTCAAATTTTCTAATCTTGGTTGTCGTGATTTATTCACTTCCTCATCCGATCACGATGTTGATTCAACCACTATTAATCTATCCAAGATACTGGTCTACAATGATCTATCTATCAACAAAATCGAAACCCCCCAGACTGTCGAGGCACTTCGGCCTGAGCTGATGGTTATGTCAAGCCCTCGCTATCCTGAGGTTGGTTTCACTTCCGGTCAGGAAATTATTAAAACACTCAAGGCTCCTCATCACTCTCTGCTTTGTATAAAAGATCAACCCACGGGGGCTTCACTCAATGAACCTCTAACCTATCACATGTGTTCATGGAATATTAAACAATACCCTTAATTTGACTACATATTTGAAAATACCTGTAAAAATCACATATTTTAACCCCCTACCAATATGACCCAATACCCCTTCCCAATTTAAAAAATCCCTCCTTCCACTAGATATTGTAGGTATCAATTTTTTTGTTAACATTTTGTATACCCCTTTATATTTTTTCATCAACTTTAAGCTTCATTTTTATACTTGCCAATATAAAAACCATTTGCCCCCTATATATCCCCCAGTATATCATGCTATTTTTTACTCAATATATATCCCCCAATATGAACCCACATGGTATGGTATTGCTCCCCCTAGTAAAGCCCCTGTGGATCAATCAAACACCCAGATTACGCTTCCTCCACTTGGACTACACAATCCCATCACTCATGCATTGGAGGAATCTTACATAACAAGCACACATGCACAACACAAGTGGTTTACCTTTCTCATGTTTTCTTACATGTCACAATCAAGAGAATGCATAAACTTAGCATTTGCATGCGGTGTAGCACAATATCATGGCAGCACCACAAAATGCATGTCATGCACTTTCACTCATCTTTGTTCTGTGGTCACTTGTAATCTTGGAGTGTGTTTGTTTTCACTATTATATCTTTCTTGTTTGCTACTTAACATAGTTGTCTTGTTTGTAAACCACGCCTTCACCAACATGGGTCAACCAATGCACCAGTGGCTGCATTGGAAGTATCACTTCACGTGAGATGACCCATGCACTATTAGCTTAGGAGTAGGAGTAGTGTTTTATTTTGAGTTTTTTGTTTGCATGCTCATTTGCTTACTTTATTTGTTCATTTGTTTGTCTACTTGCTTGTTTTCTTACTTTCTTTTCTTTCGCTTTTGCTTCTGCTTTTGTTTTTCTTTGTTGTTTGTTACTTTTCTTGTTTTGTTTCATAGGATAGTTTCGCATGAAACCATGTATGAATCTTGAAGCAAGCTGGGTAAAGTAAAAGAGGCCTTGTGCTTCTATCACTACTTGGTTATCTATCATCCTACCTCTATATGAAGAACTTGTTACTTTCAGTCCATGATACATCAATGGAAAATACGTACTGTTCAAAGTGAACCTTGGTGAAAACACAATGCTTGCACACTAACTAGTCTCACCTACTCTAATCGGTTGTTTTTGGGTTAACCCTTGTTAGCTTAGTCAAGTAGAGTAAGGTGAGGGAGAAAACCTTAGCAGGCATGTCAGAGGTATAATAAGCTACTTCTCTGTAGGAACAACCTCTTCTACTCTCAATAAGTCGAGATCCCTCTTCCGCCTATGAAATGAATAAGTTCTATGCATAATTAAAAAATGAAAAAAGGAAAGTGAAAAAATTCAAAATTCAAAATGAATAAGGCAAAAGAAGAGAAAGGCTTCCTACACAGGGAGGTGATGCAAGTAACTCCACCTAGGGTACTAACCAGGATCACTGGTAGTGGAGCCATGCTTGTGTTCATATGTGACTCCATTAGGGTACTGTCTAGGCATGCTGGTAGCGGAGCAACACCAGAGATGAAACTAAGACTCTAACAACTATACTACCTATGCATCAATATACCCCTCAACCCCAATCAAAACAACTATGTTTCCTTGGCTTGGAATGTGTGTCAATCGACCAAGAGCTTCGCAGATGCTGCATCTTATGATCAAGCTAGTGTGGAAACCAAGAGGAGCTGAGAACTAGACAATACTTCCGAAGGTGTTAGAATTTCTTTTCATGAACAAGGTCCATTCACAGTGCTCGAGTTCTACCAATGTGTTTCCAAGTGTTGTAGTGGCTACAACCACCCACCAAAATTTTTCCTTAGCTTCATTTTGGAGGCTCCCTTCCAACCTTCATAGTAGCTTGCCTCGCTTTATCAAGTTCACCAGCTTCAGTGTTTTGCTTGCACAAAGGAAGCATGTCAATCCCAACTTTATGCATTCCCCTCACAGGCTATTCACCCGAAATTAATCTAGCTACAAGTTGAGCAACTTCCCCTAGAAAATTGTGCATTTCTGGAGGGAAACCAACCTTCCCTCCAGAAATTGCTCAATCTTGTTTGGCAGCTTATTGAGCTCCAGGATTGTGCATTCCAACCAATCAACACTCCCAGCAGGAATTGTGCAATTTTCCCCAGCAGTGTTGCTCAACCCATAATTTGTGCAAATCTAGGCAGCAGTCAGCTTCTCTGCCCAGAAATTGTGCAAATCTCCTGGGAAGTAACCCCATCTCCAGCCAGAATTGCGCATTTCCTTCAAGCAGTCAAACAACCTATTGCATGCACAACTAAGTTGACTGGTTCCCTTCGGGACCAAGAAAAACAGACTCGCATGTAGGGACTGCTTCTCCCAGGGCAGCATACAAAGGCATCCCATGTTTTAGGGATCTATGTTTATCAGTTGGAGGTTACATGAAAGGATCATTTCAGAAACCTCCCACCAAGTGTCGCTTTCCCTAGATTTGTGGCATGCACATCACGACCTTGATGTTATCAAAACTCATCAACCAGACACAGCAGAGCTCATTCCTCACATCAACCTTCTATCTTTGACATCCCACATCACATCTAGGTGTAGTCGGCACATTCAGCTCAGTTGTTTTGGGGTAAGCCCGCTTCCCATGCCTTGTGTTGAATTTTTGTTGTTTTTTGTGTTTTCACTTGTATGAGTACCTTTTGCTTGATTTCTTTGAACACTTTTTGTCGTTTACATGTATATTAGCTTGTCCTAACACCATTTTAGTTTTTGTCAACATCTCATTGTTGTCACATGCATGCAACTCTTTTTCACAAACGATCGTCGATTTGGCGACTCGCCTCACCCACATGCATGTTGTTCCATTTTCTGAATCTGTTGATGAGCCCCAAAAATGGATAATTATATGGGCTCATTCAGCCTCCTAATTCGACTTAATCCACCATTCTCATTAGTTTATTGCATGTTTTTTATTATATTTATGCTAATAGAGTGAATTGGGTTAGTCATTATGCCAACAAGTCTAATGGGTGCTTTGTGCAGTTTTTTGGTCAATTTTGAGACAAAATCAATGGTTTTAATGAGCACTTGGCAACCAAATTCGTAGAAGAACAAGGGAGAGGATTTGTAGAAAGGTGTTCCATTCATTTATGGGCCCTTACCTCGAATTCTCCAACATCAGCTCGGAGTTCAAGGGCCAGCACAACAATTATCACAAGGGCAGCCGAGCAAGGGCTAGTAAAGTTGTTGTTAACTACAAGTTTTGGCAGCTGAGTTCATAAATTTTAGGAGGGCTTAGGGCCTCATTTGGGGTTGGTAGAAGTTAGCTAGTTTGTAGTTCAATTTTAGTCATTTTTTTAGCCAGTAGGTTAGCTCTGCATTTCAGCACATTTCAAGCTTTTTCTTGTAGACAGTTTCTGATGTAACTATTATTACTTGATCAATAAAGATGAATCCAGCTTTGCACCAGCTCTAGTATTTCTCAAGAGGCTATAGCTCTTGGGGTTGGGCCCAACCCAAGCACCTAGTACCTCCTTTGTTTACTTTTATGTGTTTTTGCTGCATTCTTAGAATAAAATCTACTATTTAGATTTAAATCTTGTTTTGTTGTTTAGGTTGTTTTTGATGATTAAAAAGGATTTTCATGTTCAGATTGATTTGATAGGTTAATAACAGAGAATATCTTCAGAAAAAGGCTATCAAGCACCTCTGATCTCACCTCTCCCTCAGTGGGACCATGAGCTGGGACCAAGGTGTCCTTGCTGCCACCAAAAACACTGTTTTTGCTTCATCATGCAATTATTAGTGTTAGATTCTCATTTGCAGAAGTTGATACCAGTTGTGGTTACATGCTCAGGTTCATGATTGCTTAGTTTGCATAGCTATTTCACATTATTTCATTGCAAATAAACTGTTGTTCATTTTCTTTGCTGTTATTTAGGTCAGATTAGGTTAAAACAGCTAGATCTTTGGTTTTCTTAGTCTTTGTTGGTTAGTTTTGAAAAATCACATGTAGAGCACCTGTGAAACCTCCTCTCCTACCCTTACCCCATCCATGCAACCTACTTCATCCTCCAACTTAGATTCTTGCCTATCATTTGCTACGTTTTCTCTCGCTTTGCCCTAATTTCTACATTCATGTGCATCATTTCTCCCTCCATCCTCGAACGAATCCAATCACTCCTTAGCCTCATTCACCAGGTCCTAGACCCCTTAATATCCTTATCCAACCTACATTTCCACTTTCCCACTGTTTTTCCTCCATCAACCCTCCAAAATCCTCTTTTCGGAACATCCTATAGAACCCCTGTAGACTTCCTGTAGAAGCTCACAAAAGCGGTTTCTTGAGATCTGATCACTGTGAAACTCTCTGGAAGGGTGCTAGGGACCCCTTAGGCCCTCTTCTAACCTTCCCAACCTCCTGCAAGTATTTCCTTTTGCCAATCCACCTCTGCAGGCCACCAAAACGAATCCTAAAGGCAGGCGAGTAGCTTTGTGAAGAGTGACTGTTTACTGGCAGTTTGAACAGTCGAGCCCCTTGAGTTAAGGAGGGCTGCTAGGACCCTCATAGTGCATAAATAGGAAGGCTTCAGCCTTCATAGTTTACGTTTGGAACTGTTGGGTTTTGCACTATAGTGTTGTCATTGTCTCAGCTCATTTTTGTAGCTACTGCTGTATAACTTTCTTGTGACATGATTATTTTTGAGTAATGAAGAGCAGCTTTACTTGGCATCAGTTCTGAGTTTTTCTTAGGAGCCTATAGCTCTTGGTGTTGGGCCCAGCCCGAGTGCTAAGGCTTCCTTTATGTACTGTTATTTTCTTTTTATGTCTTTGCAAAATAATTTTTGTTAAGTAGATTAAAATCTTGCTGGTTACCTAGGTCATTTTTTATGATTAGAAAGGATTTTTATGTTCAGATTGAGTTGATAGGTTAATAACAGGGAAGATATTCAAAAAAAGGCCATCAAGCACCTCTGATCTCACCTCTCCCTCAGTGGGATCATGAGCTGGGACAAAGGTGACCTTGCTGCCAACAAAAACATTGTCTTTGCCTCACCATGCAATCATTAGTGTTAGATTCTCATTTGCAGAAGTTGATACCAGTTGTGGTTAAGCATTTAGATTCATGATTGCTCAGTTTGCATAACTATTTCACGTTATTTCATTGCAAATAAACTTATGTTCATTTCCTTTGCTGTTACTTAGGCCAGATTAGAATAAAGTAGCTAGGTCATTGGTTTTCCAAGTCATTGTTTGTTCAGTTTGAGAAGTAACTTGCAGAGCACCTGTAACACCTCTCCATTTACCTGTACTAAATCAATCCCATCTGCTCCATCCCCTAACTCTTATTCTTGCCTCACATTTGCTACGTTCCCTCACTTTGACCTAGTTTCCATATTTTTGTGCAACATTGCTCCACTCCTCCTTGAACAAATCCAGCCATCCTCATCTCTCCTCAGCTCCATCCACCAAGTCCTAGACCTCCTCACACCCTTATCCTACCCCCATACTTACTTCTCCACCTTTCTCTCTCCATCCACCCTCCAAAATTCCATTTCTGAACATCCTGTAGAAAATATAGAACATCCTGTAGAACCCTTGCGGACTTCCTGTAGAAGCTCACGGAAGCAGTTTCTTGATAACCAAACTCGGTGAAACTCTCTAGAAGGGTGATAGGGACCCCTTAGGCCCTCTTCTAACCTTCCCAACCTCTTGCAAACATTTCCTCTCGCCAATCCACCTTTGCACAGTCAAAAACCAGTTAAAGCACATGCGTGACAATTCTGACACTTTACTCAAAAATACAAAAAGAAGTTTTTTTCCAGATTTTACTGTAGAAGTAGCTTATATACATGCATTTCACCTTCTCAGAAGTCAATGGCATCTCCTTCAGTAGCTTTCATCGTCTTTCCTGCATTAGTAGGAATAGCTGGTAAAATTAGGGTTTGCTAGAGTTTGTGTTTCCTTTTAGCTTTTCAGTATCTTTCTGTAAATAGATTAGCCTCCTTTGAGTTATCTTCCATCCATCAGTTAGAAAGCTTCTTCTCAGAGCTCATAGAAGTTGGCTTAATCTCCTAGCGGACTTGTGCCAGCTGACCAAGTGATAGCTACGACAAGAGCTAGTACTTGTGCATACAGCACCGTCACTTCCAAGTTTGTTACGAACTACCAGGTTGATAAGAGTAAAGAAGGGAGTCCCACCAGTTGTAGCATTATTGCTGCAATACTGGAGCCCACCATCTTTTTGGCGCCATTGCCGGGGAAGCATCAGAGTATTTGTGATTTCTGCTTTTCTTCTATTTTTCTACTCCAACCTTCTGCTAAGTAGTTTATTTCAGTTCCATTCTACAATTTCATTTCTGCAAAGGTAGATTAGACATTTCCTACTTTCATAGATTAGCCTTTCAATTCCGCAATTTCAATTCTGCAAGTGTAGAATAGCATTTCAATTCTGCAAGTGTAGAATAGCATTTCAATTATGCAAGCATAGAATAGCATTTCATTCTTGCAATTTTATTTCAGCAAAATAGATTAGTCCTTTCCTGCTTTCATTTCAATTCCGCATTTTCATTTCCGCAAGATAGATTTTAGTTAGTTGCAATTCCATTTGTTCCAGTTTTGTAGGTACAAGCAAAAAAAAACAAAAGCAACCAAAAATCTTTTCATGCCTCATAGGAACAGAGATAATACCAGAAAATTCCTACCCAACACCCCCACCACATCACTAAGTCACCCTTCTCTCTTCTTTGGTGACAGTGATCCAGAAGAACCTATAGGTGAACCCCCTGAGATATACGAAGATCCTGTAACAGAAGAAGAGCAAGAAAACATTCCTTTTGAGACCATGGCTGAAAACAGAAATGGTAGAGAAGATGATGAGAGAATAGAAGGTACCTTCCCCATCCGAGAGACTAATGGGGACATGAAGATGAAAAACATAAGTCCCTCAACCTTACCTCATTTCCATGGATTGACCACTGAAGACCCTGATACCTTCCTATTTTAGTTTTTTGTCCTTTGTCGAACTTATGACTATGTAGAAGACGAGCCAAAGTTGAAACTCTTTCCCTCTACCCTCAAAGATGTAGCATTATGCTGGTTCATGGGGTTACTTGGAAACAGTATCACAACTTGCGCTCAGATGCAGCAAGCATTTAAAAACAAATACCGGGACTACTGTAGGTCAAAGGAAACAAAGGTAGAAATCTTCCGGATGACCATGGGAAATGATGAGTCTTTAGAAGACTATGAGGAAAGGTTCCAACTTAGCTATAAATGGGCCAGGTGCACACTTGACCCTGAATCTCTGAAGCTGGTGCTGCTCCGAGGAGTCCCTGAAGACCTTCTAGATACCCTCCATTTGCTAGCTGGAGGGGACATCTACCAACTACCTTATGAGGGCATAAAGACTGTGTTTAGAAACCATTCTAGGGCAGCCAGGAAAAGAGGTAGGGGGAATCTGCTTTCAGCTAGTACCGCCTTCTCCAAGCATTAGTTTGCTAATCAGATGGAAGACCTCAAAAGTGAGGTGAGATAGACCATTGCCATGCAACTTGATACTTTCCAAATCCAACAAAAGAAAGAGGAAGCTGAGAGGGCTTTGGCCATTTTCTGTCCCAGATGTATGAGGAAGCACCCTAAGAACGAGTGTCCATTGCACTCAGTAGAGGTATGTTTTGTTCAATGTGATGAAGACCACCCCACAAACCAATGCCCAACCTTACCCAGATTTAAAGCCATGTACCAAGGGACTGGGGCAACCACTGAACCTCTATACTTCCTCAACCAAAGGAGACCGCATGGGCCCAGACCTTACCAGTAGGGGATGCAAGGGACATCCCAAGCTTATTATAGCCCCGACCAATCTGCTCACATGCCTTCTTGGGGTCCCCCTGCTCATCCTTCCTAGTCCGCACCTCCTCCATGGTCTTATCCATCTCAATACCATACTCAACCCACTGCTCATTCGTTTAACTCACATGTCCAACCACAACCTTAGTGGAATGCACCTCAACCGAGGTGGAGGCCCCAATACAACTCTCCTCCTACCATTTTGCCTCCACCATCGACTCAGCCACAACCATTACCTCCTACTCCTCCAAGACAACCCCAGATGCTTGCTCAACTAAACTCGAACCCCAACAACAGACAGGCCCAACAGGTATACACTGGGGAGACAACATGCCCTACCTATGCTGTGGAGATCCAGGAGATCAACTTATGATCTGGGAAGGTCCTTCCAGATCGCCAACCTCCTCCCCCGAAGGACGAGGAAGAGAAACAGGAAAGTGAACACAAAGCCATTCCACCCTTTCCTGAGCGACTAACAGTAACCACACAACGAAACCCAGAGGAGACTAAACTTCTGGGAGAACTTAAACAGTTGTGTGTCAAAATACCACTTCTCCAGGCCATAAAATATGTACCAATATACAACAAATTGATTAAGGAGAAGTGTTTCAGGCACCCAGGCAGGCGAAAGAGAGATGCCTTGACTATCAATGTCATAGGACAACTGTCCGATCTAATGTTGGGGCAAGTAATATGTCCAAAGTATTTGGACCCTAGGAGTCCTGTAGTTGATGTCCACATCAATGGCACCATAATCCCCCATACCTTGATTGATCTAGGGGCTGCCATTAATGTGATGACCAGGGACACCATGCTTAAACTCAACCTTCAGAGTTCCTTAAGGAAGACCTCGATAGTCCTGTAGTTAGCAGATCGCTCCACCGTCACTCCCGAAGGGATTGTGGAAGATGTCTTGGTCTCTATTGACTCTTGGGAGTACCCTGCAAACTTCTTGGTCCTTCAGCCAAAGGCAAAGGTCACTGGATACCCCCTCATTTTTTGAAGGCCTTGGTTAGCCACTGCGGATGCTTACATCAGTTGTCGAGCTGGAAGCATGACCATCAAGAATGGGCCTATGTCCAAACAACTAGTCCTATACCCTCCTGCCCAACCTCTGCTAGAACATCACTTACCACTCTGGTTGGAAGAGGGAGATGAGGATGAGGTCTACTCTGCACCATTGTGCACAGTAGAAACCACTAGGGGAGGCCCTCAAACTGAGGATGACTTGATTGAGAATTTGATTCAAAATCCACCTCCCAGTGCACTGTCCTTAGAGGAGTTGGTGGAAGATAACCAAGCTGGCGCTTTAGTGGACCTCTATGTAACTGATCTGACTTCTCCCAGAGTTAAGAATATGGAATTTGGCCCCGAAAGAACCTTAAAGATTAGCTCCTCCCTATCTCCCTCCCAGGAGAAGGAGCTGTGTAGCTTACTGAACAATCATCTGGATGCTTTCGCTTGGAGCTATAAGGAGATGAAAGGAGTCCACCCTTCGGTCTGTACCCATCACATTTACATTAAAGAAGATTGTAAACTAGTCAGGCAGCCTTAGAGGAGAATGAATCCAGCCCTTAAAGACATTGTCAAAGAAGAATTGCAAAAATTGTTGGATGCAGGATTCATCTACCCCATCTCTGACAGTGAGTGGGTCTCACCTCTAGTTCTTGTGCCCAAGAAGAATGGGAAGTGGAGAATATGTGTAGATTACCGAGAATTTAACAAAGCCACCAAGAAAGACCATTTCCCTTTGCCTTTCATAGATCAAGTGTTGGATGGACTGGCAGGGAATAAGTTCTTCTCTTTCCTAGATGGGTTCAGCGGGTATAATCAGATCCAAATTAGCCCAGAGGACCAAGATAAAACCACCTTCACTTATCCATGGCGTACCTTTGCCTACCGAGTCCTTCCCTTTGGGCTATGCAATGCTCTTGCTACTTTCCAGAGAGCAGTATTGAGCATATTTTCTGAGTTGGTCCATGATTCGGTAGAAATCTATATGGATGACTTTACTCCTTATGTGTCCAACTTCCAAGAAGCATTGACTAACCTGGGAAAAGTCTTAACCAAGTGTATTGAGATGAACCTGTCCCTCAGTCCTGAAAAATGAAAATTCCTAATGACTGAAGGGACTGTGCTAGGTCATACAATTTCTCAGCAAGGATTACAGGGGGATCCTAACAAGATTGCTATCATCTGAAAGGTCCCACCTCCTCAAAAGGTGAGAGATGTTCGGAGTTTCCTAGGCTTTGCAAGATATTATAGAAGATTCATTAAAGATTTCAGTAAGCTGGCCTCGCCATTGTTTGGCCTCTTAGGGAAAGATGTTGAGCTTAAATGGACCGACGACTGTCAAGGGGCTCTGGATGAGTTGAAAGATAAGCTGGTTTCCACCCTAATCTTAAGAGGTCCAAACTAGGCCCTACCTTTCCACATCCACACTAATGCCTCAAACAAAGCCATAGGGGCAGCCTTAGGACAAGTTCAGGAGAAACTACCATATGCCATATACTTCGTCAGCAAAAACATGTCCAAGACAGAAATGAACTATACTGTAACCAAGAAAGAGTTCCTGGCTATAGTCCATTCCCTAGACAAGTTCAAACACTACATCACTGGTTATCAAACATTTGTACACATTGATCATGATGCGATTAGATATTTAATGAATAATCCTGATGTAAATGCTCATATCATTAGATGGTTACTTTTGTTGTAGCAATTTGATTTGACTATTGTCGACAAGCCAGGTAAGGAAAATGTTGTTGCTGACTTCTTGTCTAGATTGGATTTGCCTGCAGGTGAAGAAGGGATAGTGAATGACCAGATGCCAGATGAACACCTATTTGCTATCTCAGTACTCTCTCCACGGTTTGCTGATATAGCAAATTACTTGGTCTCAGCACAGTTCCCTCCACATCTATCCTCAAAGGAGAAGAGCAGAATTGTGAGGAAGAGTACTTCATTCACTTGGATCGGGGGCAACCTGTTCAAACTTGGCCCAGATCAGATCTTGAGGCATTGTGTTAGGGAGGAGGAAGTCTTTGACATCCTCCTAACCTATCACGATGGGCCCTGTGGAGGCCACTTTGCAGCAAAAAGGACTGCCTTCAAAATTCTATAGGCATGCTACTATTGGCCTATCTTCACCAAGATGTCAGAAGATACATCAACCAGTGTGACCAATGTCAGAGGATGGGGAAACCAACTCCAAGGGATGAAATGCCTCTCCAACCTCAAGTGACCTTCGAGCCATTTGAGAAGTGGTGCATGGACTTTGTGGGTCCTATCAACCCTCCTTCAAAGCAAAGGTCTTACATCATTGTGTGCACCAACTATCTGACAAAGTGGGCAGAAACAAAGGCAATCAAAGCAGCAACAGAAGAAAAGGTGGTTGAGTTTTTAAGGGAAAATATCTTCTACAAGTTTGGCTACCCAAGAGAGTTAGTCACCGATCAAGGAAGCCAGTTCACCTCTAACCTGATTGAAGACTTGCTCGCTCATCACAAGATCAAGCACAGGACTTCCACCCCATATCATCCACAAGCAAATGGGCAGGTGGAAGTCACTAATAGAGCATTGGAAGGGATTTTGACTAAGGTGGTGAGCAACAGCAGAAAGGATTGGACAGATCGCCTAGTTGAGGCCACCTTGGCCTACAACACCACTTGGAAGACTACAACAGGTTTCACACCTTATGAGCTGGTCTACGAGAAGAAAGCTTTGTTGTCCATAGAGTTCAAGTACAACACATTGAGGGTGGCAGCTCAACTGGACTTAGATCTCAGCCATGCTCAACGTGAAATATTACTGCAGCTGAATGGATTAGATGAACACAGAATGCAGGCCCTCCTCCACTCAGAAGTAGTTCAACTCCAGAGGAAGATATGGCATGACCGGCACCTTAGTGAAAAGCAATTCTAGCCGGGAGATTGGGCGCTGCTGTATGACTCAAGATACAAGGATTTCAAAGGGAAGCTGAGGACAAGATGGTTAGGACCATATACAGTGGAAAAATGCAATGACAATGGTTCAGTCCTTATCAGGACCATTGATGAAGAAGCCATCCCCATGCTTGTCAATGGGCATCGATTGAAAATCTACAAGAAACCCCTTTCGAGGCAGGAGTTCATTGAAACTTTGGAAAAATCAGTGCTGGTAGTAGAGCAGGGCTCTACCTCTATTCCACCCACACCTTGATCATCATCGAAAAAAAGAAAAAAAAAAGGAGGGAATAAAAAGATCCTTGGGTGAAAACCTCTCTGAGGCGCCCAGGGCGGACAGTAAGGGTGAAAACCTCTTGGAGGTGCCCCAGCTATCTCTCAAAAATAAAGAAATCGAATAAAAAAAAAGATCCTTGGGTGAAAACCTCTCTGAGGCGCCCAGGGCAGATAGTGGGGGTGAAAACCTCATGGAGGCGCCCCAACTGTCTCTCAAGAAAAAAGAGAAAAAAGAAAGGAAAAAGAGAAAAAAGAAACAGACCTAATCTCTGTAAAATTATTACAGGTTGCAGGGAATACATTGCAGATAAAGAAGGTCGCGCAAAACGAGGGCAGGGATCTGTACCAGGCTACAGGACATCCTTACAGACACTCCCTCCATGTCCACTCGCTTTTCCTAGGATTTGATCACATTCAGGTCGAGATTCCACCTCCTACAGGAAGTTTTGGGCTTTCTATAGGAAGTTCTGTATTTCTACAGGAAACATCCTGTAGAACCTTCGGGCGGGCCAAATTCGATTTTGGAAGGGGATTTGAAGCTTGGAGTCTGTTGGTTAGGCCTGCAGCCACCCCTCTATTCCATCCATCACCTGTTTCATCTCTTTCCACCGCCATTGCAACCACCTGGTTATGTGTTCCTGCACAGTCATACAAGAAATCCTGTTTTCTTCAGATGGACAGAAAATTTTTCAAGTGACAAATCAAGCAACAAAGGCCCGCACACTCTACCTGTTCAAGCTCCATCTAGACTCTTCATCAACGAATTTAGCCCTGCTCGTTTAGCCTGCATCCCAGGAGGAGAAGCAGCTACAGGACATCCTACAGGAGTCCTGTAGCAGCTGATCCCTCTGGAAGACATACTCTAGAGGCAGGGGCAGCTAAAACCAGCAAAAGGAAACATGTAAAAAGGCTCCTCCTGGACGTGAAAACATCCTCGATGACTGAAACCAAACACCACCTGTGCATGCAGCGTTGCCAACCGAGGATCGGGTTCCAAAGCCGTGCATACATCATCAACCAATGAAAGAATGGGTTCTAGCACCTGTGCACGAGGCAGCAGCGAGCGAAGCAGTCGTTCCAAGTCCCGAAGCCTGTAGAACACGTCCATGGCCATGCAGGTAAGTGTCTAACCTTATTCGTCAAATTGCATAGACTATATTTCGAAAACTGCATGTCTGTGAAAATGGTTCGGATTGAACAAATTCGGTGGCCAATCAACTGGCCACCCACAGTCAATCGCATAGCTTCGTGGGATCTGAACAAGCTCAGTTACGTTTGAATTTGCCAACGAGACGAGCAACCGACACGTGTGGAGTGTCCAGTCGGGGAAAATCGGCGGGACTGGCAATGGTGGCGGCGGTTAATGGCAGAGGAGAGGTAATGGTGGTCAGGGACACGCAGAGGAATGATGGTCATGACGTTGGCTAATGGATTGGCCTGGCCACCTCACCCCCTCGCCACAAATTACACCATAATTAAAAAATGCTCGGCCTAAGACTCACGTTAACCGCTGTTCATTTGCACTTGCAACCATTCTCACCAAATTACGCATCCTCTGCTCCACAATATGTTAACCCGAGCTTTTTGGCCTGTTTCAAAATTCTCCCACGTCCCAGGCTTGTTCAGAAGCATCGTGACATCCTACAGAAGCCAGCAAAGCATTCTACAGGAAGAAGCTCTACAGGAAATACAGCATAGCCTTCCGGAGCAGAGAAGCCTGGACTTTTCTTCGTCAAATTTGGAGTTCCGAAAGAGGTAGGCTCGAAAACACCCTTCCATGCATGGTATAGTTCGAAAAATGGTGAATTGAGCTGTCTTGAATTGGAGGGTTAGAGACAAGTCTACCTGTGAGTCAAAAATAGTAGTTTACTTGTGGTTGCACGGAATTTCTTCATTGGTTTTGCGTCCAAATTCTCCTCCACAGTTCCTATTAAGAAAATTACTCCTGTAAAAAAGACAAAACACTGTCAGGGCTAACCTGTGTAGGAAAAATGTGAATTTTACATGGTTATATGTATGCTGGGGATGAAAATTGAGCTCTGCACTCTGTCTAGGGAAACCCAAGTCTTCCTTTTATACACAGACAGTTGAGTTTTTAAAACCAGGGAATTGGTGCAAGGTTAAAATATAAACACCTGAGAGATACTATCTTCAAGTTCGAAGGAGGAAACCATAAAACAACAAGTCCTCTCTTCTCAGAGCACTCTCACCATGCCAGGGGGGTTTATCAAGAAGGAACTCTTGGATTCTAGAAAATTACGTGAACATCCCAAGGTGGTGAACCTCTTCACCCGTGCCAATTGGATGACCTTTTGTGACAGAATTCAAGGTCATGACGATGAGATAACGGAGGAGTTCTTAATGTCCCTACAGCCTAAATCAAAGACACTGGCCACTGTGAATTTTAGAGGGTTGACCCTAAAGCTTACCCCACAACTCATTAGTCGAGTTACTGATCTGCCATTGGGGATACCCTGGAGCAAAGAGGAGAGGGCATTGGGCCAAAAATCCAAGAAAGAATTCTTCCTACCAGAGGAAAAGTTTGTAGAAGACAAGAATGGGGTCCATATAGCCAGCCTACATCCTTTTAGGAGCAAAGTCAGCTTCCAAATCATGAAATACATTACCTGTGAGGGGCGGTTCAGTATTGTCTACGGCTATCACTTTTGGTTGCTGAGTGAACTCAGACATGGGATGGATTTACCTCCAGAATAGAAGTTAAGCATCCCCTATTTTCTCCTACAATCATTAATTGAGTGTGGCACAAAATTGAAGGAAGGGACACCGGATCAGCTAGCCCATCATGGGCTCATCAAGCTTCTAGTGGAAGATGCCCTCCATACCTACACTATCCCTCTCTCCTGGGAGATTTTCCGCAACATGTCCAGAGATGATGATATTCGAATTCTGGCCAAGGAACTCACTTCATCCAGCAGTGAAGAAAGGGAACACACTGAGGTAGAAGAGAAAGCCAGTGGTAAAGAAACACAGGACAGACCACCATAGAAAGAACAAGAAGAGAAACGAGGGAAAGGCCAAGTTGCTGAGCCCAAAACTGTGGGAGGAACAAAGGCACAAACACCAAGGGAGAAACGATTGCAGAGTAGAGCAGAGAGGACTAAAAAAGTCCAAACAAAGGAGGGCACAACCAAGGCAACCACACATAAATTAAAAGGAAAGACACATCCAGCCAAGCAGACCAAAACAGTTGAAACAATTTCTACAGGAAGCATGAAAACTGTTTCTACAGGAAGCATGAAAACAGTTGACATAGGACTTTCTACAGGAAGCATGGAAATGGAGCAGCAAAAGGAGAAATCGCCTGAGATTTTGGGCAGGGAGGCGGTAACAGTGATGGATGCCCTAAGCACATCTCCAAAGCAAAAAGGGAAGCAAAAAATGGAGCCTTCCATGTATTTTGAGGCAAGAAGGAGCATGTGAATAAAAACTGGCAGACCCCAACCACAGTCAAAGGAGCCAATTACGATTGTGGACACCCCAGCTAAATAAAAGGAAAGGTCGCCTTCAAAGACATCCATCACCTATGAACAGGGAAGCCCAAAAGCATCCACCTGGAGAGAAAGGATGAAAATGTTGGACACAAAGACCTCTCTATAGGATGCTGAGACTGTTCTATAGGAAACACTGGCTAGGCTAAAGGAGACCGAAGAAATGGAAGGAGAGGTAGCTAAATCACCACAGGAGGAAGAAAAGGTGGAGAACATTGTGGAACCTAGCCCCCAGCCCAACTTGGGCTCCTACTATAACTTGTTAGAGGCCAGAAAGATCATTCCCCAAAAATTCGCAGTGCCATTTTTCCTTACACTAGAAGAAGAGAGAGTGAGGACCCACACTTGGATGAAGATCGATAAGTCCAAGGGTGTGGCAGATGTAGGTCCCCTGGAAGAATAACTCAAAGAGGTGAGAAAGGAATTGGCTATGGTACAGCATGTGGAAAGCAGCCAGCGGGCCAAGCTACAGGAAGAAAACGAGCTGCGTAAATAGCAGCTACAGCTACAGGGATAGCATAAGGAAGACAGGCCTCACATCTTGGGAGAAAAATAGCAATAGGAGGAGCCCACAATAGACAAAGAAACCCCTGATGAACAGTAGAGAAGAGATGGGTTGCAGGCTGAAATTGAGACACTAACTAGACAACTACAAGAGAAGGACTTACAAGCAGGCCAGGAGATACAGTGTCTGAAATAACAGGTACAAGAGAAGGAGGCCCAACTGGCCTGCATGGCCAGCTGGGCGATGGAAGTTCTACAGTGTAGGCAGCCTACCAAATCATACACCCTATACCTTAAGGATTAGTGGTTGTAGTTTCATATTAACACCTTGGCCCAAAGGGGCATCACTCCATTTCAAAATTATCATCAATTTGTGGCTTTATGTGATAGTAGCTCATCAGAGGACAAGGCTAAATTATGAGAGTTTTATTTGCACAACTTAGCCCTTCCAAACATGAATTCATGGGATCCCAACACTGTGGTAGGAGATGTCCAACTTATGGCCATGGCCTCATGGATGAATCATGAGGAAAAAAGAGTAGCAGAGGTCCGAAATATTATGATCAGGGAACTCAGTGAGCCACTAATGATCAGAGCAGAGCCGAAGGACCACTCAGCAGTGATAAGCACCCACCAACACTTGGCCAATAGCCCTCAGGATTTACCAGAATACATTGAGCAACAGGCTCAAGCTATTGCCCACTTTGAGGACATGGAGAGACTTTTGGGGGATAACTGCCTTCATGCATGCACAAGGTGGTGGAACACACTGCCTCACAACTTCGGAGCAGAACCTTTTCTTCCAACTCATCCATTAAGGGTGAAATTGGAGACATGTGGGAAGATTGAAAAAGTGAGGTGAGGCAGATGCTTGCAATGCATATCAAAAGATATCAAGAGGAAGCTGAGAGGGATTTGGCCATCTTTTGTCCCAGGTGCACTAGAAAGCACCCTAGGGATGAATGTCCATTGCACTCCATAGAAGTGTGTTTCATCTATGAAGAAGACAATCCTACGAATCAGTGCCCTTCCTTGCCTAGACTTAAAGCTGCATATCAAAGGGCCAAAGGAGTCACTGAATCACTCTATCATATGAACCAAAGGAGGCCAAATGGACCCATACCTTACCAGCAGGGAATGCAAGGGACATCCCAGACCCATTATAACCCCTATCAAGCCACTTCCATGCCTTCTTGGGGTCCCCCTGCTCATCCTTCCTGGTCCACACCCCCTCCTTGGTCGTATCCTCCTCAATACCATGCTTCTCTAGTTGCTCATTCGTTTCACCCCTACGCTCAGCCACAGCCTCAGTGGAATGCACCTCATCAGGGGTGGAGGCCCCAGTACAACTCTCCTCCCCCTCCTTTGCCTCCACCACCTACTCAACCACAACCTCATCCACATCCATCTCAAACATACACCCCCACTCAATTACCCATACCACCATTTCCAACCCCGCACATTGGAGTAGCTCAACCCAATTGCAAAGCTGAGGTACAACACTTCCAAACAAATCCTCTTGAGCTCAATGATATTCACTATAGCTCAGGAAGAGTATTGGAGAAAAGAGATTATATTGATAGCACTGAAGGGTCACATCCAGCAAAAGAAGATTCAAAAGAGGAGATCAAAGAACCATGGGCTGCACTTGATGAAGAGAAGACATCAGAATCAGAGATCGAGAGAGATCCCTCATGGTTACCATCAAATCCTCCATGTATTCAAGAGAAAACTCAGTAAAAAGAGGAAGATGTGAAGGTCATGATAGAAGAAGATATGGAGAATGATCCAGATCAGCAAAAGGACCAAGGATATCAGAGCTATATTGAGATATGGTTCCAAACGGTCACTAAGTTGCAGTAGTACTCTCTTCCTCAGCTTTGTTTGATCCCTTCAAGGACAAATCATTTGGTCTCTGAAATCTAGATAGCTGTCAAAGCATGCATTTTAGGCCTCCACATCATTTTGTCTATCATCTCGATGTGCACATGGCTCCATTGGAAGTATTCTTATACTTGAAAATGATTTTTTTTTTCAAGTAGGGTAGGGTAGGAAAAAAGAAAAAAATGAAAATAAGAAGAAAATAAAAATCTAAGGTTAAAACCTCCTCGGAGGCGCCTCAGATTGGCTCATTGATTGAAAACCTCCATGCAGTGGTCAATGGGTTGGACAAAAGAGAAAAGAAAAAAAGAATAAGATCCTTGGGTGAAAACCTCCCTTGGAGGCGCCCAGGGCAGGCAATTAGGGTGAAAACCTCCATGAGGCGCCCTAGATGTTTTTCAAAAAAAAAACAGGCCTAATCTCTGTGAAATAATTGCAGGTTGCAGGGAATACATTGCAGGTAAGGAGGGTCATGCAAAATGAGGATAGGGGTGCGTACCAAGCTACAGGACATCCCTATAGACACTCCCTCCATGGCCACATGCCTTTCCTAGGATTTGATCACATTCAGGTCAAGATTCCACCTTCTATAGGAAGTTCTGGGCTTTCTACAGGAAGTTCTGTATTTCTACAGGAAACATCCTGTAGAACCTTCGGGGGAGCCAAAATCGATTTTGGAGGGGAATCTGAAGGTTGGAATCTGTTTATTAGGCATGCAGCCATCCCTATTTCCATCCCTCACTTTTCTCCATCATTTTTTCCACCTCATTGTGCTTCTTTTATGAAAACTGTGTTTTTTTACAGGAAGTTCCTATAGAAAGTATAGAAGGCTGGAAATGGATTTCAAAAAGGTATTTTGGCGAACATGATAGCTTCCTAAAGGGTTCATAAGTCCTCCTACAATCTTCAAACTCCTCCTCCATCATTTCCATGCCTGCATCATAGCCCAAGCTCATTTTTTCTTACTATGCAAAAAACTGCAGAATGCTTTGAAGCAAAAATACATGGTGCTGAAATTCATTTTTTTCCTAACTTGAAAACCATGCATCCATTTGTAAAACTATCACATGGGGAGTTGTATAGGGATGATGGCAACATGCCCGAGCAATTTCAGCCAATTCTGGTGCACGGTTTCCAAGAAATCAGCTTCCATCACCTTCAGCCATTTTTACATTTTCTCCATATCCATGCATCCATTTCAAAACCTGTTTCACGCGGAGATGCATATGGGTGATAGTAACCTACCCAAGCAGTTTCAGCCGATTCCGATGCACGGTTTCCAAGAAATTGACCTCTGTAATCTTCAGCCATTTTCCATTTTTCTCGAAATCCGTGTATCCATTGATCGCAATTTTGCTATGGGAGGTGCATAATGATAATAGAAACATGCTCAGAAAGTTTCAGATTGATCTGGTCTATCGTTCGGGAGAAATGGAGAAAACAAGTTGATGTCCTATAAAAATTCAGCGTCAACAGCATGAGGGTGCAAATCTGAAGGATGAAACTGGTTCCTGCAACTTAGATCCAGCCATAGGATACCTGCACAAGAAAAATAGCCATGAATCAGCAACCAAACCAGCATGCATCCATGAAAACAAATTCATGCAACAGAAGGAAAGGCCACAGCACCTCACAGCAACCACATTTGACTTCCAGGTACGTGACTAAACTCATTCCTCTATTGCATGAATGTAATTTGAGAACTACGTGAACAATGAAATAGTTGTGATTAAAAAAAATTGGTGGCCAACTAACTGGCCACCCTCATCCAGTTCAAACAACACTCGGTGGGTGCAATCGACACGTGTGCTCAGCCACCTCAGGAAGAAATCTGAAAACAGGTAGTGGTGACTGTTTAAACTTCAACGTGATTGATGGATGTGATTATAGGCAGAGAACAAATAGTTCATAATAACACTGCAGTGGGGACCAACAGTCTGCATGGGGCCAACGTGCAGTTGGCTAGCTCACCCTCCATCAATGGAAATCTCCATAAACAGCCAATCAAACTCTCACCACTGTTGTTTCCATTCTATCATCGTCCCTGCAGCTGCAACAAGCTCCATACCACCTCCATAGCAGTGAACCAGTCTTTCTTGGCCATTTTTTTAAAACCCTCCTGCTTATCAGGCTCTACAGGAAGCGCAGTTTCATTCTACAGGAAGGCTTCAACAAGAAACGCAGAAAACAGCCATGCAGAAAGAAAACCTGAGATTTTTAGAGAATTTCAAGCTCAAAACGAGGTAGGATCGGGGAAACTTCTTTGTGCATGATTTGTTGGTGAAAAATGGTGAATTGAACACGGCATTAAATTGAAAAATGAGAGTAAAAATTCTGCCTGTGCATTGAGAACAGTGGAAGTCTGCCTGCATGATTCACTGAGTTTACCCATTTTTTTCTTCTGCATCCGAAATCTCCTCATCAATTTTTTAAAATAAAAAAAGAATTCCCTTGCAAGGACAGACATGCAACAGTAGAGACCAACCTGTGTGTGTGGAAAAACTTGAATTTACATATCTATCAATGTGTTGAAAAAACCAATGTCCTTATGCTCTGCTCTGTAAAAAATTTCTTTCATAAACAGACAGACCAATTCTAGGTGACAACAGTTTTAACACAAGGGAATTACTGCCATTTGATGTTGTAAGGAGCACATGAAAAATTCCTTATTTGGTCTCAGAAAAAGAAGAAAATTCAGCTATCCTCTGTCGCAGTGAAATGACTGTTTCCCTGAACAATTTTCTTTTTTTTGGTTAAAACACAAACTCAACACCATGCCAACTGAAGAAATTGAGAAGAACATTGATGAGGGAGCACAAGAAATTCAAGCAGAGGGCAAAACAGAGGAAGAACAGAAGGAAAAAGAGGAATTTGACATGACCGCTGAGCATGAGACAGAAAAGGAGACAACAACAAAAACAGAGAGGGTGAAAAAGGAAAAAGGTTGGGAAGAAAAAGGCCAAGAAAGCCCAAATGAAAGTTGTCACAACCAAGGCAACCACACAGAAACAAAAGGGGAAGACACATCCTGAAATAGCAGCAACATAGCTAGAAACAGTTGACACAAGGGGCTTCTACAAGAAGCTAAGAAGAAGAACAGCGAGAGGAGAAATCACCTGAAATATAGGCAAGGGAGGCAGCAGCCGTGCTTGCCACCTTAAGCACACCTCCAAAACTAGAAAGGAAGAGAAAGAGGTAAACCTCCATGTACTTTAAAGCGAGGAGGAGCACACAGATCAAAGTAGGCAGACCCCAGCCATAGTCAAAGGAGCCAATTATCATTGAAGACACCACAACTAAACAAAAGGAGGAGTCTCCTTCAAAGATATCCATCACCTATGAATGAGGAAGCCAAAAACCTTCACTTGGAGAGAGAGAATTCAGATGATGGACTCAAAGACAGCTCTATAGGAAGTTGAGACAGTTCTACAGGAAGCTGAGAATTCTCTACAGGAAACTCGGGCTAAGCTAAGAGACACAGAGAAATTGGAGAAAAATGTGGCCAAACAATCACAGGAAGAAGGAAAGGCAAGGAAACATCTGATGAACAGCAAAGAGAGGACAAGCTGCCGGCTGAGGTTGAGGCACTAACAAAACTGCTACAAGAAAAGGAGCACAGGCAGTGGGAAGAAGTAGAGAGAAAAGCATGGTTTCATGACCGAGAAGAGGACATCACTTCAAAAGCTTGGCATGACAGGGAGGCCACCAGGGCCATCAAAGATGAAGAGATAGATTAGTTGCTCAGAGGATGAGCAACACTTTCAGTAGGGGGGTGATGATGAGCCCCAAAAATGGATAATTATATGGGCTCATTCAGCCTCCTAATTCGACTTAATCCACCATTCTCATTAGTTTATTGCATGTTTTTTATTATATTTATGCTAATAGAGTGAATTGGGTTAGTCATTATGCCAACAAGTCTAATGGGTGCTTTGTGCAGTTTTTTGGTCAATTTTGAGACAAAATCAAAGGTTTTAATGAGCACTTGGCAGCCAAATTCGTGGAAGAACAAGGGAGAGGATTTTTAGGAAGGTGTCCCCTTCATTTATGGGCCCTTACCTTGAATTCTCCACCATCAGCTCGGAGTTCAAGGGCCACCACATCAATTATCACAAGGGCAACCGAGCAAGGGCTAGTAAAGTTGTTGTTAACTACAAGTTTTGGCAGCCGAGTTCCTAAAGTTTAGGAGGGTTGTTGGGGTCCTCAATTTGTATAAATAAGAGGGCTTAGGGCCTTATTTGGGGTTGGTAGAAGTTAGTTAGTTTGTAGTTCGATTTTAGTCATTTTTTTAGTCAATAGGTTAGCTCTGCATTTCAACACATTTTCAAGCTTTTTCTTATAGACAGTTTTTGATGTAACTTCTTGATCAATAAAGATGAATCCAGCTTTGCACCAGCTCTAATCTTTCTCAGGAGGCTGTAGCTCTTGGGGTTGGGCCCAACCCAAGTGCCCAGTACCTCCTTTGTTTACTTTTATGTGTTTTTGCTGCATTCTTAGAATAAAATCTGCTATTTAGATTTAAATCTTGTTTTGTTGTTTAGGTTGCTTTTGATGATTAAAAAGGCTTTTCATGTTCAGATTGATTTGATAGGTTAATAACAGAGAATATCTTCAGAAAAAGGCTATCAAGCACCTCTGATCTCACCTCTCCCTTAGGTGGACCATGAGCTGGGACCAAGGTGTCCTTGCTGCCACCAAAAACACTGTTTTTGCTTCATCATGCAATTATTAGTGTTAGATTCTCATTTGCAAAAGTTGATACCAGTTTTGGTCACATGCTCAGGTTCATGATTTCTTAGTTTGCATAGCTATTTCACATTATTTCGTTGCAAATAAACTGTTGTTCATTTTCTTTGCTGTTATTTAGGTCAGATTAGGTTAAAACAGCGAGATCTTTGGTTTTCTTAGTCTTTGTTGGTTAGTTTTGAAAAATCACGTGCAAAGCACCTGTGAAACCTCCTCTCCTACCCTTATCCCATCCATGCAACCTTCTTCATCCTCCAACTTAGATTCTTGCCTCTCATTTGCTACGTTTTCTCTCGCTTTGCCCTAATTTCTACATTCCTGTGCATCATTGCTCCCTCCATCCTCGAACGAATCCAATCACTCCTTAGCCTCATTCACCAGGTCCTAGACCCCTTAACATCCTTATCCAACCTGCATTTCCACTTTCCTACTATCTTTCCTACATCAACCCTCCAATATCCTCTTTTCGGAACATCCTGTAGAACCCCTGCAGACTTCCTGTAGAAGCTCACGAAAGTAGTTTCTTGAGATCCGATCACTGTGAAACTCTTTGGAAGGATGCTAGGGACCCCTTAGGCCCTCTTCTAAACTTCCCGACCTCCTGCAAGAATTTCCTTTCGCTAATCCACCTCTACACAGTCAAAAACAATTAAAGCACATGCACAATAATTATGCCAACTTACTCAAAAATAGAAAAAGATGTTTCTTTTCAGATTTCACTTCAGAAATAGCTTAGTCACATGCATTTTACCTTTCTAAGAGTCAATGTCATTCCTTTATGTAGCTCTCATCATTTTTCTTGCACCAGTAGGGTTAGTCGGTAAAACTAGGGTTTTCTAGGGTTTGCATTTCCTTTCCTCTTTCAGTTTCTTTCTGCAAGTAGATTAGCCCCCTTTGAGTTAGCTTTCATCCATCAGTTGAAAAGCTTCTTCTAGGAGCTCATATAAGTTTGCTTAAGCTCCTAGCGGACTTGTGCCAGCTAATCAAGTGACAGTCGCGGCAAGAGCTAGTACTTGTGCATACAGCACCGTCGCTTCCAAGTTTGTTACGAACTACAGGGTTGATAAAATTAAAGAAGGGAGTTCCAGGAGTTGCAGCATTATTGCTGCAATACTAGAGCCCACCATCTGTCATTCACCATTTTCATGCATGATCATTCGCTTATTCTCATACTTAGTATCAACATGCATTCACACTCACATTCACTTGCAATTGCCCATCGGCGAGTCTAGCCAACCTCGGCTTGGACTCTACCCCACCAAGAGCCTCACCAAGACAGTATTGCGCAATCCTAAGAGGGAAGGCTCTACCTTCCTCTCCAGAAATGAACATTTATGTCTAGCAGCTATTCCCCAGGCATACTTCATGCAATCCTAAGGGAAAGTGATTGTTGGCCAATAAAATTGCACAATGTTGTCACTGAGCCTCTGGCCATTGCCAGCTGAGATTGCGCATTGCGTAATTCCAGTAGTCAGTAGCCAGACTGGACTATGCATTTCATAGTTCCAACATTCAATTAGTCTCCCAGTAGCCCAAACTATGCCCTTTGAGGTCTTGGCAGTTGGTCTCCTGACCGAAATTGTACAACCTTCATGATCAGTCACACAGGTATGTTGCAAGTTTGTTTTCAAGTTCATTTTGGTTTTCGACTGACAGATTGTTTGCCGTGAGTGTTGCCATGTCTCCAGGTATTGTAGGTGTTCATCTGCCTCTTAGCAGTGTAGGTAAAATGGTTTCAAAGAGAGCAAAGTCGAAGACACCGTTCAAAGCACACCTGGAGATGCAGTCAATCAAGTGTCTATGAGCTTGCCTACTCACGAAGACATCAAGTTGTTCATAAACAAGGACATCAATAGATGACAACAAGAAGCATCACAACAAGAAACATCATGAACAGCAGCTAAAGGTAGCATACCAAATGCAACAAACACAATGAATGCAAGAGGGAGGTTGTTGAAAACACAGAGGCGGGACACAATTGCAAGATTAGGCAAATCCACTGATAATGAAAGCAAATTTGGAGACTCTGGCTATGAGGTGATGATGCGACATGAAGGTCGCACAAAGATAGAGAATGGAACAGAGAAGGAGTTGCATATGCTAAAACAACAACTCAGGAAGAACATGAAGCTACACAGACAAATGAATGAGTTGCAGCAGGAACATGAATAGTAGTGGGCATAACACGCACTCACGGATGAAGTAGCACCCGTACAAGTTAAAGATCTATCCCAGCAGATAACATGGAGAATACATAGTGAGAAGTGTTCTTGATCGCATGCAAGGGATTAAAGAGCATGCATGTCATTGTGCACACGCATGCAATCCAACCTATTCAACACACTCACCAAGGCGAAGATGAGAAGCAATTCCAACTGGAGTTGAACATGTACTTCAGCAAGTTGATGTGCATGACCACCAACACATACTTGAATATTAGAATGGACACTATGCATCAGTGTGTTGTTGGTTCAATTGCACCCAAGAAGATCATGTGCATGTTAGCAGACAAGTTGGATGAAGGGATCGAACTAATGCACCAGTTGCAACGAAGGCAAGAGTTCGCTTCAACAAGATGTCACCATGAGGTGCATGCACACCATCATGGATGACCAAGCCTTACATTAGCTCACCACCTTCACCATCACAAGCATGTTAAAGAGTTCGTCTCATCATAGTGGACCAAGTGTCAGTGGTGTCTTGCATGGCTTGCTCAAGCCATGTTGTCTCACATGAGTACATGTGCATTGTAATATTGGGTCATGTCAAGTGTAATTCAAGTGTCAGTAGTTGGACATAAAATTCATAGAGTAGGTGAAGAGTCATGAGGGTAGTTGAACGGTCACAAAGGGGAATGTCAAGGGTCACCCCATCTTATACTATAAATAGTCCCTCATAACTCATTGTAAGGTCTTTTAGTTAGCCAAGCTTCTAATAATACTATCTTGGAAAGAGCTTGGACAACATTGTAATGTGCCTTGGCTTCTCCACTGCATGGAGCTAGTTCATCTCTTTATAGGAGCAGGCGGATGTGGCTGTAACATTCCACTGTTGGGGCTAGTGGGTTTACATGGATGTATTGTATAATTGGAACTTACACTTCTTTATATAATAAGAGCCAAGACATTTTCACACATGTACTGTATCTATTGTAAGAATGATCTTTAACACTTGTAATGCATGTTGCTTTAAACTATGTTCTACATCCGAACTAATTCATTTATTGTAATGCATAATATATTGATGGAAATGTGTTGTGTATGTTGTTAATGTTTTCCCTTCCATGGTGACTGCTCTGCCAGACATCAAACAGACCTTTCACATGAACCTTGATGTAACAACTGTTGCACTCGTTCAGACTGATCCCTAAGTTTTGTACATGTTATCTTACCTTGCATGTTGTGACTACTGCATCCAAGTGGACTGCTCCGACAGAAGCTATGTATGTCCAGTGTGTTGTGTGTTTCTAGCCAAGTTGGGATGAACTCACTTTCACCCTCATCTCAACCCAACTATTGACTCACTGCAGTAGTCACACCCTTGCTACTGACAGAGTTATATTACTTGCCTCTATGTGACATCGTGGTCAAGGAATTTCTTTATGGCCCACTGCTAGGACTCCTACACCAAACGATTTGACGTCTAATTGGGACTTCTTACAAGGGAGATCCCCTTACATGTTGGCACGTCTAGCACCATCAACAGGTGCTAAAAGGATCCTAAGAAACCAATCTAGATAGTCACGGTCTTCAAAGGGCAGGGCACAACATGTGCTCCTCCTTCGACATCAATCTTGAACATGGTCGGAAAGGAAAGTGGTGGGGGACTGACAAAATGAGGTCAATAGCTTCGTATTAGTGTCGTACCAGAGAGGTAACTGGAAATATGAGAGGAATGCTTTAGCAAGTGTCGCAAAAATGGAATGACATGCGGTGGGCTGGTCTACATACCATTTTGGAGCGTCTCTAGTGAGCATGCATTAGAAGAGCCAAAGACGAATGGAGTCATCGATAATGGAGTTGGACGAACACCACATGTGGAAGTAGAGGACATGGTTTGTAGGATCCTCTCCAACATTACCATCGAACTTTGGGATGTTTGACGGAAGCTTGGTAAGCATAAAAGGCAAACCATCATCATCGTGTATGGGGTCGTTTATCAACTGGCTAAAATCTGGTAGAATTAACCCAACCATTAAAGGGAGAATGGGAGCTGTCGAAACAGTTCTTGAGACTATTCCTCTTGATACGACTACCAGTATTGAACCGAAGCCAACACTAGGTTGGGTTCCTACACCAGCTGGGTCTAGACATGGTGACGATATGCGATGAAAGAGGCTCAGAATCATATGAGGAATCGGATGAACCAGGAGAAGAGTAGGTATGGGGACTCGAAGGGCTATGAACTCAAACCCAATGGGGACGGGTAATATGCCCAAGTGAAAATTGGGGGTGAAGGCCTAATAGTCTTCGCGACAAACACCTTGGTGTTGCAATGGTGGTAAGACACACGTGACACAAAAATGGTGAAGGGAGATCAAAAATATGCCTTTGTCTCGATGAGGGGAGACAAATTTATTATGTTAAGTCTTGGCTTGGTGGTTTCGCTTAAGGTGGGTTTGCAAACACTGTGCTAGTTGGTGGCGAAATCAATTGAAAACACTCTCAAAAGGTCAAGAGATCTAATTGTCAGTGTGAATGGGATCAAATGACACTAGGCTACAAGAAAGTGGTGCAGCTACAACAAAAAACTAGAGAGGAAGATCGTTGCAAAAAGATAGGGAGGTGGGTGAAACACCTAATTCAACTGATGGGACCCTAAGGAAAATGACCAAACAAGGTTTAATATGAAACTATGGATGGTAAGAACCTATCTTTATAGATCTAAAACAAAAGGGTACATATCTAGAAAATATGGTTGAAAGTGCTGCAAAAACTCGGACTACTTACTCAGCTAAACTCCTCCTATAAAGGTGGAAGCATACTAGAAGCCCTAAGGAGCTAAATTCCACTTCGACAAGTAAATCATAGTAGGTCAAGGCATAAGCGAGATGAGACAGAGGTCAAACAACCCACCAAATAGCTCTCAGTAAAACTTAGAAACAAATTTGATAAAAACCTGGAAACCCTAAAATCACAGGTACTGACCTATTTTCAGGTGAGATCGAACTTTTTGGGATAAAAGGTGCACTCTAGACTCCAGATCGCACTTTTTGGGCTAAAAAGTGTGATTTCTGCTCCTTGATTCTCGGTCAGTAAATCTCAGAAAAAATTGTTGTCTTTGTCGAGGCTGGTTCCTATGACCTGCGGAAAAGACCATAAAGCTTGCGAAAGCCAAAAATTTAACAGATCTAGGGTTAAAAAGCTAGGAAAAATTAAGAGACTAAAAAAAGAAGAAACCCCAAGCTAAAAAACGAAGTTCACCTAGGTTTCTAGATTTGAAGTATAAACCCAGTGGAGTCGCCAGTTTTGTTGTAGTGTTTTCTTCTCAGAGATGTATGCAAATAACCCACTTATGATTGTGGATGAAAAAAAATCTCAACAATATAAATGGCTACTAAACATTGTAGATCTGCAGCAACTAATAGAATTGAAACCTGCCAAAATTCTAATTTATACCACAATCATAGTTAAACAGCAAAAGGAAATAGTAATAACTCCAATCATCCAATAGAAACCAGATATACAAAGAATAACTTTTATTGTAACACCTGTGAAGGGAACAAATAAATGTTACCAGTCCCCCTCTATGGGATGGTTCTTGGCTATCGTCAAACGTCTTCATCTTGTGTAGAGTCTCTCTCCTCTATAATGTGTAAACCAAGCAGAAATATGGTGTGCAACAATGAAAATAATCAAAAGTGAATAATGAATGGAAAACCCTTCTATTTATAACAAAATATTGAGTTATCCTCGAATAATGAGAAATAATAAAATATTACTAACCCCATTCTAGAAATAACCACTTGGAATATTTATTATATTTGGTTAAGAGGGAAAAAGTATTTAAACTTTTATTTAGAAATAATAAATAAATAAATGATTTATTTATCATCTCACGAAATATGGTTATGGAATAATAAGAAAATAATGATTTATTTAATTATTCCTAATGGATTTAGTCAAACTTGACAAGGAATAATAATTAATTAATGATTAATTAATTATTCCTAGAGAAAAATGAGATAATTAATGATTTATCTATTTATTTTTCATAACTAGGTCAATTATGACAACGAATATTAATTAATCAATGGTTTAATTAATTATTCCTAAAAGATAATTAAATAAATAGTGATTTACTTAATTATTCTTCATGGGTTTAATTATAAATTACTTAACAAATGTGGTTTATTAAGTATTTTCTCACAGTGAAAGCAATTTTACTATGGTAAAATTGGCCTTACATGGTGTACTTTGATCCATCTAGTAAGTAGGCTAGATGATCATTTTTTTGGTGATAACACCAGTCTTAGCTCTGCCAAACTTCACAAAAACCTTTATTGTGGAATGTGATGCCTTAGGAAATGGAATTGGTGTTGTTTTAATGCATGAAGGAAGACCCATTTCTTTTGAAATTCATCCAATCAAAGGAAAGTATTTACACAAATCTATTTAAGGGAAGGAAATGTCGGAAATACTACATGCACTTAGGAAATGGCGACCTTACATAATGGGAAGACAATTTAGGTAAAAATGGATCATGATAGTCTTAAATACTTTTTAGAAGAAAGATTATCTTTAGAAGTGCAACAAAAATGGGTCACAAAGATGTTGGGTTATGACTTTAAAATCATATACAAAAAAGGGAAGCGAAATGTTGATGTAGATGCACTCTCAAGGAAGGATGAGGATGTGGAAGCATGCTTTGTTCCATTTCTATTATCCATCTAGATTGGATAACCGAAAAAAGGGGTGAATGGAAGAGTGATGAAGAAGTGTGGGCACTCATTCAAAATTTGCAACAAGATCCCAGTACATCTCATACATTTAGCTAGAAAAATTATTCATCATGGTACAAAGATCGCTTATACCTTTTTACGAATTCCCAACTCAAACAAAATATTCTTCTGGAATTGCACACCTCTCCCCTAGGAGGACACTTAGGATTTTCAAAAACTTACCACAGGGCTAACAATGAATTTTTTTGGGATGGCCTTATATCTTATATTCAAAATTTTGTGGTGGAATGTTTGGTTTTCCAAAAAAATAAAGTTTAGACAATTAAGACCTTGGGTATGTTATAACCTTTATCCATTCCAATTCAATTTTGAGAGGGGGTTTTAATGGATTTTATCATAGGTTTACCCAAGTTCGAAGGAAAGAGTGTCATCATGGTGGTAGTTGATAGACTTACCAAGTATGCACACTTTTGTGCATTATCAACAATGTAAACTTTGAAACAGGAACTATAAATTCAAAACGGGAACTCTGGTCAAAAAACCCTGAAAAACATCAAAAACAGTGCTAAAAATGAAAAGTGTGTATACTAGAATGATGGTTTTTTTTAAGGGTCAATTTTGAACATGTTTTAAAAATGGTAGTGAAAATGAAAATTTCATGCAAAAAACACCTTGAAAACCAAAAAGTGATGATATTGGAATGATGATTTTTTTTTAGGGTCAATTTTCAACATTTTTAAAAAATGCTAGTAAAAGTGAATTTTTATGTGCCAAAAAAGGTTGTTTATGAGGAAAAAAACACTAATGTTTTTGGTAGAATAACATTTTTCTTTCCTAAGTACAAATTCAACATGTTCTCAACCATAACATGCTAGATACAAAAGAAATTGGAATGTTTTCAACCATAAAATTAAAAAACCATGACATTATGAACAAATTACGTGATTAAATGAATTCAAAATTCATTATTTGTATATTGAATGAAACATACATTATATCTCTAATTTAATGTTGCATTGTAGATATTTTAAACAATAAAAATTGTCATAATTAAGACATATAATCCAACAACATAATAATGACTCATAACTTCTCATTTAACATCATATGGAAATCAAAAATTTTATTTCAAGATACGATGCAAACATCAGTTATATAAACTGTCTTAAACAATTATTCGAAATCACTCATATTTTCTTGCACACCATCAGAATTCACATCTTCAGATGAGTGACTGGATGCTGATGAAGATGTTCCATATTCTTCTCTTTCATCAACTAGTGCCCCATCTGAGTCCACATGCATGCCCAACTTTTCAGGTTTCAAAATTCTTCTAGTTCTACGACTAGTTTCAGCAAACTCCCATCTCAACACTGTTCCCTCTGGTAACAACCCTTTTATAATCTCTATCGTCTTGAAGTGAAGAGTTCCTCTCTTTGTTAAATTGAAGTCATAAACAAGTGTTTCAACATCCTCCAATTTTAATATGTCTGTGCGGCGGCAATTTATATTTGTAACCTTTCTTTTTCTCTTTCCGCCATTTTTTTGTCAACTACCATCTCTGGTTTATACACACCATTGAATGGGTGTGTATTTGTGGCATACCAATGTACTTAAACACTTGTAACATCCTCATTTTCTGTAAAGACCTTTATAACTTTAGCAACCCAGAATCGATAGCCATTGGGATCTCCATCTGCTAGCACTGCAATCATGCAACCCTCCTTAATATCCTGTACTAAACCCCTGTAAAGGTCTTCCATGACTTCACGTTGTGCACGAGATCTTCTAGAACCAATATACATCTCTCTTTCCTCTACCTGTGAAAAATTAATAATACCTTGAGATTGTTGCTGTTCAACAATGTTTATTTCCTCATGTTCATTTGACACAATTTGTGGCCAAATAAATGGATTTTTCAAAGGTATATCTTCATTTGTTGTTGTTGAAATGATATCACTTTTATTATTGAAAAATGACTCCCACCAAACTGAATCAACAATGTCAAAGTACTCATATGTATATCTAATACATTTTTTAATTTCTTCTAGGCAATCAGAATAATTTATATCTCTATTTTGTCTGCGTGCATTATGAACTTCACCAACTAATTGTAATAACAATATTTTTGATGCAAATATTGGATGATCTGCAATGAACTTCAAAAATTCCAAACCTAATGACAGTGCCCATTCTGTAGTAGTTAAATACTTCTTGCCCCATATTAGTGTTTTCCCATCAATTTTTTTGATACGAAATTGATGTTGGAAGCTAATGTCATTAAGTTGTTCAATGCATTTCCCCTCACCATGTGATCCCAGAATAAACCTTCACATGTCAATATTTTCTTCCAACACATCAAAAGTAGGCTCCGGCATGTATGATTTCTTAATATATTCAATTAATGATGGCAAGCTCCCAACTTCCTTCCTCCTCAATGTGACTGGAAAATGACTAAACATCTTATCAATATGGTCATGAGTGTGCCCAACAAGAAGGAAACCAACCTTTACCTTCTGAAAAATTCTCAATTCAACAAGCATGTTTAGATATCCAAAAAAACTTGATTTTTGTTTTCACGACAAGTGTTGTCCAATTGTAGATACAAAACTTCAGGAAGATTACCAGACCAATGGGGAAGCACATCAAGAATTATGGTTATGGTCAGATTTGCATCATTATGAATATTTGGAGCTGTGAAGTACACCCTTGGTAACATTTCTCCATTGAATACCATACAACTAACCAAGTGATACTGAATAAAATTTTCCTCCTGTAAATTTTTGAGTGTGCAAACAAAATATGGTAAAAGTGTTTCCTTCTAGTCCATACCATCAATTATCAAACCCAAATATTTATTCGGATTATCATAACACTTCTTTTGATGCTTGTACAACTTTTTCCTTTCATTTTTTTGTTGTTTTCGATGCTCCTAAAGTTCTTTGACAATTGAGTCTACACAACATAAAAGAAAGCCATTAAGAAATATGTTTTCATAGTTGATGACTATGCAATTTTAAAAGTTAAAGTTATGAATTCTTACCTCTTTCTGACCCTTCAAATTTCTCCCTTTTTGATTTAAGAGAAGCACATGTACTGCAAATCCCCATCCTTGTCTTCTTAGGAATACAGACATTGTTGAATTCTTTCTTCCATACCTTCACAAAATATTGATATGTAATAAACCGGCCATGTCCCTCAGTACCTTCTACATATTCTTTGTATAAGTTGTAGATTTCTCATCTTGAAAAATTATCTGCAATATGTATTGTCTCTCTATTTGGCATACACTCTCCATGATTTGAAAAGAAATCTTTCATCCATGACATTGCAGTATTTGATAATGGCCCAAACTGTCTTTTATGACATACTTCTAAATAAAATGTGGGATCCTTTTCCAAATTTTCTCGAATTCTTAAGAGACAAAAATTTCCAATCGAATGAAACATTTTGAAAGCCTTTCTATAAATAAATAAAGTCCCAATATGATAATCATAACCTAACACTGTAGATTGCATGCACCCAACTAAATATAAATTTTGCATGCTTTTATTCATTGGCAAATATCTCTTCCTGCTCTCTAATGCAAATTTGAAATCCATGTGTTTCAAGCAATATTTTTGACAACATTCACTTGAAAGGAGTGCACTGATAGAACTTCTTCTCGTCAGATATTCTTCTCTACCCCTTGTATAACTATAACATCTTACATTGATACGAAAAGGTCTACTCCTACTCCTCGATACAATATTTCTTGGCAACATCTCCATCATTGGATCATCATTTGTATAAGGATTTTCATCATCATTAATAGGAATGTTATCCACACTCTAATCAGCTGTACTTTTCAAATACTGACTTGGATGATATTCTTCATCTTCCCCTTCTTTAGTGCTACTGTCATAGTCCTTAGAATTCAGACTGAATGGAAAATTTGACTTGATGTTTATTGGATATTCTTCCTCATGTGCATTATCAGTGTTGCTCTCATAGTCCATAGAATTAGGACTACATAGAAAATGTTATTGTTTACTTACTAAAAATGATACATCCTATCCTTTGTCACTACTAACTTTATACTCATTAGAATTAGGACTAAGTGCATCATCCTATCCTTCATCACTGCTGCTCTCATAGTCCTTAGAATTAGGACTAAGAGAACACCGTGACACTCCATTCTTTTGAAATTCATCATCATGCTCTTCATCACTACTACTCTCGTAGTCCTTAGAATTAGGACTAAGAGGACACCGTGACACTCCATTCTTTTGAAATTCATCATCACGCTCTTCATCACTGCTGCTCTCATAGTTCTTAGAATTAGGACTAAGTGGACACCGTGACACTCCATTCTTTTGAAATTCGTCACCACGCTCTTCAACACTGCTGCTCTCATAGTCCTTAGAATTATGACTAAGTGGACACCATGACACTCCATTCTTTTGAAATTCATCATCATGCTCTTCAGCACTGTTGCTTTCATAGTCCTTAGAATTAGGACTAAGTGAACACTGTGACACTCCACTTTTTTGAACTTCATCATCACACTCTTCATCATTGCTGCTCTCAAAGTCCTTAGAATTAGGACTAAGTGGACACCGTGACACTCCATTCTTTTGAAATTCATCATCATGATCTTCATCATTACTGCTCTCATAGGACTAAGCGGACACTGTGACACTCCATTCTTTTGAAATTTGTCATCAAGCACTTCATCACTACTACTCTCATAGTCCTTAGAATTAGGACTAAGTGGAATATGTGACTCTTTATTTATTTGAAATTCTCCATCCCCTCTTTCATCAGTGCTGCTCTCATAGTCCTTAGGATTAGGACTAAGTGGAAGAATTGACTTTCTATTCATAGTGGAAGAATTCCCATTATATTCATCAATATGAATAGAGTTGTTATGCGATGAAGATGTTGATGCTGTACAAATCGAAACTTCACTATCAGGACAATCCATCCCTTTCAAATAGAAGAGGTTGAATGATACAAATGCAGAGTCTCCTAAAGATATTATATAGCTTAGAGGATGAAATTTTCCCTCCAAAAAGTTTCGCCAAAATATTTCCCTCCAAAAAGTTTGTTAGATTTATTTCCCTTCATTATTTTATTTTACAATTGATTGAAAAATGTAAACTAAATTTTTTTATGAAATAAATCTTTAAAGTTAAAATTGTAAACTACAACTTTTACCTAAATTATTTTAATAGTTAAAGTATATAATATTTACTAAACAATTGAATGTTTTTTTTTAATTTTTATAATACATTCTAAAACAAATTAATCCCACATTCACCCCGCTGTAAAACAATTCCATAATATTCACTTTATCATAGTTTCCTTTGTCGCCATAAAAAAATTAACATGTTAAATTTTTTTTAAACAAATTAATCCCACATTAACCGTACGGTAAAACATCTCCGTAATTTCACCTATATAATAAATTCCATTATCACTATTACTCACATCACATCAAGGTTTTCTGAGGTTCGTTGAAAGACTTGGAGTGAATTTGTGGAGCAGCTACATTGCTATCAACAACATATTCAATGAAGAATTCTCGCAATTGAAAGGTTAGTTAAATTTTTTTCCTTGCAAATGTTAATATTAAATAAGTTTAATGAAGTAGAATTTTTTTTTTTAAATTAAAACATTTTGCGAGTTAAATTTACCCACTACGTCCGTTGTGAGCATGGTGGGCCTGGTAAAGCTCACGACGGCCAAACGCGCCCATAGGTTAGGGGTGATGAGCATGGCTGGCCCACCCACCCGCAAGGTGGCAGGGTGATTCCGAGAATTGCCCTGCCACCCCGTAGGTAGGCAAGCCGCCGGGGTGGCGTGGGGGGAGGCCACAATCCCCCACACCACCCCACTAGCTTGCCCGCTCGCGGGGTGGAAGGGCGATATATTAATACTAAGAAAATTTGTATTAATATTTTTTTAATTTCAATGATCTAATCTAATAGTACAGATTATACAAATTAAAAATTTATGATATAATTTTAACTAGTGTGAAAGATATATTGTACATTTACTTATTATTTTATTATAGTGATTTTGACTCTGGTTTTACCTCTATTAATAAGGTAACGAGATGTATTAAGAATGTGATATATTTTGCAGGGTAGTGCATGATATATGGGTACAATCCTTTTATTAGTTTGTGTATTCCTGGTATCAGTACGGTAGGGTGGTATATTAAAAAGTTTAACAGATGTAAATGATGATCAAAGTTAATATGTTTTCGTTATTTACTGATTTATGTGTTTCTTTTTTCAGGAAAATGGCATCAAAGAAGATTTCTGTGAATCTTTCTGGACCAAAGACTCTTAAAGGTGGATCTTCAAAAAACATTGGTGAATGAACTCCACCTGAGCTAATGGCTACAAATCTTTCAAGTGCCTCAAATGATAAGAAGATGATTTCATACTAGAAGAATTCAAAAGAAATGAAACTTCCATCAAGAATCTGGTATGTGAAAGAAAGAGAAAGCCAAAATGTGAATATATATCTATATATTGATATACCGAATGATAATGGAATTTATGAAGTGATGGGAAAAGTCATAGACATGTGTTCAGTACCAGACAGTGAAGTTGTTTACATACTTACAAAACAGCCCAAGTCACATGAAAGGATTAAATACCAATTATCATATTCATTGTATGACATGAGAGAGGTATCTACAAAGTTGTGTAAACAAATAGTAAATGAGATCAAACAAAATATCGTAACTATTTTTATTTATATTTGTATTTTGCATTCTTGTAACTGTCTCACTATATTTTTTTAACTTTGTTTTTATTGACATATGATATTTTGTTTGGCAGAATTTTGTTGAAAGTTGTTCAATTAGGTTGGGAACCATTCATTTCATAGAGCATGATATTATGAAAGTTGTCAGCAGTTTCTACTCAATGTCAAAAGAAGATATGGCAAACAAGCAAAATGTAGTAATTTATGATGCTACAAAACTACATCCAAGGGATCAGAAAAAAAGGCCTCTAGTGGATAAATCTAGCAAAGGTAGACAAGTTACTTTTGAAGACAATGAAGTTGAAACTGACAGTGAAGAATATGTTGCTATTACTGAAGATGACATTCGAAATGAGAAGAGTCGTAAAAGACCAAAAGTAATAATGCCCAAGAATAAATCTGTTACAGTTAATGATGAGAATGTTATGAGGAAGAAAAGTAAAGTTGAAGATTTTGAAGTAGTCATTACCAACAGTCAAGAACCTAGTGAAACTTCAAAAGAAAGTAGAGAAATAATTACACCAGGAGTTGAATTAGAGGATGGCATTATCAAAACAAAACAAAATGCATTCAACAGAATTTGACAAAGAGAAAATTAATTGAGGGTGGTCATAAATTTCAGCTTAATGTCAAACAAACCTACAAGGAAAGTGAAGGACAATGTCAATATTAAATCAAAAAGCCACATCATCTGCATGTTCACAATTTGAAGACATTGATGAGGTACAATCCATATGCTCATGTGGTTAGTTATGTGCTTCTTGTTGATCCAGTTCAAGTTCCCAACAAAGAAGCATTTGATAAGTCAAAATGTTTTGAATACAATTATTATGTGCTTGGGGGGAACCATTCTGTAAAAGCTCAAAGACAATTGATGGAGAAATATCCCAATAACCCACGTTTTGAAACAATGAAATGTATCATTTATGCTGGTTTATCAAATATAGAAGCAAAGTCAGTGGCATGGGATCATAATTCAAATAATGAATATAGGATGTCCATGACTTTCATCCAAAGGGTTATATTTATTCATAGTGAATTTGAAGAAAAATGTGGTGGGGATAGGATAAATGTTACTGTAGAATTCTTAAAGGAATGTTGTATGGAAATAGGCTATCCAATTGAAGAGAAAATCAATTCAAAAGGTGGAAAAGATGGCAAATTTAGTGATTTATTCAGAGGTGTTGATAACATTTTCCAGTTGGCATTTAAAACTGGAGATATATGGGAGCTGATTAATGAGATTTTTAGCATGTAGGAAAACATTGGCATTAAAAACCAGAAGGTCAAAAAGTCTAAGCCATTGATATGTAGCAGCAATAAATCAAGTCCTGAAATGAAGCAGCTTCCAGAAGATATGACTATCACACCTTGGAGTTCATTGCAAGGAGTGAAAGATGAAAAATTGTCAAAGAAATATTATCTCGTGTGAGGTGGGGAATTATCATTGCAGGAAATGTCTGAGGAATTTCAAAAGTAAGTTTGTTGAATTATTTTTATTTATTTCTATATTATAATTTTATTTTAAATATAACATATTGTTCTTGATAGTATTTGTTATACATATCATTATATTAAATTTTTGTTACTTTATCTATGCAGTCACAAAGTTTAGATGAGAATCCAAGAACAAATGGTTAAATTGTTCAATGAAGATAGTTGGGATGATGTTGTACACAACTATCTAGATTCAAGTTCTACATCAACATTAAAAGTTTTTTATCTTGCATTTAAAAAGGTATCTTGATTTATACATTCATTTTTATTCATCTGTGTACTATTTTTAATTTATAACTTACACATATATTTGTTTATTTTATAAAAGATGAAGAAGGATGATAATGGAGCACCAGATAGTTTCAGAACCTTTATTGAAAAAATAAAGATCGAAAGATTGAAGAAGCAACATATTAAGAATGTTGAACTTGATCCAACTCTTACTCATTTCATTTGGAATGGGCTAGACACTATTCAATATCAAGTAATACAAGGCGACTATGAAGACATTGTTAAACTCATACCTAAAAGGGATTGTGCCCTAGTTATTGCAGATATTTCCCATGGTTTCAATATTCCAAATATTGACTATGATAGTGACCCTTATACTTATCGAGCTCTTAGTAAAGTGGTTGCGGGATTTCTAGAAGTCACGTCATCACCATTATGGAGATTTGTGACATTTCATTCAAACACACAATTGGCAATGTTATTGTCAAGCTTCAAGGGGAAAACAAATTCAAGGTTGCAGCTTACATGGTAAGACATTTAAAATTTATATTTGATTAATGTTGAAAAATCCATTTATGTACAAGTTAATTGAACTTTTACTATTTCATGTTACAGGCAAAAGTCAAATCTTCTTAACCGTGAAGATCAACTATTTATAAATGATTATGAGTTCATCCATATTGATAGTTGGGAAAAAGATGATAGCTATATGTCTATGATTTTTAATCGAGTAGATGGAAAGAGTCATAGCCAAATACTGACTTATGATGTTGTTGTGAGAAAATTAACATACAAAGACAAAGAAGCAAAAGGAGAGATAGTTAACATTTATCAAAAACCACATTTATTGATTAACTATCTTATAGACATATGTTCAAATGAAGGAGATTGGGTTCTGGATATATTTTCTGGCTCATGTAAGTTTTAATGTATGGAATTGAATTTCAATATGTTATTTTTTAATTAATATGTTATTATACTAATTTACTTCATTATATCTTTTGTTCTTGATAATTAGGTACAACACTAGCATGTTGTCTTCAAAAAAGAAGAGATTGCATTGCAATTGAAAAAGATCCAATACAGTGCAATTTCATTCAGCAAAGAATTAATGCTCTTCTATTTCTTCCAGATGCAATGCAAGAAATTGGGTTGAAGAAAGGGGACATTAGTGAATCACATGTGGCAAAAAGGGCAAAGAAACCCCAACCACCATTACATGGAATGACTGGAAAGGCATACATTGGGAGATTCACAAACATCAAAGATCCATTAGAATAAGAAAATGAGCAAAATGAAGCAGAAAATATTGTGGAAGAAGACAATGATGAAACTCTAGAGGACGAAGAGTTTGGATTTCGTGACATTGTTGATTAAATTTAAGTTATGCTTGGAAATCAATCTCATTTTTTGTAACTATTAATTAGTTATACTTGTAATGTTTTGACTTTGACATTTTATGAGAAGAATATACACTCAAATAAGGTTGTTATGCATTCAATATTTGTATTATGTGATTTTCGCATTAATTTTTAAGTTAATTATTATTTTTTGAAAAAAAAATATATCAAAACATGTAGTTTTTTAGTTATATTTATGTTAAAAATGATTATTTTTATGTCAATTGTTAAAAAATATTGTTTTTTAGAGAATTATTTCATGTGGATTGAAAATTTAATTAACGATGTATAAATATGTAGAATATCGAAAATTCAAAATATAGACCTTCTTCTTTATATATGCAAAACAATAAAAACCTCACTACAAAAAAAAAAAAAAAAAAAAAATGAAGAAGAAGACCACTTCAAAAATTATTAGATTTACAAAATAATTATTTACATTTCATACATTATAAAATTAAAAGTAAAAAAAAAAAAAAAAATCCTTTTAAAAAAAGGGCATGGCGTAGAATTACCACTTTTTTAAATCAGTATCAAAATCACTACCATTCTAAAACACAATGTACATAAAAAAAATTATTGTGCCAAAAACTATGCTCTAAAAAAAAACGTGTGTTCTGCATCACCCCTTTTCAAAATCGGGTCACTTTTTTGCTATCTCTACAAAACAAGTAACAGTATCAGTTCCCGTTTCAAAGTTTACATTATTTATCTCATCAATTTAAAGTCAGTACAGTTGCTACTACATTTATGGAAACAATTCAAAAGCTACATGGAAACCCAAAGGTTATTGTAAGTAACAGAAATCCCATTTTCACTGGAAATTTTTGGATGGAATCATTTTCTTTTCTAGGTACTCAATTAGCTCATAGCTCATCTTATCATCCTCAATTTAATGGGAAAACTGAGATAGTTAACAAATGTTTGGAAGGATATCTTTGTTTCTTTGTATTTGATAAACAGACACAATGGGTCAAGTTGTTCCCTTTGCGTGAATGGTCGTATAACACTCCTTTCATATTGCAGAAAAAAATGACCCCATTTATGGCACTTTATGGATATCATCCACCACCCATCACATCATATTTAAGAGAAAATTATAAGGTTCAAGTAGTGGAAGATCACATCAAGCATCAAAAATAAGTTCTCCAACTCTTAAATGATGACCTCACTTTGGTGCAAAATATAATGAAACAACAGGAAGATCAACATCACAGGGAAAGAAGTTTTGATGTATGTGTTGAGATGGGGTCCCCTAGCTCAGTTTTGGGGTTAAAAATCAAGTTTTGATGTATGTTTTGGTAAAAGATGTAAATTCTCCACAATTTGTGGATGCAGAGCAAGTAGACAGTTAGGAGTCAAAAGGGGTTTTAGCCCCTTGTCTATGTAAAGTCAAGTGGGTTTTGAGATCCACCCATGGTCCGCAGACCATGGGATTGTATGTAAAAATCTCTAAATAGATGTGTCTTAGAGAGTCTAAGATAAAGATCTATGTCTATGTCTGAGAGAGGGAAAAAGGGTGAGTAAGCAGTGAGTAGATAGAAGGGAAAAGGGTCTGTAACTGAGTGCGCAGAGGCCTAGGGTAGAGTCCATGGCTGAGTGCACAGACCCCTACAGCTGAGTGCATAGGGAATTTTGAGTCTGTAACCTCATACTAAAGATCAATAAAGAACACATTTGAAGGAATTCATGTGTTCATCTATTTACTTCTATTATTTATGTTTGCAATATATGTTGTGATGGAATAATGTCTTTATGAAATACTAATTTATTGATGCGCGACTCTATTGGATAAGTCTTATTAACTGTATGCAATTCTTTTTAAGTACTTCTGCAAATATTATAATACATTATGTTATGTTTATTAAGTACTTGAGTAGATCTGCGTGAACTCAGATCTAAGGTTATTTTATGGTGTGCATAGGTGGCTGATTCATCTGTTAAGGGTCTACGAAGACCTATTGTAGACCTTTGTGAAGGTTTAGAGGCCATTTAAAGGAAGTTGCAGTACTGAGCCTTAGGGGCTTATAGATTTGCGCGAAGGCATATCTAGGGCAATAAAAGACATCACACTAATCTCTGGATGTGGAAACTTGGTTCTAGTATCCTCCCATACTGCTTCGAGTGAGACATCAGCCTGCACTATGTGGGTTGATACCAAAAGGGCTAGTAGTGTAGGGTTTTGTTTGGCGCAATTAACTCTGAACTTGGGTTACGACCCACTAAGCCAACAAATGGTTCCATTGCCGGGACTAGGATCTGCTTAAGGAGATGTGTGATGTCGCATCACTGGAATCTGACCAAGAACTAAATTGAGAAGTGGTTGGATAAAAAGATTCATGAATTTGTGGTGCAAGAGAATAGGAATCTGTGCCTATAAAAGGAGCAGTGATTGGATAGATATTTGTACACAGAAATACACTAAATTTTCTTCTACACCTTCCCGATCAAACTATACAAGTTGATAGCTAAGTTGACAGACGACCAAGAAAGGTGGAGGCTTGACAGTCTAATAGTGTGGACTCTAGAGTTAGTGCAAAGGTTGGAAGCCTCTGAAGACAAGATCGTGCACGTTGTCGACCACTCGCTCAATAGAATTATAGGAGGATTTGTTACAGATCTTGCGGTTGATACCTTAGTCAGCTATAGAGAACTAGAGTGACACTCCTTCAAAGGTCCATGAGGTAAGTATCTGAGGTCTTTGAATACTTGTATTAAGATTCTTTTGTGTGAGAAACGGGTTATGCCATTGCCTTGATGTTTGGATCTATGCACAGTGAATAGATCTTTAGAAATCAAGAGAAAGAAGGCCCTGAATATAGCCTGTTGATTCACCTCCTTCGAGTGACAAAGAGGGAACAGCACAGGCCTCACCGCAGAGTGTTGTCGAGCTGATAAGACATGGTTTTCCACGGATATATCATCCATCCACTCCAACTCCACCCTCACCTCCACCGCATACACCTTCACCCACACCTTTTCCACCACCACCACCGTTCAACATGTCGAACTCAATAAAGCTATCAATTTTCAAGGGTATAGGGAGAAAACATACAAATCAATTATGGTTTGTTGAGAATGCTATGTGGACCATGCAGAAGATCATTGATGATAACATAAAGAAGGCACAGGACCACGTGCTGACGTGGTATATTAAGCACTGCATTGATCATCTTGTAGCAATGCTAGCAGAGACTAAGGATGCTTTAAAAAAAGAGTTTAGTAAGCCTAAATCTAACTCACAGCTAGTGGTTGGATTTGAGGAAATCATGATGAGGGCTGGTGAGATGCCTTGGGAGTTAGATCAAAGGCTGAAATGTGGGATCCACAAAGCTAATATGCAGCTCACAGATGATTAGCACCGCGAGTGGTTTATAGCCTCGCTTCTACCCCACCTGAGGATTTCTTTGTCACAGCAAAAGATAGGAACTCAGGTGAAAGCCCTAGAAATCACAATGAGATTACATGAGATGCCTATTCAAGACACGACTTTGGGAGTTCAAAAAATTCACTCGCAGTTGCAGAACCTCTGCTTGGAATTGTAGAGCTTGAAAAAAGAGAAGGAGGCTAGGCCAGAGGTGCGTGAGGAAGTCTGGGTGTAAGAGCCAAGGGCATGATAAAGACCACTTCTCTGTCTTTATGAATTATATTATGGGGGGGGGACCGATTCCCCTAAGGCAGGAAGCTCCAGCAAGACTGAGTGCGGGGCCCGCGCTATGGTGCACTATTTTTCAAGTGGATGGAAAACACGTAACAGATAATTGTCATTTGCTGCAAAATTTTGTTCAGACACCACAACAATTATTCTGCAATTTTTTCAAATTGGTGGGCCATGATAAGTTCCATTGTCATAGCTACAAGCTGATGATGGAAAGAACACCTACCTACTGAATGCAAGAAGAAACTCTGCCTCCATATCAGAGCGTAGGAGGACCACATGGAGGTTATCAAGGAAGAGGAAGGGGTCAAGGAGGAGGAGGACATGGTAGAGGTCGCGGTCAGGTTATTTTCTATAACTGTGGGACACCAGGGCACTACACACAGGAATGTCAGAATCATACATGCCTGTCATGTCAATACTATAGCCAATTTGACCACACTATAAAAGAATGCCCTGTGTTGAGAGCTAAGATTCAGGAGAAGAAAGTGCAGCCTCAGCAACCTATGGAGAACTTACAAATTATGAGTGTTGAGCCCCGTGAGGAAGATCTGAATGTGAATATCATGCTAAGAAGCAAAATAACAATTGGGGATGATAAGGGAAAATAGCTTGAAGAGGATATATGGGTCCGCAAGGCCTCGGAGAAGGAAGTTGGGTTCAATTTGGAGCGCATGAAGGAAACATTTATGGAAGCCAAGAAAAGCTTTGCTAAGGCATCTACCTTAGGAATCTAGAGCAAAGTACCAAAAACCAGCGCACCTACAGAGGTTGACCCCTCTGTACTTACCACATTCTTGGAAACCTGCATGAAACTTCTGCGTGATAGCAAGGCTATGAAAGGTTTGCAGGAATTGATAAATAAGTGTGTTGGTAAAGAAAATGCTCCTGATGGACACCGTGTAGTAAGAAAAATTGGCAAACATAAGGAAAGAACAGGGCATGAGATGAGGCTCACTATGCAGATAAGAGATTATGAGATGAACCAATTTATTTTAGATCTGGGCTCTGACGTGAACATTTTTCCTAAACAAACATGGGAGAGAATGGCGATACCTGCACTGCAGTGGTCTCCAATCAAACTAATAATGCAAAAATAGCAGAAGATCATCCCTATGGGACAACTACATGGAGTAACAATGGATATAGAATGTGCGAGCACGCTGGCTAATTTTAAAGTAATAGAAATTGTTGATGATAAAAATCCATACCCCGCGCTTGTTGGAATTGACTGGGCCATTGATATGAACGGAGTCATCAACTAAAAGAAAAGAACGATGTTGTTTGAAAGGAAATCACTTCAAGTAGTAGTACCATTGGACCATGTAGAAGGACAGCGCTATACTGAACCGGTCCATGACTATGAAGAGAGTGATGATGACTTGGATTAGATCTACAAAATAACTTCATGAGATCAAGACTAGATTAATCCAATAGTTGATGGATGGATTGCATGGGACTAGGAAAGTTCCTATACCTCAGAATTAGATGAAGAATTGGAGCATTGACAAAATAGGTTGCATGAACTATCTATGTTGTGTTGCAACATGATGACTAAATCGTTGCATTTTGTGTCATCATAGGTAAGAAATTTACCCTATTATGATGGTTTAACTGACAAAGATAAGTTTTTGGATGCCTTTGAATGAGAGGTCCATAGGGATCACCACTTCCAAGCGTTATATTTGGCATTTCGCGCTATGCCCGCATGATGGTGGGGTATGCACAAAGATAGTTTTGATGAATGGCGAGATTACGGGAGGATGATGAGGTTGCGATTTGGTCATCGAAAGGTTTGACTAACTGAGAAATACGATGGGAGAAATTATCCACGTGATCATTTGGTGAAGTGGACTAAAGTTTATGGAACAGAGCCACAGCCGGAGTGGATGCACTTATTCTGTCATGCTTTGGATACAATCCCCATGAATTGGTATTTGGAAATGGAGCTCCGCCATGGCACCATGGAGTGGGATATATTAAGGAAAGGATTCTTAATGACCTTCAGTTTTGAAGATGGGTTTGAATGCATTGATGAATCTCTGCAAGAGATTAAGGTAACGATCTTCAGAATACCACAGGATCCTTTGGAGTTGGTTCAGCCATATTGGAGCACCTAGCTGCACCATGCACTGGAATAATATAATGTGATCGCTGAGGGGGAGGATGAAGATCTCGGAAATATCAATATTACATAGGCAGAAGGCCATTGCGAGGTATAAGGTCCGCAAATAGAAAACTCGGACATCACCATGCCATTGAAAACCAATCAAGTAAACATTGGTAATGAAGTAGAGCCAAAATTTGTGAATATTGGAGACTACTAAGATGATTCCATAGTGGATAAAGTTGTTGAGTTACTCCATGAGTACCAAGATCTTTTTCTTGAGCACAGTGAATAACTTTATATCAGAAATTCTTCCTTTTCCATACAATTCTCAACCCTTTGTTTGTTACAAATGAAACAATATATAGAATAAAACTCTCATAAATTATTACAATAATTTTTGAATAAAATCTTGAATAATAACTAAAAATAAAATAATATCTCCAATTTATCTATTGGAAACATTGAACTGTTCATTAAAGTCTGGAATTGATTTTCTGAATGCTAGAAATTTGCAAAATGATCCTCAATCTGCTGATCTTCTACTGCTAGATGTCTTAGACTGATGATATCTTTATGCCCATGCAATCTGGAAAAATGTTGAAATTGTCTTCACAAAATTTGCTAACTTCCCTCTTAAATCTGATTGCTCTGCCATCTGCATTAACTAGTTGCCCCTTTGAGTTCTATTTCTGTCATTTTTTTCCTTTCATAATATTTTGAATACTTCATTATTGTCACAAAACATTTGGGGAAAAATATATATTTTAAATAATATTTCCAAATATTTTGATTAAACCCTTAAATAAATTTCATAATTGAAATTTCAACATATTCATTTGAATGATTTAATAAAGCATCTTCTTTTCAAATCCATGTGTTGTTTTCCCTTCCCATGGATTTTGAAACCCATGTGTTGTTTTGTAAATCCATGGCTTGTTTTCTCTTCCCATGGGTTTTAAAAAACCATGTGTTGTTTTTCCATGGCTAGTAAAGTATTTTTATTTTTCCTTTTACCCTATAAAATTAATTTGGATAAGTATTTATCCAAATTCCATTTCGCATGCATTTCTCCTCTTTATGTCATAGTAAAAAAAAAAATATATTTCTTATCTGTAAAAAATCATTTTTTACTCCTCCTCCATTTACTTTCACCAGTAACCTCAATTCACACCTCTTATTTTAACATAGCCTCCTATCTATAAAACTTCCTCACATGAATCTCATTTCTGTTCACCTGTACATTAGTTTCATAAACATGATGACCAAAGTGTCCTTTTATTTTCCCTTGAGGGAGGGTGCGGGGGTTGAGGGGGCGTAGATAGGTAGTAAAAGCAAAAAACAAGACCCCCCGCCTTTAACATGGGGGAAAATTAATGCATTAAATGTGGGGTAGGGACATAAAGTGAATTTGACTTTTGGCTTTTGACTTTGGCTAATGACATATAAATGTGGTTTATATAGTTTAGATATTGGGTTTTGTTATTTTTGACATAAAGTGAATTTGACTTTTGGCTTTTGACTTTGGCTAATACATGACATATAAATGTGGTTTATATAGTTTAGATATTGGGTTTTGTTATTTTTAACCTCATGAACTTCATGGTTTAGCATACCAAACTAAGCATGTCGGGTCATAAATTTAACCGAAAATTATCATCTGCTATTGATTTTCTTCTTACATAGGTACATGAAGAAATTGAAAGGTTTTGCTTGACAAAGGGAAAAGCCCGAGGGATATATGGAATAGGGGTATATACCATATGATTATTTTTAATATGTCAGTAAGTACATCAAGAAGATCAATTACACAGTAGGTGTGGCAATTTGGGACGATGAAACGGATGAAGACAAGGGGAGATTCTCGAAACAAATGGAAAGAGACGCTTCGTAAAGAGTAAGTGGCTTATTGTTTGTCAAATTTCTACAAAGTAACTATTAACATTGAACTTCAGATTAATGCTTATTTTGATATCATACATAATATATATGTTGGTTTAATTTCATCAGTCAATTCATAAATTGAAGCCATCAACAAATTCATCCTTTGCAATATGTAAGTGACATAGTCATGGGTTGCATTGTACAAGAAGAAGAGGAGGAAATGGAACAGTGACATGAAAGAATTCAAATAGTTGAATGGTAAAAGTGTGCCTTATCTTGATCATTTAAAATAAAATATACTAATGACATGCCCTAACAATTAGGTTGTTGATCAAATTAGAGAGAAATACAATGCATCTGGTCATTACCCATGCGCTGAAGGGGATGCGCTAAACATAGGGCTGGGTGCAATAACTTGTTAATTATAACCTCTTTCTGTACAATTTTAACTTCATACTGCACCTTTGAATTGTAACATATATATGTGTGTGTGTGTGTGTGTCTTTGGGTTATTAGAACATGATACTATGATTTTTTCACTTTTTTATAGGTGCATTTGTTCCCATCTATGTGGGACATCATTTTCACATAGAGGATGTCGATGATGGATGCATGATAGAAGAATGTGGAGTGGAATTGTAGTTCGACCAATCTAGTCATGCTAGCCACTATGATCAAAACCTAATGCAGGGGGTGTTACGTTATGTTGGAAAGATACAAAAAATTACAAAAGTGGACTTCTCTTCATTCCAATGTATTATTTTTGGGTGAAAGTCATGGGACAACTTTGATTGGAATAATGTAAAGGAATAGCACGATAGTGGGTTGATATCTATCAACTCATAAAGATGTGGCATGAAGCTAGGGAGCCTTATGTCTTCCCAAAACACTGCAACTAGGGGTTTTTTTACCCAGATGTGTTGGATAGGGATTATTGGTTCATATTAAGACCCGACCCTAGAAAACAAACATATTTTTTAGAAAAATAATGTTATCATGCCAAGCGACGAAGATAATCAGGGTGATGACAATGGAGAATGATATGTACTTGTGTTATTTCATCATTTATACTATTCTTGTATTATTTATTTTCTTTATTTTGCTAATTATATTGTTTTTTATTCATCTTGTTGGCAATTTACATAGTTGGTATGATTCACAAACGTTTTTACATGTTTTTTTTTCTAGTGGAAACATTTTTACACTGAAAACTAAGTGTTTCCAATCATGTACAATATCTATGGTAATAAGGAAGGTTGCAAGCCTTCTCAAATAGGCAAATGAGAAGAGTATAACAAAAATGAGAAAATAGTGAATAGAAATAACATTGAAGTTATATTCTCGATTTAGATACTTGTTGGTTTGTTAATCATTTCACATGTTTTTTCTTCTTGTTTAGTTCAAAATAAATATAAATCATGTAGTAATAACTCTATGAGGATTTTAGCAATGAAAAAATTGTGTATTAATATGTAAGATTAAATTATTGACATGAGAGGTAAAGTCATGTTTACTATATTTAAAATACAGGTCTTGCAACATTATGTAAACTAAAAATATGTCTTTTGCATGTATAGAATGTTGATTACATATTTTTATGGACCATAAGAGAAACCAATGAGCTTACATGGATGCATGAGAGGTTTTAATTTTTTCTTCATGGATAATGGAACATTTTTGGCTTTTCTTTTCAATGGTAATTATAAATAAAAGTTGAATGAATAAACATTTTATGGCTAAGAATTAAATGATAAATAATGTGATGCATTTTTCTTTCTTATTTAGATCATGTAAAATAAATATCTATTTTTATTTTTTTATAAGTAAATTATTTAAAGTAGACATGTATTTATCATTGTGAACATGATGTAATATTAGGTAGGAGAAATGTGAAAACGTGTATTATAGTGACTATCTCGTAATATGTATGTGGAAAAAATAATATTTCTTGAGTTGTTCATTAAGAAATAATCAAATATATTATTTTTCAAAAGTTCAAATATAATATAATATAATTTTTATATTATTTAAATCATATTAATTATTAAAAAGAGTTAAATTGAAGAGAGTACAATAGCAAATAAAGAACCAAAATAGCACCAAAATGTTATATCTTTATTACTAGAAAAAAATCTGCTTGCCTCTTTAAGGGAAGACTTCTAATAGAGAAAATCCCCAACTACAAGTAACTTCACAAGATTTATTTTACATTTCTTGATCCTCATATTTAGAGAAAGAAATATCTAACTTAAAACGGTAACAATTGCTATAGATATTAAATTTAAACTTCTTGAAAATCTCATAATTTTAGTGATAAATTAAATTTTATAAAAAAAATATCTTTTTAAATTATATTAAATCTAAATTAATTAAAAAGCTATCTCACTTATTTTTTTTAAATTTAATGATAGATTGAATTTTATAAACCAATATAGATCCATCTTAATAATGGATCTACCAAGAGCTGAGAAGGATCAAATCTTAGTATATGAAGATATCTTTTCAAAATATAAAACTTGAAAAAAGATGTACATGTCAAAATATTTAATCTCTTTTAGTGATTGATAAATCTATGATTAAAATGGATTTATACTACCGATTTTCTATCTCTATGTATAGATTGGTCATAGTGTAAATTTTCATTGGTTAAATTGTATTTTTGAATAATTTCTTATTATTAATATTTTTTAAAATTGAATGAGTTACACATTTTCATCTTATTATTTTACCTCTAATTATTTATTTCTTGTGAGTATTGAAATATTTTACTAATTAAGTTAGAATGAATACGAATGAACTATCTGAGCAATAGAAAATTATTTATCGTGATTTTACAATCATAGTTTCAACCATACTAAACTTTGTGATTTATAAAAATATCTTTTCATTCTTTTTTAATGTAAGTTGTTTTTCATGCAATTTCATATAATAATTTTTGATATAAGCTCACAATACGTAATCTTTAATAAATATTATTTCATAAAAATAAACATCATGATGATAACCATCTAACAAACATAAAAATCATCTAAGACACACATTAAAATTCAGTACCATCATCTAATTGTATACACCTATAGCACATAAAAATGCCATTAGATAGCACACAAATCTAATCATCTAATAGGGAATTATCATCGTGATCACATCTAACAAAACACAAACATTGTAATCTAAAATAATCACCACACACATCCTCAAATTAATATACATCTCATGTCAAATAACTTCTATCACATACACATCTATCTACAAGAATATTAAATGAACATATCTATCAACTCTAGAAAGATGTGGCATGAAGCTAGGGAGCCTAATGTTTTCCCAAAACACTGTAACTAGGGGTTTTTTACCCAGATGTGTTGGATAGGGTTTGGTGGTTCATATTAAGACCCAACCCAATATCAAAACATAATTTTGGGAACAACAATACAATGGAGAGTGGTATGTACTTATGTTATTTCATCATTTATACTATTGTTGTATGTTTTTGTTTTCTTTATTTCGTTAATTATATTGTTTTATTATTTGTCTTGTTAACATTTTGTATAATTGGTAAGATTCACAAACATTTTTACATGTTTTGTTTTTAGTGGAAACATTTTTACACTTAAAAATAAGTATTTACAATCATGTAAAATATCTATGATAATAAGGATTCAAGGTCACAATCCTTCTCAAAATAGAAAATTAGAAGAATATGACCAAAATGAGAAAATAGTGAATTTAGAAACAACATTGAAGATGTATTCTTGATTTATATACTTATTGGTTTAGTAATCAATTCCCATGTTTTTTCTTCTTGTTTAGTTCAAACTAAAAATAAATCATGTAGTGATAACTCTATGAGGACTTTAACAATGAAAAAATTGTGTATTAATATGTAAGATTAAATTCTTGACATGAGAGGTAACTTCATCTTTACTATATTTAAAATACAGGTCTTGCAACATTATGTAAACTAACAAGAGGTATTTTGCATGTACAAAATGTTGATTACATCTTTTTATGGACCATAAGAGAAAATAATGATCTTACATAGATGCACTAGAGATTTTAATTTTTTGTTCATGGATAATGGAACACTTTTGGCTTTTCTTTTCAATGGTAATTATAAATAAAAGTTGAATCCATAAACATTTTATAGCTAAGAATTAAATGATAAATAATGTGATGCATTTTATTTCTTATTTAGATTATGTAAAATAAATATCTGTTTTTATTTTTAATTTTTTACAAGTAAATTATTTAAATTAGAAATGTCTTTATCATTGTGAACATGATGTAATATTAGCTAGGAGAAATGTGAAAACATGTATTTTAGTGACTATCTCATTATATGTGTGTGGAAAAAATAATATTTCTTGAGTTGTTTATTAAGAAATAATCAAATATATTATTTGTCAAAAGTTTAAATCTAATATAATATGATTTTTATATTATTTAACACATATTAATTATTAGAAGGGGTTAAATTAAAGCCAATACAATAGAAAATAAAGAACCAAGATAGCACTAAAATGTTATATCTTTATTACTAGAAAAAATTTCACTTTCCTCTTTAAGGGAAACCTTCTAATAGAGGAAATCCCCAACTACAAGTAACCTCACAAGCTTTATTTTACATTTCTTGATCCTCATATTTAGAGAGAGAAATATCTAACTTAAATTGGTAATAATTTTTATAAATATTAAATTTAAATTTCTTGAAAATATCATAAGTTTAGTGATACAGTAAATTTTATAAAATATATTTTTTACGTTATATTAAATCTAAATTAATTACAAAAATATCTCACTTAATTTTTTCAATTTTAACAATAGATTGAATTTTGTAAACAAATATAGATCCATCTTAACAATGGATCTACCAACAGTCGAGAAGGATCAAATTTTAGTATATGAAAATATATTTTTAGAATATAAAACTTGAAAAAAAATGTACATGTCAAAAGATTTAATCTCTTTTAGTAATTGATAAATCTATGTTTAAAATGGATCTATAGTACTGGCTTTCTATCTCTGTGTATAGATTGACCATAGTGTAGTTTGTTATTGGTTAAATTGTATTTTTGAATAATTTATTATTATTAATATTTTATATTAAAAATTGAATGAGTTACACATTTTCATCTTATTAAGAACTAACTAAACTATTTTACCTATAATTATTTTTTTCTTGTGAGTATTGAAATATTTTACTAGTTAAGTTAGAATGAATATGAATCAACTATCTAAGCTATAGAAAATTACTTAGCATGATTTTACAATAATAGTTTCAACCATACTAAACTTTGGAATTTATAAAAATATATTTGCATTTTTTTTTAATGTAAGTCATTTTGCATGAAATTTCATATATAAAATTTTGATATAAGTTCACAAATACATCATTTTTAATAAATATTATTTCATAAAAGAAACATCATGATGATAACCATCTAACAAACATAAAAATCATCTAAGATACACATTCAAATTCACTACCACCATCTAATTATATACACCTATAGCACATATAAACGTCATTAGATAGCACACACATCTAATAATCTAATAGGGCATTATCATCATGATCCCATGTAACAAAACACAAACATTGTAATCTAACATCATCACCACACACATCCTCAAATTAATATACATCTCATGTCAAATAACTACTATCACATACACATCTATCTGCAAGCACATTAAATCAACATATCTAACACAACCTAACAATATACACATCAACAACAACACATGAATTAAGTACATAATCATGAACGAATAAATGCACCATATATATATATATATATATATATATATATAGAGAGAGAGAGAGAGAGAGAGAGAGAGAGAGAGATAGATGGAAATCTTATCTGTGGAAAAAGATGATGGATGGCCAACTACTACCTCAACATCTATAAAACTCTAAGGTGGATAAGGAGGAGGTGCATGGTCTACTCACGTAGGGGAAGCATGAGACACATCTTCTAGCTCTAACATCTGATCAGTAGGTGAATGACGAGGAGGTATATATCTATACATACATACATATATATATATATATATATATATATATATATATATATATATATACATACATACATATATCTATATATATATATATATATATATATATATATATATATATATATATATATATATATATATATATATATATATATATATGCAATCTAAATAACTTCTATCAAATATCTGATACACCAGGCGTAGTAGTGGAAATCTGATCTGTGGAAAAAGATTATGGATGGCCAACTACTACCTCAACATCTATAAAACTCTAAGGTGGATAAGAAGGAGGTGCATGGTCTACTCACGTAGGGGAAGCATGAGACACATCTTCTAGCTCTAACATCTGATCAGTAGGTGAATGACGAGGAGGTGTACTACTAGAAGAATCACCGACACCTTGAACATGATCAAATGGGGTAGTACTACCAGAAGCATCATCACCACCCTCATCATCATGATATGACAGGGTAGCACTGTGTGAAGGCTCATCTAACATATCTGGTATTTTATGCCCCATATCCCTCATTGATGCTAGTAGAATACTAACTCTGATGATATAACACATAATATCCATCATATCACATGGACAGTCCCTCAAGAGATCCATAAACCTAGGATCTATGTAGATGTCTCAATCCCTTGCAGGGAAGACTCCCTCCTCAACCAGAACTCTATACAATTTTTCGTAGTAGTCCATCCTAAATCTCATACCTACCCTACTAGCTTGGATTCCCATGCCCCCCTAAGGATGTGCCTCACCCTCTTGGGATTTTACCATCTCCTCAAATGTTCCCTCTAGTGGGGGAGGAGGCATGTCTCCAAGTGTTGATGTCTACAAAATATACAGTACACAAAAATAATTAGACAATTTTGAATTAAACACTTTAATAAAACAAGTTAAAGAACATGATAGAATAAATTTCATTCTAATTAATTAATATAATAAAATGAAATTAGAATAATCTAAAGAAAACACTAATATTACCTCTATCATCTATATTCTCATCTTGTTTAAAGAGGATGTTGGGACACTGTCTCTAATAAATACCCGCCTATGGAAAGGACAACAAGATAAATGTGTGGTCATCCTCAATAGCCAATAGCACTAGTGCCTAGGAAGAAATCTTGGTTGGATACTATGGCAGGCCGCTCTTAGCCATCATCTGGCCCCACATGCAAACATCCACCTCAGTCATTGGCCTAGGAGGGTGAAGGTAAAATGTAGGCATCATCTCTAGAAACCTCTCAAAAATTAAAGGAAAAAGCTTTGAAGAAAAATGGAAGCTCGTCCTCCCATGTATCATCGCATGACATCTATCTAAATCCATACAAAAAGACCTAAAAAAAATGCAGACCATCTATTACATTGTGGCACCTGAATCAAAGAATCGACATAATACAAAAGATGGAAACTAATGTGTTTCCCATCACTAGTAAAGTGTGAAATGGTGGTTACTAATAATAAGAGGAACCTAAGCTCATGTGTAGCAAAAGAAGAAATCTGTAGTTGTCCACCACACACCTAAAAATCTATTGGATGGACTGCATTGAAGCCCAACATATCTCTAAGAGTAAGGAAGTTGACTCTTTGTTGTAGCCTCATGGGGGACATTAGGAAACTAGGTAAAATGCTCCCCTCTCTTGGATAGGCTAGTGATAAAATATATGTCCTCCTCAGACAACCCATACCATGCCTCAAGACCGATATGGAAACCCTGCTCCTAGAATCTCCACTGGCAGATTAGATGTGCCAACAAGATAGATTGTGCCTTTAAAGAGCTAGCTTCCTCAAGTACTTGAGGACACCTACATTCCTCAAGATCACTCAGGTCATTGCTATAATAGGGCAAGGGTATAAATCCCTCTCCCTCTCTCGGGCCTCCCATGGTCAGACCACATTATATTGGTCCACCATTTGTTCCTACTGCTGCTACTGCTCCCTTTGATGACGTCTCTGCTACATGATTGACATATAAAATACATCCACCTCATACATAAATCAAAAAAAAATTATTTATTAAATGAAAAATGTACTTATAAATATGGAAACATAACTTTCAATTAAAAGACAAAAAAATCCCCGGTGTGCCCAAAAAACAATATTGCACTGGCTCTAGTGCACTATCAAACACAAACAAACCAGATACAATGCGTACATACGTATGATGTACCACTTTTGGTTCACATATTTAATTTTTCATTGCATTTCATGTCCAACTCATGCATTAGTGCACACATATAACCTTTTTGCACTGGTACAGAATGTTCAGGTTATCAAACACACTGAGCTGTATTTTTTAATATTATTTTTGCGGTGCATTTGGTAAATATAAATGCACCATGTGTAACCCAAAAATTTATGCACTAATGTACAATTTATATCTTTTCTTGGTGCATTTTTATTTACGAAAAACACAACAAAAATAGTGTTGTGTTAGGTTCACGCACTGAACAGTGGTGCACCCTCTACATTTACAAGGTACACCACTATTGGTGCAAGCCGAAGTTGTGAAACACACCATGCAATTATTTTTCTTCAGAAAAGGTGGATTTTTGAGCTATTTTTCAATTCTAATCCACTAAAAAATTAAATTAGACAGAAACATAGACATAACCTGGACATTTGCTTGTTGGGGAGGCAATGTTGACACGTAATTGAGAAAAATAAATTTCACCACCATTTGAGAAAATTGGAAAGTCATGCACTAAGCATAGTACAAAAGGATTGTGAGAAAGAGAAGCATCGACGTTAGGGTGCTTGCATGAGGCAAGAATGAATCCTATGCTTTAGAGCTCTACAAAATTGTAGATGGTAAAAATGAAATTTATGGTTGGGAGGTTTTTTTTATTTAACCCTCTTTTGGTGCATTACTATATCCACACTAGTGCATGAGATATCCAAGAGAATTGTTTTTTTTTAATTAAAAAACCTATAGTGGTGCTTTTGTTAAGATGTCCTGAGGCATTCAAATACATGTACTGAACCAATACTTTGTTGGACTATAAAACCACATTTAAATAAAAAAATAAAAACCACCTAGTGGTTCTCTTTAGAAGAGGCACTGGGGCATTTTAATACATGAACAACATCGGTGCTTCATTGGAATATAGCACTGTATTTTTTTGAAAATTAAAAAATATGACGATGCTCCTTCTAAGTATGCACCAAGGTGTTTTACTACAAGGACATCGGTGCTATGGGTGTATATAGCACAGCGAATATTGAAAATTTAACCTTTTTCTTATGCTATCGATTATTCAAGCACCAGTGCATGGTATATTATGCACACACCGAGTCATTATAGTACTATTTTAGCACTAGACTGTCATCATAGTATATCACTGGACTGGGAAAAATGAATTTTACAACTGACGTTTTTGTAAATTTAACCCTTTTTTTCAGTGTTATCAAGTAGTATATGCACCACTGCTCTTTGTTATTTAGCGCATCATTTTTTTTTAAATAAATTTTCCATGGTGCACCATGTTTTATTTGGAATCAATTCTTATATGGACATTAATGCACCAGTGCATTTGTATATTATAGTTGCATCGTCAAAAAACATCTGCTAAAACATTCGTCTCCCAATTCTACTACAAACAAATTTTTGGGCTATTTTTATAGGGGCTTCCACAAAAACCTCCACTAGAAGGTATTTTCCTTGTATTGCACCATGGAAAATAGGCATGTAAGTTAGTGTTTTACTTCAATCCAAGTTTTTCTTCTCCTCTTAGTTGATGAGGATTTATTTTCTAGTGTAACATTACCCTATGGTATTGAACCCACAACTAATACTGAATTTTCAAAAATCCATAACTTCTCATATGGGAGGAGTTTTTCATCACAAGATGTACCAATGCAAAGTTATTGACAAGACCTATGCAACCATATTTTTTATAGGATCATTAGGACCTCATAATTGCATCAAAAACTTAAATAACGTCAAGCTCATTTAACTTCACTTGATGAGATCTTGTAAGAGACTTAATTATCATATTGCTTCATATATGATAGAGGGTATTGCTACTTCCTTAGAGATTATGAATAATACTGATGATGTCTCATATAATCCTTTGTCATCAATGACAACACTATGTGAAAGATAATTTATTTCTTACTAAATGTATACCTTCCATATGATGGACAAACATCCCTAACAGCATGAGAAGATATAAGCTCTTCAATTATTTCTTGAAAGGGATCCTTCCTTTTTTTTCCAAGGGTGAGCAATGGTGTTAAAATCACCATTGCTTCTAAATTAGGAGTCATCCTATCTAATTAATGAATTCCAGCAATAAACTTTTTCCTAATAAATAACTTATGTGTAAACATTGACAATAACACATAACTCATTACTATGAATATAAAGAAGATGAAATCTAGCCAATGTTGAGTATTGTGCACTAAAATATTTTGAAATAATGCATCAAAACACAATATATGCAAAGGAATATAGAGGCCCCTTGTGATCCAACTATAGAAGCATGGTTTTCTTGCCATAAGGACTTTCTTTTTTGGAGGGATTCAATTTCCCCCAATTTTGTCTCTTGGATTAGAAGGATTAGGGGATTTTCCTATTATTTATACTTTTGAATTTTTAGAGCTTATTTTTACTCCCTAACCATCTCCAATTCTACAAGGCTTTCTTCATTATTTACTACAGGATTTTGTATTTCCCCTTTACATAAGGGGGCATACCAATTCCCTTCCTTGTAATCCTTTGCTCATTGTTAAGAGAAATTTCACATGTAACATGGATTCTCAATTACTTATCATTTTTTGGCTTCTGACTACAAGTCTCCCTATTCCCTTTCTTCCCACTTTCTTGGGAACCTTACTCAAACTATTCCCTTTCAACATTTCACCTTTAGACCTTTCATTAGTTGGACCCACCAAGGAAGGGCCCCGAGACTTTTGAGGGATTCTAGTAGAGAGGAAAACCTCCTAGTATTTAGATTCTTCTTCGACCTCCATTGGGATGTCCTCTAAAGGAGGAATTCCTTTTAGGGTTTCCTGGGATTCTTAGATTTCTTCAAAAGAGTTATGAGTTACTCGAGTTACCTTAATTTGTTGTTCACCTTTCTCTTCTAGGTTTCCTAATGCAACAAAACTAGTTTCTTGGGGACATAGCTCTTTGGCTTATTATTTGAATAATATGCCTAACCTTTGGATGGGACATTTTGGGATGGATGAGACTTTGCCATGTCTATGTTCTTGTTACTTTCATTGGATTGAGACTTGTTGGAAATTTCATACAAAATTTCCATGTTCGTGGCATAATTTTCCCTTGAAGGGAAGCTAGTCACAATCCACTTTTTTTTTTAAGTCTACTTGTCTAGGGTCAACTACACTACTCTTGAGAAATCATTTTCCATGTCAACCTCCACATAGATCTGTGCATAGGCCAACATTCCATCACATGGATTGATAGAATCAATGTATTTTCCATGTGCATTTCCAATACTCCAAAAGGTGTCCTCGTCCCAACAATGAAGTGGAAAAAAGGGTAGTTTCACCCACAGTAGCAGAATAGAGGATATATTATTCTCAAGGTTCAAATAAGGGCCACATTGGTTCAAGTATAATTCTTTAGCACCCATAAAGTAAGGGGCACCCATATAATTTAAACAATGAAAAATAACACATTGTATTTTGTGCTCTAAAAAAGTTGTCACGTGAAGAAATTTGATCCCTCTCGGCTCATGTTAGATCTGTACTTAAGATGGATCTATGCTGGTTATTTTTTTTTTGTAAAATTATATCTATATATATATATTAAAATTTGTAAAAAAATGCTATGTAAGCTTTATAAAATTATTTAATTAAAAGAAAAAAATTCCGTTGGATATTAAGATATACTTACCATCAAAATAAATAAATAAATAAATAACACTTTAGTAAATTCAAAAATCCATTTGTTCAAAATCTCAAAACAATTTATTGATAAATTTATTCATCTTTAATTTAAATCAATTTTAACAACCATTTCTAAATATTATTTTATTTCAATTTATTATAAATTCTTAAATTCCAATTTGACCCTATTCAAAATTTGGTCAAATATTTGTTTTAATTTATTAATTAATTTAAACCTATCTTAACATCTATTTCTAATTAATAATTTTAAATTATTATTTTTCATCTTAATCTTTGACCTATTTTAATTCTAACCATACGACTCCTAGTTCCTTTTCTTATAAAAAGCTCTTCAACACTAGTTTAATCATGTAACTCTTTGGTCCCTGATTCCTCTTTTTATAAAAAAGCTCTTCAGCACTGGTTTAATCATATAGCTTTTTGGTCTCTGATGATGAATGAAGTAATTCTTACTAGAAATCTTCAACAATAATATAAATAACTATGAAAACCTTAAATTGTTTAAATTTATTCATATTAACTTATATTAAAATTAAAAATGATAAAAAAATAAAAATTATTAAAATATTAAAATAAAATATCTCTCAACATATGCAATGTATCCAACCATCTAATTATAGAATTCATGAATAATACACAACCAGGCTCTGATTTCGAATCAATAAATCTTCAAGTTGATACTTTATCTTCTAATTACTACCAGTTATTGTCTTCCAATTATATCATTATCAGTTCTTGTACAATAGGGAGTATAAAAATCCATTTTGAGTCAACCTTCCTTGTAAATGTAGTTGTTTTTGAAAAAATGGTGTAACTTGTTATAGTTTATTATAATGTTTTGTAAAATGTATTATTTATGAGAATATTGTAAATAAAATAATTGTTTTTTGTTTTTCAAAAATAAAATTTTATTTTTTGATTGGCTGAAATATTTGAAAAGATTAATTACTTATGGTTAGAAGTGTCAGGTAAAATAAATAAATAAATAAATATTTTTATTTCAAAAATACAAGAGAAAAAAAAAAGGAAAAAACTATGTGATTTATGACAAGTGCATCAGTATTTATGTGATGAAACATATTCAAAAGTAATAATAAAGAGTAGAATAGGCGTGTTGTGTTTTGCAAGACTTAGAAATGAAGTTGTGGCACAATGACATGTTTATTCGAGAATATACATGTTCTTGTTAATAAAAAATATTATTTCAAGAAGAAAACTGATAATTAAATATTTCTATCAAAGTTAATCAAAACCAAAATTTAATTAAAGGAAAATTAAGCAACATTTCATTTGAGGCCTCAGAGTGAACATCAAAATTTAATTAAAGAAATTTGTATTCTACACATTTATGAACATTGATGTTGAAACCCCCTACAAATTTGTAGCAGCATTAACACACCTTGAACATTGAGTATAGCTCCTCGATTGAAGAGGGGACATTTTGGGATTCATCCTATAAAACTTACAGTCGTTGAGAAGTGGAGGTGCATTTGCAGAGTCCATTGGTCATGTAGCATTTTTGCAAAGAGTTGTGAACTTTGTTATGAAGTAGAGTTGTAGAAAAGCATGAAGAAGAAAAATAAAAAGTTTCTGAAGTTGTCAGCAAAAAAAGAAAATCATAGAGGAGTGAAACTGTTAAGTACAAATTGTTTTGTTTGCAAACCATTTATTTTCAATGTGTTTCAAGTTGAATCATATTTGCCTAGTTTTATTCTTTTGTGTTTTGTTTTTCCTCTATTTACATGCATTTGTTAGTTTGTGTGTTTCAAGTTACAGGATTTGGTTGGCTTGACAATATGCATCTGTTTGTTTGTGTTTCAAGTTATATGTATTTGGTCAACTTAACAATCTTCTTCCATGAAGTACAAAGAAACAATTTAGTTAACAATAATAAAATATCATAAAATATGAAGCAAAAATTCAATTGACATTTATAAAATACAGTCATAATCTTAGTGACCTTACTAGTAGGTCTTATTCTTTGTTCTGATATGTTTCTTGTGATTGCTATATGTTTAAAATTTGTCTTCTTAGATAATTGTGTTAGGGTTGGTAATATTTTATAAAGAGGGACACACTTTATGTATTATTTACATGCATTTGTTAGTTTTGTGTTTCAAGTTGCACGCATTTGGTTGGCTTAACAATGTGAATTTGTTTGTGTGTTTCAATTTACTTGGATTTGGTGGGATTAGCAGTCTACTTCTGTGGACTATGAAGCAAGAATTTAGTTAACACTAATATGGTAACATAAAATATGAAGTAATAATTCAGTTAACATTAATAAAATATAGTCATAGTTTAAGTGACCAAAATAGTAGGTCATATTCTTTGTGTTGATATGTGCCTTGTGATTGCTATATGTTAGAAATTCATGTTTTCTTATGTAATTGCATTAGGGTTGGTAAGATTTTTCAAAGTGAGGCATGCTTTAGAAAACTCCCACGACATGACACAAAATATTTTGTTATGTATCATAAGTCATTCCCATATTTTAGCCCCAAGGGTTAGCTCAGTTGGCCAAGTCCCCATCCTTAAAGCACCTTTGCTATTAAGAGGTCACCAGCTCAATTCTCTCAACATTCTCTAGGGCAGGCTTCATGGTTGAGCCAACAGGAAGTGATTCCTTTGGGTGTATTTTCCTTGTACAAATATTCCATAGACGTAGTAGTTGTCGATCTTTGGGGTCCGTGAACCACATAGAAAGAAATGATATAAAAACTTTCATGTATTCTTCTTTCAGTTAACCATGCTTGGATCAAATGGAATATACTTGTGGCTTCAAGAACTAAAATCCTTTCATCTCTTTCAATTTTATGTTTTTTGTTTTTGTTTATGGCTATGGACATGACCACCAAGCAGGTGACAATGACCTAATCACCTTCAATTCACGCTATTGAGGCTAGTGGAATGGATTGAGATGGCTCCTTTTCTTGTGTGCTATATGTACATATATAAAAATACAATCATATGATGTTCAATTAATAGGAAAATACCAATCATTAAATTATTTCAGACAATGAAAAAAAGATGAATTTGAAATGCATGAATGACTATAACCTGAAACTAATATTTTTATGTTTTTTGTAATTATATTATTATTGTATGTCTTACGCTCTATTCTGATTTGTGTATCTTACAATCATATGTTATGATTCATGATTTCTTAGGTTTTTTTGTTAGATTTGTTGAGAATTTTGAAGCGTTTCAATCCTTGGTCCCCCTTTCAATATTGAAATTATGAAGTACCAAGACTACTAAATGATAACTAATAAGCCACACTCTAATTCTCAATTATCACTTTTATTTACCCAGTGAAGGTCATCTTCAATTCTCTCCATGTAATGCAAAAAGGAATTATATGACTAGAAAAATCATTACACTCAAGTCCAGATATTTGGGCCCCCTTTTCCAATATGATTATAGATTCAATATCTAATTTTGGGTTGATCTTGTGCAGAGAAATGAAAATTACCCTTTTATGTCCACATTTCCTCATATACTTTAGTTTTGCACATGTCTTTGTTATGCATACATTTCAACTTCACACCTTTTTTTGTATAGACTTTAACTGCGCAAAAGGTTTAGCTACTATGATAAGTGTAATCTTGTATGCTAGAGATTCATGCATTAATAGGTTATTGCATTAGTCTTTGTAATATTTTTGGAATCAGGAGGCTGACATCGTGATTCTGAGGAACACACTTTATAAGAATTTTGCAACATGACATCAAATTTTTTGTTATGTATTGTAAGACTTTCTCATCTCTCGCTTCTTGTTAACGACGACGTGTTGTCTTGTTGTAAAGGCATAAGTGATTAGACAAAATCACACACTAGGACGCGAAGTTTTCTATTAAATGAGACAAATTTGTGTTTTGTTTCTCTTATTAGTCTATATCCCTTGGCAATTTTAAACAATGCACTATTAGTTTGTGTTGGGGAATGATTCCCACAATGACATAGTCTCAAAGTTCACATTGGCACCAAGTGGGGCCCTAGGGAACTACCACATGTCAAATTGTTATAGACATTTTTGTGCCTTACAGCATGAAGCATGAAATGTCCATAATCTAAGGGATCCAAAGTCCCTAAACATGTTGTTCCTACCCCTAGAGGAACAAGGTCAGCAAACCACAGCACTAAATATCAGTTCTCCACCTGAAAACACTCAAAAACAAGCAAATTCTGGATCATGTCAACTGCTCCACTGAGCATCTGCGCTGAATGTCAAGTGCTCCACTCTGTACCTGCGTTGAATGTCAACTCCAACAAAGGCTACCTGCGCTGAGCGAGATTTGACATGTGGAAGTCTCATTCCTCAATGTGTCAGTGCCCAGAAAGCTTCCAAAGTGACACTTGGATCAAGGAATTCGCCTAGTGATGAGTAAGAGGTTCTTAATCTCCAAATGGAAGCAAGGATCTCCAAGTGGACTCAAGGACTGAAGAATAACTAAAGTGGGAGAGGACACTAGTCAGCTCTCAAGCTGACTCATCCTTTCTCCAAAACTCCTATATATAGAGCTCTCTCATGAGTTCTAAGGAGGCTGGAATCTGGTGAATGTAAGGAAGTGCTGTTGGTTTGAGTTTAGAGCTATTGGGTGATTGCTTTGAAGGAGGTGAAGAGGAGATTTCTTTCTGCTGGGAGGTGTTGCTGGATTGGGCCTCTTATGGTTGTAACACTTCCTGAACTTTACTTCTTCCATTAATAAAGCATTTGAGGTTCTTCTATATGCATGTGTCTCAATGGTGTATTGTTATACTTGTGTATTTGATTTATTCTAATCCTTGAATCAATTATGAATGTATGCTTCTTGTAGTTTCCCTCTCTTGCCTTTTTGCAGGATCTTTGTGTAGCTGGGCCAGTGAAAGAGCAAGGAGCTGGGAGCAAGCAGCAAGGAGAGAAGATTGGATCAATCATTAGTGAAAGACATCGGTTAGTGGATCCCTTTCTCCCCTATTTTACTTTCATAAAGAAGAAATCTTAGATAGCTTTGCTTCGGTTGTTGCTGAGGTATTATCACCCTTAGAGTGGGATAGGGTCATTCCGTATTGGATACTTTTCCCAACAACAAATTGGCGACTCCACTGGGGATCGTATCTTGTTGGTTACTTGTGTTTTGCTATTCATTTCCTAAACACAGGGAGTACCGAATCGAACTGCATTTGGATCTTTCAAATGCGAAGTAGAGGGCAGCTACTCTAGCTCAGTTTCTGGGCATGTTTGTGATTTGAAGAGCTGATCCACAAGGACTCTGACCAGCTCTTAGTGATAGCTTTTCATCCTCCTAATTACCCTTTAGTGTGTACTTGATTGATAGCTTCTGATTTGGCCAAAAACTGTGAATTTTTGAGCAATCTGTGACCCGGAAACCAAGAGAAACGCAAGTTTCTCTCTTCAGTGCAGGCACTGTGAAGGCAGTCTGCATTTCAGCGCAGTTCCCGAAGGGGCTACCTGTGCTAAATATCAAACTGACAGTGTACTACCTGCGCTGAACCAGTCTTGCCTTGTGCTACTGGGGTTCCCTGCTGTTTCTTGCCCTGTTTTCATCCTTGTTTTTGCAGCCTGTTGTCAGTCAATGTACCTATCTGAAACCAACTTTCCTTGCCACTATTCTGCCTCGGTTGTATAAAGAAACTGTGATTGTTCTTTGTGTATTTCTTACATCATTTACAGTTTCCCATAACGAAAAGCGAACTAGTCTTGCTGTGGCCTCTTAGATCTAGACCTATGATAAGTGTCGTATTGATCTTAAGAGTTAGTTTGTTTGTTGTTCATAGCTGATTGAGCTTTTGCTTTCATCATATGGTTTGAATTTATGTATTTCTAGTGTTGAAACAAGTAAATCTTAAGGTGTCTTTTGATTTTGGACAAGCTTGTTTGCTTTCACTTGAAATTGAATTCAAAATTATACAACAGCTTTCTTTTTGTAATACATCAACATTAAGAAAGAGAAAAGAAATACCTGCATTGTGCATGTGCATTTTGATAGTTTGCATGTTGATTTAGGAGAAAGTGCATTAGTGTGTGCTCTATGATCTGTGTGAAAAGATGATGTCTTTCTTTTCCCTCAGTAGTTAAGATTTTCAAAGTTGAAAGATTGAAAAGCTTGCTTATCATCTTAGACTGCATTTAGGAAGTTGTATTATACATCTCGTGGTGATCCATAAAGGCAAACTGCTAAACAAGATCAACCTTAAAATAAATTGAATTTACATAACAACGCATTGAAACATAACGCAAACACATAGAGGTCTAAGCTAGAGACGTGTTCCGGCGTCGTTAAACGTGATATCTTAACGTTGAGTGGTTGGGTGATTCCTCCACGGTGAAGCGATAAGTATCAATACGGACTTGTGCTCCCACGTACCGTTGCGTATATATTGGGAGACCCCTATAGGAACAAAGCCTTTATCCATAGGAAGCCGTGTCGGCTGCCCTACTGATCGCAATGTAGTGAACACAGCATTCACGAAGATCGACCACCCATACCGTAAAACGTATTCTGTGGTTTTGCGAAAGGTTTGGCACACCCTCTGCCTAGATCTCCAGAGCAGTTTCTTTTGGCCTTTTTCAAACTCTATAACTGAAAAAGTCCATCCGAGCATTTGTCACTTCGGGCTCGTTAAAACATCGAAGGAGACTAGAGTCATCTTTAGCTTTTTCTCGACACTTAAAAAGTGAAAAAGCAAGTTGTGTCTAAAGCGTCATTATAAAATTTATTTTAAACGGAACATAATCACCTCCTATTCCTGCGTTGATCTATAGGTTGAGAACATGGAACGCCCCAACCAAGGGATTCCCCATGATGGAAATCCTAGTCCTTTCTCCTCTTGGGGAGAAGTTGGTGCGCCCCATATGGCCACATTGTCGCTTCCAGGACTGACAATTGGCCTGCCAATTTGGCTATTCTCAACCAATGTAGTTCAGAACACCATGGTTCCTGAACAGTCGAGTCAACAGTTAGATCAGTCTAGAGCTGCCCACCAGCCTTCTACTTCCTATAACTCTTCCTCCAATCCCTCGTCTTCGCAAGGTAGAGCCGGCAAAAGCCAAGCTCCCATGGAGAAGAAGGAGAAAAAGAAGAGAGAGAAGAAGAAGAAGGAGCCTAAGGCGACTGGGGGCAAGCAAAAGACATCTGACAAAAATCCACACACAGCACAGACCGGGCCTAAATCGCCATGTGTCATATGTAGAGGAGACCACTTCCATAGATATTGTCCCTGTATTCCCCGGATACTAAGGGACTGGTCCCCTCGTTTGCACAATTCGGGAGCATCAACCTCTGATAGCCATGTTGAATGCTTACCGTCAACCAGCGAAAGTGAAGGTTCAAGACAAAGAGGGGGAGTAAGATTCCCCTGCAGACTGTGTGAAGGCGATCACGCCATCCACCGTTGTCCCTTCTTAGACGAAGCGAAGAGAGTTTTGGAAGATCGTCCGGTTTCACCGTTAAGACTTCCTCCTGGATACAAAAAACTCGTGCCAAGTCCTTCGTTGGTTGAAAATACAGCTGGCCCGCTCAAGTGGTCGGCTGAAGTGTCAGTCACTAAAAATGAACCTACTGAATCTAGACCGGACGAAAGTCCAAAGGTCGAAACGGCAGTTGACCCGATTCTCCCTTCAGAAGTTTCATCTTCAAATGACACCGTCACTGAAGACTCATCTTCAAATGACACCCTCACTGAAGAGAATAAGGATGACACCATCCAGATTCTTTTCATCAACACAGACTCTGATGAGCATCAGGGCAATGCGCCCATTCCTTTATCGCAGGAAGGAACATCGTCAGGGTCATATCCGGCCGTATATTCGGTTCCACCACCAAGCAACCTGGTTGTATCCTTTGATTGGAATCAACTAGGCAGACCCCGGTTGCCAGCCAGTGTACCATTCAGAATCATAGTCCAAATTTACAGGATGGTAATGGCTGGCACTATCATTGATGAGGGGGCATCTGTGAGTATCCTTTCCTCTATTGCTTGGAAAGCACTGGGTTCCCCGGCGCTTTTGCCTGAGATAAGAAATCTCTCGGGTTTCGACAAAGGAACCAGTCGACCATTAGGGATCCTCCCCAATGTGCCTGTTACATTGAAAGGGAAGACCGTTCAAATGAACGTGATGGTCGTTCAAGGACCCTTGGATTATAACCTACTCCTTGGACGAGACTATATATATTGCATGGGAGCAATAGTCTCCTCACTCTTTAGAGTAATGTGTTTTCCACACGAAGGAAGAATGGTCAAGCTCGTAGACCAACTTTCATTTCCGGGATCACGCATCGCAAATAGTCAAATACCAACCCTGAATGGTCTATTCAATCAAGAAATGTCTCCACCCCCAGTCCTTCTTCCCGATGAGTGCGAGTGATTCAGAAAAATAGGACTGGAACCCAGGGGGCATGCATCCTGGTCTGCTTTAGGCAGAGAAAACCTCGGGTATAAGGTAGAATTTCCGCGGGAGAATATGACTAGTCCGTACCCCATCCGAAAAGGAGAGAGGGTTGTTCTAGATTCTTTTGTCAAGGTTATGTGAGTGGAATAATCTGCTTTTCATTCACCGTTGTCTATTTAGGTAGACAGTGCCGAGGAAATGTTTTCGTTTGAAGAAGTTAACAAAACAATCTTTGGGTAACCAGAAAGAGGCAAGCCTCCCTCAATAACACAAATTTTTTGTCTTTGAGTAGCGTTCTTCTCTTGTCGTAAGTAGATATTCTCTTGTCGCAAGTAGCTGTTCTCTTGCGATCTTGCAAAAGATCTGTTAAAAGTTGGGCCAATGGGAAGACAAGTACCGCGTAAGACCCCTTAAAAATGATGAGAAGACAAGTATCGTTAACATTAGACTGGCAAGACGACAAGTAGCTGTGAACACCCAAAGAAAAGCAGAGGTGGGGGAGAGGAGGGGCAGCCTTGAAATTGTATTTTATACCTGGGGGCATGCAAACCTTTTGGATTGCAAGCAAAGAGCGGTTATTTATCTGTTTTTGGGATTAGCCGTTTCCGAACTTGCATAAAGAAAGGATATGGAGTAGAGCTCAGTGAGATGAAACTCCTTAAAAAATAGAGATCTCACAGGGGACATTTCTTATCTTATGACTGGTATATCGAGCAGTTTTAGCACATAGTTCATGCTCGTTAAAAAATAAACGCAAGATCCGAGTAGTTTTAGCACATAGTTCATGCTCGTTAAAAAATAAACATAAGATTGTGAGCAAGCTTTCCCTTAGAGTTCAAGCTCATCCAGAAAAAATGAACCGGTGAATAACCATTGTGATCGCAAATTTATCAGCCATAAAAGCCTTGGTCATGTTTGCACCTGTCACCTCCACCGTCATTTGGCCGATCGTTCACCTCCATATGATTGTTTACCCATTTTGAGGAACAGCTGCGAAGAGTGATTTCACCTAGCCATCCTTGTGACACTGCCGTGATTGGAAAATTCCAACCTGTACCTGGAATCTGCTGCTATCCCTGTTTATCACTCGTTCCTCAAAAGACGAGTCTTCTTTAAGCTCTTTTCATCTGACTCGTAAAATATGAAAAGTTTTCCGAGTTTTGGCCTTCCAGCTCGTTAAAGTGACCGGAAGAGCTATCCCTCCTCTAGATTTTAATCTTTTTGGACCTGAGGGATTATTGCACAAAAAGATCGAGCGCTTGTTTTGTTCGGCTCGTTAAAAGTACCGAAAACTCATCCCTTCTGTATTGTTTTATACTTTTTCGGACTTAAGGGATTAGATGACGAAAAAGGGATTTTGGAGTTAACTTTCTGTACCTTTTCAGACTCTCTAAAAGTGAAAAGGACTGAATTTTCCTTGTCGTTAGAGTCGTTAAAATGATTAAATAGCGACAAACTTGTCTTTAGACGAGAACGAGTTTCCCTATCGCTAGGCTCGTTGAAACATAGCGATGGGCTTGCCCGAAGGGCAGGTTATAGAACAAGCATATGTTATCCTCCTCAAGCTTGACAAAAATAAAGAGGTACTGGTCAGAAATGACTGGGGAAAAATTGGGAGAACCTCAAAGCTTTAATGGTAGCAAGTCGCTCTTGAACATGACACTTTTCCTCCGTACCACATTGGGTTGGGTTGCTTCATTCACCGGTCTCATCACCATGGTCTTCGCCAAACCATCCACATTTGGGGTAATGCTACCGATCCATCGCATCAGTGTTGTTATATGTTCAAGAGATGTCGTTCAGAAAGAGTCAACCGTGTCCCATCCACTACCATACATTATCCTTCATCCATTCATGACCGCCACCCTGAATCATATGTCACAGATTGTTTTCACCTCCACTAAAATCATTAGCTCCGTTCCGTGTCACTGATGTGGGATTCATTAAGGCCCTCCTTTGACGGATCGCTTCTTGTCGACTTCAGCTCATTATCCAAGAAGTTGATCTAGGAACAACCCCTTCAGTACTTTGAAGCTTGCATGCCTCAATGGCAAGTTTCTCACTTCCGGCGACAGGTATACATCAATGACCTTCGACCAGAAGATTTTGCGTGGTGTTCGACGCCAAGTCCTTTATTCACATCACGTGAATTGTACTGCAGTACCTTGAGGGTCATTATCATTATCGGTGATTCCTCTCGCGCTTGTTAACGGTTTACATCATTGACTGGTAATCAAGCGATGTCTTTCCATGTTCGACTTCAGCGCAGTTCTCACATGGATCGACTTGTACTTAGAGTGAAGATCGAACGAGTTTGAAGACCCCGGATCTAGTTTCATCCATCCGGGCTGCGATATATATTCAGGAGATATAAAGACATTTGTCGTGTACATCATTGCAGCAGATGATCATCCTACTCAAAGGATGATAATTTCAGCAGAGAATTATCAGTCTACCATCAGACGATCGTCTGTTCTATGTACCAAAATGAATTTATAAAGCTGAGCATGGGAATGCCCGCCTCAGCTAGATCATGAAAGCAGAATGAAAAATAATGTATTGTATTGTATTTTATTACAGGTCACCTCTCAGCGATTGAATGAACTTCGGATCCTCCTGATAAAGCATTTCACCCGATAAATGACCTCATACTTTAGGGGGCAATTGTTATAGAAATTTTTGTGCCTTACAGCATGAAGCATGAAATGTCCATAATCTAAGGGATCCAAAGTCCCTAAACATGTTGTTCCTACCCCTAGAGGAACAAGGTCAGCAAACCACAGCACTAAATATCAGTTCTCCACCTGAAAACACTCAAAAACAAGCAAATTCTGGATCATGTCAACTGCTCCACTGAGCATCTGCGCTGAATGTCAAGTGCTCCACTCTGTACTTGCGTTGAATGTCAACTCCAACAAAGGCTACCTGCGCTGAGCGAGATTTGACATGTGGAAGTCTCATTCCTCAATGTGTCAGTGCCCAGAAAGCTTCCAAAGTGACACTTGGATCAAGGAATTCGCCTAGTGATGAGTAAGAGGTTCTTAATCTCCAAGTGGAAGCAAGGATCTCCAAGTGGACTCAAGGACTGAAGAATAACTGAAGTGGGAGAGGACACTAGTCAGCTCTCAAGCTGACTCATCCTTTCTCCAAAACTCCTATATATAGAGCTCTCTCATGAGATCTAAGGAGGCTGGAATCTGGTGAATGTAAGGAAGTGCTGTTGGTTTGAGTTTAGAGCTATTGGGTGATTGCTTTGAAGGAGGTGAAGAGGAGATTTCTTTCTGCTGGGAGGTGTTGCTGGATTGGGCCTCTTATGGTTGTAACACTTCCTGAACTTTACTTCTTCCATTAATAAAGCATTTGAGGTTCTTCTATATGCATGTGTCTCAATGGTGTATTGTTATACTTGTGTATTTGATTTATTCTAATCCTTGAATCAATTATGAATGTATGCTTCTTGTAGTTTCCCTCTCTTGCCTTTTTGCAGGATCTTTGTGTAGCTGGGCCAGTGAAAGAGCAAGGAGCTGGGAGCAAGCAGCAAGGAGAGAAGATTGGATCAATCATTAGCGAAAGACATCGGTTAGTGGATCCCTTTCTCTCCTATTTTACTTTCATAAAGAAGAAATCTTAGATAGCTTTGCTTCGGTTATTGCTGAGGTACTATCACCCTTAGAGTGGGATAGGGTCATTCCGTATTGGATACTTTTCCCAACAACACAAATGACACTTATTAATGTGTATGAACCACATCTAGTAATATAATCATGATAACAATGTTAAGAAAGACAAAAAAGGATGAATATAAAACATTTCAATAAAAAATGTAAGGAAGAAGATTAGGCATGTGAAAATTGTGAATTATTTTGTTATTTTAAAAAAGATAATCATGTAGTTGTTGTTAATTTAGTTACAATGAATTTATTATTTTCAATTGTAGCCAAGTGTAACTACTTTGGGCTCTATATTTGTCTTCCATGTATTGAAGTAGTTTTATTTCTCCCCACATAATGCAAAAAGAGATTCTAGGACTAGAGAAATCATTAGACCTAAGTCTACATATTAGGGTCATTTTTACAATACAATTATATATTCAATATTGTATTTTGGGCTCACCTTGTGTGGATCAGTGAAGCCTACCATTTTGTCTCTACACTTATGCATAGGCCTTAGTTTTGCACATGTTTATTCCACACAGATTTTATTTTTTCACGTGTCTTTGTTCTTATCTCTCCAATCTACTAGGTGAAGGTCATCTTTATTTATCTCCACATAATGTAAAAAGGAATTCTATGACTAGAAAAATCATTACATCCAAGTCTAGATATCACTGCCATGTTTTATAATACTAGTATAGATTCAATATTTAATTTTGGGCTCACCTTGTGTAGAATAGTGGAACTTACCCTTTTATGTGTGCACTTCCACACATACTTTAGTTGCACACATGTCTTTGTTCTACTCAAATTTCAATTCCACATATATTTGTTCCATATAGACTTTAACTATGCATAAAGTTTAGCTATAGTGATAAAGTGTAATCTTGTTTGCTAGAGATTCATGCATCCTTAGGTAATTGCATTAGACTTGGTAATATTTTTTGAAGTGGGAGACATATATCGCGGGTTTTAGGAACACAGTTTATAAAAAAATTGCGGCACAATGTTGAATTTTTTTTAGGTATTGTAATACTTTATGTCTCTCGCTTCCAATTAACCATGGCCACTATCTTACTATAAAGGCAGAGGTGCATATATGTAGTCACATGGAAGGATGTGAATATTTCTATTAAATTACATAGAAGTCCACAACTCATGACTCTTGTTGGTTTGTGGCCCTCCACAATTTTAAACGATGCATTATGAGTTTGTGGCAAGGAATTAGTCTCGCGGTGATGTGGTCTCAAACACCATGTTGGCACTAGGGGGTGCCCTAAGGCACTGCCATGTGTCAATTGAAACTTATTAATGTATATAAACCACATTTAGTAATATAGTCATGATAATGTAAGAAAGATAAAAATGGATGAATATAAATTGTTCTAATAAAAAATTTAAGTTTGAAGATTAAGCATGCAAGAATTCTGAATTATTTTGTTATTGCAAATACGATAAATATTAAGCATTTATTGACTACTATTAATTTATTTATGATGACTTTATTATTTTTCAATTCCAACCAAGTGTGGCTACATTCAAATCTATATTTTTCTTCCATTTATGGAAGTAGCTTTACTTCCCTCCATATAATGCAAAAAAGGAATTCTATAACTAGAGAAATCATTAGACCTAATTCTAGATATCTAGGTCATTTTTGTAATATGATTATATATTGAATATATCATTTTTGTCTCACCTTGTGTGGAGTAATTGATCTTACTAATTTATCTCCACACCTGTATACAAACTTTTGTTTTGTGCATGTTTTTGTTCCATATAGATTTTAGTTGTGCATGCAGTTTAGCTAGAGTGACAATTGTAATATTGCTAGATCTAAAATTGGTGGAATCATGTGCAAAGGGATTCTATAACACACCCCCTTATATAACTCGATAATGAGAGGTATCTAATTTGCTAATCCGACTCTGAATGTGAAATCATGAGAATGGGGTATACAAATTTCTCCCTAATTAGGTTTACGGAACAAAAGTTAGGGTGTTCTAAATTTTTATTTCCTTATCTTGAAAGGATATTTTCTCATGCCACGTGGCACCCATGTGAACCCCACATGGTTCCTAAGTGGCATATTGTCTAAATACCACATCACACTATAGCAGGCTAGGTTCCTTGTGACACATTCCCCTTTTTCCATTTGACATGGTTACACCTATTATCGATGTGCACATTGTGTGATTGATATAGAGGTTGACCCCCTCCGCAATCTATTCTAACCATGTTACATTCTTAAACTTATATAGTATGCTCCACTTGTATGTGAACACCCATATGTGTCTTTGTGTGTGTGTGAGATCTATATTTATGAAGGAATGAAATGAAATACATATATAAACAGAAACATAGAGTTATAGTGGAAAAAAAAAACATGAATTCATTAATAACAAAGTACTGAAAATTGTTACATGCAGAATGGAAATAAACTAGTTCAGGCAATGATAGCTTATCTCTAAGAAGAGAAGTGGTAGCGACATGCCTTTTGAACTATGTTACAATAGTCTTGCATGCCTTTTTATCATTAATAAACAATGGGAAACCCTAAACATCCAAAAATCTAACCCTAGGAGATGAACCACCAAAAGGTTATGAGCCTCATCAGAGTTAGTTGGAATGTCATAATACCTCATTTCAAACATCTCAAAGAGTAGGAAAAAAAATCATACCACTCTCACACTTTTCTGGTCTCTTTGTTTTCCCAAAATACGTCTTTTTGGCCCTCAAAATGGATCCTAAATTTTAGGACTCGAAAACTGCCAAAAATAGTAAGTTGTGCTAAAATTAAGGAAACTAAAAGAACCAATGGTGGGGGTCCAAGTGGAATAGGTGGGTGGCCACCAATATCCGCCTGAATTAGTCCTCCCCCCTTAGGAAGCAATGGTCCCCATCGTGTTGAGTGCCTCCATGAGATGGGGAAACTTCTGCTGAACTTGGTCCCTAGTGAGCCACTTTCCTTGGTGTAGGAGTTAGCTAGCTTTAAAAAATTGATACAAATGGATCTTATATTAGCAAGTGGTCTTGATCTGTGTGTCCATAATCCAATCAATTATGGCATATTCCATGCAATCTGGGTTGAGCTATGTTGTTGTTAGTTGTTCTACAATGTCTGATGTGTCCAATAACACTGGAAAGTATGGTTGAAGTCGGTCCACATTGAACACTAGGTGCAAGACAAGGAATGGTGGACTATTGAGCTCGAAATAGTTGTCACCCATAGCCTTGGTGGTGGTGTAAGGCCCATATCAAAGTCGTCAGATCCTCTAATGGGCTATGGCAAGGCATTCTTTCTACAAATGCAAGAAAACTTTTTCACGCATCTCTTACTGTGTCATCTCTATCCAACCTGTGCCCACCATGAGATCTGCTACCATATGCTCCATTAGTTATGTCCTCATGTCCATGAATGATATTTGGTTGTCCATGTCTCTGCAAGTTCAACAAGCTCTAAAGGATGGCTGCATTGACCTCTATATGTTTCTCTTGTGCCCTGGCAACTCTCTCTTGTGATTAAATGATTCTGTCATTATCTGTTTTGCAACTTCTTATTTCTGCCTTCAAACTTCTCAAAGTGTATGCTATGTCAAGAGAGTACCCATCACCACATTGTTCATTTGATCTCTAGGGAGATTCTCATGAAATGTAATCCACCATTTTTCTAGTCATATTTGATCTTCAACTTCCTACAAACATATCATGTTAGATAAACCAAACATAAACATAACCAACATACCTCAGTATACTTTAGGAGAGGATATATCATTTGGAATATCAACCAGATTAGCACGATACATGTATAATCATAACAATATACTGACCTCATGCATGACAATAGCAACTTCATACCATGACCTCATGCACCACAAACATGACTATAACAATGCATGCATAACAAACATATCGATAACTGACATGCATAACAAATACATATACAACTAACATGTATGCATGAAAAACACATTCCGCCCATCCAATCCAAGTTTTGAACCTTAGAGCTCGAATACCACTATGTGGTATCAGATATCACCCAAAGAGAATGGAACCCGCTCTAATACCACCAACAATGTAAACTTTGAAATGGGAACTATAAACTCAAAATGGGAACTCTGCCCAAAAAACCCTGTAAAAAAATTCAAAAACAGTGCTAAAAACAAAAAGTGTGTATACTAGAACGATGGTTTTTTTTAGGCTCAATTTTGAACATGTTTTAAAAATGGCAGTGAAAAAAAAAATTTCGTGCAAAAATTGTGCAAAAAACACCCTGAAAATAAAAAGTGTCGATACTGGAATGATGGTTTTTTTTTAGGGTCAATTTTCAACATTTTTAAAAAATGCCAGTAAAACCGAATTTTTATGTGCAAAAAATTAGTTGTTTTTGACGAAAAAACACACTAATGTTTTTGGTAGAATAACATTTTTCTTTCCTACGTATAAATTCAACATGTTTTAGTAATGCCGATAAAGATAAAATAATGGGATCTGAAACACATTAAAATTCTATTAGTTTTCATCCATGTTGTTAAACATATAATAACATCACACTAGAGATCACTAAAATTCTAATTGTTTTCAACCATAACATTAAAGATACAAAAAAAAATTGAAAATTTTCAACCATAAAATTAAAAAACCATGACATTATGAACAAATTACATGACTAAATTAATCAAAATTTCATTATTTGTACATTGAATGAAACATACATTATATCTCTAATTTATTGTTCCATTGTAGATATTCTAAACAATAAAAATAATCATAATTAAAAAATATAATCCAACAACATAAAAATGACTCATAACTTTTGATTTAACATTATATGGAAATCAAAATTTTTATTTCAAGATACGATGCAAACATCAGTTGTATAAACTCTCTTAGACAATTATTCAAAATCACTCATATTTTCTTGCACACCATCAGAATTCACATCTTTAGATGAATCACTGGATGCAGACAAAGATGTTCCATATTCTTCTCTTTCATCAACTAGTGTCCCATATGAGTCCACATGCATGCCCACCATTTCAGGTTTCAAAATTATTCTGGATCTACGACTACTTTCAGCAAACTCCCATCTCAACATTGTTCCTTCTGGTAACAACCTTTTCAGAATCTTTATCGTCTTGAAGTGAAGAGTTCCTCTCTTAGTTAAATTGAAGTCATAAACAAGTATGTCAACATCCTCTAATTTTAAGACGCATGTGCGGCAATGATTTATATTTCTACCCTTTCCGCCAATTTTTTTATCAACTACCATCTTTGGATTATACACACCATTGAATGGGTGTGTATTTGTGGCATACCAATGTACTTCAACACCTGTAACATCTTCATTTTTTGTAAATACCTTTATAACCTTAGCAACCCAGAATGGATAGCCATTGGGATCTCCATCTGCTAGCACTACGATCATGCAACCCTCCTTAATATCCTGTACTAAACCCCTGTAAAGGTCTTCCATGGCTTCACATTGTGCATGAGATCTTCTGGAACCAATATACATCTCTCTTTCCTCTGCCTGTGAAGAATTAATAATACCTTGAGATTGTTGTTATTCAACAATGTTTCTTTCCTCATGTTCATTTGACACATTTTGTGGCCAAATAAATAGATTTTTCAAAGGTATATCTTCATTTTTTGTTCTTGAAATGATATCACTTTGATTATTGAAAAATGCCTCCCACCAAACTGTATCAGCAATGTCAAAGTACTCATATGTATATCTAACACATTTTTTAATTTCTTCTAGGCAATTAGAATAATTTAAATCTCTATTTTTTCTGTGTGCGTTATGAACTTCACCAACTAATTGTAATAACAATATTTTCGATGCAAATATTGGATGATCTGGAATGAACTTCAAAAATTCCAAACTTGATGACAGTGCCCATTCTACAGTAATTGAATACTTATTGCCCCATACTAGTGTTTTCCCATCAATTTGTTTGATACAAAATTGATGTTGGAAGCTAATGTCATTAAGTTGTTCAATGCATTTCTCCTCACCATGCGATCCCAGAATAAACCTTCGCATGTCAACAGTTTCTTCCAACACATCAAAAGTAGGCTCTGGCATGTATGATCTCTTAATACATTAAATTAATGATGGAAAGCTCCCAGCTTCCTTCCTCCTCAATATGAATGAAAAATGACTAAACATATGATCAATATGGTCATGAGTGTGCCCAATAAGAAGGAGACCAACCTCTACCTTATGAAAATTTCTCAATTCAACAAGCACGTTTAGATATCCAAAAACAACCTAATTTTTGTTTTCACGACAAGTGTTGTCCAATTGTAGATACAAAACTTCAGGAAGATTACCAGACTAATGAGAAATCACATCATGAATTATGGTTATTGTCAGGTTTTCATCATTATGAATATTTGGAGCTGTGAAGTACACCCTTGGCAACATTTTCCCATTGAAGACCATACAACCAACCAAGTGATACTGAATAAAATTTTCCTCCTGTAAATTTTTCGATGTGCGAACAAAATGTGGTAAAAGTGTTTTCTTCTGGTCCATACCTTCAATTATCAAACCCAAATATTTATTCGGATTATCATGACACTTCTTTCGATGCTTGTATGACTTTTTCCTTTCACTTGTTGTTCGTGATGCTCCTGAAGTTCTTTGACAATGGAATCTACATAACATAAAATAATCATTAAGAAATATGTTTTCATAGTTGATGACTATACAATTTTAAAAGTTAAAGTTATGAATGCTTACCTCTTTCTGACCCTTCACATTTATCCCTTTTTTATTTAAGAGAAGCACATGTACTGCAAATCCCCATCCTTGTCTTCGTAGGAATATGGACATTGTTGAATTCTTTCTTCCATACCTTCACAAAATATTGATATGTAATAAACCGACCGTGTTCCTCAGAACCTTCTGTATATTCTTTGTACAAGTTGTAGATTTCTCATCTTGAAAATTTATCTAGAATATGTATTGTCTCTCTATTTGGCATACACTTTTCATGCTTTGAAAACAAATCTTTCATCCATGACATTGCAATATTTGATAATGGCCCAAATTGTCATTTATGATGTACTTCTGAATAAAATGTGGGATCCTTTTCCAAATTTTCTTGGATTCTTGAGAGACGAAAATTACACCTTGGAGAGCATTACAAGAAGTGAGGGATGAAAAACTTATCAAAGAAATATTATCTCATGTGAGGTCAGGGGAATTATCATTGGAGGAAATTTCTGAGGAATTTCAAAAGTAAGTTTGTTGAATTATTTTTACTTATTTCTAAATTATAATTTTCTTTTAAATATAACATATTGTTCTTGGTATTATTTGTTATACACATCATTATATGAACTTTTTTTACTTTATCTATGCAGTCACAAAGTTTACATGAAAATACAAGAACAAATGGTTAAATTGTTGAATGAAGATAGTTGGGATGATGTTGTACACAACTATCCAGATTCAAGTTCTACATCAACATTAAAAAAAATTATCTTGCATTTAAAAAGGTATGTTGATTTATACATTCATTTTTATTCATCTGTATACTATTTTTATTTTATAACTTACACATATATATTTTTTTATTTTATTAAAGATGAGGAAGGATTCAAATGGAGCACTAGATAGTTTCAAAACCTTTATTGCAAAAATTAAGATCGAAAGACTGAAGAAGCAACGTCTTAAGAATGTTGAACTTGATCCAAATATTAATCATTTCATTTGGAATGGGCTTGACACTATTCAATATCAAGTAATACAAGGCGACTGTGAAGACATTGCTAAACTCATACCTAAAAGGGATTATGCCCTAGTTATTGTAGATATTCCCCATGTTTTCAATATTTCCAAACATTAACTATGATAATGACCCTTATAATTATCAAGCTCTTAGTAAAGTGGTTGCGGGATTTCTAGCTGAAGTCACATCATCACCATTATGGCGATTTGTGACATTTCATTCAGACACACAATTGGAAATGTTATTATCAAGCTTCAAGGGGAAAACAAACTCAAGGATGCAGCTTACATGGTAAGATGTTGAAAATGTATATTTGATTAATGTTAAAAAATTCATTTTTGTACAAGTTAATTTAACTTTTACTATTTCAAGTTACAAGCAAAATACAAGTCTTCTTAACCGTGAATATCAACCATTTATAAATGATTGTGAGTTCATCCATATTGATAGTTGGGCAAAAGATGATAGTTATATGTCTATGATTTTTAATCGGGTATATGGAAAGAGTCAGAGCTAAGTATTGGCTTATGATGTTGTTGTGAGAAAACTAACATATGAAGACAAAGAAGCAAAAGGAGAGATAGTTAACATTTATCAAAAACCACTGTTATTGATTAACTATCTTATAGACATATGTTCAAATGAAGGAGATTGGGTTCTGGATTTATTTTCTGGCTCAAGTAAGTTTTATTAGATGGAATTGAATTTCAATATCTTATTTCTTAATTTATATGTCATTGTAATAATTTATTTCATTATTTATTTTGTGCTTCATAATTAGGTACAACACTAGCATGTTGCCTTCAAAAAGGATGAAATTACATTGCCATTGAAAAAGATCCAATACAGTGCAATTTTATTTGACAAAGAATTTATGCTCTTTAATTTCTTCCAGATGCAATGCAAGAAATTGGGTTGAAGAAAGGGGACTTTAGTAAATCATGTGTGGAAAAAAAGGTAAGGGAACCCCAACCACCATTACATGGAATGATTGGAAAGGCATACATTGGGAGATTCACAGACATCAAAGATCCATTAGAAGAGGAAAATGAGCAAAATGAAGCAGAAAATATTGTGGAAGAAAACAATGATGAAACTCTAGAGGATGAAGAGTTTGGATTACGTGATATTATTGGTTAAATTTAAGTTATGCTTGGAAATCAAGCTCATTTTTTGTAACTATTAATTAGTTATACATGTAATGTTTTGACTTTGACATTTTATGATAAGAATAAGCATTTAATTAATGTTGTTATGTGTTCAATATTTGTATTATGTGATTTTCGCATTAATTTTTATGTTAATCATTATTTTTTTGAAAAAAATAGTGATTATTATTATTATTTTGACATGAAATTCTTAAAAAAACTATTATTTAACCATTTTTAGTTAAAATTTTCCTATAAAAATTGTGATTTTGACATGTCATTTCTAGCAAAAAATTACAAAAAATGATCAAAATGTGTAATTTTTTAGTTATATTTATGTTGAAAATGGTTATTTTTATGTCAATTGTTAAAAATTATTGTTTTTTAGAGACAATTATTTCATGTGCATTGAAAAATTAATTAATGATGTATAAATATGTCGAATATCGAAACTTCAAGATATCGACCTTCTTTAAATATGCAAAACAATAAAACAATCACTCTAAAAAAAAAAAAAAAAAAAACAAGAAAATATGAAGAAGAAGACCACTTCAAAAATTGTTAAATTTAGAAAATAATTATTTACATTTCGTACATTAGAAAATTTAACGTCAAAAAATAAGTCTTTTAAAAAAAAGGTCTAATGCAGAATCACCACTTTTTTAAATCAACATGGAAATCAATAACATTCTAAAACATAATGTACATAAAAAAAAATAAAGTGCCAAAAACTATGCTCTAAAAAAAATGTGTGTGTTCTGCATTGCCCCTTTTCAAAATCAAGTCACTTTTTTGCTATCTCTATGAAACGGGTAACATTATTAGTTCCTGTTTCAAAGTTTACATTGTTCACTATGTAACAACCCCTTCCCACACTTACTCAAGTTCACCGGTTCACTAGGGTAAATATGTGACGAAGAGTTACTATGATAAGACTCAACCTCCTAGGTAGAGTTAAGGAACTTGAATCGACAAACTGAAACTTTACTAACATTCCTCAGGAGCTAAATGACCCCCAAGAGCTAAAAAATCACTCTAAGTGCCCAAACACTGAGCTAACTTGCTTTTTCACTGACTTAAACTCCTAGTCACTTGCATAACAAGGAAAACCAATGAATGTAAGCCTCCATTTGCATGGATAACCCTACCTCCTAGTGACTGGAGTCTAAACTACCCAGTTCATTTCATGTGACCCTAAGCTCTTAGTAACTTTTTTAGGGCTAAGATCCAACCCTCTACCCAGAAATTGATAGAAATTTCTAGACTGATGAATGACACAAGGAAAAATTCATTATTGCAAAAATTAGACAAAAACCTGGCCTAACAAGTCCTAACCAAGATAGGAATTTCGTTAAACACGTAGTGAACATGTAATCTACAGGTTATAATTACATATTTGAACATAGGGGTCTCATACTTATCTGAAAATCATCAAGAAGGTTTGATACCCTCTCACAATAGTTGCAGTATCATCTATTAGGTCATGCATTCATTAACCGTTCATTTACTAATCAAAACATGATGAGAGCCATAACTAAAGTGTGTCATAAAACCATGCGTATAACTAGCATATAACTAGAATAATAATAGTGATATAACAACCATCAAAGCCACATAATAACAAGTATAAACACTCATGAAATAAAAGAGGAAAATATATCTTGTTAACACATGAAAAATCCAACCAAGTCAGGGACTTCCATGTACCACTTGACCATAGATTGCGCTAAACAAAATCTTTCTTTCAGCCAATCAACCTCGCGCCATATTCCAAGCATGAATGTGGGACTCACACCAAAAAAACTAGTGCTTCCTCAGGATTTACTGTAATCCTGCCAAAACCATTCAAGGGACTCCCAGGCCCAAAAACCTCACGTATAAAACCAAGATTTACCGCAATCCCACCATTACTAGTCAAGGGATTCCTAAGCCTAAAAAAGAAACATACACTACCAAGATTTACAGCAATCCCTCCATCACCAGTCAAGGGATCACTATGACCTAAACAAGCTTGGGTGCCTCTGGATTTCTTCACCAATACCTTGAGGAATTTTCCTGAATCCACCCTCAGGCTTTACCATAATCCCTCCATTATCAGTCAAGGAATTCCTAGGCCCTTAGGAATTTTCCTATGACCACCTCACCTGATTCCAAAACCATCTAGCAATCTAAAGCTCAACCAAATAAAAGAAACCCATCACACCATGGCCATCCAGAAATGGAAAGCAAAAGCTAAAAACACTATCATACCTAGAAAATCCCATGCCAATGATAGCAAGAGAATCAAATACCCACATGCATATCCAAACTGGCAAGGAAATCATACATGCAACTCGATACCTACAAGCAATTCCGTTGTAGTTGCTTGTTCCAACTCTTCCTTACTTTACCCTTGCTTCCCTTTACTTTATTTTCCTTCCTTTTCCTTCCTTTCTCCAATGCTATAGTGCTCCAAGAATGCTCTAAGTGTGCAAGAGTATGATAGAATAGAGATAATAGAGAGAGGTCTCCAAAACTGAATGAACAAAAGATAAAACTGACAAAAGTTGTGAACTCGTCCTCATAAGCATTTTTATCAATGAGGCCTGTATTTTCTTCAATTTCCTCTAATTTTCCTTCAATTTACTCCTCACATGTAACTTGTGACCTTTCACCTTCCTTTTCTCCTATTTTCCTTTATTTTCATAATTAAAATGTCAATTAATGTCTCTTTTCCTTTTTAATGCCTTTGTCATTTCCTTTGTCAATTTCCTTAGCCATAATAAACCAAATTAACACTCACTAGGATGTTTTTCCCAACAATCATCTTGGAATATGTGTCCCATGACCTTGGTCTTATTTTGAATTTATTAACTTTATTACATGGATTTTTCAACCGAGGTTGTTACAAGAAGACTATTAAGATAAGCACTAGTGAAAGTGGTTTTTTATTCTTTGAGGGAGGTTTTTATCACTATAACCTATGTTTTCATTGATTGGGATGTATTTTCTTATGTTTAACAAAATTCTAGTTAATGTTTAGATAATGTCAAGGACTTGAGTGATTAAATGCAAATGCTTTTTGAATGCAGATAAGATTAATTTGAGGTAAATTGGGAGAGTGACTATGATTATAGCCAACATTTTGGGGGCATTCTAACTTGTAACTCTACACCAAAATTGAATAAACAAATTATTGGAAATATTAAGACTGGAGATCTTCACAAGTGAACTCTGAAATTAATTCTAGGGGACAAGCCTCAAATTAAACAAGCATAGGATTTTCACCATGCCAACACCAAAAATTGCACCATGAAGAATTCCAACTTACAGTCATATTTAGCACACACCATAACATACTTTGAAATCAATAAGGAAGATATGACTGCCCATAGAAGGAAACCCTACAAAAGAACCTAACGAGTCTAGATCCTAAGAAGAAATGCTGAGACCTTCTCATCAAAGATGTCTAAGGCATGAACAACCTAAAAATCCTGATAAGAAATTATCTACAAGAAACATAAACATGGAAAGGCTACGGGGGATCTATCTCAAATATCATTATTTGATGGATATTTGGGTGGACAAGACCATATCTTCCTCCTTACCTCAATCTTGCAAGATGAAAGTGAAGCATCCCCAAAAATGAAATGGAAAATATTCAAGGGGACACTCCAAGGACTAGTGCTGTGGTGGTATTGAAGGTGTGCAAAATGAATCCTTTAAAACATGGATAGAAATCACCAAAAAAAATCTACATGTTTCTGCATAACTGGAAGAAAAATCACCCATAATCACACAATTCGAGAAATCAAATAGTGAAAAGGAGAAACCGTGGGCCATTTTGATGCTAGGATAAAAAATTGATTGAACAACTTAAATACAATGTACTAAAAGAAACAAATAAGGATTATATTAGTATAGGACTAGCCAATTTGACATGTATAGACAATGTTATCACCTAGCAATTTCTAACTAGGTGGATCGAAATACACCATGTAGGATTAATTTTACCATAGTAAAATCACTTTCACCATAGGAAATAATTTAGTAAACCATTTTTATTAAAGTATTTTTGTTTAAAAAAAAACCATGAGAATAATTGAATAAATCATTGTTTATTTAATTTTCTCTAGAAATAAGTATTAAATCATCATTTGATAATTATTTCTTAACACATTTTACTATATCACTTTGGAATAATGAAATAAATAACTATTTATTTATTATTCCTTATTCTTATTATTGGAATAATTGTTAGACCATTATTTTATAATTATTTCAAATTCACACTTTTCTTAATTCTTGCAAATTGATTAATAAATCATTTTATTTGTTAATTACTTCAACGATTTTCTAAATAAATATATTTAACCACTTGGAATATCTTTTCCCTCTCCAAAAAATATAATAAAGTATTCCTAATGATTAGATCTTGACTTGGTCAATAATATTTTATTATTTTCCCATTTCTAATTTAGCCCAATACTTTGTTATAAATAAGAGAGTTTTTCATTCATTCTTCACCATGATCACTATCATCGTCATCACTATCATCTTCTCACATTTGAGCTCCCACTTGAGCTCTATCTTACTTTTGGATTTTCTGCATATTGAGAGAGATAAATAGATTGCTAAAGCACAAGGACATCAAAGGATACATCCCACAAAGGGGGATTTGTAGACCCTTGTTGTAAACCTCCTTCACCAGGTGTTTTCTAATAAAAATATTATTCATTTAAAGTCTTCTTCTATTGGGTTATTGCATCAGTTATTTCTTGTTGCTCTATGTTTTGGATTGCATATGATCTTTTGATTGCAGGTGTTTCTTCTTTTTTCATTGCATATCTGAAGCGTAAACAATCATTTCTTATTTTTAGGGTCACTTGTCACCAATGAATTAAGTGAAGCATTTTTGGTACACCTTTTTGAAATCTTTACACTAACAAATGTCAACTCCACTAGTGTAGTAATTAAGATCCTTGGTGACTATCGTTTCAGTGTTCTCTAGTTTTTTTCTATCTATGTTTAGCCTCACAATTTCTCTTTTTAGATCCACTTCAAGTTTTCTGGAAAAGTTTTTGGTTTCTATTGGTTTTTAGAAAATCACAGGTATCAGCCAAGCATGAGACTGGTGAGATATGTTGAACAAGAGCTTCAGGAAAAAAACACACTTTTTGGCCCATTATATGCACTTTGGAACACATGTTTTGGCCCATTTTTTGTATTCCAATGCACTTTTCAAGTTAGAATTTGAATTTTGTTATTTTTTCAGAATTTTTCAGATTTGTCGATTGTGTTGTGTCTGTACTAGGAAGGGTTTATATTTTGTACTAATCCACCACTAAGCCTAGATTCTCTTATTAATTTCTCATTGAAGAAGAAAAAATCCCCCTAGGGTTTAGAGTACTACCTCCATCATTTAGGAAGACATTTGTTGAGTTAAGGAGTCTACGGTACAACACTTTCAGCCTCTAATTTCTAAGGTCTTTTCCACTATTTTATAGCCCTCTTGGATAGGTTTCTTCATCATTTTACTCCCTTTAGATTTTGATTTTTCCTTCCCCACTAGGATCCCCTTATGTGTCCTAGGTTTTGGAGCTTCTTGCATCTCCTTTGCAACATTTCTCACCTCTAATGTTTTCTACTTGTTTGCACCATTTACAGTAGATTAGTTCCTTTAGATCACAGACCCTTAGACATTAGATCCTTTGGCCCTTTATGTGTCTTTGAGTAGATTTTTCGCCTCCTGTTTTTTTAGCTTCATGATAGCCTTCTTGGGTGGGGGTTTGTGTGCTTGGATTTTTTGTTTATTTTATTATCAATTTTCAACATTATTTACAATTTTTCAGCAGCATATGGCATCATAAAACATGCTCAATTAACTCATCCACTTGAAACATCATTTTCACACACACATACCCTAAGCAAACATGAACTTGGTTAACACCACCAAGCCAAGACTTGAAACACTACACCTTAATCATTCAACACACATAGACTAAGCCCACTTGGGCACCAGTGCCAAAAAAATCTGTGTAGTTAGGTGTATGATCAATGAGATAGGCTTCCATAACACCCATCGATCACTTACATTGAGACATAGAAGTTGACATATTAGGGAGCTTAAAATCCTTGACCATCCCACGGTCCAAAGCTGGAGTGTGTCAAAAACCTGATTCAAAGGGGGTTAGGCTAGGTCATCGTGCAAGTGGTTCTCCTCAGGGCTACCCAACTCGTGCAAGAGAATCTCGTGTGGTGGTTGATCACCAAGAAGCTCAAGACTCGACCACCCCTGTGGGACGAAGGTAACCATAATTACAAATCATAGGAAAACACCATATAGGACTGGTTGTCGCTAGCAGTTGGTTCTCTATCCCACCTTTCTCTGGATAGCTCTACTTGTGGGGATCAAATTTGATCAAGTAAGAAGTCATTTGAAAGGTCATATGAAATAGTACATTTAGGAATTGTTTGAGGATTTAGATCACCTATAAGCTAGAGGTCATTTTTATTTGATAGCATGAATTTACTTGAATTAGAGTAGCATATTACTATAGTTAGTTTACACTTGGCACACCACTGCATTAGGTGTTTCCTTACTATTTGTTCCTCTTTTTCTCATATCATTCCCTTTTATTCTATTGAGTCGTATTTGTCTTGCCATCATTGCACTCCCTAATAATTTTTTGCGAAGACTTCATGGCTTTCGTCCCCGGTTTCCTTTAAGACATATTAATCCTCCCCATTGAGTTAGATTTCATCATCCCAGTCCTCCATTGAGTCCTGATTTTGTTTCTCATTCTGCTGATTCTTCTAGTTCTTCCTTTGATTATGCATCTTCTCAACCTCATACCACCACCATGTTAGGCACGAATGTGGGTGTGAGAAACCAAGGTGGTAACCAAGGTAATTACCCCACTAGCAGAACCTCTACCGGTATGGTCACTCCTACTCCATTGCTTCCCTTTATGGCTTGTTTGAGCCTCCTTGACTTCAGCCACCTCATCAATGATCCTCTTCTCCATGATGCCAATTAGCCTACTATGCCTATCAATATTCCTTGTGACATCCCCAAGTTCGAAGGTAATCCTAGAGAAGATACCACAAATCATGTTCTCTCTTTTCATATGTGGTTTTCATCCAATTCCATTACTAAAGAATCCATTCATCTTCATATGTTCCAACACACCCTTAATGAAGCTACTACCAAGCGGTATGTGGACCAACTGCATGCCTCCCATTCCACCTCAACTCTAGCCAAATATTTTCTATCATACTTCTAGTTAAACCTATGATATGACATTGGTACCAAACTCTTGACCTCTTTCTATCAAACTTCTATCACCCGCCTATTTGAACATGTTCAAGAATGTTGTAGAAGGAGAGCATATGTAGGAATCCTAAATTTTAAGATCATGTTTATATGGATTGGTTCCTTATATCGATTTTGGACCACATTGGTAAAGATGTCGCCCCCCACTTCTCCCAGTATGAGGAAGAACTGCTCCAAGTAGCTTTGAAATTTGACCTAATCTATGCACAATCAGGATATGTTTATACTGTCATTCTCGATCTGCCTCATCCTAGTGTTGCTAATGCACTAGGGTCATATCATGCCTCTGACAGTATCGTTGGATCTATCTCACACCCTCCACCTCCACCATATCCTCAACCTCACATGAGCTATGGTCGACCCCGTTCCACTTACACATATCCCCCTTTTGTTCCTTCCTAAGACAACCCTTACAGGGTTCAAGCATGTCATATGCATATCCCCGTTTGCATCAGTTGATTCTAGGGCCAGTTGTTGCTTCACCTAGTTATCACAATGTTGCTGCCAATTCTTTATATCCTTATGCATTTCCTATCACTCTAGCCCCTCTCGCACCAGTGCCCCAACCTCCCATGCCTCCTCCACCTCTGCCACAATAGAAACCACCTCCTCAAGGTCAAGTGTATTCTTAGTAGAGTGCAACCAATCCTGCCAACCCCAAGAGAAAGAATAAGGGGAAGGGTAACCAGAACTAGCCATCTCAAGCAAACCAAGGAAACCAAGTTCCACCACCTAATGCCCCTCAAGGTGACTAGCCTAATCCCACAACCCAGAAATAGGGCAGACAACCCAAGAAAAATAAGGCTCTTCATACGAATAAACCTTGTGCCTATTGTGGAGTATTTGGCCATTATACTCATGAGTGTCCCCTTTTACCTCAGATGCACCAAGCATGGGAAGCTCAAGCAGCTTCTTCTAGAGGACATCATCCCATTACTCCACCTCCTCCCCCTCCTGCTTTATCATAATTGGTTGTTCCTACAAATCCTTTTCTCCATCAGGGATATATAGTTTCACAACCCACACAAGGTAATGTAGCACCTCAACCTTCACCATCTAACCAAAACAGTTACTGGATCCTCATGATGAATTCTAACGAATTCAACACCGAACAAGTCAACATTCAGACTTGATCATTCTAATATGACAAGCCCCCTACCAATTCAGTGACTAATCCCCAACCCAATGTTTTGACTAAGCCTATGTTTTCACAAAATGGCACCTACAGATCCCTCTACTAAAGTCTAGGCTCCCCTCAAGATCCCCAAAGGTCCATTACATAAAAATGTTGCTTCTTCTAAAGTTGCCCATACTTATAGCATAATAGATGACTTGGCATAGTCCCATGTTACCATGTCAATGTTGGAAGTCCTCTAGATGTTCTCATCCCAATGGAAATTCTACTCTCTACTTTGGGCATTGTGGATCCTTCCGATGATTGCCTAATTGTATTTGATTTTGACAAAGTGGAACATCCCCACCTTCCTTCCATATTTTCCTTTCAAATACCAGTCTCCAAAAAGAACACATAGACCAGTGTTCTATCATAGATGAATTTTCCTCCACATGTGTGACAGTCACTAATTTTTGGAGGCAACTCAGATCCCCTAACCTATCCCCATCCACTATCACTCTTCATGATTAGGATGGTTATCCCTCGCAACCCCTCAGTTTGCATCACAACTATCCCATTACTGTTTTCAGCACGACTATCTTGATTGATATTGAAGTCATTGATGCCCCAGTAGATTATACAATCTTGTTGGGTTATATATAGTTACACCTATGCAATGTCCATTGTCACTTTTTTGTATTTCGCAACATGTGCTTTCCCCACAATGGAAAGATTGTCACTATCAATCAACTGACTTACTATGACCCTCAATCTCAGAAACTTCCTCAGACCACTATCTCATCGATGACTAGCAATAAGACTATAACATTGTTAACTGATGTGTCTCCTAGAGTCTATAAATATTCCACGCTGCTTGGGGATGATTATGGCCCACTACATATCCCTTTTGAGCCTAGCTCATCTAGTGTTTGCATGATTCAAGAATCTGGGAATGCCCACAAGCGACCTGGTACACCTTCACAATGGTAATCTCCTCCACAACCTCTTACTCCTAACTCAACCTAGACTTAAGGTATAATTCCTCCGTGCCCATTTCCTTCTACTGGTGTCTCTCCCATCCCTTTTAAGCCTTGAACCATTCCCCCAGGTCTTAACCATATGGGAGTAGTTCCCCTAGGTCATTACCCTTTAGGTCATATACCTTTCTTACTCCCGCCCCCTAGAATGTATTCTACCCCTGTCATGGCTACGTTGAGTTTACTTAACATTACCTTGGGTATCCTAGTCTGGTACATTGATCCTCCCACAAACACTCCTCGTAATCAACTCAAACCTTACACAGCATTGACCCTAGTTCAACCTGTTGTTCCTTCCCCTTCCTTTGATTCAATTCCACAACAACCTCAATAGGAAGCCAATCCTATTGTGAAATATTCTATTAAGGGGGGGAATCCCAAAGAAATGGGACCCAAAGACAAGGCACCCCTAACAACTGCAGTTCCTCCTAAACCGCTAAGTCTCGCTCCTCCATGCACTTTGTAAAATGTTGTTAGGAATGCCACCAATAATTGTCCTAAGCTCCCTCATATCAATAATGTGGTTTCTAATACCTTTCCTAACTCTAACATTCCTAAGGTCCATGTCATCTTGCCTGAGTTAACTAAGAATAACAGATCCTTACGCATGAATCACCCTTGTGCTTTAAGTGATAACTATGGTCATTATTCCCATCATTGTCCATGTCTCAAAGATTTTCATGATAGACTACAAGTGCTTTGTGAGTTAGATGTCACTTGTAGTGATTTCACTTATCCTCTTCCTGTGGGTTTTGGTCCCACCATTATGCCTGAACAAGAGGTTTCTGAACCCGCCATTATGATTACCCCTCCTAATGTCAAGATGACGGATAGTTCTACCCCTATTCTCTACCTATTGTCATCATGGGATTGATGTACTGGGACTATCTTGGAGTTTCCTGTTGTGATTCTGTCGAACTTTCTTTGGAGAATATTTCGGTCTCAACATCAGTAGATATTACATCTACTAGTCATCTATCTCCCTTAGTTGACAATGCACATGTGAACCTTGTCTCTCATGAAAATGCCTTAGGTACCTCCTCTTCATCATGTGGTCTCTCTTCCTCCCATCCTTCCATATTTCATTTTGATGAAGACATCATGGAAGCCATGACCACCCCTGAGTATCCTTGGGATGATATGCACCATCTTGCGCACTTCCTTCCATAGAAAATACATGATCAATATGTTGTGGAGTCTAAAGACTTCATCCATGGTGAGGTCAACAAATTCAAAAATCCCATTTCGACACTAGATGCTTTCGAAGAAGGGAATATGGCTAACATCTCTCCTACCATCAAAATTAACACTTTGAATAAACTAGGGATCAAATAAAAAATCACCTTGGAGGCACAATGCACCCCAGAAGAAATTGATGCTTACACTAAGTTATTCAAAGAATTTCATGATGTTTTCACCTAGTCATATTCTGAGATGCCCAGACTTGATCCCACCATTGTTGAACATCACATTGACACTCGGTCTGATGAAATTCCTATCCACCAAAAGAAAAGGCATATCCATCCTTCCTAGCATGATGCTATCAAAGCCAAAATCGATAAGCTCAAGCATGTTGATTTCATTTACCCCTTTGAATACACCACATGGGTGTCCAATCTTGTTCTTGTCCTAAAGAAGTAAGGCACCATTCGTGTCTGCACAAACTTTCGTGATTTGAACAAATCTTGTCACAAAGAAAAATTTCCCACATGTTTCATAGACCAAATCATTGATGAGTGTGTGAGGCATGAGATTCTTTCCTTTATGAATGGATTCTCTAGATATAACTAGATATGTATTCATCATCTTGATCAACTTAAAATCGCCTTCATTATTCTTTGGGGAATTTTTTCATATAGGGTCATGCATTTTCATTTAAAGAATGTTGGGGCCACTTTTTAGCATGCCATGTCATACTCTTTTCATGACTTGGCTCACATTATCCTTATGTATCTAGATGATCTCACTGCTTGTTCCAAGCTTCGGTCACAATAGCTTCAAGATTTGTGTACCATCTTCTTTTGATGTCGCAAGTATAACTTCTGCCTCAATCCCCTTATGTCTTTTTTGTTCCTATCGGCTGAATTTTTGGCTTCATTGTGTCCAAATATGGCATCACTATTGACCCTCTCAAATTTCAAGCCATTCTCAAACTTCCTCCTCCTTGCACCCTTTGCCAGATATAAAGCCTCCAGGGAAAACCCAACTTTCTTCATCGGTTTATTGTTGAATATGCCACCACTACACATGGGTTCCCTAGATTCCTTCAATCTAACATTCTCTTCATTTGGGATGACCAATCTTAACAGTCTTTTGATGCCCTCAAACATGCTCTTACTTATGCTCCCTTGATTAGCCCACCTAACATTGACAGGGAATTCATCTTCTATATCTCATCATTGATCCAGACTTATGTAGGAACACAACGAAATACATATATACACATAAACATGGATATGAAACATAAATAAAACTTCATTTCATTAATATCAAAGAACTGAAATATGCTTACATACAGGAATGAAATAAACTAGGTCAGGCGATGGTAGCTTATCTCTGAGAAGAGATGTGATGACTACATTCCTCTGAACTTTCTTACAATGAGGCTCAAAGGCCTATTTGTTGCATTTAATTATGTAAGGAGATATTTTTCTGTGATCTCATTCCCAATTGAGATCACCAGGAAACAAAATATAATGGCTAATACAACCTAATAGTGATCCTCAATCCAGATGTTTATGCATGCAGCAAGCAGACAGATCTATGCTATAAAGATAAGAGATCACACCTGGAATCCTCACATGTAAAGGAAGGGTTTTGAGTTTGATGCAGATCTTGCACTCCACTCGAGTGATCCAACACGTCTTCACCAAATCTCTATCCCTGCACACAAACACAACTAAACAAGGACAATAGTTGATCTCCCTTGAAACATCAATATATCAAAAGCAATAGATACCAACATATAACATACTGAACACAAATTCATGTAAGGAAGGGAACATAGATTTTATTAACCATATAAATGAAAGTAAATCAAGTGTATACCTTCAAAAAATAAGATTCTCTCCTATAACTTGTAGTATCGTCTCCTCTCCCAACAAAGTAGTGCTCTTGCACTATATTTTGGATACTCTCTTCTCTTCCCCTTTGGTGAGATTATAAAGGCTCATTCCATCTTCCAGGAGAATGTATCTAGACACCCAGGGGCTTGAGAAGTTAGGAAACTTCTAAAATAATGGACCCCTAGCCAACTCATACACAAGTGGGTCAAGTTGATCTCCTTGGGAATGGAAATATCTATAAACCGTTTTCACAATTATGATATTTTTCTCAATTATCTCAATTATGAAATAAATATTATCTCATAATTATAATATTTTGGCAAAATAATTGTGAGAAATTGCTAAACTATTTAATTTCACCCTTTTAACATGGGATAAATCTCACATGTAAAAGAAAAGGTGAAAAGGGATGCATTTTAGCCAAACAACTGAGGTAAGTTGAACTTGGGTTTCTCTCACTATAATGGAGTGAAAAATAGGGTTGTAACAGATGCCCCCTAATGCACGAGGTTAGAAGAGAAATTGATGACCGAAATGCATTACAATAATACTTAATTCTCAAAATGGGAGGAAGGAGCCAAGACTATGAATCTAGATCGAAGGAACTCAAGTGTTGAAGTCTCAACTCTATTGGTAACATCCCTAAGGTGGGCATACCCATGCTTGGCCATAAGAATATACTGAACATGGCCACCATAAAATACACTGTGGATCCATGAAATGAAATGCTAGAACATGGCCACACAAAGATACATAGTGGACCCATGTGACTCATCAGATAAAGCATAGCCGCTAACAAATAAAACTGTGGATCTATGTCACAGTACACATCAGTAGGATTATGGACACATGACAGATAAAGAAGTGTCTCAAGATAGTCCTCAAAGTACATGAATGATACATAACTCCAACTTAACCTGGGAAGGGTGCCATATAAGAGTGAGATGTCCCTAACCCAGCGTCTTCGACATAACCCCGATGGTACGAATCTATGTCATGCGAATATATGAGCTGAAGTCGAACATGGTAGAAACTGATTAATTACCAGCCAATGAGGTAAACCAGTAAAAAACATAAGGGTATCCACCAATGATGAAAATGGACCCCAAGGTAACTAGTATAGTCCACTAAGTGTGAATATATGATCTGATGTTGAACACCAGTGAACTCAATAAATTAGGAGCCAATGATGTAAACCCATTGTCGATTGTGAGGAAGCCTACCATTGAGGTCTGCAAGCTCTAAGGTACTATTTGTTTCTAGATCAAGCTCTTGGATAATGAGCTGAAGTTGACAAGAGAAGATATGTTGAAGGAGGGCCTTAATGTATCCTCCATCAATCGACACAGAACAGACCAGGATGATGTGATGAATGGATGAGGTCATTAAGCGGTGAAGTACCACTGACATGGGGATGGATGACTCAAAAAGGTAAATAGTCTACTCTAGATGGCCAACATAGGCTGAGACTTCCCTTGAACACAGAGCGGAATGACAAAAGAGTGACTTGGTAGCATGACTAATGAGCACCATGTGATATCATGCAATGACGAAGGAGGCATTGAAGCACACTCCATATAACTAGAAGAGTAACCATCCGAAGGAGTAAAGAGACTCATATGGATGGTATGGATCCTAGGAAAGTTAAAACCCAACTGTGAGATAATGAGACAGACAAGTTCCATGTTCAAGGGCAACGCAACTGACGCTACCATTTTGATGACTAATGAAAAAATATGTTCCCTCCCTTATCTTTTTATAAGTTCCTTTTTCGTAAAGTTGTCCCCCAAGCTTGAAAAAGAGGTAAAATTATATAAGGGGGAACCTTCTAACCGAAGTAGACTAGGGTATTCCCTTTTTGTAACTAGTCTATCCCAATCCAAAAAAGGGTTACACTTATACTGAGTAGATGACACTTCAAGTATTTTAATGAGCATGAAGTAGACAAGTTCACTCGACAATCTTTTCTAAATTAAGGAGTCTAAAAAGAGCTTAAAGAAAATTTCCATTGGAGGAATGAGTCGTATAGAGGGTAGAAACTAGTTTCGGTAATGTTGGAACTACTCATGACATAAGAAGGAAAAGAAATTGGTTAATATGACCACTCACTGCAGCAGTTCCTCCAAGAAAGGGTAAAACGCCAAGTGAAAGCGAATAATAGGCCAAGCAAGCGATGATTATGAAATAAACCAAGGCTCATCATGTAGAAGTAGGCTAATAAAAAGTGGCAATCACAAGGGGTAAAAATGGTGGAATCCTCCTAGGTTATAGCCAGAAATATGAAGAAGAAGAGGAAATGTGACTCAAATTCTAAGCCATGGTGGGTCAGAAGAAGAAATTCCAAGAAGAGAATAAAAATGACTGCATGGACACAAGGATGGCAAAGAAGCACTAGCTAGGGTATCCATGATTAGGTAAACTCTACCACCAAGTGAGGACATGCATAAAGCAAACTAGTTAAACTTGCAACTTGACAGGTCCAGACCTAAGGCATAAATATGGCACTGACGATCAATAATGCATCAGTGATGGTGATATATGACCTACCCCTATATGCCAGGTTCAAGAGAAACACACCTAAGGTCCAACGGATGTTGCAATAAAAATGCCACCCTATCCTATAAAAACCATCTAGAAAGACTAGACCCATGGTTAAATCACATAATGAAATAAATAAACATGGATGAGGTAAAAACAAGACCATATATTTTGATTTTTTGGGTTTTATAATTTTTTTGAAATTTTGGCATAAATAAGGCATGGAAAATACTCACATCACACACCAAACAAAAAGAGATAAATGATCACACTCATATGTACAATATGTACAAGCACAACACAGTCCAGTAGGTCACGCTAAAGTGTGCCCACAGTCGGGCACAGGCCAAGGGTTTCTATACGTGAACTCATGGAGGATAAAGGTACCATATGGCTCACTAATGTGGGTCCATGCCAAAGGAAGTCAAACTTCCCAATCCAGAAAGGTTGACCATGCTAGGGACAGTCTAACATAGTCACACTCTCAAAATCAACCTGAGGACATAAGGGAGGATCAAGACATAAAGGGGGTACAAGATGCTTGTCAACAGGTGGAAAGGGAAATTCGTTAGCAAGTTTGGTAGTAGAATCTCAAGACTTGACACGGTCCAGGGGTGGCATTTCCAAGGAAGGTCAAGGTTGTGTCCCCTGAATCGTTCTAAGATTTAAAGTGCCAAGCTCTACTCATTCCTTGTTGGGGATATTAGGGGCATGAAGAGGCATAACCTCCCTAATATGATCAATACGTGAATCCATGACTCGTCATCAAGGGAGTCATGTGTAACAAGCGAAGTGATAGCCCGTATGGGTAAAGCAACCTAGTCATATTCCATATTGCGATGGAGATTTTTGCGAATCTCAGGAGGTACTGACGGGACTACCGAAGAGGAAATATATTCCACAACAAGTGGGGAAGGGTGCTCACTAGCTTGACAAACTTCCATAGGAGCAGGACGCACCACCCAAGGATCAAGAGGTCCATGGGGTCCATAGGTGCCAGAAGAGATCATATGCATAGGATCTTTAAAAGATGAAGGAGTGTTGGGTGGAGGTAATTAAGGAAATACCCCAATAAGAGATGATATTTTAAATAAGCCCATGCCAACACTCTAAAACTAACCAGGGTGATCTCCCACAAGTGGGACTGAATTCCCCGTAGTGGAAATTTTGGTGGACAACACGGGGAAGTCAAGTTGATCGATAGTGACAATTTTACCTCCATGAGGAAAGAAAAGTAAACGGAAAATAGATGTGTTGATTGTGGTCATCCCATAAAACCAACTACGGCCAAGGAGTAGGTTGTAATATAACATGGCATCAACAACCTCGACATCAACATGGAAAATTTTCCCTCCTAACTGGATGGAAAAATTCGGAAGAACCCCCTTTGGTACAAACTTGTGTCCTTCAAAATCTTGGAGAGTCATGATGGACGTGGTGAGCGTCGGAGAGTCAAGTGCCTTCCAATAGGACATCGACATAACACACGTGGAAGAGCCTTCATCCACCAAAGTGTAATGAATATTCTGATGGTAAATACGCATAATGATCTAGAAAGTAATCTGATGGGAAAGACGAGGAGCAGCTTTGTCGACATTAAAAGTGATGATATTAGAGTCAGATGGGTCAACTCCACCAATGGCAGATAACAAGGCTTTGCGCTACTAAGGACAACTTTTCAAGACCTCCAAGGCAGACATGGCATAAGGAGCCTCAACTAGATCTTCAACAATATTGTAGTGTTGAGTAGCCCTAGCAGAAGGATTGTGTGTTGTCTTCTAAAGAACACCCTTGGGAGGGTGATACACCAGTTCCAAAGGATTATCCAGAGTGAGAGGTCTTGTAGGAGGGAATGGGGTTGATGAGTCTTTAGATGGGGGACTCGACTTAGGAACATCATAAGACTTGGCTCGCGTGGTCACATTGACATCTTCCTTGCACATGAAGACAAATGAATTATGAGAAGATGACCCCTTGTTGCCCCCTTGCGGAGGGCGAGAAGGTTAAGAAGCCATCTTTTGTTGGGATTGTGTAGGGAATGGATGGGTTAAAAAAGTAGGTTTTTGAATAGATGGTGGTGAAAGAAGCCTATGCACCTCATCCATTTGAGGGCATTTGTGATTAATATGGTCACCTTGACAAAATTTACAAGGAAACTTGATTTTACAATGACATTCACTAGTGCCCCCTCCCTAACTCTGATGGTTGGGTTGAGACTCTTGAGCATTTTGATTCTTTTTTTTATTTTTCTTATTATTCTTCTTACCACCAGATTATTGGTTGTTCTTCGGTTGAGTGGAATTCATCGTGAGAACATTAGTGGATGGCTTAGGATGGGGTGCCTTAGCAGAGCCAAACACACTTGTTGGGGCTTGAGATGTAACAATCAATTGCCTAAGTTGGGCAGCAATTTGTCTCACGGAATCAGAAACAGATCCAATCACACCATCGGCATGTGGACCAAGAACAGGTTTTGGAGGGTCAACAGAAAGCCTAGGGGTGTTAGGTACTACTTCATAAAGCATAGCAGGCTATGGATATATAAGATCCAACTATGGGGTAGCTAGAATAGCTTGTTTTACAGTAATGGATCGAAACATAAACACATCTTTTGAGATTAAGGGTCAGAGAGATTGAATGAACCATTTACATAATATCTCATCAGGTAACTTGGTTCTTACTAACTGCTTGTGATGATGTAACTCATGAATATGATCAGAGATTAACGTGGCATCATCTTGTTTGAAATTGGACAAGATGTCAGAGTCTATATCATACCAAGTAGGTAACTAGAATTGTGTCAAGAAAGTTTGAGCAAGGGAGGCAAAGTCACCGTGGGATGAGGTATCCAACTCAATGTACCACTTTGCGGCATCCCCAATCAATGTACGTTGGAATAAGTGAAGTTTAAAAGAATCATCCACCAACGAATTGGAAGAACACCACAAATGATAAGTTGCAATGTGTGTGGATGGATTCTCCCCAGGTTTTCCTTCGAACTTGGGAATATCGGACAATAATTTGGCATGCATAGGTGGCCACCAAGGATCATGACGGATGGGGTCATTAGTTAGTTTTGCCAAATCCGATAAATCGAGAGAAGATAAAAAATGATTTTGAAGCTGACTAAATGGGTCATAGGCGGGAGAGGCCCCTAACCAATAGCGTGGTCCCCCCATATAAGGAGTGAAGTGATGCACCTGTTGGTGAAGAAACGGGTTCACCTTGGCATAATATTGTTGTGGGCCAACATGACTAGTAAATGGATGTTCCCCCGAGGTAAGTACTGCCAGGGAGAAAAGGACCCCCAAAATCATAGTTGTTGATAGGGTTGTACCAAGGGATAGAAGAAGGACCACTCTGTGCAGTAGGAATGACATAAGGAGGATAACCCATGTGAGAAACCGTACTGGCAGCCGTGTTGCCCTGAGGTAAAATAGCCCCTCTGATAAAAGTACTGGTAGGTGGGGCGCCTCCAAAGAAAGAACTATACCAAGCCTGTGACATGGTAGAAGCGACGTTGCCCCCAGGCTGACTAGTGACAACTGGTGATCGCCCCCACATATTACTAGAAATAACCATGCCTAACTAAGGGACATGGATAGCTGGTTGGAAAAAATGCGATACAAATATTCCTGAACCTACCGGTTGACTAGGATGAGGCACCATGGTTGACACAGGTGATGGTGTGGGCATGGAAACGTTCGAGAAATTTGCAGGAGCCATAGAAAGAACTAGTGGAATACCCTAAGAAGAAGTAATAAGTGTCGATGGAGGAGTGGGTATAGCCACACTAAGAGGTGGCAATGATGTCATGGTAGTTGATATTGCTGATGCAAAAGGTAAGGATGTCTTAGACTCTCTCATAGGATAGTGTACAGAAAAAGCGAAGCGAGTGTAGGCAAGTGTGGAACCATCAGGGTTCAACTGCACTAACTCAAGTCCCAATGGATAGGTCAAAGGTGGATTTCCAGGAGCATCAGAGTCATCTGCAAAAGTATCAATGGAAACAAAATCAGTACTAGAAGGACCAGGTATAGGATCCATGGCAATTCAATGATCTAAGTCTTGATCACTGACAGGTACTCTCCGTGCAGGGGTAACCAGTCCACCTCATTCAAGAGGTAGACCATGAATATGACATGAATGTTAATGAACAAATTCAACCAGGGTGGTAACATCCAATTTAAGTACAATTATTTTAGTACAAAGACCCTAAGCCCAAAAATACTGACTCAGACAAAACAACACACACTAGAAACATCCTAGAAGATAGCACATGCAAACCAAAATACAAAGAAGTTGGCGGTGGAACAATTATACTAGTGACCTACTTCCCAGCCCTTTTATTTGTAAACTTGGTGCAAGTGCCCTTATTAGCTGTGGGGCACCCTCCAAGAGGATTGAGAGAGTATGACTAATATCATTCCTAGGTACACAAAAGACGAACACGACCCTGTACCTATGTATGAGCCCTAAGAAGATAGGCACTATGATCACCATGTATAATAACACAACATTGGGGGAGAGTCGCAAGACAAATCCACATGCAAGGGAAGGAACCTTAACCCCAAAAAGGACATAAGACTAAAACCCCCTTGCAAGTTTCTCCCAAGTGGTCCCCAAGTGATAATGACATTGTTTATATGCATAGATATTTCACTATATTGCACCACCAGAAACTAAGCGAAAAGGGTTGTGTCAGTTTTCCTAACCCAAGTATGACCTCATGCTTAACCCTCTTGTGAGAAGGGATTCCCGGACCGCACTATTGCAAATATATTTAACTCCCCACCGCAAGCTACTAAGTTGATTTTGAAGTCTTGGAGCAGTTAAGTCACACTCCTATCTCCAAGACCCTAGCCTAAACTAGTGTTGGTGTGCTACCAGTGAAAATAAAAGATGAATCTAGTTAATTTTATTATCGGGATGATTTTAGTGGTTGTTGTTTACACAAATGGGATGTAGCGTGAAATTGAGATGTTTTGAATGACCCTTAGTTAGTCAACATAATTCATCTATATTCAATTTTTCAATTTTCAATTCAATGAATGCTAACTATAGGAGGGTAAGAGCCTTCTAACACACCAATGCCTATTATGATGCACCTCTAAATCTTCTTGAATGAAAATTATCCCAAATTTTATGAATTAATGACCCAAAACAAGCCAAGAAGGAAAACCAAAACAATTTGAAAAGAAACCGAAGGAAAAGCTTCCCAAGCAAGAATGCAAAGCACTCAAGAAGTGTCATGGTAAGGAAAAACAAAGCCCAATCAAATAAACACACTAAAAGCAATCAAATCAAAAGCCAAAAGTGAAAATAGGAAGGGTAATGTCATCAAGCTAGGGTTGTAGTACAATGGCCTAATCAAGGCCAATGGTCTACAAAGGTCACAACCCGACCCTAGAGGCAAAGAGGCCTAAACAAGATCAAATGAGGGCGCAATAAAAACAACCAAAACACACTCAAGAGAAATTTTTTAGATGACATGTGCACAACCGATCACAACACCACCAAATGTGACCAAAACAACCCAAAGAAGAGACAAATTTCTCAACAAGAGACAACAAAAATGAACAAAAGTGACAAATTCTATCAAAAAGATGTTGATCGGGCCTAAACAGACACTCATACCAGCTAATCAAGTTTGAAAGTGAGATCTAGAGGTGAAAATCAAACCTCGACCCAAAGAACCCAAAATAGCTTCAAGAACAATTTGAAGGACTAAAAGAGATACAAAGCTCTTCATGACAGAAAATATATGACCAGATCTATGCAGCCAAGAATCAGTAATAGAAAACCATAACCCACACAGTCCTATAATCGAATCAGCAAACAACAAGGGAGCCTAAACTCAATCAAAGAGAAAAAACCTGCCTTGATAACAAGTGACTGATCTAAAGAAAACTTAGGAAGAATAACATATCTAGACTAGACACAGCAGATGAACAGAGGTCCATGCTGAGCATGAATAGGAGTAAACAACCTTAGAACAAAATAGGGCCTTCTTTAGGGCTTAAAATCTTAGTTGCTGGCACAGGACTGGATTAGAGTGACCAGAGACGCTCTCAGGATAACAACAAGGGAGCGACTTTGGAGTCTGGTCGCTCGAATGACTCCCTATGAGAGTGACTAAGAGAAAAACTCAGAAAATCCATAAAACCTCATGCTCGGGTCGAGAAATAAGGGAAACACATAGACAATAACCTTGAAAATAATTGAGAAAAGTTGAAACAAACCAGAAAACTCAACAAAACAAGTTGGGGGCGAATCAACCAAAAATGGAGGCAAAATGGACACAAACCAAGTATGTTCTCATTGAAAGCACCAGTTCAGTTGCATTTAATTATGTAATGAGCTATTGCTCCATGATCTCATGCCTAATTAAGATCACCAGACAACAAAATATAATGGCTAATACAATCTAATAGTGATCCTCAATCCAGATTGTCATGCATGCAACCAAAAGTCAAATCTATTCTATAAAGATAAGAGATCACACTTGGAATCCTTGCATATCAAGGAAGGGTTTTGAGTTCGATGCAGATATTGTACTCCACTTGAGTGATCCAACATGTCTGAACTAGATATCTATCCCTGCACACAAACACAACTAAAAAGGGACAACAGTTGATCTTCCTTGAAAGATCGTTAGATCAAAAGCAATGGATAGAAACATATAACATATTGAACACAAATTGATGTAAGGAAGGGAACATAGATTTTTATTAACCATATAAATGAAATTACATCAAATGTATACCTTTGACAAATAAGATCCTCTCCTCTAACTTGCAGTATCATCTCCTCTCCCAAGACAGCGGAGCTCTCGCGCTATAGTTTGGATACTCTCTTCTCTTCCCTCTTGGTGAGATTGTAAAGGCTCATTCCATCCTCCAGGATAATGTATCTAGACATCTAGGGGCTTGAGAAGTTAGGAAACTTATACAATAATGGACCCCTAGCCAACTCATACTCAAGTGGGTCAAGTTGATCTCCTTGGGAATGGAAAAATCGAGAAACGTTTTTCACTATTATGATCCTTTTCTCAATTATCTCAATTATGAAATAAATATTATCTCATAATTATAATATTTTGGAAAAATAATTATGACAAATTGCTCAATTATGTAATTTCACCCTTTTAACATGGGATAAATCTCGCATAAGCAAAAGAAAAGGTGAAAAGGGATGCATTTTAGCCACACAATTTAGGTAAGTTGAACTTGGGTTTCTCTCACTATAATGGAGTGGAAAATAGGGTTGTAACACTATTTATTATTAAGAAACAATGGAAAACCCTACACATCCAAAAACCTTACCCTAGGAGATGAAGTGCCAAAACCGTGGGTCCCATTTGGGTAAATTGGTACATCAACTTCTCATGGTCATAACTTTAGCATACGATATTAGTTTGGCTATCATAATACCTTGTTTTGAAGATCTTGAAGAGGATGTTGAAACCAAATTGTTCAACCAATTTGGTGCTTTTCCAATCTCTCTAATTTCCCTAAAAACGTCTTTTAGTCCCTCAAAATAGCTCTAGAAGTTTAGGACCCAAAAAAACTGCCAAAAATAGTAAGTTGTGTCACAATTAAGGAAACTGAAAAGAAATAATAGGTGGGGGTCCAAGTGGAATAGGTGAGTGGCCACCAATATCCACCTCGATTAGTCCTCCACCCTTAGGAAGAAATGGTCCCCATTGTGTTGACTGCCTCCATGAGATGGGGAAACTTCTGTTGAACTCAGTCCTTGGTGACCCACTTGCCTTGGTGTAGGAGTTGGCCAGATTTGACAACCTGATACATTTGGATCTACTATTGGCAAGTGTTCTTCAGCTGTGTGTCCATGATCTGGTCATTTGTGGTATGTTCCATGAAATCTGGGTTTAACTCTATTGGTGTGATTCGTTCTACAATGTCTGATGTGTCCAATAAAGGTGGAAAGTATGGTTGAAGGCGGTCCACATTGAACACTAGGTGATGATCAAGGAATGGTGGATTGTTGAACTTGAAAGTATTGTCCCCTCTGATGGTGTAAGGCCCATATCGGAGTGGGTGAAGCTTGCGGTAGGTCCCAGTGAGGCGCTCCTTCTGCAAATGTAACCAAACTTTATCACCCACGTGAAACTTGTGTGGCACCCAATGTTGCTCATGACGTTGCTTGTACTTACAATTGGCTCTATCCAATATGTCATGGACCTATTAGCAGATGTGTTGAATGGCTCAATGAAGTTGTTAGCCTTGTCAGCTTTAGATTGGACATGAGCCGAATCTACCAAAGTAGCTGTAAATGGTATGGCCACATCAATGGGACATAATGGGTGGAATACCAACCCCACCTTAAGGGGGTTGGCTATCATCCCATGTATGTGGATGCTTTGAGTTGTATATACGCAAAATGTGTATTATGATCATGTTGACAACCTCTGTTTGACCATTATTTTGGGGGTGGAAAGTTGTGGACTTAGTGAGCATGGTATCCAACATCAACCAGAGACTTGACAAAAATTTACTTAGGAACATGTTGTCTCGATCTAAGATAATGGACTGTGGGATCCAAAATGTATCCACACTCATTGAAAGAAGATCTTAACAGTGGATTTTCTTGTGATATTCTTCTTGTAGGCCGCCATAATGGCCATCTTAGAGAATTTTTTGACGACCATGAAAACACAGACATTTTCATGCTTAGTAGAAGGAAGGCCCAACATTTAATCGATGGGCATGGATTCCCAAGGTCGACTAGGATTAGGAAGAGGAGTATATAGGCCTTTCTTCTTGATGGTTGGTTTGGCAATGGCACAGGCAATGTAATATCTGATGTACTTCCCAACATCCTATTGAAGGTTCAACCAATACAAATATTTCTGTAGCTATGCCACTATTTTCTCTACCCCAAAATGTCTAGTGACCCGAATATAATGTGCCTCCCAAATCCTCTTGGCACGCTTGCTTTAAGGAACACAGAGGTATCCCAGGTGGCATAATAGTGCATCCTAGAGGTGAAAATTTGGAACTTGCTTGCCTTCCAAGAACATCTGGTATGTTTTGCCAAATTCTGGATCGCTCTTGTAAAGATGCAGCCACCCCACAATCTCGTGCCCACAAGAGTCGAACATGGTGTTCAGCACCATCATTAGGGGATTTTTGAGGTCTAAAATAAGCCTCCTAAGGAAATTATAAAATAATAGTGGAAATAATAAAATAAGATTAGATTACATCATAAAATTTTAGAGGGAAGAAAGACAAAACTATTTTTTCAACTTATCTTTGTATGGGTTTACTCAAATTTCGAGTGAAAACACTCGTTGGATGCAAAATTTGATTCCTCATTCAAGGAATACCCATGTTGCAGACTTTCGATGGACATTGCTACATGAAAAATGAGAAATGCATGAAAAGCGTGATTGCAATCACATTTTTTCATATATTTCTTATTTTTTGTGTAGAAGGTTCCATCGAAAGTATGCAACATGGGTACTCCTTGGATGAGGAATTAAATTTTGCATCCAACAAGTATTTCCTCTCGAAATTTGAGTAAAATCTTGGGGAGATAAGTTGAAAATATGAGTTGAAAAAGTAGTTTTATTATTTTTTTATTTTTTTATCTTTGTACTTTTTTACTCCAAAAATGGTGAATCATCCACCATGGTTGACATCATCATCTTGAATCCTATTGGTTCTTATCAAATTTATTTTGGTTGTACAATTTTCTTAGGAGGCCCATTCTAGAGCTAAAAAATCCCCTAATGGACCAGTAGTAGGTTGAGGTAATATGCAACATTGATGGTGTTGACATTCCTATACTAAATGTTTAAATGGAACTGTTGCATTTATGTGCACCATTTGTGATGGCAATCGTTCCACAACTTCCCTTGTGTCTATATAAACTACAAGGGTCAGCGGTCTGTGTGGATGACCTTTTACTTCCCCATAATGCAATGTTTCCATTGTCAGCAGTCCTGCACAATGCAATACATCTCTTTTTCATAGGTGGGGTACTTTCAAATTGTGTCTAAAAGTGCCTTACTGTCATATGCCATTGGATGCCCTTGCTAAATAAGAACTGCACCAATAGCATAGTCGGAGGCATCTGTCTTGATCTCAAATTATTGTTGCAGGTCTGGTAATGGGAGCATTGGTACAAAGCAGAGGCGACGGTTCAACTCAACACATGCCTTCTATTCGGATTCAGGCCAAAATAACTTTTCTTCCACTCCTCCCTTGGTGACTTGACTGAAAGGCCATGTCATATGATATAACCCCAACACGAACCTACAATAGAAGTTGGCAGGACCTAGAATGTTGCAGAGTTCTTTTGGAGTGGTTAGGGTTGGCCAATCCTGAATGACTTGTATCTTGGCTAGGTCCACATGCACACCCCTCTCATCAATGGTGTACCCCAAATATTGAACCTGGGTCATACCAAAAATGCATTTCTCCAAGTTGGCACACAACTTGTGTTGTTGCAGGGTTTAGAGGACCAATAAAATATGGTGGAGGTGTTCTTCCCAACTATGGCTGAAGATCAGAATGTCATCCAAATATACTACCACAAATGGGTTGGTGAAGGGTCACAAGATGTCATCCATCAGTCGCATGATGATTGTGGGGGTATTCATCAACCTAAAAGGCATGACCAACCATTTGAAAAGGCCCTCCTTAGATTTGAAGGTAGTCTACCACACATCAAAGGGTTCAATTGGTACGTAGTGATAATTGGACTTCAAGTCAATCTTGATAAAATATTTGGCCCCCTTGATCTAGTCCAGAAGATCATCAATCCATGGGATTGGATACCTATTCTAGACAGTGATCTTGTTCAATGCCCGATAGTCAATACAGAGTCTCTAGATCCTATCCTTCTTCTGTACCAACACGACCAGGCTCCCACAGGGTTATGAACTTTGCTTAATGTGCCCTTTCTGCAACAACTCCTGAATTTGCCTCTTGATTTCATCATTCTCCAGAACAAAGTGTCGATAGATTGGTCCATTGGGTAGCGACGTGCCCGGGGTTGGATCAATGGAGTGCTTGACCTAACAATGTAGAGGTACCCCTATGGGTGGGGTGAAGATGTCATTGTACTCCTCTACAACTTTGTCCATCTGCTGTCCCCATGCAGAGGAGCCCTGTCTAGAAGTCAGGGGCATAGTATTCTTCTTGACCTGAGGTAAAATCATAATGAAAACAAATTTCCCAGTCTAGGAAATTATCTTACTGCATTGCTTCACAATGAAAAAAATAAACGGTGGTAGGCAATGCTACCTCTAGTATCTTGTATAGCTTATTTACCAAAGTAATAATAAAATTGTGAGGCCTAAACTTATACATAACATGTCGCTTCCATAAGTATGGTTGGCCTAATAAAATATCACAAACTTCAAGAGGAGCAACATCAAGCAATACCTCATCTGTGAAGGGCTTGATGATGTAGGGAAGGTGGCATTGTTGGCTGACGTGGAGATCTTGCCCTTGGTTAAGCCACCCGATGGTGTGGTCTCTAGGCCCAACTGCATCACGAAATCTACTAAAATGAGGTTATTTTGGCTCCCATTGTTGACAATGAACTATAGCAGAGAACCCTTCACCCACATTTGTGAGTGGAAGAGCCACTCCCCCTCCTTTGGATCTTTGGGCTCATCCTTCTATATCTTGGGGGTGGCAATAGTGGCACTAGGCTCCACATCAATAATCTGCTTCCCTTTGTAATTTCCCTTGTCATTTTTTGACTCAGAATCAGAACATGCATCTGATTTGAAAGCCTTCAGCTAGACCACAAGTGACTGCTTGGCTCGACACTCGCTTGTGTCATGAGTGGGGTTTTTATGGAACTCACACCATTTCCCTATGTCCTTCTTTCTCTTTGTGGTGTTTTTATTTTCTTGTGGCTTAAATGGGTTGTCCTAAGCCACCCCACCTTGGCTTTGTCCTTTGTTCTGCGATTTGGGGATGCCTTTCCCTTGCATCAAGTTCAAAGATCCAAAGTGTTGCTTCTTCTGTTTAAATTTCTTCTTGATCTTGACAATGTATTGATAGGAAATGGCAAGCGAGGATATGTCTAGGAACTCCATCTTGTCCTAGATGTACTTGTGTAGATAGTCACAGTACTTGAGTACCAAATTCCGCTCAGAATCCTTGAAACCGATCTTCGTGCGAAGGGTATGGAAAACATTTATGAACTCTGTCACATCTTGGTCCCTTCCCTACCACACTGTGGTCCACTTTCTATATTTATCTTCATAACTCCTGACAAGTTAATATTGTTTATTGGCTTGTTGGGGCCTGACCCAGGTTTAGAGGTGATTTAGCCAAACATATCCCGGTACTACTAGCCCTTTCGACAACAGTCCGCGGAGCGCAGATTGAGGTCTCACCCAAAGTAGTATGGGAGGGTGTTAGAACCAGGTTTCCGCACCCTAGGGATGTTTGATATTATCAAGTGGTCTGCGGTTTGACCCCGCGCGCACATCACTACGAGCATCTATTAGTCCTTCACAACCCGTGATGCTGCTTTTTCGCAGCCCTACTTGGGGCACGATCCATATTATTACCCAAGTTCCTTATTATTAACCTATAATTAGTCGGTTACTTAGCTTATCTATGTGAGTTTAGAGATAATTAACAGTATATCCATCATTCATATAAGGGTGCACGATAAACAAAATATTATAAATGCACAGAACATAATACAAAAGCAGATACACAACAATTGGATTCAACTTCTCTTTATTATTCTTTGTTCAAGGTTACGGACCCGACACCACCCTACGCACTCTACTGCAAGGATCCACGCACTTAGTTGTAGACTCTACCAAGCCTCTACGCACTCAGCTGCAGAGCCTCTTCCTACTACTATGACCCAATACACTTAGACTCTTACTCTATGCTCAAACCATTCGTACTCATCTATATCTCCTCTTCTTCGCTATTGTTACAACTTAGAGCCTTGCTCTATTTATACAATCCCATGGTCCACGGACCATGGGTAGGCCGACATGACATTACATTACATTACAAAACTTAGGGTGGACAACCCTATGACTCAACCTATACTTCGCACTCTGTGCCCGCAATTCGCGGAGTCTTACAATACATTTGACCCAAAACTTGGGCTTTGAGCCCCAAAACATGCTGTGGGGGGATCTGATGCCCAACATTGTTCCTTGATGGAGTCTCGGAAAGAATTCCAAGTGGGTGCGACTGAAAATAGTGAGGTTTCCCTCTCATCCTTTTGTTCATAGTATGTTTACCACTAGTCCTTGACATGTGGGGTGGCCTTTAGGAGTGAAAAAGTAATCTTTTCCCAATTGGAAAAGCCATGAACTGAAAAATATCCTTCCAATAGATTTAACCATCTATCTACAATGTCTGCATCTATATTTCCTTCAAATATGGGAATGTCAAATTTAACTTGTACCTTAAAAGGAGTGGCACCTCAAGAGTGGCTATTTGATGAAGATGCATCGTATATGGGTAGCTTTCGAAGCATCTGGAAAACATTATCCAGCATTGCATTCCCTTTTTGCTCGAGGGCTTCCTTGAGGAATATTTTGAAAGGATCTCATGCCCCCTCATATTTCTTTTCTTCCCCCATGGGAGGCCTTTGAGGTTTGTGAGGTTGGTCTTGCAAAGGTTCAACTAGTTCGAGCCCTAACTCCTTATACCCTAAGCTTGTTGGGAACATGCAAAGAAAAAAAAAGGAAGAGAAAACTGCTCTGATACCACTAATCCAAACATATGCCGAAACATTTAAAAAAAAAATACATATATACACATAAACACATAGATGCAACAAAAATAAAACTTCATTTCATTAATATGAAAGAACTGGAATATGCTTACATGAAAAAATGGAAATAAACTAGCTTGGGTGATTGTAGCTTATCTTTGAGAAGAGATGTGGCAGATACATGCCTCTAAATTATGTTACAATGAGGCTCAAAGACCTATTTATTATTGAGAAACAATGGAAAACCCTAAACATCCAAAAACCTAACCCTAGGAGATGAAGCGCCAAACTTTTGGGTCCCATTTAGGTAAATCAATACATTACCTTCCCAAGGTCATTAATTTGGTATACGGTCCCTGTTTGGCTATCATAATACCTCCCTTCGAAGATCTCAAAGAGAATGCAGAAAACAATCTCATGTGTGAATTTGGGATTTTTCCAGTCTCTCTGTTTTTCCTAAAAACGTATTTTAGTCCCTCAAAACGGCTCTGAAAGTTTAGGACTTGAAAAAACTGGAAAAAAAATAGATAATAAATAAATAAAATAAAATAAAAAAATTAGTAAGTTGTCCCTCAAATAAGGAAACCAAAAAGAAACAACATGTGGGGTGCCAAGTGGAATAGGTGGGTGGCCACCAATATACAACCTAGATCAATCCTTCCCCCTTAGGAAGCAGTCGTCCCCATTGTGTTGAGTGCCTCCATGTTACATAGTATTTTTTCATGACCCTTGTTCACTTCCCTACCACATCCCAAAGTTCCAAAACATTGACTATTGTGTTGAATATCAATCATGATATACAAACCAAAACCTCCCTGCAGAATCAAAGGAAAGCTGCCTTGAAATCATTCCGGAGAAAGTTGCCTTAAAACCTAATTTCTGGCATCAGCATGTTTTGCTCCATTGCTTGCCCATGCTGATGGCAGGTTTCTTAGTTATACACTCATGCTACCAGCGCAGGTTTTCATAGGAAAACTCGTGATGGCCTTCTTCTGACAAGTTTTCCCAAACTGGAGGAGAATCTTTGTGATCTAGAGGCTTACAAAATGACAAGTTGGATGTTGTTCGTTGTGCATGTGATCGAATTATCCTAATATTACCCTTTGATCTTATCCCTATGAGCTTTCTCCTTGATATTTTGACCTCCCTCTATCTTTGGTGAGGTCCTAACTCCCTCTCCCTGCCTATAAATTCATTCCCCTCCATTCCCAAATGGTTGGTCATTGATTGTTGAATCCCTATGCTGAGATTATGCTCACATGCTTCCCATTTCTAGCTTGGAGAAGGAGTGTTTGAAGATTCTTTGCTTGGACTTGGACATCCACCCAAAGGAAGTCCTGAACATCAAGGCATAGGTTGTATCCTTCCCTTTTCAGTTTCTTAATATATACAACTGCTAGTTCACTTTCCATAAATGTTTGTATTGATGTTTCATTTATCTTAATGCTCCTTGATATGTTAAGTGGATTACATTTGAATTATGTTGGTTGCAATTTTATGCTTTGTTGTATTTTTGGTCTCTTATGTAGGTATTCAAATGCCATGAGCAGCAAGGATTGAGCCTCAGGGAGGGATCGATCAAGATCTTTAACAAAGGAATACATCATAGCATCAAACAAGGTAGCTCTCCTTCCTCTTCTTTAATTTTGATTGTAGTCTAGGAAAGTCTCTTGTAGATTGTCTCGTTTGTTGCTAGACCCACTCATTGGTCTAGAGGGGTCGTCTTTGTCCATAGAGAGGATTTTCCTTCACAACAAAATGGCAACTCCATTGGGGAAGATATAGCCTATTCAACCTCCTTTCTCAATTGATCTCTTGATTAGTTTGACCGACCATAATGTTCTCAGTTAGTTTGGGTTGTTTTAGGTTTGCACAATCACTGGCTACTGTCTTGGAGTGCTCAATCTGGTCAAGTTTGTGAAATTCTTTTTATTTTTTGCTTGTTTCCTCAACCAATGCATTTTTTGATCTAACAACCACACTTCTAGTGCACTTTTTCATAAAAAAATCGCGTTATCCCTTGTTCAACACCTATTTGGCCTTGACTGCCATGTTGATCCCTGAGATTGGAAAAAATCAGGGTTTCTCTGCCAAAACTAGTGTGTTTGAGCCCCTAAGAGCTGGTTCTTTCCAGTATCACTGCTTTTAGTTGATATTTTGGTTGATTACCTTATTTTATTAGCGAATCTTTGATGCTCTGAACTTTCAAGTATATGAGTGTAATTTGATTGATTTTAGGGTTTGTAGGTCGATTGGTTGCCTCTTGTCTCTTGTAACTGTCTTTGTGATCAGAAATTGATCCAAAACCTTAACTGTAGTCAATAACAAAGGTTAAGAGGTTAAAAGGTTAATATTGGCCTTGAGCACTAAAACCTTTGTTAAGCGCAAAAACCTTTATAAAGCGCCTTTTCTTTAAATTCCGAATTAAGCACGTGGGCAGTATTCAGCCAAGCGGTAAACTATATATCATGTGGGCGAAAGGCTGGAAGTGGTAAGCTACCAAGAGCACATGATTCCACTTAGTGGTTGATACGTAGCAGGCAAAAACTGCTTTTCTCACACGCCCTCAGTTAGATAGAAATCTGCATGAGATTGCGCGACGTCTATTGGATTGAGTGGGGTCATGTCAACAATGGAGATCATCCGGGCAAGTTTTCCAATGAACAACACGACAGCTGTTGGATGGATGGGGATAGATCGATGGTTGAGAGTTAACCCGATCACAAGCTCTATGGAGGATTATCCCTAATCGCCAGATATACACGCGATAAGGACTTATCCTTCATGAACGCGCCCAACGGTTATGGCAACAGTTACCTCTGACGGTCAGCCTAGCAGAGTGGCTAAATTTTAGCAATTTGCTAATTTTAGTTGGAGATAGGTGCAGTCACCAATATTGGTGGAGATATCACATAAAAGAACTCAAAGAGTAGTTTTAATGGGAGAGCCCGAGAGTTAGAGAAACTCAGAGAGAGTGGGACAAAAGGCTCGCTAGGCTAATTAGAGCCTTCTGAAGGTGATGGAATGATCAATAGAAGCTGAAGAATTCATCTTCATGGAGAATTCCATCCATGAATATTGATTCTGGAGTTCAGAGCCACCAAAGGTTGGAGGCAATTGCAGGAGCTACCAGAACTCATTCTCAGTGAACCAACAGTCAATTCTGACTGTAAAGAACCTTCTGGATCCATTGCAGGGATTTGTAGAAGCATTTGAAGACTTCTAAGGGCTAAGAAACTATAGGGAAGTTTCAGGTAGCAAATGATCAAATGATCAGTCTATTGTAGGTGTCTAATATGTTGCTGGAGATAGAAGGAAAAGTTCCAGAGACAGTTGAAGAATTTTGAGGGAGTTAGTGCCATCCAGAAGCTCAAGTTAGCTCAATGCATTTATTGAAGGAATCAATTCCAAATAAGCTTAGATCTGTTTGTAGAGTGAGGATAACCGGGGATATAGATGGCATTCTAAGCCCACTGGTTCAGTTTAGAAACCTTTGGAGTTAAGTGTGGAACTTGCAAAAGAAGCTTTACATTAATCCCAAAGAGCCGAGTCAAGTTGACAAGAGCTCAAGGAGATGTAGCCCCTGATAATACGGTGAACTCCTAGATTATATTGTTATTATGTGTGGGTGTCTATTTGCTACATTTATTGTTATATGTGTTTAATATTAGCATGAACAAATAAGCACTTAAATAGTTAAAACAAAGACATACACCTATTTCAAGTACCTAATTCCACAATTGTCAACATAAGCTAGATCATATTTTTGTTAAGCTTTGGAGTGGGAGGTTCTTGTAGGTATAACAAGATGTTAAACCCTCATTTTGGATCAAGTGGTATCAGAGCTAGTTCCTTGATTGACAAAGCATAGCTTCTTGAATGACATAGAAATAGATTGCTTGTTTGACTTGATAGGTGTTTAAACAGTACAAAGGATTTGACTATTTGATTATTTGTAAACTGACTATTGTTTGAGTTTGCAAAGGTGAAGGGAAAGCCACTAACAGCTAAGTCCAGGAGAGGACAAGAAGGAAGAAGGGCTGAACGCATTCTCCTTACCCCAAGGACCTCAAGGAAATCCTTGAAATACAAGAAGGTTTGTTTGCTAAAGGCTACTTGAATAAGCTCTTTGTGAATTTTTTTGAAGTTCTTTTGTTCATTTCGATAATGACAACTTCTACAAGTGAGTTCTCAAAATCCTCCTCCTTCACAAGATTCTTTGATGAAGACATGAAGCAAGACTTGTTCATCATGATGAATATGGTGAGAGAAATGTATAAGGATGAAAGGAAGAGCACCAAACTTCGAGAGCATTTGAATTCCATGAAGGAAGAGAAGAAGTTTCTTTCTGACAAATTGCAGGAAGTGGAATGTCAACTTCATATTGCAAATATGAACCTGGAAAGGATGCATGAGTTGTTGCCAAAGAAGCCTTAGTCAAGTATCACCTTGAAGAAGAGGTAAACAATCCTAGTTTGTCTTCAATTTCCTCTAAGAATATTTATGTTGTTTCTTTTGAAAAACATACAACAGGCATAGGGTCCAAGTTGATGGCAAAAATGGGCTATGAAGGAAAAGGATTGGGCAAACATGCACAGGGAATTGTTGAGCCAATAATGGTTGAGGAAAGGCCTAAGTATTTGGGTCTTAGCTATGGAGAATCTTACGGAGAAAGTTCCAAAGTAGCCATGAAAGCAATTGAAACAGTTCCTAGAAGGAGTTTCATGTCAAGTTCTCTACCTCAAGTTTGTAAAGATTGTATTCTTGGGGAATACAATAGTTTGAAACATACTTTGCAAGAAGAAGGTGTTCATAAGCATGCATTTGAACAAGAGAGTTGTGAAAGCTCTGAAATAATTGAAGAGATTGATGTTGTTCCAAAGGAGCCACTTCTTCATTCAATTCACCTCCTCATGAAGGTAACAAAGGTGAAAGAGAATTGTATAAATCTGATTTCAATCATATTTCCTTTGATCATGTAAAGCATGATAAATTTCCACATAAGCATTGGAAAAAAATAGCATGTTCCTTTTGTGGTTTGTATAACCATAGTGTTTTTAGATGTTGGAAGAGAACGACCACATACAGGAAACTATTGAAGAAAAGGAGGAAAGAAGCCAAAGGTCCATTGGACAAGGCAAATCACGTTGTTAAGAAGATGCACATGTGTTGCACTTACTGTCATAAGCAAGGACATATTACTGAAAAGTGTTGGACTCTGAATCCAACAATGCTTCCATGAAATCTGAAGAAGGTGGAAGGAAAGAATGGCAAGAATGGAAAGGAAGTTTCCATAATTGATGTGTTGCAGAATAATTCATAGGTTGATGTCAATGTGCAGACAAAGGAAGCACCTTTGATATGGTGAGAAATGGGTAGAGTTCTTATCTAGTTAAAGGGTGCATGTATTTTGATCTGATGCATTTCTTTGCTAATGAGATGCAAGTTGCAGGGTTTTACCAAAAACGTGAATGGAAAAGTTGAGTATGTAGACTCACTTTATTGCAGAAAAATTATATTCATCTCACCTTTGTAAGTATAGTGTGCTTAAGAGAAAGATGAAGGATGGAATACATGCATGAGAATAATATGTATGAACATAGGGATGTTGATGATTTCCTTGTATTTGAACATGTATGTGTAAATGACTTGATGGTTGATTGCTTTGTTTAAAACATGCATGTAATGTCAAATTGGCTTGGAAAAAGTTGATTTTGTCTCCAAGATTGAAAAAGGAGGCAATGATGAAGTGTTTCACAAGAGGTGGAATTCTTTCTACTTTGAAAAAGAATCATTAAGTTCTTTTTGTACATGCTTGACTTGAAGAGTCAGTTGTTTGAAAAGGCATGTTTTTGTTGGCTTGTTATTCAGTTGATCATGTGTATACAAGATGTAAAGACATGATGATGGTTCACATGATGTGAAATTTGTTTCTTGTGATGAAACAAGAGTTTATGTCATCAAGTTGTTTTCTTGGATTATGTTGTTTTGACAAGATGTCAAAAGAACGTTCGTTTGAGCCACCTTGGATCAATGATCAAGGAAGAGATGTTCAACTACCTTCTGTAACCTTCTCAGGAGAAGTTCTGAATGAGATAAAGGAAGACAATTCTTAATAGGAGGACAAGTGCATCCAGGAAGGAAAGTGTTGACTACCTTCAAGTTATGGTTCAGAGGCACTAGCCATGCAAGGCAAGTGTATGGAGGTTGAAAGAAGAGGGTGTTGTACTCTCATCTATTGTATAGATCAGTATATCAATCTTTTGGGGTCCAAAAGATTCTCAATGGGGAGGAGTGATCATAAATTGATCCAGAACCTTAACCGTAGTCAAGAACAAAGGTAAAGAACAAAGGTTAAGAGGTTAAAAGGTTAATATTGGCCTTAAGCACTAAAAAATTTGTTAAGCACAAAAACCTTTATAAATCACCTTTTCTTTAAATTCTGAATTAAGCACGTGGGCAGTATTCGGCCAAATGATAAATGATATATCGCGAGGGTGAAAGGCTGGAAGCAAGAATCTACCAAGAGCACGCGATTCCACCCAGCAGTCGACACGTAGCAGGGAAAAACTTCTTTTATCGCGCGCCCTCGGTTAGATATCGTTCGTGCATGAAATCTGTGTGAGATTGCGTGACATCCGTTGGATTGAGCGGGGTCACATTAACGGTGGAGATCATCCAGGAAAGTTGGCGAGCAGCTGATGCGACAGTCGTTGGATGGACAGGGATAGATTGACGGTTGAGAGTTAACCCCATCGCAAGCTCTATGGAGGATTATCCCTAACCGTCAAATATACACATGATAAGGACTTATCCTTCATGAACGCGCCCAACGGTTACAGCAATAGTTACCTCTAATCGTCAGCCTGGTAGAGTGGCTAAAGTTTAGCGATTTTCTAAGTTTATTTGGAGATAGGTGCAGTTGCCAATATTGGTGGAGATATCACATAAAATCACTCAAAGAGTAGTTTTAATGGGAGAGCTCGAGAGTTAGAGAAACTCAGAGAGAGTGGAACAAGAGGCTCGCTAGGCTAATTAGAGCCTTCTAAAGGTGATGGAATGATCAATAGAAGCTGAAAAAGTCATGTTCATGGATAATTCCATCCAAGAAGATTGATTCTGGAGTTCAGAGCCACCAGAGGTTGGAGGCAATTGCAGGAGCTACCAAAACTCATTCTCAGTGAAACAACAATTAATTCTAACTGTAAAGAACCTTCTGAATCCATTGCAGGGATTTGTAGAAGCATCTAAAGACTTCTAAGGGCCAATAAGCTATAGGGAAGTTTTAGGCAGCAAATGATCAAATGATCAGTCTATTGTAGGTGTTTGATATGTTGCTGGAGACAGAAGGAAAAGTTTCAAAGACAGTTGAAGAATTCTGAGGGAGTTAGTGCCATCCAAAAGCTCAAGTCAGTTCAATCCACTGATTGAAGGAATCAAGACCAAAGAAGCTTAGATCTGTTTGTAGAGTGAGGACAACCAGGGATATAGATGGTATTCTAAGCCCATTGGTTCAGTTCAGAAACCTTTGGAGTTAAGTGTGGAACTTGTAAAAGAAGCTTTACCATAATCCCAAAGAGCCAAGTCAAGTTGACAAGAGCTCAAGGAGACGTAGCCCATGATGTTGGGGTGAACTCCTAGATTATATTGTTGTTATGTGTGGTTGTCTATTTACTACATTTACTGTCATAAGTGTTTAATATCAACATGAACAAATAAGCACTTAAATAGTTAAAACAAAGACATACACCTATTTCAAGTACTTAATTCCGCAATTGTCAACATAAGCTAGATCATATTTTTGTTAAGCTTTGGAGTGGGAGGTTCTTGTAAGTATAACAAGATGTTAAACCCTCATTTCAGATCACTTTGAGTCTCTATTTTTTTTGTGATTGGGTCTGTTCATTTGGTAAAATTGCTTAAAACATTAACTTGCATTGATTTCGGTTTGTTTTGTGCAAAGTAGTTTTTCATGTGTACTAGTTCATCTAGCATTTGAAATCCATCTTTGTTTCTTATCGAACATAAATTACATTGTTTGGTGTGCACATTGGAATGAATGTATTTGATTATCTATTTGAAAGAAAAAGTGAAATACATTTCGTTGAAGTGCTTTGATTTGGTTTTATTTTGATTAGTGTCTTGTTGCACTTAGGAGCATTTTTGAACAAAATCTTCATTTTTGCTTTAGTTAAGGCCTAGTTGCATATAGACATCTAAAAATAAAAAAGAATCATATAGGTAAAAGTGCATTTTAGTGAAATGAATATCATTTTTTTCTTTCAATAGATTGCATATTCATTAGTGAAAGTGAAGTTTAGTTTTGCTTTTGCATTTCACATTTGGAAAACATTAGTGGAGGCATTTGGTTTGATGCATTCTCTTGTTTAATGCATCAATTTCTTGTACTCTCTTGTTGGCTAGTTGGGACCTAACCCAAGTTTGGAGGTGATTTAGCCAAACAAATCCCTGTACTACTAGCCCTTTCGGCAACAGTCTGCAGAGCGTGGACTGAGGTCTCACCCAAAGTAGTATGGGAGGGTGCTAGAACCAGGTTTCCGCACCCTACAGGTGTCTGATGGGTTCCAAGTGGTCCGCGGTTCAACCCTACGTGACCATTGCTACGCGCACTTACTCGTACCTCGTAGCCTAAGCTACTTCCTTAGTGCAATCCTACTCAAGGGTTGAACGCTGTGCTTCTGCATTATTACCCAAGACTTCACTAATATTAAACTACTAGTTGATTAACTTATCTTATCTATATGCTTTCATTTATACTTAATAATATTCGCCATTCATACAACAGCACATAGTAAATAGAAAGTATAATTGCACAGGATATCAAACATGTAATAACATAAGAATAGATACATAGAATTCAGATAAACTTCTCTTTATTATTCTTCTTCCTTGGTTATAGACTTGACTCCACCCTGTGCACTCAGCTACAGGGGTCCATGCACTCAGCTATGGACTCTACTAGGCCTCTGTGCACTCAGATGCAGAGCCTCTTCCTACTACTATGACCCAAGAAAACTTAGACTCTTGCTTTATGCTTCGCTATCTCATCCTATCCATTAGATTTTATCTTTTCTTATTCATTCTCTTTACAACTTAGAGCCTCACTCTATTTATACAATTCCATGGTCCGCGAACCAGGGGTAGGCCAACATAATATTACATTACATTACAAAACTTAGGGTGGACAGCCCGATGACTCAACCTATACTTCGTGCTCCGCACCCGCAATTTGCAAAGTCTTACAATACACTTGACCCAAAACTTGAGTTTTGAGCCTCAAAACATGTTGTGGGGGGATTTCATGCCAATAAGCCCCCAATACAAACATCATGACTCATCCTCGAGTCATTCTGTCAGCACAATGATCTTGGCGGGGAGTCCCTCCAGCTGGTCCCAAACGATCTGAATGTCGGCAACGCACTGAGCTATTATCTGCTGAACCTGTTGTACCCGTGCTTCTGAATCATCTATTTTTGGCATGCAGCGCTGCATCTGTGCATGAATTCCGTGAATCTGCACAAGCTTTCCTTCAATCTTCACCGTGATTGTGAAGGCTTCATTAATCCACTGCTGGACATGCACTTTTAGAACTGCTTCTTTGTGGCGTGCCATGTCCACCTTCTCCTTTAAAGCCTTGGCCTGCTGCATCCTTGTAAGTTGCTGAGTAAGGACTACTATTTGCGGAGTCCCTATAATGTTGTCATATTGTTGCTGGAATTCGCATGCCTCGGTCTCCAGCCACTGAATGTTGGGGTCCTCTTGCAACATAGTGAGGACTTCCAACACCTGTTCCAACATGTCGGTATAGTCATGCACTGCACCTCCAATCTCTTCCATCCCTGGTGTAATAGTGCTAGCACGCTATTCCCTGACTTCTGGGGGAGTGGGAGGCTACGCCTTCAACCGTAGCTCGGTGATCTAGAGATTCGGCTCCAGCTGCACCCTCGTTGTCTCTTCTTGCGCGTTGCAGACTCCACTCACCAACTTGTGGATTCATACTTCTACCAATAAATCTGTTGCAATAGCTAGCTCTAGGACGTGCCGGCAAGCGTCATCTACCGTGTGCACCAAATGTTGATTCTATGACACAACCCATCACGCTACAAACTAAGTTGTTCTATATTAATCTTTTTCTCACTCAGAACCTGGATTTCATTGCTCTCTCTGGTGTAGAGTTCTGCTATTATCCCATCCTACAGCTGATAAAGTGTGTCACGAGGAAGGTAAACCAAGTTAAGGCCAATTCCTTTCATTGTATTAAGTGTCACCCTATCCATTGTGCTCTCCAAGACTAGCGCTCCCTCTAGCAAGGTTATCGTATTGGCCATCTTCATGCGGAGCATCTGTTCTATTGTTGTCATGCCAGTTGCAACGTGGGTAGACAAGGTACCCTCTTGCGAGGGACACACCTATAATTCCTACAGTTGTGCCCTTAGGGACCCCAACATAGTCTACTGCTCCAACATGACTTCGTGGAGCACTTCCTTGGTGACATCTACAACCATCTCACTGATGTCATAGAGGTCACCTTCCATTAATGTGATCGGGTTGATGGCCAATTTGGAGGCCTTGACCTTTTTCCGTGGACTCGATGTCTCTGTGATGTGCGGCCTTTTGAGTTGGGTGGAAGTTGTGCCTGGGTCCACACCCTCTCTTACAGGGTTTGTGTCCTCTGTCTCTTATTCTGTAGACAATTCCTGGCCCTCCCCAGCCTTCATTGTTGTGGCCCCTGCTGTCTGCGCTACTATTGCTTCTTTGGCGACCTTTGTCTACTCTGCAACTACCTGTGCTACCTTACGGACTATCCTTACCTCGGCTGCCGCTTTTTCGTTGTGCCTCTTCTCTGCCAGTTGTGTGACGTGTAGCTTGGCCTCCTCCTTTCTTTTTTGTGTTGCCGCCTTTTCCAATTCTGCTAAATCCAGGGCATGCCACTGGGGAGGCCATGTCTCTAACACTGTAAAAATTGCATCATCTATGGCGATGAATGGGAGATTGGTCCACTGCTGCACCAGATCTTTCCGTGCCCTGATGTAGACATTGTGCATGTCTGCCTTGAAGTCTGCAAAACTCTGTAGACTGTTGTACACTGTGGGGGATAGGCGCGGCCTCCTATTGATCCACATGCGGATGCTCACCTCCATGAGCACCCAGAAAATCTTTGTATCGTGAATCCACTTCACGTCCTTGTTAGCCCAAAGTGACACGTACTTTGTGGCCGCAGGTAAGTCATGCTCAATCTCTAAGAACTGGCTTTCCTCCGATAGTTCACCCACAACCAGCAAGATGGACAAGAGAAACCACGCGTAGTGGAAGGTCTTACCCTGCTCCTGGGCCTCCTTGCAGTTGATCAAAAATTATTCACAGAGGAACTCGGCCCAATTGAACTGGACCCCCTCCACGCATTGTTCAGCCAACGCAATCACCGGTGCTGGTACTTCATCGGCATAGCATTTTCGCATTACCTTGTCAGCCAAGAGTTGGGTGGCTACGCACACCCCTTTATCCTTGATACTAGTGATGGCATAACCCCTCTTTTTCTTTTCCAGCTTGTATTTGGCCTTCATGGCTTCCGCGAGGGCCAAATCACCACTTTTTCTTGCTATTGTCACGGGGTCTTTTCCCTTACAGGGAAGCCAGGAAATTCGATGGATGAGAGCCACACTGATGGGAATAGGCTCCTCTAGACATAGATACCCATCGTGAACCAGGCAAAGAAGCTACCTGATGACAAAAAGGGTGATGGGCACGCAGTGAATGTGTGGTATCCACAACAGATGCAGCAAACCGGCCTTCTCCACACCGCGCAGCCATTTCCGCGGCTCTAATGTAATTACTGGCCCCTCTGTGGTCTGCTTCATGAGGTTCTCTGTCTCTAAGTGTGGGAACTTCTCGTTGTCCGCGAGGTCCCAGTATTCAAATTTCATTGTGGGCACACAGCCCAGGGGCGAGCCTTCAAACACAATTCCATCAAGAAGGAGTGGGGTCTGGAGTGTGCTCTTCATGGCATCTACATCCATTGGTATCTTGGTCTTCCCTTTTCGTGGAGGAACATACCCGAGAAATTTTGCTGCAGAGCGCACTGACTAGATATCCTCCTCTACTTCCTTCGGTTCCTCTACCTTGGTGATCAAAGCCTGTAAGTCCTTCTCCTCTTCATCTAACTCAATGGTGACAACCTTTCCCTTTTCTTCCATTGAGAGCTTACTGAACCACGGATTCCTTGGGGACATGCGGACTAGTCCCATGGCCTACTTATCTTTCTTCGGTCTCAGTGTCCAAGGTGATTTCAGGATTTTCGATGCAACCCCAATCTCTTCGAAAACATCATGTACTGTGTGGGTCAACACAGCCTTGCCGGTGGTTCCTTCCTCAAAGCCCAAACCTGGCCTGGTAGCCATCATCTTGTCTGTCCTGTATGCGGTCTTTCGCGAACTTAGGGGCTATGATATTGCTCAGTGCTCAACACTCTATGTTCTAATCTACTGCTCAAATCTCAAGTGAACAAGTGTTGTCTTGTGGCTAGCCTTTGGAGTTTTACAGCGCCTTTTGAATTCAAATTCGACCATTCCCCCCAATTCCGAGCCATCAATGCTTTCTTGGCAACAGATTTTCCCAAATCTTTCCCATAATTCGCATCTTAAATGCCCGCTTCCCACTCCATTTGGCCTTAAAGCGGACATCTCATCATGAACAGTGTCACCAACAGTCACTTCCCAGCTTATCCACGCGGCAGCACTGTCCCTCATGTGCAGGCTCAAACCTTGTGATATGTTGATTCTGCGCACAGGTCCCTTATCGCACAATTCCAAAACAAACTTCTTTATAGTCCTATGCTCTCTTTCAACTGCCTGGAGCACTGAGACTATACTTCCTATGGCTAGTTAGGTGGTCGCACCATCTGTGTGAGGCTTCAGCTTGTCTTCCTTTATAGTCCGTGGGAAATCCTTAATTGTCCTCGCTACAACTGGCACTGCGCGTTCTATCATATGTAGTGCGCTCCCCTAGTTACTGTGTTTGGTGAGATGCGGTCGTAGCCATGGCAGTAGAGTCATAAATTCTTGGTGATAGTCTTCTAATTCAGTGGTATGATCATCCGCACCTTGCCTTGTCACCCTTGGTTTATCGACGTGACATGCTTGCTTCATCTTGTTTTCCAGCCTCTTGACCTCTGCGTCCATCAAAAGGCTTTTCTTCCTCAGTCATACCCGGTCTTTTTTGAGTTCGCGAAGTCTAAGGTTCCCTCACCAAATGGCTTCCTGAAGCCTTATGTGTTTGACCTCACGTAGCTGTGTGATTTCTTCATCCTAGGCTTCACACACTGTCACATCTACGGGCGCTATTACATGTGGATTCCCTTTTTCATTTTCTTCAGAAATTATGGTCCTTACTCCATTCCGCACCTTTGGAATCATTTCTATGGTCAGGGTTTTGCACATGGCCCCATAGGCCCATCGGACCGCTCGTACGCACAGGTCCCAATCAGTGCATCTCGCCTAGTGAACCCTGTTCAGTACTTCACACACCCTATCGAATGCTTCCTCATGGATAATTGGTAATGCACGTTGCCCCTTTTTCTGCTGCGTTTTGTCCCAATTCTCTATTCTGGGAGTGGTGTGCGCTGGTGCAAGTTGTACAGCATATGTCCGTACCCATCGGGAAAGGTGGGCGCGCAAGTTGTTCCACCCCTGGTGACTGGCTCTCATCTTGAGCTAGGGTTTTCCAAATCGTAGGCACATCATCCTTCTACATCCATGCCAGTCCTCAAAACTTCCTTGATGCGTACCCCACCATCATGCGGGTGTTGCGCATAGTGCCCACTTCAGAGCACCGAACCGTTGTTGTTTTGGTACTGCGCTTTCAAATTTGTTCAGGAATTCATCCACCGTTGTCAACCCATCATACATAGGTAGATCCCTTGCTTTTATTGTTACACAATGTAGTGACCTTATCATCATGTTACAATTGAGTGTGGTTACCTCGTGTAACCAGTTCTGCCATCATTCTACTTCTTCGTCTGAATCCAAAGTGCAGGAGCTGTCGCGCTCCCATGAAATCCTACCATCTGCTGTCAAATTCACCCAATCCTCTTCTCACACAGTTATCTTGTAAATACAGTGGAGATTGTCATCACTATCATCATATCACATTGGTTCAGTGTATCATGCTCCTTTGGCTGGATCTAGTGATACTACTATGCGTAGTGACTTGTTTTCAAAGATCATTTTGCGCTTCTTCAGATTTATGACTATGTTCATATCCATGGCCCAATCTATTCTATAGCACAGGATAGGGATTACTATCATTGACAATCTCTATTACTTCAAAATCCACCTACGTGCTCGCACCTTCAATATCTACTATCACCCCTTGTAATCTTCCCATGGGCAATATCTTATGTTGGTTCACCATTCATAACTGAATAGGAGACCATTGTAGTGCGGGTCTGCCCATGCATTCCCATGTTTGTTTTAGCAATACATTCACGTCCGATCTGAGATTTAGGATTACTTGATCCATTTCATACTGACTGATTTGCGCAGTCAACCTCATTTCCCTTCCTGTGCGCAAGGCATGCTTTCCAAGTTTCCAGACCACACACAATTCTCCTGACCCCGCACACCTAGTGATAAGTTCTTGTAGCCCTTTTACTGCCTTGCTGTCATGTAGCAGTTTCATGCATGTCTTTGTAAAGGTAGTGAGCATTGAAGGATCCATCCCTAGTTCGAGTTGATCCTTACTACCGAAAGTGGAGGCCTCTGCGAAGCTCTTCTTAGCTTCCATAAATGTCTCCTTTGCATGTTCTAAATCAAATTCAGGTTCCTTTGTAGGAGCCTTGAGAACCCACGCACTTTCTTCTGGCTGCTTACCTTTTTCCTCACCAACGGTCATACTACTCCTGAGCATCATGTTTACATTCGGGTCCTCTTCGCACGGCTCAGACCTCATCATCTGCAAATTCTGAGTTGGAGGGGGCTGAAGTACCCCTTTTTCGCGCAGTCTTGCTATCAATGTAAGATAATCTTCTGCCTCATGATCAAACTGAGTATAGTACAAACATGATGTCCTTGTCGAGTTTGTAAAATCATGGGCATAATGTCCTGGCCCTCTGCAATTATAACAAATTAGTTGTCTGTGACCCCTTCCCCGTACCATTCCACCTCGACGTCAACCACGCCCCTAAAATCCAACGCACATCATTCCTGCATTTGGATTGAGATCTCGCGTTTCAGTTTGCACCCTGTAGGCAAGAGTTTGATCCATCATTAGTTCATAGCTTCTGCAGGTGCGTTCATCATGGCCTACCAACCTGCAGAAATTACAAAACAATTGTTGGGACGTCTGCATATACTTCTGCAATAGATGACAATTATTTGTAGTGTGTTTTCCTCTTATCTGACAGATCATGCACCATAATGCAAGCATCGTGCTTGGTCTTGCATGCGCCTCTGGTCTTAATGGCATCAGCCCTCCTCCTGCCAAGTAGTTCATGAAGATGGGACAATGATCCTTGTCATGCCCTTGGCCTTTGAATTTTATGCACCATAACTCCTCGCGCACCTCTGGCCACGATGTCCTGTCCTATTTTAAGCTCTACATCTCCGAATATATTTTGTAGTTGCGCATGGATTTTTTGGACTCTCATACCATGGTCTTGTATAGGGATCTTATGCAATCTCATTGCCATCTCCAAAGCTTCGGCCTGGGTGGAAATTTTTTGTTGTGACAATGTCATCCTTAAGTGTGGTGTTGGTGACGCTACAAACCATGCGCAGTGTTGTCCATCTATCAACATCATGTTGGCTTCACGAATCATACCCTTCAGTCTCTGGTCCACATCCTAGGGGTTCTTTCCCAGGAGCATCGTGATCTCCTTAAAGCCAATGATTAATTGGGTTTCCGACTTTGGCCTGCTAAATTCCCTATTCAATGCATTCTAGATATATGCGATCCCTGCATCTGGATGGTCATTAGAATGCTTGATGTACCATGTCAATGCGAAATCCTGAAACACAATAACTAGTGTTTCCTTCTTGATATTATCATTTGTGACTCCTTGCGCTTCCCATACAGCTTTTACCATGAACCAAAATTGTTCTGTATCCTCATTTCCTACTCCCCTAAATACCAGCAATTTTATCATGCTTGCCATATTAAACTGTGGTGGTGGTGGAGGTGGTGTGGGCGAAGCTGGAGGTGAAGATGGTGAAATCGGTGGCGGTGTAGGTGGGGGTGGTATGCACAAAATTCACTGTCTTATCAGACTGATCGTGCTCCTTGGTGAAACCCTCACGAGCTCCTCCTCGCTTTCCCATGGAGGTGAAATCAAGGGACTAGTCTACAATTCTTCGTTACTTTCGTTTCTATAGATCCTCCCACTTTGCATTGCCCCCAACATCAATTTATTCGCATAACCCTTTTTTCACACAATAGCATTTTAATCCAAGTGTTCAAAGACTTAATGTACTTACCTCACGGTCCTTTGAGGAAACATCGTTCCACCTCATTGTAACTAACTATCATGTCTATCGCGAACTCGATGATAAATCCTCCTATAATTCGATCAAGCGAGTGGTCCACAGCGCATGTGAGCTTCTCTTCTAATGCTTCTAGTATGCACACCAATTCACGAGTCCACACAATTGGTTTGTCGAGCCTACACCTTCCCTAACCGTCTGTTAGCTTCACGATCCACTCATAAAACTCAAAGGGAAATGCCGCAAAGAAAATTTCATGGATTTCCATATATAAGTAGTGCTCCAACCAATGTTCCTTTGATACTCGCGGATTTCTATTTCACTCTACGCCCGCAATTCGCGGAATCTTACAATACACTTGACCCAAAACTTGGGTTTTGAGCCTCAAAACATGTTGTGGGGGGATTCCATGCCCAACATGTCTTCCCTCATTACCATAGAATTCATTGAAATGAAAGGTTTCCTTTTTCTCATATAGTTTCATACTAGGATTCAGGTGACATTTTTGAGCCCAAAATTGAAACCTAATTCAAGAAATACTTTAAAATTTACTGAATTAAACTAAGGAGCATTTGGAACTTAACTCAAACAATTAGAGGTCTAGGCTAGAGATGTGTTCCATGTCTATAAACCTAGCAGTTGTCATTAACTACTTTCATTATATCACAGGGGTGAAATCTCATTCTAGTATGGAAGTATATCGAAGGTTCTCTAGTACTTTCGGGTATATATGAGGAACTTTAGTATGGAAAGTATATGGGAACACTCTCACCAAATGGTTATGCATTAGACAACATTAACATGCACTTGTGCTCCCCATAACATCGAGTATATATTGGGACGCCCCACTAGGTTGTTATATTTTAGCCACAAGTAACCAAGTTAGCTGCCTTGTAAACGTGATACACCGAACACAACATTTGGGGAGATTGGCCATCATACATTAAGTCCTTGGTTTTGGCTAAGGTGTATACAATGGTTCATGGATGCTTGGTAAACCCTCTTGCTTAGTACACCCTTTTTTATTTATTTCTTGTTTTAAGTTCTAAAATTTAACTGCCCACGATAATATGTTGAACCCATGCAGTTATTTATTGCCCTCATATTGAGTAATTCCTTGTAAATTTTAATTTTAAATCCCTCAATGAAATCATCTCTTCTCCTATTGTTTTTGAGAGAAAGTCATCGTGGCCAAACCACCACGTTCATCTTACATTTCCCCTTCATCATCTGATACTTAAGGGTTGTCACAAGGAGTTCATCCTAAGTTCTCACATTCACTTGAAGACCAAGGTCTTGAACTTGGAATTATCCCAAGTATCCAATCCCTTACTTCTCATCCTCCACCACGGGACTCATCATCATCTTAGGAATCTAATCCAAAAACTCTTGAGAGTCCACAAAGGTTTGTTGTATTCCCTCTGAATCCACTATTTGATTCGTTGGCGATATCTCCTCAACAACCTTATAGTCCATATGACCAACCTAGTGTTCCTTTTGAGTTATCTCCATGACCATCTTGGATTCCTCCTCGCCAACTATTTCCACCCATGGATTCAGAAGGTGATTCTCTAGCCTCTTCTCAAGTTCCTCTAGAAGTCTTAGCTACTCATACTCCTAGTGTTGATAATGATTCTAAATTTCACTTTCCACCTTAAGGTTATCCATTTGTGGGAAGTGTTGCACCTCCACCACCCCCTAAAAGCAGTGGACCTATATTTCCACCCGGTTATACATCATTGGCTCAATTGGTTTCAGGCACGCCAAGTGCATCTTCACTATATCACAATCTGATTTTGTCATCGGGCGATATTCCTACTTCAGGTCCATTTGTTTCAAACATGGCCTCCCAAATTCCTGTACCAACTGTAGTTTCGTTCTTTCCTATATAACCGATAGTTACGGTTGGGGCACTTAATGTCCCTATAAGTTCCCAAGTTCCTCCCAGTGGATAATACGTGCCACTACATATTCCACCTCCTAGGGGGCTTCAGCCACCTCTGCCTTATGTACCTCCTATTTGAGGTTGACCTCATGTGAGTGTGCCTCAAATTCATGCTATCGAAGCTAGTCAAAATGTTGGTAGTGTACCTTATCCTAGTGTATCATCAATTCCATCTGGATCACGCTAGATCCCATATCAACAACCCTTTTCAGCTCAAATACCCTACCAGCAACCGTATCCTCCGTATGGCTCTTAGCAGCCTTAGAATCCACCCTTTACTCAATAGGAAAGCCCCAAAATGCAGCGTCAGGATGGAACTTATCAGTACCAAAATGGAACTCAGCAGATTCTGCAAGGAACTTACCAACAATAGCCTTATGTACAAAAGCAACCTTTCATTCAACAAGGACCTTATGTACAACAAAGGCCCTATCAACAACTGTTGCAGTAGCAAGGTCAAACCTTGCAACAGAAAAACCAACCTTTATATCAACAAGGTCAACCCTTGTAGTCACAAGGTCAACCCCTGTAGCACCAAGGCCAACAGTTTGATCACCAGGGCCAATAGTCGCAACAACAACCTTATAATACATATATCTCACAAACTATTTATCCACCTTATGGTTCTCAATGGCCTATGCCAGGTCAATATCAACCTTACCCTGGTCAAAACCCACCTTTTTGGGGGAAGAATCAACCTTATGGTGAGGGTACCCCTCCGTGGGGGTAATGTAAAGCTCCTTATGGTCAAAATCTGCCACTTTGGGGACAAAACCCATACCAACAAGGATTGAATCAGCAAGTTGGGCCTTATCAAAGGCCTTCCATGCCTTTCAACCCACAATTAGAATTTTTAGCAACGTTGGAACTATCGGATGTGTCGCGGATCACCAATGATCCAATACTTCATTCACCTTATTGGCTCCTAGTTCCCACTAAGATTCCTAGTGATTACCCAAAGTTTGAAGGAAAGTCTAAAGAAGACCCCCAGGTACACGTTATGACTTACCACTTATGGTGTTCATCCAATTCCTCGGTTGATGAATCTATTCGTCTACATCCTTTTAAGCGGACCTTGAAAGGTGCTGCCGCCAAGTGGTATATCGAGTTGCCTTGAGGTGCCTATCAAGATTTCAACTCTTTGGAAATGGCCTTCCTTACTCACTTCCAATTACTGGTTCGTTATGAAATTGGTACCCATTTGCTTACATCTCTTAAACGGGAAACTTCTACCCACATCTCCAATCAAATCCATGAATGGAGACATCAGTGTCACCTCATCAAGTTTGAATTACCTAATGTGTTGTTACCTAAATGGTTTACCAAGTCATTCGTCAACAAAATTTCTACAAACATAGCGATGGTAGGTTGTGTTACTAAAGATCAAGCCATTTCCAGTGCCCAATATTTAGATTTGGTGTATTCCTAATCTGGTACGTTATATGATCTCTTTCCTGATGCTCTATGACCATCCACGGATCCAACATCTTCTAAATCTCCAAATGTACCACTTGTTGATGGTATTATTGGATCAATGTCTCAAACTTCCAATAAAACTTCTTCAAAGAAAAAATCTGTTTCAAATACAGCATCCAATCCTCCTTCGAAGCCTTCTTCCAATCCTTGTAAAACCTCTGAGGTTAATGTCATTTAGTCTACCATGGTAGACAAAGCCTCCAAAGGTAAAAATAAGGGTAAAGGAAAAGAAAAATTTGATCTGTTTTTGGAGGATCCAAAACAGGATCCTCCAAAATCATCTATTGATGATTCCTCCAAATGTAAGCCTAAATATCCTTGCCTCATTTGTGAGGAAGATCAATGTACCAAGGATTGTCCCCATCATGTGGAAGTTAGTAGATTATTGAAAGGCACTCAAGGGACACCAGTTGTGCTAAAGGAACCTTTTCCAGCACAGCAGACCCAATTGGTAGAACAACCACAATCTTTCGCCTCTTTAGGTTCTCAGGTTTACATGAGTGGGACAGTGCTTATCTCTGTTTCCACCCAGTCGAAAGATTATCAAACTGCTCAAAATTAGACGTTGGAGAAAGAAGCCACTGATACACACTCTACTTCTACTCCACCCAGTTCCAGTGCTCTTCGCATTGAGAGACCTAGTATTGACTCCGTTATCCAGCCACCTCCCAAAGGTGTTCTTCTGAAATCATCTTACAATCCAAATGCATGAGTTGCCCAGCATTACAATATTATAGAAGACTTGGCTCAAGCACCTTCAGCGATGTCTGCCTTGGAATTTCTCTAAACTTGTCCAACGCAGCGGAAATAATTATTGTCTTCTATAGGAGGGATTGACCCTACAGATTCGAATTTGATCACTTTTGACCTAAAAAATCATGTTCCTTGTCTTCCCCATCAAATTTTGTTTTTGATTCAAGTCATGATTAAAGGGAAGATGATTCATCAAACTGTGATTGATGAAGGTGCCTCCGCATGCATCATGTATGTTTAATGTTGGTAATCCATTGGCTCTCCACCCCTCAACCAATCTCCAAACACCTTAGAACCTTTGATGGTAGAGGATCTCATCCCTATGGTATTATCACAATTTTTCCCATCACAATGGAAGGGAAAACTATCGAATTGGAAGTAGAAGTCATATATGTGAATTTGAATTATAACCTTCTTCTTGGAAAAAGTTCAACCCATGCCATATTTTGTGTGGCTTCTTCTTTGTTTGGTATACTTCATTTTCCTCATGAAGGAAAAATAGTTACCATTGACCAATTATCCTTTTTCTCTTCCAGTTCTTCGAACGGCAATGTGCCTTATGTTGGAAATACTGACATTTCTTATGAGAATGTGGGGGCAGGTCCTTTTAAAGATTCTACTCTTATGGGAAATTTTTCCCTCCTGCCTCCTTATGTCGCTACTGTCAACATGATTTCTACTATTTATGATCCTTGGATCGTTCCATCTCCTGATCAAGTTGATTATTTCAGCAATGTTATGCTTCTCAACCCTCTGGAATAATCTTACCAAGTAGTTGTTTTGGGTTCGACACTCGCTTTTGATAGTCATACTATTCTTAGTATGCACCTAGATGTGTATTCAAAGTCTCCTTGGCTTGGTTCTTTGGATTCTCCAGATCCTTTGAATGAGACATTTCCTACTGTCAGGAGTATCACGGAAGTTATGTCTCTTGAGGAAACACCCTAGAATGATGCTCATTGTTGTTCCTTGTTTCTTCCTAGTCTTGGTGAGATTTCATCGTGTCTAGATACCTTTGTTTCCCATACACAAACCCATCCACTTCAAACACCCATCTTGGTGCATGAAGTTTTGTTTGACGGAAACATCGTTGCTACCTCTCCCATTGAGATTTTAGTCCAACCTGAAATTGTCAAATTCTTTCAACTAGAGGCATATTTTCCTCACCATGAGCTTAAGATTTTCTTTCCTTCTTTCATGAAATCTCCTCACTGAATATTTATCGTTCGCCCGCTCTCGCAATGGGGTATTCATCCTATGACTTGTAACCCTCACTCACCAGACGGGAATGGAGGCATGTTCATTTATGTGTGTTATTACACTATTTGGATGAGTCGATGCTTACACGTCATGCCAACAGTGAAACTTCAGTTTCATTCTTTGTTGATCGATTACCCGAGTCCACAAATGCGCTCCATTTGAAAAATTATTATTTGTGATGATCCATGTAAATATTGATGTACATTAGTGTGTGATTTTATTAGTGTGCAGTGTCATTTTGGTGTGTCGGGTTTCTTTTGCAAACCTTTTCCTCTGCCTACCTAGTGTTCTACTTCATTTTCATATGTCATCTAACCATTACGTCAGTTTCACTGAACTGTGATTGATGAGGTTGCCTCCACATGCACCATGTATGTTTCATGTTGGAAATCCATCGACTCTCCACCCCTCAAACAATCTCCAAACACCTTAGAAGCCTTTGATGGTAGAGGATCTCGTCCTTATGGTATTCTCACGAGTTTTCCCATCATATTGGAAGGGATAACTGTCGAATTGGAATTAGAAGTCGTAGATGCGAATTTGAATTATAACCTTCTGCTTTGATGAAGTTGGACCCATGCTATGTTTTCTGTGGTTTCTTCATTGTTCTATGTACTTCGTTTTCCTCATGAAGGAAAAATAGTTACCGTTGACCAATTAGCCTTTTTCTCTTCTAGTTCTTCGAATGGAAATGTACCTTATGTGGGAGATATTAACATTTCTTATGAGAGGGTAGGGGCAGGTATTTTTAAATATTATGCTCTTATGGGAAATTTTTCCCTCCTACCTCCTCATTTCGCTTCTATCAACGTGATCTATACTAGTTACGATCCTTGGATCGTTCCATCTCCCGATCAGGTTCATTATTTTGGTGATGTTATGTCACTCAGCCCTGTGGAACAAGCTTACCAAGAAATTGTTTTGGCTTTGATGAGTGCTTCTGACAGTCATACTACTCTCAGCATGCACGTAGATGCGTATTCACATTCTCCTTGGCATGGTTCTCGAGATTCTCCAGATCCTTTGAATGAGACATTTCCTACTGAAGAGAGTATCATGGAAGTTATGTCTCTTGAGGAAACACCCTAGACTGATGCTCATCATTGTTCTTCTTTTCTTCCTAGTCTTGGTGAGATTTCATCATGTCTAGATACCTTTGTTTTCGTACACTCACCCATCCACTTCAGACACCCATATTGGTGCATGAATTTTTGTTTGACAGAAACATGGGAAAAATCACTGCTACCTTTCCCATTGACATTTTAGTCCAACCTAAAATTGTCAAAATCTTTCAACTAGAGGCATCTTTTCCTCGCCATGAGCTTAAGATTTTCTTGCCTTCTTTCATGACATCTCCTCACTGAATCTCTATCATTCACCGATTCTCACAATGGGGTATTAATCCTATGACTCGTAACCCTCACTCACCCAAGGGGAATGGAGGCATGGTCATTTATGTGTGTTATTCCACTATCTGGCCGAATCGATGCTTACACGTCATCCCAACGGTGAAACTTCGGTTTCATTCTTTGTTGATCAATTACCCGAGTCTGCAAATGCGCTCCATTTAAAAAATTATTATGTGTGGTCATCCATGTAAATACTTATGTACATTAGTGTGTGTTTTCATTAGTGTGTAGCGTCATTTTGGTGTGTTAGTTTTCTTTTGCAAACCTTTTCCTCTGCCTACCTGGTGTTTTACTTGGTTTGCATACGTCATTCAACCATTACGTCAGTTTTTCTAAACTGTGATTGATGAGGTTTCCTTTACATGCATCATGTATGTTTAATGTTGGAAATACATTGGCTCTCTTCCCCTCAAACAATCTCCAAACACCTTAAAATCCTTTGATGCTAGAGGATCTCGTCCTTATGGTATTCTCACGAGTTTTCCCATCACATTAGAAGGGATAACCATCGAATTGGAAGTAGAAGTCGTAGATGTGAATTTGAATTATAACCTTCTGCTTCGACGAAGTTGGACCCATGCTATGTTTTTTGTGGTTTATTCCTTGTTCTGCGTACTTTGCTTTCCTCATAAAGGAAAAATAGTTACCGTTGACCAATTAGCCTTTTTCTCTTCCATTTCTTCGAATGGAAATGTACCTTATGTGGGAAATACCAACATTTCTTATGAGAGCATGGGGGAAATTATTTTTAAATATTATGCTCTTATCGGAAATTTTTCTCTCCTACCTCCTCATGTTGCTTCTTTCAATATGATCTCTACTAGTTACGATCCTTGGATCATTCCATCTCCCGATCAGGTTGATTCTTTCAGTGATGGCCTTATGGAACAATCTTACCACGTAGTTGTTTCGGCTTCGGTGGCCGCTTCTGACAGTGATACTACTCTCAGTATGCACCTAGATGCATATTCACGGTCTCCTTGGCATGGTTCTTGGGATTCTCTAGATCCTTTGAATGAGACATTTCCTACTAACGAGATTATCACTGAAGTTATGTCTCTTGAGGAAACACATTGGAATGATGCTCATCACCATTCCTCGTTTCTTCCTAATCTTGGTGAGACTTCATCATGTCTAAATACCTTTATTTCTCATACACTCACCCATCCACTTCAAACACCCATCGTGGTGCATGAATTTTTTTCTAACAGAAACATGGGAAACGTCACTGCTACCTTGCCCATTGACATTTCATTCCAACCTGGAATTGTCAAAATATTTCAACTAGAGGCATCTTTTCCTCGCCATGAGCTTAATATTTTATTGCCTTCTTTCATAATATCTCCTCACTGAATCTTTATCGTTTACCCATTATCACAATGGGGTATTCATCCTATGACTCGTAACCCTCACTCGCACGAGGGGCATGGAGACATGGTCATTTATGTGTGTTATTCCACTATTTGGTCGAGTTGATGCTTACACGTCATGCCAACGTTAAAGCTTCGGTTTCATTCTCCGTTGATTGATTGCCCGAGTCCACAAATGGGCTCCATTTGAAAAAGTATTATCTGTGATCATCTTTGTAAATACTTATGTATATTAGTGTGTGTTTTCATTAGTGTGAAGTGTCATTTTGGTGAGTTAGTTTTCTTTTGCAAACCTTTTCCTCTGCTTACCTAGTGTTCTACTTGGTTTGTAGATGTCATCCACCCATTATGTCGGTTTCCCTGATGGTGCTTATCATAGTACATGGAATCTATCTTCCACTACCTGGGAAAGCTATGACACTAATGGAAAGTTAGTGAATTTGTAAGGTATATGTTTAGGTCGAACGACTAATAACATTTCTGAATATAGTGCAGTCATCAAACCTTTTTTAGAAGCCATCACTCTTGGCATTATGGAATTAATCTTAAAACTTGATTCGCAACTCATTGTATTATAGCTTAATGGAAAATATTCAATTAAAAACCCTCAAATTTTGATAATGTATTTGCGATTTTGTTTATTAGAATGAGAATTCGATTTTATTACTTATCATCACAATCCAATATGCATGAACACATTAACAGATGCATTGGCTAACTATGTGTTATATAGACATTTATGAAACTTGTAAATCATAGAACATCACACATTGAATATGGTAAAAATGAATATATATATATATATATATATATATATATATATATATATATAGCGAGTGTTTTCAAAAGAGTTTGCTACATTAAAATATCAAAACTTGTGTTCTAAGACACATGGATTTACAAGCCTACATAGTGCAAAAAGTAAACTAGAAGTTGGCTATTCACCGACATAATGCTCATGATAGCATGAGACAACCCTAATCACTCGGCCCAGTGGCTGACACGGTCTAGTGGATACTCCCACTATGTGTCTCTAATAGCGCAATGGCACCTCATCAATCAAGGCATACACTGGAATTTCTCTGGTTAAGCTTTCCAAATTCTGCTCAACATCGACGATGGGATCCACTCCTTCTACATATGGGGGAGTCTCATTGATTTGGTGTGCCACTCACCTTGATATTGGAGAAACCTCTGGAGGTCTCTCTGGTCCCATATCTATACAACATTACAAATCGAATTTGAGTACACAAAAAAATTGATATAAACTTAAAAAACTTCAAAAAATAGTTCTTTACCTCAGTCAGTCTGTTGCTCCTATAGAGGAAGTGGGAGATCTGGATCTCCTCAAAAATCCATCCCTATGTATACCCAATCATCGACCATGATTAGCTGTTGACGCAGCCATCTAAAAAATGCTAGAGGAAAAGACATCTGTTGACCACCCCCATGTCACAGCATCAGATCTCCCCATCTAACCAAACGTGGATCTCTAGGTGCTGGTGGATCCACTTCTAGCCACTAATAATGAAATAATGGCACATGTTCCAGGATGAACATCACCAGAATAGATCTGAAACCAAATTGTTTCAGATTTCCCCTCTTGCACTTGGTTAATTGGCACTTCATGCATGCCAATAAAACTTCACACCAGTTGAATAGTATGGGGTTTAGGCATTGGATCGCATACTGAAAATGAGACTTTGACGCCTCATGCAATGCTTGCGCCCCTACTAGTCAGGCCATGGTGTGTAATATGGTTCACAATGGAATATTGTCGATGGTTTCTATGTGAATCTTCTCGCTATTACCCTTTTTGGCTCCCAAACAATGTCTCGCAATAAGCATGTTTGTCCTCTCTCCTCCAAGTCGTGACCCTGATGGCTATACTCATTTTCCCTTTCTAGACAATCCAGTAATGAAGTAGATGTCCCCAACCTCTATTTCAATCTCTTGGTCCCCAAACATAAACAGTTGGTGATCTACATCCCACCAATTGATTAATTGTTGCAATAATTCGGGCTATGCTCTAATCCTAGGAATCATGAAGAATTTGAGCAGTCCACATGCTCAAAGGGCTTCGATACAGTCATCATCCTACATTGCCTGATGGTCCTCAGCTTCATGACCCCTCTCTTTCCACTTGATCACCATTTTGGACTGGTTTTTTTGCAAAACATCAACAAACCAACATTTTATGAACATCCATGGAAAGAAAAATCAAGATTGGCTATTTTTCATGGAGGATTTCATTTCAATTTTTTTTTACCTTGGCACTAGTGCATCTATTTTCTAATTTTTTCACGCTTCCAGCACGAGTGCCTAATTTGCCTCAAGGTGAGCAACACGACCCCGATGGGTGAAACCTACGTTGGTCACCCATAATTGACATTTTTGAAAAATCCTCCTTACAACCTACCCTATGGAAGAAAATGCTTAAAATAACTATCAAAATGAAGAGGAAGGACATATCTATTACCTGTAACAAGCGGCTTAAAAAATGGTGTCCCGGATTGCTCGTGCTCCTTGCCTAAAATTCAAGGTAAAATGAGGTAAAAATTCTTCCACAAGTGAAAATTGGTAAAATGGTAAAAATGATTTACTTTTTGCCTTATTTATAGCTTTTAAATAATATTTTTACCAAATTAGGGCATATTTCACTCATTTTTTGCTATTTTTCCTCAAAATCGGTAACGTGTGGTTCCTTGTGCAATGACAGGTCATATTTTCTAAATGACAGTGATTTACTTTGATTGATTCAACAAGTTTTATTTTATCACTTTTTTGGACTCATCAAAAATAAATGAAAAAGCGACCCCCTTGGAGTCATCTTTAAGCTCTTTTCTAACTCTTGAAAAATGAAAAGATCATCGAGTACTTTTCTTTTTGAACTTGTTAAATTAAATGAATTGGCATTGTCTCAGTATACGTTTACCCCTTTTTTGTGTTGGGATTGACCATTTATGAAAAAGGAACACCTTGATCGACTTGGTCAAGAGGTTCTCTCAAATATTGTTTTCTACCTTTTCGGGTATGAGAGACAAATTACGAAAAGGGACCTGATGGAGTTTTCTTTTTGTCTCTTTTTCAAACTCTCTAGATATGAAAAAGACACTGAGTTACCCTTCCGTTGGACTTGTAAAAATTAAACGACGAAAGACTTGTCACCATGACGAGACCGAGTTCCCCCTTCCTATGGCTCATAAAAATTACTAGGATGGATTCATCTAAGGGATGAACTTATATGGAAAGCATATGCTATCTCCTTCAAGCTTGCAATAAAAAATATATGCAGTACTCACCAAAAATGGTGGGGGGAAGTGAAAGTGTCCATATTTTGTATCTTGTAAAGGTAGCATGTTGCTCTTGAACATGACACTCATCTGTTATTTGTGTCGAGTTTGGGATATCCTCGATTCGTCATTTGTCTTCTTAGGTTTGGGAAATCCATTTTGCCTCTTATATGATCATACCATTTTGTCATCATGACTTATGATCCTATGTTGAGTCCAATGCTTCCAAACTCTGGAGTTGTGTTGGCGATATGTTCAAGAGAAGTACTATTTGCAGTTTTTTACTGTCTGTACATTGTCTAACTTTCTACCACAGTCCTGAATCGTACTTATTTACTCTACTACATCCTTTGTTTCATGTCGATGATGTGAGATTCATTATGGCCCTCCTTCGATGGATCACTTCCCGTCAACTTCATCTCATTATCTGGGAAGATGATCTAGAAACTCCCTTCTAGTACCTTAGAGCTTGCATGCCTCAATGAAAATTTCTTTGCATCCGATGACAGATTTACATTATTGACCTTCGATCAAATGACTTCATAGGTGTTTGACTTCAATTCCATTATTCACATTTGTGGATTGTGTTGATTGTACCTTGAAAGCCATTTTCATTACTTGTGGTTTCTCTCGTACCTGTTAACGGTTTACATCATTGACCATTAATCATGTGGTTTTCTATCATGTTTGACTTGAACATATCTATTCACATGTTAAAATTTGTACATTGATCAGGTTGAGACGAAGCGCAAGACCCTCAATTTTGTCTGATAAAATCCAGGTTGCATGGAGTTATGAGTCATTCATGATTGTATAAATGTTTCTGCTAGACGGATGGTTGCGACTATACTGTGGGTCGATATTTATGATCCTTTCTATTCTAATGGTTGCAGCCACACCAAGGATCCTTACACATGATCCCTCTTGTTCGGATGGATGCGTCCATACTGTGGATTCATGTATCATTAGATGCATATTCCTGTATTGATAGGCATGATTGTTATAGACATTTTTGGGCACTGCAACCCCAATCAAATATGTCCATAAACCAGGGCTCCTAAGTCCCTAAAAGTTTTGTTCCAACCCCTAAAAGAACAAGGTCAACTAATTACATCATCTCCCAGAAGTTCTCCATGAAAAACTACTCAGAAATGGTCAAAACTGGACCATACTGATTGCTCAGTGCTGAGGGTGCGATGCATCCCACCTAAATGCACACGGGAGGTGCAATGCATACTAAAAAGCCCTTCTATAGGGTGCGATGGATGAGAATAGACAAGTGGCGGAGACAGTTTGCGAGGTGGATGATCATGGAATCTTCCATAAACTTCTCCTGTGACACTTGCCTCTCAGAATCGCCCAAGGATGAGTAAGAGATCAATGAGATCTCCAAGTGGAAACAAGAACTATCAGAGAGAAGACACTAATCAAAAACCCAAAGCTGACTCACACCTCTACAAATATCTATATATAGATCTCTCATCCCAAAGATTCGGAGGTTGGAGGTTGGAATTTTGTATCTTGTAAGGAAGTGCTGTTGGTTTCTTGGTGTAACATCATAGTGTTGGGTGATCTAAGCTTTTCATGAGGTGAAGATGGGCTTTCTTGTTGAGAGGATGACGCTGGATCAAAACAATTGGTTGTAATCCTCTTTGCTATTCTTGATTATTAATAAAGCTATCCAAGTTTTCCTCCACATTCTTGTATGATTGATGATATATGCATTTGTGTGGTCAATATATATCTGGTCCTATATTGTTTATGATAGTAGATCTCTGTTCTTTGGATAGTGTTATGCTGCTTTGATCCTACAGGTGCTCTTTGAAGCTGGGTAAACGAGGAAGCGAGTGGCAAAGATCTATCAAAAGGGAGAGGAATCAAGCAAGGAACCAAGCACAAGACAGAGGTTGGTCTCCTTCTTTCCCCTCTTATCTACTTCTCATAAAGGAAAACGAAAGTGGTTTTAGTTTGTTTGTTTCTAAGGTAGCTACCAGCCTTGGTGGGACTAGCAGCTCTGCATAGACACTAGATTTCCCGATAACAAAATGGAAACTCTGTTGGGGAGTGAATAGATTGTTTGTTTGTCTATATTTGTTTGCTTTATAAACTTATAGACAGAGCTTGAAGTCAAGCTAGCTAGCCTTCGAACTGCATTTGCTATGCAAGTGCAAAGTAGATCAATGTTGCTTCAGTCTATCTCCAGGTTTTGTTTATGAACTGAACAATTGATTTACAAGCTCTCTAATTGCCCTTGTGGTGGCTCTAGTAACCTCCTTAGATCTACCCCTGTGATTGATTTACTAATTACCATTTGCTCGGCCTAAATCCCTGAACTGAGCTACAAACTGTGACCCAGAACCCAATTGAAGTCTCATCCCTGGATCATCGCACTGTCTCTTCTCTGGAATCTGGATGCATCGCACTTCCTGAGTGTGGTGGGTGCGCTGCATATCACCTTCCCTGTGTTACAGGTGCGTTGATCAGACAAGACCTCTTCTGCTCTTAGATTTTGGTTTCTGTGTTCACTCTTTTTAGCTTTATTCAGGAGTTTTGTTGTCTGTAGTTTGAAACCCCCTTCCTTGCCATTATTCCGCATCTATTGTGCAAAGAACTGTAAATGTTTTATGTATTTTGAGCCATTTTCAGTTCTCTTTTACAAAGAAGTAGCGTAATTGAACTGTCGTTTCTTGATTTGAAAGTGTTGCAAGTGTCATTTTCAGTCATAGAAGAGAATCCTATTGTTCTTGATAGTCGATTACACTGTTACTCTTGTATTTGATTTGAATTAGTAGTTTTTCAAGTGTCGAAAGCAAGTTTTCAATTCCAAATAACAAAGTGTCGTCATTGAAAAGAAGCTTGTTAGTATTATTGCTTTGAAAAATAATTCATATTTGTGCTTAGCTTTCTTTCTATAATTCACACATTAAGAAGGCTGAAAACAAATACATGCATGTGCATTTGCATTTAGACTGTTTGTTGGTTTGATTTAGGACAGTGCATATAGTGTGTGCTCTCTGCTCTATGTTGAAATAATATCATCTCTCTTTCCTTAGTAGCTAGGATTTTCATTGCAAAAAGAAGATTAAATGATTGTTTATAATCTTAGATTGCATTTTGGGAATTGTATATCTACATCACGCGGTGAACCTGAAAGGAAAATTTCTTAAGCAAGATCAACTGTAAAATAAATTTAATGAATCTAAAAACGCTTTAGAACCTAATGCACAACATGTAGAAGTCTAGGCTAGAGACGTATTCCGGCGTCGTAAAGCCTGGTAACTGTTGTTTTCATTGTTGGTTGGGTGATTCCTCCACCTTGAGGCGAAAAGTGCCGGTACGGACTTGTGCTCCCACGTACCATCGAGTATATATTGGGAGACCACAATAGGCTATATCCTTTATCCATAGGAAGCCATGTTGGCCCCCCTATCGATCGCAATGCACTGAACACAGCATTCGGGAAGATTGACTGCCGTACTGTACAAAGTATTCTGCAGTTTTGTGATTGGTTTGGTAATCCCTCTGTCTAGATTTCCAGATTAGTCTATTTCATTCCTTTTCAGACTCCTTAAAGGAAAAGGTCCATCTGAGCACTTGTCACTTCAAGCTCATTAAAAATTGAAGGCGACTAGAGTCATCTTTTGTTTTTTCTCAACTCTTAAAAATTGAAAAAACAAGTTGTGTCCAAGTGTCTAAAATTCATTTAATTCAGAGACATATTTCCCCTTGATTTTTAGTTGATCGAGTAATCCTCAATCATGGAAGAAAGTCAATCGAAATCGCTAGAAAATCTTTTGGATAGACTATATATGTTTGAACAATCGTCGACATCCAGGACTGTGTCATCTGACGCAGCAGTGGCAGAGCCTCCTACTGCTACTCCAACGATGTTCGCTATTATACCATCTGTCCCGACAAGTTATCAACAACAAGCCAGAGTCCAATCAGGGACTATTTCGACGACATGGTCAGTTCCTATTTCTTCATCTGGATTATCATATGGTATTTCTTATGTTGAAACTCAACAAATTGATCCAATGTGTCTTCAAAGGCCAATCTACCCTTTAAGTACTGGATTGCCACCATATGGAGGGCAGTATGCCTTTTCATTGTTCCCTCCCGAAGAACAACCATATGGGAGTTTACAACCAAGTTCAGGTCAAACTGGAATTACATCCAGCGGTTGGGTACCAATACTCCCTCAGCAACCAAGGGTTTTATATTCAATGCAACTAGTCCACCATGTGTCGAATATTCCCACTATACCTGCTATGGTGACTGCGTCGCAAGTACAAGTGCTACCTGTTGTATGTCAACCCCAAGTTTCTCAGGTTGTAATACAACAGCCTCTTGTCTCAACGACTCAATCACAACCTCAGGTTAGTGCCTCCTTATCTGGGGCGACTTAGGCTCAAACAAGTACTATGACTACTCATCTTGGTCAGTCATCCAGTATTGGGCAACAGTAAATGGTGCAACAACCATGGCTGGTTCAATCTCAACAACCGCCATTCTAGCAATCATATCAAGGACCTGAGCAACAAGTCTTTGTAAGTAATGGGCAACCGCATTTCCAAAGCGGTTATCAACAACCATATTATAATGGTTATGCCCATCAACCTTATCAAAGTTACCAGCATCAAATACATTATCCTGGTATGCAAAGACCCACTGCTCAGGCAATTCCGTCTTATCCTGGGTATGCTTCGCCTAACCTGAATCAACAGTTGCCCTTTGTAGCAACTCTAGAATTACCAGATCTAAACCGGCTGACGAATGATCCAATTGCTTATGCCCCTTGGTGGCTGGCGATTCTGCATAAACTTCCATCAGATATTCCTAAATTTAATGGAAATCCGGGTGAAGACCCGTCGAATCATGTGATGACCTTTCATCTGTGGTGTTCATCTAACACTCTAAATGATGATTCGATTAGGCTTCACCTTTTTCAGCGAACGTTAACTGGTCCGGTAGCAAAATGGTATATCGAATTTCCTAGAGCTTCATTCGATAACTTCAGCACCCTAGCCACAACCTTTTTAACCCATTTTCAGTTACCAATAAGGTATGAAACAGGAACAGAGCTTCTTACCAATTTCAAACAGACAACGGCCACTCACATATCTGATCATATTCATGAGTGGCGACGTCATCGCAGAATGGTAAAAACATATGTTCCTGATCAGTTGCTAGCTGAATGGTTTATTAAGTCATTATTACCTTCTATCACAGAAGATGTGGCAAAGGGAGGAGTCGTCACTGAAGAGCAAGTTATTGCTCGTGCACAATATCTAGACTTGATCTATACTCAGTCTGGCACGCTCTACGATAAAATACCTGATGCTCCTAGACCGGAATTTTCCATTCCTCCCCCTCCTAAATCAAACAAAGACTCTCATGCCAGCGATGGTGTGATAGGTACGACAAGCACAAAATCGACAAAGGCTACATCTAAGAAAGCCCGTAAGATTTCTGATCAAAATGCAAATGAAGAACTTCTCGCCTTGGAGGTAAATGCCGTGTCGACCGACAAGGGCAAACAACTGAAGCAACCAAGGGGTAAGAAAAAAAAGAAAGGGAGGAAAAAGAAGCAGGATGAGTCATCTCCTGAAAAACCTTCTGCAAACCCTTCTGGGCAAAAGAAACCCCCTGCGGGGTGTCAGATATGCGATGAGGATCATCGGACGAGAGATTGTCCACATAAAGCTGAAGTTAAGAAACTCTTTAAGAGTTAAAAAACCTCAGCAGTATTCACTGATCCGTTTCCAAACCCAGGAACCAAACTGGTTGCTAATCAAAATGCTTCCCGATCCCAAGTGCTTATGTTTTCTATCTCAAAGTAGCAAAATGATGCTTTGACAAGGAATAAAGATTACAGGAATCCACAGCTGTCGAATAACAAGGCTAATGAACAACCTAGTAGTTCGACAACAACTTTGACCGAAGTTGTGCCACCCATCATTCATGAACCAATGATAAAGCCGCCAAAGGGAGTAGTACACAAATTGACATTTAATCCTCGTGCCAAAGTAGCACAGAATTATAATATAGTAGAGGACCTGGCCCAATCGCCGTCCGCTATGTCGACACTTGAGGTACCGCAAAATTGCCTCTCCCAAAAGCAGGATCTATTATCAGTAATAGGTGGGATTGACCCAACGGATTCCAATCTTGTATCCTTTAATCACAAAGGATATGACCCTCAGTTACCAGCTCAACTAGCTTTCCTTATTCAAGTGAAAGCCCTCAACAAAACTTTTCATCGAACAATTATTGATGAGGGGGCATCTACATGTATTATGTCGATGAGTTGCTGGAAAAATTTAGGCTCACCACCCTTGTCGCGATCATCAACAATGTTAAAAGCATTTGATGGACGATCATACACTCCATACGAGATTTTAAGTAACTTGCAAGTTGAACTAGGGGGAAAAACAGTAGAAATTGATGTTGAAGTAATTGACGAAAACCTTGATTACAACATCCTACTGGGAAGGCCCTGGATATATGCCATGGCCGCAGTTGTGTTGACCTAATTTTACAATCGTCAACCAACAAACATTTTTCCCCAACAGTTCACAAGTTACGGGAAGCATTCCAATGATCCATGGAAGCAATCATTCGCTTCAAAATATCGGAGTAGGTCTCCTAAAAGACCCTGCCTTAATGGGTACTTTTGCCCTACCGCCTCCGAGTAATATGGCGAAAGTGGCCACAGTGGAAACCTGCAATATGAAATCTTCTATATCTAATGGATTCGGAAGATTCCTAATCATTTTGTCAGCATGGATCATCGCCATTTTAGAAATATTGTAGCAATCAATTTTCTTGGCCTGGGGGGCAAACCCAAATCAATTCTCATCGAGTGATTGGATAGATAGGTCTAAGGAATATGGTACCTCTTCAGATCCTTGGTCGCATGTACATTCTACAGACAAAGGAATCATTCAGTCAATGATATTAGGAGAGGCACCATGGGAAGATTACCACCATCGTTCCCATCTCCTGGATTACAACGAAGATTATTCCAATGACCTTAATTATCCTTCAGTTTTTTATTTTCTATCAAATACTGTAAATACGGTGGATTCTGAGGACAATTCTTATCTCGTGTCGACCTCGTTAAAAAATGAAACAAGGAGTCATGAGGCTAGTTCTTTTACTGTGTCAACCTCATTAAAAATTGAAACAAATCCCTTTCCAAATCTCAAAGATAAACCTTCATTCCAACCACTGAGTTGAATGCAATGAAGCTTGGGGGGCATGCACCTCGATTTGTGTTATTATGTTGGGGGCATGCAGACTTATCACGAGCAGTGTTACTGCAGGGTTCAAGCTCGTTAAAAAATAAACCCGCCACGAGCAGTTTTTATGTGGAGTTCAAGCTCGTTAAAAATTAAACATAAGCAATGAGCAAATGTTTCCCCCAGAGTTTAAGCTCATTTATTAAAAAAATAAACCAATTCCCGGTAAATAACCATCGTGAATGCATTATCATCAGAATTTGAGTCTTGGTCATGTTCTCATCATCACCTCCACTCTGTATTGGCCGATCATTCACCATTTGATTGTTTACCCTTTTTGAGGAACAGCTACGAAGAGTGATCCTGTTAGCCATCCTTGTGACACTGCCGTGATTGGAAAATTCCAAACCTTACCTGGAATTAGTTGCTACCCGAATTTATCACTCGTTCCTCGAAAAACGAGTCTCCTTTAAGCTCTTTTCATCTGACTCATAAAATATGAAAAGATTGCCGAGCAATTGGCCTCTCCAGCTCGTTAAAGTGACCGGAAGTGCTATCCCTCCTTTAGATTTTAATCTTTTTGGACCTGAGGGATTATTACACAAAAAGATCGAGCGCTTGTTTTGTTTGGCTCGTTAAAATTACCGAAAATTCATCCCTTTTGTATTATTTTATACTTTTTCAGACTCAAGGGATTACATGACGAAAAAGGATTATTGGAGTTTTCTTTACATACCTTTTTAGACTCTCTAAAATTGAAAAGGACCAAGTTATCTTTGTCGTTAAACTCGTTAAAACCGAATAGCGACAAACTTGTCCATATAGACAAGAATGAGTTTCACTATCGCTAGGCTCGTTAAAACATAGCGATGGGTTTGCCCGAAGGGCAAATTATAGAACAAGCATATGTTATCCTCCTCGAGCTTGACAAAAATAAAGAGGTACTGGTCAGCAATGACTGGGGAAAAATTGGGAAGAAAACTTGAAGAAACTTTATTGGTAGCAAGTCGCTCTTGAACATGACACTTTCACTCCGCATCCGAGTCGGGTTGGGTTGTTCCGTTCACTGGTCATATCACCATTGGTCCATCACACCATCCATATTTGGGGTTAACGCTACCAATCCATCATGTCAGTGTCGCCGATATGTTCAAGAGAAGTCGCTCAGAGAATTCACCTGTGTCTCATCCACTGCAATACATTTATGCTCCATTCTTTCATGACCGCCACCCTGAACCTTATGTCATCAGATCGTTTTCACCTCCATTAAAATCATTTGCTCCATTCCGTGTCATTGATGTGGGATTCACTAAGGCCCTCCTATGACAGATCGCTTCTTGTCGACATCAGCTCATTATCCAGGAAGTCAATCTAGGAACAACACTTTTAGTACTTTGAAGCTTGCATGGCTCAATGGCAAGTTTCTCACTTCCGGCGACAGGTTTACATCAATGGCCTTCAACCGAAAGATTTTGCGTGGTGTTCGATGCCAAATCCCTTATTCACACCATGTGAATTGTACTGTAGTACCTTGAGGGTCACCATCATTATTGGTGATTCCTCTCATGCCTGTTAACAACTTACATCATTGGCTGGTAATCAGGCAATGTCTTTCCATGTTTGACTCCAGAACATCTCTCACATGGATCGACTTGTACTTTGAGTGAAGATCGAATGAGATTGAAGACCCTGGATCTAGTTTCATCCATCTGGGCTGCGATATATATTCAGGAAAACAAAGACATCAAATGTACATCACTGCTGCACAGATAATCATCCAATCTAAGGGATGATGGCTCTACCAGAATCATCAGTCTGTACTCAGACGATTGTCTGTCTTATGTACATGAAAATGAATTTATAAAGATGAGCATGGGAATGTCTGCCTCAGCTAGATCATGAAAATATTATGAAGATAATGTATTGTATTGTATCTTATTACAGGTCGCCTTCCAGCTCGAAAAAACTTTGGATCCTCATGATAAAGCATTTCACCCAACATCAAAAGATTAACGACCTCATGCTTTAGGGGGCAACTGTTATAGACATTTTTGGGCACTGCAACCCCAATCAAATATGTCCATAAACCAAGGGCTCCTAAGTCCCTAAAAGTGTTGTTCCAACCCCTAAAAGAACAAGGTCAACTGATTACATCATCTCCCAAAAGTTCTCCACGAAAAACTACTCAGAAATGGTCAAAACTGGACCATACTGATTGCTCAGTGTTGAGGGTGTGATGCATACACCTAAATGCACACGGGAGGTGCGATGCATACTCTAAAGCCCTTCTATAGGGTGCGATGGACGAGAATAGACAAGTGGTGGAGACAGCTTGCGAGGTGGATGATCATGGAATCTTCCAGAAACTTCTCCTATGACACTTGCCTCTCATAATCGCCCAAGGATGAGTAAGAGATCAATGAGATCTCCAAGTGGAAACAAGAACTATCAGAGAGAAGACACTAATCAAAAACCCAAAGTTGACTCACACCTCTGTAAATATCTATATATAGATCTCTCATCCCAGAGATCCGGAGGTTGGAGGCTGGAATTTTGTATCTTGTAAGGAAGTGTTGCTAGTTTCTTGGTGTAACATCATAGTGTTGGGTGATCTAAGCTTTTCATGAGGTGAAGAAGGGCTTTCTTGCTGAGAGGATGATGCTGGGTCAGAACAATTGGTTGTAATCCTCTTTGCTATTCTTGATTATTAAGAAAGCTATTCAAGTTTTCCTCCACATTCTTGTATGATTGATGATATATGCATTTGTGTGGTCAATATATATCTGGTCCTATATCGTTTATGATAGTAGATCTCTGTTCTTTGGATAGTGTTATGCTGCTTTGATCCTACAGGTGCTCTTTGAAGCTGTGTAAACGAGGAAGCGAGTGGCAAAGATCTATCAGAAGGGAGAGGAATCAAGCAAGGAACCAAGCGCAAGACAGAGGTTGGTCTCCTTCTTTCCCCTCTTATCTACTTCTCATAAAGGAAAACGAAAGTGGTTTTAGTTTGTTTGTTTCTAAGGTAGCTACCAGCCTTAGTGGGACTAGCAGCTCTGCATAGACACTAGATTTCCCGATAACAATGATCATAAGAGATTTCATTTATGTATATCTATATGCTTGATTTTCAAGTCTCCTGATAGTGTTGTTCTCTTCCCTTCACTAACTTGTAAAGCATCTCAACCATCACTCCCTATTCTACCTTGATGATTTAGGGGGCATTTGTTACACATTATTTTGTCATGTCTTTTGTTCACTTCTCATGCCATATCCTGGAGTGCCAAAACATTGACTATTGTGTTGAATATCCATCATGGAATACAAACCAAAACCTCCCTAGAGAATCAAAGGAAATATGCCTTGAAATCATTCTGGAGAATATTTCCTTAAAACCTAATTTATGGCATCAGTGCATTTTTCTCCATTGCCTTCCCGTGCTGATGGAAGGTTTCTCAGTTAGACACTCCTGCTGCCAGCATGGGTTTTCATATGAAAACTCATGCTAGCCTCCTTTTGGAAAGTTTTCCCAAACTGAAGGAGAAGCTTCGTGATCTAAAGGCTTCTAGAACGATGAGTAGGATGTTGTTTGTTGTGGATGTGGTCTAATTCTCCCAATACTAACCTGTGATCTTATCCCTATAAGCTTCCTCCTTGAGATGTGGACCTTCCTATATCTTTGTGAGGTCCTAACTCCCTCTCCCTGCTTATAAATTCATTCCCCTCCATTCCAAAATGGTTGGCCATTGATTGATGCATCCCTATGCTGAGATTATGCTTACATGATTCCCATTTCTAGCTTGGAGGAGTGCTTGAAGAGTATTTTCTTGGACTTGGACATCCACCCAAAGGAATGCCTTAACATAAAAGCATAGGTTGTATGCTTCCCTTTTTAGTTTCTTAATATATACAATTGTTAGTTCACTTTCCATTTGTATTCATGCTTCATTTATCTTAATGCTCCTTGATCTATTAAGTGGATTATGTTTGAATTATGTTGGTTTCACTTTTATGCTTTGCTCTGTTCTTGGTCTCTTGTGTAGGTATTCAAATTCCATGAGTAGAAAGGATTGAGCCTGAGGGAGCGAGCAATTAAGATATTCAACAAAGGAATACATCATAGCATTAGAATGAGGTAGGTCTCATTCCTCTTCTTTAATTTCTATTGTAGTCTAGGAAAGTGTCTTGTAGATTGTCTCGTTTGTTGCTAGACCCACTTATTGGGCTAGAGGGATCATATTTGTCAGCAGAGAGGATTTTCCTTTACAACACTCCATGAGGTGGGAAAACTTCTGTTGGACTTGGTCCCTGGTGAGCCACTTTCCTTGGTGCAGAAGTTGGCCAGCTTTGACAACCCAATACAGTCAGATCTTTTGTTGGCTATTGTTCTTGATTTATGTGTCCATGATCCAATCTGTTATGGCCTATTCCATGCAATCTAGGTTTAACTATGTTGGTGTGAGTTGTTCTGGAATGTTTGATGTGTCCAAAAATGGTGGAAAGGCCAAGGAATGGTGGAATGCTAAGCTTGAAATCATTGTCCCCTACAACCTTAGTGATGGTTTAATGCCCATATCAGAGTGGTTGAAAATTGCAGTGGGGTCTAGCACGGTGCTCCTTCTACAAATGTAACTAAAATTTGTCGCCCACCTGGAACTTGTTTGGCACCCGATGTTGATCATGACATTGCTTGTACTTACCATTGCTCTACCCAATATTTCATGGACCTACCAGCAAATGTGATGAATACACTCAATGAAGTTGTTAGCCCTGTCAGCTTCAGACTGGACATGAGCCGAATCTGGGTGAGTAGCTACAAATGGAAGGGCCACATCAATGGGACATATTGGTTGGATTCCCAACCCTACCTAAAAGGGGATGCAGCTAGTTGAGCTATGGAGAGGTTTTTTGTAGTTGTGCTAGACATAGGGGAGGTTATCATCCCATGTGCATGGATGCTTCGAGTTGTACATATGTAGAATGTGTATGATAATCCTATTGATAACCTCTATTTGGTCATCAGTTTGGGGTGGAAAGTCATGGACTTAGTGATCTTGGTATCCAACATCAGCCAGAGACTTGAACAAAATGTGCTTAGGAATGTGTTGTCTTGATCTGAGATAATGGCCTGTGGGATACCAAAATGTACCCACACTCATTTAAAGACGAGCTTAGTAGTGGCTTATGATGTGATACTCTTCTTGTAGGCCATCAAAATGGCCATCTTAGAGAATCTGTCGACGACCACAAAAATGTAGTCATTGCCATGCTTAGTAGAAGGAAGGCCTGACATGTAATCCATGGAGATGGATTCCCAAGGTAAACTAGGCATAGGAATAGGATTATATATTCCTTGCATCTTCATGGTTGGTTTGGAAATGGCATAGGCATCATAGGATCTGATGTACGTCCCAACATCCTGTCAAAGTTTCATCCAATAAAAATAATTCTATGGCATTGCCACATTTTTCTCTACCCCAAAATCTCTAGTGACCCGAATGTAGTGTGCCCCAAATAATATTAACACACTCGCTTGAAGGAATACATAGGTGTCCCAGTTGGCATAATAGTGCATCTTGGAGATGAAAATTTGGAACTTTCTTGAACTTCCAGGAGCATCTCGTATGTGCTTCCGAATTATCGATCAGCCTTGTAAAGATGCAGCCACCCCACAGTCTCATGCCCACAAGATTTAAGCACACTAGTCAGCACCATGACCGGTTGTTGACTGAGGCAGTCTACAACATTGTGGGTGCTTCCCTTCTTATACTTAATCTTCAAATGGAACTGTTGCAGGTATGTTGACCATTTCTAATGGCGATCGTTATGCAACTTCAATTGTGCTTGTATGAACTGCAGGGGTCGGTGGTTTGTGTGGATGACCATTTCCTTCCCCATAATATAAAGCTTCCATTGTTGGTAGGCATGTATAATGGAATACATCTCTTTGTCATAGGTGGGATAACTCACGACTGTTTTTGAAAGTGTCTCACTGTAATATTCCATTGGATGCCTCTGTTGAGTAAGAACCACACCAATAAAATAGTCAGAGGAATCTATCTCGATCTCAAATGGTTGTTGTAGGTCTAATAATATGAGCACTAGTGCAGAGCAGATTTGATGCTTCAATGCATTAAACACCTTCTGTTGTGATTCAGACCAAAATAACTTTACTTTGGCTCCTCCCTTGGTGACTTGACTCAAAGGCCAAGTGATATGAGAGAACCCCAAAATGAACCTATGGTAGAAGTTGGTAAGACCCAGAAATTTGTGGAGCTCTGTTATAGTGGTTGGGGCTGGCCAATCCTAAATGAATTTTATCTTGACTAGGTCCACATGCACACCATTTTCATCAATGATGTACCCTATATATTGAACCTAGGTCATACCAAAAGTGCATTCCTCAAAATTGGCACACAACATGTGTTATTGCAAGGTTTGGAGGATCTGTCGAATATGGTTGAGGTGTTCTTCCCAACTTTGGCTGAGATCAGAATGTCATCCAAATACACCACTACGAATGAGATGGTGAAGGGTCACATGATGTTTTCCATCAGCCTCATGAAGGTTGTGAGGGCATTTTTCAACCTGAAAGGCATGACCAGCCATTTGAAAAGACCCTCCTTGGATTTGAAGGTAATCTTCCACACATCGGAGGGTTCGATCAGTACCTGGTGATAACCGGAATTCAATTCAATCTTGCTGAAATATTTGGCCCCCTTGAGCTGGTGCAAAAGGTCATCAATCTATGGGATTGGATACCTATTCCAGGCAGTCATATTTTTCAGCACCCAATAGTCAATATAAAGTCTCAAGGTACCATCCTTTTTCTGAACCAACATGATCGGGCTCCTAAAAGGTGATGAACTTAGCCTGATGTGTCGTTTCTGTAACAACTACTGAATCTCCCTCTTGATTTCATCATTCTCCATAACAGAGCATCAGTAGATCATTCCACTAGGTAGAGGTGCGCTTGAGGTCAAATCGATGGAGTGTTTGACCTGACAATGTAGACGTACCATTGTGGGTGAGATAAATATGTCCTTGTACTCCTCTACAACTTTGTCCATCTACTAATGTTGTGCGGAGGAGCCCTGTATGGAGGTCATGCCTATATTCTTCTTCTTTCCCTGATGGTCAATCATAAGGAAAACAAATTTCCTGGTCTGGGAAATTATCTTACTGCATTGCTTCGCAGTGACCAAATAAACGATGGTAAGTGCTGTTACCTTTCGGAATCATGTATAACTCATTGCCCAAAGTAATAATAATAGTGCAAGGCATAAACTCATACACAACATGTCCCTTCCATAAGTATGGTTGGCCTAATAAAACATCGCAATCTTCAAGATGAGCAAAATCACATAATACCTCATCTGTGAAGGGCTTGATGTTGTAGGGAAGGTGGGACTGTTGGCTAATGTGGAGATATTTCCCTTGGTGAATCCACCCAATGGTGTCTGACTGAAGGTTTGGTGTGGTTGATAGGCTTAAATTCTTCACAACCTCTATTTAAATGAGGTTATTTTGGCTCCCATTGTCAACAATGACCTGCAGTGGAGAAACCCTCACCCACATCCATGAGTGGAAGAATCACTCCCCCTCCTCTGGATCTTCAGGCTCATCCTTTTGTATCTTGGTGGTGGAAATGATGGCACTAGGATCCTCATCAATAATCTACTTCCCTTTTCCATTCCCCTTGTAAGTTTCTAACTCAGAGTTAGAACATGCATTTGATTTGGAAGCCTTTAACTTGGCCACGAGTGACTGCTTGGCTCAACACTCACTTGTGTTGTGAGTGGGGCTCTTATGGAACTCACACCATTTCCCTGAGTCCTTGTTTATCTTTGTGGTGTTGTTATTTTCTTGCGACTTCAGTGGGTTGTCCTAGGTCGCCCCACCTTGGCTTTGTCTTTTGTTTTGTAGTTTGGGGGCACCTTTCCCTTGTTTTGGATTCGCAGATCCAAAGTCTCACTTCTTATGTTTAAACTTATACTCAATCTTGACACTATATCGATAGGCATTACTAAGCAAGGAGATGTCCAAGAACTCCATATCATCCTCAATGTACTTGTGTAGACAGTCACGGCACTTGAGTACCAAATTCCACTCAAAATCCATGATACCCAGCTTCATGCGAAGTGTATGGAAAACATTTTTCAACTCCAAAACATCTTGGTCTCTTCCCTTCCACAACATGGTCCACTTTATGTATTTATCTTCATAACTCCCAACAGGGTAATATTGTTTCTTGATGGCATATCAGAAATAATTCTAAGTGGGTGCAGTTGAAAACTGTGAGGATTCCCTCTCATCCTATTATTCACAATAGGTTTCCCACCAGTCCTTGACATGTGGGGCGGCTTTGAGGAGTGAAAAAGTAATCATTTTCCAATTAGAAAAGTCATGAACTAAAAAATATCATTCAAACAAATTTAACCATTTGTCTACAACGTATGCATCTATATGTCCTTCAAATATGGGAATGTCAAAGTTAACTTGTACCTTAAAAGGAGTGGTGCCTCCAAATTGGTTGTTGGATGAAGATGCATCATCTATGGGTAGCTGCTGAAGGATCTCCACAAAGTTATCCATCCTTTGTTGCTCAATGGATTCCTTGAGCAATATTTTGAAAGGATCTCCTACCCCCTCATATTTCTTTTATTTCACCACGGGAGGTCATCCTGGATTGCGAGGATGGTCTTGCAAAGGTTCAACTAGTTCAAGCCCTAACTCCTTATACCCTCACTTTGTTGGAGACATGCAAAGAAAAATAGAGAAAGAGCAGATTTCTCTGATACCACTGATCTAGACTTAGGTAGGAATGCAACAAAACACAGATATACAAATAAACACAGAGATGCAGCAGAAATAAAAATTCATTTCATTAATATCATAGAATTGAAATATGCTTACATACAGAAATGGAAATAAACTAGCTCGGTGATGGTAGCTTATCTCTGAGAAGAGATGTGGCAGCTACATGCCTCTGAAATGTGTTAAAATTAGGCTCAAAGGTCTATTTATTATTGAGAAACAATGGAAAACCTAAACATCGAAAAACCTAACCCTAAGAGATGAAGCGCCAAAACTGTGGGCCCATTTTGGGTAAATTGGTACATCAAATTCCTGGGGTCGTAACTTTGCATACGATTTCCATTTGGCTATCATAATAGCTCATTTCGATGAACCTAAAGAGGATGCTGAAAACAAATAATTAGACTATATTGGGACTTTTCCATTCTCTCCATTTCCCCTAAAAATGTATTTTGGTCCCTCAAAACAACTCTCGAATTTTAGGACCCAAAAAATAACCAAAAATAGTAATTCGTGCTACAATTAAGGAAACTTAAAAGAAACAACACATTGGAGTCCAAGTCAAATAGGTGAGTGGCCACCAATATCCACCTGGATCAATCTGCCCCCTTTAGGAAGCAATGGTCCCCATTGCATTAAGTGCCTCCATGAGATGGGGAGGCTTACATTGAACTTCGTCCTTAGTGAGTCACTTTCGTTGGTGTAGGAGTTGGCCAGCTTTGACAACTCAATACAGTTGGATATTCTGCTGACGAGTGTTCTTGATCTGCGTGTCTATGATCTGATCATTTCTGGTCTGTTCCATGAAATCTAGATTTAATTTTGTTGCTATGAGTATTTCCACAATGTCTGATGTGTCTAGTAAAGGTGAAAAGTATGGTCGAAGGCAGTCCACATTGAACACTAGGTGTAGGCTAAGTAATGGTGGAATTTTGAGCTCAAAACCATTGTCCCCTACAACCTTAGTGATGGTGTAAGGCCCATATCGGATTGGGTGAAGCTTATAGTAGAGCCCATCGTGGCACTCCTTCTGCAAATGTAAACAAACTTTGTCGCCCACCTGGAACATGTGTGGCACCCAATGTTGATCATGATGTTACTTGTACTTAGCATTTTCTTTGTCTAATATGTCATGGAACTATTGGCCGATGTGATTAATGGCTCAATGAATTTGTTAGCCCTATCAAATTTAGAATGGACATGAGCCAAATCTGCCTGAGTAGTTGCAAATAGTATGGCCACATCAATGGAAGATAGTGGTTGGAATCCCAACCCCACCTGAAAGTGGCTATGGCTAGTTGAGCTATGGAGAGCTCTCTTGTAGTTGTGCTGGACATAGGGGAGACTATCATCCCATGTATGTGGATGCTTCGAATTGTACATATGCAGAATGTGTATGATCATCCTATTAATGACCTATGTTTGGCCATTAGTTTGGGGGTTGAAAGTCGTGAACTTAGTGGGCCTGGTATCCAACATTGACCATAGACTTGCCTGCATGAGGAAATGGAAAACACTGCGACATATCTTGAAGATCATATAATATCAGTGGGAAGAATTAGAAAGGAAAGTTGGCTTCTATAAACTAGGATTAGAGACCACAGCAAAAGAATGAGATGTCAGAGAGGCTACCAAAGCCAATAAGTTGCTCAGAGGATGAGCAACACTTTTAGTAGGGGGATGATGATGAGCCTCATCATTGAATAATTATATGGACCTTAATTGACCTTAATTCACCTCCTAGCTTAGTCAAACTAACTATTCTCACAACTTATTGCATACTTTTGATTATATTTTGTTTATGAGATGAGTAGCATTGAATATTTTGCTTTGTGGTCTAACGTGCATGTAATGCAGGAATAAAGGATAAAAGAAAGGAAAATGTAGGGATAAAATATAAAAGCAAGGAACTATGGTAAAGACCTTGGTAAAAACTCTAATGGGAAAAGGCAGAGGAATTACAGGAGGTAAATCCTCCTCATTTACTACTCCTCCATTCGAATATCCCTCCATCAACTGAAAGTACAAACAACAACCTTCTAGAAGGCAGCCAAGCAAGTGAATGTGCAAACAACCAAATCAGGTGTACTAGAAGGCAACCAAGCAAGCGAAGGTGCAAACATACAAATCAGGTGTACTAGAAGGCAGCCAAACAAGTGAAAGTATGAGTTTATATTGAGTTGGAGCCAAGCCTCCCTACTAGAACATAGTCAAGCTAGTGAAAGGGAAAGCACAAGTTTATCATTGAATTGGGAGTTATGCGTCCCTAATTTTGAAGGAATTCATTGGAGACTTCAGATGTATAAGTAGAGAGGCTTAGGACCTCAGTTTTTTTAGTTAGTTGCCAAGGGTTAGAAAGAATTCGGACTTCTCACTATAGAACTCCACTTTGTTTTCAAGATGCAAGTCTTGTAACAGTTTTGATTTATAATGAAGATGAGTTTTGTTTTGATCCATCACTGAGTTAACTTAGAGGACTGAAGCTCTTTTGTTAGGGCCTGACCCTAGTAGCCAAAGCTCCTCTTTATTGTATTGTTATACTAGCATAGATTCCTGTTTCCTGTTCATTTTCTTAATTAGATGCATTTTCATTACAGCAGTAGTATAGATTCATAGTTTCTTGTTCATCTGCTTAAGTAGTTCATTTGCATTATAGCAGTATCATAGATTCATGGTTTGATTGTTCATTTACTTCAGTAGTTCATTTCCATTACAGAGGTTTATTGTTTAACTATTTATTTGTTTAAGTAGTTGCAGTCTCATTACAGTAGTGTAGAGTAGATTAGTTGTGTTTTAGTTTGCTTCATTTATGCTTTCATTCAATTAGCAGGTTAGCAAAGAAAATATCCACAAGGTTGCCCACAGGTGTCTCAGCCTCACCTCCTCCCTCTGGGACCATGACGTGAGGAAGAAACCCTGCAACAACCCCAAAAACACAGGGTTTTGGTTTTCACAGGGAGTTTGTTGTTTAATGCAGTCACTGGGTTCATTACATTGTTACTCTATTCCTTTCATGATCATTTGCTCCTTCACTCTCTTCCTGTCATTTGATCTCCCTCATATCCCTTTCATTCTCCCTCAGCATGAAATACTTAGGCGGAAGCAATTAATTCACATTTAAATGGTTTTTACCCGTAGATTACCTTACACAGCAAAACCCGACCAATCACCGACCAATTCATTTTCAACGCTGACTTTATGCACTTTAAATCCCCACCGTCGATCTTCCTTGTCTAATCTGACAGCTATCATACGATATCGTTTGGATTTTTGTCTGATCGTTATCTGCCTGAGGGCACACGATAAGAGTGGTTTCCCCGTGCTATGTGTCGCTCGATAAGGCTAATCACGTAAAATTTTAGAAAACTACTTACAGATCTGAGGGCGCGTGATAAACAGTTTGCCACCCTCTAAACCCTCTCTGTCATTCCTGCACATTTTCTTCTCCCACTTTAATCTCCACCATCGATCTGTCTCTTGATCTAATGACTGTCGCTTCACTCGATTGCCAACTAGATTGGCCGATCTCCACCGTTGATTAGCCCCGCCTAATCTAATGATTTTCATGCAATCTCACGCGGACACTTGCATGACCGTTATCTAGCCAAGAGCGGTGATAAAAGTGGTTTTCTCATGCTACATGTCGCTCGGTAAGGCTAATCATGTGAAATATCAGAATACAGCTTATGGTTTTGAGGGCATGTGAAATACAGCTTACCACCTCCACAAATCCACTACCATTTCCACACATTTCTTTTGCCCGTGATCTAATCTTTGCCATCCATTTTCTGATTAATCATGTCCATCCATCTCTTGACTTATCCTCCATGATATAATCTCAGTTTTCCATCTCCTATTAACCCTATTCGTTCTTCTATTCACTCAACCTCCATGACATAATCTCCACCGTTCCTCCTATTAGTTAAGCATGTTCACCCATCTATCTACATACCCTCCTGTGATCCGATCTTAGCCGTTCATTTACCTTTCACTTGCCTGATCCAATGGCTCTTATGCACTATTGCTCATTACGTCCTCTTTTGACCAATTTTGATCTCCGACTGCTCTTCCACTTAAACACAAACTTAGCTTAGTTTCCTTTGCTTACCCCTTAGTCTAGTTTTGATGCTTTTACTTCTGTAACTTAGAGAATTAGTATTAGATTAGTGATTGATCTAGTAATTCTACTTAGCATAGTTGTTTAATTGGTTAGCTAGGGTCTAGTGTGAGTTTAGCATTACATGATTGTTTTCTTCATTACTGCAATAGAGTAGCTCTCCCTTAGAATAGATTTTCTCTTCTTCCATCAAAATCAAGCTTCTTTTGACCCTATAGAAGTTTGGCTTGGAAACCCTGGGGTCTCTTGCCAGATGAGCAATGACAATAGGCAATACCTTCACTTCTACTTGTGCATATAGCATTGTCACCTCCAATTTTGTATGAACCCCTGGTTGATAAGTAAAGCTGGTAGCCCTAGGAGTTGCAACATTCTTGTTGCAATACCTAGGCTCATCACTGGGTTGGCTGGCCAGATGGATTGTGCAATTTCTGGGCAGAGCAGCTGATTTTTTCCTAGAATTGGGAAAATTCTGGGCTAAGCAATCCTGTTGGGAGGAATTGTGCAATTTTTCCAGTGAATAGTGATAGGAAGATTTGCGCAATTCTGGAGCCCAATAGGATGCCAGACATAATTACAGAATTTCTAGTGGGAAGGTTGGTTTCCCTATAGAATTGTGCAATTTCTTGAGGGAGCTACTCAACCTGCAGCTGGACTTAGTTCGGTGAAATAGCCTGTGAGGGGGATGTAACAAGATTTGTTGGATAGGCTGTCATTCTGCAAGAAAATCATTCAAGCTTGTGTACTTGACAAGACAAGACATGTTGTCGTGAAAGGTTGGTAGGGAGGCTCCAAAACGAAGCTAAGGAAAAATTTTGGAGGGTGTTTGTAGCTGCTACAACACTTGGCGACACACAGGTAGAACTCTAGCTCTATGAATGGACCTTGTTTGTGAAAAGTAAGTCTAACACCTCCGGAAGTATTGTTCAATTCTTAGTTCATCTTGATCTCCACACTTGCTTGATTGTAAGATGTAGCATCTTCCAAGCTCTTGGTCGATTGACACACATTCCAAGCCAAGTCAACACAATTGTTTCGATTGGGGTTGAGGGGTATATTGTTGCACAAGCACTCTAGTCATTAGATTCTTAGTTTCATCACTAGTGTTGCTTCGCTACCAGCAAGCCTGAATAGTACCCCAATGCAGTCACACGGGAACACAAGCATTGCTCCGCTGCCAGCGAGCCTGGTCAGTACCTTGATAGAGTTAATTGCATCACCTGTCTATGTAGGAAGCCTTTCTCTTCTTTCACCTTATTCATTTTTCATTTTTCATTTTTCACTTTTCATTTTTTTTTCATACTTGTGCATAACACTTATTCATTTCAGAGGCGGAAGAGGGATCCCAACTTATTGAGAGAATAAGAGGTTGTTCCTTCATAGAAGTAGTTTATTATATTCCTTTGACACACCTATTAAGGTTTTCCCCCTCACCTTACTCTACTTGACTGAGCTGATAAGGGTTAACCCAAAAACAACTGACTAGACAACGTGACACTAGTTAGCACGCAAGCATTGTATTTTCACCAAGGTTCACTTGGAAAAATATGTATTTTCCATCGATGTATTATGGACTAAAAGTAACAAGTTCATCATACAGAGGAAGAATGACAAATAACCAAGTAGTGATAGTTGCACAAGGCCTCTTGTACTTTTAACCAGCTTGTTCCAAGAGTCGTGCATAGTTTCATGTGAAACTAACCTATTAACAAAACAAGCAAACAAACAAAAATGCAAAGCAGAAGAAAAAATAAAAGCAAAGTGAGTAAGAAAACAAGAAAGCAAACAAACAAACATGCAAAGAAAGAAAGCAAACAAGCATGCAAACAAGCAAACGAAAGCAAACACTACTACTCATAAACTAACGGTGCATGGGCCTAATCATGTGAAGTGATATTTCCAATGCAGCCATCGGCGCATTGGTTGACCCATGTTGGTGAAGGCATGGTTCGCAAACAACACAGTTATGCGAACCAGCAAATGTGAAAGATACAACAATGAAAATAGACACACTCCAAGCTTACAAGTGTCCACAAAACAAAAATGAGTGAAAGTGCATGACATGAACTCTATGGGCTTGCCATGGTGTTGTTCTACACAACATGCATATGTTGAGTGTATGCATCCCCTTGACCGTGACATGCAAGCACATGTGAGAGAGGTATACCACTTATGTTGCGCAATTGTGCTTGCTTTGTAAGATTCCTCCAATGCATGAGCGATGGGATCATGTAGTTTGAGTGGAGGAAGTGAAATCTGAGTGTTGGATTTCTCTTCAGTGCATACAAATGAGTGATGAGGAGCCTTAGGTGTTTAAACAATTTCCTGATCAGAAGTGATACCAACCTCAAGACAGTAAGGGTCTAACATAACCATCAGCTTGGGTTGAAATGCCTCGACAGTCTGGGGGGTTTTGACATCATTGATAGATAGATCATCGTAGACCAGTGGCTTAAATAGATTAACAATGAGTGAATCAACATCTTGATCAGATGATGAGGTAAAGAGATCACAACAACCAAGATCAGAAAACTTAGGATGTTGGTCAACATCCTCATGATTTGATGAATCACACAGAGGGGTAGATGAGAAGAAATGATGTTCACCCTCTACATTTCCGGAAAAAGTAGATGAAAGATCAAGTGGATTTTCAATGAATGATTGGTCCTCTTCGTTGTCAGGTGATGGACTGATATCCAGTGTGTCTTTCGAATGATCAACAATGGGTGCATCCCTGGATGGAGATGCACATGAAAAATCAGGGATGGCAAGATCATCAAGGATGTCATGAAAAAACGGAGGAGGTCCGGATAGACATAGATGGTCCCCTACTGCTGGTGGATGTCCAAGCTCCCCGTCATGCTCTTCATGAATGCCAACACATATTGGTTGTGCAACACCAAATCTATCGATAGATTGATCCTCGTTCAAAACAAGTGTAGAGTCTGGAATGGAAGAACACAAGACAGTATTATCCAGAGGATGAGTAGAATATGAAGACAGAGGTTGAGATAAAAAATACATGTGATCAGGTATGGGACTCACAACCAAGTCTATGTGAAAATCAGAAGAGCGATGTCGAGAAGATGTGATGGTTCAAAAAATGTGTGTCCATGCTCTCCCGCATCACTCTACGATGGTGGAGCTTTTTGACGAGGGGGTGAAGGACAGTCACTTATGATAGCAACCGTATCCATCTGTGATTGCCTAGCTCCATCACTGAAGTATGCTAAGCGGGGTTTGAGCTTGAACTTCTTCTTGGGATGGGTAGATTTCTTAAGATAGTACTCGAATCTATCCCAAAGATAAGGAAATTTCATCTACCTCTTTAGAGCTTGAAACTGCAAATCATGGAAGCGCTGCCAAAAATACATAGGCGATTCATGAGGAGCCTTCCGTTGTTGTAACAATCTTTGTTCAAGATATTCTTGATCAAGATGATAGAATGTGTCTTCAATGAGATCACATAATTTCTCAAGCGAGTGCATGTTGTCAGCCGGTAGGCTACATAGCCACCAATGTGGAGATTCGCGAAGTGTGTATGCAAGCAGCAGACTGGCCTGTTTGTCAAAACATCCATCTTCCTCATGAAGCATGGAAAGGAAGTCATGTAAGAATTTAGGCCAAGCCACTTCGCCTTCACCATCATACGTGTATGTGGACAAGAGATCGAAAAACTCCCTCGTGATGGTGACTGATTCGGCATGCGAAAAACATCGTGGAGGGAGGAGAGTGCAAGGCTCCATGATTGATATGCAAAGGTTCAAAACAGGATGAGAGGACATAGCTTGTCATCTAGCCCTCCTTCTAGCACCATAAATGTTGACAGTACTGAGCCTACCAACATGTCAGGGGATCTCCCTAGTAAGAAGTCCCAATTAGACCTAAAACCGTTTGGTGTAGGAGTCCCAGCAGTGGGTCATACGGTAATGCCTTGACCACGGTTTCACACAGAGACAAGTAAGATGTCCCTGTTGGTAGCAAGGGTGTGACAACTGCAGTAATTCAAGGAAGGTGCATGAGAGGTTCTAACACACTAAGGGTGAGGTGAGTGAACCCCTTGGAGACCTCTAATAGTACACAGCTTGGAAGGGAACACACGAGTGAAGATGCATCACAACATGGAAGGCAAGTTAGCGAGCAATCCAAAGAGATGGTTAAACCAATAGCACATTTCATACAGATTCGTATATACTTATACAAAATATTCCATACATGCATGTGTAAGAAAACAAATACATATGTTATTTAGAGTAAACAAGATATCCGGAATACAATACAACATATGCATGAAATGCGTTACTTTTGTTATATTAAGAAATACAATACATCCATGTCCAACTACTAGTCTCGATAGCGGAACGTTACAGCCACAACCGCCTGCTCCTCTAAAGAGATATACTAGCTATGAACAGTGGAGAAGCCAAGGCGCATTACAATATTGTCCAAGCTTTCTCTAAGATACTCCTATCGAAGCTTGGCTGACAAAAAGCCTCTATAATGATTTATAAGGGACTATTTATAGCAAAGGGTGGGGTGGCCCTTGACATTCCCCTTTGTGATAGTTCATCTACCCTCATGACTCTTCATCTACTCTATGACTGCTACATTCAACTATTGACATTTGAACTTCCACTTGACAAGATGTTACATACAATCTGCACATGTATCCCTGTGAGACAAAATGGCTTTAGTAAGCCATGCAAGACATCACTTACACTCAGACCGTTTTGGTGAAACCAACTCTTTGACATCCTTGTGATGGTCGATGGTGGCGAACTAATGCCAAGCTTGGTCGTCCATGATGGTGTCCGTGCACTCAATGGTGACATCTTGTTCAAGTGAACTCTTTCCTTCGTTGCATCCAGGTACACTGATATGGCTCCTCCTTCCAACTCATCTGATAGCATGTGCATGGTCATCCTAGGTGTGAATAGACAGGCAACATGTTGATGCATAGTGTCTGCGTTGATCTCCAAGCATGTGCTAGTAGTCATGCGCATCAACTTGTCAAAATACATGTTCAGCTCCAGTTGGAATTGCTTCTTGTCTTCACTTCGGTGAGTGTCCCAAATGGTCGGATCACATGCATGTGCACAATGACATGCATGTTGTTGAACTCCCTTGCATGCGATCAACAACACTACTCACCTTTTCTGCTTCGTTCCAGCTATTGGGATGAATCTATAACTTGTACGAGCGCAATTTCATTCGTCTGTGCATGTTGCACCCCTTGCTATACCTATTCTTGATGCAACTCATTCTCTCGTCTATGCAGCTCCTATCCTCTACCTTCGCACGATTTTCATGTCGCGTTGTCACCTCATAGCCTCAGTCTCCAAAGTTTCTTTCATCACAAGTGGATCTGCTTGAGCTTACAACTTTGTTTCGCCTCTATGTTGTCAACAACCTTCCTCTTACATTCATTGCGTGTAGGTATGTTGCCTTCAACTACTACTGATGGTGCTACTTTCTATGATGTTGTTGCCATCTTATCTTGATGTCCTTTTCTACGAACAACTTTATGTCTTCGTGGGTAGGCAAGTTCATAGACACTTGATCGACTGCAACCCCAAGTGTGCTCTTAACTATGTCTTCAACTCTGCTCTCTTGGAAACCATTGTACCTATGCTGTTGAGAGGTATATGAACACCTGCAATGCCTGGAGACATGGAAACACTCATGGAAAGCAATCTTTCAATCAAAAACCAAAATGAACTTGAGAACTGATTTGCAACATACTTGTGTGATTGATCGTGAAGGCTACACAATTTCCGCCAGGAGATCGGGAGACTCACTATGAAAACTGTGCGAGGAATAGTCGGAGTTATCAGGAGGATAAATGACTACTGGAACTGTGCAATGCATAGTCCATGTTGGCCTACTGAGAACTGAAACTACACAATGTGCAATTTTAGTCAGCAGTGACATGCAACCAGCAACTATATTGGGCAGTTTCTGGGGCCAGCAAGACACTGCCTCCAAGAATTGCACAATGCAAGTCTGGAGGTTAATGGTTTCCTAGTCTTGCACAATTTTTAGAGGGAAGGGAGAGCCTTCGCTTCCAGAAAATGCATAGTGCTAGCTGGGAAAGGCACAGTTCGAGCCAAGGCAACCCAATTTGGCCGTTGGGCGACTGAAAAAATGAGAAGTCTGAATGAATGGTGAGATGAGTGCAAACAAGAGTGAATGATTATTCATGTAGACAACAAGTGTAGGATTCAGAAAATGGGAAAGCATGCATGTGTGTGAAGCGAATCTCCACAACAGTGACCATACATTCAAAACAGTGTCATGCATGTGACAATAGTGAGATGCGAATGAAAACTAAAATGCTGCTTCTACAAGCTAACATACATCAAAATAATAGCGAGCGCTCACTGAAATCAAGAAGATAGCACTCACACAAAGTGAAACACAAAAAGTGACAGAAATGCAACGCAATACATGAAAGGCGAACTTACCCCAAGGCAGCTGAGCTGAACGTGTCGACGATTCCTAGATGCAATGTGGGATGACAGAGCTGCAAAGTTGATGTGAGGAATGAGATCTACAGTGTCCGGTTGATGAGTTTTTATAAAATCGAGGTTGTGACACGCATGCCACAAATCTAGGAAAAGCGACACTTGGCAGGAGGTTTCTAAAATGATCCTTGCATGTAACCTCTAGCTGCTAAAAATAGACCCCTGAATCAAGGGATGTCTTTACATGCTACCTTGGTAGAAGAAATCCATGCATGCAAATCAGTTTTTCTCGGTCCCGGAGCAAATCGGTCAGCCCAACTGTACATGCAACAGTCTGCTCAGCTGAGGGGAAAAAATAAGCATTTTTGGGAGGGAGATGAGCTGGTTGCCTAGAGGGATTGTGCAATTTCTAGGTAGAGCAGCTGACTGCTGCCCAAAATTGTGCAACTTCTGAGCTAAGCAGTCCTGCTGGGAGGAATTGCGCAATTTTTCCAGTGAACAGTGACAGATAGATTTGCAAGATTTTGGAGACCAGCAAGCTGCCAGATAGAATTATGTAATTTCTAGAGTGAATTTTGGTTTCCCTCCATAATTGCGCAATTTCTTGAGGGAGTTGCTCAGCCTGTAGCTAGACCCAGTCTAATGAAGTAGCCTACGAGGGGGATGCAACATGATTTGATGGACAGGCTATCATTCTGCAAGAAAATCGTTGAAGCTTGTGTACTTGACAAGGCAAAACATGCTGCTATGAAAGGTTGGTACGAAGGCTCCAAACGAAGCTAAGGAAAAATTTTGGAGGGTGGTTGTAGCCGCTACAACACTTTGGTAAGAATTGGCTTTTATATTTCTTTATTCTTATCACTTGGTCTCTTGCAAACTGATTGCGTTTGATTGTTGATCACTTAGATGAATTGTTGTTTTAGTCCTCATTCTAAAAAGTGTAATTGAATCAATAATTGAACATTTCCATCTTAGTTTTCTCCATTTTGAAAATTAAGTGTGGTGAAAAGAAAGATTTTGCATCGACATTTAGGGTTTTGCATGTGCATTAGCATAGTAATAGTTGCATCGGAAAGGATGATCGCACATCTTGTTTGTCACATATTGTGTGTTGTATCTTGATTGTTTCCTCCCTTCCTTAGCTATATTTTCATTGAAAAGTAAAGGATTTATATTTTCTCATGTTAGATTTTCATTCTAGGATATTGAGGTGACATTCATGGTGAGCCTTAAAACTGAAACATAATCAAAGATAGATGGTAAAATTTATTGAATCAACCTAAGCTTTTGTAATATTAACACAAATATTTAGAGGTCTAGTCTAGAGACGTGTTTCGACATCATTAAAGGTAGGAATTGTCATTGTTTGCCAACTCATCTAGGAGGATCTCGTCAGATCAGTTGCACAGGTTCATCATCAGTGTACAGTGTCATTGTCAACATTCAGTTTAGTGTCGTCAGTTTTGACAGTGTTGTTTATGGTTCAAGTTGATCATGTGATGTCAATGGTTTTCATGGTGGTATGGTTTGTATCTAGCTGTCGACATGTGCCTGTTGTCAGTTCTGCCAGGATTTGGTCAGCGACATGGGTTGATCATTTGCCTTTGCAGAGTTTTGTGTCAACATATGATTGTCATCCGCCTTTGCAGGATTTGGTGTCGACGTGGGTTTTGTCATCCACTGGCAGGTTTTGATGTCGACGGGTTTGTCGTCAAGTGACAAATGTTTCTAATGTCGCTTTGTGACATTAAATGGTAAATGGGTTATTTTTAAAAGAAAAACTAATGTACCTAGGCTTCACCCTAAAACATTTACCTAAGTCTAAACCTAAACCCTAACCATATTCCAATTCAAACTATGTGTTAAAATACATATACACCTAAGTCTAAACCTATGGGAACCATTACAACATATTGAAAATATATTAACACATTAAAACATAAACCTATGTGTTAAATCTAAGTCTAAACGCTATGTTCTAAACCCCCGACCTATTGAAATACAATAAAACATTGCAAATACAATGAGACAGGTCCCTAACTACCATCCCTAACCGCAGCGGGTCCACGGTTCATGTGAGCAGAGTCAAAGTTAACCGTCGCATCAAATTAACCGCAGTCTTAAACCGTCAGTCTTAAACCACGTGGGGATTTAGTGGACATGTGACAGAGCTCACTGTAGAGTTCAATATAACCGTGTCGAAAGTTGTGAATGGTGGAAAGCCACCAGGTGTAACCACAACAATGGAGGTAACGTGGACACATGTAAACCGTCAGGGAAATGTCTACGCTGGAACCATCGGGAGAAGACTACGAAGGTGTTCATTTGTCGTTATCTTGGGACCTATTCACATGGAAAACAATTGGCCAGCACACTGTTTGATAACTGCCAGATGGTTTGTTGATAAACTATGGTATTTTTTGGTTTTGTAATTAAGTTTTGGACTATTTATAATACAAGGATCTTGTAACCAACACCTAAAGTGGTAAAACCTAACAAGACCAAGCTTTAACCAACCCAGACATCAGCCAATTCATGCCAAGTTTAGTCCAGAGTAGTTTGAATGTATTTGCAGGCCTATAAGAGGCAGTTTTTGGTCATTGAAGAGGAGGAGAGTGATTTGGTTTTTGTATGCAGATTCTGGAGGTCATAGACATTTTTGTTTTCAGTGTAACAGGAGCATCCGGAGTCAGAATTGGGAATCATGATAGGCGTTGGAAAGCTAGTTCAGAGAGATTCCTTTGATAGTGACTAGAAGTGCCTACATGCACATTTAGTTTGGTCAAATATCTATGTAATCGACTTCTTTTTTTTCAATCCTAATAAAGCAGTCGCCAATCTTGAAAGCGGACCCGGAGACGTAGTCCATCAGGGACGAACTCCGTAATCAATCTTGTTGTCTAGTATTGCTGTTTATTTTCTATTTTCATTACTTTTTTGCATCTTATGTTTTATCAACTGTCGTAAAGTCTTTCTTCTCAAGCAGTTCCCTCGGTTTCTGCACTTTCAGCTAACATTCAATTCATTAATGGCTAATCAATTCTACATCAGTTTTAACTTATGATCATTTCAGATCATATAATTTGGTATCATAGCAGGTTCCATTTGTAGAATTTTCCATTGAATGTTAACCAGGTCAAAGTCGCAACGTGGAGAATGAATCCTTGAGCAAATTGATCCAGAGATTGGAAAACGACGAGTCATTCATAAGTCAACCATGACAGGATCTGATTCAGGTGAAAACACTAAAACTAAGATGAGTGATGAATAGTTTCATTGAGCATTCTTGACTATGGCGCAGACATTGGGAGAACTATACGAAGACAAGAAGGTGAGAGATGCAGCCTCTTCTTCAAAGACATCAAAGAAGGAAAAAGGTAAAGGCAAGGCTGATAAACCACCTTCACCTCCATCATCTCCATCATCATCATCTTCTTCTTCTTCTTCCAATGCAAAATCTGAAACAGAAAATAAACCTATGAAAACATCTCTTTTGAAACTTGATGTAAAATTTGACTTACCTATTTATGATGGCGAAATGAATCCTGAAAAGTTAGATAACTGGATTTAGCAGTTAGAAGTGTATTGTCGTATTTAGAACATTTATGATGATAAAACAAAAATTCAATTAGCTACACTTAGAATGGGGGGAAAAACTTTAATTTAGTGGGAAAGTAAAACTCAGATAGATGTAAAGTGGAAAGGTAAAGTCATCTCTTTATGGTCTAAGTTTTTTAAAGATCTTAGGAAACAATTCTATCCTTTAGGATACATGCAGCAAGTTGTTATTGATTGGTAGCATTTGAGGCAAGGTAAAGGGTAGAGTGTTCAGGATTTCTTAGGAGTTCATAAAGAAAACATTGGCGCTTGGTATTTCATTGGATACATGTGAAACTTTATTAAAATACATCGGCAGTTTACATTCATATTTGTAGCATACATTATTGATGTTTAATGCTGATGATTTTGATGAAGTGTGTGTTCAGGCCATACATATTGAATCAGGTGTGTTATAGGGAAAACTAGTGTCCATTCAAAGCTGCTAGTCCCACTAAGATGGGTAGCTATCTTAGAAACAAACAAAATAAAGTTACTTGTGTTTTCCTTTATGAGAGATAGATGAGGGAAAAGCAGAGAGTACCAAACTCAATCTTTTGCTAGTCTCCTTACTTGTTTCCTCTCTCCTTTGATAGAGCTTTCGCCACTCCTTTCTCGCTTGTCCCACTTCAAAGAACACCTGTAGAGTCAAAGCAGCAAAATACCATCAAATCATAGAGATCTATAACCATAAGCAATGTAGGATCAGATGTACATTAACCATATAAATGCATATACAAATACAAGATTCAGAGATATACAAGCATATGGAGGAAAACTCAAATAGCTTTATTGATAGAAGTGGTAGAAGAGAGGATTACAACCAAGATGTATGATCTAGCATCATCCTCCTAGCATGAAAGCCCTCTTCACCTCATACAAAGCAAGATCACCCAACAATATAATGTCTTCAAAGAGAAACCAACAGCACTTCCTTACAAAATACAAAATTCCAGCCTCTGGATCTCTAGGATGAGGGATCCATATATAGATATTTGCAAGAGAGTGAGTCAGCTTTTGGGATTTTGATTAGTGTCGTTTCACTGATAGTTCTTGGTTCCACTTGGATATTTCATGATCTCTTACTCATCCCTAGGTGAATTCAGAGAGGCAAGTGTCATATGAGCAGTTTCTAGAAGATTCTTTGAGTTTCCACCTAGCAAATTGCTTCTGCCATTTGTCTGCTCTCGCTCATCACACCCTACAGAAGGGATTTTTAGTATGCATCACACCCCCCGTGTGTAACAGGTGAGATTCATCACACCCTCAGCATGGAGCAATCTGTATGGTCCAGTTTTGACCAGTTATGAGTAGTTTTTCAAGGAGAACTTCTGGGAAATGATGTAATCAGCTAACCTTGTTCCTTTAGGGTATGAAACAACACTTTCAAGGGTTTATAAGCCCTTGGTTTATGGACATATTTGATTGGGGTTTTAGTGCCCAAATATATCTATAACAGTTGCCCCCTAAAGCATGAGATCGTAAATCTTCTGACGTCGAGTGAAATGCTTTATAATGAGGATCCGAGGTTTTTTGAACTGGAAGGTGACTTGTAATAAGATACAATATGTTACACAAAATATTGTCACCATGAATTTTTGCAGTCAGTATGAGTCTATCACCACTCATGCTGTCCTCCTTTGCAAGTCTTAAACCTCAGCTCTTCATGTCAAGCCTTAAAAATGAGAGAAAGTCCTTGAAAATCTCTAAAACTCTGGTTCCGCACTTTCTCTTAGCATTACCTGTGGTCCTGCACCCCTTGGTCATGTTCCTTATGGACCTGCCCGCTCTGTCTCTAAAGGAAAGGGTGCGGACCCCTGTAAAAGTAAAAAAGGCACAAGTTTATTATTAAAAACTCACTTTGGATTAATTATGGACGCTTCTAGAAGGAATCTTGAGGTGGCAAGTTCGCTCCTAGGTGGTTCATGCATCCCATAGATAAAGGAGCTAACCCCTTGATGAGAGGAGTTTATCCCTTTGAAGGAGGACTCTATCCCTTTGAAGGTGGACCTGGTAACTTCCTTCCTCTACACTATAAAATGAGGCATTGGGCTGGTTGCTAGGGAGGTTGAAAGCTGAATATTTTTGAGGGTAAATGCTGTTGGAATTTAGACTTCCTAATTGAGCTTGAGAGGAGAGATTACATACCTTTTGGCTTCATTGGGAAGAGAGTGAAACTTGTCAAAGTAGAGGAGATTCTTGCTGGACCCTGTTGTGGGGAAAAATGCCTATGCAGGACGATCCTATCCACCTAAGGCGTGACAGTACCTTAGCAACAAATGAATGCAGCTACTTCAGTTTCTTTCCTTTATGAAAATGAAAGAGAGGAGATTGGTAGACTTACCGTTATCTTTCGGTTGTCCCTCGATCTAGATCCTCTCCGCTTTGTATGTCCACAGCTACTTGCCTCCTCGCTTTTGCACCCACAAGATCACAAGAGAACAGCTACCTGTGACAAGAGAGCAGCTACATGCAACAAGAGAAGGACACAATACAAAGGCAAATATACATATTCATAAATGATTCAGGATTAGAAGTAAATCAAATACACTAATGCAAATCATACGATAAACACCAGCATATAGGAAAGAACCAAGAAGCTTTATTGATTGATAAACAGGGTTCAGGAAGAGATACAACCCATAGGGTTCCAACCCAGCATCTCCTTCCCAGCAGCAAGGAATTCCTTCTTCAGCCCCTTTCAAAAGCATAAACACCCAATGATCCAACCACAATCCAACAGCAATTCTTTACAATACAATCCAACCTCCCTAGACCTCATGAGAGAGCTCTATATATAGGAGTTTTGGAGAAAGGATGAGTCAGCTTGAGGCTTGCATGAAACTGACTAGTGTCCTCTCCCACTTCAGTTCTTGAGTCCACTTGGAGATTCTTACTTCCACTTGGAGATTTGGAACCTCTTACTCATCACCAGTCGAATTCCCTGATCCAAGTGTCATTTTGGAAGCTTCCTGGGCATTGACACCTTGAGGAATGAGTCTGCCACTTGTCCAAGTACGCTCAGCGCAGGTGGCCTTCTTTGCAGTTGACATTCAGTGTAGGTACAGAGTGGAGCACTTGACATTCAGCGCAGATGCTCAGTGGAGCAGTTGACATGATCCAAAAATTGCTTGTTTTTGAGTGTTTTCAGGTGGAGAACTTTTATAAACTTCAGTGGTTTGCTGGCCTTGTTCCTCTAGGGGTAGGAACAACATGTTTAGGGACTTTGGATCCCTTAATTATTGACATTTCATGCTCAGTGATGCAAGGCACAAAAATGTCTAGAATAGACCCTGGGAGGAGCTTGTACAACATCAAGGCACCAAGGTTGTAAAGTTCTTCTTTGTTTAAAGTTAATACAATCAAATTCATTTTTCACAATAAATTGTCTTCTATGGTTTATTTCATGAATTCCTTGATCATCATGATAAATATGGTTTATTAAATTGGCTATGCAGGTATTATTTGATGTGTGCATGTTTGTGTTTGCAGGTTCTTTAAAAGGGAGCTCATTTGGACGAACGGAGCGTGGCTTCCACAAATTGGCATTGGACTTGAGGTAGGGTCTAAAACATCTATTGGATTTTATGTATAAATCGCAATATTTAGAGAAAGATAGAATTTGTTTGTCTTGCTTGTTGCTAGATATCCATAGATACTAGGGAGATCGGTCTTGTCCGCAAGAATGATTTATCCGGCCGACAAAATGGCGACTCCACTGGGGACTTGAATTTTGGTTTTTGCCTTTACTTTTACTTTGACTTGAGAAACTTTTTCTTTGTTTCTGGTTTTTGCCTGATGTGTGTGGGATTGGGTAGTTTTTAGGATCTGGAGTATATTTTGTTTTTTCCGAAATTTTGAAGAGGACCGCACGTTCTGTTTGTAACACAGTGCGGACATCCCCGCACTGTTACTTTACTACACAGAGTGGTACCGCATCTGGTTATACCAGAAGCCTGCGGACCCTGTCAAAATTTTTGAAAAACCTAAATTGTTTTTGTCCAGTTAAGTTTAGTTTTTATTTTCGGCTTTTAGTGTCTACCCAGATCTGCATGTGTTCTGTCAAAAAGCCTTGTTTATGAGTTTCTTTCAGCGAATTCTTCATCTCATCAATCTCCATTAAGTTAATTGGGTGTTTTGAGTCTCTTTTTTGAGAAATTCCTAATTTGATTTCCTTTGGTCATTACTTGGAGGTTTGTCTCAGTCTTTTCACAATTTTGCATCTTTTTGCTTTTGTATGAGTGTTAATCGCCTTTGAGTGTTTTTATTTTTTGATCTTTGGAACTCTCAGCCAATTTTCTTGACTTGCACTTGATTGGTGCTTAGATTACATTAGAATCATCTTGTCTTTGAGAATTCTCTTGCATAGATCACATTTGCATAATTAGAATTCTCATTTTCAGAATATGGAAGAAAAATGTGCATAGATTACATTTGCATACTTTTCAAGTGAATTGTGCATAGATTACAATTGCATAGTTTACATTCTGAAAAATCAATTGTAGATTTAGATCAGCTTTTTTTTTATTTGAATTTACATATTTTTATGCTTGTTTTTAACACAAAAAAATAAAAATAATAAAAACTATTTTGGAATTGATTTGCATTAGTTTTTCTTGATGAAATTAATGCATTAGAGAATTTGTTATATTTTCTCTTAGTAATCAATTTTTTGCATTGTTGGAAGTGAATGGAAACTCTCTCCTTATTTTAGTTAGGATTCATCGAATTGAAAAGATTACATTATCATATTTAATTGCATTCAGTTTTGGGTCGGGTCATAACACCATTGGTTTCATATCCATTTACCCTTTTGAGTAATAATAGCCTAAATAACACAGCGCTTAATTAAAATTCATCTAGTAATTTTTACATTTTTAGGGCTCTTTCCACCAATCTAGCTTAGGCTAGTGTCTTGGAATAGGTTTTAGTTAACTCTCCAAGACAATAAAACAAACAAGTAGTCGATCTTGCGGTAGGAAAAATTCCAATTGTTGCATGTATGCTCTGGGAAGCTCCTCTTAAAGGAGTCAAGCATGAGATCATATCTGAACCAGTGAGGTAATCAATCCTTCCTCATTGGGAATGATAGCAAATATACACGTATTAAAAATGGTAAACCTCGGATTGACCATTGTCGAGGAGCCTGGGGTCACTTGTTGGTAAACCTTGGATTATGTCAAGGAGCCTTCAAGGGGATTGAGCTTTGTTACTCTGCCCTTGCATGTGTATCGGATCGTAGACTATTCCCCCAGGTATATTTGTTTCTATTGGTAACCTTAGTGGCCATAATCTATAGGATTCTTTCCTAAGGTGACGGTGGAGGGAAGATCCCACTGTACCTGGAGCAGACGTTGACTAGACTCACTTGGACTCTCTGGGGGCTTCTCTTCACTCGAGACGGTTTTGTGAAGAAACTTGTGCCAGTCTATTTCATTAAGCAGGTTGTCGGGGTAACTGTTCCAACCTCCCTTTCTGTATTGAATTCTGCGATGTTGGATTTCATCACCAACTATTGTTTTTGGTACGGAAAGTTATTGTTTGTGTGTGGTTTGACTCCTAGATTTGATAGCGCGTGTTAATTTGTTTCTTTTTACTTTTGAGGTCATAGGTGTGAATTGTGAATTTTCATTGTTAGGTGTGAATTGTTAATTGTTAATTTTAGTTTTAAATTGTTAATAAAATTCACTGAAGTTGAATATAATGGTAACTATTTCAGAATTTACCAACCAAGGAACCCCTCTTAACGAGAATCCTAGTACTTTTCCTTACTTTGGAAATGTTGGTCCTCCTTATATGGCTACTTTTTCATTACCTGGATTTACAATAGGTTTACCGATATGGTTATTCTCAACTTCGTTGGCCCCAAATACTCCAATTGTTCCACCTCAACCGAATGCTTCACCTCAACAGAGTTCACCATCTCAACATCACCAACCCTCTGTTGACCCTTTACCTTCTTCGCCTAATATTTCTTCCTCCATTTCTTCCTCTTCACTTGGTAAAAGCCTTGACGCTAGTAACCAGGAGGCTAAGAAGAAGAAGAAGAAGAAGCAAGATAAGAAAGAAGTCAACCAACCAACCATGGATGTAAGTGTTAGTTGTGTTGAGGAAACCTCCAACATGCATCGTAAACCCAAATACCCTTATAGGCTTTGTAAGGGTGACCACTTCCTTGTCAATTGTCCTGGTATTCCAAAGGTCTTGGAAGTATGGTCAGAAAAATCTCATCAACTTTCCATTGATCCATCAACCAGTGATAGTCAAGTTCCTAGGAAAAAGGGTAAAGTTAGGTTTCCTTGTAAGTTATGCAAAGGGAGTCATCAAACTCACATTTGCCCTCACATGGATGAAGCCTCAAACTTGTTGGAAAACCTTACTGTTCCACAGCAAGAATTTCCAACTGGTTACCATAAACTTTCTCCCAACCTACCGTCAACTGACGAAGTGATTGATCTAATTTCAAGTATAGTCGATCCCACTCTTCCATTAGAGAGTGAAACTCATTTCACTCAGGTTGATGATCCATTAGTTGATCAAGTGGTCGATTCAATTTCACATTCAGTCGATCCCGCTCTCCCTTTAGAGATTGAACTTCATACCGCTCAGGTTCTTCTTGTTACATCAGATTCTTCTACGCAGGGGCAGCATTTGACCTGTTTCTACAGAACCCCCTCCACGTACTGAGGTCTTTTCCTTTGATTGGAATAGACTGACAAAACCTCATCTTCCTTCCTCCATCCCTTTCCAAATCATTGTCAAGGCTAGTGGTAGGGACATACACCGCACACAGGTAGATGAAGGTGCTTCTATTAGTATTTTATCCTCAACTACTTGGAAAGCTTTGGGTTCCCCTCAGCTTGCGCCTATTACGCAGAATCTGAAAGCTTTTAATAGAACCATTAGTGAAACTTTAGGGATCCTTCCTAAGTTTTCTATTACCTTGGAAGGTAAAACTATTTGTATTGATCTTATGGTAGTTCGAGGTCCCTTGGATTTCAATTTACTCCTTGGGCGAGACTATGTTTATGCAATGAAAGCTATCGTATCGACACTCTTTCGCGTGATGTCTTTCCCTCATAATGGAAATATTGTGACTGTAGACTAGCTTTCGTTCCCTAGTCTGGTTTCAACTACCAATAATATGACACCCCTAAATGTTCCTGATTCTAAAGTGGTATCTACCCCACCATGGGTTAATTATGTGGCAACTGGTCCCATGTTTTCAGTTACCGATGTAAGTGAGCCTCTCACTATTTGCTCATCTTCCTTTGATTTAGATCCGGTAATTGACATGGAAACTCTATGGGATTTCTTGAACACGATGTTCTTATCCCTTTTGAGTCCCTTGACATGTGTTCCTTCCAGAGAACTATTATTCCTTCTGATGAAGACCTCTTGGAAGCCATGATCAAGGAGTGTCCATTGACATGTCTTACTTCCAGTTGGAAGCCATGATCAGTTGGTCAGAGGATAGTTCCTGTTACTGAGTCAACCTCGCTAAAAAATGAATCAGGTATGAGGACAGTTCTTTTCCTGTGTCAACCTCATTAAAAAATGAATCAGTTGGTCAGAGGATAGTTCCTCTAACTGAGACAACCTCACTAAAAAATGAATCAGGTATGAGGATAGTTCTTTTCCTATGTCAACCTCTTTAAAAAATGAATTAGTTGGTCGAGGATAGTTCCCGTTACTGAGTCAACCTTGTTAAAAAATGAATCAGGTATGAGGACAGTTCTTTTCCTGTGTCAACCTCGTTAAAAAATGAATCAATTGGTCAGAGGATAGTTACTTTTACTGAGTCAACCTCGCTAAAAAATGAATCAGGTATGAGGACAATTCTCCTGTGTCAACCTCGTTAAAAAATGAATTAGTTGGTTAGAGGATAGTTCCTATTACTGAGTCAACCTCGTTAAAAAATGAATCCGGTATGAGCATAGTTCCTTGTCTTGTGTCAAGCTCGTTAAAAAATGAATCAAGGTTTTTAGAGCATAGTTCCTTGTTAGGTAGATTGTAGAGAGTAGACTTGAGCATAGTTCCTTGTCTTGTGTCAAGCTCGTTAAAAAATGAATCAAGGATTTTAGAGCATAGTTCCTTGTCTTGTGTCAAGCTCGTTAAAAAATGAATCAAGGTTTTTAGAGCATAGTTCCTTGTTAGGTAGATTGTAGAGAGTAGACTTGAGCATAGTTCCTTGTCTTGTGTCAAGCTCATTAAAAAAATGAATCAAGGATTTTATGAGCATATTTCTTTGTCTTGTGTCAAGCTCATTAAAAAATGAAACAAGGAGTCATGAGCATAGTTCCTTATCTTGTGTCAAGCTCGTTTAAAAAATGAAACAAGGGTTTTGAGGATACTTCTTTTCCTGTGTCAACCTCACTAAAAAATGAAACAACTCCCTCGAGTCTTTCCAAGATCTTGAAAGTGAACCTTCATTCCATCCACTTGGTTGAATGCAATGAAGCTTGGGGGGCATGTACCTCGTTTTGCGTTGTTATGCTGGCGGCATGCGAACTTACAACAAGCATAGTTTTTCATTTCAAGCTTGTGTAAACATGAAACCGAATCCAAGCAAAGTTCTCTATGGTTCAAGCTTGTGTAAAAATGAACCCAGACCCGTTTTACATCTCGTGATTGCCTTTTTTATTTGCTAAATTCTGCTAGATGAGCCTTGGTTGTTTTCATCCCATCGCCACCATCTCTTTGGCCGATCATATGCTTTCACTTGGTTGTTTTCCTTTCCTGAGGGACTGCAGCAATGAGTGTTTTTATTAGCCAGCCTCTTAACCATTACATGTTTTGAGTAGTTCCTCCATTACCGGAACCAGTTGCTACCCTTTATACCACTCATTCCTCTAGGACGAGTCCTATTTAAGCTCTTTTCTGAATCGTAAAATATGAAAAGATTGCAGAGTTTTTCCTTTTTTAAGCTCGTTAAAACGGAATTAAAATGACAGTCCACTTACAACTCTTTTCTGACCGTATAAACATGAAAAGATTGCCGGATTTTTGTTGTTTCAAGTTCGATATTGGTTATAAAACGACATGTCGTTGATCACTTTTTTACTTTTTCGGATCAGAGACACTAATTATGAAAAGTACTCCTTGATCGTAATGGTCAAGCGGTTCTCTCAAGTATTATTTTATACTTTTTTAGGCTTGGGGGACACAAATTTACGAAAAAGGACAACCATGGAGTTTTCTTAAGTTTTTCTTCTGACTCCCTAAAATTGAAAAACGCCGAGTTTCTCCTATACTGGACTCGTTAAAATTTAACAGTAAAGGACCTATTCAATTACAAACAGGAACGGACCACTCCTTCTTAGGGTTCAAATTTTAAACTAAGTTGGACTCATCCGAAGGATGAGCTTATAACCAAGCAAATGTTATCCTCCTCAAGCTTGTCAAAAATAAAGAGGTACTTGCCAGAAATGGTGGGGGAAAAGAGAGAAAAATGAACCTGTTTGTTATACTTTGTGTCTCAGAAAAGCATTCAACCACTCTTGAACATGACACTTTTTGTTCACCTGGGTTGGGAAATCCTTTGCCTAACAGTTAATCAAACCATATTGAAAGTCTTCAGCCGGTTTCTGGGTATTAGCTTTGGGTTAATTGTTGCCAAACCATTTGCTGTGTCGTTATGTGTTCAAGAGGTCAGTGCAAATAAACCATTCATCTGCAAAATATCTGTCATCCATCTTGGCCATCCCTGAGTCAGTCCTTGCAACTATATTTCTTCAAACTTGATTTATGATTTCGTGTTGTGGGCTTGCCTACGACGGATCGCTTTCTATCGACTTCAGCTCATTATCTAGAAAGATGATCTAGAAATTGTCAGTACCTTGGGTTCTGCATGCCTCAATGGCAGGTTTCTTGCCTTCGATGATAGGTTGCATCATTGACCTTCGATCAAAGGATTCCGTGACATGTTCGACATCAACACATCTATTCACATTTCATGGATTGTACTGAGTACTTTGAGAGCCATTGACATTACTGATGGTTTCTCTCACACTTGTTAACAGTTTACATCATTGACTAGTAATCAAGTGGTTTCTACCATGTTCGACTTCGACACATTCATTCACATGGATAGAATCGTACTCTTTCGGGAAGTAGAAATCAAGACCCTGGATATAGTTTCCACCATCCAGGTTGCGAGGAATTTTGTTATTCATTATACAATGGACTATTCATAAACAGATGGTTGCGCCCATACTGTGTCTACATGTGTCTATACTTGTGATGTATTACAAGATCATTCCTATATCAGAGCAGTTTAGTTAGTTTTCTAGTCAGTTTTGATCTAAGTATGGGAATGCCTACCTCAGCGATGATATGATCTCATATACATATTTTGTATTGAATGTTTTTACAGGTTCCAACTAGGCTCTCCACAAGATGATCCTCGAAATGATAGAGTACTTCACTCTTCTTAGATGACAAATACTATCTATTACAGACTTCGCACTTTAGGGGGCAATCTGTTACACAAAATATTGTCACCATGGCTTTTTGCAGTCAGTATGAGTCTATCACCACTCATGTTGTCCTCCTTTGCAAGTCTTAAACCTCAGCTCTTCATGTCAAGCCTTAAAAATGAGAGAAAGTCCTTGAAAATCTCTAAAACTCTGGTTCCTCACTTTCTCTTAGCATTACCTGTGGTCTCGCACCCCTTGGTCATGTTCCATGCGGACATGCCCACTCTGTCTCTAAAGGAAAGGGTGCGGACCCCTGTAAAAGTCAAAAAGGCACAAGTTTATTATTAAAAACTCACTTTGGATTAATTCTGGACGCTTCTAGAAGGAATCTTGAGGTGGCAAGTTCGCTCCTAGGTGGTTCATGCATCCCATAACTAAAGGAGCTAACCCCTTGATGAGAGGAGCTTATCCCTTTGAAGGAGGACTCTATCCCTTTGAAGGTGGACCTGGTAACTTCCTTCCTCTACACTATAAAATGAGGCATTGGGCTGGTTGCTAGGGAGGTTGAAAGCTGAATATTTTTTAGGGTAAATGCTGTTGGAATTTAGACTTCCTAATTGAGCTTGAGAGGAGAGATTACATACCTTTTGGCTTCATTGGGAAGAGAGTGAAACTTGTCAAAGTAGAGGAGATTCTTGCTGGACCCTGGGAGGAGCTTGTACAGCATCAAGGCACCAAGGTTGTAAAGTTCTTCTTTGTTTAAAGTTAATACAATTAGATTCATTTTTCTCAATAAATTGTCTTCTATGGTTTATTTCATGAATTCCTTGATCATCATGATAAATATGGTTTATTATATTGGCTATGCAGGTGTTATTTGATGTGTGCATGTTTGTGTTTGCAGGTTCTTTAAAAGGGAGCTCATTTGGACGAACGGAGCGTGGCTTCCACAAACTAGCATTGGACTTGAGGTAGGGTCTAAAACATCTATTGGCTTTTATTTATAAATCGCAATATTTAGAGAAAGATAGAATTTGTTTGTCTTGCTTGTCGCTAGATATCCATAGATACTAGGGAGATCGGTCTTGTCCGCAAGAACGATTTATCCAGCTGACACAATACAATACATTATCTTCATAATATTTTCATGATCTAGTTGAGGCGGGCATTCCCATGCTCAGCTTTATAAATTCATATTCATGTACATAGGACAGACAATCGTCTATGTGGAAAACTGATGATTCTGGTAGAGCCATCATCCTTTAGTTTGGATGATTATCTGTGCAGCAATGATGTACATTTGATGTCTTTATTTTCCTGAATATATCACAGCCTGGATGGATGAAACTAGATCTGGGGTCTTCAAACGCGTTCAATCTTCGCCCGAAGTACAAGTCGATCCATGTGAAAATATGTTCTGATGTCAAACATGGAAATACATCGCCTAATTACCAGCCAATGATGTAAGTTGTTAACGGGCATGAGAGGAATCACTGATAATGATAATGACCCTCAAGGTACTACAGTACAATTCACGTGGTGCGAATGTATGAGTTGATGTCGAACACCACGCAAAATCTTTTGGTCGAAAGCTATTGATGTAAACATGTCGCCGGAAGTGAGAAACTTGCCATTGAGGCATGCAAGCTTCAAAGTACTGAAAGGGTTGTTCCTAAGTCAACTTCTTGGATAATGAGCTGATGTCAACAAGAAGTGACCCATCGTAGGAGGGCCTTAATGAATCCCACATCTACGACACGGAACGAAGCAAATGATTTTGTGGGGGTGAAAATGATCTGATGATACAAGGTTAAAGGTGGTGGTCATGAAAAATGGAGAGTGAAGGTATTGCAGCGAATGAGGCATTAGCTAGGTTGGTGAACTCTCTGAGTGACTTCTCTTGAACATGTTAGCGACATTGAAATGGATTGGTAGCGTTAACCCCAAAATGGATGGTACGGTGGACCAATGGTGATATGACTGGTGAATGGAATACCCAACCCGACTCAATCATGGTGATGGAGTGAAAGTGCCATGTTCAAGAGCAACCTACTACCAATGAAGTTATTCAAGTTTTCTTCCCTTTTTCCCCAGTCATTGCTGACCAGTACCTCTTTATTTTTGTCAAGCTTGAGGAGGATAACATATGCTTGTTCTATGATTTTCCCTTCAGGAAAAACCTGTCGCTATGTTTTAATGAGCCTAGTGACAGTGAAACTCGCTCTTGTCTGCATGGACAAGTTTGTCGATATTGTTTTAACGAGTTTAACAACAAAGATAAATCGGTCCTTTTCAATTTTAGAGAGTCTAAAAAGAGACATGAAGGAAACTCCAATAGTCCTTTTTCGTAATATAATCCCTTCAGTCCAAAAAAGTATAAAATAATATGAAAGGGATGAATTTTTGATAGTTTTAATGAGCTAAACAAGACAAGTGCACGATCTTTTTGTGTAATGATCCCTCAGGTCCAAAAAGATTAAAATCTAGAGGAGGGATGGCACTTCCGATCACTTTAACGAGTTGGAGAGGCCAATTTCTCAGCAATCTTTTCATATTTTACGAGTCAGATGAAAAGAGCTTAAAGGAGACTCGTTTTTTGAGGAACGAGTAATGTTTTTGGATAGCAGCTGGTTCCAGGTAAGGTTTGGAATTTTTCAATCATGGCAGTGTAAAGAAGGTGGCTAATAGAATCACTCATCACAGTTGTTCCTCAAAAGGGTAAACAATCAAATGGAGGCGTATGATCGGCTAAGAAAGAGTGGAGGTGATGCTAAGAACATGACCAAGGCTCAAAAGCTGATAACTATGCGATCACAAAGATTATTTACCGAAGGTGGGTTCATTTTTTAATGAGCTTAAACTCTGGGGAAACATTTTCTCATTGCTAGTTTTATTTTTTAACAAGCTTGAACTTTGCGTAAAACTGCTCGTGCCAGTCATATAATAAGGATATATCATCGATAGGTTCATTTTTTAGGGAGCTTGCCCCATTCGAAACTTTTCTCCAGAGCCTTTCGTATGCAAGCTAGGAATGACCAACCTACGAGTTTAAAGGGTTGAGAGCCTACAAACTAAGAAAATAAAAGGTCACTTTTCACTTGTATGCAAAAAGGTTTGCATGCCTCTAGGTATAAGTAGAGTTTCTAGGTTACCATACGGAAGTTCTTGCATTAGCAAGATTGTTCCATTTGCGTAGTAGACAAAACGCTTCCTTGGCTTTGTCCATCGAAATGGACAAAGGTGATTCCAGTTCCAATCACCTAACCTTTGACGGGGGAATCCTTTTCTAGTCTAAATCCATTTTCCTAAATGGGCAGGGGTATCAGACTAGTCATATTCCTACGCAGAAACCTACCTTATATCTGGGGTTTTCCTGCCGAGGGCACATGCCTCCTGGGTTTCAGTCATGATCACCGAATAACTCGCGCTCATCAGGTGGATGGATTGGAGATTGATGAGACATTCCTTGTGTAAAAAGACCAGTTAGGGATGGAATTTGACTAATAGCTGTGTTTGAACCAGGGAATGAAATTTGGTCAACTAGGTGGACCACTCTACCTTCATGCAGAAAACACATCACTCGAAAGAGTGAGGAAACAATAGCTCCCATGCTATAAATGTAGTCACGCCCAAGGAGTAGATTGTAATCTAGAGGCCCTTGGACTACCATCATGTTTAGATGAATGATTTTCCTTCTCAAAGTTATAGGAAAATTTGGAAGGATCCCCAACGGTTGACTGGTTCCTTTGTTGAAGCCTGTCAGATTTCGAATCTCAGGCAGAAGCGATGGCGAACCAAGCACTTTCCAAGAAGTTGAGGAAAGGATACTCACAGAAGCCCCTTCATCTATGATAGTTCCAACCATGATCATTCTGTAAGCTTGTACTATGATTCAAAATGATACATTAGATGGTAGGTGGGGTCTCCCTAGCAGATTCCAATCGAAGGAAATGACTAGATTGCTTGGAGGAGGGACTGAATAAACAGTCAGATAAATCTCTGACAAACTTCCTTCCTGTGGTAAAGGAATGGGTAGATTGCCCCCATGTTCATTGAATTCTGTGTTAACGAAAAGAATTTGAACAGTGTCATTCTCATTCTCTTTGGTGACAGTATCATTTGAAGGTGGACCTTCTGAAGACAAGACTGGGTCGACTGCCGTCTTGACCTGTTGACTTTCGACCGGTGTGGACTCATAGGGTTTTTCTTCAATGATAGGCGCTTCGACCGACAACAAAGGTTTGTCAGTTGGATTTTCAACTAGCGATGGACTCAGCAAGAGTTTCTTGTATCCAAGAGGAAGTCGCTGCGGTGAGGCAAGACAGTTATCTAAGACTCTTTTAGCTTCATCCAAGAGGGGACAATGGTGAAGGGAATGATTGCCTTCGCATAGTCTACAAGGAAATTTAGATCTTCCTTTCTGTCCATTGACTTCATTTTCAATAGTTGATGGTGTGCTCTCAACATGATGGTCAGCGGTTGAAGACACCAGATTGCGCAGATGGGGAGACCAGTCCCTCAAGATCCGCAGGATGCAGGGACAATCTCGATGATAGTGGTATCCCTTGCAAATGACACATGGAGATTTAGGTTTGGAAGGTGCAGTGTGTGGATTTTTGCTAGACAATGCATGGTTTCCCCCTTTCATCGTTGGCTTCTTCTTCTTCTTCTCCTTCCCTTTCTTCTTCTTCTCAGTTACTTGGTTTTTAGTGTTACTAGTTTCACCAAGCGAAGAGGAAGAAGGAGAGGGAGAAACAAACGAAGTAGAAGGTGGGGGAGTGACTTCAGGATCATCTGGTTGCTGATTTGATTGTTGAGGAATTGCGGGGTTTTGAACAACAAAGGTTGAGAAAGGCTATACGGGCAGTCCAATTGTGAGTCCTGGAAGGGACAATGTGGCCATGTGTGGAGCACCAACATCCCCCCAAGAGGAGAAGGGACTAGGATTTCCCCCAAGGGGAAATCCTTGATTGGTAGACTCCATTTTCTCAACCTAAGACCAACAAGGGAATAGTGATGTTATTCTGATTAAAATAAATTTTATGACACTTTGACACAACTTGCTTTTTCAATTTTTAAGAGTCGAGAAAAATATAAAGATGACTCTAGTCGCCTTCGATTTTTAATGAGCCTGAAGTGACAAGTGCTCAGATGGACCTTTTCTTTTAAGGAGTCTGAAAAGGAATGAAAGTGACTACTCTGGAAATCTAAACAGAGGGATTACCAAACCAATTGCAAAACTGCAGAATACTTTTTACGGTACGGCAGTCAATCTTCCCTAATGTTGTGTTCAGTGCTTTGCGATTGATAGGGCAGCAGACACGGCTTACTAAGGATAAAGGATGTAGCCTATTGTGGTCTCCCAATATATACTCGGTGGTATGTGGGAGCACAAGTCTGTACTGGCACTTTTAATCTCAAAGAGGAGGAATCACCCAACCTACAATGAAAGCAATAGTTACTAGGCTTTACGACGCCGAAATATGTCTCTAGCCTAGACTTCTAAATGTTGCGCATTAGGTTCCAAAGCGTTTTTATGTTCATTGAGGTTTATTTTACAGTTGATCTTTCTTAAGAAGTTTGCCTTTAAGGTTCACCGCGTGATGTAGATATACAATTCCTAAATATGAAATCTAAGATGATAAACAGTCATTTACTTTCTTTTTGCAATGAAAATCCTAGCTACTAAGGAAAGAGAAATGAAATTCTTTCAACATAGAGCAGAGAGCACACACTAGATGCACTTTTCCTAAATCAATTTCAGCATGCAGTATAAATGCAAATGCACATGCATGTATTGTTTTTCAGTTTCCTTAATGTGAGAATGACAAAAAGAAAACTAAGTACAAATCTGAATTATCTTCTTTCAAAGCGACAGTACTAACAATTTTCTCTTCAAAAAATGAAAGGAAGGCTAAGAGGACACTTTGCGATTTCGAATTCAAAAAATGAAAGGAAGACTTAAGACAACATTTTGCGATTTTGAATTGAAAAACGAAAGGAAGACTAAGACGAAACTTTGTGATTTTGAATTTAAAATTGTTTTCAACACTTGAAATACTATTAATTAAAATCAAATACAATGGCAAAAGTGTAATCAACTATCTAAAAGAGGAAGACTTTACGACACTCTTTTTCTTGACTGAAAACAACACTTGCGCTAATTTCAAACCAAAAGACGACAGTTCGATTAAGCTACTATTTGCAAAGGAGGACTGTAAATGATGAAAAATACATAAAAAAAAACATTTACAATTCCTTATCAATGGAGGCTGAAATAATGCAAAGGAAGATGGTTTCAACAGTGATGTACTAATCATAGACAGCAAAACTACTGAATAAAGCTGAAGACAATGAAGAAAAAACCAAATTCTGGAGGTAGAAACAGTCTTACTCAATCATCGCACCTGTAACATAGGGAAACAGGGATGCATCTCACCTACAACACACGGGAGGTGCGATGCATCCATATTGCCAATGAGAGACATTGCGATGGTTCAGGGATGAGACTGAGCTTGGTTTTTACTCACAGTTTGCAGCTAAGTTCAGGGATTTAGGTTGATCTAATGATAGTCAGTAAACACAAAGTATAGGGGCTGATCTAATGAGGTTATTTGAGCTACCATCAGGACACTTAGGATGTTTGCAAGTCAGATGTCCAGTTCATAAACCAACCCAGAGATTGACTAAAGCAGTGTTGATCTACTTTGTAGTTGCATAGAAAAAGTAGTTCGAAGGCTAGCTGGCTTAACTTCAGGCTCCGTCTGCAGTTTATAAAGCAAACAATAGTAACAAAACAAACGAACTATTCACTCCCTAGTGGAGTTGCCATTTTTTTATCAGGAAAACTAGTGTCCATTCAGAGCTGCTAGTCCCACTAAGATAGGTAGCTATCTTAGAAACAAACAAACTAAAGTTACTTGTGTTTTCCTTTATGAGAGATAGATGAGAGAGAAGCAGAGAGTACCAACCTCAGTCTTTCGCTAGTATCCTTACTTGTTTCCTCTCTCCTTTGATAGAGCTTTCGCCACTCCTTTCTCACTTGTCCCTCTTCAAAGAACACCTATAGAGTCAAAGCAGCAAAATACCATCAAAGCATAGAGATCTATAACCATAATCAATGTAGGATCAGATGTATATTAACCATATAAATGCATATACAAATACAAGATTCAGAGATATACAAGCATATGGAGGAAAACTCAAATAGCTTTATTGATAGAAGTAGTAGAAGAGATGATTACAACCAATCTGTCTAATCCAAAATCATCCTCCCAGCATGAAAGCCCTCTTCACCTCATACAAAGCAAGATCACCCAACAATACAATGTCTTCAAAGAGAAACCAACAACACTTCCTTACAAAATACAAAATTCCAGCCTCTGGATCTCTGGGATGAGGGATCCATATATAGATGTTTGCAGGAGAGTGAGTCAGCTTCTGGGATTTTGATTAGTGTCATTTCACTAATAGTTCTTGGTTCCACCTGGAGATTTCATGATCTCTTACTCATCCCTGGGTGAATTCAGAGAGGCAAGTGTCATATGAGCAGTTTCTAGAAGATTCTTTGAGTTTCCACCTAGCAAAATGCTTCTACCATTTGTCTGCTCTCACTCATCACACCCTATGGAAGGGCTTTTTAGTATGCATCGCACCCCCCATGTGTAACAGGTGAGATGCATCGCACACTCAGCATGGAGCAATCTATATGGTCCAGTTTTGACCAGTTCTGAGTAGTATTTCAGGGAGAACTTTTGGGAAATGATGTAATCAGCTGACCTTGTTCCTTTAGGGTATGAAACAACACTTTTAGGGGTTTAGAAGCCCTTGGTTTATGGACATATGTGATTGGGGTTGCAGTTCCCAAATATGTCTATAAAAAAGTGGTAGGCCATTCAAGTTTTCATCACAATCATCCAAAGAGTTGGAAATCAGAGATTCCAACAACAATAAGGGGAAGAACAATTTGAAGAGAAAGAAATCAGCAATAGCTCATAAGGAAAGACCTACTTGTTCTCATTGCCAGAGAATCGGTCATGATGAATCTAAGTGTTGGAAACTTCACCCATAACTTAAGCCCAAAAAGTTCCTTAAGGAGAAGGATGAAAAGAAGGCAATTATAGTAGTCCAACAAGATCTAGGTTCAGATTCAGGTGATGAAAGGAGGATAAATGTGATGGTTACGATAGGTAAAACTTTTGACATTGGTTCAAGATTGAATACTATTGCATCTTCATCAAACGTAAATCCTTCAAATGAGAATAAAAGAGTTGAATTGTTTAACATAAGGATAACTTCTAAGCACACAAAGATAGATACAATGTTTGATAGTGGATCACAAGCCAATCTAATATCTCAATATTTAGTTAAGAATTTGGGTTTGGAAACACGGAATCATCCAAGACCTTACCCATTAGGATGGCTAAATAAATCAACTCGGATAAAAGTCACCAAACAGTGTCGATTAAGATTTTCTATTACAGCTAATTACATTGATGAAATGGAATTAGATGTGGTTCTAGTAGACATATGTGGAGTTGTCTTAGTAATTCCTTATCTTTATGATCGTGATGCAGCATTTTATAGAAGAGAGCATAAATATCACCTTAAGAAAGATGGGGTTGAATTTATTGTCAAGGCACGTCAAAACAAAAATCACTTGAATTTAGTTGTTGCTAATCAGATGAAGTGATTAATAAGTTCAAATAAAAGATTTTTAATCATGTGTGTAAAGGAACAACATAAGAAACAACATGATGTTTGTTCAGGTTATGAGACTCGGTTTAAAGATAGTTTGATCACAGAGATAGAAACTATTCCAGTTCTATGTAAAAACAAACATCTTACTCATAAGCAAGGAATACAACATGAATTACAGTTTGTGCCTAAAGCTCCTCTTCCTAATTTCAGAATGAATCAATTCAATCCAAGTTTGGAAATTAACAATTACAGGGATACAGGTTAGTATTGGGGAAATTTAGTGTTCAATTTCTCTTATATTGTGTCACCAATTCATGTTTTAAACAGTTTGGAAGCCTCTTTTCAAGTGGAGAGGAAACCTCTTTGTTTTCATATCAAAGACTTTTCTAAAGAAGTGTCAAAGTATTTAAGGGAAACTAATGCATTGGGGGAAGTGCTAATCAATGGAAACATCATTTAATGAATAAGGAAAAATTGATTCAAACAAATAAACATCTAATTCAATACTTTCAAAGACAAACTAAGTTTCAGCAACTTTCACCTTATAGTTTGATGGGTTTATGGAAACAAGTTCACTTAGTAATCCAAAAGTAGGAAAGTAAGTCATGTCAAGTAGTTGGTTTGATGTCAAAAACATCTTTGATTGTCTTTGTTATTCCACAAAATAGATTTTTAATACATGTCATTAGTATTGAACAATATCCTATAGAGATTATTTTCAAAGATGATTATGAATCACTAACTCATGGTATTTCATGGAAATAAATCAATTTCCATGTTCATAACAGGTTGTTTGACCATCGTCGCAAGTTGTTCATACTGCAGATGGATGGAACAGGTCACCGAATCAAATTGTGCCATGGTCATCATCATCAGGGACATCACTTGTAGGTGATTGATCGAATGTATTGGTACATCATCGGGTCAAGGTGGAAAGTGAGGGAGCTCTACCCTCATCGACTATTTGTTTAGTCAAACTTTTGTGGTACAAAAGCTTTCAAGTGGATAGAATTGATCCAGGAGGATCTCGTCAAATCAGTTGCATAGGTTCATCGTCAGTGTACAGTGTCATCATCAACATTCAGTTCAGTGTCGTCAGTTTAAACAGTGTTGTTTATGGTTCAGGTTGATCAGGTGATGTCAATGGTTTTCATGGTGGTATGGTTTGTACCTGGCTGTCGACATGTGCTTTTCATCAGTTCTACTAGGATTTAGTCAGCGAAATGGGTTGATCATTCACCTTTGTATAGTTTTGTGTCAACATATGATTGTCATCTGTAGGTTTTGATGTCGATGGGTTTATCTTCATGTGACAAATGTTTCTAATTTCACTTTGTGACATTAGGTGGTAAATGGGTTATTTTTAAAAGAAAACCTAATGTACCTAGGCTTCAAACCCTAAAACATATACCTAAGTGTCATGCGGAAAGAGTCAATTTTGCGGACAAAACCAACCTCCCTAGAAGCTAAGGCTTTCTAGTGACAAATAAAATAATCAAGCACTATCCTTCCCTAAATATGCATTGAAAATACAAGCAACCAGGTGTTTAAAGCATACCTTTAGTCCAACGCTGTTTGTAGTAGCCAAGCCTCTCCGATCCAGATGAGCTCCTCCTTCTCTTTGAAACCTGCATTCACTAACAAGCAAACGATTACATAGCACCTGAATAACTCATATAATAAAACATATTCATCATAAAGACCAAGGAGTATATGAAACAAATTATAAATAACAACTTGTTGAGAAGAATGAACTTAATTGTATTAATAGGAAACAAAAGAAACCTTACAACCAGTGCCTTGGTGTTGTGCAGGTCCCTCCCAGGGTCCAGCAAGAGTTCTCCTTTACTTTGATCAGCTCACCCACTTCCAAATGAAGCTAAGAAAGGATGGGAATCTCTCCTCTCAAGCTCTATAAGGGAGTCCTAATTTCAGCAGCATCTACCCTTAGGAATGTTCAGCTTTCAACCTCCCCTCCCTCTGGCCCAATGCCTGTATTTATAATGCTTTGGAGGAAGTTAATCAGGTCCACCATGAATGGGATAAGCCCCTCTTTCAATGGGATAGCTCCCCTCTTCATGGGATAAGTTCCTCTTTCTTTGGGATACATGAACCATCTGGAGGCGCTCAATACACGTCAAACCATCTTCTAGAATGCTCTAGATTTGACCACAAGTAACTTTTTTGAAGTAAAACTCGTGCCTTTTGACCTTTACAGGAGTACACACCCACCCCTTTACAAACAGAGCGTACAAGTACGCAGGTATTGTGAACTTGAGGTGCGTACACGCAGGTAAGGCTAAGAGAAACTGCGTAACCAGAGTTAATTGACTTTTAAAGGACTTTCTCTCTTTCTTGGATTTTGACATGAGGAGCAGAGGTATAAGACTTGCCAAGGAGTGATCCAGATTTAAGCAGGAACGCAACAAATTACAGAGATAACCATATACACAAAGATGCAGCGGAAATAATACTTCATTTCATTAATGGAAAATACTGACATATGCTTACAAACAGAAATGGCAATAAACTAGCTAGGGCGATGGTAGTTTATCTCTGAGAAGAGATGTGATGGCTACATGCCTCTGAACTGTATTACAATGAGCCTCGAAGGCCTATTTATTGTTGAGAAACAATGGAAAACCCTTCACATACCGAAACCTAACCCTAGAAGATGAAACGCCAAATTGTGGGCCCCGTTTGGGTAAATTGGTACATCAATTTCCCGGGGTCGTAACTTTGGCATACGATCTCCGTTTGACGCATATGATAGCTCGTTAGAAAGATCTATCCGAGTACTACCACTTTGGGAGGCAACATAGGGCTCGGTTGCCCCAGAATTCCAAAAAAAACGTCGTTTAGGGCCTCAAAACGGCTCCGGAAGTTCAAGACCCGAAAAACTGCTAAAAATAGTAAACTGTGCTACAATTAAGGAAACTGAAAATGCTGAGAAAGACAATGGTGGGGGTCCAGGTGGACCTGGCAGGTGGCCACCAATATCCACCTGGATCATTCCTCCCCCCTTAGGAAGCAATGGTCCCCATTGCGTTGAGCTCCTCCATGAGATGAGGAAACCTCTGCTGAACTTGTTCCCTGGTGAGCCACTTGCCCTGCTGAAGGAGTTGGCCTGCTTTGGCCTGTGGACTTCGTGAGTTTGGTGTCCAGCATTGACCAGAGACTGGACCAAAATGTGCTGAGAAACCGACTGTCCCGATCTGAGATGATAGACTGTGGGATCCCAAAGTGCACCCACACTCGTTCAAAGAAGAGTTTAGCAGTGGCTTCTGCTGTGATATTCTTCTTGCAGGCCATCATAATGGCCATCTTTGAGAACCTGTCGACGACCACAAAAACACAGTCATTTCCATGCTTAGTGGAAGGAAGGCCTGACATGTAATCCATGGAGATGGATTCCCAAGGTCGACTAGGGGTAGGCAACGGGGTATAGAGGCCTTGCTTCTTAATGGTCGGTTTGGCAATGGCACAGGCAGTACATGATCGGATGTACTTCCCAACATCCTGTCGAAGATTCGGCCAATAGAAATAGTTTTGCAGTACTGCCACTGTTTTCTCGACCCCGAAATGCCCAGCAGCCCGACTGTAGTGTGCTTCCCAAATCATCTTGGCACGCTCGCTTGAATGAACACAAAGGTGACCGAGGTGGCATAATAGGGCATCCTGGAGGTGAAAATCTGCAACCTGCCGACCCTCCAAGAGTGTCTGGTATGTGTGGCCGAATTCTGGGTCGCTTTTGTAGAGAAGTGGCCAATCAGAAGTCTCGTGCCCGCAAGAGTTGAGCACGGTGGTTAGCGCCATGATCGGTGGTCGACTGAGGCAATCTGCAACATTATTGGTGCTGCCCTTTTTATACTTGATATTCAAGTGAAATTGTTGCAGGTATGTAGACCACTTCTGATGGCGATCATTCTGCAAATTCCCTTGGGTCTGTATGAATTGCAGAGGTCGGTGGTCTGTGTGGATGACCGTTTCCTTCCCCAAAATGTAATGCTTCCATTGTCGGCAGGCCTGTACAATGGAATACATCTCTTTATCATAAGTGGGGTACTTTCGGACTGTGTCTGAAAGTGTTTCACTGTGATATGCCACTGGATGTCCATGTTGAGTAAGGACTGCCCCAATAGCATAGTCAGAGGCATCTATCTCGACCTCAAATGGTTGTTGTAAATCTGGTAACGCGAGCACTGGTGCCGTGCAGAGGCGATCCTTCAACTCCCTGAATGCCTTCTGTTGAGATTCAGACCAAAAGAATTTTGCTTTCGCCCTGCCCTTGGTGACTTGACTCAAGGGCCAAGAAATATGAGAAAATCCCAACACAAACCTGCGGTAGAAGTTGGCAAGACCTAGAAAGCTACGGAGCTCTGTTAGAGTGGTTGGAGAGGGCCAATCCCGAATGACTTGGACCTTGGCTGGATCGACATGCACCCCCTGTTCATCAATGATGTATCCCAGATACTGGACCTCGGTCATGCCAAAAGTGCATTTCTCCAAATTGGCACATAGCTTGTGTTGCCGCAGTGTTTGGAGAACCTGTCGGATGTGGTGGAGGTGCTCTTCCCAACTCTGGCTGAAGATCAGAATGTCATCCAAGTATACTACTACAAAGGAGTTGGTGAATGGCCGCAAGATGTCATCCATTAGCCTCATAAAGGTTGCAGGAGCATTCGTCAATCCGAAAGGCATGACCAACCATTCGAAGAGGCCCTCCTTGGATTTGAAGGCAGTCTTCCACACATCTGAGGGTTCAATTGGTACCTGGTGATATCCTGACTTCAGATCGATCTTGCTGAAATATTTCACCCCCTTTAGTTGGTCTAGGAGGTCATCAATCCGCGGGATCGGGTACCTATTACGGACAGTGATCTTGTTCAGCGCCCGATAGTCAATACAGAGTCTCCACGTCCCATCCTTCTTCTGTACCAACACTATCGGGCTCCCACAGGGCGAAGAACTCGGACGGATGTGACCTTTCTGTAGGAGTTCCTGAATCTGCCTCTTGATTTCATTGTTCTCCAGAACGGAGCGCCGATAAATTGGTCCATTGGGTAGCGGCGCACCTGGGGTCAGATCAATGGAGTGCTTGACTTGACAGTGCAGAGGAACCCCTGCCGGGGAGGTGAAGATGTCTTTGTACTCCTCCACAATCTTGTCCATTTGTAGCTGCCGTGCAGAGGGACCTCGTTTGGAGGCCGCGGCCACTGTCTTCTTCTTCCCTTGAGGGCGTATCATCAGGAAAACAAATTTCCTGGTTTTGGAAATGATCTTACTGCATTGTTTTGCAGTAATCAAAGAGATGGCGGCAGGTGGTGGTACCTCTGGTATCCTGAACAAATTATTTCCCAATGTAATAATAACAGCACGGGGCCTTGATTCATACATAGCATGTCGCTTCCACAAGTATGGTTGTCCTAGTAATACATCACAAACTTCAAGGGGAGCAATGTCACACAATACCTCATCCGTGAAGGGCTTGATGTTGTATGGAAGGCGACACTGCTGGCTCACGCGAAGATCTCGCCCTTGGTAAAGCCACCCAATGGTGTATGGTTGTGGATGTGCTGTGGTCGGTAAGCCCAACCGCTTCACGACCTCTGCCGAAATGAGGTTCTTTTGACTCCCGCTATCAACAATGAACTGTATCGGGGAGCCCTTGACCCACATCTGGGAGTGGAAGAGACGCTCCTCCTCCTCTGGATCTTCGGGTTCATTTTTCTGGATCTTTGCGGTAGCAACAGTGGCGCTGGTATCCGCATCAATGATCTGCTTCCCTTTTTCATACCCCTTATCGGGTTCTGACTCAGAGTCGGAACATGCATCTGATTCTGAAACCTTTAGCTCAGCCACCAGTGACTGTTTGGCCCGACACTCACTTGTGTTGTGAGTGGAGCTCTTATGGAACTCGCACCATTTTCCAGTGTCCTTTCTCGGCTTCGCGGCGTTGCTCTTTGCTTGCAGCTTCAGCTGGTTGTCTTGGGCTGTCCCGCCTTGGCTTTGTCCTTTGTTCTGTGGTTTAGGGGCACCTTTCCCCTGCTTTGGATTCGCAGATCCAAAGTCTCGCTTCTTTTGTTTAAACTTCTGCTCGACTTTGACGGCATACCGGTATGCTGCGCCGAGCGAGGGGATGTTTAGGAACTGTATTTCTTCCTGGATGTACTTGTGCAGGTAGCCACGGTATTTGAGTATCAAATGTTGCTCCGAATCCTTGATACCCAACTTTGTGCGAAGGGTATGGAAAAGATTGGTGAACTTCGGCACATCTTGGTCCCTTCCCTGCCGCAGCGTGGTCCACTTTATGTATTCATCCTCATAGCTTCCGACAGGGTAGTACTGCTCCTTGATGGCATCCCGGAACGAATCCCAGGTGGGTGCGGCTGAAAATAGTGAGCCAGTACTTTCATCCTTCTGCTCGCAGTAGGTTTCCCACCAGTCCTTGACGTGGGGGGCTGCTTTGAGAAGAGCAAAAACAATCTTTTCCCGACTCGAAAATTCATGAACAGAAAAATAACCCTCTAGCAGATTTAACCATTTATCTACGGCATCGGCGTCTATCTGACCCTCGAATATGGGGATTTCAAAATTAACTTGTACCTTAAAGGGTGTGGCGTTTCCAGAGGAGCTGCTGGAAGCCGATGCGCCGCTTCTGGGTAGCCGCTGAAGGATCTGCGCAAAGCTGTCCATCATCGCGTTCCGTTGTCGCTCGAGCGCTTCTTCGAGCAAGATTTTGATGGGATCTCCTGCCCCCTCGTCTTTCTTCTCGTCTGCCATGGGAGGCCGTCGGGATTTGCGAGGCTGGTCTTGCAAAGGTTCAACCAGTTCAAGCCCTAACTCCTTATATCCCGACCTTGTTGGGGACATGCAAAGAAAAACAGAGAAAAAGCAGACCGCTCTGATACCACTGATCCAGATTTAAGCAGGAACGCAACAAATTACAGAGATAACCATATACACAAAGATGCAGCGGAAATAATACTTCATTTCATTAATGGAAAATACTGACATATGCTTACAAACAGAAATGGCAATAAACTAGCTAGGGCGATGGTAGCTTATCTCTTAGAAGAGATGTGATGGCTACATGCCTCTGAACTGTATTACAATGAGGCTCGAAGGCCTATTTATTGTTGAGAAACAATGGAAAACCCTTCACATACCGAAACCTAACCCTAGAAGATGAAACGCCAAATTGTGGGCCCCGTTTGGGTAAATTGGTACATCAATTTCCCGGGGTCGTAACTTTGGCATACGATCTCCGTTTGACGCGTACGATAGCTCGTTAGAAAGATCTATCCGAGTACTACCACTTTGGGAGGCAACATAGGGCTCGGTCGCCCCAGAATTCCAAAAAAAAACGTCGTTTAGGGCCTCAAAACGGCTCCGGAAGTTCAGGACCCGAAAAACTACTAAAAATAGTAAACTGTGCTACAATTAAGGAAACTGAAAATGCTGAGAAAGACAATGGTGGGGGTCCAGGTGGACCTGGCAGGTGGCCACCAATATCCACCTGGATCAAGGAGGATAGTATGACAGTTGATAGAGCCATACTAACTGCAAATAGTCATGGTGACAAATTTTAGTGTAACAGATTGCCCCCTAAAGTGCAAAGCCTGTAGTAGATTAGGGTTTCATATCATCTAGGAAGGGTGAAGCACTTTATCATTTCAAGGATTATCTTGTGGAGAGCCCAGTCGGAACCTGCAAATATTCAACACAAAATACATATATAAGATCATATCATCGCTGAGGTAGGCATTCCCATACTCAGATTGAAAACTTTAACTAACAATCTAACTACTGCTCTGATACAGGAATGATTTCGCAGTACATCACAATCATAGACTCATGTAGACACAGTATGGACGCAGCCATCTGTTTATGATTAGTCTACTATATAATGAATAAAAAACTCCTCGCAGCCTGGATGGTGGAAACTAGATCCAGGGTCTTCATTTCTACTTCCCGAAATGGTACGATTCTATCCATGCGAATAAATGAGTTGATGTCGAACATGGTAGAAACCACTTGATTACCAGTCAATGATGTAAACTGTTAACAAGCGTGAGAGAGACCACCAGTGATGTCAATGGTTCTCAAAGTACCCAGTACAATCCATGAGATGTGAATGAATGTGTTGATGTCGAACATGTCACGGAATCCTTCGATCGAAAGTCAATGATGTAAACTGTCGTCAAAGGCGAGAAACCTGCCATTGATGCATGCAGATTTCAAGGTACCGACGATTTCTAAGTCATCTTTCTAGATAATGTGCTGATGTCGATAGAAAGCGACCCGTTGCAGGCAAGCCCACAACACGAAATCATGGTTCAAGTTGAAGAAATGTAGCTGTAAGGACTGACTCAGGGATGGTCAAAATGGATGACAAGTATTTTGCATATGAATGGTTTATTTGCAGCGACCTCTTGAACACATAACGACACGACAGATGGCTTGGTGACAATTGACCCAAAGTTAATACCCAGAAACGGCTGAAGACTTTCAATGTGGTTTGATCAACTTTTAGGCAAAGGATTTCCCAACCCAGGTGAATGAAAAGTGTCGTGTTCAAGAGTGGTGATAAGGTTTTTCAGTGACAAAGGATAACAAGTAGGCTCATTCTTCTCTCTTTTCCCCCACCATTTCTGGCAAGTACCTCTTTATTTTTTACAAGCTTGAGGAGGATAACATATGCTTGATTATAAGCTCATCCTTTGGATGAGTCCAACTTAGTTTAGATTCGGACCCTAAGAAGGAGTGGTACGTTCCTGTTTGTAATCGAACAGGTCCTTTGCTGTGAAATTTTAACGAGTCCAGTATAGGAGAAACTCGGCGTTTTTCAATTTTAGAGAGTCTAAAAAAACTTAAGAAGACTCCAGGGTTGAACTTTTTCGTAAATTTGTGTCTCCCAAGCCCGAAAAAGTATAAAATAATACTTGAGAGAACCGCTTGATCTTTTACGACCAAGGAGTACTTTCATGATTAGTGTCTTTGACCTGAAAAGTAAAAAGCGATCAAGGACACGTCGTTTTATTTCCAGTATCGAATTTGAAACGACAAAAATCCGGCAATCTTTTCCTGTTTTTACGGTCAGAAAAGGGCTATAAGGGGACCGTCTTTTAATTCCGTTTTAACGAGTGCAAAAGAAACGCTCGGCAATCTTTTCATTTTTTAGGAGTCAGAAAAGGGCTTAAAGATGACTCTGATGTTTTTGTTTGTGAAAAATGACAATTTTCCCTGAAAATCCTTTATCCTGCGCAAAAACCAACACATTACTCATACCTATTTAAAGATAGATAAAAATACTTCGAAAAATACCTTTTCATGGTGAAAAATAAACAAATTCACATTTATTTACCCAAAAAACCTATAAAAAGGGGTTTTACCAATTCATTTTTACCGTTTTACTGTTGAGGAGAGAAAAAGGACTTTTGGCAAGAAACTTCCCGTGGACATTGCGGAGAATCCGACCGTCGAAATCGAATGCCGTCTCATCAGGTATTCTACAACATCCTCCTCTGCATTTCCATCCGTTTAGAATTTGTTTTTAGGCCCTAGTTTCATTTTTTGGAGGCTTTGGGGTTTCAAGGTCCGCCTTTCGGGGTACGCAGGTGCCGCACTAGGGACCCGCGTACCCCGACATTTTCTCAGTTGGGAAAATACCGGGCGTACGCAGCTTGCCTTAAGAGAACCTGCGTACGCACGCTCTGTTTCTAAAGGCGGGCTGCGTACACCGCGGAAAGGGTTTTCAAACCTCAAATTCTCCAAATTGGACCAAAATTTTTTGATTTCATTGATTCTAACAGATGTTTTATGGTGTGTAGATTGCCCACCATGCTTGATTGGCGCGAGAGAGAACACGAAGATTTTGATTTGGCCGCCATTAATCACCAACCTTCCATTGATGCTTTGAAGGCATGCGGTCTTTACAAATACTGGGCCATACCTGGCATGAGGGCCTAGGTACGCTTTCTAGAGTGGCTGGTTGAAAGGTGGAACGTTCAGGATCAGTGCTTTTACATTGGAGGGCACCAGCTCGAGATAGAGCCCTCAGACATTTATTTTCTCACTGGTTTGCCCAAGAGGGGCGAACAATTGACTCTGTACGGGACTAGGCCAGGTGGCCAGTCCATCACTAGTCTCCGTCTAGAGTGGTGTAACACTCAGAACCAGGAGAAGGGGATAGAGATCAAAACTATATCCCGACCTGAACTTATGGTGATTGCCTTTACAGTTACCAGACTTTGCGGGGCAGCCGCTTTGCACATTGCCACTGGATCCCAGATGCGGATGGCGATTGATTGCTATCGAGGCACCATTTTCAACTGGTGTGATGCTGTGTTGGCCAATTTAAAGGGCCAACTGACTAGGGCAAAAAACGGGCAACTAAAGACTTTTGGTTATGGGCCTTTAGTTGTGAGTTTTGCTCTAGAGAGGGTTCCGATGCTGATCCCACAACATCTCACTGTTGAGGTTGGGCTTCCTCGAGAGCCTAAGTTGATGCGATGGGTTGCGGTGATGGCCCGTCATCCTGATGAGGGAGCGGGGGTTGTCCGATTTTCTCCGGAGTACTTTCACTGGTTAGAGGACCAGGTCTTTTCGATCCAGGATTTTCCTTATGCCGGAGTTGATTTTCGTGGAGATCCGGACATGGTTCTTCCACCGGGAGAACAATGGGATGACACAGGTAATTCATTTTTCACAAGTTTTTAAATTATCTATTTTTTTTGTTTTTTATATCGTCTCAAAACTGACAGTAATAATTTTCAAAATGCAGATGTAGGCCCACGTCGTCCAGCCAACCTCCGGCCTTTCGAGAGGAGACTACCAGTTGCACCGGCACCAGCCCCACAGGACGCGGCTGCAGAGACCTTAGCTGAGTTGGAACAAGACCTAGAGCATCTTACGGCAGATATACCAGAGACTACTATAGACGATATTCCTATCAGGCTTCAGCGCTATGTAGTCGCAGTCCCAGGACCTTTTAGAAGGTTCTTGTGTAGGGTAGCCCGTGCAGTGGTGTCATATAGGGAGCACCACCAGTGATTGGATGGTCGTTTTTGTAGACACATGTGACATTTTGGTTTTTTGTACTTATCATTTTTGCCAATCATAAGGTGTTTTTCAACCTATGATTGAAGACGATGTATTTTTTGACACACTCCTATCTATATATATATCATTATTACCGGTTTATCTTGTTAAACATGTGTGATGAAATGTTTTTAAATTTACATGTATGATTATTGCAAATGTCTATTTAACATTCGAGATGCAATTGCATCTGCTAATGTATTTAAAGACCTTGGAATATGTTGATATTCAATGTAATCAAATTCACGTTCCAAGAGACGCACTCTCAAAAATAACCTTAATAACACTGGATTTCTAATGGCATAGACTCTATTAAGCTGTAATACAACGAGTTCAGAATCTAACCTCACTATCAAACTCCGAATCCCAAATGAAATAGATTCAGACAATAACTCAATCACTGCACTGTATTCTGCAATGTTGTTTATTGTTTGACCGAGGCTCACCCCATGCATAGAAACTAACTCGTCAGAGGGCGAATAGATAACCCAAGTTGCGGAAGAGATATTCCGTGTACTACGACAAGCACCATCAGTGAATCCAATGTAGATTTGGAGAGGTGTCGACATCTGCAATATCAAGAGTAAAACCAAGATAAGCCAGAATAACGACGAAAAACACACTCTCTAAGCTAAGCACACTGTCTAAACTAACAAACACACCAGCTAGAAAGAAAAACCTAACCTAACTAAAATCTCCATACCCATCAGTTAAGCATAATACCTCTTTAGGTAAAGTCCATTTATGGGTTTACCCAAAGAGTCCCCGTCAAAGTCCACCAGCTCATAGGCCCCTTTTGCTAGCTTTCGCTTGACAATATAGGGCCCATGCCACATAGGAACGAATTTTCTAGCACCTAATTTATCATTAGCTTGATCATATAATAACACTAGGTCTCCTTCCGAAAAATTTCGAGGGGTCACATTTCGATCATACTGAGCTTTCATACGTTTTGCGTGAGTCTCGATCGCCAATGCAGCATCACGTCGAGTCTCATCTAATTTAGCTAAGTATAATAAACGCTTCTCCTCTTCGGAAGTAGCTGGAAGTAATTCGATGGCCATTTGCAGTGACGGGATTTCGCATTCAATGGGCAGCACAGCTTCCAAACCATAAACTAGTTGGAAAGGAGTGAACCCTGTTGATGTTTTCACTGAGGTTCGGTACGCCCAAAGTGCTGAAAATAACATGTTGTGCCAATTCGACCGATGAATACCAATGATTCGTCGGATCATGATAACTAAAACTTTGTTGATGGACTCAACCAGACCATTCGCTTGTGGATAATAAGGAGTTGAACTATCGTGACGCAAACCAAGTTGGCCTGTAAGTTCTGTCATCATAATGTTTCGAAAATGGCGCCCATGGTCAGTGATTATCGCTTGTGGGACACCAAACCTAGCAATAATGTGATTGAATACGAAAATTGCAGCTGTCTTGCTGTCTGCCTCGAATGTAGGCATCGCCTCGGCCCACTTAGTAAAATAATCAACCGCAAGGATGATATACGCATGCCCCCCGGCCGAGTGAGGGTTACATGTAATAAAATCGATACCCCATTTGGCGAAAGGACCAATGGCAATTATAGGGTGGAGAGGAGCAGGTGGCGCGCACATCTTTCGATCAAATACTTGACAGTTGTGGCATTTTCGGACCGCAGTAATACAACCTTTGAACAAGGACGGCCAGAAGTAGCCAGCGCGCAATATCTTTTGGGCTGTGGCATACCCAGACATATGACCGCCACACGCTCCAGAGTGACAGTCATTCAGAACCCTTTCAGCTTCCTCGTGAGTTAAGCAACGTCGAAAAACCAAATCCGCCCCACGACGATAAAGAGTATCTCCAATAATTTTGTATTGTTGGGACTGGAATCGAATTTTCCGACGCTCCGACTTTGAAACTTCGGGCCGAAAGGATTGGGTCTGGAGATAGACGATTATATCCCCATACCACGGATCTAAAGTGCTGATTAGAAACAAAGATTCGTCCGCAATGGGCTCCTCTGCCACAGTTTCCGTGTCAGCACGCAGGAAGTCACACATTAACTCTGCAAAGACTAAAGATTTCTTAGACTTAGATTTCTCAAACTCCAAGTCGAACTCCTGCAGGATAACTATCCATTTGGAGTACTTGCCCCCTAGCAATTGTTTAGTCAAAATGTAGATCATAGGGTTGCAATCCGAAATGACTGTAGTTTTACGGAGTAAAACGTAGTGACGAAAACGTTGGACAGCTTGAACGGCTGCCAGTGCCAATTTCTCCACATGTGAGTATTTTAGTTCAGTTGGATTTAACATCACATGTTCTGTTCCGAATTCATCTTCCTGAACTAAGACCATTCCAATGGTGGAATGGGAGGCGGCGAGATACAAAAAGTAATCCTGGTTGTAGTTGGGAGGATGCAGCAACGGTGCATGGGTCAACGCGTGCTTGAGTGCATCAAAAGATTTCTGAGCTATCTCATCCCAAGAGAATTGAGCATTCTGTTTCAACAACCGGGTGAAACCCTTTGTAACCTCGGCGTAGTTAGGAATGAATCGGCGTAAAAAGTTTGCTTTCCCCTGCAAACTTTGGAGTTGGCGAAGACTCGAAGGAGGAGGCAATTTGATGATAGCTTCTACCTTCGAGGGATCGACGCGAATACCGGCTTTTGAAACTACAAATCCTAGCAATCGTCCCACTTCTATACAGAAGACACATTTGTGTGGGTTCAACCGAATTCGATAATGCCTACACCTCATAAAAATTGCTCGTAAATGGACAAGGTGATCAGCTCGACGTAAAGAATGAGCAGGCAAATCATCGAGATACGGTTGCACAATGTGTTTGATGTCATGAAACGCATAAGACATCGCCCTTTGAAAAGTTGCTCCGGCATTCTTAAGCCCAAAAGGTAATTTGCAGTACGCAAATGTCCCCCATGGACAAATGAAAGCCGTTTTTGGTTGATCGGCAGGTAGAATATTGATTTGATTGTAACCGGAAAAACCGTCCATAAAGGAAAAAATTTCACTGCCGGCACAGTCATCAATTATTTGATCGATATAGGGTGTTGGGTAGTTGTCTTTTGGACAAGCTCGATTTATATCCCTATAGTCGATGCATATTCTTATTGTTCCCTGTTTTTTGTTAACCGGAACAATATTCGATACCCAATCCATTAACGGGATCGGATAAATGAAACCTGCTTTCAACATCTTCTCAACTTCTGCTTTAATTCAGCCGCTTTTCGTGGGTGAATCTGACGCAAACGTTGCCGGACGGGTTTAGCGTCCGGGTAAGTCTTGATCTCATGGACAACAATGGAGGGATCAATTCCTGGCATTTCCTCATAGGATCAGGCAAACACGTCACGGAATTCTTGAAATAGGGTCTTGTATGTTTGAATTTCGTCATCTGTACACGAGGCACCTATATGAATGTTCTCAAGAATTTCGGGCTTGACCGAAATGTCAATGGGAATAGTTCGAGAAATGTTCCCCAAATTCAACTCTGAATCAGGATGTTTCATTGGATTCTGAGCTTCTTTGACATATTCAGCTGTAAAAATTGATGAGAAATCATTTTCAAAACTATCATCCTCAGGTAAAAACGAAGATCTGTGATGGAGATCTTCCCATGGTAAATCGTCTACACACAGGACTTCACGAAGTTGCTCGTCAGATGACACAACTTCGGGAAACGCTATTAACTCCGAGGTTGATGTGAAAAGTGATTCCTCACGGACCACATTCATTTGGTCGATTTTGGTTGAACGCGGGTCGGTAAAAGACTGCACGGCTTCATAGGCAATTTCATATGGACTCAAAGGCATAGCATCACCAAATGAGTCTATTTCAGATTCAGAAGGGACGATCCAAGGATCGTCATAAACAATGGTGTCTGATGTAATCATATGAATGGATGCAAATGAAGACACTGCGTTGATTGGAGGAAAAGGAAAAGTTCCCAGTAAACCAGAATCTTTAACTAATCCTACTCCAACATCCTTATAAGGGATAGTCGTTTTACCGACATGCTGGATACTCTCTGAAGAGGCTGGGTCGGACGAAAAGTAAGCCAGCTGGTCTATTGTTACGATCTTGCCATTATGTGGAAACTTTATTACTTGGAAGACCGATGAAACAACCGCTATCATAGCGTAAGACCAACTTCGACCCAAGAGAAGGTTGTAGTCTAGAGGGGCATCAACCACCTCCACATCCAGACTAACGGTTTTTCCTTCAACCCCTATAGGCAAATCCTATAGAATGCCAAACGGATGAAACCCACGGCCATCAAAGGCCTTAAGAATTGTTGGGGATTGATTCAGTGAAGGAGAACCAAGCGATCTCCAACATTGTATCGACATAATACACGTGGAAGCTCCCTCATCAATTACAGTCCGATGAATAGGCCTGTTTTTTACTATCACTGGGATCTGGAAAGCCATCTGATGAGGCAAACGCGGTGTACTATTTTCTAGATCAAAAATTATTAGGTTCGGGTCCTGAACATCAACAGCTCCTATAGCCAACAAAAGTACTTTGCGTTGTGCTGGGCATGATTGCAGCACTTCCAAAGCCGACATTGCTGAGGGTGAAACAGCTAAGTCCTTAACAATGTTATAATTTTGGGCCGCTCTCGCATGAGGATTGAAAGCAGACTTTCAAAGTATACCCTTGGCGAGCGGTTTGATTACTAAGTCCAGGTTAGGTTTCTCGATCTGTAGTGGATCGGAACCGGGAGCTGAAGTTGATGGATTAGAATGAGAAGATTCTGCTTCTTTGCCATCAACAGGACTTTTACTACCATAATCTTGCGATCGAGTCGCAATCCATACATGAGACATCATCAATATGGGTTCTTCACTGGCACTCGAGGAAGAACCTATCATCTTACTCTCCTGCTTTGGAAATGGATCTTTCAAAACAGCAAGAGTTGGAGAACCTTTGACGATTTTCACAACCTCTGCCCGATGAGGGAAATCTCTTGTAAAATGATCTTCTTCACAAATAAGACAAGGATAACGAGGTTTGCGCTTTTCGTCATTGGTTTCCGACTTTTCAGTTTTCTCCTTTGGAGTTTTGTCTGCTTTATTCTTCTTCTTGCCTTTCTTTTTCCCACCGTTTTTTTATTTAGCCGTAGATGACTCTATAGCATGAATATCGGCAGAAACTTCAGCAGAAGATTCTCCTGTCGGGGAGTCTGGTAAGGTTATAATCGGAGAAGAATTCTTTGAGGACTTCTTCTTACTTTTAGTGTTCACCGTACCAATCATGCCATCAGCAGCATGAGATCCCGAAGGAGCAGCAGCGATTTGATTTGACTTAGGAAGATCTGGGATCTTTTCGTGTAACGTACCTGACTGAGTATAAACTAAGTCAAGGTACTGCGCTTGAGCAATCACTTGCTCCTCAGTAACTACTCCGGCCTTAGCTACGTCTTTAGTAATCTTCGGTAACAATGATTTAACAAACCATTCAGCTAAGATTTGGTCCGGGATAAAAACTTTCACTAATCGTCTTCGACGTCTCCATTCATGAATATGATCGGAAATATAAGTGGACGTCGATTGTTTTAATGAAGTTAGTAACTCCGTGCCATTATCATATCTGACCGGCAACTGAAAATGAGTTAGGAAAGAGGTAGCTAACTGGCTAAAATTATAAAAAGAGGCCCGTGGTAACTCAATGTACCACTTGGCCGCGAGACCAATGAGTGTACGCTGGAAAAGACGTAAGCGGACCGAATCATCCGAGATGGAATTAGAGGCACACCAGAGGTGGTAAGTCATCACATGATTTGACGGGTCCTCTCCAGACTTACCTTCGAACTTGGGTATGTCACTGGGCAACTTATTTGGCATTGGCGGCCAAAACGAAAGATAATTTATTGGATCGTTCGTTAGGCGTGACAAGTCTGGTAAATCCAAAGTTGCGATAAACGGTAATTGCCGATTAGGATCCCTAAAAATCTGGGTCACAAGACCAGTTCTAGGAGGAGGATATCTAGGATAACTAGGAATAGGAATCGCGTTCGGGATATTGTATCCTCCCGGAAAACCAGGATTAACCGGACCGTACTGGGGTTGTTGTGGTTGTTGATAAGTGTACCCAGGATACAGTTGATACTGGTAAACTGGTTGTTGGATAGCAGGACCGAATTGGTACTGTCCCTGGTACTGTTGATAAGTGAATTGTGGTTGACTTGTGACAACCGTACTTAAACCAAGTTGTCCTACAGGCATCTGAACCGTAGTTTGAATCGTAGATCCAGAAAATGGTAAAGATGTCTGAGGAGTAGTTACAGAGACAGTAGAAATCGGAGTTGTCGATACTCCAGAAGTAAGTGCGGTAGACTGAACAGATGTTGCGGTAGTTGCAGCAGTCGTTTGAGATGGAGTACTAGGTGCAATGGGCGACTGAGTAACTACCGAAGTTACAGAAGTTTGAATATTACACTGGATTGGTTGTTGGGGTGAACCAGAAACTAAGGGTTGTCCAGTTTGAGATGACAACTGTATACTTGGCTGCAACACCTGTTGAACTTGTGATGGATCCCACACTATATTCATTCCTGGGTATTGACCCGTAACAGGTTGAGGATATTGAGATCCGTAACCAAGTTGAGGGTAGGATTGATAATTGAAAGGTACATTTCCCATACCTTGAACATAAGATTGACCTTGGGGTGGTTGGTAACCTTGACTCGAGTACTGAACTTGGGGTTGATACCCTTGAGGCACGTACTGATACTGGGGTTGACCTTGAGGCATAAATTGATACTGAGGTTGACCTTGGGGTACATATAGAGGCTGGGGTTGACCTTGAGGAATGTACTGTACCACGGGTACATACTGTCCTTGAGGTTGCCCCCTAGACGCAATTTGTGTACCTTGAGGTTGCCCCCTAGGCGTTAATTGAGGCTGCCCCCCAGGCGGTAACTGGCCACCTTGAGGTTGAGAACTGGGAATTGAACCTGACATCATGTAAATGTCTCCTACGCTCAACGGTTTATTACCATTGTTTCCAGTTAATAACCCATGTTCAATGGGTTGAGGAGATGCTCCCGCAAAAGTACCAGAAAGTGACTGATACCCAGAGGGAACAGAAGGACCGTCGTACAGAAAAGATTCAGGCGATTGAGTAAACATGGACGACTGACCTGACATATTTACAGGAGTATAAATACCTCCAGGTGGATAAGGAGCACGAGGTGGAGAAAAACTTAACCCTGAGTTGTCTAAATAATTAGTTAACGAAAGATACCAAGTAGTACTTCTAGGTGGACTGTAAAAAATGGATTCACACTCCCTTAGATCAATAGTAGGTTGATTTTCAGGGATAGGGACGCCTATTTCTTCTTCTGGAGCAAGTTCTTCAATAGCTATCAAACCAGAAGGAAGATTTTCGGTGATGACTCTTTCTACCCTAGGTGAATCAGGAGCACTAGAAGTCGGAGTAACAGGTTCAGATATCTCAGGTTCTTCGCCTATATCACTAGTAGATGAAAAACTACCAGCAAGCTCGAAAACTGCAATAGCTTCAGGATTATAACCTGTTTCTAGACTTTGGTAATCAGGATGAACTACCAACGAAGACTCTCCTTCTTCAGGTGAACCTACTTTACTGCCACTAGGAGTTACAAGGACTTTCAAACCTTCGTAATGACCCGGAACTTCTTCGGGAGGTTGGCCTCGAAGTCTACGAGACCTCCTCAACAAATCAGCCACGGTTACAACCTCAGGAGACTGGCCCGAATTCTAGGGGACTGTCTCGGTAATTCAGCCACAGTTAAAAACTTTTAACTACTGCACACGCAAACAAAGTAAAATCTCAAAGCAAACCACCTAAAGTCTCTAAAGAACCAAACAAATTTGAATCATATGCCTAAAGAATCTAGGGCGTCAAACCATGCACAAACAGTAACCTTCCGGACCGAAAACACTAGTTGGTGATGAAGCCCAACATTGCCGAATTCAGTACAGAAGTGGTGGGTGGAACAGTTACCCCGGCAACCTGCTTAATGAATAGACTGGACCAAGTTCCTCCACTTTAACCGTCTCGAGTGAAGTGAACCCCCTAGAAAATCCAAGTGAGTCTAGTCGACGTCTGCTCCAGGTACAGTGGGATCTTCCCTCCACCATCACCTTGGATAGAACCCTAAAGATAATGGTCACTAAGGTCACCAACAACAACAAATACACCTGGGGGAACAGTCTACGATCCAATAGCACGCAAGGGCAGAGTAACAAGCTCAATCCCCTTATCGGCTCCTTGACAATAATCCAAGGTTTACCGACAAGTGACCCCAGGCTCCTCGACAATAATCTGAGGTTTACCGTTTGTAGTACGTGCGTATCTGGCATCGTTCCCAATGAAGGAGGATTGATCCCCTCACTGGTTCGGACACGATCTCGTGCTTCTCCTTTAAGAGGAGCTTTCCCAGAGCATAAATGTAACAGTTGGATTTATCCTACCACAAGATGAGCTACTTGTTTGGTTTTGCTATCTTGGAGAGTTAATTACTCTCCTACTCCAAGACACTAGCCTGAACTATATTGGTGTTTCAGAGCCCTAGTAAATAAAAAGTTACTAAGTTAATTTTACTTTAAGCGTTAATTTTATGGCTTTTCTTTAGGACAAAAGGTAGTGGAGATGAAACTGATGGTGTGTAGACTCGACTCAAATCCACTAAAAAGATGCACCTAAGATGATTTAAACTATTTTTTCCTTTTTCAATGAATTCCCTAGCTAAGAGAGTTGGAGAATGCAAAATTTATAAAAACAACTTTCTTGGCAAAGACAATCAAAGAAACAATCTCTTTATCTTTTCCAAAGCATACAACACATGACCACTAATTATTTCACAAAAATTCCTTTCTCTTTCCAAAGACTTCAAACGCCACTAAAGCAAACTTTTTCAAAAGAGTTTTTTGTATTTTTCCCCTATATTAACAAAGCATATAAAACTACTTAACAAAAATCAACTTTGACAAATCTATGAAAATCAAATCAATTTTACCTAAAAGAAAATCTAAGAGAAATTTACCTAAAAGCAAATCTAATGAGGAAAAAGCCTACAAAATATAATTCCAGGATGTTTTACTCAGTTACAATTCAACCAAGGACCAGTTCATGCAGAATCATAAACCAGTCAAAAACAAAAATCAAAATCTTTTGTTCTTTTTCTTAAGAATGAAATTCACAGCTTAACCAACAAACTTTCTCGAAATTCCGCAAAGAGACAACACAAAGGTAGGTTTCTCACAAAGGTGGATTTTATGAAAGGTCCAACTCCTAAGAAGACTGAAAAGACCAGGGATATCCGAGGTTTTTACAACTTCTAAATCCAAAGTCACTACAAGACCAATTCAAAAATCAAACCTAGGGCTAGAACTTCTATGAATTTCACTAAAACCCTTGATGCTAACGAAACAAGCTTAGATGAAGATCTCTGACAGGTAACCAGTGGATCTGGGCAGTAAAAACAAATTAAAAACAAAATCTAAGAGGCAAAATGGAAAAAATTGGAATTTTCTCAACTTTTGACAGGGTACGCAGGCAACCTGTTTGCACAGGTGCGGCCACGCTCTGTGCACAAAGCTGCAGTGCGTACAGGTACGCACTGTGCTTAACTCAGAGGGTGCGTACTGCTCTCAAAACCAAGAAAAACAAAAACTAACTTAACCCTAAGCTATTCCACCCAAATTCACAGTCAAACAGTCAAAAACCAGAAAGAAATCAACTTTTCTCAAATCAAAGTAGCAAACAAAAGAGAAATCAATCAAATCCATGGATTCCCCAGCGGAGTCACCATTTTGTCATGCGGAAAGAGTCAATTTTACGGACAAAACCAACCTCCCTAGAAGCTAAGGCTTTCTAGTGACAAACAAAACAATCAAGCACTATCCTTCCCTAAATATGCATTGAAAATACAAGCAACTAGGTGTTTAAAGCATACCTTTAGTCCAACGCTGTTTGTAGTAGCCAAGCCTCTCCGATCCAGATGAGCTCCTCCTTCTCTTTGAAACCTGCATTCACTAACAAGCAAACGATTACATAGCACCTGAATAACTCATATAATAAAACATATTCATCATAAAGACCAAGGAGTATATGAAACAAATTATAAATAACAACTTGTTGAGAAGAATGAACTTAATTATATTAATAGAAAACAAAAGAAACCTTACAACCAGTGCCTTGGTGTTGTGCAGGTCCCTCCCAGGGTCTAGCAAGAGTTCTCCTTTACTTTGATCAGCTCACACACTTCCAAATGAAGCTAAGAAAGGATGGGAATCTCTCCTCTCAAGCTCTATAAGGGAGTCCTAATTTCAACAGCATCTACCCTTAGGAATGTTCAGCTTTCAACCTCCCCTCCCTCTGGCCCAATGCCTGTATTTATAATGCTTTGGAGGAAGTTAATCAGGTCCACCATGAATGGGATAAGCCCCTCTTTCAATGGGATAGCTCCCCTCTTCATGGGATAAGTTCCTCTTTCTTTGGGATACATGAACCATCTGGAGGCGCTCAATACACGTCAAACCATCTTCTAGAATGCTCTAGATTTGACCACAAGTAACTTTTTTGAAGTAAAACTCGCGCCTTTTGACCTTTACAGGAGTACGCACCCACCCCTTTACAGACAGAGCGTACAAGTACGCAGGTATTGTGAACTTGAGGTGCGTACACGCAGGTAAGGCTAAGAGAAACTGCGTAACCAAAGTTAATTGACTTTTAAAGGACTTTCTCTCTTTCTTGGAGTTTGGCATGAGGAGCAGAGGTATAAGACTTTCCAAGGAGGATAGTATGACAGTTGATAGAGCCATACTAACTACAAATAGTCATGGTGACAAATTTTAGTGTAACACTAAGTCTAAACCTAAACCCTAACCATATTCCAATTAAAACTATGTGTTAAAATACATATACACCTAAGTCTAAAACTATTCCGACCATTACAACACATTGCAAATATATTAACACATTAAAACCTAAACCTATTTGTTAAACCTAAGTCTAAACCCTATGTTATAAACCCTCGGCCTATTTTAAAACAATAAAACATTGCAAAGACAATGAGACATGTCCCTAACCGCCATCCCAAACTGTAGTGGGACCGCGGTTCATGTGAGCGGAGTCAAAGTTAACTGTCACGTCACCTTAACCACAGTGTTAAACCGTCAGTCTTAAACTGCATGGGGAGTCAGTGGACATGTGACAGAGCTCACTGCAGAGTTCAATGTAACCACGTCAGAAGTTGTGAATGGTGGAAAGCCACCAGGTGTAACCACAATAGCAGAGGTAACGTGGACACATGTAAACTGTCATGGCGATGTCTACGCCGGAACCATCAGGAGAAGACTGCGGAGGTGTCCATTTGTGGTTAGCTTGGGACTTGTTCACATGGAAAAAATTTGTCCATCAGGCCGTTTGATAACCGCCAGTGGGTCTGTTGATAAACTATGGTATTTTTTGGATTTGTAATTAAAGTTTGGACTATTTTTAATACAAGGACCTTGTAACCAACACCTAAGGGGTAAAACCTAACAAGGCCATGCTTTAACCAACCCAAACTTCAGCCAATTCATGCCAAGTTTAGTCCAGAGTAGTTTTAACGTATTTGCAAGCCTATAAGAGGCAATTTTTGGTCATTGAAGAGGAGGAGAGTGATTTTCGTTTTTGTATGCAGATTCTGGAGGTCATAGTCATTTTTGTTTTCAGTGTAAGAGGAGCATCCGGAGTCAAAATTGGGAACCATGATAGGTGTTGGAAAGCTGGTTCAGAAAGCTATCCTTTGACAGTGACTAGAAGTGCTTGTGTGCACATTCAGTTTGGTCAATTCTCTACGTAATCGAATTCTTCTGTTTCAAACCTAATAAAGCGGTCGCCCATCTTAAAAGCAAACCCGAAGACGTAGTCCATCAGGTACCAACTTTGTAATCAATCTTGTTGTCTGGTATCGCTGTGTATTTTTTGTTTTCATTACTGTTTTTCATCTTACTTATGTTTTATCAGCTATCGTAAAATCTTTCTTCTCAAGCAATTCCCTTGGTTTCTGCACTTTCAGCTAACATTCAATTCATTAATGGTTAATCAATTCTACATCAGTTTTAACTTATGACCATTTCAGATCACCAACGTTGCATCCTACGGGTGAAATCTCATTCCACATATGTGAGTGTATATGACTGTACTCCACGTACCTTCAGGTATATGGGTTGTGCTCTACGCACGTAAAGCAAATGGGAATGCTCTCATCAAATGGTTATGCATTAGACAACACTACTACAAACTACACTCCCACGTACTGTCGCGTATATTTTGGGAGTCCCCAATAGGTTTCTATCCATCCATAAGTATCCAAGTCTGCTACCTTGCATATCATGATACACCGAACACAACATTCCGGGAGATTGGTTTTTGTACATTAAGTCATTGGTTCCCCAAGGTGTATTTTGCAGTTCATGGTTGTTTGGTAATCCTTTATGCCTAGATTTCCCTATTTTTTATTTATTTCTTTTTTTGTTAATAAAATGTATTTCCCAATGTGGAAGGCTAAAATTCCCCTCCCTGTCGTTCACGTATAATGCAAAATAAGCCTCCACTTCCTCCAGAAGCTATTGCTAACTGTCATCCTAGACATAGGAAAAACAAACTACTGAATCAAGAACATCGAGAACTACTTTTAGCCCTCCACCCGATATTGATCAAATAGAATCATTTATCCTTTTGTGTTCTAAACATGAGATTACATTTTTTCATGTTGGTGACACTGACACAATTGAAACAGAAGTCCCTGAAAATTTGTTACCTGAGGTCATTGAATCTAATCTCCCTGAGTCAAAAACTTTGTTTCCTGAGGTTATTGAAACTAAGGAGTGTAACACCCTCCTCCCACATCTACCCAGGAAACTGGCTAGCTGGGGTAAACATGTGACTAAAGGCCACTATGATATGATTCAACCTTCTAAGTCATGTTAAGGAAGTGGAACCGATGAAAACACACCATACAGACATCCAACATCAACATTAGGACCCTCAAGAACCAACCCAACCTTTCTACCAACTAGCCCCTGGGTCTCACTAACATTTTAGACTACTTTACCTTTGGACGCTCACATGTTATGGGCATGCCAGCGTCCAGGGACATTTGGACACTCTCATAGGCCTACAAGCCAGTGTCCAGGGACTCTTTTTGCCAGTGTTATGCCAGCATCCCTAGTATTTGAGCCACATTTTCAGGCCCAGAGCCCAGGTCACTACCCAGAATTGAATCACATCTTCAAAATAGCAAATAACAAGGAAATGACAGTGAAAAATCAATCACTTGACTGAGAAATTGACTGGAACCATACTAGCCATTACAAGAATTTCGTCAAACATATCACAAAAATGTAATCTAGAAGTGTAATTTACATATCTAAGCATAGGGCTCTTATACTTAGCTAAGAATCGCTAAGTAGAATTGATGCCTCAACACATGAACTACCATTTCATCCATTAGGTCATAGATACATTGATCATTCATTTACAAGTAAAAACATGATGAGAACCATTGATGATCCTAGGTATTGCAATAAGAATGTTGCAACTCCCAGGGCTACCAGCTTTACTTATCAACTCAGGGTTTGTACAAACTTGGAGGTGATAGTGCTATATGCACAAGTAGAATTGAAGGTACTTCCTGTTGTCACTGTTCATCTAGCAAGAGACCCCTAGTGGCTCCAAGCTAGACTTCTATAGGGTCATAAGAAGCTTGATTTTGATGGAAGAAGAGAAAATATATTCTAAGGGAGAGCTACTCTACTCCAGTAATGGAGAAAACAATCATGTAATGATAAACTCACACTAGACCCTAGCTAACCAATTAAACAACTATGCTAAGCAGAATTACTAGATCAATTACTACTCTAATACTAATTCTCTAAGTTATAGAAGTAAAAGCATCAAAACTAGACTAAGGGGTAAGCCAAGGAAACTAAGCTAAGTCTATGTTTAAGCGGAAGAGCAGTCAAAGATCAAAATTGGTAAAAAGAGGATGTAATGAGCAACAATGCATAAGAACCATTGGATCAAAAGGGTGAAAGGTAAATGAATGGTTGAGATCGGATCATAGGAGGGTACGTAGATAGATGGGCGAACAGGGTTAACTAATAGAGTGAATAGTGGAGATTATGTCGCGACAGTTGAGTGAATAGATGAACGAATAGGGTTAATAGGAGATGGGCGGCTGAGATTATATTGCAGAGGCTAAGTCAAGAGATGGATGGACAAGATTAATTATCAAATGGACGACAGAGATTAGATCGCGGGAAAAAGAACTGTGTGGAAATGGTAGCGGGTTTGCAGAGGTGGTAATTTTTATTTCGCGTGCCCTCAAAACCATAACTTGTATTTTGATATTTCACGTGATTAGCCTTACCGAGTGACATGTAGCATGAGAAAACCACTTTTCTCACGTGCTCTCGGTCGGATAACGGTCGTGCAAGTGTCCGTGTGAGATTGCGTGACAGCCGTTGGATCAGGTGGGGTTGATCAACGGTGGAGAATCACCAAGCTAGTTGGCAATCAAGTGAAGCCATAGCCGTCAGATCAAGAGACAGATCGGCGGTGGAGAATAAAGCAGGAGAAGAAACCATGCGGGAATGATGGAGCAGGTTTAGAGGGCGGTAAGATGTTTATCGCACACCCTCAAAGCTGTAAGAAGTTTTCTAAAATTTTACGGGATTAGCCTCCCCAGGGACACATAGCATGGGGAAACCACTCTTATCGCATGCCCTCGAGCAGATAAGGATCAGACATAAATCGACGCAATATTGCGCGATAGCCATCAGATCTGGCGAGGCAGATCAATGGTGGAGATTTGACTGAGCTAGTTGGCGAGCGGGTGCGAGATAACCATCAGATAAAACAAGGCAGATCAACGGTGGGGATTTAAAGTGCATAAAATAAGTGTTGAAAATGAATTTGGTGGTGATTGGTCGGGTTTTGTTGTGTAAGGTAATCTATGGGTAAAAACCGTTAAAACGTGAATTAACTGCTTCCGCCTAAGTATTTCATGCTAAGGGAGAATGAAAGGGATATGAGGGGGATCAAATGACAGAAAGAGGGTGAAGGAGAAGATGATCATAAAAGGAATAGAGTAACAATGTAATGAACCCAGTGACTACGTTAAACAACAAACTCCCTATGAAAACCAAAACCCTATGTTTTTGGGGTTGCTGTAGGGTTTTTTCCTCACGTCATGGTTTGAGAGGGAGGAGGTGAGGCCGAGACACCTATGGGCAACCTTGTGGTTCTTTTCTTTGCTAACCTACTAATTGAATGAAAGCATAAATGAAGCAAACTGAATACAACTAATCTACTCTACACTACTATAATGAAACTGCAACTACTTAAACAAATAAATAGTTAAACAATAAACCTCTGTAATGGAAATGAACCACTGAAGTAAATGAACAATCAAACCATGAATATATGCTATTGGTGTAATGAAAATGAACTACTTAAGCAGATGAACAGGACACAATGAATCTGTACTACTATTGTAATAAAAATGCATCTAATTAAGCAAATGAACAGAAAACAAGAATCTATGCTAGTATAACAATACAATAAAGAGGAGCTTTGGCTACTACGGTCGGGCCCTAACCCAAGAGCTTGAGCCCTCTAAGTTAACTCAGTTTTGGCACAAAACAAAACTCATCTTCATTATAAATCAAAAATTGTTACAAGACTTGCAGCTTGAAAACAAATTGGAGTTCTACAGTGAGAAGTCTGAATTCTTTCCAACCCTCGGTAACTAACTAAAAAAACTAAGGTCCTAAGCCTCTCTACTTATACATCTGAAGTCTCCAATGACTTCCTTCAAAATTAGGGAGTCACATCTCCCAATTCAATGATAAACCCATGCTTTCCCCTTCACTAGCTTGGGCGCCTTCTAGTAGGGAGGCTTGGCTCCCAACTTAAGATAAACTCATACTTTCAATTGCTTGGTTGCCTTCTAGTACACCTGATTTGGCCCTTTTCACCTTCACTTGCTTAGCTACCTTCTAGCACACCTGATTTGGCTGTTTGCACCTTCACTTACTTAGCTGCCTTCTAGTACACCTGATTTGGCTGTTTGCACCTTCACTTGCTTGGCTGCCTTCTAGAAGGGGATTGTTTGTACTTTCAGCTGATGGAGGGATATTCGAATGGAGGGGCAGTAAATGAGGAGGATTTTCCTCCTGTAATTCCTCTTTCTTATCCCATTTGAGTTTTTACCAAGGTCTTTACCATAGTTCCTTGCTTTTATCTTTTATCCTTGCATTTTGCTTGATTTTATCCTTTATTCCTGCATTACATGCACATTAGACCACAAAGCAAAATATCCAAATCTACTCATCTCATAAACAAAATATAATCAAAATTATGCAATAAGTTGTGAGAATAGTTGGTTTGACTAAGCTAGGAGGTGAATTAAGGTCAATTAAGGCCCATATAATTACTCAATAATGAGGCTCATCAACCATACATAGCTATTTTCATAAAATGCATACATAACTAGCATAATAGCAACAGAAATACCAATGAAATCACAACCACATAAACCACATATAATCCAATATAATACTCATAGAGATACAAGGAGAAATAACCTCATATGGATGATGCAAAATCCAAACTCGGGATGGGATTTCCACATTCCACCCGACCATAGAATGGCTGAGCCAAATCTCTCTTCATCCATTCACTCCATGCCATATTCCAAGCATGAATGTGGGATCTCATAGTATACATCAATCCAAAACCATCCAGGGCTTCCAGAGGCCAACCACCTCAACCCATCAAATAGTGATTCCACCTCATAGTTGGACATCAAATTGGTATATATCCAAGCCTTCCAGGGCTCCAAAGAGTTTTTCTAACCAAGGCTCCAAGACTAGTAACTCAACCCATAGCTTTTAATGGGCTCTAGAACGTTTGTCCAACCAAGGCTTCACGACTAGCAACTCAACCCACCAAGGGCTCTAGAGCGTTTTTTCAACCAATCCTATGAGACTAGTAACTCAACCCATGTTGTTACAGAGCTCTAGAGTGTTTGTCCAACCAAGGATCCAAGACTAATAACTCAACCCAAGCTAAGGAAACATGAGAACCAACCAAAACAAAACAATGAAAATAAACCCACAATCTCCATGGCTATCCAGGAAATGGCAAGGCTAGGCAATCCACTGTCAATCCTAGTCATCCTCCATGCCCATGACAGATCACAATCAAGAAACCACATGCATATGCCATGCATGCCCAAACTAGTGAGAAAAACATACAAGCAACTCGGTACCTGCAAGAAAAATCTGATGTAGTTTTTTATCTTGATGTCATCTTGTGCTTTCGTAATTTTCCTTTGCCTTCTTGCTATAAGAATTCAAGTGTGCCACACCCTCCAAGAGTGCTCCAAGAAAACTCTATGTCTCCAAGAGTATGAGAGAGAGAGAGAATAATGAGAGAGCTCCAAAAATGAACTGACAAAAAAGTTACCAACTCATCCTCATAAGATTTTTTATGAATGAGGCCTCTATTTTCTTCATTTTCCATTATTTTCCTTCAATTTCATCCTCACATGCAACCTATGACCTTTCACCTCCCTTATCTCCTAATTTCCATTATTTTCATAAATAAATTTACAAAAAAATCCATTTTGCCTCTCCAAAGCCTTAGCCATTTCCTTTGCCAATTTCCTTAGCCATTAAAACATCACAAGTGCTCCCCATCACTAGGACTTTTCCCAATGTTCAGCTTGGAATAAGTGTCCCATCAACCATGGTTATTATTTTGCCTTTATTAAATTTTATTACTTGGAATTTTCACCAGGTTTGTTATAGAACCCTCCCCCTTGGGGGAACACCATCCTTGGTGTTCAACAACACCTATAACCACAAAACTGTTGTAAGAAAAATATATTGTCGATGGAGCTTTACAACTTAGCTCGATGCAGTATTTACAATGATTAACCTTCTGAGAAGAAAACCAACATGAAAACATCACCATACCAAAACTGCTTTGCCTCAACCAACAAATAAGGAAGGATACATAGCCTGCATCTGATCTTCCATCTCCCATGTAGCTTCATTGGGCCCAAAGTGCTCCCATTTCACTTTAACTTGCTTGATTGCTCGGTTCCAAAGCATGAGCACATTTTTCTACAATATACAATGAGGCTCCGACTAGAATTGTCCATCTGGTTCCACCTGCAATACAGCCCAACCAATCACATGATAAATATCTTTAACATACTTCTTAAGAAATCACACATGGAAAACATCATGGAATTTCATTGTCGAAGGCAGGGCAAGTCAATAATCTACTGGCCCAATCCTCTCAACAATATTGAAGGGTCCACAAAACTGTGGTGCCATCTTGGCACATGATGCAATCCATAAGGAGCTCTTCTTTGGTTTGATGTGAAAGTACACATGTTCCCCAACTTGGAACTCCTGGAACAACCTATTCCGATCTACATAGCTCTTCTATCTATCCTATGTTGCCTTTAGATTTTTCTTTATAACTTGCATCTCCTATTCCATGTCTGCCAACATTTTGGGTCCAATCAACACCCTGATAACTAGATCTCTCCAACTGATGTGAGTATTGAAACTCTGCCCATACCATGCCTCAAATAGACTCATCCTCAAGGATTCCTGATACCCATTTTTGTAAGAGAACTCTACCAATGGAAGGTACTCTTCCCACTTTCATTGTTCATGCATTACATACATCCTCAACATGTCTTCCAATATATTTTTGACCCTTTCTGTCTATCCATCTGTCTGTGGTTGATAAGTTCTACTCAAGGCCAACTATGTGCCCAAACCTGCAAATAACTCCTTCCAAAACTTGGAAGTCAACTTTGCATCCTTGTCTGACATGTTCTTCTTTGGAACACCATGCAATTTAACCACATATCTGATGAAAACTTGTGCTACATTGCTAGATGAGAATGTAGACTTCACTGGAATGAAATATGCAACCTTTGCCAACCTATCCACAATAACCATGATGGAATCGTGTTGTCTCACTGTCCTCGGAAAACCTATGATGAAGTCCATGGAAATGACCTCCCATTTCCACTCTCGAATCGCAATCGGTTGTAGCAGTCCACTTGGATTCTTACACTACCTTCACATGCTAGCAATCAAAACAGCTAGCCACAAACTCTGCTAAGTCCCTCTTTAGGTTCAGCCAATAATAAAATTTCTTTGTTGTTGTCAATGTCTTCTGATAACCTGGGTGACTCGAATATGGTTTTGCATGAAACTCCCTCAAGATCACCTTATTGAGCTCACTTCTATCTGACACATATATCTTGTCTCATAATCTAACCAATCCATCCATTGTAAGGCAATAGTCCACATTATGTGCACCTGCACCTATACCACAACCTGTACATGTACCTAGACTCTGTTGCAACCTATTCATAATCTCCATGTACCTGACATCTTGCTAACCTACCTGCAAGGTCCTATCCTGTAAGTCTTTCCCATAGGATCTCATAGCTGCTAAGTGATTTACCTTTATCCGTCTTCTAAGAGCATATGCCACTCTATTCTCTTTGCCTTTGATATACTTGATCTCAAAATTGAACTCACTAATCATAGCCAACCACTTAGCCTACCTACCATTCATATTTGGTTAGTCAAATAGATACCGCAAACCACTGTGATCACTCATCAGTACAAATATCCTACCAAGAAGATAGTGCCTGCACATCTTCAGTGCATGTATGATCACTGCTAACTCAAGATCATGTGTGGGGTAGTTCTGCTCGTGGTCATTCAATTTTTGCAACTCATAGCATACCACCTATCCATCCTGCATAAGGACTCCACCAAGTCCTTTCTTGCAAGCATCTGTGCATACCGCACACTCTTTGTTCAAATATGAAATCTTTAACACTGGTGCATGTGTCAACAACTGCTTAATCTACTCAAAACTAGCCTCACACTCCTCTGTCCATTCAAACTTCTTATCTTTCTTCTAGAATGATGTAATAGGATAAGCAATATGTGAGAAGTTCTTGATAAACTTCCTATAATAGCCTGCCATCCCCATGAAAGATCTCACCTCATCCACGTTCTTAGGAGCTATCCACTCCATGATGGATCTTATATTTTTTGGATCTACTGCAATGCCCTCCTTGGAGACAAAACTCTCCAAGTAGTGTAACTCAATCGGAAAGAAACTACACTTGTTGAGCTTACCATACAACTAATGCTCTCTTAACATCCTCAACATTGATGCTAAATGCTTGGCATGATCTTCCTCATTTTTAGAATATACCAATACGTCATCAATGAACACAATAACAAACTTATCCAAGTACGGATGCAACACACTATTCATCAAGCACATAAATGTAGATGGAGCATTAGTTAAGCCAAATGGAACTAAAATAAACTCATAATACCCATACCTAGTCCAGAAAGTTGTCTTCTAAATGTCCTCCTCTTTGAAGCGTACCTTATGATATCTGGGTCTCAAATCAATCTTCGATAACATTGTTGCTCCCTTCAGCTGGTCGAACAAGTCATCAATCCTCGGTAATGGATACATGTTCTTGATAGTCACTTTGTTCAACTACCTATAGTCAATGCACAATCTAAGAGTACCATCCTTCTTCTTCACAAACAATACTGATGTGCCCCATAATGATACACTTGGCCTAATGTATCCCTTGTCCAACATTTCCTTCAACTGTGGCTTCACCGCCACCAACTTAGGTGTGCTCATCATGTAAGGTGATTTTGATGCTAGAGTTTCCACTAGAACCAACTCAATAGAAAAGTCTACCTCCCTGTGAGGTGGAAATTTTGTAATGTCTTCAGGAAATACATCCTTGAACTGCTATAAAACTAGGTACCTGCTCAACACATCTGCATCCTCAACTTCCTTACCCTTGTCACTAGAAATGTGTACTGCAAATAACACACGCCCTTTTCTGCCACTACACTTTGCTTGCATAGATGTAACCATCCTAACGGAGGTGGCTTTCTTCTTTCCCTGTAAGACTCTCAGTTACCCATTGTCATCCAAGCACTCAATAGTGTTGTCATAACAATCTACCTTGGTTCTATGACGATACAACCAATCCATTCCCAACAACATATTGTGTGATCCCAATGGTAATAAATTCAAATGTGATGTTGTAGGCATACCATTCAAATCAAATGCACAAGATCTTACCCAATGATGAACTCGTTTCTTTGTACCTGTAGCCAACTGCACTAACCAATATTCTACATGCAATTCCTTACTCAAACCACACTTATCCACCAAGTCAGGACTAACATAGCTATAATTAGATCCAGGGTCAATTAAAATAGAAATAACTTCATCACAAAGCTTACCATCCATCTCAATGATAGATGCCCGGTGGTCTTCCTGTTTGTTATCTAATGTTGCATAAATACGAGGAATTCTCTAACCAACATCCCCAACATTCTATATGTCCTATGCACTATATATCTGAGGCCTAACACCCTAATAATGTGGACAATCCCTCATGTGATGATCTCCTTTACAAGTCCAACACCGCACAGGCTCCTTATTCTGCTCCTCATATCAATGTTCTTGTCCTCTATCTAATGCATAGAACCTCTTTGATGGTGCAACATTCTCCTTATTACCTGAATCATGTGGTGTTACTCACTTCTTGTCCCATTTTCCTTTGTTCTTGGCATTACCTTTCCAATCTGGTTTAGTCTCAGACTTGCACTTCGATTGTTCATAGCAATGCTTTAGTTTTCAGATGGCCTCCTCCAATGATCTATGCTCATCAAACTCAATCCTATATTTGAATTCCATTGGTAACCCACTGGTGAATATCTAAATATTGGCCTTCTCCTCCTTGAGGTAAGGCACATACCTCAGTAGCTCTAAGAACCTACTAGTGTACTCATCATCTGTCATAGATCCCATCTTTAGCTCATAGAATTATTTTGCCCTGTCATCAAAGTATCTCTCTAACAAATACTTCTTCTTGAATAGTAGCTCAAACTCACTCCAAGTCAGATCTTCCTCATGTATACCTCTGACATTCTTCACATCTTCCCACCAAATGTCTGCTTTACCTATGAGGCTGAATCTTAGTTACTCTGCCTTTCATTTTCTCTGAATAGTCATGCAACCTGGAGAGCTTCCTCATGCCAAGCAACCATGCCTCTGCATCCTGCGACTTTTTCATCTCCATCAAAAGTAGGTGGATTTTCTTTCTTAAACTCATCTGGAAAGTATCCCATATCACTCCTCCCGTAAGGATGATAACGATATCAATCATCATGCCTTTCAGAACCAGAACTAGAATGGTGCCTATGTCTATCCCCCCTCCTATCTAGAATGTCCAACAATCTACCATCTCTGACCATGTCAACACCATCTAACCTGTGACCTACTACCATATGCCCCATTACTTTTTTCCTCCTTCTCATGGTTGATCCGAAGTGGTCCTTGTTGTTGCACATCTGACAAACTCTGAAGTATCACAGAATTCACCTCTGCTAGCTTCTCTTATGCCTGTATGATTTTGTCATTGTCTACCTTACAACTCTTTATTTCTTCCTTTAACCTTTTCAGAGTATCTACCAAGCCGGAAGAGTTCCCAACACCACACTGCTCTTCTAATTCATAGGGTGAGTCTTTGTAGTCTACCATCTTGCTAGCCATCTGATATTTCTTCCTGCAAGGTATGTCATGTCAACTAAACCAAATCACAATAAACCAACGTACCTTAGTATAGTGCGGGGAGGATACATTGTCTGCAATATCAAAAAATCAGTGTGATGCGTGTATAACATAATCATGACAACATATAGAAACATAACACATAAGCATATGACCATGCAACCATCATTCTAGCTAGGGTCTAGTCATCAATGGATGGCATTAACAACAACTCATACCATGACCTCATGCATGACAACAACCACTACATCATTGTACAATTGACCACATGCAAACATTAACATGCATAAGAAAAGTGTAACCAAGCATACACTTGCATAAACACATGTAATCAAGCATAAACGAACAATACTTGAAGCCAAACCTACAAGAATGATACATGTAACCAAACATACAAGAATGATACACATAACCAAACATACAAGAATGTAAACAAGTGACATATAAGAACATGTAAGCGACATATAAAAACATGTAACTAGTCATACACTCATGACGATGCACTCCACAATAACAACGTCAAGTTCCTCATGACAACATCACTAAAACCATGATCAACATTATGAAAATGCAACAAGCACATGGAATTTAAGTGTAAGAGACACACATGCAACTAACATGCATGCATGAACAACATGCAGTTCGTCTAGTTCGAGGGGTGAACGATGCTCTGATACCACTCTGTAACACCCTCCTCCCACATCTACCCAAGCAACTGGCCAATCGAGGTAAACATGCGATGGGAAGCCAATATGATATGATTCGACCTCCTAAGTCATGTTAAGGAAGTGGAATCGATGGAAACACACCATACAGACATCTAAACTTAGTATTAGGACCCTCGGGAACCAACCCAAACTTTCTTCTAACCATCCCCTAGGCCCCACTGACATTTTGGACTACTTAACCTTTGGACGCTCTCATGCTATGGGCATGCCAGCATCCAAGGACCTCTAGACTCTCTCACAGACCTGCAAGCCAGCATCCAGGGACTCTTTTGGCCAATTTCAATCCATATTCCCCAAGATTTGAGCCATGTTTTCAAGCATAGATCCCAGGTCACTGCCCAGAATTGAATCACATCTTCATAATAGTAAAATAACAAGGAAATAATAGTGAAAAATCTATCACTTGACTGAGACCTTGACTAGAACCCTACTAGCCATGACAAGCATTTCATCAAACATATCACAAAAATGTAATCCACAGTTGTAAATAACATATTTGAGCATAGGGGTCTTATACTTAGTTGAGAATCATTAAGTAGCATTGATGCCTCAACACATCAACTACCATTTCATCCATTAGGTCATATATACATTGATCATTCATTTACAAGTAAAAACATGATGATATCCATACATCTCTACTGCCATAAAACAATTATATAACCAACATAATAGCAGCAGAAATACCAATGAAATCATAGCCATATAAACCACATATAATCTAATATAATACTCATAGAGATACAAGGAGAAATAACCTCATATTGATGATGCAAAATCCAAACTCAAGATGGGACTTCCACGTTCCACCTGACCATAGAATGGCTAAGCCAAATCTCCCTTCACCCATTCACCCATGTGCCATATTCCAAGCATGAAGGTGGGATCTCGGAGAACACATCAATCCAAAACCATCCAAGGCTTCCAGAGGCCAACCACCTCAACCCATCAAATAGTGATTCCACCTCATGGTCAGACATCACAAAATCATCATCATATTGGTCTCTATCCAAGCCTTCCAGGGCTCCAGAGCATTTGTCCAACCAAGGCTTCAAGACTAGTAACTCAACCCACAGCTTTTACCAGCCTCTAGAGCATTTGTCAAACCAAGGCTCCACGACTAGTAACTCAACCCACCAAGGGCTCCGAGTATTTGTACAACCAAGGCTACAAGATGAGTAACTCAACCCAAGTTGTTACAGGGCTCCAGAGCATTTATCCAACCAAGGATCCAAGACTAATAACTTAACCCAAGCTAAGGAAACATGAGAACCAACCAAAACGAAACAATGAAAACAAACCCATAATATCCATGGCTATCTAGGAAATGGAAAGGGTATGAAATCCACTTTTAATCATAGCCATCATCCATGCTCATGACAAATCACAATCAACAAACCACATGTAGATGCCATGCATGCCCAAACTAGTGAGGAAAACATACATGCAACTTAGTACCTACAAGAAAAATTCGATGTACTTGTTGATCCCGATGTCCTCTTGCACTTTCCTGGTCTTCCTTTGCCTTCTTGCTCCAAGAATCCTAGTATGCCACACCCTCCAAAAGTTCTCCAAGAAAACTCTAAGTCTCTAATAGAAAATTATATATTACAGAGCAATGGAACACATAAAATATTGCAGAAATATAAAAACAGAAAACGCATAAAACAAGAGAGGCACATATATACGTGGTTCACCCAATTTGGGCTACGTCCACGGAGAAACAACCAGTCCTTCCTTTTATATTATCCAGCAAACTGAAGAGATACAACCTACAGCAGATCTGCTGTAACACCCTCTTCACTCTCAATCTCCTCTCTCTTTCTCACTCAGAATACAGATCTACATAGACGCAATACAATTCCCTCATATATAGTGAGGGGTTGCCTTCTAGGGAAAAAAACCCTAAATTAAACATAACTTCTACTGTCAGATCTCTGCCTAATGAACGGCCCAGATTGACTAGAAATTACTATACTTTTACAAGGCAATTTTACATCTATTCTTAACCCCCCGCCAAGGGGGGGCTCCCCAAAGGTCGCAGCTGCCCCCCCCCCCCCCCCTAGACCCCCCCTACAGCGAATATTTTACGGGCGGCGTTGCCGCCCCATTTCGAACTGGGGTCCAATGTGGCAATACCTTTGAATACAGAAGATAATCAAGCTCCACACCCAACAATCTCCCACTTGGAGACTGATTATAGCAACTCCACCGCTACTTCATTTGTTGGACAATGACTCCTCTTTAGACCTGGTTGTTTCTCATCTTCTTCATCATACTTGAAGACCAACTGAAACTGAGCATATTCTCAGTTTCTCCCTGGTTACAACTTTTATTAGCATATCTACAGGATTCTAGCTAGTGTTATCTTTTCCAACTTCAACTCTCCATCTTCCAACACTGATCGTATGAAATGGTACTTGAGCTGTATGTGTTTAGCCCTAGAATGAAATAATGAGTTCTTTGCAAGATGAATGACATTTTGGCTATCACTGTATAACATGCCCATATCATGCTCCTTACCCAATTCACTCATAAACCTTTGTAACCAAATCATTTCTTTACTAGCCTTTGTAGCAACAACATACTCTAATTCTGTTGTTGAAAGTGCAACAACACTTTGGATTTTTGAAACCCAACTGACAGTTGTTCCACCTACAGTAAATACATACCCTGTAGTGCTCCTCTTGTTATCTCTGTCACCTGCCATATCTGCATCAACATATCCCTTTAGAGAAATGTTTGAACCACCAAAGCATAATGCTTGATTTTTGGTACCTTTCAAATATCTGAGAATCCATTTCACTGCCATCCAATGTTCCTTTCCTGGATTGTTCATGTATCTGCTTACACTCCCACTGCATGTGCAATATCAGGCCTTGTACAGACCATTGCATACATTAAGCTTCCAACTGCTGATGCATATGGAACTTTAGACATATAATCCATGTCTTCTTGGGTCTTTGGGCACATTTCCTTACTAAGTTTAAAATGGCTAGCAAAAGGTGTACTGACTGGTTTTGCATTGTGCATATTAAATCTTTTCAACACCTTTTGTACGTACTCATTCTGAGAAAATGTTAATTTGTGATTTTTTTTGTCTCTAGTTATTCTCATACCAAGGATTTGTTTTGCAGCTCCCAAATCCTTCATTCCAAATGAATTTGCCAATTTTCTTTTGAGCACATTTATTTCCTACATGTTAGACCCTGTAACAAGCATGTCATCCACATACAATAACAATATAATATAGCTGCCATCATTTTGCTTTTCCAGATAAACACAATAATCAGAGTGACATCTAGTATAACCTTGTTCAGACATAAACTTGTCAAATTTTAGATACCACTGCCTTGGAGCCCGTTTTAATCCATACAAGCTCTTCTTCAACCTGCACACTAGTTTCTCCTTCCCTTTTACCTCATATCCTTGTAGTTGCTACATATATATCTCTTCCTCCAAATCCCCATGGAGAAAGGTTGTCTTTACATCTAATTGCTCAAGATGCAAATCTTCAGCTGCTACTAGACATAGAATAGTTTTGATTGAAGTCATTTTAACAACAAGAGAAAATATTTCATCAAAATCAATACCTTTCTTCTGTGCAAATCCCTTCACCACAAGTCTAGCTTTGTACCTTTGTTTTCCTCCATCTTCTTCCTTCAGCCTGTAAACCCATTTATTCTGCAATTTAGTTTTACTTGCAGGAAACCTGACTAAGTCCCAAGTCTGGTTGTGCATTAAGGAGTCCATCTCTTCTTCCATGGCTAGCTCCCACTTCTTCCTGCTTTCAACCTACATTTCTTCTTCATAACATTCGGGTTCACCAGAATCAGTCAACAATAAATAATATAATGAAGGAGAGTATCGTTCAGGGGGTCTACTTATCCTGGTAGATCTTCTAACACCCCTTTCAGGTGTTTGGGGTGCCTATTGTTGTTGTGGTGGTTGCTGTTGTTGTGGTTGTTGATTATTATTATTTTTAGGCACCTTTACTTTTTCAATGATCTCATCAAGAACTGTGTATTCCTTGTTTTCTTTTTCTTGTTTCTTTTCCTGCAACTGATTCTTATACAAGACCTTTTCATTGAATATTACATCTATGCTCCTAATGATTTTTTGATTTTCATAATCATATAAGCGATAACCAAAATCATTAAAACCATATCCAATAAAGGTACATTTCTTTGATTTTTCCTCAAGCTTTGTTCTATTTTCTTTATTAATATGGACAGAGGCCTCACAACCAAAAGGCTTTAAAAAGGAGTAGTTTACCTTTTTACCTGTCCATGCTTCCTCTGGAACACCACCATCCAAGGAACTTGAAGGCCCTCTGTTTATTAGATAAACAGCAGTATCTACAGCATCTGCCCAAAATTGTAAAGGCAATCCTACTTGCAATCTCATGCACCTTGCATGCTCCATGATTATTCTGTTCATCCTTTCTGACACACCATTTTCTTGTGGTGTTATTGGAACTATCTTCTCTCTATGAATTCCATGCTCTGAACAGTGCCTATCAAACTCGTTGCTGCAATATTCACCTCCATTGTCTGATCTGAGACACTTCAATTTCTTTCCTATCTCAATCTCAACCAAAGCTTTCCATTTCTTGAAAGTATCAAATACATCAAATTTATTCTTAATACAATAAATCCAAGTTTTTATAGTTGCATCATCAATAAAAATAACATAATAACGAGAGCCACCAAGAGATGATACCTGAGTAGGTCCCCATACATCTGTATGCACAAGCTCTAATTTTTTGCTCTTCTTTTCTTTCCCAACTCTGAGAAATCTGACTCCCTTCTGCTTTCCATAAATGCAATTCTCACAGAAGTCCAAATCAACATTCATCAAACTCGGCAACAAATTCCTTGAGTGAAGGATCTTCATCCCCTTCTCACTCATGTGTCTGAGCCTATGATGCCATAATGCTACATCTGCTCCTTTGGAAGTTAAAGCATTAACAGAGTTAGAAATACCATTGCATAAATACAATGTACCAACCTTTTCGCCTTTTGCTATTACCAGGGCTCCTTTGGTGACCTTCCAAGATTTATCTATGAAAGTTGTCACACAACCTTCACCACCTAACTGCCCTGTTGAAATCAGATTTTTCTTCAGATCTGGAACATACCTTAACTCCTTTAGTAGCCATTGGTTTCCATTTTGCTGTTTTACAAGAACCTTACCCATTCCAACAATTTTACAGGGTTTGTCATCACCTAAACGAACTTTTCCAAAATCTCCTTGAACATAGTCATGAAAATATTTCTTATCAGGTGTGGCATGGAATGAGGCCCCTAAATCTACCACCCAAGAATCAGTAATATTTTCGAAAGTAAGAATCAAAGCATCTTGTAACACCTCACCTGTCACATTTGCTTCATGATTGTTTTCTTGCTGTGCATCTCCTTCTTTTCCCTTCCGAGATCTACAGTCTTTCTTTAGGTGTCCTTTCTTTCCGCATTTCCAACACACTATCCCCGATTTAGACTTGGATCTGCCTTTCCTTGATTTACTGCGATATCCTAAGCTCTTTCCTCTTTCCATTTTTCTTCCCCTAGACTCTACACTTAAAGAATTACCCAATGTCTCACCGGAGCTTTTCCATCGCATTTCCTCGCTAAGGATAGCACCGACAACATCATCAAACTTTAAAGTACTAGATCGAAAAACAGAGTTACTAATGGCCATTACTAAACCATTCCAACTTTCTGGCAATGAGCACAAGAATAACAGAGCTCTAACTTCATCATCAAAGTTTACCCCTACAGAACTTAACTGACTTGTAACAGTATTAAAATCATTTAAATGGTCTGCAACAGATCCACCTTTCGACATCTTCATATTAAATAACCGTTTCATAAGAAATGCCTTGTTTGAGGCTGAGGGTTTTTCATATAGTTTCACCAATGCCTTAATCAAACCCTCTGTTGTTGTTTCCTTCGAAATGTTGAAGGCGACCAACACTGCGAGGCACAACTGTACTGTTCTGAGTGCCTTTCTATCGAGAAGGTTCCATTCTTCATCTGTCATACCTGTCGGCATCTTTGTTTTTCCGCCCAATGGTAAGTATAGATCTTTCTGATACAGATAATCTTCCATCTGCATCTTCCACAGTGAGAATTTTTGGCTGTTAAATTTCTTGACCCTAAACTTACCATCTTCTGCCATTGCTCCCACTCGAACGAGGAACCCTTCTTTCCTCCGAGTTTATCAGCCAAATAGAGCTTCGGCTCTGATACTAGTTGTTAGAAAATTATATATTACAGAGCAATGGAACACATAAAATATTGTAGAAATATAAACATAGAAAACACATAAAACAAGAGAGACACAGATATACGTGGTTCACCCAGTTTGGGCTACATCCACGGAGAAACAACCAGTCCTTCCTTTTATATTATCCAACAAACTGAAGAGATACAACCTACAGCAGATCCACTGTAACACCCTCTTTGCTCTCAATCTCCTCTCTCTTTCTCACTCAAAATACAGATCTACATAGATGCAATACAATTCCCTCATATATAGTGAGGGGTTGCCTTCTAAGGCAAAAAAACCTAAATTAAACATAACTTCTACCGTCAGATCTCTGCCTAATGAACTTCCCAGATTGACTAGAAAATACTATACTTTTACAAGGCAATTTTACATCTATTCTTAGCTTCGAGGGCGTTGCCCCTGAAACCCCCCCCCCCTGGGGGGGCTCCCCAAAGGTCGCAGCCGCCCCCCCCCCCCCTGGACCCCCCCTGCAGCGAATATTTTAAGGGAGGCGTTGCTGCCCCATTTCGAACTGGAGTCTAATGTGGCAATACCTTTGAATACAGAAGATAATCAGGCTCCACACCCAACAGTCTCCAAGAGTATAAGAGAGAGAGAATAATGAGAGAGCTCCAAAACTGAACTAAAAAAAAAGTTACCAACTAATCCTCAAAAGCCTTTTTATGAATGAGGCTTATATTTTCTTCATTTTCTTTATTTTCCATTATTTTCCTTCAATTTCCTCCTCACATGCAACCTGTGACCTTTCACCTCCCTTTTCTCCTAATTTCCATTATTTTCATAAATAAATGTGCCAAAAATGTTATTTTGCCTCTCCAAAGCCTTAGCCATTTCCTTTGCCAATTTCCTTAGCCATTAAACAATCACAAGTGATCCCCATCACTAGGATTTTTCCCAACATTCGGCTTGGAATAAGTGTGTCGTCAACTGTGATTACATTTTCCTTCATTAACTTTTATTACATGGAATTTTCACCAGGGTTGTTACAAGGAGCCTCATCCATATTTACCTGAGTATTTGGGACCTTCCTCCTCTCTTCCTTTGTCTCAGATAGAACCAATATATCTTGGGTCTGGCAGTGAACCTCTTCCATACAAATTTCTGAGTATTGAAGAGATCCCTCAATAATATCCTCATCCTTCTACTCCTATTCATTGGGAAGTACTTAATTTTTATCAAACCGATCATCTTCCGTCTCCTCAACCTCAAACACAATTTCCTTTACTTGATTCTTTGGGCTTATCGGTGGATTTCTCGTAGCAATCTTGATTAGAATTGTTAACCATGATTGCAATTGATTCGAACCCCTAGCCTGTGTCCACCACTTTGGTTGATACATCAAGCATCACATCCTCATATATGTTTGTAACATCACCAAAATCTCATTTGTATGGTGGTCCGTCTGTCCCGCCTGGCTATCAGTCATTATCTAGTACCTTTTTTGGTGTGGTTTCCAGTCCTTGGACCTCTCCCATGACATCCAATTTAGGAATAATGTCTAGTACTTCTCTTATGAATGCCACATAGTCTACTCTCCTTCCTCCATCTACACCTACAATAGAGCAGCAAGCTGGCCCTTATGTCAATGGTCAAAGCTACCCTCAACAGCCCAACCCTTTTATGTCGGTTACCCTCCATATGGATTGTAGTTTCCTTTATCATCCCCTCCTCCCATCTTTGGGGGGAAACCTATTGTTGGTATACCTCAATATGGTCATCTGCCTACTTTTAGTCGTCCTCATCTTGGAATGGCTTCCAGTGTTTGGAAATCTACTTTACTCGTACAACCTAGTTCATATTGGGATCGATTGTTGAATTATCAAACTATACCATCTTCATCGCAAATTCTTACCTATCCGTCAGCACCTCAACAAGCTTAGATACATTTTTGCTGACCGTTACAACCCATTCCAATGGTGTCTGGTTCTCCCCAGATCCTGATTCGTCAACTTGTACAAGGTTCCTCAGCTTCTCAATCGCTTGCACAAGGTACTCCTCAAGTTTTGGTAGGCCAAATTATTCAAAATTTGGCACAGTCTCAATCAAACCCGTACTAGGGGGGAATTCAAACCCTGATCAAGAAACAATATGGATAACATAAAGTGCCTTTTCAAGGCCATTAAATCCAAATCCAACCATTCCAAGAGCTTTATCGCCATCCTGGGGCTGGGAAACAAACCCACTTGTATGCTAGTTATCAGAACCCTCCATATTCTAGTAACCAAGCTCCTTATTATCAGGACCCTCCTTATCCAGGAATTCAAGTGCCTGTTTCCTAGGTTATCCCTTCATATCCAGGTCATCCACCTCCAAACTTTAACAAGAAGGTTCCTTGTGTGTCTACTCTTGAATTATCAGATTTAACTTGGCTTACTAACGACCCCATTGCTCATTCACCATGGTGGAAGATTATTCCCACTAAGTTGCCTTCTGATATCCCAAAATTCATTGGGAATCCTGGAGAAGACCCGTCCTATATCATCTATGGTGTTTCATGGACACCTAATCCTCTATGGGTTGGTGTGGAATGTGAACAACCACTAGAGTCCAAGGGACCACTTGCAATATGAATCCAAGGGTCACATCAATGTACTATAAATGTATATCATGTCAATAATATATGCAATCGAATGCTTATCTTTCACATACACTTTTTTCATTCCATGTGAGTTTATCATGGTATCAGAACCACTGATTTTTTGGTCTTTCTTTGCCTATTAGTTTTGTTGCATCTTCCTATTTCATTGTTGTGCTTCTGATGTAGGTTAGACTCATTCCCTTAGCATTATATATGCCATTCTCCACCTATCCATTTGTTCCATTATCTACCAGGATTTTAACCTGCTTTAGACATTTTCTGGCCCACTCGGACCTATCTCCTATCTTTCCTGCATGCACATAATAATGCCCTTTACTCCTACATTAAATGTTGTCTATGGTATGCCTACATAAAAAAACCTCCTGACATTTTGAACCATGGTTCTATGCTACCCTAATGCTACCATTACCAGTGCCATTGTTGCACTTGAATCTATTATATAGAATTATCATACACGTCCCTCTCTACCAATACAATTCTCTAACGCCCTATGTACCATGAACTATACATGAAACACTACAAGGAATTCATTCCTGCTGCAAAATTCGTCAAGAAAGATGCAGATTGAGCTTTTATAGCCTTTAAGCAATGGTTACCAAGCGATGGCCCTGAGAATATGATGGAAGCAAGGCGGCATTCTGTAACGGTTTTCAAGTTGAAGAGATTGTTGACAAAAGCACTTTGGCTAGAGTAGATGGTGTAACTATTGCCTTGGAAAGTAGGCTCCCCTTGCATTTCAATTGAAGATACTATAACAATTTGTTGATACAAAGATGTTTCAGGTATAAATAGAAGCCAAAGATGAGGTAGTAGAAGGTTCTGAATTCCTCGAGTGCATGAGTGATACAAGACTTCGAAGGTGAGCGAGATCTGTAACTGAACCCTTTGGCATGACCAGCTTGCAAAGAAGTTTGTGTTTCTGGTTATGTTTAACAGCCTGATGTAGACCATCGCTTGAGGCATTCAAATCCTTTTTGAACCCTCTTCTGCTTTAAATACTCTGCCTGTCACAGACCAGGGTTCATCTCCACCAAATAATCACTCTCCTTTATCTTTGTAGTCAGTGTCCCACTCACTCTCGCAATTCTTTCACTTTCCTTTGCCTTGCCTCACCTTGCCTTGTGCAGCTCAATAGTCTTTCTCCACAGATTGCAAACTGACAGTCGTTCGGAATAATTGCGAGAGAAATCAATTGTGTTTCTTTTGCAGAAGGTTGGGAAGATTGGAATTAATTGGGTGACTCTTCCCAAGATTCTAGGTCTAGGTTCAAAGCCATCCTGTTTGGTCTGAAAGAGAATGAGTACGCGGTCCTACAGGACTTAATCTCCCAGTACCACACACATCCTCCAGAAATAGTTGTGAGTTCTCATTTCTTATGTCCTTGTGGGACTTTTTTTATTATTTTGAAACTCATTTAGTTTATATTCTTGTCCACAAGCATAAGTCACTTCCTTGAAATCAAGATGCCACTTCTTTATTGCCAAGGGAAAAAATGTGCTACCATCATCGTGTTATTGAGCGATTTATCACTAAAATCTTGTTATGAAATAATAGTCGATTTTGTATAGTTGAGGTTGAAGAAGAATACCTCACTCAGCTACAACATACTAGAATTTAAGTTATCTCAAAGAGTTTTTGTGGATGCACAGAAGATTACTAAAATTTCTTAGCTAAGTGATTGATAGCAAAGAAGGTTTGGCTCAAAAAAAATGCCTTTGTGATCCTAATGCTTTGAAAGTGTTACTCCTTATGTAATCATTTTTTATGCTTGGAAAATGTGGCATATGGTAGCATAAGAAATACATTGATTTGATAATTAAGTATCGTTGATTATAGTATTCATTGACATAGCAGTGTAAGTGTGAATTATTAAATGTATGAAGTTGGGGCTAGAGACATCATGTCATCGCTGCAAATTTTTACAGTCCAGAGACTTTTATCCAAGACCAAAGGTGTTTCGGCATGTTTGTAGTAGGGCAGCCATCATCAACAATAATAATTTGTCCTCTCTCTCGTGTTAAATGTTACAGGTGAGTGTGTTAAAGTTGAAACGGCTCGTGGACTATAATTGGTGTTTTGATTTTATATGCCATTGTTATTTGAAAGTTGAAATAGCAAGGAAGGAATTTGACCCAACTATTTGAATCCTTTGATGTATTTATTTTTGCTGAGACAATGTCCAAAATTACTGAGGTATTAGAGCTCCTAATAACTCTGATACGGTCCACTAATCATGATACATTAATAATAAACAAGGACACACTTGTTAATATTCAAATATGTCTACAAGATGCACAAGAAATGATCAAGTTTTTGCAAATTGAATCTCAATTCTAGCAAGAATAATTACAACAATCGAGTCATCATTTTGAACTTGTTTTTGTTGAGAAGATTAAAAAAGAATCTCATAAATAGAAAGTTAATAATGTTACAGTTGATTCAGATCCAGTTCCTAATGAAGCAACAGAGTTACATGCAAATGCATAAATTCAACCTGTACTTCCCAGATCGATCATCAAACCTTGTGAAGATCTTTTCCATAACAAGCATAAAACAGGTCTTGGATATGATAAGGAGGCTTCCTTTCACGTTCTAGATTAATTAAAGCTCATTCAGTTTCAGATTTCTTGATTTCTTCATCACATTCCACCTTCAGTTGTTTCAGATTCTAGTCCTCTTCCACAATAGCCACAACAGATTGTTAAATGCCAACATTGTGACAGAGTTGGCCATATGAAATATCATTGTTTTGATCTTCATTCGTGTAATAATTTTGGTCAGTTTAATCATTCTTCACACAGATGCTTCAAAAACAAGCCTCCTACAAGAACAAATATTCATCTTGGATGGATTGCTTCTTGGCAATGGGCTTCAACAGCCAATAAGATATTTCAATCATATGTCAAAATTTCTTCTTGAATATTAAAAGGTCTTGCAGTTGATTTTTCACCATCTTCTCACCTTGAATCTGACAGGGGGGAAATGATGGTCATATACAAGCTTCAAACCCACATCAAGTGAACCTGAGCCACAACCTAGCATACTAGATTCATAATTGTAGCCAGAGACAAAGATTCCCCTAAGCATGCCTTCGGTTAGTGATTAGCCTTAAACCATCTATGCAGGGTTTAGACATCTCTTCAAAAAAAATAGGGACACTTCCTCTAGTAGAAGACTTCAACTTCTTGTCAGTTTTGGAAGAGTTTTGGGAATTGCATTAAGCATTCCAGAGTTGGTGGTCATCCTTATACCATCAAAAGTTGAGACCTCCCTTTTTAGGTTGAGGTTCTCCCTTTTTATGTGAGGTGAAACCTCCCTTTCAAGGTTGAAGGTTCCCATCTTCAAAACATGAGGAGCACTTGCTCTAACAGAAGACCTCAGCTTCATGCCAGATTTGGAAGATTTCTGAGAACTGCACTAAGCATTCCAATGTTGGTGGTCATCCTTAAACCACCCCGCTTATACCAACATTTTAGAGAGCACATTCAGCCTAGTGTTGCCATGCATTTTTGCACATTTTGTATTATTTCTCTCTTCTTTGACTCATACGTACCCCTTTGGATTAAGGGGGGAAATGTTGGACACCTAATCCTCTATGGGTTGGTGTGGAATGTGAACAGCCACTAGAGTCCAAGAGACCACTTGGAATATGAATCTAAGGGTCACATCAATGTACTATAGATGTATATCATGTCAATAATATATGCAATCAAATTCCTATCTTTCACATACGTTCTTTACATTCCATGTGAGTTTATCAGTGTTCATCCAATTCACTTAATGATGATTCCATTTGACTCTGTCTTTTCCAACGAACTGTTATGGGTATCGTAGCTAAATGGTATATTGAATTACCTAGAGTGTCATTTCACAAATTCAACACTTTAGCCACTACCTTCCTCACACATTTCCAGTTGCCCATCAGATACGAAACTGGAATGAAACTATTGACTAACTTTAAACAATTGGACTCTACTCACATTTCAGATCACATTCATTAGTGGAGATGTCATCACCTCTTGGTTAAGACTTATGTTCTTGATCATTTGTTAGTTAGCTCCCATAACAGAAGATGTGGCCAAAGGTGGATTCGTGACTGAAGAGAAGGTTATTGCTCATGCTCAATATTTAGATTTGGTCTATACCCAATTGGTCATGCTCTATGATAAGATACCAAATGCTCTGAGACCTTTGAATATTGTTCCTCCTCCACTTGGTAAAGAATCTCATGTTGTCAATGGCATTATAGGTTTTTCCAGTTCACAGTAAGCAAGTAAACCATCTGGTATTGCTCTTGCCACTCCTGCACAAAACCCTCCATCTCATCCTCCTACGGGTTCTGCTTCTGAGATAAATGTTGTCTCATCTGATAAAGGTAATTCTCAATAGCAACCTAGAAGTAAGAAGAAAGGTAAAGGTAATAAAAAGAAAGATTCCTCACCGCAGGATAAACAAACAAATTTGTCTTTTGATGAGAAACAAAAGCCTCGATACCCATGTTTGATTTGTAATGAGGATCACTTTACACATGATTGTCCACATCATGCTGAAGTGAATCACTTCTCCCGCTATGTTGACCGACCTATTTCCCAATCAAGAAACCCATATGGTTTCCCGGGATGCCTCTTCCTCTAACATATTTTTGATGATTTCCTCCTCAAAGCTGAAATCTAATGTCATGGTGGCCACTCGGAATAAGGACTATGGTAATGTGAATCCACCAAATGGTTAGGCTATTGATCAACATACTAGTTTGGCACCACCTTCATCTGATCTTGTTCCACCTCTGGTTCCTATGGAATTGAAGTTCAAGCCTCTGAAGGGTGTTATCCATAAGTTTGCTTTCAACCCTCATTTGAGAGCCGCTCAAAAGTACAACATAGTTGAAGATTTGGCTCAGTCCCCTTCGGCTATGTTGACTCTTGAGGTGTTGTAAAACTACCCCACCCAAAAGAAGGCCTTATTGTCAACTATCAGATGTGTGGATCCATCAGATTCCAACCTAGTTATTTTCTCTCATGAAAACTATATCCATCGACTTCTGGCTCTGTTAGATTTTATGATCTACATCATTGTCCATGGTAAGAACATTCATTGTTCTATTATGGACGAGGAAGCCTCAACCTGCATCATGTCTTTTTATTTCTGGAAGGCGACGGGTTCACCCCAACTTAGTCAATCGACTGCCACATTAAAATCCTTTGATGGAAGGACATACAAACCTTGTGGAATTTTGAACTCCCTCCAAGTGGAAATAGGGGGCAAAGTTGTCTCCATTGAAGTAGAATTTATTGACAGACCTTTGGATTATAATACTCTACTAGGACGTACATGGGTTTATGTTATGGTTGTCTTCGTTTCAACTTTCTTCTGCATGATCGAATTTCCTCATAAAGGTGGGATTGTGGCCATAGATCAACTCACCTTTTTCGCCTCTGATTCCAATGTTACTGGAAGTGTCCCTCTTGTAGGGGAAGCCCTACATTCCTATCAGCATGTTGGAGTTGGTTTATTGAAGGATTCATCACTTATGTGAGATTTTTCGCTTCCTTCCCCTCCCCTTCCCAGCTCCTCCACTTCGGTTTCTTATATCAACATGATATCATCATCTATGATCCTGGTCGATCCATGGATTGTTCCTGATAAAACTAGCATCAAAAGTTTTGGCAATCAGATGTCGCTTAGCCGCATTGAGAAAGATTACGAAGCCATATTATTGGCTTGTGCAGCCCATATTTTTTCTTTGATCAATTGGGTAGATTGATCACTAGATTATGGCATGCCCTCTGATCCTTTCTCACGTACATTCTCTACTAATGAAAGCATCATGGAGATCATTATGTCAGAGGTCGCACCGCAGATGAACATCATCATCGTTCCTCCTTCTCAGATACCATTGAAGATAATCTCAGTGGTGTGTACCTAACTAATTTTTTCAAACCCTTTATGAATTTCATTTCCATTCATGCGATTGAATCTGAAAAGAATCTAATTTCGAATATAGAAGCAACCATTCCTCTCGATATTTTGATTAAACCAGTGATAGTCCAAAATTTATACATCAAAGCATCTTGCACTTCATCTGAAGTCGAGATTTATCGAGCCCTTTTTCGTGAGTTCAAATATGTCTTTGCCTGGACATATGAGGAAATTCCAGGTATCGACCCAAATATCATAGTGCATGAAATCAAGACATATCCTCATGCTAAACCTGTCTGGCAGTGTCTCCATCCAGTCCATCCCAAGAAGGCTGCTACCATAAAAGTTGAAATTGAAAAGCTTCTTCGACCTGGTTTCATATACCTGTTCCTTTAACTGATTGGGTATCGAACATTGTCCCTTTCATGAAGAAACAAGGCACGATCCGAATATGTGTCAATTATCGAGACGTAAATCGAGCTTGTCCAAAAGAAAACTACCCAACCCAGTTTATTGACCAGATTGTTGATAACTACGTTGACTGCGAGATTTATTCATTTATGGATGGATTCTCATGCTATAATCAAATCAACAATCTCCCGGTGGACCAACCTAAAACCGCATTTATTTTTCCTTGGGGTACTTTTTCTTATAGAAAGATTCCTTTCGGTTTAAAGAACACAAGGGCCACATTTCAACGTGCGATGGACTACACTTTCCATGATATCAAGTAGATCGTGAAACCCTATTTGGACAATCTCCCTGCTCACTCTAGGTGTTGAGTTGATCACCTCGTGCATTTACAGGCCATCTTCCTCTGTTGTAGACATTATAACATTCAAATCAACCCACACAAATTTATGTTATTTTTTGGTTCTGGTCGACTCCTCAGTTTCGTAGTTTTGAAACAAGGAATTTATATTGATCTTTTAAAATTCCAGACAATCATTGATTTTCCTATGCCTTCCACTCTTGTTCAATTACAAAGACTCCAAGGGAAAGCCAACTTCCTGAGGAGGTTTGTCCCTAACTACGCTGAACTGACCAAAGGATTTACTTGCTTACTAAAAAAATGGATTCCCTTCCATTGGGATGACGTTGCACAAAAAGCATTCGATGCCTTGAAAGATGTACTGGTTCGGGCATCTCTTTTATATCCTCCTGACTATCAGCACGATTATTTCCTGTACCTTGTTACTGCCATCTCTACTATAGATATGGTGTTGGTCCAAGAAGACAATATGGGGACTAAACATCCCATTTATTATCTAATTCGGAACCTCAATGATACTAAGATCCGGTATACTCATGTGGAAAAGTTAGCTTTGGCAGTCGTTCAAGCCGTCCATAGATTTCCACATTACATCTTACTTCGCAAAACTACGGTCATTTCATATTGAAACCCTTTGACATACATATTGCCACGTCAATTGTTGGGGGGAATTATTCTAAGTGGATTATTTTCTCCAAGAGTTCGACCCGAAATTCATCAAATCTAAGTCGAAGAAATCCTTATTTTTTTCCGAGCTAATGTGCGATCTCCCTTCCCTTGATGTTAAATCTACATTTAAAGATTCCATCCTAGACAATTCATTGTTCCTGATATTGTCATTTGACCCATGGTATGGAGATTTCCTAATCTATATCTAGACCCAGACTTTCCATCATAATACCTCTCACTCATATCATTGCCATATTCGGTACCAATCCAGAAACTATGTGATTATTGAAGATAACCTTTACCGTCATGGTATCAATATGATTTTATAGAGGTGCCTCACTCTTGAAGAGGCCCAAAAAGTCTTGAATGAATGCCACTTGGGGGCATGCGGTGGAAATTTATCTGGTTATGCTACCGCGTAAAAAATATTACGTGTCGATTACTTTTGGCCCACCATTTTCCATGATTGTATCCTCGCAGTCCATAAATGTCATGCATGCCAGATCTATGACCAAAAATTCCATGCTCTATCTGCTCCTTTGCATCCCGTTGTCATCGTTGGTCCCTTTGTGAAATGGGGCATCAATTTTATGACATGTAACCCTCACTCGGTCGGGGGGCATGGATACATCATTTTCGTTGTTGACTACTTTACTAAGTGGGCCAAAGTGATGCCTACATTCAATAATACTGGCGAAACAGCTACATACGTTTTCTTCAACCACGTGATTGCTACGTTCGTTGTTCTGCAAGAAATATTAACGGATCATGGGAAGCACTTTCGGAATCATATGATGACCGAATTAGCTACCAAATTGGGACTTTCACATGAAAATTCCACTCCCTATTATCCTCAGGATAATAGATAAGTTAAGGCGATCAACAAAGTTCTTAAGACTATGCTTCAACATATGATAGGGGTCCATAAATTTAACTAGCACTTGCTTCTCTTTGTTTCCTTGTGGGCATATCGAACCTCAGTTAGGACTGCTACTAGATTCACACCCTTCCAATTAGTGTATGGTCTGGAAGCGATTCTCCCCATCGAATGCGAAATTCCATCGTTGAAACTAGCTATCAAACTTCTTACTGCTACTTTCGCAAAGGAGGAGCGTCTTTTACATCTAACTCATTTGGATGAAACTTGGAGTGATGTCGCGTTAGCTAATGAAGCCCATAAAAGATGCCTTAAAGTGCAAGAAGGAGATCTAGTTCTCTTATGTGACCAGGAGGCCGAACAGGTTAGGTCGAGGAAATTTCCAGCCTATGTGGATGGGCCTATACATTGCCAAGTAATTCCTTGCAAAAGGGGCTTATGAGTTAGTAGATATCAGTGGAGTTCCATTAGCGTAGCGTAGAAATTGGTTGTACCTCAAAAATACTATGCTTGATCCCATGCATGGTACATTGTGTACATACTATCTATAGGTGTGTTGAGTGTGTTTGCAGTGTGTTTTCCTAAGTTTCCCATGGTTTTTATTGATTTTGTTTACTTTTGGATTGCAAATGTCAACCTCTCTCGAACTGTATATTGGTTATGCCGATGGTGCTATCTGTAGTACTCAAAACCTATCCTCCACAACGTGGGTTATCTTTTCTCTGTATGGTGATCTAGTGAGTATGCAAGGGATTTGTATTGGTCATTTGACTAACAACATCGCTAAGCATAGCGCAGTAGTTGAGATAATTTCTAATGTTATTTCACATGGTATCTGTCGTATAGTCATCAGGCTTGACTCACAACTTGTAGTACTACAACTCAGGAACATCTATTTAGTGAGAAATCCAGCCATACTTTGCATGCTTTTAAGAGTGTGTCTTATGGAAAGACATTTCGATTTCATATGATATTAACATATTTATAGATATCTGAACACATTAGCATATGCCCTAGCTAATTTTGTTTTAGATTAACATTTGCAAAGAATGTAAATAATTTTCAATTCACATCACATCATATTGAAAGCAGAATCAGAACTAGGCAACACTATATATATATCTATATATATATATATATATATATATATATATATATATATATATATATATATATATATATATATATATAGATATAGATATATATATGAGCTTTGGTTTTACAAAATGTGTGCCCCGAGAGACATATGGCTACAATGTCCATATAAAAACTACATGCAAAACATCTAAGTAGACAAATCAATGGTGCTCATGATAAAATGACAATGCATGAGCTATCTTGCATAGTAATCACCCAATACGACTAGGCACTCTGATTATGTGTCATTGAAGTCGTAATGGAAGTTAATTGACCACGGTCTCATCAACTCCATGAGTCATTCCTTCCATGTGGCACTCCACCTCTGATAGAATCTCTTCTACATCTGGATCTTGTAGTGCATCCTGTCCTACCGTAGAAACCTATACTAGTCCCACTGCCTCCTCATGTGGATGTCTCTCTATGCGATGGAGATATGTAGCACCCACTGGTCAAACAGGTCCAATGTCTGCATGAAAACATCAAATAGTTTAGTCTTGGGAACATCGAAAAACATAAAATTATCGTAAGACTTTCAAAACTTAATGGTCAAAGTATCTTACCTGAAGCATCCCATTGCTCACCGTCAGGCAACTCGAGCTCAGGAGCATCACATAAATCCATGTCTGCATAAGGTTAATCATCAATGATGATGAACTTCCTACGTAACCACCTAAAGAAGGCTGGTGAAAAGTTGATCACTGATGGGCTTGCATGTCGGGTCATATGGTCTACCCACCTCCTCATCCGTGGGGTCCTCAGATCGATGTTCTCAAGTACAATCTACTGAGGCTACAGTAGTGGCACTCACTCTAGAACAAAAGAGACTAAGATCGCTCCATAGTCAAATTTCTTCAACTTCCCCTCCTTTGCTTTAGTAAGTTGTTCCTTCAAATTGACCAAGACACCCTCACTCTAATTGAATATTGTCAGCTCTAGACACTCTATCCCATACTGCATGTATGATTTTCTTGCTACATGTAGTGTTGAGTTGCCTTCCAATCTTGCAATAATGAACAATATTGTTCTCAAGGGTAATTGGGTTACATCCTTTATGATGATCTTCCCATCCCTAGTAGGAAGGGCTTGAGGTCTGCAATAGGTAGCGATATAGTCTTTCACCATCTCACTGCCACTTCTTCCACCTAGAAGAGAGACGGGGGCACCTCGCTTTGACAATCTTGTCAAAAAGTAAATATCCTCTACCTGTATCTCGAGAAGATTCTCCCCAAACCTAAACTTTTGTGCTTGAATATCCCATGAACAAACAAGGTACTTCAACAACTCCATTTGTTGCCTCATACCAGGAAGCCAGAATAATTTCAATAACCCACAATTTTTGAGCGCCTGGATGGTAGCAAGGTCATTTTTCGCATTCAAATCTTGTTCCTCATGTTCTCTTTCCTTCCAAATGAATGTTATTTTGTGTTGATGGGTACCTGAAACATAAACAAGGGATCCATTAGGCTCTTTCCCATTCAAAAAAATTGACAAAATTTGAAGCAAATCTGAGAAATAACTTAGGAAAATGAGCCCAACGCACCCCAGCAGTGTTTACCAAAGCATTGCACCTCCACATGTAGTGTTCCCTTTCCTAGTTGCAACACAGTTTTTGACACGGGAGGTGTTGGTCCCAGGGCGTTTTTTATGAACCCAGAGGCCTCAAAACCTTAAAAATTTTGCATGAAAGCACAAAAATGGATCGTAGAAAGATAGAGAAAGGTTTCAATTCCTACCTGGAAGCGACGACACTTAAAATGGTTCCCTGGATTGGTCGCAATCAGCTGTAGAAGATCGAGGGAAAAAGGGCTCTAAATACTTACTGTTGAAGGTAAAATGTGAAATGGTAAAAATGACAAGTCATTTTGAATATTTATGGTCATTTTCTCATTATTTTATTCATTTTTAGTATTTTTACCTAGATATGATTCATTTTTACTATGAAACAGGTATGTTTAATCCTTCTTGTGGTGTTTTGAGCAGGTCGACAGTTGTTAGCAGGTTTTCATTATGTTTTGAATAGGTTACTTTGACCACAAAGTACACTTTTATCTCTTTTTCGGGCTCTATAAACCTACAAAAAAGGAACCCCCTTGGAGTCCTCTTTCAGCTCTTTTCAGACTCCCAAAATATGAAAATACTATCGAGCACTTGTCTTTTTGAACTCGTAAAAGTAAATAAAAAGTTATCTACTCAGTATAAGTTTAACCCTTTTCCGAATTGAGATAGACTAGATATGAAAAAGGAATACCTTAGTCGAACATGGCTAATAATTTCTCTTGGGTATTGTTTTCTACCTTTTCAAACCTAAGAGACTACCTATGAAAAGGGGCAATTGGAGTTTTCTTTTTCGCCTCGTTTTCAAACTCTCTAAATATGAAAAAGATGTCGAGTTTTACCTTCGTTGGACTCGTAAAAACATCAAACAACGATGGACTCGTCTATCATGATGGGGCTAAACCACTCCTTCTTAGGGTTCGTTAAATATACTTGGAGGGATTCATCTAAAGGATGAAATTACAGATCAAGGATATGTTATCCTCCTCAAGCTTGTTAAAAAATAAAGAGGTTCTAACCAATATGGTTGGGGAAATTGAGAAAACAAGGGATTTCATTTTTCTAATGGCAACGAGTCTCTCTTGAACACGACACCCTTCCACTTCATCTTCATGGATATTGGGTTGGGTAATCTTATTCTCTTTTGGTTATCATACCATTTTCAAAGCCTCCATTTCAGTTTTGGGTCAATGCTGCCAACTCCATTCAATGTCGTCGGTGTGTTCAAGAGAAGTCCTTCAGTTGATCTCTGCTACAATACTCTTAAGCCTTCATTTCACATTTTCCTTTCCTAATCTAGTTCCATGTTAGCATCATTCTGATCATTCTATCTCAATCATCATACCCGTTGTGTGTCGTTGATGGTGGATACATCAAGGTACTCCTGCGACGGGTCACTTCCTGTCGACATCAACACATCATCCAAGGAGTTGACTTAGGAACACCTCTTGGTACCTTAGTGCTTACATACATCAATGGAAAGTTTCCTCGCTCTTGGCGATAGGTTTACATCAATGGTCTTCAACCAAAAGGTTCTGTGTGGTGTTCGACATCAACTCATTTACTCACACCATATGAATTGTACTATAGTACCTTGAGAGCCATTAACATCATCGATGGTTGCTCTCGCGTCTGTTAACGTCTTACATCATTTGTCAGTAATCAAATGGTGTTTACCATGTTCGACTCCAACTCATTAATTCACATGGTTAGACTCGTACATTGGTTGGTCATATGAATGAGATAGAAAACCTTGGATCTAATTTAATCCATCGAGGCTGCGATTTTAGGATTATACAAAGATCACAATGTATGATGGTCATGATCATATTTACAGACATCCAGTCATGGGTCCACCAATTTCATCTATGGATGTGTCTTTTGATCATTGTACATGTTATGTTAGCTTATGAGCTAAGTATGGGTATGCCTCCCTCAACAAACAATGATGTCATGTTGTAAATGTATTGTAACATATGAAGCTCATTGGTTGTCCTTGATCCCTACTTGTCACAAGGTAAATCACTACAGTCATCAATCATGATCTCTGACTTATAGGCCATTTGTTCACATCCTATTAATGAGCCTCCTAATGGGATCAATCAACATCCTATTCCCCCTTGTCACCATCTTACACAAATCCTTAAGCATGTACCTTTCATTTCCCAGAGTTTCAGCCCTGAATTGCTTCATCTAAGCCAGTTTGAGGACCAACGCTCCCTATAGGCCTAATGGGGTGTGTTCACCAGCAGGTTGCTCCACTATGGCCAACATTGGTCACCAACAAGTTGCTCCCCTTTTCACCTGCATTGATTCTAGAAATCCGGGAGAATGATCGGGATTCCAGAAGCTTACCTTCCTAGGAGTTTCTAGAAGTTGTTACCACTACATACCTTGGATAAAACATTTGAATCGTATCCTTCCCTACATTGGAGTTTTCACCACTTATCCCTTGATCCTATCCCTCCATCAAAGGTGGATCTCTTACCCTATATTGGTCATTGGATATGAACTCCCAACTTACCATACTTCTCTATATATTCCCAGCCTTCTATGTGGTTGGGGGTTAGCGTTTGGAGAGTGATTTTTCCCTTATGTTGTTGTAGTGAGTGGTCATCTTCTCATGCATTTAGGGTGATTGGAGGTGCATTTTGTGACAAGGAAAGGACAAGTCAATAACTTAGAGGAGATTTTATACAATATCAACTACTACTTATGGTTGTAATCTCCTTCAATTTATAGTAATGCAAATAATTCATTGTTTTCCTATATGCGATGTTGTTATTTCACTTATTTCAATACCATGTTGATCTATTGAATGAAGTACTTAGGTGATAATGCATAGATCTCATATTTTCTTATCTTGTGTTACCTGACTGTGCAGATTCTAATTTTGGCAATTAGAGTTGGGATTAGAGCTTCCAAGCTAAAGGAGGAGCAAAGTGTGTGAAGTATTATAGGTAGGCCTCACTCCATCATCTATTTACTCTAAGGAAAAGCATTGTGTTCCTTGTCTCTCTGTTGTTCTAGGTTTTCCACCGACCTAGGGGAGATACTTTTGTTTGCAATCATAAATCCTATATAACAAGGTTGAACAAGTTATTTCCATAAATTATTATACCTAGAAGTCCATACCAGTGTTTCCCTAGTCTTTGTGATGAATGGACAATGAGGGTTCGACTTCTCTGTTTTCACATAACCTCAGGTAAGGAAAATAGTAATTTTTCTTGAACTCTCGTATGTTTATAATGAATTTCACTAATATTATATTACTTCCTATATATTATAGTTACTTAAAGGTTTACGGCCATTAGGACTTATTACCCTAGTTTCATCCACATTTCAGATTAATTTATCTTGGTTTTATTTCTTCTTTCGAACTCAGAATTCAAACCCCAAACTCTTTATTTTTCGACTAAGATGATATGTGGGATAAAGGCGCTCGTCATGTCTAGATTATGTTCTTTTCTCTAGTTCTATAATCGGTGTGAGAGTTTGTTAAATCTAGGTTTTTCCTTATTTTCGAAATGGGGACACATTTCTTTTTATAATTTATGACAGAGTTATTTGAATGTTTGATTTAGGGTAAATTTTCATTTAAACTAACAAGGGTCTGTGGAATACCATGTTACTCTTATACAAATATTTACCCCATGGGTTTTTCCTTTTTCACAAGGGTTCATCTCTTTGTGTATGATACTTTAACAAGAGACCTGACATTCTCTTACATCTTACTGTTTCACATATTTTGGGTATCTGTGATAAAACACAGTCATGGCTACTTCCAAATTTTCCTCCAGTATTCTTATTTTATTATTATAATCCTAGCTTTTAGTTTAACAATTTAGTAATTCCTAAAGGGAAACTTTTCCTCTCCTTTCTTTAGAACTAGTACATTATCTAATACTTTTATTTATTGTATAAACCCATTTAGCTATAGTGTGAGAAGTTCCTTCCTTACTGGTAAATTCATATATACCTCATTTCATTTGGTTTTTCCTTTTTCTTCATACTTGCCAACATTACTTTTTAAATATAATTCGTTTGAAACTTCTTCCCTTGCAAGTATCTATTTTGTTAATGGCTATATAATTGTCGGGAGATTGTTTGAAACTTCTTCCCTTGCAAATATCTATTTTGTTAATGGCTATATAATTGTCGGGAGATTATAATGAAACCAGTATTCAACTTCTCAACTTACGTCGTTCTCATTTCAGGTTCAGAGTAGTTGCTACTCTACCTGAAGACCCAAAGTGTTCATGACTTGTGTTCTGAACAACAAATTTGGATACTTTGTTAATGCTGCTCACGACATATATTGTTCCTTTACAAAGTTTTTATTTATGGACTCGTGAGATTGTTTATACAAGATTTAAGTCTTTTTGGGAACTAAGTTCCTCTAGACTTGTAGAATGAAGAATTTTTCAGTGCTTTTATATGTGTCCTAATTTTTTTACTTTAGTAGTACAATTTTTTAAGAGAAACAATAAACAATGTTTCTGTGTAATATAGTAACCTAAAATCATTTTTTAGATTTTATATTGTTTGTTAATTCTTATATAGTTCGCCAATTAGATTCAATGGCTTTGCTTATAGCGAAAAACTCTTGTTTTATTTTTCGGTTTGTTTGAATTGATATATGTATATATGTCTAAAAACACAGGTTTTCATTTCTCATTAAAAATATTGATATACGCATCCATATGCATTCCTATTCAGTCTTTCCATTTTCTTTCTTTTTGAATTCTAACTCGTAATCTAACATCCAGTCAATAATATTCACATATATCAGATATTATTTTGATTAGTATACAAGTCATTGTTCTAAAGTTTAAACTACAAAATAAGCATAGTATTTCAATAAATATAACTATTATTTAACTTGCTATGTTTTATACCAGCGTGCAAAAATATTCAGTATTCTTTCCATTTCATAAAAATGTAAATAAAACATAGCAATAATCAGAGGATTCCAAATCTTTCGTATGGCCAATTAAATAAATAAACAATTTAAAAATACCAACTTGATACAAGGTTTTTCCTTTCTGAAAAATTAATGGTCAAGTACTTGGCTCCTCCCAACATTGACACAAAAAACTACTTGTCCCCCAGAGCAAATAGGCTTGCAATCTCTTCTGTCTATTACTTCCTGTTTTCTTCTCTCCCTTTTTTTTTTCTAATTCCACTCTGAGAATTCTTAGACAAAAACAGGTAGAAACAAATATTATCCATCTATGACTCTTGGTAGTTATTAATTGCCTCCACCTCATCCACTGGTGCAAGTAGTTGTCTACTCATTAATGAGCATTTGTTTCCCACTCTTGATGACAACTCCCCATCTTCTAGGAAACATTTAATTGGCCAATATCATGATTTCTAAATTAAATATAATCACCCAGATTAGATGCCTAGGATTTGTTGATGGATAATAATAATTTCCTAAATAAAATTGCAGCATTTTTCTCCTTCATCCATCTGTACTCAACCATTAATTTCCCATATTTTTCTTTATTCGTAAATGAAACATAATTAAAACTTTACAAACAACTATTTTTAGCAAGAATTACTAATGATTAAAATGTCTATATGTCTTTTAATGTAGCAAACTTAACCCAAAATTAAACCTATGGACATTTAATTACAATGAAATCATTAAAATGAGGGATATCACATTATATTACCTTTAGACAAGACAAAGAAAGTAGTAAAACTATAAACATATGCCACAAACAAAGATGAATCGTCAAGACCACACCTAACCATGGAAAACCTCCACATGTTTCCTAGAGAAGCTAAGCCAAATCTTGATGGATACAAATTACTACATATGAAGTCTCCTTGGGAGAAGAATTTGATGAAGTCCTCAAGGAATGGGCTTAAGAAAATTGTGAGGTCTACCCAAGATATATCAGAAATGTATTCAAGATTGAATTCATAAATTTAGTCAATTCTTATGAGGATGAAAAAAAATCCAACAAGACACATTAAGAAGTTTGAGAAGCAAATGAAATTTTCATCTAATGAAGAGAAGATATATAAATCCTAGTATACATTGGGAAGAATACCTTCGTAGTGGTGGTTGATACATTTTTCATCACATTCAAATGTTATGTGGGAGAAAACTAGAACATTCTATGTGTACATATTCCATATAATAAGGGGGAAACATTGTGGGTATTATGAGGCACTACATCATATACAAAGGCTAATGCACATTAAATAGAAGCAGCTACAAAAATGTGGAGATATCAATGAGGTTTCAATCCATATCCTACTAGGATTCATTGATGGATTCACATATAAATGATACTGCCATTAAGAGAGGATCAAGGAAACAATATATTATAACAAACTATGGCTATTATTCAAGGAAGAGCTAGATAAAGGCTCCACCAGACAAAAAAATACTAGAGATAGTATTGGAGAATGTGCATCAATTCACAAGTGAATATAATACGTAGCAAAATAAAAGAGTGGTGTTTAGTATATTAATAGAATATTTAAGGGGAAAATATATACCAAAGCAATAAATGAAAAAATAGTTCAATTCGAGGAAAATAAATACAATACTTGCTAATCCATAAAAAAAAGGCAGGCAACAAGGGATAAAGCAAAATGGATTAACATTGTGGAGGAAGGAGAAGAATCCAATGCCTAAAAATTAGAAATTGTTGGGATGACATGAAGAAATGGTAAGAAAGAAGATTTACTCATTCCTTAATGGGGATTTAGGATACAATCAAGTTTCCATGTAAGAAAGATCAATCCTTAACCACATCTATAATACAATAGAGATACCTTTCATATAAAAGGTTGCCTTTTGGATCGGTAAACACACTAGCATGGTTTTTCAAGAATTATTGTAGAACTTTTTAAAGATTTGATCTATAAATCCCTGGAGTTATATCTAGATGATTGGGAACTATTTGGCTACCTAAAATCCGATGTGACATACTTAAGGATGATGCTAATAAATTCAAGGAAAGATGCAAATTCCTATGACCCTTTGGGAAACTACTCAAGCACATCATATCAAAAGAAGGAATTAAGGTGGACCTAAACAGAGTAAAAGTTATCAAGGAATTGGATCCACCCTCAAATCCCTCAAAGATCAATTTTTTCCTTGGAAACATAAGATACTACATGAAGTTTGTAAAAGAGTGGTTAAAATAGCTCATACAATGGAATAGCTATTGAAAAAGGAAACATCATTTGAATGACACTAGAATGTTTGCAAAGATTTGATGAACTTAAAAGCAAATTCATAAATGCAACATTTTTAAGGTTTCCGTATTGGGAAAAAAAAAATATTCCATGTACATGTTGATGCATCAGGGATAATCATTGGAGCAACACTGACATGACCAGGAGAAAAAGGGATGGATTACCCCATTGACCATGTTGGCAAAAATCTCTCCATAATAAAAATAAATTACAACACCAAAAACATAGAGGTTACAGGTATGACTTAGGATTTACAAAAAGCTAGGCATTATTTGCTGATAAATAAATTCAAATTTTATATTGATCATCCAACATTGAAGTAGGCTGTGAATAAACCTCTCCTGGCAAGAAAAATAAGAAAATGGATCATGTTCTTTCAAGAGTATGAATTTGAGATATTTGTCAAATTAGAACAATCCCATGTGGGACCCAATCACCTATCAAGAATAAAGAATGGAGAAGTAAAACAAGGCATAAGGGATTTTCTCAATGTCAAACTATTTATAGTCAAAGAGGCACCAAGCTATTATAAGGATGTATTGTATTTTTGCAACATGCAAAAACACCACAAGGCATAAGTGTGGGCCAAAGGCAAAGTTTGGTATAGAAGGAATTAAGGTTCAAACTGTTGGCAAGGAAATTAAATTGAATAGATAGGGATGGGACAATGAGAAGGTGCATTCAACCAACAAAAGTTGAATAGTTAATTAATCAACACATGTTATAGAGCAACTATAGGGCATTTTTCAACAAATAGAATAGCTTAGAAAATTTTACGTGTAGACCTAAGGTATCTCACATTGTTCAAGGACATTCTAAGAAAGTAAATAGATCCAAACAATGCCAAAAGGAAAGAAACTAGCAACGGAACTAAGACCATTTAGGCCAACATAAAGAAAAATGCAAGTACATTAACGTAGCTACTAATTTATTTATGAAAGGGGAAAAGGCGTGGGATACAAGGATAAACACATTAGAATTAGTAGCCAAATTCCTATTTCAAGTTTGGATGCTCAATACAAATCACATTATATCAAGGCACACATTTCAAATACTACACAACAAAGCAAACTCATACTCCTAAGAGTCAATGGGCAAGCACAAAGCAAAAAAAACCATTTGTCTCGATGCTCACCAAGGTATGTGATTTGAGAAGGGTAGATGCAGTACTATATGCATATAAAATAGCATGAAGGGTGGGTTCATGACAATCGCCATTTACCTTAGTATTTGGCAAAGAGGCAATCATGCCCATGGAATATTGGGTAACCTCATTAAGGATGCCCATAAATGAGAGATGTAAAAATAATAAATCAATGAAGAGCCAATCGAGGTAAGTGGAAAATTTAAATGATGATATGCTATCAACCAAGTTCTAGCAAATCATGGCAAAAAGAAGGACGAGGACATAACATGAAATTAAATTGAAGACACCTGAGTTTATAGAAGGATGATTGGTCCTCTTATATGGTAGTACGAAGAAGGATAAGATTAAAAAAATAAACTATCATTGGTTGGGGTCCTATAGGTTGAAGACACTATATGAAAATGGATCAGCATAGCTAAAAATCCTAGCAAGATTACCCAACATTAATCAAGTTAATACATCATGGATGAGGACGGTTCATGAGTGAACAACCAAAATGAGTAAAAGTTGTTTTGAACATTAACATTAGAAGTGACAATAGTATAATATGCCTTTGTATGTTTGATGAACAATCTAGGCACATAGCTTCAACAATTTACAGATCATATTATTAGCAAAATAGTGTTTTCCTCGAACTTGTGAGATAAATATTAATAATGAATATAAAGAGAGTGATGAGCCATTGATGCCCGAAATAAAAATGGTAACAACTCTATCACTATTATTATCCAATCTAACTAATAACAAAAACATGGTATCTAAATGAAACATGTACATTCCTTTTTTTAATTTAAGAAAACAACACCATCTCTCTTCAAAAATTACCATCTTGGAAGCTAGACACACCGTGTCATGACACAATATTTAGAATCATCAAGCAAGTATTGGTTAAACATTCCTACAAGCATATAACATGCATCCCCGTTTTGAGAGCTAAGGCTTTCCCAACATACCTGAATTTTAATAAACCGAACAATATACATGTGTATTCACTATGATTAGAACATAACATATATAATGTAACCCATGAAGTCGTTCCCTCAAAATATGCTTACCCATGCCTTTTTTTGGATAGTTTTAGTTGTTTCTTTTTCAAATTTATACCTTACATTTCCATTTTGTGCTCAATATCTAGATTAGTCCAAGAAACATAAACCATGACAATAATTATAAAATCCATTTAAGTATAGAATATTATAATTCACAATAATATTTGTCTCAAGTAAGCAACCCATTCATCTAGGGTTTTTGACAAAAACTTGGCATGCAAAACTCCAAGATATAGGTATGGAGAGAAAGCACAACTAGAATTAGTTCCTATTAACATATAATAAAAGTCGAGTTCAGAATATTTTCCCATAGGAATACCCCTATTTCTTTTTTAAGTTTAACTCAAACTCAATTTTCATTTAGGGATTTTTGCCAACACTTAAAAAACATGCCCCAAACCTCATATAAGACATAATTTTTATTAAATTCAACTCAAATTTAAGAAAAATAATTCAGTTAAGTTGAGACGCAATCTCATCTTAGATTACAAGGCTACTCACTCCAATTTCTTTTTTCACCTTTTATATGTCAAGGCCAATGTAAATGTCTTATTGTAAGTTCTTCTCTTCCCCTAGGAATAATTTCCTAGCATATTTTTTCCCCTTTTTTCTTATTTATTCATTTTTAAAATAGAAAATGATATCTTTAATAGCCCCCTAAAAGTGAATAATTAATTTAATCATGAATTCTTTTAAATTTCCCCTTAAATTAATTCAATATCTGAAAAATGTAATAATCACACACATCCACGTAAATAAATATAAAGTAAGAAGTTTGACTCCAATTTTGCTATTTCCACTTGTATGCCCCAAAATCATGTCACAAAATGTAGCATATAGATAAGAAAATTATTTGACTCCCAACTTAAAAGTCCTCCCAAATAACTGTATCTACCTATGTCCCCCTAAGTAACTAATATATCCTACACCACTCAGATTTATAAATTCATATTATAATACATACATATACACAAAACATAAATAATATAATATTAATAAAACTCAATTAATTTCATTAGAACTTCACAGTATTTAATTTAATTTCCATAACCTTTGTTCTTCATTTAATAAATAAAAAAACATACATATCCTACACCACTTAGATTTATAAATTCATATTATAATACATACATATACACAAAATATAAATAATAAAATATTAATAAAACTCAATTAATTTCATTAAAACTTCTCAATATTTAATTTAATTTCCATAACCTTTTTTCTTCATCTAATAAATAAAAAAACATTCATATCCTCTAAAGAAATATACATATCCTTTTGATCACAACTCACATTTGTTCACTAACATAATTAAAGATTAGCGATATCAAATACATCATGTTAACCACATTCAGCTTGTATATAAATATAAATATAAAGATAAAGGAAACACATTCCACAATTCAAATGTTTGAAAACAGCCACCAAACTCTCTTATCAATTCTCGAAAACATATCAAATTCATTAAACCATTATCGAATTAACTTCCTAATCCTTCTGGAAGGAAAGGTGGGCAAGAAAAAAGCAAATGGCGGGGATGTCACCAAATTCTCTAACCAATTCTCGAAAACATACCAAATTCTTTAAACAATTATCAATGAACTTCCTAATCCTTCATACATATCCTACACCACTTAGATTTATAGATTCATATTATAATACATACATATACACAAAATATAAATAATATAATAGTAATAAAAATCAATTAATTTCATTAAAACTTCTCAATATTTAATTTAATTTCCATGACCTTTGTTCTTCATCTAATAAATAAAAAAAATTCATATCCTCTAAAGAAATATACATATCCTCTTGATCACAACTCACATTTGTTCACTAACATAATTAAAGATTAGCGATATCAAATACATCATGTTAAGTAACCACATTCAACTTGTATATAAATATAAATATAAAGATAAAGGAAACACATTCCACAATTCAAATGTTCGAAAACAGCCACCAAATTCTCTTATCAATTCTCGAAAACATACCAAATTCATTAAACCATTATCGAATTAACTTCCTAATCCTTCTGGAAGGAAAGGTGGGCAAGAAAAAAGCAAATGGCAGGGATGTCACCAAATTCTCTAACCAATTCTCGAAAACATACCAAATTTTTTAAACAATTATCAATGAACTTCCTAATCCTTCATACATATCCTACACCACTTAGATTTATAAATTCATATTATAATACATACATATACACAAAATATAAATAATATAATATTGATAAAGCTCAATTAATTTCATTAAAACTTCTCAATATTTAATTTAATTTCCATAACCTTTGTTCTTCATCTAATAAATAAAAAAACATTCATATCCTCTAAAGAAATATACATATCCTCTTGATCACAACTCACATTTGTTCACTAACATAATTAAAGATTAGCGATATCAAATACATCATGTTAAGTAACCACATTCAACTTGTATATAAATATAAATATAAAGATAAAGGGAACACATTCCACAATTCAAATGTTCTAAAACAGCCACCAAATTCTCTTATCAATTCTCGAAAACATACCAAATTCATTAAACCATTATTGAATTAACTTCCTAATCCTTCTGGAAAGAAAGGTGGGCAAGAAAAAAGCAAATGGCGGGGATGTCACCAAATTCTCTAACCAATTCTCCAAAACATACCAAATTCTTTAAACAATTATCAATGAACTTCCTAATCCTTCTGGATGGAAAAGTTGGGCAAGGAAAAAGCAAATGACGGGATAAAGAGCCCAAGAATGATGAGGAACCTCAAAAGGTAAGTTGCGAAAAGATCAGTCAACACCAAGAAGAATACAGGTACTCAAAATACACCATCCTTGCATAGGGAAATAAAGTGATGAAAAAAGCCCGGTGAAATGTAAATCTGTAGCCTGTCAAGGTCTCTATATCAGAGAAAAAATTGCCTCTCACTTTGACATACCAGAAACCTTGTTTCAAAGCAAAAAAAAACAATGCTTTTACAAAAACTTGAGAAAGGTTTCACCCATGTCAGTTATACTGTATACACAGACCACTTTTACTATTCATTTCACGGATGTTAAAGTGAATTAAACGATATTTTATCATTAATGCACCTTCCAGATACAATACTGGAAGAAGAACATCCATTCACTGTAACTAACGAAAATGCAAGGACGATCATTTGCTAGTTTGGCTCAACAAGTAACTTTCGAAATGCTCTTTATTAAGTTAAGCCTGCTGCAATGCCAAGTACATCACTCTGCAAATAATATTTCTATGCCAACATGGAGCCAGGGCCCTACTAGTAATGTAAAAAGGTCAGAGTGCAATATCTTGTCACCACCATTATGCACATAATATAGGAATGTCATTGAAGACAAAAAATTAAAAAAACATTTATTTTTCTGCCACTTAATTATGCTCAAACTAGCACATTTTCCAACCGCATTATTGAAGTAATTACTCAATCTCGAAGGGTTAAAATGTTCTGCCATATTACTTTTAACAAACAGCCACAATTTGCAACCCCGTTCCTACTGGAAGAGTGTCCACAGAAAGCAGGTTAAATACTCCCTCCTATAATATCTATATAGCTGCCATGATGATAATTCATGAGCTAAACTATGTATACATCTCAACTTCAATCCCCAGCGATAGAAATTTACACAGCAGTCAAAATGGCGTCATCGGTCCTCTGAAGGATGAGAGGCCCCAGTTTTACAAAACATTATCTGACGATTCAGAGCCCAAAATTCATATGTAATACTGTAATATACCGCATTATAAGACTTTTTCATGGCACCATAAAAGCATTGTGCTATTTATGGGGGTCCATTCTCGCTACAGATATCCATGAGTGCCAGTGTCTGAAAAACAATGACATAGTTAGATATACTAAATCTGGAACAGATCACAAGTCATATGGAGCTTAATGTCGGAGCCTAATGTTCAAAACGTACCTCTGGAACATTCAGCTGCAACCGAAACTTTGGACCATCATAATGATGGAGGATGGGCCTGAATGCATCTTCTTCCAATGCCTTGCAAATTTTCCGCGTGCGTATGCGAACCTGAAAAGACAAAAATTATCGTGTGTCAAAACAATAAAAACAGAAAAGAATGACTAGAATGAAACCAAGTTATACAAATGACAGAGCTCAGAGGTCAATATTAGCATGGGAACTTTCCACAGAATTTAGCATCCAAAGCAAATCCCAATGATAGCTCACTATATCAGCCCAATAATTTTATAATTTTACCCAAATCCTTACCTGAGCAGGAAACCTTGATTCTCCTTGACACTTTTTATCCTCCCAAGCTGTTGGATCAATATTAGTTCCTCCAAAACTTGCAGCCTAATGGAGATCCATTCAGACTATATTAGCGATGTCGATTTTGAATGATCATTTTTTAAGGAATAAATCTAGCACTAAAGAGTTTCATAAAAAGAGAAAAGAGAAATATGACATATTAGACCAACCTCAAAGATTCCATGGAGCTGGTGTGTAGTGTAGTTATACAGAAATAGAGGTAGCCCGGGGGTTATCGCACGAACTGAATCTCGATATCTTTGTGGCAAACCTAAAACCAAATCAAATAATCAGTATCTCCAACAAGAATATTTCATACGGGATAATGAATCTCAGAAAAAGAGTTTCAACTAGGGTTTCTATTAAAAACATTTATCTTAATAGGTTTCAATGTCGGGCATGCTAAGCAAGAGAATTGGCATAACCGATTCTTTTAATGGAGTATGCTTAGCTTCAAGAAAAAAATTCCCAGGTGTACAAAGGTCCAGTTAGGAACCTAAACCCTTCACTTTCATGAGATCGTTTTTTTACATACTGTTCATGCTACAATAAAATCATCAACTCTGAAAACACTCGGCCATCATTAAACGGCAGTTTATTGTGCCCACTAATATCCGTCTGCTCTGTTATATGGAGTTCTAAACATTAAATCCAGGTATTTCAAAGTTGAAATACAGAAGAAAAACCATATTCATTCAAATTAGTTATAAGACACAAACAAAATACTTCATGGATTTCAATGATGAAATACAGAAGAGAGGCCATTTACATTCAGATCTGCATCGTAGCAGAATAGTCGTAAGCTGCGAGCAAACAATTTCATATATATTGACAAGAAAACCTTAATACTGATAAAAGGGAGTCCCACCATATTGTTTCAATGGTGCTGACGACCGGAACAATCTTCCTACTTGACATGAAAAAGTGTCTCATGAGCTGGCTGAAGAAGGATACAAATATGGGGTCACAAGCTCACTAGAAACACTCATCCTGATCCAGGAAGCCTCGTATCATTAATAATCAGTCTGATTGCATAAACAATCAAACATAGTAAGGTGTACTATCCTAATACAACTTACAAGTAACAACATTTACTTCCATGTTGCTCACCACATGCGGAAAGAACACTAGTAGTTGAGAAACTGCCAGCATTCGAGAAATGGTGATCACTACCACTAACAACATTTATTTCCATGTTAGCCACCATGAGATCAAAAGGGAAGGAGCCTCTTTCTAGTTAACTCCCAGTGTTCATTCAGCATTAGTGACCACTACAGGTCATATCTTCCCATCTTTTAATTGAAAATGAATCATATAATTTTATCATAAATAGATATAGATGTACAACAACAATGATACATCAAGGAGCTAATGAGTGGAAAGTTGTGGCACAAGATCACTCTTTCTACATAAGCAATGAGAGCAAGCATGTCATCTTCAGCTCTAACTGGATTGAAGAGTATCTATGATTCTATATCTTTCCTAGAAATGGGCATTACAAGATCAACTTAAGGCAATATCTCTCAAATAACAAAAACGGCAAGTATAGCTGTAGGAACTGGGCAGAGGAGAATGAAATTGCCTAATATCTTTTTGTCCAAGGTGTTCAAGTTAAAAAGGTGGTTATTCTACTGTTCCACTTATATCACAACAAGGAATGGGGTTTGCTTCACTAAAACATGAAAAAATGTAGTATGGCTTGGAAAGAAGGTAGGGTTTCTTACATAAGGTTTAAAATCCCAAACCTCACTTGGCTTTCCTCGTGCCATCTTATAGATTACCTTATTCATCTTAAATACTCGATAATCAAATGCCTAATCTAGTTCTTCACAAAGTACATGCTTTGGGTTTGAAGTTCTTGCCAACAACAAAGCAAGCACTCTGTACTTTTTGCATCATACATGGGCACATCCCATACAAATGGAGCATCTCCACCTAAGATAGGATCTCATAAAAATTAGAACGTCATCAACAAAAAAGAGAAGGTAGCAACTTTACATATTCTCCCTATAACATCTACATGTGCAAAAATTGGTATTTTATAGGTGCAAAACATCTGAAAAAGGAATATCATTTGTGGGAATTCATATCAGCATTTCATATCAACATTGAACCTGAAATAATACTATACGGGTCTATTTAACTTCTAGCCTGTCTATTTTATTTTTTGACTGAGATCAAGACTCCAAACAAAGAATGCGAAGCAGACTGCCAAAAAGGAAAAAACAGAACATTTCTTTACCAGATAAAATACTTTGCCAACACTACCAAAAAATGGCAAAATCACATAATACCAACAAATAAAGATAAACAAGCTGCAAAAACAGTAAACTTGCTTACCAGGTACAACACTTCGCTAAAACAGTGAAAAAGAACAATATTCAGAAAGGAAAAATGTTAAAAAAACAGAGAATCAGAAAATAATGACAAGCACGCTGTAGAAAAGAAATAAACAATAAATTTGTACAGCACATATATCACTCAGGAAAGTCCCAGAGTATCGACAATAATAATAATTACACCGTAAAAAGGATGAAACAGAAATTATTCACCGGATACAAAGCTTCATCAATACAACAAAAACAAAAGGTAGAATCACAAAATATTGAAAATCATGGAAAGAAGATTATACACAGAGACACAAATAATGAAGGGATAAAGGGGAGGCAAACTTCAATTTTCATTCCATGGAAGGAAGAAGTTCGTTGAAATCAGTTAAGGAAAAGTTAAAACTCTCACAGGTATCAGCAAAAATTTTACAGCACTGATAAAATGCTTTGCAAATTTTGAATTAATGCAGTTTCATGAACTCTTCTGTCCCCAGACAAAAACCAGTGTATTCATTATAATATACATTTAAAGATTCAAGATGCAGTGTCAAAAACACGGTAAAAAAATTGATTAAAATTCATTGACATAAACCATGGTTTTAAAGGCTAAAGCTTCTACGCTGCAAAAAGAATATACACAGAGTTCGGTATTGAAACAGGGGAACGAAAGTTAACTATGTTGGATTTAGTAAAAAAGTTCTATGAGTTGATCTGATATTCCCATCGAAGTTTCATTGAATCTTCTTACCCCTTGCAGAAACTTGTGTTTTCAGATAAAATTAGCACAAACTTTGATTATAATTCATTGTCATAGACCGTGGTGTTAAAGTTACTGTGCTGCATAAAGGATATATACAGCGTTTTCCAGCCATTTAAAACAAAGGAAGGGTGGGGAGGAGGGGGGGAGTTATCAACATAGGGATTAGTAAAAGGGTCCTCTAAGTTGATCTGATGATGATCCCGTAAAAATTGAACAAGTCAGGAAAAGACTAACCAGATCTACCACAAGCCGCTTTGGAGACAGGTCAATTGGTAAATTGGATTCAACAAAAACAGTGAGGAGCAAACTATTTCCCTGATGAGGGGTCAAAGATGTTACCTAATCGCTAACTCAATAAACAACGAAAGCGTACACAATTTAAACATTATAATTTCAAAACCCATGGCATTTTTCCAGCAGTCACAGAATTCATCAATTATTAATTACATATATGTGGTTTCACCAATAAAATCCCATCGGATACGTACTCTACTGGGAAATCGGTAAACTGAATTCAACAGAAACAGTGAAAAACAAGTCATTTCCCTGATGATGAGTGAAGGCTTTACCTAATGGATAATAAACAACGAAAGCCCGCACACTTTAATCTTCACAATTTCAAAACCCAACACACATAGTAATAGAATTCATCAAATTATTGTGAATTTATCAAGGAATTCATCAAATTATTGTGAATTTATCACGGAATTCATCAAATTATTGCGAATTTATCACAGAAATCATCAGATTGTCAATAATATATATCCAATTTCCCAATACAATCCCTATTATGGATATTTTGCTAGAGGGAAAAGAAGAAATATTATAAATTTGACATACCAAAGAGCTGCCTTTTGAGATCGTCTTGCATAGTGTCGTTGTTGCAGACAAATATGTAACCCCCAAGCGTCTCATTCCTGGGAAGTGACTCCGATGGAGGAAGGGTTTTGAATCTCTTGTCCAAATTATTATTGCTGTTATTGTTATTATTGTTGTTAGTATTCTTATCATTGGAATGATTTCCATTGTTGCTGTTACTATAAACCCCAAGCTTAGTATTGGTGTTGTTGTTGTTATGCTTATTCTTTATGTTATTCCCTGCATCGCCTGACTGTTTCCAATCAGCGCTGTTAACATTGAATTTGTCGGCCTTCTGCTTCAGTTTTCCTCTGGCCGCGGTTGCCTTGTCGGAGTAATTCCGCCTGGGCGTGTCGAGCTTGTCATTACTGGTACTCTTCGACTTAGGCTGCTCCGACAGAGATAAATTAGAAAACGCCGCCAAATTGGAAGCGGCGACACTCCATTTACTGTTTTCATCTAGTGCCGGATTTGCCTGCAGTACTCGCAGCTGTTCACCGAACCGCCAGAAGGATTGCTGCTGCTGATTCGCCATGCTCGAAGAGTATCACTGGTTTATCGTTAACTGGTGTTCGCGGGAAAAGGAGGACGGGGAGGGTAATTATAATGTGAGAACACCGAGCGCTGCTCGATTTTATGGGGCGAGTAATCCGTGTGAAATCCGCGTGAAATAGTCAAACTAGGAAGCCGGAGGGAAACTTCCCTGCTCCCTATTCCTTCAATGGCGGTCGGTCGTTTGCTGATGTATTTGTGACGCCCATTCCACGCGTAATGCGCCGATCAAGAACGTTCCCCGCACTAAATGTCGACGTTGGATCCATTCCCCTTACTGACCGTCTTTATCATCTCGTGATCTTCGCCAAATGGAGTGGGATTAGGCCTCGCAGCCCCCATGGAAATATCTTGCCATTTCTTGTTTTTGCGCCACAGATGTGTCGTGGTTATCAGTTGTCAACGTTATGGTATTGTCGGACTCCATAGCTGAGTGGGCCTCGGTGGAGATCGGGGTCGGCAGCCTACTACCTGCAAATTCAACCCTAATTGCTACCTACTATTTGGCGAATGGTCGTTGGGCGACATTTCTTGCTTCTTCACGAAGCAAAAATGGGCCCCCGGCCTTTTTGAGGTCATACCCTGGTAAAGAAAGGCAAGTCTTAGTCTGTGGGCTCACCCCATGACTGTTTCTAGAAGGCAGGAAGATGACCCTTTAAGCCTCTTGATTCCATCTTGTCTTCTTGTAAATGTACATTCACATGGTAGAGCACCAGAGAATATTAATGTTTCTATTTGCTCCAATTTAAAAGGTTTGGAGATAGATGGTGAACAGCCAATGTTTTTTAAATTATAGTTGAAAATTTTAATTGTGCCAGTTTGGCTTTCCTTGGTAATTTTAGTTGTGCCAGGCTTGGTCCTCTGTACCTATGGAAGATAGCTGAAGATTTTAATTGTGGCAGCCTTGGTCCTCTGTATCTATGGAAGATAGCTGAAGATTTTAATTGTGCCAGGCTTGGTCTTCTATATTTATGGAAGAATGTTGATTTTTTAAAAGTGTAGTTTAATTGGTTTTTTAATTATTTTATTATGATTATAATAAAATAAGGATTTATTGAAATTGTAAAATTATGTTTTTTAAATTATAGTTGAAAATTTTAATTGTGCCAGTTTGGCTTTCCTTTGTAATTTTAATTGTGCCAGGTTGGTCCTCTGTACCTATGGAAGATAGCTGAAGATTTTAATTGTGCCAGGCTTGGTCCTCTGTATCTATGGAAGATAGCTGAAGATTTTAATTGTGCCAGGCTTGGTCTTCTATATTCATGGAAGATTGTTGATTTTTTATAAGTGTAGTTTAATTGTTTTTTTAATTATTTCATTATATTATGATTATAATGAAATAAGGATTTGTTGAAATTGTAAAATTAAGTTAAAGATTTTGTCTCAGTGTTTGAGGATCTTTTAAAACATTTAATTTATTTATATTTTGATAATTGTAATTTAAATATTAATTATAATTTTGTAAAAATATCAATAAAGATTTATTGAAATTGTAAATTTGAGTTAAATTGTAAATTTGAGTTAAGTAATTTATACAATCTAAGTGTTCCAATTTTTTTTGGGACAGAGAATTTATTTTTACCTTAAAACTGCAATTTAAATAATAAAAAATTAAAATCTTAAAAACAAATGTATCAATTTAGATAAAAAGACCACAACAATTAGCCGTCAGTGAAGGGAAGATAGTTGATCTTTTCAAATTATAGTTTAATTGTTTTGTTTAGATTTTCTTCGGGCTCAATTTTGATTATAGTGAAATAAAAATTTATTGAAATTGTAAGATTGAGTTAAGTAGTTTATATAATTTAAGTGTTTTAAGAATATTTTAAAATATTTAATTCATTTAGATTTTGAAAACTGCAATTTAAATAACAAATTATAAGTCTGCAAAAAAATTAGTAAGGATTTATTGAAATTGTAAATTTGAGTTAAGTAGTTTACATAATCTAAGTGTTCCAGTAGATTTTTTAGGAAGCAGAACTTATTTATGCCTTGAAAATTGCAATTCAAATAACATAAAAAATTGAATCAATTCTGTAAGGATTTATTGAAACCAGTAGATTTTTTTAGGACGCAGAACTTATTTATGCCTTGAAAATTGCAATTCAAATAACATAAAAAATTGAATCAATTCGGTAAGAATTTATTGAAATTGTAAATTTGAGTTAAGTAGTTCACATGATCCAAGTGTTCCACAAATTTGTTTAAGACGCAGAATTTATTTATGCTTTGAAAATTGCAATTTAAATAACATAAAAAACTTGAATCAATTCAGATAAAAAGATCAAAACAATTAAGTCATGGTGAAGGGAAGATGGTTGATTTTTTCAAAATTTTTGGATTTTTTTTTGTTCAATTTTAAATATAATGAAGTAAGGTTTTATTGAAATTGTAAAATCCAATTAAGTAGTTTAGATAGTCCAAGTGTTTTAAGAATTTTTTTAGAATATTTAATTCATTTATATTTTGAAAATTGCATTTTAAATAACAAATTATAAGTCTACAAAAAAAAATTGGTAAGGATTTATTGCAATTGTAAATTTGAATTAAGTAGTCTACACAATCTAAGTGTTTCGAAAAAAAATTAGGAGACCGAGTTTATTTATGCCTTGGAAATTGCAATTTAAATAACAAAAAAAAATGGTATGAATTCAGATAAAAAAGCCAAAACAATTAGCCCACAATGAAGGGAAGATAGTTGAATTTTTGGAAGTGTAGTTTATTTTTATTTTTTTTAATTATTGTTTTGGACTTTGTTTGAGTTCAATTTTGATTATAATGAAGCAAGGATTTATTGAAATTGTGAGATTGAGTCAAGTATTTTACATTAGGAATAGTCTTTAAGTGTTACTTTTTGGTGTTTTTCGCTGATTTCTAGGTAGAATCCAGGGAAAAAAAGTTGTGGCCAAATCTTGATTTGTGTTGTTTAAACTGGTTTTTTGACTTTATATATGGATTCAACACCCTCAAAAACCATGGGGCATTTCTATTGTGAAGAGCTCACATGTCAAATTTGTGATTTCAATAAATCCTAGGTGGATTCTAGACAAATTAGATAGGAAAATATAAAATCGAAGGAAAAAAATTGTGGCCAAATTTTGATTTGTGTTGTTTACAATGGTTTTTTGACTGCATATATGGATTCAACGCCCTCAAAAACCACTGGGGCACTTCTATTGTGAAGAGCTCACATGTCAAATTTGTGATTCAATAAATCCTAGGTGGATTCTAGACAAATTAGATAGGAAAATATACAATCTAGGGAAAAAAAAATTGTGGGAAAATCTTGATTTATGTTGTTTAAACTGGTTTTTTGACTGCATATATGGATTCAACACCCTCAAATACTCGTGGGGCACTTCTATTGTGAAGAGCTCACATGTCAAATTTGTGATTTCAATAAATCCTAGATGGATTCTAAACAAATTAGATAGGAAAATACCAGAAAATTCTTAACAAATTAGATCGGAAATTATACAGGAAATTTTTCCAAAAAATCAACCAATCTTAACGATGTAATTAATCTGAAAAACATTTATCTAAAATCTAAGTTTTTTAAGGATTTTTAAACAATACTTAATTCATTTATATCTTGAAAACTACAATTTAAGTAACAAATTATAGTTTTGTGCAAAAATCGCTAAGGATTTATTAAAATTTTAAATTTGAGTTTAGTAGGTTATACATTCTAAGTGTTCCAAAGATTTTTTAAGACATAGGATTTATTAAAATTATAAATTTGAGTTTAGTAGGTTACACCATCTAAGTGTTCCAAAGATTTTTTAAGACACATAATTTATTTATGCCCCGCAACCAATTTAAATAACAAAAAATTATAAAAAGACCAAAACAATTAGCCTAAGGTGAAGGGAAGATGGTTGATTTTTTCAAAATGTAATTTAATTATATATATATATATATATATATATATATATATATATATATATTGGGTTCAATTTTGATTATAATAAAGGACTTATTGACAGTAAGAATTTATTGAAATTGTAAAAATGAGTTAAGTGATACAATGTAAATGTTCCTATGTTTTTTAGGAGGTTGAATTCATTTATGCCTGAAAACTGCAGTTTAAATAACAAAAATATTTAATCCTATAAAAAATGGTATTACTGGACCAAAACAATTAGGCCACAGGGAAGGGAGGATGGTTGATTTTTTCAAAGTGTAGTTTAATTTTTTTATTTTATTTTTGTTCAATTTTGATTATAATGAAGTAAGGATTTATTGAAATTGTAAGATTGAGTTAAGTAGTTTACATAATTTAAATGTCAAAATGGACGGTTATGTGATTCATGATTTAAGCAGAACTCATTTAAATAACAAATTATAATTCTGCAAAAAAATTATGTAAAGATTTATTGAAATTGTAAATTTGAATGGATCTATACAATCTAAGTGTTCCAAAGATTTTGTAGGAGGCCAAATTCATTTATGCTTTAAAAATTTCAATTTAAATAACAAAAAAAAGTATCAATTCGGATTAAAAGAACAAAACAATTAGCCCCAATGAAGGGAAGATGGTTGATTTTTTCGAAGTGTAGTTTAACTGCTTTTTTACTTATTTATTTTTATTTTCTTTGGGTTCAATTTTGATTATAATTGAATCTGCTTTTTTACTTATTTATTTTTATTTTGTTTGGGTTCAATTTTGATTATAATGAAATAAGGATTTACTTAAATTGTAAATTTGAGTTAAGTAGTCTACGCAATCTAAGTGCTCCAAAAAAAATTGAGGACATGGAATTCATTACGCCTTGAAAATTGCAATTTAAATAACAAAAAAATATAATCCTAGAATAATTGTATCTATTCAGATAAATTTTTATTGAAATGGTAAGATTGAGTTAAGTAGTTTCAGTGTTTTAAGGATTTTTTTAGAATGCTTAATTCATATATATCTTAGAAATTGTAGCAAAAAACTGGGTAAGAATCTATTGAAATTAGCCCCGAGGGATAGCTCAAATGGTCGAGTTCCCGTTGATAGTACTCTCCCGGTTTGGGAGGTCACGGGGTCAAATCTCCTCGACGCCCTCGGGGTTAGGCCTGATGGCCGTGCTTCTCTACGTGGACGTAGCGGCCCACCTCCGGTGCCCCGTGAACCACATCGAAAAAAAAAAGAAAAAAAAAAAAAAAAAAGAATCTATTGAAATTGTAAATTTAAGTAGGTAGTTTACACAATCTAAGTGTTCATTTATGCATTGAAGATTGCAATTTAAATAACAAAAAAAAATGAGGTATTCATTTATGCCTTGAAGATTGCAATTTAAATAACAAAAAAAAATGTATCAATTCAGATTGTAACAACGCTAGTGAAAAATCCATGTAATAAAGTTAATAAAGGCAAAATAATAATCACGGTTATGGGACACTTATTCCAAGTTGAATGTTGGGCAAAACATCCTAGTGTGGGTGTTCATTTGGTTTATCATGGCTAAGGAAATTGACAAAGGCAATGGCAAAGGTTTTGGAAATGCATGAGGCATTGATTGACATTTTATTTATGAAAATAATGGAAATTAGGAGAAAGAGAGGTGAAAGGTCACACATTGCATGTGAGGAGGAAAATGAAAGAAAATAATGGAAAATTGAAGAAAATAGAGGCCTCATTAATAAAAAGGTTTATGAGGATCAGTTGGTACATTTTGTCAGTTTAGTTTGGAACTCTCTCTTTATTCTCTCTCTCTCTCTCTCTCACGCTCTTGGACACTTAGATTTTTCTTGGAGCACTTCAGCATTGGATAAAGAAAGGAAAAGAGGGCAAAGGAAAGCAAGATCAAGCAAGGAAGAGCAGGATCTACTAGCTAGAGCAGGATTATTTGCAAGTATCGATTTGCGTGTGTGATTTCCTTGCTTGTTTTGGCATGCATGGTTATGCATGTGTGTTCTTAGTTCTCTTGTTGTTATTTGCACGGGTTTTGCTAGGTGTGACATTGTTTTTCAGCATATCCTTGCCATTTCTTGATAGCCTTGATGTGATGGGGTTCTCAAGTTTTGGTGGAGCTGGATTGTCGGATAGATTTGAATTGAGTGGGGTGGATCTCTAAAAGGAAGAACACATGGCCTAGTGATCCCTAAACCAGACTATGGATTGCGGTAAAGCCTTGGACTAGTAACCCCTTAACCTTATTGTGGGTTGCAATAAATCCATATTTTGTATTGCCTCAGTGGGCTTAGGAATCCTCGACCGACGAATGGCAAGATATAAAATAAATCCTAGAGGTGGGTGCCCTTGATCAGGCCTAGGAATCCTTGGCTGGTGAATGGTAGGATATATGGTAGAGCCTGGAGTTTGGTGTCTCGATTATGGTCTAGTGTGTTGAGAAATCTAGGGCATTCGGAGTTAACAATTTCTCTACTTGATAATTGTTTGTGATATACTTTTACTTCCTTAGCTTATAGTCTTTTCTTTGTTAGCTTATTATTGTGTTCTCTTCATCAAGACAATTACCAATATGTACAATAAAAGACAAGTGACACAGTATGTAGGCTTCTCAACCAGGGCCAAAACCTCTCACTTCTTGAGAGGAAAACCCGATCAAAATTATTCTTCTAGATCTTCAATTGATAAGTACCAAGACCATGACATAGACCCTTGACTCTAGTATCCTCCCAAGAACCTTGTCACTATCCTTGATGCTCTACCTCTTCCCTTTTCTTGATCTTGAACTGCTCTCCTTAGATTCTTCTAGAGAATTTTGGTCTTTATCCTTCACACTACTTCTTCTTGACTTCCTCTGGAGAAACTCGGTCTCTATGATATCATTGGTTTCCTCTATAGAATCTTGGTCTCTAGATCTCTATCTCGGTCTCCTAGAAGAATCGTTACTTCGCTACCCCAGAAGAAACTTCTCCTTCCCTGTCCCAGAAGAAACCTCCTCTTTGCTACCCTAGACGAATATCTTCTTCCCTGCCCAGAAGAAACCTCCTTCTTCACTTTCCCAGAAGAATCTCTGCTACCCCAAAAGAAACCTCTCTTTGTTGATCCAAGAAGAAACCCTACTTCGTAATACCCAGAAGATCTTCTTCGTTATCCTTTCTTCGTACTTCTATTTCGCACTTCTCTTGACCCCTTCTTCGCACTTCTGTTTCAACGAATTCAAGTCAAGTTGCTTGATCGAATTGTGTGTCTTCAAGTGAAGTCGAGTTGGGATATTTATACACCTCCACACATGTCCTTTAGGCCATCATATTCACTTGAGGTTAGGATGACTTCATCTAGTAGTTTCTCCCAGCGTTGTAGGCTGAGTTGAAGAGGATAAGTGACAAGGTCTTGGAGGATGCTTTACATAGTCAAGATTGACTCTTTTACAAAGTGTAACATGACTTCATTACATGACAATGACTCTAACATTTTATGACTAGATGACAAATAAATCCTAAATAATCTCAATGGGATTCTTGACTAAAAGTGAAATCCCTTGCTCGTGACACCCATGAAGCAAGTCAATATAATAATTTTCTTTTTCTTTTTTACATCTTATTACATAAAATCATAATTACATGTAATTATGAAGACCAAACCTAGTTACACTTTTCAACATAATGATCCCTGAATCGGACTGTGGATTGCGGTAAATCCTAGAGACTAGGAAGCAGTAAAATTCCTCACAGTGTAGGTAGGGAAATCCGGTGGTATCCATGCTAATTTGGTTATTTTTTCAGTTATGAGTCCCACATTCATGCTTGCAATATGGCACAAGCATGATTAGATGAAAGAAAGACTTGGTTCATCCAATATGCTGTCGGGTGGTTTGTGGAAGTCCCAAACCTAGTTGGATTTTGCATTCATTAATAAGAGTTCCTTCTCCTTGGTATTTCATGTGTAAATGTATTGGTTTATATGTGGATTTTATGGTTGTTGTATCCTTATTATTTTGGTTGTTTATATGTTGGTTATGAGTATGCTTTATGACAGTGATGATGTATATGTCTCATCATGTTTTGATTTGTAAATGAATGAAAAATGAATATATGACCTAATAGATGATAATGCAACTAATGTGATAATACATCAATTCTTCTTAGTGACCTTCAAATAAGTATGAGGCCCCTATGCTCAGATATGTTGTTATGACCTATAGAATGCATACTTGTGATGTGTTTAACGATATGTTTGTCATGGCTAGTAGGGGTCCAATCATGTATTTGTTCAAGTATAAGTATTTGTATTTGTATTTGTATTTGTAGAAGGTTAGGTTGGTTGTGTTTTATCAGTTCCACTTCCCTAATGCTACATGGGGAGTTAAATAAGATCATAGTAGCCTCTCATCACTTGTTTACCCCAGCGAACCAGTTAACTTGGGTAAATGTGGGAGGAGGGTGTTACAAAGTGGTATCAGAGCATGGTTCACCCCTTGGACTAGATGGGTAGTGTGTTGGTCATGCATTCATATCGGTGGCATATGTGTTCTCTATGCTTGTGGTTTATGTGCTTGTTTCATATGCATGGTGTTGGTCATGGTTGCAGTGGTGTCACCATGTGAAAGTGGATGGTGTGTTGGATGTGTTTATCATGAGTATAGGTCGTTTATGCATTGGTTATGCATGACAGTGGTTTTATGTATCGTGTATGCATGCATGTCGTACATATGTTGATTATGCATACATTGACATGGTTGTAGTTGTCATGCATGAGGTCATGATGTGTGGTTGATATGGTCATGCATTGATGACTGGACTATGGTTATGATGACATCTATATGTTGTTATGATTATGTTTATACATGTATTGCGCTAATCTGGTTGATCTTGCAGATGAGATATCCTCCCCAAACTATACAAAGGTATGTTGATTCTGTTTATATTTTGATTTAGTTGACATGATATACCTTGCAAGAAGAAAACAACAAAGATGACTACCAAGATGGTAGACTACAGTTCCTGAGACTCTCCCTATGGATGAGATGAGCAACATGGTGTTGCGCATTCTTCTGACTTAGCAGACACATTGAGAAGCTTAACAGAAGAATTAAGAAGTTGCAAGGAAGATAATGACAGAATCATGCAGGCACAGGAGAAACAAGCAGAATTCAATGCAGTAATCCTTCAGAGTTTGTTAGAATTACAGAGATAGGGACCACTTTGGATCAGCCATGGGAAGGAGGACAAAACAAATGGGGCATATGGAATTAGATCTCATGGTGGACACACGTCAGATGGAGATGACATGGTTAGAGATGGCAGGTTCTTGGACACTTCGGATAGGAGAGGCGATGGACACAGGTACTATTCTAGTCCTGGTTCTGATAGGCACTATGATAGTCATTGTTATCACCCTTACAAGAGGAATGATAAGGAATACTTTCCTTATGAGTTTAAGAAACCTAGACCACCTACTTTTGATAGAGATTTGAAGAAGTTGGAGGATGCAAAGTATAGGTTACTTGGGATCAGGGAAAATTTTAGGGGCTAATATCCACATTTGGGCTAATATTCCATGCTTTTTCCAAAAAAAAATCGCTGATTTCCATTTTTCTAAAGACGAATTTGCCCAAATTTTATAGTATAAAATTGTTTTACCTTAAAAATCGCCAATATTATATATTATCTAATATAAAATAATTATAGATATAAACATTTTTACAAAATTATCATCAAACAGATTAAAATTTGGATATAAGGACTAGTAAGATTTGCCAAGGTTGCTAAACTTTAAAATAAAATTCCATCCTTAAAATGTTCCCTACTTGGGATGAAGAAGTTCTTTGAACTGCATGAGTACATAGAGAATATGAAGGCATAGTAGTTATCTTCAGCCTCAAAGGGAAAGCAGACATCTGGTGGGAAGATGTAAGACAGGTCAGAGACATCAGGATAGAAGACTTGAGTTAGCATGAATTCAAGAGACCCTTTAGGAATAAATACTTGTCAGAAAGGTACTACGACAACAAATCCAAGGAATTCTATGAGCTTAAAATGGGATCGATGATAGATGAGGAGTATACGACCAAGTTCTTGGAGCTTTTTCAGGTATGTACCATATCTTAAAGATGAGAAAGCTAAATTTCATAAATTTGTCAGTGTATTGTCATTAGCATTTAGAGATCAGATTGAGTATGATGAGCTTCGGTCACTTGAGGAAGTTATTGGGAAATTGAAGCATTGCTATGAACATTCAAAGCGTAAGAAAGAATCTCAGCAAGGATGGAAAGGGAAATATAAAGGTAAAGGTGAATGGTAGTTGAGAAGAAAAAGGCCTCAAAATGTAGAAGAGAAAGAGAATGTTGCACCATACAAGAAGTCCAATGTAGCTCAACAGGGACATGGGTCATAGAAACATAATACAGGTGATGGTATAGGATGGTTGCAACGTTGGACATGTGGTAAGGATAATCTTAGGAGGGATTATACGTAGCATCAGGGTGGTATACTACAAATCTATAGTAACAGGAGGCACAGGTTGTTGGGGATGTTGGGCAGAGCATTCCTTGTATCTATGCAGCACTGGATAACATGGAGGCAGATCATCAAGCATCTATCATTGAGATGGATGGTAAGTTTTGTGATCAAGTTGTTTCTATTTTGATTGACCCTGGATCTAATTATAGTTATGTTAACCATGACTTGATGGATAAATGCGCTTTTAATAAAGAAGTGCATGCAGAATCTTAGTTAGCGCAGTTGGCTATAAGTACAAAGAAGCAAGTTCATCATTGAGTAAGAGTTTGTGCTTTTGAGTTGAATGGTATGCCTACATCAACACATTTGAATGTATTTTTGTTGGGATCATATAGTATGAATTTGGGTATGAACGGGCTATATCTTCATAGGAACAAGGTAGATTGTTATGACAAATCCATTGAGTGCTTGGATGATAATGGAGAACAAAGAATCTTGTAGGGTGGGAAGAAAGAAACATCAGTTAGTATGGTGACAACTATGCAGGGAAAGTGCAGTTGCAGAAAGGGGTGTGTATTATTTGCAGTACATATTTCTAGTGATAAAGGTAAGGAAGTTGAGGATGCATAGGTATTGAGCAGGTACTCGATCTTGCAACAATTTCAGAATGTGTTTCCCGCATATATTTAAGATTTCCCACCTCACAAGGAAGTAGAATTTTCCATTGAGTTGGTACCAGGGGCATCACTAGCATCAAGGACACCTTACATGATGAGCACACTAGAGTTAGTGGAATTGAAGTTGCAGTTGAAGGGGATGCTTCACAACAGATACCTTAGGCCAAGTGTATCGAAGTGCATCAATATTATTTGTAAAGAAGAAGGATGGTACTCTTAGGCTATGCATTGATTATAGGCAGTTGAACAAGGTAACCATCAAGAACAAATATCCATTGTCGAGGATTGATGACTTGTTTGATGAGTTGAAGGGAGAAAAAGTATTCTTGAAGATTGATCTTAGATTCATATATCATTAGGTACACATTAAGGAAGAGGACATTTAGAAGACAACTTTCCGGACCAGGTACGGGCATTATGAGTTTGTTGTAGTGGTTTGATTAATTCTCCAACTACCTTTATGTGCTTGATGAATAGTGTGTTGCGTCCTTTTCTGGACAAGTTTGTTATTGTATTCATTGATGACATATTGATATATTCTAAAAATGAAGAAGAGCATGCCAAACACTTAGCAACAGTGTTGAGATTGTTGAGAGAGCATTAGTTGTATGCCAAGTTCAGCAAATATTGTTTCTTTCAGATAAAGGTACATTACTTGGGACATGTTGTTTCCAAGGAAGGTATAACTATGGATCCAGAGAAGAAAGGAGTTATCATGGAGTGGGAAGCTCCTAGGAATCTGGATGAAGTGAGGTCATTCATGGAGTTAGCAGGTTACTATAGGAGGTTCATTAGGAGCTTTTCTTGCATTTCGTATCCTATTACATCATTGCAGAGGAAAGGTAAGAAATTTGAATGGACAAAGGAATGTACAACTAGTTTTGAACAATTGAAGTAGTTGTTGACAAATGCTTTAGTGTTAAAGATTGCAAATTTGGACAAATAATTTGTGGTATGTGCAGATGCTTGCAAGAGAGGACTTGGTGGAGTCCTTATGCAGGAAGGACACATAGTGTACTATGAGTCACAGAAACTGAATGAGCATGAGAAGAATTATCTGACACATGATCTTGAGCTGGTGGCAATCATCCATGCATTGAATATTTGGAGGCACTATATTCATAGCAAGATGTTTGTATTGATGAGTGATCATAGTGGGTTAAGATACTTGTTTGATCAACTGAAATTGAATGCCATGCAATCTAGATGGTTAGCCACGAATAGTGAGTTTGATTTTGAGATCAGGTACATCAAGGGTAAAGAGAACACGGGTGCATATGCTCTTAGTAGGTGGATACAGGTGAATCATATAGTAGCTATGAGTTCTTATGGGACATACTTACAAGATTAGATCTTACAGGTAGGTCAATAGGATGACAGGTACATGGAGCTTATGCATAGGTTATAACAGGGTATAGGTGGCCAGGTTGTGGACTATCATCTTACAACATATGGCTTTATCAAATTTAGGGACAAGATATATGTGTCAGACAGTAATGAGATCAAGATATATTGGTGTGTAGTTTTTGTCTTATGTACATATGTATATGGATGTAAATACTGCCATGAGTTGTGTTATAAAGCTCCACAAAGCGGTATGGGTGTCATGTTTGTTTTCTTTTCAGTAGGTTGATCATTGTAAATATTGCATCGAGCTATGTCATAAAGCTCCATGGGAAGTATGTTTTGCTTACAATAGTCTTGTTGGCTGTAGGTGTCATTGAACACTGAGGACGATGTTCCCACAAGGGGGAGGGCTTTGTAACAACCCTAGTTAAAATTCCATGTAATAAAAGTTCATAAAGGAAAAATAATAACCACAGTTGTGGGACACTTATTCCAAGCTGATTGTTGGGAAAAACATCCTAGTGTGGGTGTTCATTTGGTTTATTATGACCAAGAAAATTAGCAAAGGCAATGACAAAGGCTTTGGAAGGGCATGAGGCATTAATTGACATTTTATTTATGAAAACAATGGAAATTAGGAGAAAAGGGAGGTGAAAGGTCACAGGTTGCATGTGAGTAGCAAAATGAAGGAAAATAATGGAAAATTGAAGAAAATAGAGGCCTCATTAATAAAAAGGCTTTTAAGGATCAATTAGTACCTTTTTTTTAGTTCAATTTGGAGCTCTCTATTTATTCTCTCTCTCTCTCTCTCACTCTTGGACACTTAGAGTTTTCTTGGAGCACTTTAGCATTGGATCAAGAAAGGAAAAGAAGGCAAAGGAAAGAAAGGATCAAGCAAGGAAGAGGAGGATCTAGTAGCTACAATGATATTATTTGTAGGTATCGATTTGCATGTGTGATTTCCTTGCTAGTTTTGGCATGCATAGTTATGCATGTGTTTTTTTAGTTCTTTTGCTGTCATTGGCAGGGGTTTTTCTTGGTGTGACATTGTTTTTCATCCTAGCCTTTCCATTTCCATATAGCCTTGATGCGATGAGGTTCTCATGCTTTGGTGGAGTTGGATTGCCGTATGGATTCAAAATTGAGTGAGGTGGATCTCTAAAAGGAAGAACACGTGGCCTATTGATCCCTGAACCAATCTGTGGATTGCGGTAAAGCCTTGGCCTAGTAACCCATGAACTAGACTATGGGTTGCGGTAAAGCTAAATTTTGTGTTGCCTCGGTGAGATTAGGAATCCTTGACCGATGAATGGCGGGATATACGATGAAGCCTAGAGGTGGGTGCCCTTGATCAGGCCTAGTAATCCTTGGCTAATGAATGGCAGGATATATGGTAAAGCATGGAGGGTGGTGTCTCGATTATGGCCTAGTGATCCTTGAATCAGACTATGGATTGTGGTAAAGCCTAGAGACTAGGAGGTAGTAAAATTCCTCACGGTGTAGGTGGAGAAATCTGGTGGCGTTCATCCTCATTCGATTCTTTTTTCAATTAAGAGTCCCACATTCATGCTCGGAATATGGCATGGGGGTGATTGGTTGAAAGAAATATTTAGGTCATCCAATCTAAAATCGAGTGGTTCGTGGAAGTACCAAACCCGGTTGGCTTTCACATTCATTAATAAGAGTTCCTTCTCCTTGGTATTGCATGTGCAAATGTACTATTTTATATGTGGATTCTATGGTTGTTGTATCTTTGTTATTTCTATTGTTTATATATTGGTTATGAGTATGATTTATGACAATGATGATGTATGGCTCTCATCATGTTTTGATTTGTAAATGAATGGACAATGAATATATGACCTAATATATGATAATGCAGCTAAGGTGATAAGGCATCAATGCTTCTTACTGACCTTCATATAAGTATGATACCCCCATGCTCATAATTGTTGTTATGACCTGTAGAATGCATATTTGTGACATGTTTGACGATATGTCTGTCATGGCTAGTAAGGGTCCAATCAAGTCTTTGTTCAAGTACTTTTATTTGTGTCATTGTTTCAATGTTACTTTTCATTTTTGGAAGTTTCATGAAGTTTTGGGCAATGGCCTGAGACCTGGCCCTAAAAATGTGGCACAAAATCTAGGGTTGTTGGCTTTGAACTAGCTAAAAAAGACCTGAGTCGCTTGTATGCCCTTGCTATGAGAGCGACTAGAGGGCTCCAGTTTCATGCATGTCCATGTCATGGGAGTGACTGAGGCTCTAGGTCAGTAAGATGTTGGGTTGCCTCAGGGGTTAATCACCTGGGAAGGTTGGTTGGCTCCTGGAGGTTCTGTAGCATGTGTAGAAGGTTAGGTTAGTTGTGTTTTGTCAGTTCCACTTCCTTAACTATACATGGGGAGTTGAATAAGATCATAGTAGCCTCTCGTCACATGTTTACCACAGCGGACCGATTAACTTGGGTAAATGTAGGAGGAGGGTGCTACACGGATAAAATGACTAACCAAAACAATTAGCCCACAGTGAAAGGAAAACAATTGATTTTTTCAAATTGTAGTTTAATCTTTTTTTTTAATTATCTTTTTGGATTTTCTTTAGGTTCAATATTGATTATAATGAAGTAAGGATTTATTGAAATTGTAAATTTGAGTTAAGTAGTCTACACGATTTAAATCTAAGTGTTCCAAATATTTTCTTAGGACGTAAAATTCATTTATGCCTTGAGAACTGCTAATTAAATAACAAAAAAATTATAATCCCCCAAAAAATTGTATCGATTTAGATAAAAATACTAAAACAATTAGCCCACGGTGAAGGGAAGATGGTTGATTTTTTTAAAGTGTAGATTAAATATTTTTTATTTTTTTTGGTTTTTCTTAGGGTTCAATTTTGATTATAATGAAGTAAGGATTTATTGAAATTGTAAGATTGAGTTAAGTAGTGTATAGAATCTAAGTGTTTTTCATTTATATCTTGAAAATTGCAATTTAAATAACAAGTTATAATTCTGCAAATAAAATCAATAAAGATTTATTGAAATTGTAAATTTGAGTTAAGTATCCTCCACAATCTAAGTGTTCCAAATATTTTTTAGGAAGTGGAATTCATTTTTGCTTTGAAAACTGCAATTTAAACAACAAAAAATTATAACCCTAGAAAAAAATTGTATCTTTGGAATTCAGATAAAAAAACAAAAACAATTAGGCCATGTAGGAAACTTAATTGGCGATTGAGATTCAAGGTTCAAATCTTCGTGTTGAAGCCAACAAAAGAAAAGAGACCTAAATAATTAAAATATTTTTTTTTGAAAAAAATGTTTTAATAATAAAATTAGGTAAGTCTAACTTATAGACAATTTCAAGCAATATTGTGATTTTGTTGTTTAAATTATATTTTGGAATTCATAAATGGATTCAGCTCCTTGATAACCCTCGGGGCGTTCAAATTCTACAGTTTAAACAACTTAAAGTCAAGTTTTTAAAAATCTCTATGGTTAAAATTAACTAGGAAAAAAGCCCTGAAAAAGTCATTTCGTCTATTAATTAGACTATAAAGTAAAATTATATTTATTTATTTTTAAATTAATTATTTATCATTTTAAAATTGATAAAAATATATAAAATTAGAGTGCTATAATAAAAGTTTTATTAGCGAAATAAAATTATAAATTAAACTTTTTTATTGAAATTCAGTATAATATATATATATATATATATATATATATATATATATATATATATATATTATGAGATTACTATTTTTCATTATTTTAATTATAATTTTTAATACATAAACCAATTTAATTCTTTGAAAATTCCTTTAAAAATTTGAATCATGCAAAGTAGAGAACTCTTATGAGGTGAATGTGGTCATATAAGTGCATGATTTAAGCACCACAATCTCCCTAGAGGGGGAATCAGATTGCTAATAATTTATTGGTACATGATAACATAGTTATATGAAAAAAAGGTGGACAACAATTAAATAGTTAAATAATAATAAAAAAAATATGATTAATAAAATATATTAATGGAAAAGGTGAAAAGTATTGTTATTACAAAAAAAAATATTACTAGAAAGAATACAACATTTAATAAAAATCAACCAAGGAATGATGGTAGGTTAATAAATATTTATTACTAAAAATAGGTATGATAATAGATGGAAAGAAAATATTAATTATGGAAAAATCTATATATTTGAATTTTTTTAGATAATTTATTTATGGAGATATATATAGAAATTAGATGTTTTTTCTTAAAAAAATTTAAACAATTCTTAATTCTGAAAAATTTATTTTAAACCACATAAAATTGGTCATTTAGTAATAAAAATTTAGAAACTCAAATTTTAAAAATTCATAAAATAGTTTTCAATTAAAAAAAAATAATATTTAGTTTCACCAATAAAACCTAAACTAATGACAATATACTTTGCCTTCTAGAAGAAATAGACAAACATAACTTTTTCAACTAAAAATCTTTCAAAATTTTACTTCTAATTAACCTATAAAACTTTCCATTTAAGAATTTTATCACATTTTGAAAAATCTTTCAAAATTTTACTTCTAATTAGCCTACAGAACTTTCCATTTAAGAATTTGGTCACATTTTAATCATTCACATGGTGGAAATTTAGAAAAAATACAAGTAAATAGAAATGAAACTTTCCCTAAATTGAAAATAGTTAAAAGTTGAATTTGGCTACTTTATTTGTTGTCAAATTTATACTATGAGTATATAAATATAAAAAAAATCAAAATATGTTTCTATAATTATTATTATTAGATTAGTTATTATTAATATTTTAACATAGATTTTTAATATTTTAATATTTCTAATTTTTATTATAATAAGTATTTTAAAAATTATTAAAATTAATATAAATTTTTAAATAAAAGAAATTCAAAGCAATAGCATAATTTTAATATTTATTTTTTTTAATTTTTCTTAGACTTATTTTTCAATTAAATTAAACTATTAAATATGTGAAAAATTCCCAAATTTAAAAATGTGAAAAATAATTGTTTTATGTGATTACACCACTCTTCCAACCAGATATGAAACTTAAATGTTTTACATATTTACATAGAGCGCAAAAGTTAAATTCTTTATGGAGATAGATACATTGAATTCATTGTGATCAAATCTGACTTTATCTTTATGGCGACCAAGTCTCCAAAATTTTAAATTATTATTATGAATTTAATTAATATTTAACGGTACAATCACAATAGAATTAAATAAAAAATAATAATGGTTAATACTTTAATAATAGTAAATAATATTATATTTCTTCACCCTAATTTAACTATTTGATAGAATTTGGTCATGAACCATTTCTCTTTTTTTATGCAAGTGGGTTGCTTTTTTCTTAATGCAAGCAGGATTCTTTGTTCATAGAGTTATGTATTATGTAAGCAGGTTAGGAAGATAAATATTTTCCAATGTTATTTCAAGTGTAATGTTTTGATGTTTTGAAATAAGGTGATTGTGGGATTTTTTTTTTTTCAAATTGTTTCTAATTTAATACATATGTATATGTTGTAATGCAATTTATAATATTATAAATATTATAAATTATTATGATATAATAATTTTAATTTTTAATTTTTATTTATTTTAATTTTTAATTTTTAATTTTTGTTATTAAATGTTTAGAGTAATTTAATACATATGTATCTGTGGTCATGTTATTTATAAATTATTATATTATTTTTATTTTTTATTTTTTAATTTTATATTTACTAAGTGTTTAGAGGGATCAAATATCTTTTTATTTTAAAAGAAGTTTGTAGGATCTAGATTGGTTTAATTACTAGCAATTACACTAGATGTTGAAAAGAGAACATCATAAGGAAGGAGCATAGGAAAGAGTGGCAGAGAAGATAGGAGTGAAAATTTTATGTAATTTTATTTATTTATTAGTGTTTTTGTGAGAGAGAGTTTGAAATCTGAATTTTGCAGAATTGAGTTATATCATTAATTGTGATTTACATACTCAAATTTTAAACTATTTGAGGAAAAAAAGAGAAAGGGAAAAGAAAGAAGAAGATGAGATATTTGCATAATGTATAATTATATCAGGAAAATTATTCGAACAATTTTCACACATTCAAAAAATGTAAGTTTACTCTTGAAATTAAAAAGAAGATGAGAAATTGGTAGTCAATGTTAGTTAGTAATAATATCCTTAATCAACAATATACTAAAGGGGCATAAGAATGACATGGAGCAGTGAAAGAATCAAATATTTCATAACTGAACAATTTCATAAATGTCACATAGTGTAATAAGCCTCACAAAGAAGTATATTACACCCAAATATGTCACATCTAAACCATTCAAACATCATTCGAAGTACAAAGAACATGTCATTCTTACATTTGCTAGTGTTCATTTTGTAAGAAGGGAATGGATGCAATAGTGCCATAGATTTTAGAGACTAGAAAGTAGCTTTTCTAGTGCGTATGATAGATTATTGATGGAGTCGAGTGAAAAGGATATGGTAAACTAACATAGCCAATAACTTGTGGAAATTGGTGAAGAGTGGAGCAAGCAATAACTGACCTGCAAAAGAAATATGTCCCTCAAAATATGCAGTTGAATTATTATAATTACAATTATGGAAGTTTACTCTTACATTCTGAAAGTTGATCAATGTAATCAGAAAACATAGGAAAACTATGAATGCATACTATTTTCATGTATAGTTTGATGTAAAACATAAAAATACATTTTTGGTGAGCTAGGACAAATTTTATAGAAATGAAAAAAATTTCAAAATCCTTTTAACAATTTCCTTTATTTCATGGTCGAATTTATTGTGACTTGGTCCAAATCAACTTTACTGAAAAGTTTGACATGGAAAGAGGGTCCATTCATTATGAGGAAATATTGGATAATTAGTAATATTTTTTCCTGGAAATTCTGAAGACTGGCTATAATCAAAATGGTGGAAAGAAAAGAATATGCATTGGTATGTTCTAAAATAAACAAAATAGTGGCAAAATATGCATGTTGTAACAAACAGGGAAAACACTATAGGTCATCAATATTCACCAAGGAACAAAAAACTGAAACAAATTACCATGCTAGCTTCATTAGCATCAGATAATGAGTATCTAACAAAATTGCATACAATAAACAAAGCTTTGACCTATAGTTGAGATAAAACTACCCTAAGTATTCAAAGACTTGATATCAAGGCTTTGCTATTACAAAAAAGAGAAAGACAAACTATTAGTATCCACATATAGACACAAAAGAGATCAATGGGGCTCGTAAATACACTCTTTACAACATATCAAAGGAGTTTCCTTAAAGATATCTCTGAGCGCCAAAGTATAAAAAGATAAATTTAGAGATTAAAGAATATGATATTGATATCTTGCTTATAGAAGTACCAAGGCTTTCAGATGATGGATTTAGAGATCAAAGCATATGATAATGATATAATTGCAGTTTGGTTTACGAGGGATCACATTGTCCCAAGATGCCACGTGCTTAAGTACTCATCGTTAGTGTCAATAGATAACCTTGGGCAACAGACTGCGCCATTGCAATATCTGCATTGAATCTCTTACTAAGACTAATATATCTTACCTTTGTACTCTCCTAACATTATCTGTTGATTGCTACTATGTGCTTCTTTGTCTAAGGGTATTGTAAATTGATAATGGCCAACCACTTGTAAACAAGATCTCTGTTGGGAAATAAGGGAAATAAAAATCTAAAGAGAGTAGGGCTTGGAAGGTATCTTGTGGTAATTTCCTGTGCACTTGCCTTTTCTACTTATCATTTGCTGTTAAAAAAGATATAAAATTTTGTATATGTATGTAATTATGGTGGAGTTTTCATGGCTTATTATCATTATCAGTAATTCCAGTTCTCTCTCTAGCCTTGATATGGATTGTAAGGTCAGTTCATTTATATGGTTTTCTAATATGGTTGGTGAGGTTAGTCAACATGTTTGGTTCATCATAATGATGAAGAAATTGTTTTTGAAAACAATGCAAGTGAAGAAATTTGTGTTGGACAAATCAAATAGAAGCTTAGAAAAGATGAAATAAGAAAAGTGTTGAACCAAGCAAAACAATAGGCCAAGATACAAACAAAAGCACAAATCCAATGTGTCAAAGAAAGAAAAGAACCAAGGTGAGCAATGCTATAGGAATTGGAGAAGGACCTTTCTATTAACGAATTGTTTGCTCAATGAAAAGGTCCAAATAACAAAGATTGGAACTGGGCTACTTTTTTATCCAGAGAAACATATTTCAACTTTGAAGGAACTAGTAGATATGTGCAGTGACAAGGGAAAAAACATTTCGCAACTTGCACTACTTTCATCTATGTCCATTTTCAAGGACTTTATCCTAGGTCACAAAGTGAGGCTTCCCATAGAAAATGATCTAGAGATGAAATTTTCTATAGAAATAAAAAAATTGCATAATTATTATGAATCCATTCGTGTACAGTGTTAACAGGCATTTCTACGGAAGTTGATGACATTTGGAATGATTTCTTCCTTGCACCAAATTGTAGTTTGATGTATGTGTATTTTACTAGAATCCATTCCACACTTTAATTATCAGAACAACTTTCTAGCCACAATTATCCCGCACAGGAGCTCCATTGAGAATTTAAAGAGGAGATTGAGTTGTGCTGCAATCAACTACAAAACCAACCATTTTTATGTTTTGGGAGAGCTTTGTTCATGGGATAAGTTTAAGGTGAGTTTACAACATGGTATTTATCTAAGTATTGCCCAAAACTAGAAGATATAACACAAGAGGATGATTGGGAAACACTAAGAAAGTTGAAAAATTAACTAATCTTAATAAAAAGTTCACGGGCTAATTTTAAGGTGAGTTTACATGATGGTATTTAGTTAAGTCTTGCTGAAAATTAGAATATATACCACATGAAGATGAAGATTAGTTAATATGGAGATGAAGCAATATAATTCTCTCGAAATACTATTTGTGACAAGGGCTACAAAATCCCTCATTTTGTAGTGTAGGGCATTGACATTTCATTAGCAATGGTTTCTTCCTTTGTTAGAATCACTAAAATTGGTCGCTATTGAGCATTGGTGTCAAGAGATAACCTTGGGCAACAAACTACGCCATTGCACTATCTGCATTAAATCTCTTACTAAGAATAATATATCTTACTTTTATACTCTCCTGGCATTATCTGTTGACTGCTACTATGTGCTTCTCTGTGTAAGGGTGTTGTAAACTGCTAATGTTGGGCCTCTTGTAAACAAGATCTCTGTGGGGAATTAAGGGCAACAAAAATCTAAAGAGGGCAGGGCTTGGAAGGTGTCTTGTTGTAACTTCCTGTGCACTTGTCTTTGCTACTTATCTTTTGCTATTAAAAAAGATAGAAAAGTTTGTATATGTACATAATTATGCAAGATACTTTATATACGTAATTATGTATTGGTGGAGTTTTCCTGGCTTATTATCATTAGTAGTAATTCCAGTTCTCTCTCTAGCCTTGATATGACTTGCAAGGTCAGTTCACCTATATGGTATGTAAATATGGTTGTTGAGGTTAGTCAGCATAGTTGAAGAAAAGAGTTGAAGCAAGGAAAATGACAGGCCATGATATAAGCAAAAGCAGAAATCCAATATGTCAAAGAAAGCAAAGAACCAAAGTGAGAGATGCTAGAGGAACTAGAGAAGGACCTTTCTATTAACGAATTATTTGCTCAACAAAAAGGTGCAGATAACAGAGATTGGAACTGGGCTACTTTTTTATCCAGAGAAACATATTACTTTCAAGGAATTAGGCGAAAATAGTTTAGAATACACTCAAAATGAACATGATACATCCTATGATCAAAGTCAAGACTAGCCATCTCTTGGGAAAATACTTTTCCTTGATACCAGCATACATCATTCTATAATCGTAACTTATGTATAAGGTTGTAACCTCATCAATAACGTTGTGAATTGGTTCGTACTCACCATTTTCCAGTCCTTCACCAATTCCTTTCCAAGCATTCTCCACTTCGTAGGGGCGCGAGAATTCATTGATGATGCCACTATCTATGAGCACATCAACATCTATAGACGTATTGATCAAGCATTCCATCATGTCCACATAAGTCTTTAGCATTTTTGTTTCCTCGTTCTGAGCTAGTGCCTTGAAAGCCACCAATTCTCCATTAAAACCACTGTTCTGTTACTTATTTCAGCTTTGGGTAAGTGAAAAGTGCCAATTCTGCTATCAAAATGAATTTTGTTGAGAACATTTATGTCTGCACCAAATGTAACTCCTTTATTTTTAAGTTCTACCATCGATGGAAAACTAATGCCCCAATTCCTCTTCTTATTCCTTCAGTTGATTTAGAACAATATGTGGAATTAAAAGAGAAGATGATATTTTCATACAAAAATTCCAATAGATGTGAATTCTCTCTCAATGTTACCCGGACTAATACATGAAAATCCTGGTTGTCATGCATATTTTGAAAGGGGTAGAGATTATGCTAAGCCAGTCTTAGAGTTGAATTAAGGTCTTAACCTGCACCTAAAACCCATTCAAGGAGATGAAACCTATTTATATTGATGTCTTGATATCGACTATTAAAGGCTTGGATTTCAAGATCTTTTATGATTTATTGATGTAAATTTGAAAGTGTAGATAGATCAAAATCGAAGGATCCTTTTTAGTGCAAATACAAGTATTTGATTTTCTAGCTTAATAATATCTTCCCAAACTACAAATGACTATTGCAGGGGTACATACTTGGGATCTTTATACTTGCTAGCCAAGGACATCAAGTGAGAGCCATACTCCATGGAGAATTCCCTTAAAATGCACAAAATAAAATAAAGTTCTGGTGTCATTTAACAGAGTTATGCTTTTTAAAGAACAATTACAAGTAGATTTTCATTGTTGGAAAAAAAATGGCAAAAACATACATTGAATGTGCAACTACAACAATTATACCCCTATAACACTAAATAAATTGGGGATATAATGGATTTATGCTACTTGTAATCTTTAAAAGGGGTCTTGTTTGGTCTGATTTTAAATTTCCAGTGAAATTTATATGGAAAAGGAGACCATACCCTTTTCATACCTCAAGAATTGCAGAAGAAAGAAGCCATTTGTAGCCATCATTTCACATAATTCTTTGACTCCAGGATCAGAATCAAAGAGTGCATACCATTGCCAAATCTTATTAATAAATTGTTGATCATCTCTCATGTCATCAACAAGGTCTTCAAATTGGTGGTCTCTAACATAGAATCTGATCCAAGGGAGGTCCCTTTTAATGGTGATTTCATACTCGTCAAGTTGGGGTTTAGCATGGAAATGATAAGGGCCCAGAGAAACCACATGCTACACATAATATCTAAATTTTTGGGCACATAGGGACACTAGTATGCAAGGGATGCAACTCATAGAAATATCAATCTTGTGGTTGTACATGATGCAGCAAGGCCTCCTTGGCCACCAAAAAACCCAAATGGATATGATCTCAAATGTAGAGATCTAATGAGGGGCTTTGCAATATTGTGTTAAATATTATAACTGTTTTATTAATTAACAATTGTTTTTTTTAATGTTTTAATGTTTATATTTAATAATTAATAATTAACTGTTTAATCTGACGACAGACCATTACTCAATTGTCTAACAATGAATTTGACGGTAAACAACGGTGTAAAGAGGCATCTCGGGGAGTTATTCCCAGAGGGAAATGCCTTACGACGTAATTAACAAGAAACTCAAGACATTGTTGTCACACAAGTAAACCTTTTTAATTAAAAAAAAATATTAACTTATTCCATACGTTGTCGATTTCATAGCCTCTCAATTATTTACTCATAATCTATTCACTCTCATGTATCGAAAGAAGCTATTTTAATAGGTTAATATATGAAGCCAACTAAATAAGTTTATGTTTGCATTAGTTGCTATTTCATGTATTGATTTAAAACAAGGCCGCATAGCTAGCGCTCCCTGTCATTTAGTTTAATTTAGCTATTAATTTTCTTTGTATTGTTATAATGTAATTAGTTTCGGTTAAATGTAATTCATCCAAAAATTGGTCATAAGTATATAACAATTTCACTTTTTCAATGTGTCATCTACCAAGCCAATTGGTTCACGAACTTTCGTACTTCTCATGTGTGGCATTGGGAAATTGTATCTACAATGTGAGCCTTTTGTATTTTCACAACTTTTTGTATGGTGGTGTTTCATGTATTTTTGCAAGCTCTATAGCAAGATAGTTCATGATTGCATTATCTCTGGCTAGGCAAAGATAATAAGCATTTCCTCTTGGATTGTCTTATGCACACCTACATTAAATTTTAGTTTGAAAATATGTGTTATAATTTCGACCTTTCTAATTTTTTTTTCTCATCAAATCATGATGATGGAGGAACATGATTTTTTAAATATAGAAATAGAATTTGAAAAAAGAAGCAATTTCCTTACTAAGTGGACAAACTAAATTTAATCTAAACAAAAGTTAACCATCATCATTATCATCCTCGTTAACATGATATATTATTACAACTATTAATCAATATTATAATTATTTAAATTTTATAAATTGATATCGTCACAATATAATAATATTTATAAGAAAAACAATGTGCCTGATGGTTATTGTTGATGGGATTTTGTGTTTTCTAATCACAAATAGCCTTAATTCCACATATAAAACCAAATACTATCTCCAATTGTAATTTAACCTATTGCCTTATATGTCATTTCAAAGGTGAATTACATAGAAAATTCAGTGATACAAATTGATATTTAAATTGTTAAATGGGCAATCAAGCCTCAAACTGGAAAATGTTTAGCCTATATTTTTACACATAATTTTATTAAATTTTCAAACGTTAAAAGATTGTGTGATTCGATTTTTTTGGGCCAGTGGAAGGGCACTGAAGTTATTTTTCCAAATAAAAACAAATCAACAAAGGAAACAAAACACACAATAAAGCTAAACGTAAAATCCAAACCCGGCTTACCTTCGAAATAACAAAATCAAATACCATCCACTTACCTAGCTTACCTCAACAATAATAGAATCCACACACTTGATAACAAAATGGGAATACCTAGTCTTAAAAAATCCGCGCACTTGAGACCATGAGACAATGGAAATCAAATCAAATAGGAGGCGCTGGAATATATGCGATTTTTAATTAAAAATTTAATTCATCTGACATTCAATATTAGTTTACATCTTCGTGATATAAATTTTTAATTAGTGTTACATTACATTTTTTTTAAAGTTAAATGTTTATGTTAAGTTTACACATTTCTCTATCTCTATCTCTCTATACTAGATTGTGGAGAGCCTATCTCTCAAAAATCATAATCATATCTCTATACTAGACTATAGAGAGCCTATCTCACAAAAATCATAATCATCTCTCTATACTAGACTACATAGCATCTCCCACATAATAATATATAATATTATTATGCAAATCTCATTAACATTATGGATAATTGTGAACAAGTTTAACTCTGTTTATACTCAAATATAAAATATATTAATACTAAAAACTTTCATGCATACTTTTGAATATATTATATAGAGAACCAAACCTTTTGTTGTTGTCATTTTGTAGTAGGATTTCAAAAATTTCAAATCCATCCATACCAAAATTACACAATTCCAACCATTTGAATTATGTTCATTTAGAAGTTTTTTAGATCTCCAAATCAAATTAAAATATCAATTGAAAATTGAACAGGATCAATCAAATTACAAATACTTTTATCTGCTGCCAAATTCCTAACACATTCTCTGTATCCATGTCACATGGAGGACCCCCAACCATATTCTCTGTATCCATGTCACATGGAGAACCCCCAACCATATTAAATGCTTGTATTTCTTCCAATTATCCAAGATTTTGAGCATATAGAGTACTGGGACTAACACATATGGTCTCGTGTTACTATTTAGGTTTTGAAAACAAAAAACTAATGTAGGTGAATGGGCCAATCCTTTTACTAGTTCTCCACTATAGAGAGAACAAAATTGTTTTGTTCTTTATAACATTATTATAAAAATATCATCCTATACCAGGGCCTTCATGTGCACGTGTGAACAACACATGGTACATGTACCAAATATGTATATCAAAGAAAGATACCAGATAACTAGAAATTAAATTTGTTATTTTGGCTTCTAATCTTTAAAGGAATATGTGAAATATCAATCCAAGAGCAATTCAAGAGGTATTTGCTTTTCTAGCTTAATAATATCTTCCTGAACTAAAAATGACTCTTGCAAGAGTACATACTTAGGATCTTTATACTTTCTAGCCAAGGATATTGTTGGGCGCAAGATCCCCCAAGGGAAGTTTTGGGGCTTAAAGCCCAGATTTTGACTAAATCCAATGTAAAGACTCCGCGTTTTGTGGGCACGGAGCGCGAACTTGTAAATGAGTCATAGGGTTGTCCACCCTCACTTTTGTAAATGTAATGTTGGCTTTAGAGATCTACCCATGTGCTACACATTGTCACCATGACTTTTTGTAATCAGTGTGAGTCTATCACCACTCATACTGTCCTCCTATGCAAGTCTTAAACCTCAACTCTTCATGTCAAACCTTAAAAATGAGAGAAAGCCTTTGAAAATCTCTAAAACTCTGGTTCCGCACTTTCTCTTAGCATTACCTGCGGTTGCGCACCCCTTGGTCATGTCCCCTGCGGATTTGCCCGCTCTGTCTCTAAAGGAAAGGGTGTGGACCCCTATAAAAGTAAAAAAGGCGCAAGTTTATTAAAAACTCACTTTGGATTAATTATGGACGCTTCTAGAAGGAACCTTGAGGTGGAAAGTTCGCTCCTAGGTGGTTCATGCATCCCATAACTAAAGGAGCTAACCCCTTGATGAGAGGAGCTTATCCCTTTGAAGGAGGACTCTATCCCTTTGAAGGAGGACTCTATCCCTTTGAAGGTGGACCTGGTAACTTCCTTCCTCTGCACTATAAAATGAGGCATTGGGCTGGTTGCTAGGGAGGTTGAAAGCTAAATATTTTTGAGGGTAAATGCTGTTGGAATTTAGACTTCCTAATTGAGCTTGAGAGGAGAGATTACATACCTTTTGGCTTTATTGGGAAGAGAGTGAAGCTTGTCAAAGTAGAGGATATTCTTGCTGGACCCTAGGAGGAGCTTGTACAACATCAAGGCACCAAGGTTGTAAAGTTCTTCTTTGTTTAAAGTTAATACAATCAAGTTCATTTTTCTCAATAAACTGTCTTCTATGGTTTATTTCATGAATTCCTTGATCATCATGATAAATATGGTTTATTATATTGGCTTTGCAGGTTTTATTTGATGTGTTCCTGTTTGTGTTTGCAGGTTCTTTAAAAGGAAGCTCATTTGGATGAACGGAGTGTGGCTGCCACAAACTAGCGTTGGACTTGAGGTAGGGTCTAAAACATCTCTTGGCTTTTATTTATAAATCGCAATATTTAGAGAAAGATAGAATTTGTTTGTCTTGCTTGTCGCTATATATCCATAGATACTAGGGAGATCGGTCTTGTTCGCAAGAACGATTTATCCGACCGACAAAATGGCGACTCCGCTGGGGACTTGAATTTTGGTTTTTTGCCTTTGCTTTGACTTTGACTTGAGAAACATTTTCTATGTTTCTGGTTTTTGCTTGATGTGTGTGGGATTGGGTAGTTTCTTTAGATTTTGAATTGTTTTTGTTTTTCACACTTTTGAAAGAGGATCGCACATTCTGGTTGTAACACAGTGCGGACATCCCCGCACTGTTGCTTTACTACACAGAGCGGTACCGCACCTGGTTATACTGGGAGCCTGCGGACCTTGTCAAATTTTTGAAAAACTTAAAATATTTTCATTCAGTTAAGCTTAGGATTTGTTTATTTTTTTTAGCCTCTGCCCAGATCTGCATGTGTCTTGTCAAAACTTTTTGTAGGTGAATTCCATTGGCATTTTGTTTTTAGGTGAATTTCTAGATGTTTTGTGTGCCTGGCTTGATTTTCATTTGGTCTATGTAGTAACTCAGAGTTTAGAAGCCTAAGAAACCTCAGATCACCATGGTTTTTGCTGGTCTTCTTTATGAGTCTGACCGATTTGTCAAATCTGCCTTTGGTGAGGAATAGATCTCGTTTTCTCTTTACAAAGCTTTGAAAGAACTTGTTTGAGTTTTGAATTTCATTAAAAAAAAAAAGAAAACATAAGATGGGTGTTTTTTGATTAATTTATTATTCTGAATGAATTAGTCCTTAGTTTGCTTAATAACTAAGTAAAACGTCCTCAAAAAGAAATCTTCTAAGCTTTTACTTCAATTAGGTTTTTAGAATTTGTAGATCTCAAGATTAGATTTTTCATAGTTTTGAGTGTTTTCTAGAAATTAAAAAAAAAACATCTCTTTTGAAAAAGTTTGTTTTTGTAGTTTTTGAGTGGAAAAAGAAAGGGATATTTTTCGTGAGCATAATTAGTAGTCTCGTTTTTGAGTTTATTGAAAAAGAAAAAAAAGTTTTTCTTTTCATTTGTTTGTTAAGGAAAGATTTGTTTTTCAAGCATTTGCATTCTCAACTCTTTCTTTAGCTAGAAATTCATTGAAGAAAAAGGATTGTTTATCATCTTAGGTGCATTTTTAGTGTTTTGGAGTCAAATCTTCACACCATAAAGTTTCATCTCCACACCTTTATCTAGCAATATTTTATTTCTAGGGCTCTTTATCACCAACATAGCTTAGGCTAGTATCTTGGAGTAGGGAGTAATTAACTCTCCAAGATAGTAAAAGAAACAAGTAGCTATATCTTGCGGTAGGAGATAAATTCCAATTGTTACATCTATGCTCTGGGAAGCTCCTCTTATAGGAGTCAAGCATGAGATCATATCCGAACCAGTGGGGTAATCAATCCTTCCTCATTGGGAATGATAGAAGATATACACGTATTAAAAACGGTAAACCTCGGATTGACCATTGTCGAGGAGCTTGGGGTCACTTGTTGGTAAACCTTGGATTATGTCAAGGAGCCTTCAAGGGGATTGAGCTTTGCTACTCTGCCCTTGCATGTGTATCGGATCACAGACTATTCCCCTAGGTATATTTGTTTCCGTTGGTAACCATAGTGACCATAATCTATAGGATTCTTTCCTAAGGTGACGGTGGAGGGAAGATCCCACTGTACTTGGAGCAGACGTTGACTAGACTCACTTGGACTCTCTGGGGGGTTCTCTTCACTCGAGACGGTTTAGTGGAGAAACTTGTGCTAGTCTGTTTCATTAAGCAGGTTGTCGGGGTAACTATTCCACCTGCCATTTCTGTATTGAATTCTGCGATGTTGGATTTCATCACCAATTAGTGTTTTCAGTATGGAAAGTTACTGTTTGTGTATGGTTTGAAATCCTAGATTCTTTAGGCGTGTGATTCAAATTGTTTGGTTCTTTAGAGACTTTAGGTGGTTTTCATTGAGTTTTTTCTTTGTTTGCGTGTGAAGTAATTAAAATATTTAATTGTGGTTGAATTATCGAGACAATCCCGTAGACTTCGGGGGCAACCTCCTGAGTATTCACCAAGCCAGCTTGAAGGGCTACGAGCTCTTGTAACTCCTAGTGACAGTAGAGTTGGGTCACCGAAAGAAAGAGAATCTTCTTTAGTTGTTCATCCTAATTATCAAGTTCAAGCACCAGAGTATATTATTGGACCAATTTCATTTTTCAAAGTTACTGGTAGTGCTTCCTCTACTAGTGAGTTAGCTGAAGAACCTAAAATTTCTAAACTTGAAACTGAACCTACTGCTACTCCATCATCAGGATTTGCTTCTCCAACTTCCAGTGGTCCTAGTTCACCCACGGTAGGAAGAATCATTACCCAAAATATTCCTTCTGGACTTACTTCCATTGAAGAACTTCTCACTCCGGAAGAAGGTATATCTATCCCTGAAAATCAACCAACTATAGAACTTAGGGAGTGTGAATCGATCTTTTACAATCCACCTAGGAGGGACGCTTGGTATCTTTCATTGACCAACTTTTTGGAAAATCCGGGTCTCAGTTTTCCACCACTTCGAGTTCCTTATCATCCAACACCTAGAGGTTATTATCCTCCTTTGAATATGTCGAGACAGTCATCCATGTTTTCTCAATCTCTAAAAACATTTTTATATGGCGGTCTTTCTGTTCCTTCTGGGTATCAGTCACTTACTGGTACTTTTTCAGGAGCATCTCCTCAACCTATTGAACATGGATTATTAACTGGTAATAACGAAACTAAACCGTTGAGTGTAGAAGATATTCTTATGATGTCAGGTACCATTCCAAATCCGCAACCTCAAGGTAGTTAGTTACTGCCTGGGGGGAAACCTCAAGGTCCTCAATTATCGCATGGGGGGAAACCTCAAGGTACCCAGTTACCGCCTGTGGGGCAACCTCAAGGACAGTACATTCCTCAAGGTCAACCCCAGACTCAGTACGTACCTCAAGGTCAACCCCAGTATCAATATATGCCTCAAGGTCAACCTCAGTTTCAGTACGTGCCTCAAGGTTATCAACCTCAAGGTCAGTGCCCAACCCAAGGTTTCCAACCACCTTTAGGTCAATCATTTGTTCAAGGAACCAGAAATGTACCTTTGAATTATCAACCCTACCCTCAACCCGGTTATGGTCCTCAATATGCTCAACCTTCTATGGGTTCATACCCCGGAATGAATGTAGTGTGGGATCCATCTCAATCTCAATAGATCTTGCAACCAAATGTGCAGTTGTCATCTCAATATGGACAACCCTTGGTTTCTGGTTCAACCCAGCAATCTATCCAGCCTACTATTCAAACTTTTGCATCTGGTGTAGTTTCTCAGCCTGGGCCTAGTTCGCCTCGAACTCCGCCTCAAACGACTGCTGCAACTACTGCAACATCTGTTCAATCTACCCCACCTACTTCTGGAGTATCGGCAACTCCAGTTTCTACTGTTCCTGCATCAACTCCTCAAGCATATTTACCTTAGTCTGGACCTACAATTCAGACTTCGGTTCAGATGCCTGCAGGACAACCTGGTCCAAGTACGGTTGTCACAAGTCAACCTCAGTTTACTTATCAATCATACTAGGGACAGTACCAATTTGGTCCTGCTGTGTAGAACCCAGTCTATCAGTATCAACCGTATCCTAGATATACTTATCAACAACCTCAATAACCCCAGTACGGTCTGGTTAATCCTGGTTTTCTGGGAGGATATAATATCCCAAATGCAATTCCAATTCCAAGTTATCCTGGATATCCTCCTCCTGGGGCTGGTATTATGACCCAGGGTTTTCGAGACACTAATTGTCAGTTACCATTCATTGCAACTATGGACTTGCCTGATTTGTCACGCCTTACGAATGATCCGATTAATTATCTTCCGTTTTGACCGCCAATGCCGAATAAGTTTCCCAGTGATATCCCAAAGTTTGAAGGTAAATCAGGAGAGGATCCGTCAAACCATGTGATGACTTATCACCTATGGTGTGCATCTAACTCCATTTTAGATGATTCAATTCGTTTACATCTTTTTCAACGCACTCTGATTGGTCTTGCGGCCAAGTGGTACATTAAGTTACTTCAAGCCACTTTTTATAATTTTAGTCAGCTAGCTACTTCATTCTTAACTCATTTTCAGTTGCCTGTTCGATATGACAACGACATGGAATTATTAACTTCATTAAAACAGTCAACGTCCACTTATATTTCAGATCACATTCATGAATGGAGACGTCAACGGCGTTTAGTGAAAGTTTTTATTCCGGATCAAATCTTAGCAGAATAGTTTGTTAAATCATTATTACCTAAAATCACTGAGGATGTAGCTAAGGCAGGAGTTGTTACTGAAGAGCAAGTAATTGCTCAAGCTCAGTACCTTGACCTCGTTTATACGCAGTTGAGTACTTTACACGAGAAAATCCCTGACCTTCCTAAACAAAATCAAATAACTGCAGCTCCTTCAGGGTCTCATGCCGCTGACGGTATGATTGGTTCAGTTAACAACAAAAGTAAGAAGAAATCTTCAAAGAATTCTTCTCCTATCATAACTTTACCAGATTCCATGACAGGAGACTCTTCCGCGGAAATGCCTGCCGATATTCATGTCGTAGAGTCATCTACGACCAAATCAAAATCCGGTGGTAAAAAGAAGGGGAAGAAGAAAAATAAGCGAAATGCAAAAGAGAAAACAGATAAAACAGAATCTACAGATGAGAAACGTAAACCTCGTTATCCTTGTCTCATTTGTGACGAAGAGTATTTTACAAGAGACTGCCCTCATCGCGCTGAGGTTGCGAAAATTGTCAAAGGTTCACAAACACCTACTGTCTTGAAGGATCCTTTTCCTAGTCAAGACAGTAAGATGATAGGTTCTTCCTCAAATGCCTCAGAAGAACCCATAATGATGATGTCCCATGTTATGATTGCGACACGATCGCAAGATTATGGAAGTAAAAGTCCTGTTGGTGGTAAGGAAGCAGAATATTCTAATTCGAATCCACCAACTTCAACTCCTAGTTCTGATCCACTACAGATCGAGAAACCTAACCCAGACTTAGTAATCAAACCCCTTGCTAAAGGTATACTTCGAAAGTTAGCTTTCAATCCACATGCGAGAGCTGCTCAGAACTATAACATTGTTGAAGATTTAGCTATTTCACTTTCAACAATGCCGGCTTTGGAGGTGCTGCAATCATGTCCAGCACAACGTAAATTGCTATTGTCGGCTATAGGAGCTATTGATATTCAGGACTCGAACCTTATAATTTTCAATTTAGAAAATAGTACACCTCGTTTACCTCATCAAATGGCTTTCCAGATTCCAGTGTTAGTAAAAAACATACCTTGCTTTAGGACTGTAATTGATGAAGGAGCTTCAACGTGCATTATGTCAATCCAGTGTTGGAGATCACTTGGTTCTCCTACACTCAATCAATCCCCGACGATTTTAAAGGCTTTTGATGGTCGTGGGTTCCATCCTTTTGGAATTCTACAGGATTTACCTATAGGGGTTGAAGGAAAAACTATTAATCTAGATGTGGAATTGGTTGATGCCCCTCTAGATTACAACCTTCTTTTGGGTCGTAGTTGGTCTTACGCGACTGCTGTTGTTTCATCAGTCTTTCGGCTTATAAAGTTTCCTCATAATGGAAAGATCTTAACTATAGACCAGCTAACTTACTTTTCATCCGACCCAGCCTCTTCTGAAAGTATCCAGCATGTCGGCAAAACAACTATCCCTTACAAGGATGTTGGAGTAAGACTAATTAAAGATTCTGGTTTACTAGGAACATTTTCCTTTCCTCCTCCTAACGTATCACCTTCTACTGCAACCATTCATATGATTTCATTAGACACTATTGTTTATGATGATCCTTGGATCGTACCTTCCGAATCTGAGATGGATTCATTTGGTGATGCTATGCCTTTGAGTCCCTATGAAATTGCGTATCAGGTTGTACAGTCGTTTTCAGATACTTCTTCAACCGAAATTGACCTAATGAATGTGGTCTGTGAAGAATCACTTTCAACATCAAACTCAGATTCAACAATTTTTTCAAACTTGTTCATACTGATGAGCAGATTCGAAAAATTTTGTCTGTTGATGATTTACCATGGGAGGATCTTCATCATAAATCTTCGTTCTTACCTGAGATTGATCATTTTGAAAATGATTTTTCATCTATTTTTACTACTGATTATGTCAAAGAACCACAAAATCCATTGCAAAATCCTGATTCTGAGTTAAATTTGGGAAATATTTCTCAAACAGTTCCTATTGACATTTTAGTTAAACCTGGAATTGTTGAAAACATTCATATAGGTGCCTCCTGTACGGAAAATGAACTCCAAACTTATAAGGCCCTATTTCAAGAATTCCGCGACATGTTTGCCTGGTCATATGAAGAAATTCCAGGAATTGACCCAGCAATTGTTGTTCATGAAATCAAAACTTACCCGGATGCTAAACCCGTCCGACAACGTTTGTGTCAGATCCACCTGCGAAAAGCTGCTGCAATTAAAGCAGAAGTTGAAAAATTACTTAAAGCAGGTTTCATTTATCCAATTCCTTTAATGGATTGGGTATCGAATATTGTTCCTGTTAACAAAAAGCAAGGAACAATAAGAATATGTATCGATTATAGGGATATTAATCAAGCCTGTCTCAAAGACAATTATCCGACTCCCTATATTGATCAAATCATTGATGATTGTGCCGTCAGTGAAATATTCTCCTTTATGGATGGTTTTTCCGGTTACAATCAAATCAACATTCTACCTGTTGATCAACCAAAAACAACCTTTATTTGTCCATGGGGGACATTTGCTTATTACAAATTACCTTTTGGGTTGAAAAACGTCGGAGCAACTTTTCAAAGAGCTATGTCTTACGCATTTCATGACATCAAGCACATTGTGCAACCTTATCTCGATGATTTACCCATTCATTCATTACGTAGATCCGAGCATCTCATTCATTTACGAGCAATATTTATGAGATGTAGGCATTATCAAATTAGGTTAAATCCACAAAAATGTGTTTTCTGTATAGAAATGGGTCGTTTACTGGGATTTGTTGTTTCGAAAGCCGGCATTCGTGTCGATCCCTCGAAGGTTGAAGCTATTGTCAAATTGCCTCCTCCTTCGACTCTTCGCCAACTCCAAAGTTTGCAAGGGAAAGCAAACTTTTTACGTCGATTCATTCCTAACTACGCCGAGATAAAAAAGGGTTTTACCAGGTTGTTGAAATAGAATACTCCATTCTTTTGGGATGAGATAGCTGAAAAATATTTTGATGCACTTAAACACGCGTTGACTCATGCATCGTTATTGCATCCTCCCAATTACAACCAGGATTACTTCTTGTATCTCGCCACCTCTCATTCCACCATTGGGATGGTGTTAGTTTAGGAAGATGAAATCGGTAGTGAACATGTGATTTATTATCTTAGTCGAACTTTGAATCCAACTGAGCTAAAATATTCACATGTGGAGAAATTGGCCTTGGCCACTGTTCAAGCTGTCCAACGATTTCGTCATTACATTTTACTACGCAAAACTATCGTCATTTCCGACTGCAACCCTATGATCTACATTTTGACCAAACAATTGCTAGGGGGCAAGCATTCCAAATGGATTGTTATCCTGCAGGAATTTGATTTGGAATTTGAAAAATCTAAGTCAAAGAAATATTTAGTTTTTGCGGAGTTGATGTGTGACTTCCCGCGTGCTGACACTGAAACTGTGGCGGAAGAGCCCATTGCAGATGAATCCTTGTTTCTTATCAGCACTCTTGATCCATGGTATGGAGATATCATAGTTTATCTCCAAACCCAATCTTTTCGGCCTGAAATTTCACGATCTCAGTGTTGGAAAATACGTTTCCAATCCCAACAATACAAGATTATTGGAGATACACTTTATCGTCGTGGGGTGGACTCTGTTTTCCGATGTTGTTTAACTCATGAGGAAGCTGAAAGGGTTCTAAATGACTATCGCTCTGGAGTGTGTGGCGGTCATATGTCTGGGTTTTCCATAGCCCAAAAGATATTGCGCGCTGGCTATTTTTGGTCGTCTTTGTTTAAAGATTGTATTGATGCGGTCCAAAAATGCCACAATTACCAGATTTTTGATCGAAAGATGCATGCTCCACCTGCTCCTCTCCACCTTATAATTGTCGTCGGTCCTTTTGCAAAATGGGGTATCAATTTTATTACATGTAACCCTCACTCGGCTAGGGGGCATGCATATATCATCCTTGCGGTAGATTATTTTAATAAGTGGGCTGAGGCAATGCCTACATTTTCGGCAGACGACAAAACTACTGCAATTTTCGTTTTCAATCATATAATTGCTAGGTTCGGTGTTCCACAAGCGATTATCACTGATCATGGGCGTCATTTTCGAAACATCATGATGACTGAACTAAAAAATCAACTTGGCTTGCGTCACGATAGTTCTACTCCATATTACCCACAGGCTAATGGTCTGGTTGAAGCCATCAACAAAGTTCTAGTCATTATGATCCAACGAATCATTGGGATTCATAGGTCGAATTGGCATAACATGTTATTTTCAGCGCTTTGGGTGTATCGAACCTCAGTAAAAACATCAACCGGTTTCACTCCTTTCCAACTAGTTTACGGTTTGGAAGCTGTGTTACCCATTGAATGTGAAATCCCGTCACTGCAAATAGCCATAGAGTTACTCCCAGCCACTTCCGAAGAAGAGAAATGTTTGTTCTACTTGGCTCAGCTAGATGAGAATCAACGTGATGCTGCACTAGCAATTGAAACTCATGCTAGACGTATTAAAGCTTAGTATGATCGAAATGTTACACCTCGTAATTTTTCAGAAGGAGACCTAGTCTTACTATACGATCAAGAAAATGATAAGCTAGGCGCTGGTAAATTCGTACCTATGTGGCATGGTCCTTATGTTGTTAAGTAGAAGCTGGCAAAAGGGGCCTATGAATTGGTAGATTTTGACGGTGTCTCTTTAGGTAAGCCTAGAAATGGTCTTTATTTGAAGAGATATTATGCTTAAATCTGGGCGTGGAGATTTTAGTTAGATTAGTTTTCTTTCTAGCTGGTGTGTTTTAGATTAGAAATGTGTGCTTAGTTTAGAGAGTGTTTTTGTCATTATTCCTGCTTATCTTGATTTTACTCTTGATATTGCAGATGTCGATGTCTCTTCAAACATACATTGGTTTCACTGATGGTGCTTGTCGCAATACACGAAACATTTCTTCCGCATCTTGGGTTATCTATTCACCCTCTGACAAGTTGGTATCTATGCATGGGGTAAGCCTCGGTCAAACAACAAACAACATTGCAGAGTATAGTGTAGTGATTGAGTTATTATCTGAATCCATCTCATTTGGGATTCAGAGTTTGATTGTGAGGTTAGATTCTAAACTCATTGTATTGCAGCTTAATAGAGTTTATGCCATTAGAAATCTAGTGTTATTAAGATTATTTTTGAGAGTTCATCTCTTGGAACATGAATTTAACTATATTGAATATCAACATATTACAAGATATTTAAATACATTAGCAGATGCAATTGCTTCTCGAATGTTAAGTAGACATTTGCAATAATCAAACAGTGAATTTAAAAACATTTCATAACATGTTTTACAAGATAGCCAGTAATAGTGATATAACATAGCATAGAAGTGTGTCAAATATACATCGTCTTTGATCATAGGTTGAAAAACACCTTATGATCGGAAAAAATGATAGTACAAAAAGCAAAAATGTCATATGAGTCTACAACAGGTGATCATCCTATCACTAGTGATGATCATGATAAGAAACCACTGCATGGGCCACCCTACAAAGGAACCTCCTAAAAGGTCCTGGGACCCTAATCACATAGCGCTGTAGCCTAAGAGGAATGTCATCTATGCTAGTCTTTGGAATGTTTGCTGTCAAGTGCTCTAGATGGTTTTTCAATTTGGCCAGGGTCTCTATAGATTCGTCTCGTGGGGCTGGTACTGCTGCAGCTGGGTGTTTCCTCTCATAAGGCCGGAGAGTGGCTGGTCACCGTGGACCTACATCTGCATTTGAAAATTTTTACTATCAGTTTTGGGACGATTTAAAAACAAAATTTTTTTAAGTTAGAAAATATTGAAAATGATTTTACCTGAGTCATCCCATTGCTCTCCTAGTGGAAGAGCCATGTCTGGGTCACCACGATAATCCATCCCAGCATAAGGAAAATCCTAAATCGTGAAAACTTAGTTCTCCAACCAATGAAAATACTCAGGAGGAAATCGAACAACCTCTGAACCCTTCTCAGGATGACGGGCCATAACTGCAACCCAACGCATCAGCTTGGGCTCTCGGGGAAGTCCAGCTTCAACAGAAAGATGCTATGGGACCAACATCGAGACCCTCCCTAGACCAAAGCTCACAACTAAGAAACCATATCCAAAGTTTTTCAGTTGTCCGTTCTTTGCTCTAGTCAGTTGGCCTTTTACATTAGCCAACACAGCTTCGCACCAGTTGAAGACGGTGCCTTGATAACAGTCTACTGCCATCCGCATTTGGGATCCGGTGGCCATATGTAGTGCTGCGCTTCCGCAGAGTCTGGTGACAGTAAATGCAATCACTTTGAGTTCAAGACGGGAGATGGTTTTGATATCAATCCCTTTGTCCTTGGTTTGGTCGTTACAAAACTCTAGTCGGAGACTATCGACAGACTGGCCACCTGGCCTAGTCCCGAATAGAGTCAATTGTTCACCTCTCTTGGGCAAACCAGTCAAAAAGTAAATGTCCTCTGGCTCCATTTCGAGCTGGTGGCCACCAATAATGAAACACTGGTCCTGTATATTCCATCTGTCCACCAGCCACTGCAAAAATTCCACCTGGGCCCTCATGCCAGGTATGGCCCAGAATTTAAATAACCCGCATGCCTTCAATGCATCTATTGAAGGTTGATGATTAATTGCGGCAAGGTCCACATCTTCGTGCTCCCTTTCCTGCCAACTAAGCATGGTGTATATCCTACATTGAAAGAAAAGGCAGATTAAAACATTTTAAATCAAAATTGTTTGGCGGAAATTGAAGAATTTGGAATTGTAAAACCTATGCCACGGGGACGCACTCTCCAGTTAGAGACAGTGCGTAGGTCCGCACTCTTCCCAAACAACAGGTGCGGGCCCCTAGCTTTTCCCTGTGAAGGAAAAATTCTGGGTCCGTAGGTTTCGCATGTTGCGCCTGCAGATCTCGGCGTGCGGACTTTTAAACAAAATTCTTCCTAAAAATCAAAACAGAAACCTAAAAACAAAATTCAAACGGTTGAAATGCAAGATTAAAGTGATGTGGATTACCTGGAGGTGACGGTTTTCGATTCCAACGGACGGATTTTCCGCAATATTCACGGGAATTTTCTTACCCAAAAGCTCTTTTTTCTCACTCTGAAGTCAAACGGTAAAAATGAATTTACAAAAGCCCTTTTTATAAGCTTTTTTGAATAAATGAATTTTTAATTTGTTTATTTTTCACTTTAAAGAGGTACTTTTCAATGTATTTTTATTTATTTTAAATAGTTATGAGTAATGTTTGAGTTTTTGTGCAGAATATTGGATTTTTCAGGCAAAATTGATCATTTTCAAAAAAAAACATTAGAGTCATCTTTAAGCTCTTTTCTGACTCCTAAAATATGAAAAGATTACCGAGTTTTTCTTTTTAAGCTCGTTAAAACGGAATTAAAAAGATGGTCCACTTACAGCTCTTTTCTGACCGTATAAACATGAAAAGATTGTCGAGTTTTTCTTTTTAAGCACGTTAAAACGAAATTAAAAAGACGGTCCACTTACAGCTCTTTTCTGACCGTATAAACATGAAAAGATTGCCGGATTTTTGTCGTTTCAAATTCGATATTGGTTATAAAACGACGTGTCGTTGATCGCTTTTTTACTTTTTTGGATCAGAGACACTAATTATGAAAAGTACTCCTTGATCGTAATGGTCAAGCGGTTCTCTCAAGTATTATTTTATACTTTTTCGGGCTTGGGAGACACAAATTTACGAAAAAGGACAACCATGGAGTTTTCTTAAGTTTTTCTTATGACTCCCTAAAATTGAAAAACGCCGAGTTTCTCCTATATTGGACTCGTTAAAATTTAACAGTAAAGGACCTGTTCAATTACAAACAGGAACATACCACTCCTTCTTAGGGTTCGAATTTAAACTAAGTTGGACTCATCCAAAGGATGACCTTATAATCAAGCAAATGTTATCCTCCTCAAGCTTGTCAAAAGTAAAGAGGTACTTGCCAGAAATGGTGGGGGAAAAGAGAGAAAAATGAACTTGTTTGTTATACTTTGTATCTCAGAAAAGCATTTAACCACTCTTGAACACGACACTTTTTATTCACCTGGGTTGGGAAATCCTTTGCCTAACAGTTAATCAAACCATATTGAAAGTCTTCAACCGGTTTCTGGGTATTAGCTTTGGGTCAATTGTCACCAAACCATTTGCTGTGTCGTTATGTGTTCAAGAGGTCAGTGCAAATAAACCATTCATCTGCAAAATATCTGTCATCCATCTTGACCATCCCTGAGTTAGTCCTTGCAAACTATATTTCTTCAAACTTGATCTATGATTTCATGTTGTGGGCTTGCCTACGACGGATCGCTTGCTATCGACTTCAGATCATTATCTAGAAAGATGATCTAGAAATCGTCAGTACCTTGGAATCTGCATGCCTCAATGGCAGGTTTCTTGCCTTCGACGATAGGTTGCATCATTGACCTTCGATCGAATGATTTTGTGACATGTTCGACATCAACACATCTATTCACATTTCATGGATTGTACTGAGTACTTTGAGAGCCATTGACATTACTGGTGATTTCCTTCATGCTTGTTAACAGTTTACATCATTGACTGGTAATCAAGTGGTTTCTACCATGTTCGACTTCGACACATTCATTCACATGGATAGAATCGTACTATTTCGAGAAGTAGAAATCAAGACCCTGGATCTAGTTTCCACCATCCAAGCTGCGAGGAATGTTGTTATTCATTATACAATGGACTATTCATAAACAGATGGATGTGCCCATACTGTGTCTACATATGTCTATACTTGTGATACATTACAAGATCATTCCTATATCAGAGCAGTTTAGTTATTTTTCTAGTTAGTTTTGATCTGAGTATGGGAATGCCTACCTCAGCGATGATATGATCTCATATATATATTTTGTATTGAATGTTTTTACAGGTTCCAACCATGCTCTCCACAAGACGATCCTCGAAATGATAAAGTACTTCACTCTTCTTAGATGACAAATACTATCTATTACAGACTTCACACTTTGGGGGCAATCTGTTACACAAAATATTGTCACCATGACTTTTTGTAATCGGTGTGAGTCTATCACCACTCATACTGTCCTCCTATGCAAGTCTTAAACCTCAACTCTTCATGTCAAGCCTTAAAAATGAGAGAAAGCCTTTGAAAATCTCTAAAACTCTGGTTCCGCACTTTCTCTTAGCATTACCTACGGTCCCACACCCCTTGGTCATGTCCCCTGCGGACCTGCCCACTATGTCTCTAAAGGAAAGGGTGTGGACCCCTATAAAAGTAAAAAAGGCGCAAGTTTATTATTAAAAACTCACTTTGGATTAATTCTGGACGCTTCTAGAAGGAATCTTGAGGTGGCAAGTTCGCTCCTAGGTGGTTCATGCATCCCATAACTAAAGGAGCTAACCCCTTGATGAGAGGAGCTTATCCCTTTGAAGGAGGACTCTATCCCTTTGAAAGTGGACTTGGTAACTTCCTTCCTCTACACTATAAAATGAGGCATTGGGCTGGTTGCTAGGGAGGTTGAAAGCTGAATATTTTTGAGGGTAAATGCTGTTGGAATTTAGACTTCCTAATTGAGCTTGAGAGGAGAGATTACATACCTTTTGGCTTCATTGGGAAGAGAGTGAAGCTTGTCAAAGTAGAGGAGATTCTTGCTAGACCCTGGGAGGAGCTTGTACAACATCAAGGCACCAAGGTTGTAAAGTTCTTCTTTGTTTAAAGTTAATACAATCAAGTTCAATTTTCTCAATAAACTGTCTTCTATGGTTTATTTCATGAATTCCTTGATCATCATGATAGATATGGTTTATTATATTGGCTATGCAGGTGTTATTTGATGTGTGCCTGTTTGTGTTTTCAGGTTCTTTAAAAGGAAGCTCATTTGGATGAACGGAGCGTGGCTGCCACAAACTAGTGTTGGACTTGAGGTAGGGTCTAAAACATCTCTTGGCTTTTATTTATAAATAACAATATTTAGAGAAAGATAGAATTTGTTTGTCTTGCTTGTCGCTAGATATCCATAGATACTAGGGAGATCGGTCTTGTCCGCAAGAACGATTTATCCAGCCGACACCATGGTCTGCGGACAATGGGACTGTATAAATAGAGCGAGGCTCTAAGTTGTAAAAGAGAAAGGGAAGTAAGAGAATGATGATCGAATAGAAGAGTATTATCTAAGTATAGTGTCGAACCTTGGGTTGTAGAGTAGGAGAAGGCTTTTCAGTTGAGTGCACAAAGGCCTAGTAGTCTGCAGCTGAGTGCGTGGACCCCTGCAGCTGAGTGCGTGGACCCCTGCGGCTAAGTGCACAGGGCAGGTTGAGTCTGTAACCGATTGAAGAATTAATAAATAGAAGTTTTATACCATTCCTATGTATTTATTTACTGTTTTATGCATTGAATGTATTGGGTATAAATTACATTTCTATTGTTAATATGATGCACAAACTTATATGATTATGTTGATTAAGTGAATATAAGATAAAGTATCTGTTTACGCAAATTTAACTAACATTTATAAGAAGATAAGTAAGATCCAAAGTGTAACTTGGGAAATAGTGTAGATCGTTGCCTTAGCAGCGTGAAAGCACCTCAGCCCCTGGTTAGGGCTGCACGAAGGCAATTATAACAGATCACAAAGTCTTCACATGTCAGGGCAGTGGGCGAAGTAACTTGTATGAAGGTATTCTCAGTTGGACTAAATCGAACCCTCGGACATCTCAAGGGTGCGGAAACTTGGCTCCAGCATTCCCCCATACTGCTTTGGGTGAGACCTTAGTCTGTGCTCCGTGGGCTATTGCTGAAAGGGCTAGTAGTGTAGGGATTTGTTTGGCTAATTAACTCCGAACCTAGGTCGAGGCCCCTCAAGGTAACAAATGGTTCTATTGTCGGGACCAGAATCTGCATAGAGATGTATGATGTCATATCATTGGAATCCAACTAAGAAGGAAATTAAAGGTTGGTTGAATAAGAGAATTCACAAGTTCACAATGCAGGAGAACAGGAACCCGTGACTAACAAAAGAAGAGTGGTTAGACTGCTACCTGTACACAGAGATCCACGAAATCTTCTTTGCATCCTTCCCTATTAAGCTGTATGAGTGGATCGCGAAGCTAGCAGATAGCCAAGGAAGGTGGAAACTCGACAATCCTATTGTGTGGACCCCAGAGTTGATGCGCAGATTGGAAGCATCAAAGGATTAGATTGCTCGTGCTGTTGGTCACTGGCTCGATCAGATTATAGGAGGATTCATTACTGAGTTCGTGGTAGATACTTCAGTAAGATATAGCGAGGCAAAGTGACACTTCCTCAAATGACTGTGAGGTAAGTATGTAAAGTCTCTGAATACTTGGATTAAAATTCTATTGTGTGAAAAGAGGGTTATGTAGTTACCTTGATGTTTAGAGCTACGCAAAGTGGAAAAACCTACAAAAACGAAGGAAGTAAGGGACTAGAGAATAGCCCTTTTATTTCACCTCTGCGAGGGGACAAGGAAGAGCTTGGGAAGGTCTCTCCATGAAGTGTGATCCATTTGATAAGGCATAGGATTCCATGCATACCACCCCCACCCACACCGTCACCAGCTTCACCGCCTTCACCTCCATCTTCACCCGTACCACCTTTGCCAACACCGCGAGTCAATATGGCAAGCATGATAAAGTTTCATGTGTTCAAGGGAGTAGGAAATGAAGATCTGGACCAGTTTTGGTTCGTGATAAGAGCCGTATGGGAATCACATGGAGTTACATATGACAATATAAAGAAAGCGACGCTAGTTAACGACCTGCAGGATCGTGTGCTGACCTGGTATATTAAGCATTCTAATGACAATCTAAATACGGGGATCGTGGATATCCAAACTGTGCTAAATAAGGAATTTAGCAGGCCAAAGTTAGAAGCGCAGTCAATCATTGGGTTCAAAGAGATCATAATGCTACTAGGCGAGACTCCTTGGGAGTTGGATTAGAGGCTGAAGTGCATAATTCGTGAAGCTGATATGACTTTGATAGATGGACAACACCACAAATGGTTTGTAGCATTGCTAACACCATATTTAAGGAATGTGCTGTCGCAACAGAGGTTAACGACTTAGGTAGAAGCCTTGGAGATCGTGATGAGACTACATGAGACCCCAATGTAGGATCTTAACTTGGGAGTTCAACAAATCCATGCAGAGTTGAAAAACTTGTGCCTTGAGATGCAGAGTCTAAAACAGGACTAGACAGCCTAACCAGAAGTGTGCGAAGAAGTGTGATGTGTAAAATGCAAGGGTTAGGGTCATGATAAGGACCATTGCCCGGTGTTGGCGAATTACCTTGCGAGAGGAGGACCAATGCTGTTAATATCGGAAGCACAAGAAAGACCTAGCGCGACACCTGCTTTGTGGTGCGCGATTTGTCAAATAGGAGGGAAACACGCTATGGATAACTGCCATTTGTAACAGAAGTATACACATAATTCGCAGCAATTGTTCTGTAACTTTTGTAGGTCAGTGGGACACGATGAGCGCACTTGTAGAAGCTATGAGTTAATGATGGATAGAACTCCCACCTATAGAGTTTAGGCCAAAACTTGACCCCTAGAATAGAACGTCGGAGTAGCACGAATAGGATTTCAGGGGCGCGGATGGGGCGGAGGTGGAGGAGGACCTGGAAGGAGGCGTGGACAACTGATATGCTACAATTGCAGAGGGCCAGGACATTATGCCCATGATTGTACAGACCCAATGCGTCCATCATGTCTATACTGTACCTTGTTCGATCATGAGACAGAGGATTGTCCTACACTAATAGATAGGATACTTGACAAGGGAGCGCTACCTCCTCCCCTGACTCATAACCTATATATGATGAGGTCTGAGCTGTTCGAGGAAGATCCGAATGTGAACATTGTGCTTTGAAGTGGAATCGCGATGGGAGATGATAAAGGCAAACAACCTGAAGATAGTACTTGGGTTAGCAAGGCTCCGATGAAAGAAGCAGAGTTTGATCTGGAGCGCGCTAAGGAAACCTTCATGGAAGCTAAGAAGAGCTTCGTTGATGCCTCCACTTTAGGAAGCAAAGATAGACCAGAGCTGGAGATGGGCCCATCTATGCTCACAATGTTCCTGGAAACGTGCATGAAGTTACTGCGCAACAGTAAAGCTGTCAAGGGATTACAGGAACTCATTAACAGATGCGTTGGGACCACGCCAGGAGAACTGCATGTAGTGCGGAAGATTGGAAAGAATAAGATGAGGAAGGGGAGAGAAATGAGGTTAACTGTGCAAATGGATAATATGAGATGGACCAAGTATTTATGGATTTGGGATCGGACGATAACATTCTACCGAAGCAGACATGGGAGCGCATGGGGAAGCCTATGATGCAATGGTCTCCTATTTAGCTGCGAATGGTGAACCAACATAAGATAATACATATGGGACGATTGCAGGGAATCAATATGGATATTGAGGGAGTGAGCGTGCTAGCATAATTTGAATTAATAGAGAATGTTGATGACAATAATCCCCACCCGACGCTCTTAGGAATTGATTAGGCCACTGACATGAATGGGGTGATTAATCTGAAGAAGCACAAGATGATTTTTGAAAAGAAGTCTCCACATGTAGTTATACCCTTGGACCCTGCTGAAGGATCGCACTATACCGACCCAGTGCTCGACTATGAAAGTGACGATGATTTGGACTACATCTACAAAATAACCGCGCGAGAGAAAGATTGGGTAAATCCCACCACGGACGAACAGATCTCATGGGAGTGCGAAAGCTCCTATACGTCGGCTATGGATGAGGAGATAGAGTGATGGTAGAACTGGTTACACGAGGTAACCACGCTGAACTGTAATATGATGACAAGATCACTACACTGCGTATCGACGGAAGTGAGGGATCTGCCTACTTATGATGGGCTAAGTGAAGTAGATACTTTCCTAGATAAGTTTGAAAAGGAGGTGCTGGAAAAGCAACGTTTCTAGGCCTTGAATTGGGTACTGCGTGCCACACTTGAGAAGTGGTGGAGTACACACAAAGGAAGCTTTGAGGACTAGCGTGAATGTAAGAAAATGATGTGCTCACGGTTTGGGAAACCTATAGTGAGATTAGCAGATAAATACAATGGATGGGATGGTCCGCACGCATCTATCTAGATGGGTATAGGAATATGGTAAACAACCTGCGCGAATGCACATGAACTTCGCGTTGGGAACTATGGTCAATAAGCATGTATTGGGGGGAAAAATCTGCGAACAGTTCCTCAAGTTGGAACAACATAGTGTGGAGAGAATGAGCGTGCAGAAGGTTATCCACACGAAAGAATTTAATGAAGTATGCAAAGCATTGAGCAAGGTATATAATGCACAACGAAGTGAGTGGCACCTGCGTGTACCAGCATTCTTATGGGCCTATAGGACAACGTGCAAGAAAATGACAGGACAGATGCCTTGTAGGCTGGCCTATGGAGCAAATGCTGTAATACCAATGGAGTATATCATGCCTAGTCTGCGCATAGCAGTGCCCATGGATATGATGGATTGTGGAGCCTTGGAAGAAGGGATCACGCTGTTGGAAGAACTCAAAGAAGAACGCTTGGGCCCTGATGAAGAGATCCAACAGGGTAATCTTAGGCTCCAAGAACTCATGAATGAAAGAGTTCGGTTGAGGGAGAAAAACACTATGACAGAAGCATAAGTCAAGAAGCTTGAGGAAGGAATAAAGAATGACATTCTTGATAAAAAGACTGTAGTGATAAACTAAGGTGCGCACAATTACGTTGACGAATTTGGGGACTACCATCAAGAGTTGATCAGTTTGATGCCTTAGATTGGACCGTATGTTATTAAGGGGATCACAGATGGTGGCGCGATGTAGTTGGTAAAATGCACAATGCAGTTGGTGAAGTCAAATGGCGAACCCTTCCTAGGAGAAGTAAGCGGCAGTCGGTTGAAGCCATACACGGGTGGCCAGACTATCTGACTAGTTGACCAAAGCATAGTCTTAGTACTCCAGGCAGCTACAAGGAGGCGCAGGACTACACACAGGTGCAGGGAAGCAGTTCAGCTACAACGGTCTCTGAATAGTGCATCCAGGAGGTACATCAGGCCACTGCTCAGTGCGCTACCGATCTTGCATCAGTTTGGGCAGAGTTGGGATGTCTCTGTGAGAAGATCTCCGCACCGACAAAGTGACTCGAGGGCAAGTCATGATGTTTGTGTGGGGGGCTTGTTGGGCGCGGGATCCCCCAAAGGAAGTTTTGGGGCTTAAAGCCCATATTTTGACTAAATCCAATGAAAGAATCCGCATTTTGTGGGCACGGAGCACGAACTTGTAAATGAGTCATAGGGTTGTTCACCCTCATTTTTGTAAATGTAATGTCGGCTTTAGAGAGAGAAGGGGAAGTAAGAGAATGATGATGGAATAAAAGAGTCTTATCTAAGTATAGTGTCGAATCTTGGGTCGTAGAGTAGGATAAGGCTCCGCAGCTGAGTGCGCAGAGGCATAGTAGTCTGCAACTGAGTGTGCGGACCCCTGCAGTTGAGTGCGCAGGGTAGGTTGAATCTGTAACCGATTGAAGCATTAATAAATAGAATTTTTATACCATTCCTGTGTATTTATTTACTATTTTATGCATTGAATGTATTGGGTATAAATTACATTTCTGTTGTTTATATGATGCGCAAAATTATATGATTGTGTTGATTAAGTGAATATAAGATAAAGTATCTGTTTACGCAAAGTTAACTAACAGTTATAAGAAGTTAAGTAAGATCCGAAGTGTAACTTGGGAAATAGTGCAGATTGTTGCCTTAGCAGCGTGAAAGCACCTCAGCCCCTAGTTAGGGCTACATGAAGGCGATTATAATAGATCGCAAAGGCCTTGCAGGTTAGGGCAGTGAACGAAGTAACCTGCGTGAAGGTATTCTTAGTTGGACTAAATTGACCCCTTAGACATCTCAAGGGCGTGGAAACTTGGCTCCAACATCCCCCCATACTGCTTCGGGTGAGACCTCAGTCCACGATCTACGAGTTGTTGCCAAAAGGGCCAGTAGTGTAGGGATTTGTTTGGATAATTAACTTTGAACCTGGGTCAGGCCCCCTCAAGCCAACAAATGGTTCTGTTGCCGGGAGTAGAATCTGCATAGAGATGTCTAATGTCATATCATTGGAATCCAACTAAGAAGGAAATTGAAGGTTGGTTGGATAGGAGACTTCATGAGTTCGCGACGCAGGAGAACAAGAATCTGTGACTAACAAAAGAAGAGTGGTTAGACTGATATGTGTATATAGAGATCCACGAAATATTCTTCGCATCTTTCCCTACTAAGTTGTACGAGTGGATCGCGAAGCTAGCGGATAGCCAAGGAAGGTGGAAACTCGAAAAAACCATTGTGTGGACCCTAGAGTTGGTGTGCAGAATGGAAGCATCAGAGGATCAAATCGCACACGTTGTTGATCATTGGCTCAATCGAATTATAGGAGGATTTATTACTGAGTTCACTCTAGATAATTTAGTAAGCTATAGCGAGGCAGAGAGACGCTTCCTCAAAGGACCACGAGGTAAGTACGTAAAGTCTCTGAATCCTTGGATTAAAATTCTATTGTGTGAAAAGAGGGTTATGCAATTACCTTGATGTTCAGAGCTATGTGAAGTGGAAAAACCTACAGAAACGAAGGAAGTAAGGGACCAAAGAATAGCCCTTTGATTTCACCTCCACAAGGGGACGAGGAAGAGCTTGTGAAGGTCTCTCTGTGAAGTGCGATCCATTTGATAAGGCAGAGGATTCCATGCATACCACCCCCACCCACATTGTCACTAGCTTCACCACCTTCACCTCCATCTTCACCCATACCACCTCCACCACCTCCATGAGTCAATATGGCAAGCACGATAAAGTTGCTTGTGTTCAAGGGAGTAGGAAACAAGGATCCGGATTGGTTTTGGTTCGTGATAAGAGCCGTATGGGAATCACAGGGAGTTATAGATGACAATATAAAGAAAACGACATTAATTAGCACCTTACAGGACCGCGTGCTGACTTGGTATATCAAGTATTCTAATGACAATCCGAATGCGTGGATCGTGGATATCCAAATTGCGCTAAATAAGGAATTTAGCAGGCCAAAGTTAGAAACGCAGTCGATCATTGGGTTCAAAGAGATCATAATGCTACCAAGCAAGACTCCTTGGGAGCTAGATCAGAGTTTGAAGTGCACAATTCGCGCAGCTAATATGACTTTGATGGATGGACAACACCACAAATTCTTTGTATCATCGCTAATGCCGCATTTGAGGAATGCGCTATTGCAGTAGAGGTTAACGACTCAAGCAGAAGCCTTAGAGATCATAATGAGACTACATCAGACCCCAATGCAGGATCCTAACTTGGGAGTTCAATAGATCCATGCGCAGTTTGAAAACTTATGCCTTGAGATGCAGAGTCTGAAGCAGGACAAGATAGCCCGACCGGAAGTGCACGAAGAAGTATGGTGTGTAAAATGCAAGGGTCAGGGTCATGATAAGGACCATTGCTTGATGTTCGCGAATTACCTCGCGGGAGGAGGACCGATGCTGTTAAGACCGGAAGCACAAGCAGGACCTAGCACAACAACATCTTTGTGGTACGTGATTTGTCAAATAGGAGGGAAACACGCTTTGAATAACTGCCATTTTTTACAAAAGTATACACAAAATTCGCAGCAAGTGTTTTGTAACTTTTGTAGATCAGTGGGACACGATGAGCGCACCTGTAGAAGTTATGAGTTCATGATGGATAGAACTCCCACCTACAAAGTTCAGGCCGAAATGTGCTCCCTAGACTAGAATGTAGGATTAGTGCGAACAAGATTTTAGGGGCGCAGACGGGGCCGAGGTGGAGGAGGACCTGGAAGAGGGCGTGGACAATTGATATGCTATGATTGCAGAGGGCCAGGACATTATGCCCGTGATTGTATGGACCCAACACGTCCATCATGTCTGTACTATACCTTGTTCGATCATGAGACAGAGGATTGTCCTACGCCGATAGCTAAGATACGCAACAAGGGAGCGCTACCACCTCCCTCGACTCAGAACCTGCAAATGATGAGGTTTGAGCTGCACGAGGAAGATCCGAATGTGAACTTTGTGCTCCAAAGTGGAATCGCAATAGTAGATAATAAAGGAAAACAACTCGAAGATAGTACTTGGGTTCGCAAGGCTCCGATGAAAGAAGCATAGTTTGATCTGGAGCACACTAAGGAAAACTTCATGGAAGCTAAGAGGAGTTTCGCTGATGCCTCCACTTCAGGAAGAAAAGATAGACCAGAGCCAGAGATGGACCCATCTATGCTCACGACGTTCCTGGAAACATGCATGAAGTTACTGCACAACAGTAAAGCTGTAAAGGGATTGCAGGAACTCATTAACAGATGCGTTGGGATTGCACCAGGAGAATTGCGCGTAGTCTAGAAGATTGCAAAGCATAAGATGAGGACGGGGAGAGAAATGAGGTTAACCATGCAAATTGGAGAATATGACATGGACCAAGTAATTCTAGATTTATGAACAGATGTGAACGTTCTGTCAAAGCAGACATGGGAGTGCATGGGGAGGCCTATGGTGCAATGGTCTCCTATTCAACTATGAATGGCGAACCAACATAAGATAATACCTATGGGATGATTGCAGGGAATCACTGTGGATAATGAGGGAGCGAGGGCGCTAGTAGAATTTGAAGTAATAGAGATTGTTGATGACAACTATCCCTACTCCACGCTCTTAGGAATTTATTGGGCCACTGACATGAAGGACATGATTAATCTGAAGAAACGTAAGATGATTTTTGAAAAGAAGTCTCTACGTGTAGTTATACCCTTGGACCCTGCTGAAGGATCATGGTATACTGAGCTGGTGCGCGACTATGAAAGTGACGATGATTTGGACTGCATCTACAAAATAAATGCACGAGCGCAAGATTGGGTAAATCCCACCGCGGATGGATGGATCTCATGGGAGTGCGAAAGCTCTTGTACATCGGATTTTGATGAGGAGATAGAGCAATGGCAGAATCAGTTACACGAGGTAACCACGCTGAAATGTAATATGATGACAAGATCGTTGCGTTGCATATTGATGGAAGTGAGGGATTTGCCTACTTATGATGGGCTAAGTGAGGTAGATACATTCCTAGATAAGTTTGAAAGGGAGGTGCTAGAAAAGCAATGTTTCCAGGCCTTGAATTGGGTACTACGCGCCACACCTGCAAAGTGGTGGGGTATGCACAAAGGAAGCTTTGAGGACTGGCTCGAATGTAAGAAAATGATGTGCTCACGGTTTGGGAAACATATAGTGCGATTGGCAGATAAATGCAATGGATAGGAATATGGCTCGTGCGCGCATCTATTCAGATGGGTACAGGAATATGGTAAACAACTTACGTGAATGCACATGAACTTTGCGTTGGGAACTACGGTCAATAAGCATGTGTTGGGGGGGGGCAAATGCACGAACGGTTCCTCAAGTTGGAATGACATAGTGTGGAGAGAACGAGTGCGCAGAAGGTTATCCACGGAGAAGCATTTAATGAAGTATGTGAAGCACTGAACAAGGTATATAATGCGTAGTGAAGTGAGTGGGACCTACACATCCTAGCAGTCTTATGGGCCTATAGGATAATCTGTAAGAAATTGATAGGAAAAACACCTTCTAGGCTGGCCTATGGAGCAAATGCTATAATACCAATGGAGTATATCATGCCTAGTCCGCGCATAGCAGTGCCCACGGATATGACGGATAGCAGAGCCTTAGAAGAAGGGATCACACATTTGGAAGAACTCGAAGAAGAACGCTTGGGACCTGATGAAGAGATCCAACAGGGTAATCTTAGGCTCTAAGAACTCATGAATGAAAGAGTTCGGTTGAGGAAGAAAAGCAACATAGAAGAAGAGAAAGTCAAGAATCTTGAGGAAGGAATAAGGAAGGAATTTCTTGATAGAAAGACCGTAGTGATAAAACAGGGTGCACACAATTATGTTGACAAATTTGGCGACTACAACCGAGAGTTGATCAGTTTGATGCCTTGGATTGGATCGTATGTTACTAAGGAGATCACAGATGGTGGCGCGATGCAGTTGGTAAAATGTATGACGTAGTTGGTGAAGTCAAATGGTGAACCCTTCCCAGGATAAGTAAGTGGCAGTCGGTTGAAGCCATAGACAGGTGGCCCGACTATTTGAATAGCTGATTGAAGCACACTCTTAGCACTCCAGGCAACTGTAAGGAGGCGCGGGACTATAAACAGGTGTAGAGAAGCAGTTCAGCTACAACGGTCTCTAAACAGCTCATCCAGGAGGTACAGCAGGCAGCCACTCAGTGCGTTGCTGATCTTGCAACAGGTTGGGCAGAGTTGGGAGGTCTCCGCATGAAGATCTCTGCACTGGTAGAGTGACTCGAGGGTGAGTCATGATTTTTGTGTTGGGGGCATGTTGGGTGTGGGATCCCCCAAGGGACGTTTTGGGGCTTAAAGCCCAATTTTTGACTAAATCTAATGTAAAGACTCCACGTTTTTTGGGCGCGGAGCACGAACCTGTAAATGAGTCATAGGATTCTCCGCCCTAATTTTTGTAAATGTAGTGTCAGCTTTAGAGATCTACTCATGGTTCGCAGACCATGGGATTGTATAAATACAGAGAGGCTCTAAGTTGTAAAAGAGAAGGGGAATTAAGAGAATTATGATGGAATAGAATAGTCTTATATAAGTATAGTGTCAAATATTGGGTCGTAGAGTAGGAGAAGGCTCTACAGCTGAGTGCGCGGACCCCTGCAGCTGAGTGCGCAGGGAAGGTTGAGTTTGTAACCAATTGAAGCATTAACAAAGAGAAGTTTTATACCATTTCTATGTATTTATTTATTGTTTTTTGCATTGAATGTATTGGGTATAAATTACATTTCTGTTGTTTATATGATGCGCGAACTTATATGATTGTGTTGATTAAGTGAATATAAGATAAAGTATATGTTTACGTGAAGTTAAATAATAATTATAAGAAGATAAGTAAGATCTGAAGTGTAACTTGGGAATTAGCGCAGATCGATGCCTTAGTAGCGCGAAAGCACCTCAGCCCCTGGTTAGGGCTACGTGAAGGCGATTATAATAGATTGCGAAGGCCTCGTAGGTTAGGGCAGTGTGCAAAGTAACCTGTGCGAAGGTATTCTCAGTTGGACTAAATCGACTGCTCAGTCATCTCAAGGGTGTAGAAACTTGGTTCTAGCATCCCTCCATACTGCTTCGGGTGAGACCTCAGTCCACGCTCCATGGGCTATTGCCGAAAGGGCCAGTAGTGTAGGGATTTTTTTGGATAATTAACTCCGAACCTGGGTTAGGCATCCTCAAGCCAACATATATCAAGCGAGAGACATACTCCATTGATAATTCCCTTAAAATGCACAAAGGAAAATAAAATTATGGTGTCATTTAAAAAAGTTATGATTTTTAAAGAACAATTACAAGTATATCTTCATTGTTGGAAAAAAAATAACAAAAACATACATTGAATGTGCAACTGCAACAATTCTATCCCTGTAACACTAAATAAATCAAGGATATAATGGATTTATGCTACTTGTGATCTTTAAAATGGGGCTTGTTTGGTCTAATTTTAGATTTCCAATGAAATTTATACTGAAAAGAATACCATACCTATTTCATACCTCAAGAATTGCAGAAGGTATCCTTTTCATACCTCAAGAATTGCCTAAGAAAGAAGTCATTTGTAGCCATCATTTCACATAATTATTTGACTCTGGGATCAAAATCAGAGAGTGCATACCATTGTTGAATCTTACTAATAAATTTTTTATCATCTCTCATGCAGTCAACAAGGTCTTCAAATTGGTGGTCTCTAATGTAGAATCTGACCCAAGGGAGGTCCCTTTTAATGGTGATTTCGTACTAGTCAAGTTGGGATTTAGCATGGCAATGACAAGGGCCCAGAGAAACCACCTGCAACACATAATATTAGAAATTTTAGGCACGCAAGGACTCTGGTATGCGAGGGATGAAGCTCATAGAAATATCAATCCTATGATCATACACAATAATTAACCATTTTATCAATTGTTTAATATGACAAAAAAACATTTTTAAATCGTTTAACAATGAATTCGATGATCAACAATGGTGTAGAGTGGAAACTGGGGGATTTCTTCCTAGAGAGAAACACCTTATGGTGTAATTAGCCTTTAAATAGGCCACATTATAGAAAAATACCATGGGTTAAGAATACCATGGGAAAAAACATGGGTTAGAGTATGAAAATGTTAAACAAGACATTAAAACATCTTTACCATATTGGGTTGGAGAATTTTATATTTTATTTCTTTAATTTAATTTAATTTTTTATTTTATTTTGACAAAGTCAAAATTTGAAACATTATGACAAACCATATTGGGCTAGAGAGGCCTCTAGGTGCAACAAGTATAAATGATGAAATATCCATGTTACATTGTTAAAATTGTTTGTTTTTATGGGAAGTTTGCAAAGTTAGAATTTATTTTCTCCATATTAAGGTGGGTATAAGTATCCTATTAATGAGAAGATGGATTCCATAGCTCTCTAAGACTTACAAATTTGACATAAATTTAGGCATGATTAGAGTTAAGTTTCGTCCATGTTCTTGGAAGTTTTTCCCAAATATAAATGGATTCAAATTACCAAAAATTTAGTTATAGTTTTGGATCAGTTGAAACTTTGACTATGTGTATTGTTGGATTCAAGCAATTGAATGCAAATCCCTATAGAATTCAAGAATTAGAGAGTGTCATCAATAAAAATTGTTTACACATATCAGAAAATACAAACTAAAACAATGAATATGATATTGAAGACCAAATTCGTCACCATATCCATATCAAGATATTAGATATAGAACAAAATTGCAACAACAACCAAACCTAAAGTAGAACATCAGGTTAAATTTAAAAGAATCTCAAACTTATAATTATAACTTCCCTCTTGGCACAAAAAGAAATTCCTTTAGCGAGACTATATAAACTTATTTTGACAAATGCTACCCATAGAACATTTATAGTCATAGAAACAATTCCAAGGGTGATATAAAGGTATAGTTGTCAAAGAAAGTGAGACACTTTCTTATTGATCCATTATCATATGTATTCTAACTCATCTAGGATCCATTCAAATATAGAAATCCTAGAAAGGATACCATAGCTTGGTAAACAACTTACGAGAATTCCAAATATTTAGCATGTCTTCTCAAAGAGGTTTTATGTACATTTGTTAGTCATCAAAAACTAAGCTAGTATGGTTGTGAGTACTACTTTAATTCATGAGCTAAAGCACTCACGATTGTACTCTCCAATTACCTTCCTAGCCAACATCATGTTGATCCCATTTTCTTACAATAAATGATCAATGTGGAGGGAAAATCTATGGGGCACTCAAAGAGTACTCTACTTAATTTTTATAGAGGTGGTACCCCTCTTTATTATTAGAGAGGGCTTCTTGTTTACCTTAATGAAATAGGGGAAGTGTTATACAAATCTAAAAATTCTAGAGATCGTCAGATATTCTTTAAAGCATTGTATTGCATAAGAAAGGATTAGGAAAATCTAGTCATCGATAGAAATTAAATGAATTATCAGGCTAGGACCATAACTCCTTAATCAATGCATTTAATTCAAATGAATGTAATTATATACAATCAGAATGGTGACCATTGGGATTCACATTCTAGAGTCTCTTTCTTTTCTAACTTTCTATTTACATATTTACAAAAAATTTCCCAATCTTGAAGGATTAGGTGTCGAACATTCTCCCCCTTAATATGAAGTGGTGTTTGTATGTCCAAGCATCATTTTGAATCTTTCGAACTTTTATCTTCCAAGCGCTTTGGTGAATATGTCTGCATTTTTCTCATTTGTGGAACAATGTCGTAGGTGAATAGTTTTGGCCTCTACATGATATTGAATCAAATGATACTTTGCATTGATATGTTTGGTTCAATTATGGAAATTTGGATTTTTGGCCAATTTAGTTGCAAAAGCATTGACAAATAGGAGAGGAGTAGAGTGCACGTTTTTCTGTTGCAAATATTCAAGAATTTTCCTGAGCCACACAATCTCTTTGGTTTCTATAGAAACTACCACATATTCTATCTCTGTTGTGGAATCTGTAGAAATGACTATTTGTGTGACCTCCAGGAGACAACTCCCGATCCATGACTCATAACATAACATGAAGTAGATACTCCATTTTCCTTATCTCCATCAAAGTTTGAATCAAAATATCCAATCAGGCTAAAGTCATCCACTAGTGTATATCTGAGTCCAAAGTTTTGATTGCCCTTCAAGTGATTTAGAACTCTTTCTGCACAGACCAACGACCCTCACTAGGCTTTTGCATAAATCTAAAAAGGATTCCAACAACAAATGAAATGTTTGGTCTAGTAGTAGTGAGGTAGATAATACTTCCTACAATTTGTCTATACTTAGTTACATCCTCAAATTCATTTCCTTCATTGGATGTGAGTTTTAGATTTTGCTCCATTGCAGTGGACAAAGGATTGCATTCATCCATGTAAAATTTGTTCAATAATTCTCCAATGTACTTCTTTTGAGAGAGGAATATATATTTCTAATGTTGGGTTACCTCACAACCCAAATAGTAGTGAAGATATCCCAAATATGTCATATCAAATTGGTATGCAACCAAATCACAAAACAGAGGAAGAAATAGATAAACGACTTGAAAATTAGCCTCTTCAAGGGGCACACCTCCTTTACATCACATAAGTGAACAACTATTGGATGATACAAATGACAAGACCTCCTTGGTATATATAGGAGTCTAAGGGGTCACAATATAATCAAAACCTACATAACAATAATAATGTAAGGGCACAACAATAACAATAGTGGGCTTCTGTTAGGTCCCTATAATACTAGTGATTCCCCCATTACTATTGTCATTGTAGCCCTTATCTTTATTGTTGTGCCCCATAGAAGCCCACTATTGTTATTTTTGTGCCCTTATATTATTATTGTTATGTCGACTTTGGTTATATTGTGACCCCTTAGACTCCTATATATAGAAAGGAGGTTTTTTCAATTGTATCATTCAAGAATTGTTCATTTGTATAATGTAAAGGAGGTTTCTCCCTTTAAGAGGCTGATTTCTAAGTCGTTGATCTACATTTTCTATCTTTTTGTGAGCTAGTTTCATAACATTTGGTATCAGAGCTTTGGATTCTAGGGTTTTGCTGCTCCAAACAGGTCATCGTGGAATTTTCACTATATATATTTTTTTTGCGATGTTTTAGAAGCTAAAAAATCCCATTTGAGCCAAAATATTTCTGAACCTTGGGTCCGAATTTCAGATATTTTCTCACTATATTTTCAGAGATATGATCCAAGAAAGTTAGGGTTTTTTAGGATCCCGAATTATATCTTAAATAGGTGACCTGGGGAAAATCATCATAACTTTGTATTTGAGTATCAAATTGAAATTTTTTACGCAGTTATAGAAAGAGGACAACTTGTAGTTTTTTGTGTATCAGTTTCAGGTCCTAAGGTCAAAACAATGACACATGGTATTTCGTACAAGTTCACTCTACTGAACCAGTCTATAATCAGGTCATCGTGGGAGATTTGGCATAACTCTTCCTTGGAGAATCCAATCTTGATCAGACTTGCGGGATTAGAAAGAGGACTTAGAGTTCCATCGCAGAAATAAATTTTAGGCCCTGGAGATCCGAAATTATATAGATACAACGGATTCAATAGCAAGCTCCTACAAAGTGAAAAAATATGTGTAGTTTTTTAAAATTTTTGCATAAGTTTGGTTTGAAAAATTAGTTTGAAGGACTTCAAAGGGCATAGTGAAGCATTATTATCATTAATTGATGCCTCAAAGAAATAAAATGGAAACATCTAGTAAGCATCCTGAAAGCTCTAGCATGACTCATGAAGAAGAGGAAGAAATGCGACATGATATATAAAAATTACAAGACCAAGTGCAAAAAAATTCACTCTCACAAAAAGTAATAGAAGCTAAGATGGATGGTTTAAAGAAAGACGTAGAAGCTAAGATGTATGGCATGGAAGCTAATATGGAAAGTTTAAATAAATGCGTAGAATCTAAGATGAATGACGTGGAAGCTAAGATGGATGGTGTGGAAGCTAAGATGTAAGATTTAAAAATATATTTGACAAAGTTGCTACAAGAAATGTTTACTAATGGTGAAAGGGTAGTAAATGAAACTCATGATGAGAAAAAAATAAATTTTAATCATGATTTCATAGACTCTAACATTGGATCGAAGACCCACCATATTCCAAAGATTGATATGAGGATGTTTGATGGTAAGGATCCTGTAACATGGATACTACAAATGGAGCAATATTTCGATTTCCATAATGTGCAAAACACATAAAAGGTATTGATGGATTTTCTATCGTAAACAAATTGTCACTTGGGAAATTTTTACGGATGAAATGATAGCACATTATGAGGATACAAAAAGCAACACTTTTTTAAGCCAATTGATAAATTTCAAACAAAAGGGTTCAATGATGGAGCACATTGAGGACTTCCAAAATTTTTATATAAGGGTAAAATATATTCCAGAGGAGCATAGGATTGATGTGTTCATAGGGACTTTAAAGGATAACATCCAACATGAGGTTCACCTTTGGGAACCTGATTCATTGGAGAAGGAATTTAGGTTGGCAAGAAAAATGGAAAACAAGATTATGGCAACAAGGAAGCCTACCACTCACAATTGCAAATGTGGAAGTGTTGTTTCCCATAGCCTTCCAAAACCTACAAGGTTGACACCACAACAATTGGAAGAAAAAAGAGCAAAAGGGTTTTGTTATAGTTGAGATAGAAAATACACTAAAGGTCATAAGTGTGCTGAGAAGAAACTATTTTACATAGATTATGAAGAGCAGGAAGAAAAGGAACAAGAAACTTCAAAAGAAGAGGATATATACTAGGAACAAACCCTAGAGAAAGAAGAAATGAATCCGACCATATCTTGTAATGCATTGTCTGGAATTACCACTCCTCAAATTATCAAGATAGAAGGGCATATCAAGAAGAAAAAGGTAATAATGTTGATTAATTCATGCAGTACCCATAATTTTATTCATTATAAGATAGCTAAGGAATTGAATTTCTTCCTATATCTAGCACCAAAGTTTCAAGTGATGGTTTCAAGTGGAGGAACCATAAATTTATCTGGAAAGTGCCATAATATCAAGATATCATGGGAGAATATGTATTGAATAGCCCAATGCTTTCCATTCCAATGGGTGGTGCTAATGTTGTACTAGGAGTCTAATGGCTACAATCCTTAGGTACAATAGATTTTAATTTTCAAGAATGTTTCATGAAATTTTCTTTAGAAGGAAAGGAAGTTGAATTAAGGGGTATCATAGGGATATCGCGAAAGATAATGAGCTCTAACAGAATGACAAAGCTTCTAAAGAAAGAACAAAGAGGCATAATTGCACAATTATGTTCACTAGAGGTTCCCACATTGAAATCATATATTTCTCTAGATCTCCAAAAAGTCTTAGATAATCATTCCAAGGTATTTGAGACTCCCAAAGGCCTCCCACCTATTTGTGATCATGATCATACTATTCATTTGATTCTAGGAAGTGTTCCTCCAAACATCAAGCCTTACAGATATCCCTATGCCCAAAAGAGTGAAATTGAACGTATGGTTGCAAAAATGCTAGAGGTTGCTATAATTCAACCTAGTCAAAGTTCTTTCTCTGCTTCAGTAGTATTGGTTCACAAGAAGGATGGATCATGGTGCATGTGTCCAAATTATAGGGAGCTAAACAAGCTCACTATTAAAGATAAATTTCCCATTCCTATTATTGATGAATTATTGGATGAATTGCATGGATCAATTTACTTCACCAAATTGGATCTTCGTTCAGGATATCATCAAATCAGAATGAAGACTGAAGATATTCCAAAAACAATATTTAGAACTCATGAGGGTCATTATGAATTTTTGGACATGCCTTTTGGCCTTACCAATGAACCTTCTACATTTAAAGGTTTAATGAATTCCATTTTTAAACCCTTAGAAAATTTGTGTTATTATTTTTTAATGATATACTAATCTACAACAAGTCTTGGAAGGATCATGTTCGACACGTTGACAGGGTGCTCAAACTATTAGAGGAGAAACAATTATATGCAAAAAACTCCAAATGTTTCTTTGGAGTACAAGAGGTGGAATATTTGGGTAATATTGTATCTCATGAAGGTCTTAAGGTAGACCCTAGCAAAATTAAAACCATTAAGGAATGGAAAATCCCCACATCCATAAAGCATCTGCGAGGATTTCTCAGGTTGACAGGGTAATATCGCAAGTTTGTTAAGAATTATGGGAGAATAGCTGCACCTCTAACAACATTATTGAAGAAAGATGCATTTTCATGGACTCCAGAAGCAATGAAGGCCTTTGAACATCTTAAAGAGGTAATGTTCCAAGCACCGGTCTTAGCTACACTGGACTTCACAAAAACCTTTATTGTGGAATGTGATGCCTTAGGAAATGGAATTGGTGTTATTTTAATGTAGGAAGAAAGACCCATTTCTTTCGAAAGTTGTCCAATCAAAGGAAAGTATTTACACAAAGCTATTAATGAGAAGGAAATGTTGGCAATACTACATGCACTTAAGAAATGGAGACCCTACCTAATGGGAAGACACTTCAAGGTAAAAACAGATCATGATAGTCTTAAATACTTTCTATAACAAAAATTATGTTCAGAAGAGCAACAAAAACGGGTCACAAAGATGTTGGGTTATGACTTTGAAATCATCTACAAAAAGGGGAAGCAAAATGTTGTGGAAGATGCACTCTCAAGAAAAGATGAGGATGTGGAAGCATTTCTTTACGCCATTTCTATTATCCAACTAGATTGGATAAATTAATCAAGGGATGAATGGAAGAATGATGAAGAAGTGTGAGCACTTATTCAAAAGATACAACAAGATTCCAGTACATCTAATACATTTAGCTGGAAAAATGATTTGTTATGGTACAAAGATCGGTTATACCTATGTAATAATTCCCAAATCAAACAAAATATTCTTATGGAATTGCACACCTCTCCCTTAGGAGGGCACTCAAGATTTCTAAAAACTTACCACAGGGTTAAAAAGGAATTTTTTTGGGATGGCCTTAAATCAGATATTCAAAATTTTGTGGCGGAATGTTTGGTTTTCCAACAAAATAAACTTGAAACAATTAAGACCCCAGGTCTATTACAACCTTTATCCATTCCAAGCCAATGTTGTGAGGAGGTTTCAATGGATTTTATCACAGGTTTACCCAAGTCTGAAGGAAAGAGTGTTATCATGGTGGTAGTTGACAAACTTACGAAATATGCACACTTTTGTGCATTATCTCATCCATTTAAAGAGAGTACAGTTTCTACTGCATTTATGGAAACAATTCAAAAGCTACATGGAAACCCAAAGATTATTGTAAGTGGCGGAGATCCCATTTTCATTGGAAATTTTTGATAGAATTATTTTCTTGTCTTGGTACTCAGTTAGCTCATAGCTCATCTTATCATCCTCAATTTGATGGAAAAACTGAGATAATAAACAAATTTTTGGAAGGATATCTTCGTTGCTTTGTATCTGATAAGCAAACACAATGGGTCAAATGGTTGGCTCTGGTTGAATGGTGGTATAACACTTCCTTCCATACTGCAACAAAAATGACCCCATTTATGGCACTTTATGGATATCATTCACCATCCATCACATCATATTTAAGAGAAAATTCTAAGGTTCAAGCAGTAGAAGATCACATCGAGCATCAACAAAAAGTTCTCCAACTCTTAAAGGATAACTTGGCTTTGGCACATAATAGAATGAAACAACAGGAAGATCAAAATCACAGTGAAAGAAGTTTTTATGTAGGTGATTGGGTATTCCTACAATTACAACCATATGGTATGTACAAGGTGTTGTAAAATATAGGTACTATGACATACAAATTGGAGCTTCCTGCAGCTTCCTGAGTGCACCTCGTTTTCCATGTTTCATGCTTAAAGAAGGTTATAGGTGACAAGCTCGCAATTCAAACAATATTGCCAAAACTTGATGAGGAAGGAAAAATCATATTGGAACCTGAATTAGCCATAGAAACAAGAACTTGATAGCTACGAAATCAATCAATTTCAGAGTATCTCATCAAGTGGAAGAACTTACTCGCTGAAGATTCCACATGGGAGGATGATAATTTTATACAGAAGCATCCAGAACTACTTAAGCATTGAGGACAACAATTTTTTGAAGGAGAAGGGCATGTTAGGTCCCTATAATACTAGTGATTCCCTCATCACTATTGTCATTGTAGCCCTTATTGTTATTGTTGTGCCCCTATTGTCTCCATATTGTTATTATTGTGCCCCATAGAAGCCCACTAATGTTATTTTTGTGTCCTTATATTATTATTGTTATGTCGGCTTTGGTTATATTGTGACCCCTTAGACTCCTATATATAGAAAGGAGGTTTTATCATTTGTATCATTCAAGAATTTTTCATTTGTGTAATTTAAAGGAGGTTTCCCCCTCAAAGAGGCTGATTTCTAAGTCGTTGATCTATCTTTTCTATCTTTTTGTGTGCTGGTTTCATAATAGCTTCTATAGGGCACAACAATAACAATATGGGGACTACATGTGAAAAAAATAAAAATAAGGGGGTTACACTAACAATAACAATAAAAAGGCTACACTAGTATTATAGGGACCTAACATGCCCCTCTCCTTCAAAAAAAGTGTTTTCCTTAACTCTTGAGTAGTTCTGGATGCTTCTGTATAAAATTCTCATCCTCTCATGTGGAATCTTCAGAGGGTGAGTTCTTCCACTTAAAGAGATACTCTAAAATTGGTCCATTTCATAGCTATTAGGTTCTTATTTCCATGATTTCTTCAGGCTCCAATTGTTGAGAAATGACAACAAGAAATTCCAGTTTAATTTGTCCTTGAATTAAACTGAGAATTAAAATCGAATTCTATTCTCATAGCAACTTGTAAATAGTTAATTAAGTTTAATTTACTTAACTAGCTTAGGAATTCTAAGTTGGAAGTCTTTCTGTAGTCATGTATATGTTATCCCTAAATTTTAGGGGTCTAGGATGAGTTTATTTGATTTTTAATTAGATAACTTAGTTTGACCGAGTTATAGAAATTTAAACTAGTTCTAATTGTTGGTGGAACTTGTAGAGGTCTAATAGTGAGTTGGTGCATTGGTGCATCCTCAGTGCTACTCCAACTAACTGAATATTCCCTCATGATAAACTCATGCATGTCAGTTCATAAAAATACCCAATTGAGACTAAAGTGCAGGGATAATGTACTATTAGTTGTAGAATGATCCAAGTTGTACATGTCATGCATGCAATCAAAAGAGGACCTAGATTTGGATTGCACAGTTATAGAGGAAGGATTTCCCAACTAAATATGGGCTAATACACATAGGAATTGTGTAAGGAAATAAGGGCCCAACAGGCAACAAAAATTGGCTAAGTGTTGGTCAGTGCGGGCTTGTGAGGTAGAGAGTTGATCATACCTATGCAGAATTGTTCTTGTGAGAATAAGCTTTGTATTATCACTTATATTTTTGATTAATGCAATAGATAGTCGGGGTTTTGAGTAGTGGCTTTACCCAGAGAAACAATTGTGTTATGTGTCTTTGATTATCTTCTTCTTGTCAATTATTTTTTTCATCGATAATTGGTTTCTGTTGTTTAAAGAGTAGAGTAGAGTAGATTCTTGTCTTGTGTTTTAGTACATTACATGAGCTATGAATATAGAGGAAAATCTACATGGTATCAAAGATGAAGACAATATATTTGAGGAGATTTTGAAGTTTTTAGTTTTGGGTTACAGGTGAAATTCAAACTTGCAATACATACTTCGGGATCAGTAGATGGCATTCTTCGGTTTGCGGCTCGAGTATGCCTTGGAAGGAAACTCGAATTATATACTCTGGAAGGACGGAATGGAGGTTGTGTTGGAGGATAATGTCTTGAAGGAATTCGTTGATCAAAACATTCCTAAGACAACAACATTAGATGCATAGAATCTAGAGGAATGGAAGAAGTGTGTGGTGAAGGTGAGACAGATAATCCTTGAGGGAGTTCTAGACCACATCGTCTCGAGTTTCCATGGGAAGGAAAATTTGTATGTTATGTGGAAAACATTAACATACCTATTCTAGAACAACAGTTTCCATAGGAAGTTGGCACTGAAAGACAAACATCAAAAAATCAAGATGGATAAAGGCGATACCATTCCAAAATACTTGACCAAGTTCACTCAATGTCGTGATGCACTTGGAAGTGTTAGAATAACCGTTCCCAAGGATGATATGGTGAGCCTAGCTCTCCTAGGCCTTCCTAAGAGTTGGAATAACTATCAGGACTCTATGAATGGAAGGGAGAAGCTGCCAGATTGGGAATGACTGTGGTCAGATTTGATGCAGGAGGAGATTAGAAGGAACACTAGAGATGGTTCCTCATCAAAGATTGATGATGAGGAAAACTATGCCTTAGCGAGTTATTCAAGGAAAGGGAAAGGGAAGGCATCCCATTCCAAATTAGATTATTTCCATGGAGGTAATAAGAAATACATGACAAAAGTCAAGTGCTTTCATTGTCACGAACTGGGCCATTTTGCTACAAATTGTATGCTCAAGAAGTCCAAGAAGAAGTCCTCAAGAGGAGTGGCAGGTGAGCCTTTGGCCTCTCAATTCGAACTGGAATTTACTCTCATTGCATGCATGGTGTCATCAGTGATGGGTAGTGTATGGTACCTTGAAAGTCAAGATTCATTCCATATGAATGGTGACAAGGAGTTTTTTGGTGACCTGGAGGATAAGGATCTCTAGATGCATATCAAGATGGGTGACGACAGGAGGTATAGTGCTACTATATTGGGCGTAGTTACTTTTCAGAGGGAGCAGGGTGCTCCTCTCACCTTGAGGGATGTTATGTATGTGCTCAGGTTGAAGAAGAACTTAGTATTGATTTCCATGCTTGAGGATAGAGGCTATGATGTGATTTTCTCAAAAGGAAATGAATTCCTTTGACACATATGCACGGTTCAAGTAAAGAATATAGGGATTCGAGTTAAGAATCTCTGTAAGTTAGAGGTAGAGGATTGTGTTGATTTGAGCACAAAAGTAGAGATGGTGTAGAGCCAAGACGATGGCGAGTTGTGGCACAGGTGATTGTGCCACTTGCATCATGGGGCTTTGAAAATCATGCAACAAATCTCTATTGGTCTTCCCAAAGGTACGATAGAGCAATTTGATACATGCAAGGGGTGTAAATTGGGAAAATACACCAAGGATTCCTTTCATGACTGATACAGTCAAGTATTGGCGATTCTAGAGTGAATCCATTCATATGTATGTGGACCATTCTTGACAACATCCATGGCCAAACACATTTATTATGTTATATTAGTTGACGACGTTTCTCGTAAATGATGGATGTTTTTCATGCAAAAGAAGGATCAAACTTTCACAAAGTTTTGGGAATTTAAATATTGGTTGAGAAATAGTTTGGAAAGAAGGTTAAATCTATGAGGAGTGATAACAGTGGTGAGTATGTCTCAAATGAGTTTAAGAACTTCTGTGTATTAGAAGGGATTAAACAGGAGTTGATGGAACCCCATAACCCACAATAGAATGAGGTGGCTGAGAGGAAGAACATAAGCATTATAGGGTCAGTACGAGCAATGTTGCATGATCATGGCCTACCACTACACTTGTGGGCTGAGGCATGTAACACACTGGTTTATTTGCATAATCGTAGCCCACATCAGATTCTTGGGATGAAGACACCAGAGGAGGATTATTCCCGTAAGAGATAAAATGTTGGTCACTTCAGTTTTTTTTGGTCATCAGTATATTTCAATGTGACCAAATATTCATGGAAGAAGCTTGATATGAAATCAGATTTGTGGATATTTGTGGGGTACACTGATACACCTCACAACTATCGGGTGCACTTTTTGACCAGCAGGATGACATTGGTTCACATGGATGTGAGATTCGATGAGGAGAAGGCCATGCAAGTTTCCTTTGAGAGGGAGCTTGAGCTACATGTAGTTGACGATCTTTTAACTCCTAAGGTTGAGGAGCCTCAGATTAATGTGGAGCAACCACATGCAGAGGATCCGGGAGTGGAAACATCCCCTCAAGCAGAGTCTTCCAAATATGGGAGAAAGCTCACTAGAGAGGTTGACAGGTTTTTGCATGATGCACTAGAGAATTTGGGAGCACCCACATCCCAGTGTAGGAAGAGGAGGTCACCTAAGAGATACACTGGATACATGGCTCTTATGAGTGGATGTGTTGAGACAAATTCATCTTCCTTTGAGGAGGCAGTGCAGCAATCGGTTTGGGTTGATGCCATGGTGGAGGAGGATGACTCCATAGTTCGTAACACTATTTGGGATGTGGTCCCGAGACTGGAGGACAAGTCATTGGTGAGCTCTTGATGGCTTTACGAGGTAAAGAAAACTGCAGATGGTAGTGTGGAGAAGCATAAGGCCAGGTTTGTGGCCTGTGGATTTTCACAGGTAAAGGGGATTGACTATGATGAGACTTTGCTCCTGTTACAAGGTACTGATTGATCATATCTATATTGGCACTATCAGCGTAGATGGGTTGGAAGATATATTAGATGGATGTAAATACAATCTTCCTTAATGGCATGATTGAGGAAGAGATGTACATAGAGCAACCTGAAGGTTTTGAGACCTTCGACAATGAGTCTCATGTGTGTCAGTTCAAGAGGGCATTGTATGGGCTAAAGAAAGTACCCCATGCTTGGTACACTAGGATCAATAACTACTTCACCGAGTTGGGCTTCACCAAAAGTGAAGTGGATGCGAACTTGTACCACATAGTGGTGGAAGGTAAATTGTTGATCATTGTGTTATATGTTGACGATTTGATTTTGATTGTTGATCATTGAGTTTAGAAATGCAAAGGCTGAAGCAAGAAAGAGTGTCTTGACCAAAGGTACATGTGGAGGTAGGCTGTATTAAATGCAAGAGCCAAGCACACGATAAGGACCATTGCGCTATCTTCACGAACTATCTGGTGGGGGGAGGCTCAATGCCATTAAAATTGGAAGTACAAGCAGGACCAAGTGTCGCACCTACGCTCTGGTGCACGATTTGTCAAGTGGGTGGAAAACATGCAACAAATAATTGCCACCTATTGTGAAAGTATACTCAGACCCCGCAGCAGTTGTATTGCAACTTTTTTCAATCGGTGGGACACGATGAGAAAACATGTCGAAGTTATGAATTAATGATGGAAAGAACCCCAGCTTACCGAATGTAGACTGAAGTGCGAGGAGGATTTCAAGGATGCGGACGAGGAAGAGGAATGGGGCCCAGGAGGGGCCGCGGATAGCTGATCTATTATAATTGTGGAGGGCCGGGACACTATGCTCGTGACTGCACTAAACCGACCAGGACTTCGTGCCCCTATTGCGAGTAGTTTGATCACGAAATGGTAGAATGTCCAACATTAATTGCTCAAATGCACGAAAAGGGAGTACTACAATCTCCACCAACCTAGAATATCTAGATGATGCGAGCAAAACCTCGCGAAGAGGATCCCAGTATAAATATGGTACGAAGGAGCGATGCAACTATAGGAGGTAATCCACAAGAAGAGCATGCAGAGGGTAGAAAGAGGTGCGATGCAACGACAAAGGAATGTGACTTTGAGCCAAGACAGGGGAAGGATATGCTGAGGGAAGCTCAGTAGAGCTTCGTGGAAGCCTCTAATCTGGGTGGGAGGGATCACATGGAGCCAGGATTGGACCCCTCCATGATTACTACCTTCTCGAAACCTGCATGAAACTGCTACGCGATAGTAAAGCCGTTCAAGGGATACAAGATCTGATCACTAGGTGCTCCGGATCGGGCGAGCCAAATGTCGTCCAAAAGATAGCAAGACATGCTCTGTGCACCGAACGGGAAATGAGGCTGACAACGCAAACCAGTGAATATGAAATGGATCAGGTCATCCTGGACTTAGGCTCGGATGCGAGCGTATTACCTAAACAAACATGGGAGCGCATGGGAAAGCTTGCACTGTAATGGTCCCCAATTCAGCTATGAATGGCCAACCAGCAAAAGATCTTACTAATGGGTCGACTGTAAGGAGTAACCATGGATATTGACGGTGTAAGTACAAAAACCGATTTCAAAGTCATAGAGATTCTTGATGACAGTAATCCTTACCCTGCATTGCTATGAATTTATTGGGCAATGGACATGAAAGGGATCATTAACTTAAAAAGGCAGAAAATGACATTCGAAAAGAAGTCACTGAGAGTAGTAGTTCCGTTGGACCCAGTGGAAGGAGAATGCTACACCGAACCTGTGCGCGACGAGGACAAGGATGACGAACTGGATTACATATACCAGATAACAGTGTAGGACCAAGATTAGGTGCATTCTGTGGATGGTGGAAGACTCTTGTGGGAACATAATAGCACCTGCACAGTGGATTCCAATTTGGAGACCGAACAATGGTAGAACCGGTTGCAGGAAGTGACGACACTTAACTGCAATATGATGATTAGGTCATTGTGATGCGTAACCACTGAGGAAAGATAGCAGCTAGTAGAGAAAGCTGCAACAGATGAAGGGCAGCTCGTCTAGCTCGGCACTTTGGACACAGCACGGGAGCAGCACAATGTGGCAAAAGACGTGTTACGGGCACCTGGGGAGGGGCTGCAGAAGCTAAAATATAGGAAGCGGTTACAGGTATGCATTGGAGGACGTACGCAGCCACTAAGTCGGTATATAACAGTCATTCATCAATGACGATGAGTATGGGTGCACATTAGGTGGCCAACAACCCAACTGGATCTGCACGGAATGAAGGCTCACGCGGCCGGAAGTCTCTCTACAACCAAACAACCCAGCACAGATACAGTTCACCCTACCGGTGACAACATCCATGAAAGAATTCAGTAGCTTTGGGCAACCATTTTGCGTGGTAAAATGTAACTGGGTAAGTTAGAAGAAACATGGGCCAGACTCTGCGCACAGAGTGCAAAGTTGGATAAAGAAATTGACAAGTTGCAGTTAGAAGTAACATACATGGACTATGCGAAGGAACTAATAGAGGGAATGGACATGGCTAGCTCTCCTACCCTGCCACAAGCAGTGACCCCGCTAGCATGGTTGTGCTTGCACCTGAAAGGACAAGGACGCACACACCACACTCCGTTAGCACAATCGAGGAAACGCAAAGGGTGCTCGCAACCCGGGCTAGTTGGGAAACGGAAGACCCACGTGAGGGGTTCGCCCACCTAACTATCCATAGGAGGCCCAGTCCTAGCACCCCACATAGTTGGAAGAGGGCGCGAGACTATAAAATAGGTTGCTGCGAAGCCGTGCGACATGGCCATAACATACATACAAAAACCGCACTTGCGACTCTGGGGATTCGCTGCCACGAAGGAAAGATGGAAAGTGACCATTGCAGGTACTGTTCATGATATGATGGCCCACTTAAAGCACATTGGAGGGGGCAGCACGCAACTAAGGTAGAAGAATAACCGCCAAAATCGCATTTATGAGCTACCACAAGGGAAAACAGCCGATTTCAAATTTGAAATCATATATAAACATAGTAAGGGTTACACCACCACATCTTACCGTCCTACAAGAAAGCTACCCTAGGTTAGAGAAAAGCGCAAGATGAGTGACAAGCAACTTGAAGAAAGTCCATGGTTTCAAGCATTGCCAAAGCACTACTGGGAAGCAATCCTCAAAGCGCAAAACCCTACCACTGATAGTCCACAACAAGCTTCACCGCAGCAGCCGAGCTCCTTAAATCACCGTGGACGCCAAGGACTAGGAAGGACCCTTAGGTTCCAGAATCAGTACGAAGGCCACCACGACACCTACACTTTGGCAAGTTCATAATGGAGGAAAAGGGTAAAACTGTTACAATTGACAGCAACGAGGAAGCAGAAGAATCCCCCACATATGTCAAAGAAGTAAACCTCGAGGAGGATCCCATACAGACAGTGTGACAACCCAAGTATGTGCCTCCTAGCAAGGGGAAGGTGAAGGTACCTGCAAACCTAGATGAATTCGACACTGTAATCTTTACCTCGTCTCTACCAAAAATAGTTCCAGTGGAAAACTCAGTGGTTGGCCGTGTTGCGACAATGAAATTCGAAGATTGGGACCTCGCAGATATAGTAAAATTTCCCCACCTGGCAACTGACGCACTGATGGAGCAGAGAGTAGAAGGGACGGTGACAACGCTACAACCGAAGGAGTGGCTGTGGAAGGTGGACAAAGCCGGGTTGCTCTGTTTCTTGTCTATTCCTCACTTCCTCCAGCCTCCTATCACCATGTTGGCCATAAAGAAATTGCTCTATTTAGTTCATGAGGAAATATTATGGGTTAGCAAACCTATCCGTATCACAGCTGAACTTGTTCATCAAGTTTCACACCTTCCCTATGACAGAAGAGACCCTCAGGAAATTGTTGATAGAAGTAGCGATGTCGTGATGATAGAGTGACTGAAAAAGAAGTATCAGCTCGCAAAGGGGTAGCGAGGGTACATCACTGATAGTATTTCAGATAACGCAGTCCGCGTCGCCCCTCAGTTGCTAGCCGAGAAAGTAATGAGGAAATGCCGTGGCACTGAGGTTCCGATAGTAGTCATTGTGATCGCGGAGGAATGTGCAGCTGGAGTCTGGTTCAATTGGTCACAGTTCCTTTGTGAAGAGTTTCTGACCAACTCCCGAGAGGTTCAGGAGGAGGGCAAGACCTTCCATTATGCGTGGCTACTCCTGTCCATTATGTTGGTCACTGCTGACTTACCCAAAGATAACCAATTTCCTGTCTTGGACCCAGAGTGGCCGGTAGCCGCTAGATATACTTCCCTCTGGGCGACAAGGGACACGGGATGGATTCAAAACATAAAAATCTTTTGGATATTTATGGATGCAACTGTGCGCTAGTGGATTAATGCGCTACCCTGCCTATCCGACGGGATCTATGAAAGCATGAAGCATATTGCGAAATTTAAGGCATACATGCATCGTATTTACATTAGGGTGTGTAAGGACCCGGCACGGGCATGGAACTCACTCTGGTTTATTTCCATTGATGAAGTTGTCAACGAGGTTGTGGATACCTGGCCACCAGCATGGCACGGACCAGAGGTAATAAAGCACAACAAGGCCACTATCTAGTGGCAAAAGGAGGAAGCTAAGTGTGCCGTGCAACAAAATCGAAATGAACAGCTCGCCACAGAAGTTCAGGTAGCTTAAGAGGCGGTGCTGAGAGCAGCAGGAAAGACACCACTAGGAGGGGCTATGTCAACAATGACCAAAAGCAGTCAGAAGCCGCCCACTGAGACGGTCATGAACGAGCCACCAGAAACTGGCACAGAATCGCCTTTGAAGCGGCCAGTGCAACAAGAATGGCCGAAGCCATGAAAGAAGGCAAAGATGTCCAAAAGGGACAGTGGAGTGACCACCCTAACGGAGGGGGACCTAAATGATATAGAAAACACTGTTCAGGATGTCGCTCAAGATGTAGTCGATGAGGCCATGTCCGAACAATAGATTGTGTTGGGGGAACTCCGTACGCAGCTACAGGAACATGGAACAAGGATCGCACCAACAGGCACTAGCACTACTTAGGAGGTTCCTGGTATGACAGCCGCTGAACTATTGTTGAAGGCCCAAATGGCTCATTCCATCATGATTCTAGCAGGAGCATTGATCACCGCAAATGCAGAGGACTGCGTTGTGCTAGGATGACTTAAAGGGCTGGGACTAAACGTGGTTGCTCTACTACCCGAAAGTTTGCAACAGCTTCAGGAAAATGCCACAATGGAGCTCTGAGCCAGGGCTGGCCATGCCGAACAAGTACTCTAGGAACATAAAATTAATATCGAACAATTGCGCTTCCAACGGGATGAAGCAATCACACAGAAGAAACAGGTGGAGAAGGTAGTAGTAGAAGCCTACTCGAGTGCCCGTGAGCTAGAGATTGCTACGGAATTGTATATTGAGACACTAATCCAGAAATTGGTTATTAGGTTCTGACACACAAAGGAGGAGGCCGCATGGATCCAGTTCGAGCTTAGCTTGCAGATTGTGGACTTAAAACTACAGGTTCCACCGTCGATGCCACTAGAGATCCTAGAGCAGTGCAGGAACATTATTACTATGGGTGCGCAATGCTCACACATTCAATGGAGGAATGTACCAAACTGCTAACCCAGTCGCTTGTTATGCTCACCTCCCTTCAGGAGGATCCAACACTTCGCTGATTGGAAACCGAGGCCCGGGAGCTCCAGAAAGCTTATGATCAGATCATAGGAACCACACAGACCGTTGCTATTATGCAATACTTAGCTAAGATACGAGAGGCTTAGGACCTAAAAATACAAGTCGATGCCGCCAGACAAAAGGAGCAGTGATTAAAGTCCGTCTCCAGCCATCGCTGGATGAGGCATTTGCAGTTTCAACCACTATAAAGAGCAAGGTAGCCCACATGCAGGCCGAATATGCCACTATGGAGACAGTAGAGATAGCGACTAAGGTGTCGATGACACACGTGGAACAGATGCAACGAATGATGGAAGAGTTTGTTGCCAGCACTAGCAACGCACCGAGGCTACTAACCAATCTCCGCGAAAAGTTGGCCGAACCAACTGAGTGACTCGGGACGAGTCACGATGATTGTGTTGGGGGACTGTTGGGTAGCGGAAGCCCCGCACAATGGTCATGGGGTACAAAGCTCGCAATTTTGGGTAAAGCAACGGTAAAGATTTCATGAGAAGTGCAGAGCGCGATTGGTAATAAGTTAAAGTGAAAAGGTAGTCTACCCAAAAATAATGTAAAGAAATGTAAGATGAGTCGGCCCACCCATGGATTACGGTCCATGGAAAGGTATAAATAGAGCGAGGCTCTATGGGTAGAGGAAGCTAAGTTTTGTTGTATGATCTTGTATCTAGAATTGTAATGGGTTTTTGAGGAGGATAATCTGTAAGCGTCTGTAAGTCCGAGTCAAGGGTTTGGATAGTGGATAGAGGCTCTGCAGCTGTGTGCGCAGAGACCTGGAAGAAGTCCGTAGCTGTGTGCGCAGACCCCTCCAGCTGAGTGCATAGGGCGGATTTGGATGTATTGGTGAAGAAAGTAAATAAAGATAAGTTGTTTTGGTAATTCTATGTTAAATCTGAAGTATCGTGGATCTAGCTTTTTGTATAGTTAATATCACTATTTGATCTATGCGCATATGCTTACCTTTTGAATACATGTGAATCTGCTTTTAATCTAAGTGCAAGAACTGGATAAATCTAATAAATGTTTGCTTAAAGACCATGCTAAGTAATACTTCATCAAATAGATTAGATCTGTAACTAACACGTTAATAACTAGTAAAGATTATTCTGTATCGGATCTACGTGAAACAGGCCAGCGCGACGTTGTGGACAGTGTGCGAAACCTCTAGACCACATCTAGACATCCCAAGGGTGCGGAAACTTGGTTATAGCACCCTCCCCTGCTACCTTGGGTGAGACCTCAGTTCGCACTTCGCGGACTGTTGTTGAAAGGGCTGGTAGCTGCGGGATTTGTTTGGCTAAATAATTCTTCCGAACCTAGGTCACGACCATATAAGCCAACATCACAAAGCAAAAGAAAAAATAGATCAACAACTTGAAAATTAGCCTCTCCGAGGGGTAAATTTCCTTTACATAACATAAATGAACAATTCTTAGATGATACAAATGACAAGACCTCCTTGGAATATATAGGAGTCTAAGGGGTCAGAATATAATCAGAGCCTACATAACAATAATAATGTAAGGGCACAAAAATAACAAGAGTGAGCTTCTATGGGGCAAAACAATAACAATATGGGGACTACATGGGCACAACAATAATAATATGGGGGATACACTAATAATAACAATAAGGAGGCTATAAAGCATTATAGGGACCTAACACAAATCCTTTCTTAAATTATTTCTTTATGGATGGAATATAATTTTCATTGTTCCTTGACATAGATCATCTACATATACCACAAGATAGATAACATTTTTGCCAACTTTATTGACAATAAATTTTCATCATCAAGATTAAATTGTTTGAAATTTAATTTGAGAAGATGCTCAATTAGTTTTTCATACCAAGCTTGTGATGCTTGTTTTAGGCCATACAAGGATTTGATGAGTTTACATACTTTATTCTCTTGTCCCTTCACAACAAAACCTTCAAGTTGAGACATAAAAAAACTTTCTTTTAGGTCTCCATTTTAAAAAGTAGTTTTTACATCCATTTGATGGAATTTCCATCCATTTTGAGCTACCAAGGTAAGGAGAGACCAGATGGTATCCCATTTTTCTATGGGTGTAAATCTTTCCTCATAATCGATCCCTATTTTCTCCTTTCCAATCAACACCATGCCAAAAATGGATATGATAGAACACATATTTAACAATGGTCACACAAAAAAATGCCGCAACTTAATAATCTTTGATGAAATAATCTAATATCTCTATAAACAGAAAAGGCAACAAGCTTAATGTAAGAAGATAGGCATTGTCTTTTATCTCTCTTCCCAATGAACCTCTAAGCGCAACGAGGAGGACTTTGAGGATTTTAGGAAAAAAATAAGGAAAATCTCATTATCTCCACACTAACATATTTGTCAACAACGTTGGTAACCTGGGGAGCTGAATCAAACTTTGGTTTGACCCCACTATGGACTTCCACATATTTTATTTTCCTTGGAAATACCACCATATCTTTTTCATGGCCACTGGAGTAGTTGTGTGAGTTTTTAAAAAATATGAGATAAGCTTGGCAATCCATTATCCATCATTGAAGAAATTAGAGAAGGTGGAGAAAAAGATGGAAATAAAGGGAAATGAACTAAACCACATGACAAAGTTCATACTAGAGCGAGTTGTACCACTGTGTGAGATAATGAATGGGTAGAAGGGGTAACAACTTCATAGGGATAAGTATGCAACATTTAATTCACAAGGTTGCGGTATTTAATACTTTATAATGGAGCCAAGGGAGAAACAACCATGCTAAATTCGATTGGAGACAAGACAATGATCAATCTTGTGCACTATGCATGCTTTGAAACTAGAGACCACACAATAAAAATTCTACACAACCAAGCTTATGGATAAAATTCAATGTCAGAAGATTGAAACCAAAGGAAGCAATTGGAGACTTGTGTAAAGGGAACAACTGAATGGACACATCACCTATTACACCTTGTCAAAGTGTGCATAGTGTGTATCATCATGATGGATCAAAGTGCATAGAGAGATTGATCTAAAGGAGAGCCTCATTAGTAGAATATTTATGGCATCGTTTTGTGCATGACATGTGATTGCATCTTTAATGCAACACAACTGACAACTTCTTAGACACCAACTCAGCCAATGAAATACATGTAAAAAAAATTATGTTGATGACCAAGAGAGAACTGTTAGCATTAGGAAATAGAAGGAGAATACATTATAGCTGATGTGCATTAATTCAAATTGGCCATAGTAGATATGGTTCTACCAAGGCAAGAATCAAAAGAGGGACAAGTTAAACAAATGGCAGAGGAGTTATAGAGGTGGAGGAATGGCATATTTGGGACCTGTGCTCTCATACTATATTAGGCCATGATGGTAACTACTGAATCAATTCATTTCATTAAGATGAATGTAATTATATACAATTAGGATGGTGAACCTTGGGATTCACATTCTAGGGTCTCTTCCTATTTTAAATTTCTATTTACATATTTACAACAATTTTCCCAATCTCGATGGATTAGGTGTCCAACATAAATATAACAAGATTTTATGATAATAGACTTTCTCAAAACACATAATTTTATCTCCCTTCATATAATATAAGTGCATAAGATACCCAATGTCCATGAATTTACAAGACAAAAGTAAAATAAAAGAGTGGCTAAATTCATTAGAGAACTTTAAAAGACTATTTCATTGCAAATCAACCAAGTTTGAAATAATAATTTCCTCAAGGTTCCTTTGTTATTTGCAACCAAGACATAAATAATAAAATAGAAAGGCACTTATGTATTTATATATGTAATTCAATTCAAACAATATGTACCCAAATGTGAAATGTCAAGATTTCCAATAGAAAGAGGGCTCAAAATACACAGAAAAACTCCTATAACTAATACTTAAATGAAGAAATCAAATGAGTCTACTCTCGAGAGCTATGGTGGGGTTCCCACAAACCTATATTAGTAGGGATATCCTAGAGTCATAAAAGGATGAAAGTCAATCAATCCCTAGTTTTCATTTTGCAACCACATATGCAAACCACAAGGTAAAACTCAATTATAGACATAAACGAATGGAAATTCATAGAGACTTCTTAGAAAATTGAGAGGAGGAAATATTATTGGAAAATGAACCCTTCTCCTTTCCATGAACTTTGCTAAAGTGGAACCTCACAACGCCACAATTTCTTCATGAACATTAATTGTCATAGATACTTAAATAGGATAGGTTTCTAATAATAGAGTTTAGGCTTTTGTGATCCATATCAATTAAGAGAGAGATTATTCAGAGAAAATCACATGGAAAATCATTTGTCGACGCGTTTCGAACCAACAAGTGTGGTTCATCGTCAGGACAAGTTGAAGAAACAGATCCAGCTAAGCAAGTTAAATAGGCAGAACAGAGACTCCTGACCAACGGCTAGTTTGACTCAAGGACCAGGGTCAAAAATAGGTTTCTTTTATAGATTTATTGACCCAATATTTGATATAATAGTCCTAAGAGGGGACACTATGCTTTATTTTCTTACTCTAAGGGAAATCATTTCACTTTTGGTTCTAGCCAAAGCTCCACCATTAAAGGGAGGTGACCTAGTTTTTTAAAAAAGTATTAGACATGCTAAATCTAAAGTACACTAAATTAATACAATTGTAAGAGGGTTTTATCCTAAACAATAGGGATATGCTTGGCATTGTTTATAACAAAATAAATGAGAAATATATGTATCTCCACCTTGGGAAATCTTACTGTGCCATCAAATTCTTCTCCCAAGGCGAACTTGGTAGCTTTCAACCTTGTTTGAAACTATTCTTTTGTAAAACCTTTGTCATCCTTCATAATAGAGGTCCCCGCTGTTAAGAAACCAAGTATAGCGTAGATTAGGATTGATTTATTTTGTTGATAATTACTTGTGAATGTTAGTTTTCTTCTTATTACTTGTTTATTCCTCTTCATCAAGTAATTATATAAATATTAATTCTTTTAGGAAAATATAAATATCACAAAGAAACAAGAGACACCAATATTATGCTGCTAGCTAGGGAAAAACCCACAAGGGGAAAACCCAACAATTCTTTGCTTGTAGAATTAGATCAAAATGATATATCCAAGACTAAGAATAAGACAAAATTACCACCAAAATTCCAAGTCCAACCCTCCTCCAAGTCACCTCCAAGAGTCAAATTCAACACATGTCAAACTTGGTCCAATTCTGGTCAACATCCTAAAATTTCAGTCCTTCAATAGCAAGGACGAAATTCAGCTTGTAGTAGCACAAAAACTTCAACCTATTCACACATGTGAGATGTGGAAAGTATGAAATTCAATAAAATGAGAATATTCTTCTTCTCTCTCCTTTGAATTCCTTTCTTTCCTTTACTTTAGCTCCTGGTTCTCATTCTTTTGGTTTAGAAGATGCTCCTTTTTGTGTGTGAGAATGTCTCCCAAATGGGTCAAACTGTCTTCTATATATATCTATCTAGTAGGGTTGAATGCGTGGAACTTTGGAGGACCAAGTTGACTTGTTCCAGGGAGGGCCGAATTGACATTTTGTGGACTAATGACTTAACATAAAAATCATTTTCTTTTTTCTTACAAATGTCCAAATGGAACATAACTCCAACACATTTTATTTTGACTCAAATAAATTCTTGTTGACTCTTTTTGAATCTATAAGCATGATAAAGATGCTTCGACAAAAATTCAACCCTTTTCTTCCTTGTCATCCTATTTTATGTGCTGAATGAGTTCCATCTTTTTCATAAGAAAAAGTTTTTCGGCGTAAATCACATGATAGATCATTTGTCGACGCGTTTTGAACCAACTAGTGTGGTTCATCGTCAGGACAAGTTGAAGAATCAGATCTAAGCTGCATGTTAAATAGTCATAGCAGAACCTATAACGGCTATATTTGACCAGGTATCTATAACAACTATATTTGACCAGGTAACGACTATATTTGATTGGTAGGCTAGACCTTCTAACAGCTATATATGATTGGGAAATGGCTAGTTGGACTGAATAAGGGACAGGGATAGGAAAGCATAACTATATTTAAATAACATATTTAAGTAAAATAAATAAATATTTAGTTAGTTAACTCAGTAAAATATTAAATAAATAAATAATTATTAAATAATAGTAAGTTAGTTATACCTTTATTAAGTTAAAAAGGTTTAAATTTATATAATTAAATAGTTAGTTAATTTAAGATAATGTAAATAAGGCAACATAACAACTATACATAAGAGTTATATAATTAAATATTTCATATTTATTTAAATTAATAGTAAGTTTTATATTTAATTCATGATTGTTGTAAGATCTATTTCTTAATAGAAGTATAATAACAAGAATAATATTTTTATGTTCTAATTTTTGAATAAATTATCCAATCTTATTATTAATTTTTTTTTTTAGTCATAGAACATATTATCATTTTTAAATTTAAGCCTAAATGAAGATTGAATTTCAATATCAAAATAATTATTATTTTTCTATTCCATAATTAAGCTAAATTTTGTAAATACGTAATTGTTTAAAATGAATTCATTTTAAACAATTATGTATTTACAAAATTTAGCTTAATTATGGAATAGAAAAATAATAATTATTTTGATATTGAAATTCAATCTTCATTTAGGCTTAAATTTAAAAATGAGAATATGTTCTATGACTTTAAAAAATAATAATAATAATAATAATAATAATAATAATAATAATAAAATTAATAATAAAATTGGATAATTTATTAAAAAATTAGAACATAAAAATTTTATTCTCATTATTATACTCTATTAAGAAATAGATCTTACAACAATCATGTAATTAAATATAAAACTTACTATTAATTTAAATAAGTATGAAATATTTAATTATATAACTCTTATGTATAGTTCTTATGTTACCTTATTTACATTATCTTAAATTAACTAACTATTAGTTATATAAATTTAAACCTTTTTAACTTAATAAAGGTATAACTAACTTACTATTATTTAATAATTATTTATTTATTTAATATTTTACTGAGTTAACTAACTAAATATTTATTTATTTTACTTAAATATATTATTTAAATATAGTTATGCTTCCTATCCCTGTCCCTTATCTAGTCCAACTAGCCGTTTCCCAGTTATATATAGTTGTTAGAAGGTCTAGCCTACCAGTTAAATATAGCCATTACCTGGTCAAATATAGCCATTATAGGTACCTGGTCAAATATAGCTGTTATAGGTTCTGCTCTGACTATTTAACATGCAGCCTGGATCTGATTCTTCAACTTGTCTTGATGATGAACTACACTAGTTGGTTCGAAATGCGTCGACAAATGATCTATCATGTGATTTATGCCAATTTTTTTTTTCTTATGAACTTGATATGGATCACAGAAGCCTCAATTCAACAATTGAGTTCCATCTTGTTTTCTTTTCTGCAAGAAAATACTTGAAAATTAATATTTAATGCTATTTTTTTTAATATGTACAAAGTTAATCATGATTACATACATTTGAATCACGTTGTTGTTGAGATGGCTCTTCCTGTCATGTAATTATGTCCATTTCTTTGGCCATATCCTTATACACTTTTTTGGACATTCCTACTAGAATGTTTCGAATATCAACGCGTTGATCATTTGAGATTTTCATAATCTTCCTGAAAAAAGTAATAAACTATTTTTATAACGATATATGAAAACTAAATATAACAAAACCAATATTAATAAATTAATGGTTTGTAGTAATATATACATATAGTTCTAGAAAATCATTTTATACAATTAGGAATATTACCTTTTGAAAGATTCATTTTTGTTGTTGTATATTGTTGTTATTGCAAGTCTGACATGTCTCATTGGAACATTGATTTGGAAACACATCCTGTAGTTTAGATATAATTTGGTCCTTAGAGTCATTGGATTGAATTTTGTATTGTAAGTGGAAAGTATGTCTATACATTCATTCCACTATATCTCTTGTAGTTCTGTAAAAGTCCCTCCCCTTCATTAACCTCCAACACCACTCGAGATGAGCTAAGGACCAATTCATCGTCATTTACATGTTCTATATTTTTTTTCTTAGAAGGACATTGATCGTTTCCTTCGTTGTTGCTCTCTGTAAAACATTAAACATATATGAATTAATAGATTGTTTGAAACATGTTATCTAATATTCTTAAGTATATTATTAATGAAAATTAAAAAAAACTCATATTTAATAGTATTTTTTCATTCACTTGATTCATCATTTTGCATTTTTTTCTATCAGGATTTTACGCTCTTCCGCACTTAAATTAGAAATAATCTTATCAATCTTGTCCATTTTCCAGCTCTGCATGACACACACCAACCAATACATTTTAGTTAAAGTTACATATAGCTCAAACATATTAATATTGTAAAGAATTTACAAATAACTTGCCTTCTCTGCTTTTTTTGATGTGCTATCATTGTGTCGATCAATATTTTTGCTACTTGAGACCTTAGGAGATATTTTTTATCAATATACAACTTGTAGCATTCAATATAGAAGTTATTAAATATATTTTACAAATAAATCAAATAATTTTCAGCCAAAAAAGATCTTGTAACCGATGCATTTATTTAGATAAATGCACCGCTTACAAGAGTTTTTTAACTGAAAATTAGATAAATGCATCAGTGCGTTTAGAACATTAAATGCACTAGGACTTTAGTTGTTCAAAATTGCCATGGAAAATTAATTTTAAATTATTATGGTGTGATTTGTAAGGATAAACATATCATAATGATTTAACAATGTTATTTGGAAGAGGCGCGCTAATGCATTATATTACACCAGGAGAAACAATTAACAAACTTGACAGAATAGAGTGCTCTAATATGTCGGTGTGTTGTATTACACAAGCAGCACCAAAGCGTTATATTATAGAGGGTGCATCGTGGAACATATAGCTGTTTTAAAAAAATGGAGACGACCGATAGGGTTTGGATCTAATTCAATAATTGATTCCCCTACTTTACATGTCAAATACCCTATATATAGTAAATACACAAACCCATTAAATCTAAAATCCCTAAATTGAAAAACCCTAATTGTTAAGTGGTAGAGGAAGTTAAACCCTAAGGTGGAAATTTGCAGGAAGAAGCAAGGGTTTAAGGTAAGTATTGATTTTTTTTTGTTTTTTGTTGAATTTTAATTAAATTTAAATAGGAAAGCATATTGTCACAAAATTTACTAGTAAAATCTATAGTAAATTTTTTATTATACAGGGTCATTTTTTTTGAATTGTGAATAAATCTAACAGAAATTGTAAATTATTTTAACAGTAAAATTTAAGATTTTTTCTATCTAGGGTTTTGAGTGAATCACCATACTTTTTGACTTCTAATCTTTCACCAGATCCAAAATATTTTGCAGCTCCATAGTTTTCTCAGTATGTCTCTCTTGCAAATGATCTCTCTTTTAATTAAACCCTAACATAAATTGTAAAAAAAAATTATTTGTAAAATAAACAATAAAATTGAAAAATTTTATGATGTAATTTTTTCACTGAATCACCATACCTTTCAGCGTATGATATTTTGAATAGTTACGCTGTTGCATAATGCTCCTGGTATGTCTCTCTTGCAAATCACTCACTTGAAATTTTGGGTAAAATAACGAAATGGTGAATAAATTTTTACTATTTAAAAGACTGTGTGAAATTAAATTTCGAAAAATCAATTACTGCTCTTTTAATTTAAAAAATAAAAAAGAAAACGTGTTTGTTTTTTCAATTTCTCTGCACATCGATGCGTTCGATATTCAAGCACACTAATGCGTTGATAAAAAATGCACCGACATTCCTAGGGCACCATTTTTTTTAACACACCGACATGATACATTAATTTTTTTGAAATCCTGAAATGTGCGATTAATTTTTTTAACGCAACAATGTAGTTTCTATTTAAAATAATTAATGCTCTAATTGTTATAAGAGCACATAATTGGTTGAATTTGTTTTTATTTTTTAAAATTGGGAAATAATTGCGTAGTGGTGTTATATTTTTTTAAATACACTGGTGCATTTTTGTAGAAGAGCACCGATATGATAACATATCTTTTTTGGAATGCTAGAAACTAGTGCGTGTATTATTTTAACTCCCCATTGTTGTTAATTTTTTAAATGCAATGGTGCGCTTTGTTCAGATAAGTGCACTAGTTTGGTTTAAAAGCTATTTGGAATTTTGATTTCACATAAAACAGCATATTAATCTCAAATTATCCTTTAGAATGCATCCACATGAATTAAAGTAGTTCATAGTATACATTTTCCACTTAAAGTTACCTTATTCTTGAAAAATGGTTTGAAAACTATATTGAAATTCAGATTGTGGTTATATGGTTGTCGAGATTAATTTTGGATATGCACATAGATTTTTATTTATAATTTTTCTCAAATGGAGGGACAAAATCTCAATAATATCAAATGGCGAATTATCCAAATTCCAATTCGTTCCATACTACTGATCAAATTCCTTCACAAAGTTCTCCCTTTCCATCTCCAGTAAGTTCAAATTTTATTTCGATTATTGAATTGATTTTTTTTAATCCATGTCAATTTGAATAAAAATGTATCCAAATTTGTAGGAACCTAATTTAGAATCAAGTTTAGATGCAAAACATATTACTCCATATTTTCAAAAATGTCAGAAGCTCTTATCAGGAGCAACATATCGCAAGCAGTTGGTATATGAAAATGGACAACCTCTTCACTCTGCCAATTGGAATGTGGAATCTTCTAGTCATAATCATGGATCAACGATGGTAATAATTGTTTGGTATAATGTAATTTCAATATTTTTTTGAAATTAGGATTCTAGTGGTGATGAGTGACCCACCTTCCATCTTGTAGAGCACCCCACTACAATGTCAACTCGAGATAAGGATGCATTAAGAGAAATAATTAGAGAGGAATCATACAAAGAATGGTTGAATTAACTACTTATTCAATTCCCACTACATCTAGATTCACTAATTAGGAATGACTACAATAATAATAGTTCTTAACCACAAGTTGGAAATGGAGGAAATCAAATGGAGGTTGGTATGGATGATTAGTTACAGGATACGACTACCATGGAGGAAATTTTGTTAGATACATTCGAGAATGATGAGTTAGGGGATGATGCTCATATCACTGATACCTTATTCGAAAACCTGAAATATGATTCCATCACCCCTCTCGTTGGACTTGGCGCAAGTCAAAGTATACTCAGCTAGGGAAAATGATGTTGTTGTACAATGTGAAATAAAAGTTTGGCATGTTAAATGCATGTTTCTCGGCGATATTGAGGTAATCAACTTACATGATCAATCAAGTTCCTTATATTTTGTCACATAATCAAATTTAAAAATGGTTGATTTTATGAATGGTAAATATCGACATTGTACAATTATCTTCCCCACCAACTATAGGATATTCAAAGATAAGGTTCTTCTGAGTTATAATGTCTTGCTGGGTAGCTGCAAAGAGGCAAAGTAGTTGTTGATAATGTTGGGTGTTGAGTACATATCATATCATCCATGTTCAAATGATTGTATTCTATATAGAGGAGAATATGCAGACAAAGAGATATGTATAAAAAGTGGGCATGACAGGTACCATAATTTAAAAAAAAAAGGGTAAATCACATGGTCCTCCTCATAAGATAGTGAGGCACATGCCTATAATCCTAAGGATTCAAAGACTCTTTCATTGCAAAGAATTAGCTATGTTGCAGGGATGGCATGCCTCACATAGTAGTGAGTTAGGAGTTATGAAAATCCAAATAGATTTAATAGCCATGAAGCATATAGAGGATACATGGCTTGAAAAATTCAAGGATGAAGTATGAAGTCTATGACTCAGCATAGTCATGGATGGCATCAAACCATATTATCTCCAAAACACCAATGATTATATTTGGCCTATAGTAGTGTTCAATAATAATACCCCCCCATGGCTGTCCGTGAAGAATGAACATATTATGTTGGCTCTCATAGTCCCTGGTAGAAGACAAATGAAGAATATGGATGTCTACTCATAGCCATTGGTAGATGAATTGAAGGAATTATGGGAAGGGATACATGTGTACGATGTATCAAGATCCATCAAAATAGAGAGGAGTTTTACATTGTATGTCATATGTGCTTACACCATACATGATTATCCAGGCTTAGGAGTTTGCTCTGGTAAATTACATTCTTATTTATTTGTTTAGTAACAATATTGTTTCACATATTAATTTAATTCACTGTAATGTTTCAGATCTTCATGGTCGCTAACGTGTCAGTGTGTATTCAATAATTTCGCAGGTCTTGTAACAAAAGGGTATCATGGATGTAAATGTTGTGGACCTTCTTTGAAGGCTAGGTGGTCTAACCACCTATGAAAGCTAGTGTATGACTACTCTAGGGTATTCCTCCTAGAAGAACACCCTTACAAAAGAGCAACATTTGCTTTAAATGGTAAACCAGAGCTTGCAATAATGACACCAAATGAATTGCTTAGAGAATAAGAGAGAGAGAAGGAGGAGGATTTTTTAGAAATGTTTGATTCAAATGGGAAGCATATGTTCAATGATCCAAAATTCTTTGACACTTATGTTGAGAATTTGGCCATTGAGATGAAAAATAAATCTATTTTTTATGAGCTCCCATATCGGGAGCATCTTAAGATTTCCCACTTACTAGATCCCACACATATATTTAAAAATGTTTCATCTTCTTTATGGAGGCACATGTCATCGAAATAAAGTGACACGTTAGCTATTATGAGAGATCTTATTTCTTCAAAAATTAAAAAGAAACATTGGCCAAGACAAGAAACTAGAGGAGAGGTTGGTCCCTCTTGGTCTTTCAAAGAAGGTGATGTCCCATGGATTTTAAAGAAATATGATCTTTCTTTGGCAAAGGAAGTTATAATGAGTGTGAGGGTGCCTTATTTATATGGGTCTTCACTATGATATTGCTTCATTGTGGAAGATCATTTTTCGGGGTTGAAATTGCATGACCATTTGAACCTTATAAGAGTACGTATGTAAAAAACATGATTTTATTCTTTTTATTTTTATTTTTATGTAATGGGATATTTTATAATTAATTTTTGTATAATTTACTATTTACTATGCAATGTCATTATCCTTTGCTCGTGCGTGGGTGTGTGAACCATGACTTCCCCAAAGACCTATGATGTGCCATATCTAAATTATATGCATTTGTACGTTGGATCACATAAAAGGAGATTCATATGGCTAACATTCCATGGTGGTGTCAAGAGATAGTTGTGATTGTTTATATGTTTGAAAGGAGTTGTTGATCAGTTTGATAGACTTGAAGGTTCATCTTCTAATTCACTTAGTAGATGAAATTTAATTAGTTGGGGTTGTTTCTTGTCATTGGATGTTCTTCTCAAAGAGGTACATGAAGAAATTGAAAGGTTTTGTTCGACAAAGGGAAAAACTCGAGGGGTCTATGGTAGAGGGGTACATATCATATGAGTCTTTCTATTATGACAATGAGTACATAAAGAAGATCGACAACACACTAGGTGTGATGATTTGGGACGATGAAAGAGATGTCGACACAAGAGAAGGGGAGCTTCTCGAAATGAATAGAAAGAGGCACATGATAAAGAGTAAGTGCATGATTATCATTTGTCAAATTAATACACAATAACTATTCACATTGAGCTTCATATTAATGCATATTTTTATCTCATATGTACTAAATATATATATGTTGGTTTGATTTGATCATCAACGAATTTAGAAATTGAAGCCATCAACAAATTCATTCTTTACAATATGGCAACAACACAATATGACAAGAAATAATTTAAACAATTGAATGGTAGAAGCATGCCTTATCCTGATCATTTAAAAGAAAATATTCCAATGGCATGCCCTAATAGTTGGGTTGTTGATCAATGCAAAGAGAAATATGGTGCGTCTAGTTGTTACTCGCGTGCTGAAGAGGATGCGCTAAATATAGGGATTGGGTGCAACAAATAAGTAATTATATTCTCTTTCCGTGCAATTTTAACTTCATACTACACCTTTGAATTGTAACACACACACACATACACATATATATAATTTTTACTTATGTTCGGGTTATTAGACACATGACCATGTGATTTTTTCACTTTTTTATAGGTTCATTTGTTCCCATCTATGTGGGAATATGGACATCATTTTTTCATGGAGGATGCCGATGATGGATGCATGACACATGACTATGGAGTAGAAGTGGAGTTCGACCAATATAGTCGTGCTAGCCACTACAATCAAAACCTAATGCAGGGGACATTAGGTTACGTTGGAAAGATATAGGATATCATTTAAGTGGACTTATCTTCATTCAAATGTATTTTTTTTAGGTGCAAGTGGTGGGACAACTTTGATCAGAATAATGTAAAGGAAGACCGCGATAGTGGGCTGATATCTATCAACTCTAGAAAGATGTGGCATGAAGCTAGGGAGCCTTATGTTTTCCCAAAACACTGCAACTAGGTGTTTTTTTGTCCAGATGTGTTAGATAAGGATTGGTGGTTTGTATTAAGGCACGACCCTAGATCAAAACATATTTTTAAGAACAAAAATGATATCATGCCAAGTGAGGAAGATAATCAGGGTAATGACAATGGAGAGTGATATGTACTTGTGTTATTTCATCATTTATACTATTGTTATATGTTTTTGTTGAGTAGCTAGGAGAAATGTGAAAAACATGAATTTTAGTCACCATCTCGTGATAAATATGTCGAAAAAGTAATAATTTCATAGTTGTTCATTAAGAAATAATCAAATATATTATTTTTCAAAAGTTTAAATCAAATTTATTATCTTTTTTGTATTATTTAACTCATATTTATTATTAAAAATAATTAAATTTAAACGAGTACAATAGAAAATAAAGAACCAAAATAACATCAAATTATTATTTCTTTGTTACTAGAAAAAAAATCACTCGCCTCTTTAAGGGAGAACATCCAATAGACGAAATATCCAACTACATGTAACTTCACATGAAGCCTTATCATGTTACATTTCTTTATCCTCATCTTTAGATAGAGAAATTTCTAATTTAAGTTGGTAAGAGTTGCAATAAATATTAAATTTAGATTTCTTGAAAATCTCATAACTTTAACAATAAATTAAATTTTATAAAAATAGAATTTTTTAAGTTATATTAAATCTAAATTAATTTCATTGAGAGGTGCTCTACATTGTTATCACGTAACGTGACATTTAAAAATAGTAAAATAATAATAAAGAACCAAAATAACATCAAATTGTTATTTCTTTGTTACTAGAAAAAAAATCACTCGCCTCTTTAAGGGAGAACATCCAATAGATGAAATATCCAACTACAAGTAACTTCACATGAAGCCTTATCATGTTACATTTCTTTATCCTCATCTTTAGATAGAGAAATTTCTAATTTAAATTGGTAAGAGTTGCAATAAATATTAAATTTAAATTTCTTGAAAATCTCATAACTTTAACAATAAATTAAATTTTATAAAAATAGAATTTTTTAAGTTATATTAAATCTAAATTAATTTCATTGAGAGGTGCTCTACATTTGAGCATGGGAGAGATGTTATCATCGTAACGTGACATTTAAAAATAGTAAAATAATAATTTAAATTAACAATTTAAAAATAGTAATAACAAAAGAAATTAATATCGACCATAATTGAAATACTTCAATTTACACCTTAATCTTATATAACTTTATATAGAGATAGAAAGAAACCAAAAGTAAAAAAATAATAATTTAGCTTTTATTATGAGGAAGAAATGTAACGAGTAAAAAATATAATTTACTTTTTACTACAAGGAAGAAATGTAATTTTTTCACGTGACAAGAAATAGTTTTATTGATATTACATTATGTGTAATTCGTTCTATGTTCCATTTACATGTGATATTTAAAACAAAAAATATATTTATAACAAAAAATATTTCACTGACAACCATAAGTAAAATATTTCAATGTCCATATTAAATAACATAATTTTATAGATACTTTATATAGAGAAAAGTAAAGTAATTTAACTTGAAATTTTTCTTATAATTTCATTTAGTGAGAAAGATTGAGAAAATTCTTATTCCATTAACAATTTCTTTCTAATTCAATCTATGAGGGATATTTCTAATTCAATCTATGATGGGGCATATTTTAACATTTTAATATGGAGAATGTGAATTATAAATAAAATATTTCAATGTCAACTACATATATATTATACCAGCCTAAATCCATATTAGCCTAATTTTACAATCATAGTTTCAACCATACTAAACTTTGTAATTTATAAAAATATCTTTGCATTTTTTTAAAATAAGTTGTTTTGAATGCAATTTCATATATAAAAGTTTGATATAAGTTCACCTATACATAAGTTATAATAAATTTTATTTCATACAAATAAACATCATGATGATAACCATCTAACAATCATAAATACCATCTAAGATACACATTCGAATTCACTACCATCATCTAATTATATACACTTCTAGCACATATAAATGTCATTAGCTAGCACACAACTCTAATAATCTAACAAGGCATCATCATCGTGATCACATAACATCATCACCACACACATCCTCAAGTTAATATAAATCTCATGTCAAATAATTGCTATCACATACACATTTATCTGCAAGCACATTAAATGAACATATCTAACATGACCTAACAATATACACATCAACACCAACATATAAATTAAGTACATAAACATGAATAAAAAATGAATATATATATATATATATATATATATATATATATATATATATATATATATATATATATATATATATATATATATATATATATATATATATATATATATATATATACACAAACAAGTCAAATAAGTGCAATCAAATATCTAATAAAACAGACGTAGTGCCAGGCTGGTCTGCAGTAGAAGACGATGGATGTTCAACTACTGCATGATCAATGACTATCGAACTTAGCTGAGGTGGAGGAGGTGGCTGGTCTTCATGAGTAGAAGATGATGGATGGTCAACTACGTCTTCACCCTCAACATGGTCTGGCGAACTCTAAGGTGGAGGAGGAGGTTGTAGGTTTGCTATGTCAGGAGAAACATGAGGCACATCCTCTATCTTTGACATCTTGTCATCATGTGGCTGAGGAGGTATACTGCCAGATGGATCACTGACACCTTGACGGCCATGATCCTATGGGGTGGTACTACTAGAAGCATCATGATTTCCACCCTCATCATCATAATCATTATCATCACCACCCTCATCTAATGTATCTTTCGTTGCATGATGATGGAATTCATCCCTCATCGTTGTCAGCACCTTACAAGCTCCTATGATATGCCGCATAAGAGACATCATCTCCTACGGATAATCCCTATATAAACTCACAAAAATAGGATTCACAGTGATATCTCAAGCCTTCGCAGGGCAGACTCCCGCATTAAACAAAATTCTAGCCAATCTGTCGCAATAGTCCATCTCAAATCGCATACCAACCCTATGGCCCTGGATGCCTACACCCCCCTGAGGATGTGCCTCACCCTATTGGGCCTTGCCCATCTCCTCATCTCCTTCGACATCCAGTGGAGGAGGAGGCATGTCCCCATCAAATTTGCCGATGTCTACAAAATATATAATATAGAAAAATAATTAGACAATTTCATTAAACAATTTAATAAAAAAAGTTAAAGAACGTGCTAGAATAAATTTTATTCTAATTCATTAAAACAAGAAAATAAAACTCGATTAATTCAAAGAAAACATTGATATTACCTCTATCATCTGGAGTTTCAGCCACTATGAAGAAGATGTTGGGACACCCTTTCCAATCAATCCCCGTGTATGGAACCACCAACATGACAAACACATGGTCATCCTCATTGCCCAATAGCGCCAATGCCTTGGGAGAAATCTTGGCTGGAAACTTTGGTAAGCCCCTCTTGGGCATCATCTGCCCCCACATACGCATCTGAACCTCAGTGATCGGCCTAGGAGGGTGACAATAAAATGTAGTCCTCATCTTTGAAAACCTATCCAAAAAAAAAAATCTCAGAAGCAAAAGGGAAGGTATCCCTCCCATGTCTCAATGCATGACATCTATCTAAATCCAAGCAAAACTGCCTCGAAAATATGGCAAACCATTTGATGCAGTGTGGCATCTGAATCAAATAATAACCACAATATAAAAGAGGGAAACTAATGTGTTGTCCATCACTATTAGATTGTGCAATGATCATGACTAATAATGAGAGGCACCTAACCTCCTTTGTAGAAAAAGAAATATTTAGTTCTCCACCACGGACCTGAAAATTTGATGGACAGACCGCATGAGGCCAGACATATCTCTGAGTGTATGCAAGTTGACTCTCAACTGCAACATCATGGGGAACATCAGGGAACTCGGGAAAATCATTCCCTCTCCTGGATATGCCAGTGATAAAGTATATGTCCTTCTCAGTGGGCTTATACCACACCGTAGGACTGACATGGAAAGCCCGCTCCTGAGCACTCCATCAGTAGATCAAATGCACCAATAAAACAGACTGCGCCTTCAGGGACATAGCCTCCTCATAGTACTCGAGGAGGCCTACATTCCTCAAGAGCGCATAGGTCATAGCAGTAATAGGGTGAGGATATAATTCCCCCTCCCTCTCTCTAGCCTGCCATGTTCAAACCATATTGTATGGGTCCACCTGCTGCTCCTACTCCTCCTGTTTCTCCCTCTACTGACGTATATGTTACATGATTGACATATTAAATACATTTTCATCATACATAAAATTTTTTTTTTTTTTATTAAATGAAACATGTATTTATAAATATGGAAACATAACTTTCAATTCAAAATAAAAAATAAAAAATCACTGATGTGCACAAAACACAGTCATGCACCAATTCTAGTGCGCTTTCAACTATAACCACACTGCTATTGGTGCACACATAAGTATGACACACTGTTGTTGGTTCACAAATTTAAATTTTGATAGCAGTGTGGCACAATTGTGCACCGATACACACATATAACCTTTTCACACTGGTTTAGAATGTTCAAGTTATCGAACGTACCAAGCGACAACTATATTTTTAAATACTATTTTTGTAGTGTGTTTCGTAAATATAAACACACCGGGTGTGACACACCAATGTACAATCTGTAATATATTTCATGGTGCATTTTAATTTACAAAATGCATTACAACAACTGTGATGTGTTATTTTCACACACCAACATGTGGTGCACCCAGTAAATTTATAGGGCGTATCGCGCCCTGTGCGATTCGAACATATAGAGCGCACTGGTGAATGTGTTGTTTTCCAAAAACAGTGGGAAATTAACCTAATTTTCAATTATAATCCTCTAAAAACTTAAATTACAGAGAAACTTAGACATTATGTGGACATTTGGTTGTTGGGGAGGCATTGTGGACAAGTAATGGAGAAAAACAAATTTTAACACAGTTTGAAAAAAATTGGAAACTCAAACAGTGAGCATGGTACAAAAAGATGGTAAGTAAGAGAAGCACCAATGTTAAGGTGCTTGCATGTGGAAAGAGTGGCACCGGTGGTTTAGAGCTTTGCTGCACTATAGATGGTAAAAATTAAAATTACAGTCGCGAGGGGTTTTTTTATTTAACCCTCCTTCCATTAGTTAGCTAATTGCACTAGGGCAAGATATATCCAAAAGCACCACCCTTTTTTAATTAAAAAATATCGCAATGCATTTTGTGAGATGCCCCAAGATTTTTCTATACATGCGCCACACTGGTGTAGTGTTTTTACTATAGCACCACTCTATTTTTAGAAATTTAAAAACACCTAACAATTCTGTTTAGAAGAAGCCCTTGGGCATTTTAGTACATTTACTACATCATAACATTGTTGGAAAATAACACCGTATTTTTCTGAAATTTAAAATTGCAGCAGTGCTCCTTAGGGGTATGCACTGGGTCATTTTTCTACATGAAGGGAACCAATACTATCTATTGTTAAAGCACCAGTGCTTTGTGTTGTTTAGCGCACCACGTTTTTTTTTTATATAAAAATAAATTTTCCAGGGTGCAACATGTTATATGAAGTACTAGTGCTTGTATTTCTAGTAAAGCACCGATGCATTTGTAGATTTTATAAGCACCATCCAAAAAAAAACTGCTAAAACATCCACCTTCCCACCTCCCGTAGTGACCTCTACTACAAACAGATTTTTGGGCTATTTTTATAGGGGCTTCCGCAAAAGCCTCCACTAGAAGACTTTTTCCTTGTAGTGATCACTCCCTCTGAAATAGGGAGGAGTTAACTACAAGCCCAAGCTTGTGTTTGGAGTACTCATAATTCCCTTACATCAACTACCTGTACATTTATGGAGATCTTATTTATAGTTTCTCGACTCCTATTTGCACCATACTCTAGAATCATTAAGCGCTTTCATCTTCTATGAAAAGCCAGGTTCTTGAAAATCTTTGAAGAGAATCATGATTGAATCAAGCACGTCATCAAATAGTCCATCAAGCATTTTACAAAGTCAAACTACTTGACAACTGATTGTACCAAATTCCACATTTTCTACCTCCAGAGTGCAACAAAATTCTACTTCATACTCTTCTAGGAAACCATGTTGGATCCCAACCATCGGTAGTTTCTCCCATCATCATTAGCACTGCTAATTCAATAAATGTAATGTCAAGTCCCAAGTTGTGAGATCCTTCATGTATTTCTGCTTCCATCTCCCTTTGAAGTCAATATTTCTTCATGAGTCCTTCCTTTTCAAATTTCAAGGTCTTATTTAATCATGAAGCTTCTTCAAAATCTGGAGTAACTCTTCTAATTGATACACTCATATTAAATTGAACTCTCCCTCTTATTGGGAGAACCTTTACACTTTTCTCTCTTTCTGTAATCACATTCTTCCATCTTCATTCTTTGCTACATTCTTTCCATTCTTTCATATGTTTTCAAGTCTTGAATAGTTCTTATTATTAACCTACAAACTTTATTAGAAGGCTATAAAAGAACAAATATAAATAAGAAAAGTACAAAGATAATAGAAATAGTAATATTCAAGGAGAGTGCTTATCTTTTTGAGGAAGTTCAACTCTCTCTTAATTTTGGACCTTTTCATCAACCTTGTCCTCACATCAACATGATGCCATTTCTGTCATTCTTAAGAGCTAGGGCTTTTTCTTACATTTGAAATGATTAGCCCTAGGGTTTTATAAGTCAAATATTTTCAATGGTTTTAAAATACAATATATGCTGCAATATCAAAGTCTCCAAGGCCTGCCATCCTACAAAATTGAAAATTCTACAAATATATTAATGTGTTAGTTGTAAACCCTATAAATGTTATTAACAATCCTACAATGGATGAAGTTCATTGATGTTTTCATTGTTGGTTCTCTAGCTTTGATAACAAAGAAAAATCTAATAGGACACAAGTACTAACATAACTATTATGTTATTGTCCTCAAGAGAGGGAACATGACCTCTTGCACAATATATCTATACAAATCCATTAATGTCTAGATAAGCGTAAGATCATTAGATTACTTTTAATGATATATTCATAGCCTAGAATATCTAATATTTCAAGCAATATAATTGACATGGACTTTTAAGATTACAAATCTGTGAGATCTTACTTTTGATAAAATTAGTAGTCAAAAGAACCTTAAGTTATAAAATTTATATGTACCTCTTTCACCTTACCTATCCATGCTTGTAGAGCTCCACTCTTTTTTCTTCAATTAACGTGTATCAACTTCCTTCAACAGAGGTTCCTCAGACCTTTAATCATTGAACTAGGATCCTAACCATAGAGATTTCTTGGAGTTTCTTACAATGTTCTTTGTACATATATTGTTTATAGAGGAGGCTTTAGTTTTTCCATAATATTCAGTCCCTTATCATACTTTATTGTATTAGATTGGTTGGATTTAATTGTGTAATTAGTCCTTCTTTTATGTATATGAAGGAAGTATCGGTAGTATAGTTGATTCTCATAATTGTGTCACAAAGATGAGCTTCATAAACCTTCATATATCTTGTCATAGTTCTTCCACAGAGTTCACAAAGTCTCAACCTTTAAACATAGATTATTCACAGAGTTTCAGTCTCTTCCATAAACTATATACCATAGAAAAGACATTTCAATGATTCAAACCAAAATGTCACATGTTTTCCTTTACGAAGATCTGTAACGAGGTCAAATTTAGATCACAATGGGAATCTGACATTTGCACATGTCACAAACTTTCACATATAAACTATCTCCATAGCTATGAAAAACTCTTCCCTTCACATATGTTATAGAGTAACATCTCTCAGGTCCTCACATATAACCACAAAACAATGTACCTCAGGTTCTCACATATAATCACAAAAGAAAATTCATCATAAATGCATATAGTTCCACAAAATTCAAATTCTTCCATAGAGAAATGCATCATCTGAATTTCTATTCTTGACAACTCAGAAAATTTATGATGCCTTTCTTAGTGTTATCATAGATTCCTTTAACCTTACAAATATGTTGCCATAGAAAGCTTAGATGTCATATGAAGATGTTACGAAAGTAAGCTTCAGATGCTTTAGAGTACTGTTTCCACATTAAATTTAGATGCCACATGAAAAAAAAAATTCTACTATAGGATTTAGTACATAGCCTTCAAACTATTCTCTTAGTATTCTTTTCTTTCTTGAGCAAGGGTGCATGAATCTCTTCTTATCCTTATGTGTTTTTAGCCTTCACCATCCTTGTATTCTTTGTATATTGCAGATATGGATGACTTGGTGTCATTTCCTTGGGGTATTTGAATTTATTTAGTCCTTGGAGATGAGGAGATACTTAGGATTTGATCTCAATAAGCTTCATGTAATGGATGTAATCTTCTTAGGTATTCTTGCACACAAGACTTGAGCTCTTTTTTTGTTTCAAACTTAGATCTATTTAGGGCTTCTTCAATAGTGCTCCTACCTTTACCATAGCTCTGATAGCATGTTGAGAAACCAAGTATAATGTAGATTAGGCTTCATTTATTTTCTTGATAATTACTTGTGAATGTTAGCTTTCTTCTGATTACTTTTTAAGTCCTCTTAATCAAGAAATTATAAATATCCAATCTTCCAGGAAAATATAAAGATCACAAAGAGACAAGAGACACCAATATTAGGTTGTTTGCTAGGGAAAAGCCACAATTGGAAAACCCAAAAATCCTTCTCTTATAGAATCAGATCAAAATGAGATATCTAAGACCAAGACCAAGACAAAACTACAACCAAAATTCCAAGTCCATTCCTCCTCCAATTCACCTCCAAGATTCAAAGTCAATCCAGGTCAAACCAACAGGGGGGGCAAAATTTGACCAGTAGTAGCACAAAAAATTTGGCCTATTCACACAAGCGAGTTATGAAAAGTCTGAAATTTGGTTAAACAAGATTATTCTTCTTCTCTCTCTTTTGACTTCCTTTATTTCCTTTTAGTTCGTCTACTAGTTCTCCTTTGTTTGGTTCAGAAGATGCTCCTTATTGTGTGTGAGAATGCCTCCCAAATGGGTCGAAATGTCTTTTAAATATATATATTTTCCAATAGGTTCGAATGGGTGGCACTCTGGGGGACCAAGTAGACTTGTTCCAAGGAGGGCTAACTTGACATTTTGTGGACTAATGACATCATAAAAATCAGTTTTATTTTCCTTACAAATGTCCAAATGGGAGATGACTCAAATACATTTTATTTTGGCTCAAAGTAAATTCTTGTTGAATCTTTTTGACTCTATAAGCATAAAAAAACATGCTTTGACAAAAATATATAAATATAATAAATTCATCAAAGATATTTTTTTTTATTATGAATACTGACTCTAGTTACAACCTCAACACCTTCTAATCCTTTTATAGGGTAAGCTAATCCTCTCCTCCAACACCATGCATGTTGCTATTAATATTTGTAGAATATTAATATGTTTGTCCCAACCATCCCTTATCTTCAACTTATTGTTGAAGGGGGGGTTGTCTTTTCTCATCTTGTGCTCATTCACATTAATTTTCTCATAAAATTTTATAGATAATTGTCATTGAAATTATTGCCCTTATAAAACTCAATTTGAAAGATTCTTTCAAGGAAATAATTCTTCTAATAAGAATGGAAGATTTATTTACCAACTCCCATAGCTCAAATAGAAAAACATCCTATCCATAGTGTTACTTTCTATGGTCTTTGAAACTCCACATATTTATTCTTGTGATATCTTTGCCTTAGTAGACTTCTTGAAAGTCTCATCCAGATGCTCTTCAAGTCCTTTAATTGTCAATGGTGATGTAAATAATGGCTTTGGATTCAATATAGCTTTTGAATAATTCATTCTCTTCTTCAATCTAAGATTATCCTTTAGCTACTCACTTACAAATTGTTTAACCATATATCTTATGGCTACATGCATTTTTAAAGCTCCAGAAATCCCCAATATTTTAACATCTAGTGTAATATAAGTATCCTTCAATAGTTTTCTCTCTTTGATTTTAACCCTAGAAATCTAAAGATTTTTATTTTTTTAGTGAAAAAATAAATGATGTAAAGTAATTGAGTTGTCTTCAAAAGCGGGTAATTATGGTTGCATGATTTATTTTAGTATTAAATTGTTGTTCTTTAACCACATTATTGCCTAATCAAGGAACTTGCTAGAATTGTTGTCAATTTCCACATTTATTAATTCTCGTTGGATGCACTGGCATGCTCCCCTTTATCAAAATTCTAGGATATTTTGTATTTTGGGCATAGGGGAATTGGCATATCCCTTCTCAAGTTTAGATTTATCTAGATAATTTCCATCACCATCATCTTCTCCATCTCTAGTTATATCCTTCTAGTCACCTCTTGTATATGTGACTAGGGCACCCTTTTTAGGAGGAGTTGAGGTATTCTAGCAAAGTAGGAAATATGGCCCCCTATTCTAGTAGCATTAGATATTCATCTCTACCTCCCCTAGAGAATAGGCTCATTAATAACATATTTCATTTCCTTCTCTGGAAGTACATTTTTCTTTTACCTCATGTTTGAATTGACAAATGTATGGATATCATTTAGGAGAGTAATTATATTTGCTTTGCCATGGGAACTATGAATGGGATTATGTGCTTCATATGTTCTCTTAATGTGCATGCCAATTTCCTTGCATCCCTAGCTTCCTCCACTAGTTCATTTGGCTTGAGAAGATATGTGTTGCATTTAGTTTCCACTATATGTGTTTTACAAAACACTTAGGGATCAATGTCTCGAACTTAAAAAACCCTATACAACTCAAGAATTAAAGATGACGTTGTTTTGACATGTGGGTGATGATTTTCGCAATGATACATGCCCACTTGAAAGGAGTCGAGGGAAACTACTTTCTGTTCCTTTTGTCAAAGAAATTAGGCCAACTTTCATACTAATAACATAATTCAAGGATAAAATATCAATCACATAAAAATTTAGTGATTTTCATGCCGATTTTGAAAAGTGTTGATACAACATAAATCTTATTATTATTATTATTATTATTGATACTTTAAATTTTCTTATGTATTAAGTATGGATAAAAAATTTAAAATGTTGTTGATTTTTAATGTTGATTTTGAAAAATGTTGATGTAGCATCAAATTTTTTCATGGGGAGGTCATATTTTTGACACTTCAAATTTTCTTATGTCTTAAATATTCTCATTTTTTTTAAATGTTGGTTATTTAACTATTTTTCAAGTTGTCTTATTTTTCTTCCTAAGATATTTGTTTATTAAGGGTTTTTTTCAAATTTGTATTTTTTTTTTCCTTTGCAATGTTTTTTCATAATGAAATTTTCAATTTTTTTGCAAAGTTTAAAAAAATAATAAAATTAAAATTTTCGAAGTTATTATTTTTTATATATTTATTTATTGTTAATTAAAAATTCAATTTACATTAAAAAAAAAGTGTCAGAAAAAAAAAAAATTTAACTACTTACAAAAAAATACACATTTTGCATATAGATATAATTAAAAAAATAGATCCTTATGGAAAAAATTAAACATAAAAAAGTTAAAAAATAACAAATTTTATCAAAAATTTAATGAATTTTATGTCCAAATATGATAATAATTGAAGTTTTTTATTTCCAAAAATGATTTTTCACATAAAACTTTAAGTAAAATTTTAAAAAAAGTGTTAAAAAAGTTTAAAACAATTATAAGAAAAAAAAATGAAATAACAAAATAAAAATAAAATGTTTAAAATAGAAATTAAAAAAAAATCAAAACACACACACACAAAACAAATATTAAAAAAATTCCAAAAAGAAAAAAAGAAAATAAAAAATTAACATTATAAACCACTTAAAATCAAATTTTATTTAAAAAAAAATTGAAATAAGAAAATTATATACATATAATTGAACAATTTACAATAAAATTCAAAAGCAAAAAACGTTTCAAAAATTTAAAAAATAAATAAAAAACTAAACAAATTGAAAAATAAACAATATATGAAACAAATTGGAAAGGGGAAGAAACATAATTAAAAAATATCTATTAACAAATTAAACAAGTTTAATATGCAACGTGGTTGCTTAGTACCTACCTCTTATAAAAAAGTAATCGATAACAATTATTGAATGTTTGAAAAAATTCATAAATCTAATAATAAAACACATTTGAATACAATGAAGGGAAATAACTGAAGTAATTAGTGGACTAAATAACCTCGGAGCAAAATAGAGATGGGTACATACATAATTTTGGATGTAACATTAGCCCCAACATCATTGTTTGTTACAAAAGTTAAGAGTTTATTGAAATGTGCTTGTGCACATTTTATTCCATCTTTAGCTTATGGAACCAAATAAAGAGTAGAAATTACAATGTCTAGTATCTTTATATTAAATAATGTATATATATTATCTAAATAAAATAAATAAAATTTTAAACAGCTAATTATTGTAACAAACTATTTATTTAAATTTAAATTTATACTCATCCTAATTCAACGAAAAATAAATAATCTATGGTGGAATTTCTATGTCAAAAAAATCAAATTAATATGAAGTATCCAGCGTTGTCCGAAAAATAAATAATCTATGGTGGAATTTCTATGTCCAAAATTCAAATTAATATGAAGTATCCAATGTTGTCTTAATCGTGCCGCAAAGAATTCATATGTAATAAAATATCTAATATAGAAATTTACATTGTTTATTATATTAAAATAAAAAATTTAGTTGCACAAAGACTTAACTATGAGTGCGAAAGATTCCTTTTTTTTTTTAATTTAAAATTAAAATTGTAAAAACAAAAGAGAAAACCTATTTATGACTTAAATTTTATTTTTTATATTGCATCATGATTTAAATTGAATTGTGGAAATAACATAGATAAGGTTTATTAGGGAAAATGATTGAACCAAGTATGTTCAATAATAAAAGTAGGCAAGGGAATAATATGAAGAAAATAAGGGAAAAATCAGTGTAATATGTAGCTTTTGTTTTTTAAATAGACCAGTTTCCATGGTTAGTAAAAGCTTGAAACATAATAGAAATTGTTTTTTTTGGAAAAGAAAATATTAATTATGGAAAATCCATAAATTTGGAAAAAAACGATAATTAATTTATGAGGACACTTTGCAATTAGAGGTTTTCTTTTTTATTTTTAATTTTTGAAAACAATTTTTAATTCTAAAATTTTGATTTTAAACTACATAAAACTAGTCATCCACCAATCAAAAACTCGAAATTCAAATTTTAAAAATTCAAGAAATAATTTTCAATTTCTAAAAAACTAAGTTTAATATTTAATTTTACCAAAACTTTAATAAACATTTCTAAAAATTTACAAATTAATTAAAAGTCCAAACATTTTGACTTACATTGATTACAATATACTCTGCCTTCACAAATAAATATATATATATATATATAATTAATAAAATACAAAACATATGATGCATTAATTTAAAAAAAAATAAAAAATAAAAAATATTAAAAACAATTAATATATATATATATATACCCTAGCGCCAAAGGGTTGCGAGTAAGTTTGTTGGGGTGTCTAACAAAACTCTAGCAGACCTACCTACGACTCTTTGGCACCGAGGTGCGACATATTTTGTTTGTGACGACTCTCTCTCTCCTATGTAATAGATACCTTGGCTCTTTGGAATCGTAGTTTAGAAAATAATAGTGTTTAATTTTTCAAATTTTCATTTTTTCATAAATTATTTTATATCAATTAATTTGAATTTTTTAATTTTCGTTTTTAATTTTTTAGATTCTAAATTTTATTTTTTAAATTATGTTTTTACGCTATATATATATATATATATATCTCGTAAAAATATAATTTTATATATATATATATATTTTTTTTTTCTCTTATTAATTTTTTAATTTATTTATTTTGATATTTTTTTCTTTTAATTGAGTTTTGTTTTATTTTTTCGTTTTTTTAATGTTATTTTTTTAAGTTCTTTTTCTCTTCTTCTTTTCTTTTTCTTTATTGATTTTAATTTTTTTAATATTTTGTTTTTTGTCTTTACTCGTTATTATTTTCTTAAACTTTCTTTGTTTTGATTTATTAGTTAATTTATTTTTTAATTGTTTAATTCTTTTTCTTCCTTCTTGTTTTGTTACAAAATTTGTGTTGATGGTCAACTAGCAAAGCTATCCCACTATATGTCAATCTATTAGTTGATTTTTAAGTTATATTTACAATGTGGCGAGTTTATCCCCAATGTGTGTCAATTTCATGGTTTATTTTTATGTTTTCATTGCAATGGGCCAAGTCCACCCCCATTGTGTGTCAATTTGATAGTTGATTTTTAAATTTTGGTGCAATGTGTCAAGTTATCTTAGGCTAATATTTGTAAGAGCTATATTTTTAGCATTTTGAAAAAAAAAATCATCTTTAATATAATGTCTCTTTGATTTAGGTATTCATTTTTTAGGGTTTTTTCGTCATAACATTGGTTTTAATTTCATGGCTAAAATTTTTGAAATTTTAGGGTCATTTAGAGTCATGTTAAATTTTCCTACAACACCAAGGTTGAAAAATGTCAAAATTTCAAGGTTTTAGTTATGATATTTATCTTTAACACCATGGTTAAAAATTGTTGGAATTTTTAGGATTTTTGGAGTCATGATATTTTATCTAAAAAATTATCATTGAAAACTATTGAAATTTTAAGGTTTTCAGGGGTCATATTATTTTGTTTTTAATGTCATTATCAAAAAACATTTGAATTTAACATAAAAAAAAAACATTGATGCAAAACCAACAATTTTCAATTTCAAGTTTTTTTTCATGTTTATTGCACAAAAAAGTAGTTTTTTAATGTCATTGTTAAAAATAATTTTGAATTTTGACCCAAAAATATATAAGTGTTGATGCAATATCAACACTTTTCATTTTCGGAGTGTTTTTTCATGTTTATTGAAAAAAAAAATGGCTTTAAATGTTGTTGCCAAAGAAAATTCGGAATTTTAACCCAATAAAAAAAATGTTGATGCAACATCACACTTCTCATTTTCAAGGTGTTTTTTCATGTTTTGTGCAAAAATAGGGGTTTTTGGGCTAGAATTTTCATTTTGAGGTTGCTGTTTCTGTTAAGTCGGTAACTTTGGTTACTCAAAACCACAAGTTTCCATCAAATTCTATGTAACACTCCCTCCCATCCCCTTGAATTAGCTCAGGTCGTGGGAGGTGTTACTTAATAATCTAACCCAACCTCCAAGGTCTGTTATGAATATGGGGTTATAAGAATCCTCTTTTTCCAACCCATTAAAACTCAAAACAAATAGTACCATCACATTTAGCTTGTCAAGAGATTTCCAACAATATAAATTTTATCTTATTCACACTCCCAGATTGAAAGTTATATGCATTTCAATTTTGACTAATTATATTGTGCCACATTAGCAAGGGACTTCCATGTGGCATTCTCGTGTGACCCACATGGCTCTGCCTTGTCACCACAAGTAGTTCCATATCACCCATGACCCCTTTGTGGAATTCACGTGAACATTACTAGATCTCCCTCATGCTTGCCATGTCATCCCAAGCTCATGGACCTCACCAGGCTCGACCCCTGCATGCTATATGATCATTTCACATTATATCTAGTTTTAGGCTCCTTGAGATCAAAGTGGTTTATCACAAGAGGTTTCTCATTTTAGATGCCCCCCACCTCATTAACTTATGACAGACTAGGGTGGCCAAGGTGAATGAGGACCAATGAACAAACCCACACCCCAATCATGTTTCCATAAGGTGGCATCCTTTTAACATGGGACCCACAACGAGAATACCCATGCCAAACCCCCCTATTAACTCATAATGGAGCAGGGGGGTCCTTGAAATGAACGTGGGTCATTGATCCAGATGCCCTGCAATTGCACCATTCAAGGTAGCCCACTTGTTACAGGGGCCTAGAAGATCAATATGATGAATGGTGGGTGGTACTGTCATTTGACACCCTCAACATAGGGGAATTTCTCTAACAATTTCCATCACCACTCCACCACCACTACTCATTTCGAGTTACATTGCACATTAGTTCTCCACGTAACCTTATCCTATCAACATAGGGTGCGGGGCCCATTGGTCCTTCCCTATTATGTTTTTCCATCATTTTACATTATATCTCGTCCATAGGCAATCTGAGAGTTCCAATGTTGTTCAGTCTTCTACACTCTCAAACCTATGAACACTCATATGCAACTCATTCTCAAAATTGATCCATCCTACTTACATGGTATCTAGGCTGGTGATCATCTGGGGCTCCGTAGGGGTGTGCATCTTTGCCTCTCTCAGACCCTAGATGTCGAGATCTCCAACTCTCCAAAATTAATCTAGAACTAGATGCATCACATCTTCCCATATACTTTTAACCTTACTCATGTCTGGATGCCTTGTATCTTGGATGAAACTACATTTTGATGGGGAAATTCGGTTTGGAGTAAATCTGGTCTTCATACAAAAGAACAATTAAAGCCAAGCCCACCCTGGACCACAAAGTATGAAATACAACCACTCACAAAAATCTAACCCTAATAAAATCTAACCCATACGTAAAGGAACTTTTCCTTGAATTCTTGGATGCTCAAATTCATCGGATTTCTTTCATAGCACTAAGGAAGGGAAAGAGAGGAAACTAAAAATATCAAGGAATTTTATGAATATTTCTTAGGTTTAGGAAATATGGCTAGAATGCCAAATTTTCTGAAAGAGATGACCAAGGCCCGAACCTTGGCCTCCAATAGGTAAAACAAGCCTGCAACTAAGGCCTTAAGAGTTTTTCATGTATTTTCTCAAGATAGTGAATTATGAATTTATAATTCAAAGTTATCATCTAAGCAATAGTAACAAAGAAATATTGCAGAGATTTATAGTTTTCAACCATTTTCACAATATATGAACCTATCATTGCAACCATGTAGGCATTCAACTACAAGAATACAAATAATTAATGGCTCATAATCAAAGTAGCAACTCTAAGGTGCTACCAGTCATCAAAGATATAATATCCAAAATAGCCAGCAATAAAGGTAATCAACACCATTCAAACATCCACACATGAATATGTGGGAGTATAATAACATTCATCATTAAAGTAAGGCTATCATAGCATGAAAATTGAACATACACCATTTTATAATTATCTAAATGAATTGAAATGGATGGAAACTGAAGGAGGGACTTCAACTCTCCACCCAACCATATGCCATCTGCACCACCATCTTTCTTATAGCTAACCTCCCCTGAGTGGATCCAAAGTTTGAGGAGATGATTTCTCTAGGAATTCATCCATGGCCTAGTTGGGGTATTTCTTAGTTCTAGGAGTATGAATCCATTATTTAGGTGGTTTATCTGTTACATTTTCAAAGAAATCAATATAGGAGAATATAGCCCATTGTTCAGGTGGTTTATCAACCTCACGAAAAGTGCCACAATGACTTAGTTTATCTTGCCGAGTGGTTTATCAGGTTTACAACAAGAACACAAGTGGTTTATCAACCCATTCAACAAGCCCTAACTGGTTTATTAGTTCTTTTATAAAGAAGTTAGTGTTTTATCATCTTACTCAGCGAAAACATGTGGTTCAGTCCTCCTTTAGGCTTCCCATTGGCTAGTTATGTTTGGACACACACAGTCTAGTGATATTAACACATCAATACTAGGGATGAGCATCCCAATTTCATAGTATAGGAATTAGTTGCAGTTCAAACATTTATCCTATGCTCCATGCCCAGTGTCCCACACTTCTTTCTCTGCTCTCCTCCCTTCTCTTACTTACTTTTCACTTCTCCCCTTATTTTTCCTTGAGTCCCTTCATATCCTGTGTGAGACTATGTCCCTTACTTTCCTTTATGTCGTATAACTAAGCATCCACACTTTCCTCCATCTAATCACATCTTCCCAAATTTTAGGTGGTGGTTTGATCTGTTATGCGACTAGATACCATTCTCCCACTTCTCTCCTTTCCCTCAGACTTTGATTCCTATGTCCTTCTCTTTAGGCCAACATTTCATATTTTCAAGAAAATAATTTAATTATTGAATTATTTACAGGATTGTCTCAACCAATCATGGTTTCCACATTGGCCTTTATATACAAAAAAAAGGGGGTGTTGGAAACCAGGACAGTACTGGGGGGGGGGGGTGAATCAGTATTCTAGCAATTTTACCAAATTAAAATTTTCTTTTACTTTGTTTCTATCATTAAATACTTAAACAATAAATTAAATATAACCATAACAAGGATTAATGCCAACAATCACAATTGAACACACAAGAATAAGTAACTTTCAGAACTGTTCTTCAATTCATTCATAGGGAAAGCTACAACTTGTTGTTACAATTTCTCTCTTTACAATAAACAAGAATCTACAAATCCCTGATTTATCAACTAGAACTGAATGGAGCTACAACCCCAACTATTCTCCAACACCCACTAGAAGGAGTACCAATGCATGATCAATAAGCTACAACTTGCTTTAGACACTCAATGTTCTGTCTTTCATCCATTTTCACACTAGGATCAGTGATTTCCTTCTCTCCTTTAAAAAACAATTAAATATTTGTCACCACTTCATAAAAACACCTATAATAATCTCTAATTACTGTGAACACCATACCAATACCTCGCTACACTAGAAGCTCTGTCTCAAAAAAGAACTATGTTAATTCTGCTCAATTAGGCCTCCTTTTATAGATTTTTCTTTTTGCTAACTTTGTCTTTGTTTATTTTTGAATTTGTGCATGAAGCCTTATTTTTTGCCTTTGTCCTATTCATATAAATCTTCTGGACTATTTTTTTATGTTCTAGGCTTAATATCCAAGTCAAACTAACCTTTAATACCTTTTTTGGAGCTTGAACTGAGTTTTTTCTACTTATTTTTTGCATTCTGGATTTTTAAAAAATTTAGCAGTGCGCTTGATATTTTTATCTGTAGTTAACTTGGATTAATTGCAAAATTTTTCTACCAAAACTGGTAGTTCTGCTATTCTATTCTTAAACTCCCTTCCCTGGCTCCTTTCACCTATTTTCCTCCATAGGACCGGTCTCCATGACCTTTGGCTAAATACTATTGGTGATTAAACCCTTTGAGCCCTACGTAGAACAATTTCCTTTGTTAACAACTCTTATGTCATTGGTCATTCTTCTACGTGAAGTGATCGCTCCCAATGCTAAGGTCGGAGCTCCCAAGCTCCCAATTTTTTTATTAGTTGCAATTCTTAACAAGTTATGGGATTTTGAGTTCCAGGGATGGCCCCACATTCTATTGTCGTCGCGCCCTTGTTCATGTTTCTACGTGAAACAACCAAGGGACAGGTCTAGGTGCTTATCCTGACACCTCCCAAGAGCCTCCATGACTCTATTCTCTATGCACTAGGTTCACTTTATGCGAAATGTTCCCAGGGTGCAATCTAAGCACTAATCCCAGAGCTCCCAAAAATGAATCCTTTTAATATCTACCATGCCCCTGGTCTCCAATGGCTGCATGACACCCTATGTGGATGCATAGCCTATAGCTCCCTTCCTCCCAACATATTCACTTATGTGCACCACAATAACCTGCTTGAGTCTAACCTTCGGGTTGACACCCATTTCATTAGCTTCTTCTCTACCTTTGTGGCCTGACACCTGTCGCTTGACGATACCTCTTGTACACCATACTAAATCTTTCAGGCTATATCCATCGGGATGACTTCAAAATGATGTCACCTATGCTACCTGTTGTCCTGTGATAGGTGACATGTGTCACTCAGAAATGATCCCTTTAGGTACTTGAAAATGCCAAAAATGACTCCCACATGTCCTGCTCTAATTGGGCCACAACATGCTAACATCATCAACCCACATCATCTCTTATAAGCCAATAATGCGTTTCCACCTATCCATGCTAGTGAGGAGAGAGAAAGGGTCCTCAAGGCCTTGGTTTACATTGAATTCCTTCATTAAATCAAAAAACCATCGGGTTCAATAATCTTGTCCTCGACACCACTCCTGAGCAGATTATGGTTTTGGGAGGAGTGTCCTCAGAGTAGCTCTCCATCGTTGATTTGTTCGATCAACTTTATAGGAAACAACTTCCTATGAACACCAAGACCTTTGTCTATGGTGCTGCTAGAAATATGTCATGTAGCCAAGTGATTTCCTCCTGGCGCTTAGCCGTGTGTGCCCTAAACAAAATTGTGGGCTACCACTGCTGGGGTGGTTCCATCCACTGATGCATCTCAGCGCTTTACATCTATGCCATATATGAATCCTTCAGGGTGCTCCCACTAGGGTACCACCACCAGGACGACATAATCCCACTCCTCCTTTGGCCAATGAACATGCTTTCTGCTACTAACTTGTTTGCCATGTCTGCTTGGAGCTCTGCGTAGAGGCTTCACCATATTTTCCAAACCGTACATACGACTTTCATCGAATACGGCTTTCCACATTATTATATTTGCATAGATGAGATATATTCTTTATGCATATAATTCTGTTTACTCACTCTCAATTGGTTTGGCCCTTAGGCCAACTTTCGCTACGCGTAAAATAATCGTCCAACCACCTTTATCTATGCTATGAAGGCCTTCGGGCCACCAAACTTTGACAGGATATATATTCTGATCTAGAAGGCCTTCTTAGAAAATTCATATATTGTTGGAGAGCTATTTCAAAGCTCTATCCATTTGGGTGGCTTACACCTACATTTGAGATGATTTAGTGCTCCAAAACGGGCTCCAAATCTAACACACTGATTTTGATGTTTTTCCCTTCTTGTGTGCCTCGAACCTACTCCTTGAGGAATTTATTTGACACCTGTGCCTCCTTCTGCCACCTATTCACATCAATGACAACATATTTCCAACATTCTACCCCTTTAGCATTAATGGAAACACCAAAATCAAATAAAACAACTTTTTCTCTTCTAGGAACACCCTTAGAAAAACATGAGTGTTGCTCCCCTTGAGATAAAATTCTATTGTTGTGTATTATTGATTTACTTGATAGCCAATATTTCTCCTTTGATCTTATAGATTTCTCCCCCTTTAGATTTTTCCTTCCATAGATATCTCTCTCAGTTTTTTATTTTGTTTTATTCCACTAGATCTCTCCCCCTTTGACATCAATGGCAAAGACACCAACATGCTCCCCCTGTCACCATGCTTCTCTAGTCATGTTGATCCTTGTGGACCTGGAAGCTTCACCAATATATGTTGAAAAATATACCAGCTTCCTGAATTCCTCTTGGAGGAGGAGCTAGTGAAGGGAGGAAAAATGAATGACTCCCAATATTTGCCTCAAGTACTCAAACTGTTCTTTAGGAAGTGACTTGGTGAAGATATCAACAACTTGTTCTTTGGTAGGAACATACTCCAACTTCACAATTTGGGCTGCTACTTGCTCTCTCAAGAAATGATACTTGATGGGAATATGATTTGTCTTGGAATGAAATACTATATTCTTTTACATTCTTATTGCACTTGTGTTGTCACAAATAATGGGGATCGACTGATCATAAAACACTTGTACATCTTGTAAAGTTTGCTTCATCCATAAAAGTTGAGTACAACAAGAAGTTGTTGCAATATATTCTTCTTTAGTTGTAGATAAGGAAATGGAAGCTTGCTTCTTTCTTAACCATGAGACTAGAATTTCTCCAAGAAATAAAGAACCACCACTTGTTCTTTTTCTATCATCCACATCACCTTCCCAATGAACATAAGTATAAACAGTAAATGAAAAATCATTACCTCTTGGGTACCATAGTCCATAGCCAATTTTTGCTTTGATATAGCTAAGAATTCTTTTCGCTGGTAATAGATGGATTTTTATGGGAGATTATTGAAATATTTGAACTATAGCAATGATCTACATGATGTCTTGTCTTGATGTTTACAAATATAAAATGCCGCCAATGATGGATCTATATAAGGTCTGGTCAACTTTTGGAGATTCATCCATCTTACTAAGCTTGCAACTTGTCACCATTGGAGTGCTCACCAAAGAGTATTCATTATCCAGGTTGATGTTGGTGACCACCCACCTATTCCACCTGGTCCCCCACCACTATCTCTTTCAGTCTTTCAGTTTCCTTAATTGTAGCACAATTTACTATTTTTGGCAGTTTTTCAGGTCCTGAACTTCGGAGTCATTTTGATGCCCTAAACTACATTTTTCTGGAAAACCAGGGTAAACAATGGTTATTTTCTATTATTGGCTAGTAGGAATTTGTAGTTCTTGGATATATCTTTCTAATGAGCTATTGTGCACATCAAATGGAGATCGTATGTCAAAGTTATGACCCTAGGAATTTGATGTACCAATTTACCCAAACGGGGCCCATAGTTTTTTCGTTTCATCTCTAGGGTTAGGTTTTTGGATGTTTATGGTTTTCCATTGTTTATCAATGATAAATAGGCCTCCGAGCCTTATTTTAAAATGGTTCAGAGGCATGTAGCTGCCACATCTCTTCTCAAAGATAAGCTACCATCACCTGAGCTAGTCTTGTTTCCATTCTATTTGTAAGCATATTTCAGTATTTGATATTAATGAAATGAAGTGTTATTTCTACCGCATATTTGTATTTATGGTTATATCTATAATTTTCTGCATTCCTGTTTAAATTCGGATCAGTGGTATCCAAGTAGTTTTCTCTTTCCCTGTTTTTCTTTACATGTCTCCAACGAGGTCAGGATATAAGGAGTTAGGGCTTGAACTGGTCGAACCTTTGAAACATCAGTCTCACAAATCCCGATGATGTACCAAGGGGGAAGAAAAAAATACGAGGGGAAAGGAGATACTTTCAAAATCTTGCTCAAAGAAGCCCTCGAGCAACATAGGAACACAATGATGGACAAATTTTCCTAGATTCTTCAGCGGCTACCCAAGGGTGATGCATCTACTTCCATCAACTACTCCTGAAGTGCCACACCATTTAAGGTACAAGTTAACTTTGACATTACCATATTTTAGGGTCAGATAGATGTGGACATCGTAGATAAATGGTTAAATCTACTAGAAGGATATTTTTCTGTTCATCATTTTTCTAGCCAGGAAAAGATTACTTTTGCTCTTCTCAAAGTCACCCCCCATATCAAGGACTAGTGGGAAACCTACTGTGAAAAGAAGGATGAAAGTACCCCCTCACTATTTTTAGCCGCATCCACTTGGGATTCATTTTTGGATTCCATCAAGGAGCAGTACTACCCTTTCGAGAGCTATGAGGATAAATACATTAAGTGGAGAACATTGCGATAGGGAAGGGACCAAGATGTGCTAAAGTTTACCAATGTTTTTCATACCCTTTGCACGAAGTTGGGTATCAAAGATTCCAAGAAAAAATTGGTACTCAAGTACCGCAATTGCCTACACAGGTACATTGAGGATGAGATGGAGATCTTGGACATCTCTTCTCTCGACACGATGTACCGATACACTGTCAAGATCAAGAAAAAGATTAAATAGAAAAAGAAAGAATTTGGATCTGCAAATCTGAAGCAAGGGAAAGGCGCCCCCCAACCATAGAGAAAAGGGAAAAGCGAAGGCAGTGCAACCTAGGATAACTCGCCGAAGCCAAAATAAAATAAAAACACCAAAAACATAAAGAAGGACACAGGAAAGTGGTGTGAGTTCCATAAGAGCTCCACACAAAAACACAAATGTCAGACCAAGCAATCAGTAGTGGCCGAGCTAGAGGCTTCTGAGTTTGACACATGTTCCAACTCTGAGTCAGAACCCAACAAGGGGAATGACAAAGGGAAGTAGATCATTGACATGGAGCCCAGTACCACTATGGCCATCACCAAGATCCAGAAGATTGAGCTTGAAGATCTAGAAGAAGGGGAACGCCTATTCCATTGAAAAATGTGGGTGAAGGGTTCTCTGCTGCAGTTCATTGTCGACAATGGGAGCCAAAAGAACCTCATTTCAGTAGAGGTTATGAAGTGGCTAGACCTACCAACTAAAACACATCTACAACCGTATACCATCAGGTGGCTTCTCCAAGGATGCGATCTTTGCGTCAGCCAGTAGTGTCATCTTCCTTATAGCACCAAGCTCTTCATGGATGAGGTACTTTGTGATGTTGCTCCTCTTGAAGTTTGTGATGTATTATTAGGACAACCATACTTATGGAAGTGGAATGATGTATATGAATCTAGACCTCGCTCTATTATTATTTCTTCGGGTACTAAGTTATATAGGATACTAGGGGTAGCCCTACCTACTGCCATCTCTTTGATCTCTACTAAGAAATGTAGTAAGGTCATCTCCCAGACTGGGAGATTTATTTTCTTTCTAATTCACTCCCAAAGTAAGGGGAAGGTTATAGCCACATCCATGGACCTCAGGAAGGGTTCCTCGAAGCAGCAGAAGTAGGTGGATACAGTCGTGGAAGAATACAAGAACATCTTCTCCTCACCCACAGGGGTACCCTTTCATTGTCAGGTCAAGCATTCAATCGATCTGACTCCCAGAGAACCTCTACCCAACAGGACGATATATAATTGCTCCATTATGGAAAATGAAGAGATCAAGTGACAAATTCAGGAGTTGTTCCAAAAAGGGCACACCCGACCAAGTTCCTCACCTTGTGGGATTCGAATTGTACTTGTACAAAAGAAGGATGGGACCTGGAGGCTCTGCATTGATTATCGGTCACTAAACAAAATCAATGTTAGGAATAGGTATCCAATCCCACAGATTGATGACTTGCTGGACCAACTCAAGGGGACCAAGTATTTCAACAAGATCGATATGAAGTCTGGTTATCACTAGGTTCCAATAGAGCCCACAGATGTATAGAAGACCACCTTTAAATCCAAGGAAGGCCTTCTTGAATGGTTGGTTATGCCCTCCAGGTTCAGAAATTACCTTGCTACTTTTATGAGGCTAATGGATGACATCTTGCAGCCCTTCACCAACTCGTTCATGGTGGTTTATCTGGACGACATCCTCATCTTCAGCAAGAGTTGGGAAGAACACTTGCAACACATTTGGTAGGTCCTTCAAACCCTTTGGTAGCACAAACTATGTTCCAACTTGTAGAAATGCACCTTTGGCATGATCCAAGTCCAATACTTGGGTTACATCATAGATGAGAATGGCTTGCATGTAGACCCGACCAAGTTCCAAGTCATTCAGGATTGGCCAGCCCTGACCACTCTAATGGAGCTTCACATCTTTTTGGGCCTTGCAAAATTCTATCAGAACTTCGTCTTGTGATTCCCCCATATCACTTGGCCTTTGACTCAGATTACTAAGGGTGGGGCAGCAAAGTTTTCCTGTTCTGAGTCCTAACATAAGGCATTCATTGAGTTGAAGCACCACCTTTGCTCTGCACCGGTACTCACACTTCTAGATCTGCAACAACCATTTTAAATCGAGACAGACACGTCAGACTATGCTATTGGTGCAGCCCTCACTGAGCACGAGTGTCTAGTGGAATATCATAGTGAGATAGTTTCTGACACAATTCAGAAGTACCCCACCTATGATAAAGAGATGTATTACATTGTGAAGGCTTGGTGACAATGGAAGCACTACATTCTAGGGAAGGAGAGTCATCCACACTGATCACCGACCTCTTTAGTTTGTATAGACACAAGGGAAGTTGTAGAAAAATCGCCATCAGAAGTGGTCTACATATCTACAACAATTCCACTTGAACATTAAATAAAAAAAGGGTACCACAAATCATGTTGCAGACTGCCTCAACCGGCCCCCAGTTGTAGCACTAACTACTGTTCTCAACTCTTATGGTCACGAGACCTCTAGATGGCTGCAACTATACAAAAATGATCCAGAGTTCACCTTGACATACTAGATGCTAGTAGCTGGCAAGCAAGTTCCTGATTTCCATCTCTAGGGTGCATTATTATGCTACTTGGGCCACCTTTGTGTTCCTTCAAGCAAGCATGCCAAGCTGATTTGGGAGGCGCACTGCAATCAGGTCGTAGGACACTTTGGTGTGGAGAAAACTATGGCTATACTACAAAATTACTTTTATTGGCCCAAACTCTGACTGGATGTTGGGAAATTTATCAGATCCTGCACTTCTTGCACCATCACCAAGCCAACCATCAAGAAGAAAGGCCTGTACACTCCTCTGCCTACTCCCAGCTAGCCATTGGAATCCATCTCCATGGACTATATGTCTCACCTCCCTTCTAACAAGCATGGTAATGACTGGGTATTTGTGGTCATGGAAATATTTTATAATATGGCTATATTGGTGGCCTGTAAGAAGAGTATCACATCAGAGGACATTGCCAAACTCTTCTTTAAACGAGTATGGGTACATTTTGGGATCCCGCAGACCATTATACCATATCGGGATGGTAGGTTCCTGAGCACATTCTGGTCAAGCCTCTAGACACTATTGGACACCAAGCTCACCAAGTCGACTTCCTTCCATCCCCAAACTGATCGTCAGATGGAGGTAATCAACAAGATGATAGTGCACATACTCCGCATGTACAACTCCAAGCATCCTTGAACCTGGGATGAGAGTCTTCCATATTTGCAGCATATTTATAATAGAGCTCTCCATATCTTGACTGGTCGTAGTCCCTTTCAAGTGGGTCTAGGATTTCAGCCATTGTGTCTGATTGACGTTGCCATGCCTCAAGAAGCTACGCAGAAATTATGCACACATGTACTATCCAAGGCTGATAAAGTGAAAAATTTTATTGAACACATATATCTAACACATCTTCCAGCAGGTTCATGACATCCTGGAGAGGTCAAATTCCAAGTACAAGTAGCGACATGATCAACATCAGGTGCCACACAGGTTTTAGGTGGGCGACAAATTTTAGTTGCATTTGCAGAAAGAATGTCTTACCAGAGCCCATCAGAAGCTCAGAACACTTTGATATGGTCCTTACACCATTACCAAGGTTGTGGGAGACAATTCTTTTGAGCCCATCATTCCCCCATTCCTTGGTCTGCACCCAGTGTTCAATGTGGATCACCTTCAACCATACTTCCCACCATTGTTGGACACATCAGACATTGCAGAGCAACTCACACCAATAGAGTTAAACCAAGAATGCAAGGAACAAGTCATAACTGATCGGATTATGGAAACATAGGTCAAGAGAACTCGCCAGCAAAATATCCATCTATATCGGGTTGTCAAAGCCAGCCAACTCCTGCACCAAGGCAAGTAGCTCACCAGGGACCAAATTCAGTAGAAGTTTGCCCATCTCGTGGAGGCACTCAACACAATGTGGACCATTACTTCTTAAGGGGGGAGGAATGATCCAGGTGGATGTTGGTGGTCTCCTGCCTATTCCACTTAGACCCCCACCACTACCTCTTTCATTTTCCTTAATTGTAACACAATTTACTATTTTTGGCAGTTTTTCGGGTCCTGAACTTCCAAAGCCATTTTGAGGTCCTTAACAAAGTTTTTGGTAAAATTGTGGCCAACAGGGATTTTTTACTAATGTTGGCTGGTTAGAAGTTGTAGTTCTCGGATAGATCTTTTTAACTAGGTATTGTGTGTGTCAAACGAAGATTGTATGCCAAAGTTATGACCCTTGGAAGTTGATGTGCCAATTTACCCAAACAGGGCCCATAATTTTGGCACTTCATCTCATAGCGTTAGGTTTTTGGATGTTTATGGTTTTCCATTATTTCTCAATAATAAATAGGTTGTTGAGCCTCAATGTAACACAATTTAGAGGCATGTAGCCACCACATCTCTTCTCAAAGATAAGCTACCATCGCTTGAGCTAGTCTTATTTCAATTTTGTTTGTAAGCATATTTCAATATTTGATATTAATGAAATTAAGTGTTATTTCTGCTGCATCTTTGTATTTATTGTTATATCTATAATTGGTTGCATTCCTGTTTAAATTCGGATGAATTCTTCCGTGCCAAATTTCTTTAGCACTTCCTTGAGATACTTATCTTGAGAAATAAAAATTCATTATGGGTCTACGCTATCTGTGATCTAAGGAAATATGATAGCTCTCCAAGCATGGACATATCAAATTCAACCTTCATATCAGTTGTAAATTCACTGTTCAAAAGATTTGAATTACTGGAAAAGATGATATCATCAACAAATACAACTACCACATTAAGTTTTGCATCCTTTTTTTGACATATAATTTGCTATCAGCTGCACCTCTTCTGAATCCACACTTGAAAAGGTAGCTATCTAGATTGGAATACCATGATCTAGGGACTTTCTTGAGACCATAAAAAACCTTCTTCAATCTACAAACATTATCTAGTTTCTCTTTCAGCTGAAAGCATTCTAGCTACTCTATATAAACTTCCTCATGTATCTATCCATTAAGAAAAGTAGATTTGACATCCATTTGATAGATTTTAAATTTCTTAAAGCAAGCAAATGCCAAAAAAATTCTTATTGCTTCTAATCTAGCAACAGGAGAAAATGTTTCATCAAAATCCAAGCCTTCTATTTGAGCATAGCCTTTGCATACCAACCTGGCCTTGTTTCTTACCACTTCTCCATGGTCATTTAATTTATTCTTGAAAACCCACTTTGTGCCAATGACATTCTTGTTAGCAAGTCTTGGAACAAGTTCCCAAGTTTAATTTTTCTCTATCTGATCCAATTATTCATTCATGGCTTTTAGCCAATGTTGATCTTGACTAGATTGAACAATATCCTTTGGTTCCTCCATGGAAAACATGGAAACATGCACTTGCATAGAGGAATTAAGCATCCTCCTTCTTATCTACACTCTGGAATTTAATTCACCAACTATTTGATCAATGGGGTGTTGTTTTTGTACATATCTTGGGGGATCTCTAGTTTGAGGATTAGATGGATCTTCCTTGTTTTATTCTGCAAATAGCTCATCATTTTCTTCACGAATGATCACTGGTTCATCAACGCTGGCTTTTCCAAGTTGATTCGCTTCTTGATTAGCGTATTCATCCACCTTCACATCAATGCAATCAATGATTCTCTTGGTGAATTTATTGTAGCATATGTCACCTTTATTGGTGTGTGAATATCCCAAAAAAATGCCTTCATCTACTCTGGCATCAAATTTGCCAAGTTTTTCATCATTTCTCTTGATGTAACATTTGTTTCCAAAATTTTTGAAGTGTTTAATTTTTGTAAGTTTGCCACACCATAGCTCATAGGGAATTTTTGTCACTATTTGGTCCAAAATGAGATTTGTTGAGAATAACTACTGTTGTATGAATTTCCTCTACCCAAAATCTCTGCTAAACATTCCTTTTGTTCATCATTTCTTTGGCTAACTGCTGCACTAACTTGTTTGCTCTCTCTGCTACTCCATTTTGCTGGGTAGTCTTTGCTATTGTAAATTGTCTCTTGATTCCATTATTTTTACAGAATTCATCAAATTCCTTTGAAATGAACTCACCTCCATTGTCATACCTTATGCTTTTGATTTTGCAGTCAGTTTCATTCTCAACCATTGCTTTGAACTCTTTGAATTTCTCAAAAGCTTCAGATTTCTCTCTAAGGAAGGAAACCCACATCATCCTACTAAAATCATCTATTATTAGCATAAAATACAACTTACCTATGGTTGACTGCATTCTGGATGGTCCACACAAATCCATGTGTACCAGCTGTAATGGCTTTGCTGAAGATTTTTCCTTTGCCTTGAAAGGAATTCGAGCTTGCTTTCCCAATTGGTAGAATTTACAATTAATATTCTCTGGATTTGAAAGCCTGGGAAAATATTTAACAATTTTTTTCTTGCTCAGCTTAACAATCTGGTCCAAGTTCAGATGTCCAAGCCTTTTGTGCTCTAACCATATCTCATCAATCTTTGTCAAACAACACTTTTCTGTCTTTTCTTTCAGCACATAGACCTTGTTATATGGTCTTATAGATTCAACAACTATTTCTCCTGTACCTGTGGAATTGATTTGACAATTTTTAGCTTTGAATATCACATCATATCCTTGATCACACATCTAAGACACACTCAACATATTATGTTTCAGCCCATCAGCATATAAAACTTTTTTTTCTTTACCTTTTCCATTTGATATATTGGCCATTCCTTTTGCAATTATCTTGCCTGAAGAATTGTTGCCAAAAATCACATTACCTTTTTCAACTGGTTTCCAAGTCATAAATTTGCTTATGTCTTCTATCATGTGCCTAGAACATCCATTGTCCACATACCAATGGCTCCCACCATTTTGAGCATACAATGCAATATCACATTGCTCTGATTTTTATTTTTCTTTCCAGACCTTGGGGTTTTTTTCTCAATTTTCTCAATTATTGACTCTATCTTCTTCTCCTCTAGCCTACAATTTACTGCTATATGCCCAAAATTTTGACATTTAAAACATTGCACTAGATAGTTTAGAGGAGAAAAATAGTTATTGTACCTAGGTCTGCTTTTTCTCTGCTGAATTCTTCTCCTTGATCTGAGTTGTCTATAAGAGAGATTAACTCTGCAATTTTATACTATGTGGCCATAATTTGTGCACGTGAAACAATAATATAGGAATATATCATTGTTCCTCGATGGTTGCCTTATGTGCTAAGTAGAAATTTGGGCAGATCGATTTGAATGGACAACATGCTCCTTTTGTTGTTGTTGCTAATTTTCTGGCTGTCTAATTTCTTCTGGCTTTTGCGTGGGCCCTTCTTTTGCTAGGGAAACAAAAGTGATTACCCTTTTTCCTTTGAGTTATGTTGTTGTGCTTGACTCAGCTTCATAACCTATACTAGTTTGATTTGAGGAGGGTCTCTATGCTTCTAATATCTCATTCAAATCTCTAGTCCCTTTTCCAAATTTCTGATTGAAGCTGAGTTGTGTTTTAGCCTTCTCCAACTCCTTCTTCAACAATACAATTTATCTTTCCAACTTCTCACATATTTTAGCCTTTTCATTCAACTGTTGGTTCAAGGACTCTTATATCTTCTTACCTTATTCTATTTGCAATAGTAATGGCTCTACAACCTCAAACTTTTATTTTGTCAAAGACTCCTGCGGGAATTTATTTTTCTTCCTCAGCCTTTTTGTTTCTTCAAGATCACTTACCAGTTGTTAGTGTGAAATTTCTTGGAAGGTTTACCAAAAACACTTCACTTAAGTCACTCGGTGACAAGTGACCCTAACAACAATTTGTGGTTGCTTACGATTCAGATTTGCAATAAAAAGTAGAAAACCTGTGACAAAAACATATACGATCTAGAATAGGAAGCAACAGTAAAGATATCCAATGCAATAAACCAAATGGAAAGAATTTAATTGAATAAATTATTTATTGAAAACACTTGGTGAAGGAGATCTACAAAAAGGGTCCATAAGTCCCCCTCCATGGGATGGGTCCTTTGATGTCCTTGATGTTTTAGTAATCGATCTTATCTCTCAATATGTGAAAAACCCAATCAATGTGAAGAACTCAAATGAGAGCTCAAAAGAAAAGAGATGATAATGGTGATTATGATGATGATTATGGTGAGGAATGAATGGAAAACCCTCCTATTTATAACAAAGTATTGAGTTAAGCTTGAAAATGGAGAATAATAAAATAATATTGACCAAATCAAGATCTAACCGCTAGGAAGAATTTATTATATTTATTGGAGAGGGAAAAAATATTTAAAATGGTTAAATATATTTATTTAGAAATAATTAACAAATACAATGATTTATTAATTATTTCACAAGGATTGAGAATAGTGTGAAATTGAAATAATTATTAAATAGTGATTTAACAATTATTACAATAATGAAAATAAGGAATAATAAATAAATAGTGATTTATTTAATTATTCCTAGGGGATTTAGTCAAATGTGACAAGGAATAATTATTTACAAATTGATTTAGTAATTATTCCTAGAGAAAATTAAATAAATAATGAGTTATCTAATTATTCTCATGGGTTTTTCTTAATCAGAAAATAATTCATTAAAAGTGTTTTACTAAATTATTTTCCACAGTGAAATTGATTTTACTATGGTAAAATTAATCCTACATGGTGTATTTCGATCCACCTAGTAAGAAATGGCTAGGTGATCATTTGTTTGGTGATAACAGATTTCCCATGAACGTATGAGTGTTAGGAGAAAATCGTATGACTTAAATACGTGTTAGGTTACAGTTCCACGAGACACCAAAGGGGATTTAAAGAGAGAGAGAGAGAGAGAGAGAGAGAGAGAGAGAGAGAGAGATAACTGAAGCAATGTAAGGACAAACAAAAATGGAGGAGGCGAGACCTACTAAACTGATAGAAGTCTCCTTTCATGTGGGAGTACATGATCTCAAATGAGGCGTGGGAGGCTGTTATGAAACCAGCCCACAAAAAGATAGAAAAGATAGATAAACGCCTTCAGAATAAGCCTCTTCGAGGGGGAAACCTTCTTTACATTAAATAAATGAACAATTCTTGGATGATACAAATGATAAGACCTCCTTTCTACATATAGGAGTCTAAGGGGTCATAATATAATCAGTGCCGACATAACAATAATAATGTAAGGGCACAATAATAACAATAGTGGGCTTCTATGGGGCACAATGATAACAATATGGGGGACTACATGGGAACAATAATATAAAGGGGATGCACTAATAAAAATAAGGGGTTACACTAGTAATATAAGGACCTAACATGCCCCTCTCCTTCAAAAAGTGTTGTCCTCAACGCTTGAGTAGTTATAGATACTTCTATATACAATTCTTTTCCTCCCATGTGGAATCTTCAACGGGTAAGATCTTCCACTTGATGAGATACTCTGAAATTGATCGACTTCGTAGTTGTCGGGTTCTTGTTTCTCTGACTGCTCTAGGGTCCAATATGATTTTTCCTTCCTTGTCAAGTTCCAGAAATATTCTTTGAACTGGGATCTTCTCATTATGTAAGGTCACCATTTCTTAAGTGGATGTAGTCTTGCCAACATTTCATTCTCATAAATAGCTTTGTGTAAATAATTTCCTTTGATTGGATGACTTTCGAAAGCAATGGGTCTTTCTTCATGCGTTAAAACATCACCAATTCCATTTCCTGATGCATCATATTCCATAATAAAGGTTTTTGTGAATTCTGGCGTAGCTAAGACCGATGCTTGGCACATTACCTCTTTAAGATGTTCAAAGGCATTTGTTGCTTCTAGAGTCCATGAAAATGCATCTTTCTTCAATAATGTTGTTTTCGAAATGTCTTCAGTCTTCATTCTTATTTGATGATATCATGAACGAAGATCCAACTTGGTGAAGTAAATTAATTCATGCAATTCATCCAATACTTTATCAATGACAGGAATTGGAAATTTATATTTAATAGTGAGTTTGTTGAGCTCTCTATAATCCGGACACATGTGCCATGACCCATTCTTCTTGTGCATCAATACTACTGGAGCAGAGAAAGAACATTGACTAGCTTGAATTATACTAGCCTCTAGCATTTCTGCAACCATATGTTCAATTTCACTCTTTTGGGCATAGGGATATCTGTAAGGCTTGATGTTTGGAGGAACACTTCCTGGAATAAAATGAATAGAATGATCATGATCACGAATAGGTGGGAGGCCTTTGGGAATCTCCAATACCTTGGAATGATTGTCCAAGACTTTTTGGAGATCTGGAGAAATAGATGATTTCAATGTGGGAACCTCTAGCGAACATAATTGTGCAATTACGCCTCGTTTTTCTTTCTTTAGAAGTTTTTTCATTCTGTTAGAGTTGATTATCTTTCCCGATTTCCCTGTGATACCCCTTAATTCAACTTCCTTTCCTTCCAAAGAAAATTTCATGAGAATTTCTTGAAAATAAAAAGTTATTGTACCCAAGGATTGTAGCCATTGGACACCTAGTACAACATCATCACCACGCATTGGAATGGAAAGCATCGGGCTATTCAATACATATTCTCCCATGGATAGCTTGATATTATGGCACTTTCCAAAGCAATTTATGGATCCTCCACTTGCAACCATCACTTGACACTCTGGTGCTGGATATAGGAAGAAATTCAATTCCTCGGCTATCTTACAATAAATAAAATTATGGGTACTGCTCGAATCAATCAACACTATTACCTTTTTATTCTTGATATGTCCTTCTATCTTGATAGTTTGAGGAGGGTAATTCTGGCCAATGCATTACAAGATATGGTCGAATTCATTTCTTCTTTCTCGATGTGAGCTTTGACTTCTTGAACCTTTTTCTTCTTGATATGTCCTTCTATCTTGAGAGTTTGAGGAGTGGTAATTATTTCCAATGCTTTACAAGATATGGTTGGATTCATTTCTTCTTTCGCTAGGGTTAGTTCCTAGTTTATATCCTCTTCTTTTTATGTTTCTTGATCCTTTTCCTCCTCTCTTCACAATCTATGTAAAATAATTTTTTCTTAGCACACTTATGACCTTTAATGTATTTGTTATCACAATTGTAACAAAGCCCTTTTGCTCTTTTTTCTTCCAATTGTTGTGGTGTCAACCATGTAGGTTTTGGAAGGCTAGGAGAATCGACACTTCCATCTTTATAGTTGCGAGGGGTAAACTTCCTTGTTTCCATAATTTTTCTTTCCACTTTTCTTGCCAACCTAAATGCCTTCTCCAATGAATCAGGTTCCCAAATATGAACCTCATGTTGAATGTTATCCTTTAAAGTCCCTATGGAGAAATCAATCCTCTGATTCTGTGGAATATCATTTTTCCATTATATTCAACTTTTGAAAGTCCTCAATGTGCTCTGCCATTGAACACTTTTGTTTGAGATTTAGCAATTGGCGAAAGAAGGTGTTGCTCTTTGTATCCTCATAATGTGCTATCATTTCCTAAGGGAAAATTGACCACATAACAAGTGGTTTACGAGAACAAAGCCCTTTAAACCATAAAAATTGATCCAGTTCTAATGAAGACACAATACGTACCTCTTGTAACAGTTGCACCTCATGTAGATAAAAATATTGCTCCATCTTTAGTATCCAATTTACTAGATCCTTTCCATCAAACTTCCTCATATCACCTTTTTTTGATTTTAGGAGATCGATCTTGAAACGACTATAACTATGTAATTTTAGATCTCCAAGTTCTGGAATTATGTCCTGCAGTATCCCTTTGAGTTCTCTTCGAACCCTGTAAGTCTGATCAAGATTGGATTCTGTAAGGAAGATTTATGTCAAATATCCCACGATGACCTGATTGTAAAATGGTTTAGTAGAGCACACTTGTACAAAGTTCCATGTCTCAATTTTTCAACCTTAGGACCTGAAACTGATACACAAAAAACTACAGTCTGTCCTCTTTCTGCAACTTCTTATGAAATTTCAATCTGATGCTCAGAGAGAAAGTTATGATGATTTTCCCAAGGTCACATGTTTAGGATGTAATTCAGGAGCCTACAGAAACCCTAAATGTCTTGGACTGTATCTTCGAAAATATAGTGAAACAAGATCTAAAATTCAAGCCCAAGCTTCACCAAAATTGTGGCTCAAATGTGTTTTAATTTCAGAGTCTGAAACTTCACAGAAAATCAATTATAGCGAAAATTCCACGATGACCTGTTTGAGATAGAATTCTGGAGTTTTTCAAACCCTAACTTCCTCAAATCATATCTCCGCAAATATAGCGAGAGAAGATCTGAAATTTTGACTCAAGGTGCAGAACGATTTCAGCTCAAATGGGTTTTTATTTTAGCTTCTGAAACTTCGTAGAAAAAAAGTTATAGCGAAAATTCTGCGATAACCTGTTTGGAGTAGTGAAACCCTAGAATCCAAAGCTCTGATACCAAATGTTATGAAACCAACTCACAAAAATATAGAAAAGATAGATAAACGCCTTCAAAATAATCCTCTTCGAGGGGAAAACCTCCTTTATATTACACAAATGAAAAATTCTTGGATGATACAAATGACAAGACCTCCTTTCTATATATAGGAGTCTAAGGGGTCATAATATAATTAGAGTCGACATAAAAATGATAATGTAAGGGCACAATAATAACAATAGTGTTCTTCTATGGGGCATAATAATAAAAATATAGGGGACTACATGGGCACATCAATATAATAAGGGGGAAGCACTAATAACAATAAGGGGTTACACTAGTAGTATAGGGACCTAACAGAGGCATACCCATACCCGCCGAGATAACTATGTACAAAATATAATGATGAGCCCAGCAATGTGGGATTGAGCTACAAAGTACATGATACACTCGCATCAAGGGGCCAAAAAAAATTATAATGGATCCCATATACATAATATGCCTGGAAAAACATAGGCCAAGACTGAATACAATAACATCTGAGTACATAAGACATAATTCCCCTCAAACTGACATGGTGAGGGGAGTCGCAACCAAAGGAGCCCTGCTGAATAGGAAAGGGCTCTGAAGCACTGAATGGATCATCTGAAGGAGACATATGTGTTGTGGGTGCTGCAAGTGGCAAAAACCGAACCCATCACATCTATAGAATTGCATTTGAGGCTAGATCAACAATTGTAGTCATCCAGGCATGTGGGGGGCTACCTGAAGGGAAACCCACTCATGAGATTTGGAACATATCACACACATCTGGGAAACACTGGGACAACCATCTCGATCATTGAACCGATAAGTGTACGAATCCCAATCGTCCAATAAATAGCTGGTGTCAAGCACATGAGAAACAACCAAGTCAAAGGGAAATGATGATTCCCTTTTCTTGATCGGAGGCACCTAACAAAGATGGAAGTTGGAATGTTATGAAACCAGCTCAAGAAAAGATAGAAAAGATAAATCCACACCGTATAATTCAGCCTCTTTGAGGGGGCAACCTCCTTTACATTACATAAATGAACTATTCTTGGATGATTCAAATGACAAAACCTCCTTTCTATATATAGGAGTCTAAGGAGTCACAATATAATCCAGCCGACCTAACAATAATAATATAAAGCCACAAAAATAAAAATAGAGGGATTCTATGGGGCAAAGTAATAACAATATGGGGGCAATAAGGGCACAACAATATTAATAAGGGGTATAACTATAATAGTAATGGGGTAATCACTAGTATTATAGGGACCCAACATGCCCCTCACCTTCAAAAAAGTGTTGTCCTCAACGCTTGAGTAGTTCTGGATACTTCTGCATAAAATTCTCATCCTCCCATGTGGAATCTTCAGCGGATAAGTTCTTCCACTTGATAAGATACTCTGAAATTGATCGATTTCGTAGTTGTCAAGTTCTTGTTTCTATGACTGCTTCCGGTTCCAATATAATTTTTCCTTCCTCGTCAAGTTCTGGAAATATTGTTTGAACTGGGAGCTTGTCGCCTATAACCTTCTTTAAACATGAAACATGGAAAACTGAGTGCAATCGAGAAGCTGCAGGAAGCTCCAATTTGTATGCCATAGTACCAATCTTTTGCAACACCTTGTATGGACCATAATACTTTGGTGATAATTTATTATCCTTCTTAGCTTGCTTGAGGGACATTTGCTTATATGGTTGTAGCCGTAGGAATACCCAATCACCTACATCAAAACTTCTTTCACTACGATGCTGATCTGCCTGTTGTTTCATTCTATTATGTGCCAACACGAGGTTATCCTTTAAGAGTTGGAGGACTTGTTGTTGATGTTTGATGTGATGTTCCACTGCTTGAACCTTAGAATTTTCTCTTAAATATGATGTGATGGATGGTGGTTGATACCCATAAAGTGCCATAAATGGGGTCATTTTTGTTGTTGTATGGAAGGAAGTGTTATACCACCATTCAGCTAGAGGCAACCATTTGACCCATTGTGTCTGTTTATCAGATATAAAGCAACGAAGATATCCTTCCAAACATTTGTTTACTATCTCAGTTTGCCCATCAGATTGAGGATGATAAGATGAGCTATGAGCTAACTGAGTACCAAGACAAGAAAATAATTCTGTCCAAAAATTTCCAGTGAAAATGGGATCTCTGTCACTTACAATAATCTTTGGGTTTCCATGTAGCTTTTGAATTGTTTCCATAAATGCAGTAGAAACTGTACTGGCTTTAAATGGATGTGATAATGCACAAAAGTGGGCATACTTGGTAAGTCTGTCAACTACCACCATGATGACACTTTTTCCCTCAGACTTGGGTAAACCTGTGATAAAATCCATTGAAACCTCCTCCAAATGTTGGCTTGGAATGGATAATGGTTGTAATAGACCCGGTGTCTTAATTGTTTCCACTTTATTTTGTTGGCAAACCAAACATTCCACCACAAACTTTTGAATATCTGATTTAAGGCCATCCCAAAAAATTCCTTCTTAACCCTGTGGTAAGTTTTTAGAAATCCTGAGTGCCCTCCTAAGGGAGAAGTGTGCAATTCCATAAGAATCTTTTGTTTTAGCTGGGAATTCTTACAGATGTATAAGCGATCTTTGTACCATAACGAATCATTTTTCCAGCTAAATGTATCAGACATACTGGAATCTTGTTGTAGCTTTAGAATAAGTGCCCACACTTCTTCGACATTCTTCCATTCCTCCCTTGCTTTGTTTATCCAATCTGGTTGGATAATAGAAATGGCACACAACAATGCTTCCACATCCTCATCCTTTCTTGAGAGTGCATCTGCCACCACATTTTGCTTTCCTTTTTTGTAGATGATTTCAAAGTCATAACCCAACATCTTTGTGACCCACTTTTGCTTCTCTTCAGAGGATAATCTTTGTTCTAAAAAGTATTTAAGGCTATCATGATCCGTTTTTACCTTGAAGTGTCTTCCCATTAGGTAGGGTCGCCATTTCTTAAGTGCATGGAGTATTGCCAACATTTCCTTCTCATAAATAGCTTTGCTTAAAAACTTTCTCTTGATTGGACGACTTTCAAAAGCAATGGGTCTTTCATCTTGCATTAGAACAACACCAATTCCATTTCCTGAAGCATCACATTCCACAATAAAGATTTTTGTGAGGTCCGGTGTAGCTAAGACCGGTGCTTGGCACATTGCCTCTTTAAGATGTTCAAAGGCCTTTGTTGCTTCTGGAGTCCATGAAAATGCATCTTTCTTCAATAATGTTGTTAGAGGTGCTGCTATTCTCCCATAATTCTTAACAAACTTGCGATAATACCCTGTCAACCCAAGAAATCCTTGCAGATGCTTTATGGACGTGGGGATTTTCCATTCCTTAATGGCTATAATTTTGCTAGGGTCTACCTTAACTCCTTCATGAGATACAATATGACCCAAATATTCCACCTCCTGGACTCCAAAGAAACATTTGGATCTTTTTTCATATAATTGTTTCTCCTCCAATAGTTGTAGCACACTGTCAACATGTTCAATATGATCCTTCCAAGACTTGCTGTAGATTAGTATATCATCAAAAAATACTAACACTATTTTTCTAAGGAATGGTTTGAAAATTGAATTCATCAAACCTTGAAATGTTGAAGGTGCATTGGTAAGGCCAAAAGGCATGACCAAAAATTCATAATGACCCTCATGAGTTCAAAATGTTGTTTTCGGAATGTCTTCAATCTTCATTCTGATTTGATGATATCCTGAATGAAGATCCAACTTGGTGAAGTAAATTGATCCATGCAATTCATCCAGTAATTCATCAATGATAGGAATGGGGAACTTATCTTTAATAGTGAGCTTGTTGAGCTCCCTATAATCCGGACACATGCGCCATGATCCATCCTTCTTGTGCACCAATACTACTGGAGCAGAGAAAGAACTTTGACTTGGTTGAATTATACCAGCCTCTAGCATTTCTGCAACCATACGTTCAATTTCACTCTTTTGGACATAGGGATATCTGTACGGCCTGATGTTTGGAGGAACACTTCCTGGAATCAGATGAATAGCATGATCATGATGACGCATAGGTGGGAGACCTTTGGGAGTCTCAAATACCTTGGAATGATTGTCCAGGACTTTTTGGAGATCTGGAGAAATAGATGATTCCGATGTGGAAACATCTAGCGAACATAATTGTGCAATTACACCTCTTTGCTCCTTTTTTAGAAGCTTTGTCATACCATTAGAGCTGATTATCTTTCCTGGTTTCCCTGCAATACCCCTTAATTCAACTTCCCTTCCTTCCATGGAAAATTTGATGAAAAGTTCTTGAAAATTAAAAGCTATTGTACCCAAGGATTGTAGCCATTGGACTCCTAGTACAACATCAGCACCTCCCATTGGAATCAAAAACATTGGGCTATTCAATACATATTCTCCCATGGATAGCTTGATATTATGGCACTTTCCAGAGAAATTTATTGTTCCTCCATTTGCAATCATCACTTGACACTCTGGTGCTGGATATAGGAAGCAATTCAATTCTTTTGCTACCCTACAATGAATAAAATTGTGGGTGCTTCCTGAATCAATCAACACTATTACCTTTTTCTTCTTGATTTGTCCTTCTATCTTGATGGTTTGAGGAGTGCTAATTCCTGCCAATGCATTACAAGATATGGTCGGATTTATTTTTTCTTCATCTAGGCTTTGTTCCTGGAGTATATCCTCTTCCTTTGACCTTTCTTGCTCCTTTTCTTCTTCCTCTTCACAATCTATGTAGAATAATTTCTTCTCAGCACACTTATGACCTTTAGTGTATTTTCTATCACAACTGTAACAAAGCCCTTTTGCTCTTTTTTCTTCCAATTGTTGTGGTGTCAACCTTATAGGTTGTGGAAGACTAGGGGCAACAACACTTCCGTCTTTATAGTTGTGAGTGGTATGCTTCCTGGTTGCCATAATTTTGCTTTCCATTTTTCTTGCTAACCTGAATGCCTTCTCTAATGAATCAGGTTCCCAAAGGCAAACATCATGTTGGATATTATCCTTTAAAGACCCTATGAACACATCAATCCTATGCTCCTCTGGAATATCTTTTACCCTTATGTTCAATTTTTGGAACTCCTCAATGTGCTCCATTATTGAACCCTTTTTTTTGAGACTTATCAATTGGCTAAAAAAAGTGTTGCTTTTTGTATCCTCATAATGTGCTATCAATTCTTCTGTAAAAATTGCCCAAGTGATAAATTGTTTACGAGAGCAAAGCCATTGATACCATACAAACTGATTTGGTTCCAAATATAAAGTTGCCATACGTACCTTTTGTGTGTTTTGCACATTATTGAGATCGAAAAATTGCTCCATCTGTAATATCCATGTTGCGGGATCCTTGCCATCAAACCTATTCATATCAATTTTTGAAATATGGTGGGTCTTTGATCCAACATTAGATTCTATGATATCATGATTAACATTTCTTTTTTTCGCATCATGAGTTTCCTTTACTACCTTTTCACCATTAGTAAGTATTTCTTGTAGAAAATTTGTCAAATCTGTCTTCATATCTGTCATGCCTGTCTTCAAGTTTGTGTTCAAATCTATCTTCAATTCTTCCATGTCTGTCTTCAAATCTGTCTTCCAATCATCCATCTTAGCTTCCACGCCCTTTATCTTAGATTCCATTCCATTTATCTTAGCTTCTGTTAGCTTTTGTGAACGTGACATTTGTTGCACTTGTTCTTGTAATTTTGATATATCATGTAGCATTTCTTCCTCTTATTCATGAGTCATGCTAGAGATTTTAGGTTCCTTACTAGGTGTTTGCATTTTCTTTCCTCGGGGCATCAGTTATCGATAATAATTCCTTCAAAATAATTTTCAAACCGATCTAAAGCAAAAATTTAAGAAAATCTACACACCTTTTTTCACTTTGTAGGAGCTCGATATTGCCTCTAATGTATCTCTGTACTTTTCAATCATCTAGTTCTGAATTTGTGACCTATAGTAGCCCTCTGTATTCTCTTTCCAATGCCACAAGTCTGACCCAAATTGGATTCTCCACGGAAGTGTTATGTGAAATCTCCCACAATGACTTGATTATAGACTAGTTCAATAGAGCGAACTTGTACAACGTGGCACGAGTTACTGTTTTGACCTATGGATCTGAAAAATGCATAGAAGAAACTAGAGCCCATCCTCTTTCTTCAACTTCTTATGAAATTTCAATCTGATCCCCAGAGAGAAAGTTATGACGATTTTCCCCAGGTCACCTGTTTGGAATGTAATTTAGGAGTCTGCAAAAAGACCAACTTCCTCAAATCATATCTCCGCAAATATAGTGCAAAAAGCTATAAAATTTGGACCCGAGGTTCAGCGCGATTTCTTCTCAAATGGGTTTTTGTTTCAACTTCTGAAATGTCGCAGAAACAAAGTTATAGCAAAAATTCCATGATGACCTGTTTGGAGCAGCGAAACCCTAGAATCCAAAGCTCTGATACCAAATGTTATGAAACCAGCTCAAGAAAAGATAGAAAAGATAAATCCACACCTTATAATTCAGCCTCTTCAAGGGGGCAACCTCCTTTACATTACATAAATGAACAATTTTTGGATGATTCAAATGACAAAACCTTCTTTCTATATATAGGAGTCTAAGGAGTCACAATATAATCCAGCCGACCTAACAATAATAATATGAAGCCACAAAAATAACAATAGATGGATTCTATGGGGCACAGTAATAACAATATGGGGGAAATAAGGGCACAACAATATTAATAAGGGGTATAGCTATAATAGTAATGGGGTAATCACTAGTATTATAGGGACCCAACATGGAACCAAGGTACACTACTCGCTAGACCATTCTCCTAGGATAAATGTGATGAGGTTGATAGAAGAGGGCCCAACAGAGTTAAGGTAATAAGGAATCCTTAATAAAGGCACGAGGTATCATAGTAGAGTGACTAATGGACTGACACCAGGGATGATGATGAAAGGAAACAAAATGATTGGTTGACTGACGAATTCCCTGATCAGAGCATAATAAGTATGGTTGACCTGGTAGCGATTGACTCAATTCCTGAGGGTATGGTCAATGACTCAAATGGGGGTTCGACAAATACGGAGCAATAGAGATGGAGGAAAAATATGAATATAATGGGATGGATGTGACACGAATATGTATGGAATATTGTAACTGGACTCAGGGGAACGTGAAACATATTCCATAGATACAAGGGTGACTCATCTCGGGTGCTTTGAACAAGGGTGACTCGATGATGCTGCCATGGGGGGGGGCCTGGAGGGGACCATAAAAGCATAAGTAAATGATGGTTACTCATGATGGAAATCGACAACTGAATTAACTAGTGAAAAGGTAAAGTGGTACCAGAGGACAGGTGGATCAAATGAATAAATTTGATTTTGAATAGGCAGTAAAGTGCGACCTCATGGAAAAAATGGATTCCTAGTGAAGTGTCAAAATACTAAAAACTAAGGGAGACCCATTATAAAAATCAGTGAGATCTTTCCAACGGTGCTGATGGTTTGTCAAATGGAGCTACGGTTTGGTTGCAATGGGTGACAAAAAAACTGGGAATTTTCCTATAAAAGAGATTTTTGCCCCCAAATCCAATTCATTTGCATAGTGAGTTGTGGAGAATTTGGAGAGGAGGATAAGGCCCTAAATATTGTGGAGATCATAGTAGAAAAAATGACCATCAAAATCAAGATCTTCAAGTTGGATGTAGGTGGCCTAACCTTACTCATAATTTTTGGTGGATTAGACTTTCAGATTAGGGCTTTAGTTCACTGTGGGGGACCCATGGTCATCCTCACAGCCGCAACACACTTTTGGGGGCCTGTTTTATGCTCTGGAGGGTAGAAACTAGGCCCATAAGTGCATCCAGTGTAGTTTTGAGGGAAAAACTGTGTTCTGGGCTGAAAGGATGGGCATGATTGGTGGTCTGTGGTGAGTTGAAGCTAAGTACTAGAAAATCATGCCTTTGACTCTAGACTAGAAAAACATAATGGTATTTTGCAGGTATGGCAGAGCTCAAGATTTCATACTAAGAACAATATTTAGAGTCCCTTCATCCTGATATTCAGGGGAATCAAGCAGTGGGAAGGGTGTTGGCACGATATGACATGTCGAAGTTCTTAGAGAACCCTATGATGAGGGCTAGTGAGCCCTTGCTGTGGAGGATTGTGAGTTACTGGGATGCATATCAGGAGGCCTTTGAAGTATAGGGGCATAGGATATAGATCATGATCTAAGAAGTATATTTTCTAAAAAAGCTCCCCCCCTTGGAGGTGCTAGGGGAGATACATCTAGTGCTACTTCGTGGGAAGCATATAGATGAGTTTATTAATCGCCACTGTGTACCAGGTGTTGGGTTGTGTTATATTCTTTCCACATAGTTAACAGGGGGTTCGAGGTGTACTCATAACCCCACTTTATGGGGTCCAGGGTAGCGCCCCAGAAAATTTTGGTTTTGGACCCTATGTTAGGTTGGGCGGACCCACCTATGGTTTTGTGCATGATTTTCGCACATGTTTTCTGGACGCGATGGTTTTCGGTCCATGGTAGTGGATGCTTCGGCATGTATAAATATGTATTGTAACATTGAAAGGAACATAATGAAAAATCAAGTTGGTAGTCCCGGTTTTGGGATCCGGGGGAAAATCTCTATGTATATGTGTTTTATGTGTTATGCTCTTGCATTGTTTATTTTCTGTGTTTTATAATTCGTATGTAGGTAATTTCTGTACGGGGTTAAAACCTACATTTGGTATCATAGCAGATTTGGCTTCAAGGGGACGCCTTTGTTGTTGAGGGGTTTTGCTCAGGCCTATGGTAGACCCTGTTTAGTGGGAGATCTGCGAGATCGATTCTGGTGGTGAAAGAAGACAGCAAGCAGTGGAAAGATAAAGATCGAGAAATTTAATGGTCAGAGTTTTGAGTTGTGGAAACTCAATATGGAGGATCTGTTGGTGGATAAAGACCAGTGGATCGCGGTAGATCCAGGTACTAAGCCAACAGGAGTGATTGATGAAGAATGGAAGAAGTTGGATCGGAAGGCAAAAAGCACAATACGATTGTGTGTCTCAGATTCAATATTGCTAAATGTATCAGGGGAAGCTACAACAATGTCTTTGTGGGACAAGTTAGGGACTTTGTACCAATCTAAGTCTCTGGTGAATAAACTGTTCCTGTGGAAAAAGCTGTATAACCTAAGGATGAAAAATGGAGACTCGATGAAAGAGCATCTGAACGCATTTAATACTATGGTAAGTCAGTTAGCATTGTTGATATTAAAATTTCAGACGAAGATAAGTGCATCAGTTTGTTGTGTTATCTACCATATTCGTGGGATACTCTGGTTATTGCAATAGGTAGCAATGCGACTGCCTTGAATTTTGATGAAATAGTCTCATCCTTGCTGACGAAGGAGATGAGACGAAAAAATATGGAGAGCCAAAATGGTGATGCCTTGTTTGTACGAGGGCAGACCCAGAACAGAAACAAAAATAAGTCATTGAGTGGGAGATCTAAATCTAGAGGGAGATCTAAATCTCCAGGAAAACCTGTAAAGGTGGTGTGCTAGAAATGCAGAAAGGAAGGGCACTTAAAAAGGGACTGTAAATCTAAATCTCTTGACAAAGGAAAGGGATCTGATGATGCTCCTTCTGCAGAGGCGAAAACTACCTCAGATGAAGGTGGGGATGTGCACTTGGCTTCTTCAAGTACACATGTAGATCATGAGGCATGGTTGATTGACTTAGGTGCATCCTTTCACTTCACTCCCCATAGAGAGTGGTTCTGCGAGTATGAGAAATACTATGGTGGTGATGTCCTCTTGGGGATGATACGAAGGCTAGAATCATTGGTCGCAAAAAAGTAAAGTTGAAATTGCAAGGTGGAAGAGTTAGAACACTTCTAGGTGTTCTGCATATTCCTGCATTGGCCAGAAATCTAATTTCTATAAGCAAGCTGGATGATGCCGGTGTAAAATCAATGTTTGAGAAGGATACTTGCAAGACGGTTCAAGGAGCATTGGTATTGATGCGGGGAGTTTGGATTGGAACTCTGTACTAGCTGCAAGGTAGCACTGTTATTGATGGGTGCAATAGTTCTGTGGTTCTTGAAAGTGGAGCAGAAGATCTAGTGGTCTCTGGAGAGAAGACCATGCTGTGGCATCAAAGGCTTGGACATATTGGAGAGAAGGGCCTTCAAATACTTCATGGTAAAGGTATGGTAGAAGGTATGAGTAATAGCTCTTTGGATTTTGATTTCTGTGAAAATTGTTTATATGGGAAGCAGAATCGGGTGAGTTTCCCCTCTGATAGTAAGAGGGCGAAACAAATATTAGAACTTGTGCATAGTGATGTGTTTGGACTTGTGAAGGTTCCATCACTGGGTAAGTCTATGTACTATGTATCATTTATAGATGAATTTTCAAGGAATACATGGATATATTTCCTTAAGAAGAAATTTTAAGTCTTTGACAGGTTTAACGAATTTAAGGCTCTCGTGGAAAATCAAATAGAGAAGAAGATAAAGATGCTGAGGATAGATAATGGTGGAGAGTTTTGCAGCAAGGAATTTGAAGAATTCTGTAAGAAGTGTGGTATAGCACGACAGAAGACTACTCCATATACACCTCAACAAAAAGGAGTTGCAGAAAGAATGAATAAGACGTTGATGGAAAGGGCAAGAAGCATGCTCAGTGGTGCTGGGTTAGGACAAGAATTCTCGGCAGAGGCAGTGGATACTACATGTTACCTGGTCAATAGGTCACCTTCATCAGCGTTGGAGGATAAGACTCCTCAAGAGGTATGGACTAGTAAGAAACCCTCTCTTTCACATCTGATGGTATTTGGATGTGATGCATATGTACACTTTCCAAAGGAGAAATGAAACAAGTTGGATAGTAAATTTGAAAAGTGCGTCTTTATTGGGTATAAGGATGGTTTAAAGGGTTATAAGATTTGGAACCCAGTAACAAGGAAGGTTGTGTACAGCCAAGATGTGGTGTTTAGAGAGGTGAAATATGTTATTAAACATGAAGTCCAACCAAAGGAACTTGAGAAGATAGAGTTTGAGCTAAAGGAGGAAGAATCAGTCTCTACAACAACGGAGGAATCAGAAGATGAAGAGCCACAAACTCCCACTGTGAGAAGATCAGTTCGAGAAAGAAGGCAGCCATAAAGGTATAATCCATTTTCTTTCTATTAAAATTTTGCTTTGTCTATTACTGATGATGATCCCAGAACTGTGAAGGAAGCAGTGGATTCAGAGGATGGAAAACTCTGGAAAGAGGCCATGGTTGATGAAACGGCATCTTTGCACAAAAATGAGGTTTGGGATCTAGTGGAGTTGCTGGCTAGAAGGAAACCCATTGGCAGCAAATGGGTGTTCAAAAAGAAGACAAATGCAGAAGGAAAAGTGGAGAAATACAAAGCTTGGTTGGTAGCAAAAGGTTATTCCTACGTGTCGGGAATTGATTTTGGTGATATGTTTTCTCCTGTTGCCAAGGTAACTTCTATTAGATTACTTTTATCTGTTGCTTCTGCTTTTGATTTTGAGGTAGAACAGATGGATGTGAAGACAACATTTCTTCATGGGGATCTGGAAGAGGAAATATACATGAAGCAACCTGAAGGCTTTGCGGTGAAGGGTAAGAAATAACTGGTATGAAAGTTAAAGAAGTCTCTGTATGGATTAAAATAGTCACCAAGGATGTGGTATCATAAATTTGATACACTTATATGGGGACTTGGCTTCACTAGAAGCAAAGCAGATCATTGTGTGTATTTTAAATTAATTGGTGACCAAGTTATTTATCTGGTCTTGTATGTGGATGATATGTTGCTAGTTGGAAATGACAAAGAAATTATCCAGGATTTGAAGACCCAATTGTCCTCCAAATTCGACATGAAAGATCTTGTTGCTACAAACTATATTTTGGGAATGGAAACTAAAAGAGATTAGGCAAAGAGGAAGCTCTGGTTAAACTAGAGGAAGTATGTCGAGACAATACTACAGAGGTTATATGCAGGATAGTAAATCAGTGAAGGTTCCTATTCCTGTAGGTGTGAGGTTATCTGTTGAACAGTGTCCCAAGACACAAGAAGAGGAAGAGGACATGTCCCGTGTTCCATATGCAAGTGCAGTCAGTAGCCCAATGTATGCAGTGGTCTGTACTAGACCAGACATTGCACATGTAGTGGGAGTATTGAGTATGTTTATGTCAAAACCAGGAAAGGAGCATTGGATAACAGTGAAGCTGGTTTTCAAGTATTTGCATGGCACTAGTGATTATAGTCTGTGCTACCAAGGAAGCCCAGGATTGGATAGAGTGTTGGATATTCATGGATTTTTTGATGTAGACTGGGCTAGAGATCTGGATCAGAGAAGATCTACAAGTGGGTATGCGTTTAACCTATTTGGAGGTGCAGTTAGTTGTATGAGTAAGAAACAATCTGTACTGGCACTATCAACTACAGAGGCAGAATACATGGCAACCACTCATGCAATCAAGGAAGCAGTTTGGTTGCAGAGATTGTGTTCAAGTATGGGGTTAGTATAGGAAGCCATAAGGATAGAAAGTGACAGCGAAAGTGCAATTTCCTTGGCAAAGAACCCTACATATCATTAAAATACAAAGCACATTGATGTTTAGTATCACTTTGTGAGGGATATGATAGAAGACAAAAAGGTGTTGCTAGTAAAGGTGGACACTTTGAAGAATACTGTAGATGCATTGACGAAATCTGTGAGCTCTAAGAAGTTATCTTGGTGTAGAGAGACAATGGGCGTTTCAGGGCTGGAAGAATGACTAAGCTCTCTTGTGGCCCCCTGTGGAAAGAAAATAACAAGTGGGAGAATGTTGGGTTGTGTTATATTCTTTCCACGTAGTTAACATGGGGTTTTAGGTGTACCCGTAACCCCACTTTATGGGGTCCAAGGCAGTGCCCCAGAAAATTTTGGTTTTGGACCCTATGTTAGGTTGGGTGGATCCACCTATGGTTTTGTGCACGATTTTCGCACATGTTTTTTGGACGCGATGGTTTTCGATCCATTGTTTTGGACGCGATGGTTTTCGGTCCATGGTATTGGATGCTTCGACATCTATAAATATGTATTGTAACATTGAAAGGAACATAATGAAAAATCAAGCTGGTAGTACCGGTTTTGGGATCTAGGGGAAAATATATGTGTATATGTGTTTTATGTGTTATGCTCTCTCATTGTTTATTTTCTGTGTTTTAGAATTCTTATGCAGGTAATTTCTGTACGGGGTTAAAATCTACACCAGGGAGTCATGCAAAGGGTACAACCATTCAGATAAGTGACCTATAGAGGCTTGAGACATGAGCTACAACCATAGTAGTGTTGCAGATGTTGGGTAGTCATGCCTTTCACCATATCACTTGAGGGGAGATGATGCTGGTGGAGAGTGTGCTTGGGGGGACATACTCTAGGTGGGCCCAGATGATGTTGTTGTCATTGAAACGACAATTGACACTATGCAGATGGAGGACCAATGATAATTGTTCATTTGGGATAGTGTTATGCTCACTCTTCTTTGAGAAGATCCCCAATACCTAACCTTATGTACAGGTCAGTGATGAGGGCCCATAGGAGCCCAGGATGCACTACTAGGGACAACTAATCAGACGAGGTGGAGGAGGGGGAGTTGGATGAGTGTTATGAATTGAGATTTTTTCTCATTAGGACTAGATGCCACTGTACATAGATGATTATTCATATAGTGGCATGAATTATCAGGGGGATCCTGACTTATCGATTCCGCTGGGACGAGCATGGGGTCTAGATGGTAAGTGAAAGTTGCTATATATTTGATGCATTTATATTTTAAGAAATGTGTGTATATGTTAGTAATTTCTAAACTTTTTTTATGCAAATATAGCACTGGTGATGCCAGCAGGCTACACGAGATGAGCCACAACACCTGGGGCTACAGATAAGGGTGGGGCCGCATCACAACAAAGATCAGGTAGTGATTATTTACTGGAGGATCTCCAACGTAGATTCAACTTGTTACTGACCAAGGTGACAAAGCGTGGGTGTCATGAGATAGAAGATTGGTATACAGATGAGTGTACGGGTCTTCCCTAAGATTGGCGAGGAATCATGCAGCACATTGCTATGGCATGTCAGGTAGTACAAGATCTACGAGCTGGTGGGATGGAGCCATTCACTCAGGAGCCTCTAGATGATAGTGATTAGGCATAGGGACATGTGTGTCCCAATTTTTGTTTTATGATAACTTGAGAATGAGTATTTCAGATGTATTTAGAGTAGTGGACTCAAAACACTTTGTGATGATACATATTTATGATTATGCATCTTTTTGGGACAATTGTGGTTCACCATTTGTTTATGGATGTATTCTTGTATATGCATGTGATAAATGCCAATCTAGAATGTTATTTTCAATGTTATATACATAGTGATTGTGGGCTCTAGGAACATGATTGAATGAAATGGATTCAAATTCATGTGCCAAAATATTAACTCATAGATATTTTCTAAATAGGATAGGATTATGCACAAGATAAACGTCATTCAATTGCATGAAAAGTAGAAAGAAATCAAGACAAACATGAAGGTGAAGGATGCGATGATCAAGGGTATCAGTTAGAAAACCTATCACAACATCATATTCATCCTTGTTATTGGTGTAAGATCCAATGCAAATGCTGTTGGAGTGGACTAACGAATGCAAGGGGGTGAAAATGACCCAAGCTGTCGAGGCTAGATTCCTGGTGAAGCGACTCGCACCATCGACATAACCGATATAAGGTGTGGATGATGGATCCATATGAAATATGCAAGAATACAATGTATAAGATGGTGGGGAATGCAAACTACCTAAATGAAATAAAAAACAAAGGGATACACGAATTTCAATAAGAAATACTATGGGTACAATTTTTTGAGGTAAAGTGCATTTCGAGGATTGGGAAGAATTTATGTTTCTGGACCCTCTAAAAGGTATGAACCTTTTCCCAAAAACTTACGAATGATGTAAGGTCCTAGCCATAATGGTTCAAACTTTCCATCCCCGAGGACATCATGAGCTTGGTCATACACAAGAACAAGGTCACCTTCATGGAAGGTATGAGGGTGGACTTTGCGGTCATACTGAGCTTTGGTGCAGTTTTTGGCCACTTCAATGGTTTGCAATGTAACACAATGGTATTCATTGGCATGCTCAAGCATGATAATTCATTTTTCTAAAGGTTGGTTGTCTAGGAGGAGTTCAACGGCAAGGAGAAGGGAAGGGATATTGCACTCGATTGGTAAGACTTTCTCCTCTCTGAAAACAAGGTGGAAAGGAGTGAACCCATGACAGACTTAATAGAAGTTCTATAGGCCCACAAAGAAGGGAAAAGCATTAAATGCCAATTGGTCTTGTGTTTATTCACCATCCACTGAAGCATAGTCTTAAGGATTTTGTTGACAACTTCAACTTGGCCATTGCCTTGGGGGTAATAAGATGATGAATATAGGTGTTCGAAGCCCAATAGATAGGATAAATCATGCCATATATCATATTCAAACTGTTGTACATGGTCGGATACTAATTGTTTCAAAACCCCACATCCAGTGATAACATGGTTAAAAAAGAAGAGGGTTTTAGTAGCCATCGTGTTATTGAACATTGGCATGGCTTCATCCCATTTGGTAAAATAGTCGATGACCACGATAATATACTTGTGGTTATTATAATATGGGGGTAAAAAATCCATAAAGTCAATAGCCCATTTACAGAAAGGACAAGTTGTGATGATGGGATGGAGGGGAGTAGGTGGAGCTCATGCCTTAGGGATGAATAACTGGCAATTAGGACAATGTTTGATTTCCTCAATACAATTGCTAAAGAGAGAAGGTCAAAAGTACCCGACACACATGATTTTTTGGGCAGTGGCCATTCCAGAGAGGTGACCACTATAAGTGCCACTGTAGCAAGCATTAAGAACTTTCTCAACTTCAACATGGGTGAGACAACGACAAAGGACAATGTCAAAACTATGACAGTAAAGATCATCACTGATGAGGAGGTAGTGAGGGGCTTGACTTTGAATACATCATTGATCATCATGAGTAAGATGGGGGGTGAATTTTTGGGTTCATAGATAGGTAAGGATGTTGCCATACCAAGGATCATCCGTAGTAATGGAGAACAAGTGTTCATCTGGAAGGTCATCATTCACCAACAAATCAGGTGTACCAGTGGGAAATTCAGAAATGAGGTCAGCAAGGGCTAAACCTTTAGCACTCTTAGGTGTGACAAATTCGAGATCAAATTCTTGAAGGATACTGATCCAATGGATGTACTTCCCATTAATGATCTATCGACCCAATAGGAAAGCCATGGGGTTGGAGTTGGTCACAACTTTAGTGGTACATATAAGGATATAATGACGAATCTTTTGAATATAGAACACGACAACTATTACCAACTTTTCTTCGTGGGAATATGACACAGGCGGACCGTTAAGGTTCTTACTGACATAGTATATGAAAAACTTATTTCTTGAAAAATATTCTTGTATGAGGACCCCATCAACTGAATAGGTGGACGTAGAGATGTACAAGATGAAATCCCTCTCAAATTTAGGTGGACTAATCAAGGGATCGGAAGTGAGAGAACGTTTGAGGGCATCAAAATACTGTTGAGATTGGTCATCCCAGACAAATGGAATGTTAGATCGAAAGAGTCTTAGGAACCCATGAGTCATGGTGGCATAGTCAAGAACAAACCGACGAAGAAATTTAGCTTTTCCATGGAGGATTTGTAACTGGAAAAGGGTACGAGGAGGAGGAAGTTCAAGAATGGCTTGAAATTTGAGAGGGTTAAGAGTGATACCTTTGGACACAATGAATCCCAAAATTCAGCCGACAGGAACACAAAAGACACACTTAAGGGGGTTGAGGCGAATGATATACTTGCGGCATTGAACGAACACGATACACAATTCATGAAGATGTTGTGACCGAAGTTTGGAACGAGCGGTGAGATCCTCTAGATATGAAAGGATAATATGAGGCAATTCATGGAAACAGTAGGACTTGGCATGTTGAAAAGTGGCCCCAACATTCTTTAAACTAAAAGGCATGACGTTGTAAGAAAAAGTTCCCCACGAACTAGTGAAGGCAGTTTTAAGTTGATCGGCATAACGTATACATATATTTTTATATTAGGGGAATCCATCCATATAGGATAGAACCTCATATCCCACACACTCATTAATGACCTAGTCTATGAAGGGTGTGGGAAAGTTGTCTTTAGGATGAGCTTTGTTCAGATCACGGAAGTCTGTGAAGATAAGTATGGTGCCTTGTTTCTTGAGAACGAAAACAGGATTGGACACCCATGTGGTGTATTCAATGGTATAGATGAAACGAGCCTAATTGAGCTTATTGATTTCAGCTTTAATAGCTTCACATTTGGAAGGATGAATAATCCTTTGCTTTTGGAAGGTGGGTATGGCATTGAGCCAAGTGTCGAAGTGATGTTAAAAAATGGTGAGATCAAGTCTGGGAATTTCAAAATAAGACCAGGTGAAAACATCATGGAATTCCTTGAATAACTTGGTGTAAGAATCAATTTCTTTCGGGGTGCATTGTGCCCCATGATATTTTCTTCAATCCCTGATTGATTTGAAATATTAATTTTTATGGCAGGGGAAATGTTAGCCATATTTCCTTCTTCAAAAGAATCTAGTGTAGGAATGGGATTTCTAAACCAATTGACGTCACCATGAATGAAGTCTTTAGAATCCACAACATATTGGTCATGGGCTTACTACAGAAGGAAGTAAGCATGATGGTGCATATCATCCCAAGGATAATTAGGAGTGGTCATGGATTCCATGGTGTCTTCATCAGAATGGAAGATGGTATACTAGAGGAAGAGTGACCACGTGATGAACAAGAGCTACCTGAGGCATCTTCATGAGATACAAGGTTCACATACGCATCATCAAGGTGGGGAGATAGATGACTAGTAGATGGAATATCTATCGATGTTGATATCAAGGTGTTCATTGAAGAAGGATCAACAAAATCACAATAGGATATATCAAGGGAGTTCCAATGCATTGATCTCAGGGATGATAATAGGTAGGGAATGGTAGCAATACTATCTGTCATCTCAACATTAGGGGGAGGGATAACAATGGGTGTTTGAGAGACCTCCTATTCCAGTGTAGGAGTGGGACTAGAATCTGTAGGTAGAGGAGAGGTGGAATCAATACGAGTGACCTCTAATTCGCAAAGCACTTGAAGTGTATCAAAAAAATCTTTGAGATGGGGATAACGATGAGAATAATGGCCATAATTATCAGAGAAAGCAGAGGGGTGATTCATGCCATGATATATTCTTCCTAGCTAACTTAGTTAAGGTGATATGGACCTCAAGAATGTTATAATCAGGGAAGGTGTCAAAGGTAACATTCTTGACATGAGGGAGATCAGGACAATTATTGGTGGCATGACCAACAACATCACACAAAGCACATGGAGGAATAGGCTTTGGAAGCTTAGGAGGAGCTAGAGTATCTGGGGGTGCCTTGTCTTTGGTTCTCTTTTTCTAGGCTTTGCCACCCTCGCCGAATGCTTTCACAATAGGAGTAAGTTCTTGTTGAGTTTGTTGTGGAACTAAAGTAAAAACAGGGGTAGGAACAAAAGGTTGGACCAGGGTCTTAGCAGTGTAAGGTTTGATTTGATTGGGGGGAGTGTTTGTGGGTGGATCAATGTACCAGACTAGGATCCCCAAGGTAATGTTGGGTAAAATCAATGTAGTCATAATAGGTGTTGAATAAAATCCATGGGGTGAGGAATAAGAATGGTATCTGACTAGAAGGGTAATGGCCTAGAGGAACTGCTCCGAGATGGTTAAGGCCTGGGGGAATAGTTTGAGGCGGAAAATGATTAGGAGAGATACAATCAGAAGGAAGTGATCCTTGTGGAGTAGTACCAAAAGGATGGGTTGAGTTAGGAACAATAGGTTGCAGAGGTCTGGGCTGTTGTGAAGGCATACCAAACCGTTTGTGGGTAGCCCGTGATGCTTGGAGAATGCAAAAACTCGATGAACTAGGCTCAGAAGGAGTAGGTTGTGGACCATAATAAGAACCAAGTAGAGTGGAATATTTATAGACTCTAGGAGAGACATTATTGAGGGATGAGATAGACTTATTGTCAGTCATGGAAGAGATGTTGGACTGAGGTGAAGTCTGGGATTTGGGATCATAGTATGTCAACTGATCAACGTTGATGATATTTTCATTGTGGGGAAAGAACATCTTACGTTGAATTGCAGATGCGACGACTGACATGGCATAGATATACGTACAACCTAAAGGGATGTTATAGTCTAAGGGGGCATTGATGACTTCAATGTTAATAGAGACAATGTTTCCGACAACTGTGATTGGACAATTGCGATATAAGCCAAGGGGCTAGGAGGGATGGCCATCTCAAGCATGAAGAGTGATGGTGGATGGGGACATGTTGGGGGAACCAAGTCACTTCCAAACACATAGGTGGAGGCACATTCATCTATATACACCGCTGAACAGTGGCATTTCTAATGGAGACTGGATTTTAAATGTAATGGATGAAGGTGGGGAGGATTTTCTGACTTGTCAACATGAAAGACAATCATATGATTGTCTTGAGGATCCACAATGCCCAAAGCAGAGAGTAGAGCTTTCTGTTGGGATGGGCATGTCTGGAGGACTTCCAACATTGACATGGCAATAAGAGATTATGCCAAGTCATCGAATATGCTATAGGTATGGGTGTATTTAGTGGAAGCAACATTTCAACATAATGGACCTTTGGGGATCTTGAAAATAACCTCAACCTTAGGCCGAGGGATCTGTAAGGTACCACTAGATGACGATAGAGGCTCAATGGAAACTTGGGGTTGGGACTCAATCGTTGACTTAGCGATGGCTTGTCATATTGGCGCGATCGAGTTTAAAGGTTGACTTGCTCGGTATTGACCTCATAAGAATTCATCACAAGAATCTGATAATCATGGTGACCAGATGGTGGAGCTCGCTGAGCTGGTGTAGGTTGGGCAACAATATATCCTTGGGTGAGGAAAAGGATTGGTAAGCACTATTAGTTGAGATGAAGCAGGAGGGGGAGGAGGAGTGATGGGTTGCGGTCCTCGAGAAGAATATGCTTGATATTCCCATACCCTATGCATATGAGGTAAAAGGGGACACTCATGAGTATAATGATCATATACACTGCAACATTCACAAGGTTTGTTCATACGAAGACCCATTTTGCTTAGGATCAATGCCCTGTTGTTGGGTTGCGGGATTAGGTTGAGGACCCTGAGGTGCATTGGGTGGAGGACCCTGGTTGCCTTGATTACCTTGAGATTGCTAGTTTCAGTTACCCTTCCCCTTGTTCCTTTTCTTAGGGTGGGGGGGATTTGGTCCAAATGTTGAACATGCACTTGACCTTGTGGAGGAGGTTGTTGTTGTGGCAAAGGGGGAGTAGGCATGGGGGCTACGTAACTGGTTCCAAAGGGGCTAGAGCACTAGGTCGTGCATACTGATAATAAGGAGAAGGGGAAACAATGGGATAAAAAAGTGGTGCAAAAGTTGGCCCTGATATCTTTTGATGCGGATGGGGATATGCATATGGAATTCTAGGACCTGGATAAGAGTTTCCAAGTGAAGGATTGGGGGAGGGATAAATGTAAGAGGAACTGGTCCCTCCCTAAAGTTTACCATAATTCATCAAAAGTGGAGCATATGGTTGAGGGTGTGAAATGGTTCCAACTATGCCATCCACGGCATGAGATGCCCCCGGTGCATTAATAGACCAAGCCAAGACATATTAGGGATGACAATGTAAACATAACCTGAATGGGTGTAGATTAGATCAAATTTTAAGATGACTTGGAGCACATCTTCCTTAAACTGGGGGAAGTGTGATGCGACATCTTTAGCAATGGGGGCCAAAAGTGATCTAAGGAACCACTCCAAATAGATGCAGTCTTCGAATTCAGGAGCTCTATATGGGTGAGTAGCAGAAGTTTGACGAAAAGAAGTCAATATTTTCGGTACCAGTGTCATAACAGAGAGGTAACTAGAAATAGTCAAGAAAATCTTTGGTAAGAGTTGCAAAAGTGGAATGAGTGGCTATAGGTTGATCGACATACCACTTAGCAATAGCTCCAATAAGCGTGCGTTGGAACAGATGAAGATGAATGGAGTCTTTAATGATGGAATTGGATGAACACCACATGTGGAATGAGCGAACATGATTAATGGGATCTTCTCTAGGATTACCTTCAACTTTAGGATGTATGAAGGGATTTTAATAAGCATAAATGGGTAAGTGGGATCATGGAGAAGAGGATTGTCGATGAGTTGGATGAAATCTGTGAGACTCAAACCAACCATAAAAGGAAGAAAAGGAGGAGGAGTGACCACACCAGTCGGGGTTCCGCTAGCGGGGGTACACTGGTTGGGACCTGGGTTACCACTGTGGTTTCCTGCACCAACGTTGGTGCCTAACATGGTGGCAATACGAGGTTGAGAAGACATGGAATCAAAGGACGAATTGGAAGAATCAATAGAATCAGAATCATAATGATGACTCGATGGAGGACTAGGAGGATGTACTCTAACTCGATGGGGAGGAGTAATATGTCCTAATGGGAACTGGGGGTGAAGAACTCGAAGTCTTCGTGACAAATTCCTAGGGGGCACAATGATGTCAAGAAAATAATTACTCTAAGGACTAAAGGGTGATGATAGGAATAAAGGAGAAACAAACAACATGAAAACACCTAGTGTGGTGGTGCCAAGTGTAAACTAACTATATTGATGATGTTACTCTAATACAAGAAAACATGTCTTATCAAAGAAAAAGACCTCTAGCCTATAGGTGGTCTAAATCCTCAAAAAATCCTAGATCTACTATTTCATATGAACTTCCAAAGAAATTCTTACTTGATAGAATCTCATCCCCGCAAGCAGAGTTGTCCACCTATCTCATAGATTTCTTAACATTTGACTGTTTCCCTTCAGATTTCTCACCATAGAAGAAATCTATGAGATTTGTTACAGTCAGCAGTGAAAGTGATTATTGTTGTGTTCAGTGATGAAGGAGATCATGGTCAACTATTTTTTTGGATGCCCAATGATAGGTTTGTACTGTTGACCAGAAGTTTTGATAGGAAGAATCAGTCAAGAAGCCATCTTCTTGATTGGTTGCATTGGCATTTTGATATAGTTTGATGGTATATTGTCTTGTAAGAAACACAGGTGGTTGTCATCATGATTTCAAATCTTGATGGACTGCTGCCCTTCAATAAGCTTTGTAAGTTTTTGTTTTAGTTAAGTCAGTCATGAGTCATTTGTGAGTCAGTTTTCAGTCATGTAGGTTTCATAATTGTGTCGGCTTGAGTCAAGTTTCAGTCAAAAAATGAGTCAAAGTCTTGTATTGTTTGTCAAATAATGACTCCATCGCCCAATGGTTGAAAGCACTGGTCTTCTCTCCCAGAGGTCTGCGGTTCTTGGCACCTCCAAGGAGCTACCATCCCCATTGGAGCCAATGTTAGAGTCGGTCTAGTAGCCCTCCATCAGCGATCAAAACTCTTTGCATTTGCATAAGTAGGTTTCTCATCAGTGTCAATTTTTGCATCCCATTAGGCATGCCATAACCCTGATGGAGGAGCTGGTGTCTTTGTCCCCCTCTTGGCATTGCTAGATCAAAGTCATTTCAGTCCTTAATCTCTTTCAGGCTTGTCTTGTCTTGTCTTGAGGTCAAATTCCTAGGTCTAGGGTTTTGGTCAAGTTTGTTTACAAGGTCATGTCTCTGAAGGTCAATAAGTGCTCAGCAAGCCAGAGGGATGATTTTCAAAATGATTCTTCGCAAATTTCTATCTTCTACAGTTAATTTCCACCTTGGATTTAAGAACCCTGTTTTTAAAGCCAAGGTCATTTTTCAAATTTTTGTAAAAAGTGATGAAATTTCAAAAAGCTTCCAAGGACAGCATGTAACCCTGGCTCCCTTGCCAAGATCCCTCAGATGATATCCCTGCAAAAAGTATCGAGCAAAAGCATTAAATGAGTCAATTTCAGGACAAAGGAAACCAAAATGGTCAATTTTATAAAGTGTCAAAGAAAAACATTATAAAGTGGGTTTGGGCATGAAATTATTTCAAATCAAAGTTATAAAAGCCCAATCTCCCTTCATTTACCCTCATTGTGCATCTAACTCACTTGCAAGAGAGATTGGGTGAGGGTTGGAGCGAAATTGTGAGCAGACCAGGCGCGCGACCCGTCAGACCAGGCGCGCAACCCGTCAGAGGTGCGCGACCCGTCAAGCACGTTCCGGCAGTGCAATTTTTCAACGGGCGCGACCCGTCAGAGGCGTGCGACCCGTTGGGTGAGGTGTGCGACCCGTCAGCGCCCTGCTTACCAAACCGATTGCAAATTTATCTAAGGACCCTCCGAAATCGCCAAATTGTCTAAGGTAGGCTCTCCAACTTAAGAATGGTTGCTTGTTATGGTCAATGAGAATCTTAATTGCATTTTTAAAGGATCTCCATGTGCAAGAGAAAAGCTCCATGTTGTTGCATTTTAAATTTGTAAAATATGCCTAGGGTTTTATGTTGTTTGAAAGGTATTCCCCTTGTAATCATTTTCCCCATTTCCCATGTCATTTTCCTTGTCTTTCTATATAAATTTCCCTTTTATTTGTAAAAGAAAAATCCAAACCCTACCCCCTCTTCCCTAAAAAATGAAAAATTAAGCCCTAACCCTACCCCTCATTACCCATGTAAACAATGTACATAATGATGCATATGCAATGATTTTTGCAATGTTTTTTCCCTTAAATCCATGTTTTATATATTTATTCCCATTTTCCCTTTAAAAGTGTCCCTCCCCTAACATTTCCCCTGTGCTCCTTGTCCCCATGAAACAGCATATAAATCAGCATTTTACAAGGCAGAAACAACAGTACATTTTGGCCACTCTGCTCCTTAAACAATGTCAGAAACCGAAACCTATGAGCAGAGTGATGACCAGGCATCAGCTTCAAAGATTGAGATACAGAGGAGGCCTCATAAGGGTGGAAAGGGTGGTCACCATAGGCGAGAGGAGCCCACTTCTTTGGCAGATTTACAGGCTTGTCCCATGGCAGTCTCATGTTTCCAGTACATGTCTTGCTATGAGTTTTGTGAGAGGATCTCTCGGATTCAGCACCACAGAGAGTTGGCTCGCCTATTTGTTTTACACTTGCATGATGGACATGTCAACCTTGCCGGTGTGGACTTTACATTGACACCTGAGGTGATTTCACAGGCCACAGGGATACCTAATGTTAGAGAGGTATGGAATAAGTGCAAGGTGCTGGACAGTGTTCATTTTGAGCCTTTCGTTAGACCATCACTCATGAGGCACTTGACATGAGTGTTTCCCTTCAGATTTCTCAGGAGTGAGTATGCTCCCATGATGAGGCTCATCATGCTCTATTTTACCTGTGAGGGCAGATTTTCACAGGTATATTCGTACCATATTCGTCTATTGATGCACTTCACACGGGTACGGATGATGAACATCCCTGTTTTCTTCCATCAGAACATTGAGAGGATGGTGTCCATGATGCAGAGGAAGAGCCCGACACAGCAGTATAGGAGCCTTTACCATTGTGGTTTGATTCAGCTTGTGGTGTTACATCAGTTGGCTCAGCAGGGCATCTCATGGGAGGAGTTTATCTCTCGTGAGCTTTTCACAGTACCGCCACCGCCACATCCTGTGGGTATTCACGAGGAGGGAGGACCATCACAGCAGCATGACATCCCCGCCACTAGACATGTCAGCTCCTCACCTTTGGTTTCTTATCAGAGAGGCCAGAGGACCTTATTTGCAGCAGCTCGACGAGTACTTTCTCCACAGCATGTGGAAGGGGTCTCGCCTTCTTCATCGGCTCAACGAGTGTTACCTCCACATCAAGTGGAAGGGGCCTCGCTTTCTTCACCAGCACAGGTACCAGGGAGGGGCAAACAACCCAAGATTGATGAGGGACCATCAGGTGTTCCGGATATAGAGCTTATTGATCTTGATGTTAGTTCTCCTAGCCGAGAGTCAAAGGAGATCATTCAGCACCTTAGAGCTGAAAATGATGCCTTACAGAGGAGATTAGAGGGGGCACAATGGAAAATCTCATACCTGGAGCAACACAACAAACATTTGGAGGATGAACAAGCTCTTGATGAGTTGTGGAGGATTCGTAGTGACCGCAATTTGAACCGGAGAAGACCCGGTGATCTATTGCCCGCTGAGCGAGAGTCCATGCTCATCCAGGTAAATGCACACTTGGAGAGGCTATTGGCTAAGGCCAACCAAGAGAAGAAATTGCTGAGGAACATGAAGAACCATTATTGGGCAAGAATGCACGTGTGCAAGGCAAAGATGAAGATGTTCCAAAGGCGGTTGGCCAAGGCACAAAAAGGGAGAAAGAGGCCCGATCCACTCCATATCTTGGCCGAGGCTTCACTGAAGGACCAAGGCACTAAATAGCCCAACCACAGCACAAATCCCAAGAAATTTTGAACATTTTGGGTCAATTTTGATTTTTCAGGCAATTTACAGGTTTTTGTCCATTAACGGGTCTCACCCCCCGCGCGACCCTTCATCCTGGCAACTCCATTTTGTAAAAACTCAGTATTTCCAGATTTTTCATGAGAAAATACATATGCTCATTAATGGACTTGAGATTTTATGAAGTTTTGGGCCTCCAGAAAGTCAAAAAAGGAGCAAAAAATGACTTTCTGCCACATTTTTGAGACACAGAAAGTAGTCTTGGGAGATTGCACTTTTGGAGGGGAAAACGACCACCAAATTTAGAAATGCCAGTTGGGTTGGAAAGTAGACTCACATACCTTTCTAACAAGCCTACTCTTGCTCAATTTGGACACTTGGAAGTGCCCCAAAAGTGGTCCCAAAGGCGCGCGACCCGTTAGGCAGAGGCGCGCGACCCGTCAGGCAAATTTCTCCAAATTTCAGTGTACAGCTCAGAAAAATGCAGTTTGACCCTATTTGACTTTTTGGGGTGGATTATTATCTTCTTTGATGTAATTAATGTACTTTTATGACACTTTTACACTTATGTACCTCTTCTAGAAGATTCATTCATGAAAAAGGTGAAAATTAAATGAATGAATTGGTTTCCTAGCTTATAGAGGCAAGTTGTTTTGACTGCCTAGTTTGTAGTGCTTAGTTTAGAAGTGGTTGAAACAACTCCTAGGATAGTGAGCTCGACCCATGGACGCAGGGAAAGAGGTTAGATGATCTATATTATGTACTTTTTTGCTCATTTTCATGGTTGGAAGGTTGGACTCTTGAGGGAGAAGCTATCATTGTATTATTCACTGTATCTCTGCAATTTTTGGCTAAGGAAGACCAGGGTTTTGCAGTCTTTTTTGGGATTCTTGTGGTTACATGTATTGATGGTGTGTTTCTCTATGTACCTGTAAGTGTGTTATGTGAATCATTTCCTTTCTTTTCCTTCTGCACATTAAGCAAACGAAGTGTTAAAGTAAGAATTCATGACTGTCATGCTCTGCTTTTAAGTTTGTTTAATTTCAATGTTTTCTACTGTTTAAGGAGAATTCAAAGTTATTGTTTGCTCTCCTTAGCTCCTCACCTGTCATTCCTGACCATCCACCTCAATCAAAAGCATCAATATTGTCTCCTACCTCGCCCCAAAGAACCCCCTGCAGAAACTGTGTCCAATCCCCGCACCCAAAATTGTCATCCCCTCAATTTGCCACCAAAAACCCTAAAAACCCCAAATCAACCTTTTGATCCGTTTACTAGCCTAAAATCAGTGTTACCCTATTGGTCATCTCATCCATTGAAGATTTCACCGAGATAGACCGGAGAGAGCCCTCTCCAGCCCCGTAGGGCTAGCTACGAGGCTAAGTGGTTTGATGTTGCCTTGAGGTTTACCTTTCTTAGCCTGAGGTGAAATTTCAAGCACTAACATGGTATAGAATAGAAAGCATCAGTAAAGACATCGAATGTAATAACCCAAATGGAAAGACTTTAATTGAATAAATTGTTTATTGAAAACACTTGGTGAAGGAGATCTACAAAAAGGGTCTGTAAATCCCCCCCCATGGGATGGGTCCTTTGATGTCCTTGATGCTTCAGTAATTGATCTTCTCTCTCAATATGTGAAAAACCCAAACAATATGAAGAACTAAAATGGTAGCTCAAAAGAAAAGAGACTATTAGCACCTAAATCTGCCTTAGGCTGAAGGAAGGAAAAATTCAGGGTAACCACAAACCACGCTCAGTCTGGTAGCTAGCCCTACCAGAACAGGAGAGGGCTCTCTTTGAGTCACGCTCAGCGAATAAGCAAACGGAATGGTCTAAGATGACTAACACTGAAATATTGATCTTAGGCTAGTAAGTAAATATGGATACAAGAAGCAATTTTTTATGAATGACTGAGTTTCTGGGATGGTATGGGACCAACGGACAACAATGAGCAGAGAATTTAATACAAAGGCACAGATTACTTTGTGAGGCAAGACAGGCAGAAAGTCTAGCAATTTAGTTTGAAATAACGCGGAATGGAGGAATTGCTTAGGAGGGTGAAAAGGGCATAAGTACATGAATCCTTTTCAACAGAAGAAGAACACTGAACATGAAATTTTCCCACAGGCAGAGCAATAAAAATGAATTCTACCTTATCTAACTTAGAAACTTTCACTGGAAATGAATATAAAATGAAATGTGAAACATTACGAAATGCATATGAAACATAAGAGACACATTTTCTACACTCACAACCACATGAATCTCATGAAACAGAGCCGCTGCCTTTCATTAATCCTCTGCCAAAATATACAATGAAGAACTGAGTTTCTCTCCCACAGTCTCCCAGAAATTACAAGCCAACCAACCCTTTGCAAATAGTTTGCATACAATATATAGAATGTTCCATGAAGAGATAGAATGCCCAAGGGTTGGGAAGTTACTCGAATCATTACAAAATGGAGATGGAAAGCCAACCATTAGCTACAGGTGCAGCGTTACAAACATGAAAAATGGCTTGGGCGTTTGTTTGCCTTCCTTTGCCACTTGGATAGAAGCCAATATAGAGTGAAAACACTTTAAATTCCACCTTAGGTGCTGAAAAAGTGAAATGTAGATGAGCGGGCCCACTTGGAGAAGTCGCGAATCGAAATTTCGCGAAACGGAGATGAAATTGGCCTTTTTCCCTATATGCACCACGCCACTTTTAAGCCTGTTTTGAGGCACTTGTAGGAGTCCAAAATGTACCCAAATGTGCTTTTTGGAAAGCCTTTCCTGTCTACTTTGCAACCCAAGTGGAATTTCTAAATTTTGTGCTCATTTTCCCCTCCAAATCTTCATTCTCCCAGGAATGCATCTTGTGTGTCAAAATAGGGGCAAAGAGGACAATTTTTTAGTGTTTTTTATCTCCTGGAGACTCAAATCATGCCCAAACTTCTTTTCCAAGCACCAATAGTCGTGATTTTGCATGCTAAATCCAAAAATGCAAACCATTTGTGATTTGGAGCTCCCAATCCTAAACTGGAGCAGCGCACAGGGAGAAAACACCTGTGTTGTGACCAAAAATTTGCCATGTGACCAAAATTGCCCCAAATTTCTTGAAATTTGGGTTGGAGATCCTCTATGAGGTGCTATGATGGGCCAAAGAGGCTTTGGCCAATATCTGAAGTCGATCGAGCTCCCTTTGCCTCTTTTGCTTCTTGATTGCCTTCCTCAATTTTGCCTTCAAATTCCTGATTCGGGCCTTGCATACTTTGTTTCGCGCCATGTAGTGGAAAGCCATGTGTCTCAGCAATGCATGGTCCTTGTCGGCCTTGTCCAGTAGTGTTATAGACATTTTTGTGCCTTACAGCACGGAGCATGAAATGTCAATAATCTGAGGGATCCAAAGTCCCTAAACATGTTGTTCCTACCCCTAGAGGAACAAGGTCAGCAAACCACAGCACTTCAGATCAGTTCTCCACTGAAAAACACTCAAAAACAGGTCAATTTTGGATCAAAGCAGCTGCTCCACTAAGCATCTGCGCTGAATGTCAAAAGCTCTATGGTGTACCTGCGCTGCATAGCAAGTGCAAAAAAGGCTACCTGCGCTGGGCGTACTTTGACATGTGGAGGAATCTTTTCTCAATGTGCCAGTGCCCAGGAAGCTTCCAAAATGACACTTGGAACAGAAGATTCGCCTAATGATGAGTAAAGAGGTTCTAAAACTCCAAGTGGAAGGTAGAAACTCCGAGTGGACTCAAGGACTGAAGAACAACTGGAGTTGAAGAGGACAACAGGTCACACATCAAGCTGACTTATCTTCACTCCAAAACTCTATATAAGGATCTCGTCCCATGGGATCTAGAGGCCGGAATTGAGTGCAAAGAATTGCTGTTGGTTTATAGTTGTGAGTATTGGGTGATTGCTTGAGGGAGGTGAAGAGGAGATTTCTTTCCGTCGGGAAGGTGATGCTGGATTGGACCTCTCACGGTTGTATCACCGCCTGAACCTTACTTCCTTATATTAATAAAGCATTTGAGGTTCTTCTATTCGCATGTGTTTCAATGGTGTATTGTCTTACTTGCGTATTTGATTTATGCTAATCCTTGAATCAATTATGAATGCATGCTTCTTGTAGTTTCCTTTTCTTGTCTTGTTCGCAGGATCTCGTGTAGCTGGGCCCGTGAGAAGACTTGGAGCTGGGAGCGAACGGCAAATAGAGGAGATTGGATCGACCACTTGCGCAAGACATCGGTAAGTGGATCTCTTCCTTTCATCTCTTGCATGTCATAAAGAAGTAACTTTAGATAGCTTTGCTTCAGCTGTTGCTAAGGAACTATAACCCTTAGAGTGGGATAGGGTCATTCTGTGTTGGATACTTTTCCCCACAACAGACTGGCGACTCCGCTGGGGATCGTGTCTTGTTGGTAGCTTGTGTTTCTTGCTATTCATTTCCTAAACAAAGGGAGTACCAAATCGAACTGCATTCGAATCCTTCGAATGCAAAGTAGAGGGCAGCTACTCTAGCTCAGTTCTGGGCATGTTTATGATTTGAAGAGCTGATCCACAAGGACTCTTATTAGCTCTTTGTGATAGTGTTCATCTTCCTTAATCATCCTCTAGTGTATACTTGGCTGATAGCCTCTGATTTGGCCAAAAACCATTGATTTTTGAGCAAACTGTGACCCGGAATCTGAGAGAGACGAGAGTTGTCTCTTCAGTGCAGCTGCAGCAAAGGCTACCTGCGCTGCAACGCAGGTCCCGAAGGGGCTACCTGCGCTGCATGTCAGATTGACAGTGCAGTACCTGCGCTGAACCAGTTTTGTCTTGTGCATCTGGGGTTCCCTACTGTCTGTTGCCCAGTTTTCAATATTGTTTTTGCAGCCTGTTGTCAGCCTGTATACCCAGCTGAAACCACCTTTCTTTGCCTTCATTCCGCCTCAGTTGTATGAAGAAACCGTGATTGTTCTTATTGTATTTCTTGCTTTCATTCACAGTTTCCCGTAGCGAAAGTGAACTAGTCTTGCTGTGACCTCTTGGATCTAGGCCTGTAAGAAAGTGTCGTTGTGATTCTAAGAGCTAGTTTATTGCTGTTCATAGCTGCTTGAACATTTGCTTTCGTTATATGGTTCGAATTTCAATATTTCTTGTGTTGAAACGAGTGAATCTTAAGGTGTTCTTTTGATTATTGGACAAAAACTTGTTTTCTTTCACTTGAAATTGAATTCGAAATTATACAATAGCTTTCTTTTTGTAATACATCAACATTAAGGAAGAAGAAAAGAAATACTTGCATTGTGCATGTGCATTTTGACAGTTTGCATGTCGATTTAGGAAAAGTGCATCAGTGTGTGCTCTATGATCTGTTTGAAAAGATGATGTCTTTCTTTTCCCTCAGTAGTTAAGATTTTCATAAAGTTGAAAGAATTGAAAAAGCTTGCTTATCATTCTTAGACTGCATTTAGGAGTTGTATCATACATCACGTGGTGATCCATAAAGGCAAACTGCTAAGCAAGATCAACCTAAAAAGAATTGAATTTATCTAACAACGCTTTGAAACATAACGAAACACAGTAGAGGTCTAGGTAGAGACGTGTTCCGGCGTCGTTAAACATAGTGACCGTCGATCTCTACGAAGGTGGGTGATTCCTCCTGAGGGACGATAGCACTAATACGGACTTGTGCCCCCGCGTACCGTCGCGTATATTGGGGGACCCCTATAGGAACAAAGCCTTTATCCATAGGAAGCCGTGTCGGCCGCCCTACTGATCACGATGCAGTGAACACAACATTCACGAAGACCGACCACTCGTACCGTAAAATGTATTCTGTGGTTTCGCGAAAGGTTTGGCACACCCTCTGCCTAGAACTCCAGAGTAGTTTCTTTTGGCCTTTTTCAAACTCTATAACTGAAAAAGTACATCCGAGCATTTTTCACTTCGGGCTCGTTAATACATCGAAGGAGACCAGAGTCATCTTTAGCTTTTTCTCGACTCTTAAAAAGTGAAAAAGCAAGTTGTGTCTAAAGCGTCGTCATATAAAATTCATTCTAAACGGAACATAATCACCCCTTATTCCTGCGTTGATCTTGAGGTTGAGAACATGGAGCACGCCAACCAAGGGATTCCACATGATGGGAACCCTAGCCCTTTCTCCTCTTGGGGAGAAGTTGGCGCGCCCCACATGGCCACGTTGTCACTTCCAGGACTGACAATTGGCCTGCCAGTTTGGCTATTCTCAACCACTGTAGTTCAGACCACCGCGGTTCCTGAACAGTCGAGTCAACAGTTAGACCAGTCTAGAGCTGCCCTCCAGCCTTCCGTTTCTTATAGATCTTCCTCCGATCCTTCCTCTTCGAAGGGTCGAGCCGCCGAAAGCCGAGCTCCCATAGAGAAGAAGAAGGATTCCGATCCTTCCTCTTCGAAAGGTCGAGCCGCCGAAAGCCGAGCTCCCATAGAGAAGAAAAAGGAGAAGAAGAAGAAGGAAAAGAAGCAGAAGGAGCCAAAGGCGCCTGGGGGCAAGCAAAAGGCATCTAACAAAAATCCACACACAGCACGGACCGGGCCCAAATCGCCATGTGTCATATGTAGAGGGGACCACCTCCACCGTGATTGTCCCAGTATTCCCCAGATACTAAGGGACTGGTCCCCTCGTTTGCACAGTTCGGAAGCGTCAACCTCTGACAACCAGGTGGAATGCTTACCGTCGACCAATGAAAGTGAAGGTTCTAGACAACGAAGGGGAATGAGATTCCCCTGCGAACTGTGTGAGGGCAATCACACCCTCCGCCGTTGTCCCTTTTTAGACGAAGCAAAGAGAGTTTTGGAAGATCAACCGGTTGCACCATTGCTACTTCCTCCTGGATACCAAAAACTCGCGCCCAGTCCTTCGTTGGTCGAAAATACGGCTGCCCCGCTCATAGGACCAGCTGAAGTGTCAGTCACTAAAAATGAACCTACTGAATCCAGACCGGACGAAAGTCCAAAGGTCGAAACGGCAGTTGACCCGGTTCTCCCTTCAGAAGTTTCATCTTCAAATACCACAGTCACTGAGGATTCATCTTCAGCTGACACCCCTACCGAAGAGAGTAAGGATGACACCGTCCAGATTCTTTTCATCAACACCGATTCTGATGAACATCAGGGCAATGTGCCCACTCCTTTATCGCAGGAAGGAGCATCGTCAGGATCATACCCGGCTGTGTATTCGGTCCCACCACCAAGCAACCTGGTTGTGTCCTTTGATTGGAACCAACTAGGCAGACCCCGGTTACCAGCCAGTATACCATTTAGAATTATAGTCCAAATATACAAAATGGTGATGGCTGGGACTATCATTGATGAAGGGGCATCTGTGAGTATCCTGTCCTCTATTGCTTGGAAAGCACTGGGTTGCCCAGCGCTTTTGCCTAAGATAAGGAATCTCTCGGGTTTTGACAAAGGAACCAGTCGACCATTAGGGATTCTACCTAATGTGCCTATTACATTGAAAGGGAAGGCTGTCAAGATGAATTTGATGGTTGTCCAAGGACCCTTGGATTATAACCTACTCCTTGGACGAGACTACATATATTGCATGGAAGCAATAGTCTCCTCACTCTTTCGAATAATGTGTTTTCCATACGAAGGAAGAATGGTCAAGCTTGTAGACCAACTTTCATTTCCGGGATCACGCATCGCAAATAGTCACATACCTATCCTGAATGGTCTTTTCGATCAAGAAAGGTCTCTACCTCCGGTTCTTCTTCCTGATGAGTGCGAGTGATTCGGGAAAGTAGGGCCGGAACCCAGGGGGCTCGCATCCTGGTCTGCTGGGGTCAGAGAAAACCTTGGGTGTAAAGTAGAATTTCCGCGAGAGAATATGACTAGTCCGTACCCCGTCTCCTCCTTCATCTTCGTAAGAGTAAGAGCCGGCAAGAGTTCGGCTCTCATGAGGAAGAAGGGGCTGTTAGGAAGTGGGGTTGTTCTGGAAAAAGATTCTTTTGTTAAAGTTAAGTGTGTGGCGGAGCATCATCATTCACCGTCGCCTAGTCGGCGTCGCCGAAGAAAGTTCTGTTTGAAAGGATTAGCGGAACAATCTTTGGGTAACCTGAAAGAGGTAGGCCTCACCCGTTAAAAACAAAGGTTTTGACGGATGAGTAGGGGCGACCTTGAAATTAGACTTACACCTGGGGGCATGCAAACCTCTTGGAATGCAAGCACGGGCGGCTTTTTAGTTTTAGGTAGGACTAACCCCTCTAACTCGTAGGATAAGTCGATACCCAGCTTGCATAAAGAGAGTATATGGAGCAAAGCATAGCGAGATGAAGCTCCTTAAAAAAATAGCGAGCAATCTACCAGGAGACCTTCCTACTTTATGACTGGTAAAAACGAGCAGTTTTGGCAAAGTTCATGCTCGTTAAGAAATAAACGCAAGATCCGAGCAGTTTTAACGCGGACTTCATGTTCGTTAAAAAATAAACATAAGCATGTGAGCAGGCTTCCCCCCCAGAGTTCAAGCTCATCCAGGAAAAATGAACCAGTAAATAACCATTTGAGACCATAGATTCATCAGCCATAAAAAGCCTTGGTCGTGTTTGTGCGCCGTCACCTCCACTTTTCATTTGGCCGATCATTCACATCCACTTGCTTGTTTACCTATTTTGAGGAACAGCTGCGAAGAGTGATTTCACCTAGCCGTCCTTATGACACTGCCGTGATTGGAAAATTCCAACCTGTACCTGGAATCTGCTGCTATCCCTGTTCATCACTCGTTCCTCAAAATACGAGTCTTCTTTGAGCTCTTTTCACTGACTCGTAAAATATGAAAAGTTTGCCGAGTTTTGGCCTTCCAGCTCGTTAAAAGGACCGGAAGAGCTATCCCTCCTCTAGATTTTAATCTTTTTGGACCTAAGGGATTATTGCACAAAAAGATCGAGCGCTTGTCTAGTTCGGCTCGATAAAGATATCGAACATTCATCCCTTCTGTATTGTTTTATACTTTTTCGGACTTAAGGGATTAGATGACGAAAAAGGACCCCTGGAGTCCACTTTATGTACCCTTTTCAGACTCTCTAAAAATGAAAAGGACCGAGTTGTCTTTGTCGCTGGGCTCGTTAAAAATATTAGATAGTGACAAACTTGTCTTTAGACGAGAACGAGTTTCCCTATCGTTAAGCTCGTTAAAACATAGCGATGGGCTTGCCCGAAGGGCAGGTTATAGAACAAGCATATGTTATCCTCCTCAAGCTTGACAAAATAAAGAGGTACTGGTCAGAAATGACTGGGGAAAAATTGGGAAGAACCTCAAAGCTTAATGGTAGCAAGTCGCTCTTGAACATGACACTTTTGCCTCCGTAAATATCGGGTTGGGTTATTATCATTCACCGGTCCCTTCACCATGGTCTCGCCATACCATCCATACATGGGGTAATGCTACCGATCCATCACATCAGTGTCGTTATATGTTCAAGAGATGTCATTCAGAAAGTGTCAACCGGGTCCCATCCACTACCATACATCATCTTTCATCCTTCCATGACCGCCACCCTGAATCATATTTCACAGATCGTTTTCACCATCATCACTAGCTCCGTTCCGTGTCACTGATGTGGGATTCATTAAGGCCCTCCTTTGACGGATCACTTCTTGTCGACATCAGCTCGCTATCCAAGAAGTTGATCTAGGAACACCCCCTCAGTACTTTGAAGCTTGCATGCCTCAATGGCAAGTTTCTCACTTCCGGCGATAGGTATACATTAATGACCTTCGACCAGGAGACTTTGCGTGGTGTTCGACGTCAGATCCTATATTCACGCCACGTGAATTGTGCTGCAGTACCTTGAGGGTCATCATCATTATCGGTGATTCCTCTCGCGCTTGTTAATAGTTTACATTATTGACTGGTAATCAAGCGATGTCTTTCCATGTTCGACTTCAAGAAATTCTCACATGGATTGACTTGTACTAGAGTGAAGATCGGACAAGTTTGAAGACCCCAGATCTAGTTTCATCCATCCGGGCTGCGATATATATTCAGGAGATAAAAACATAGACATGTGCAGCAGATGATCATCCTACTAAAAGGATGATAATTAAAAGCAGAGAATTATCAGTCTATTATCAGACGATCGTCTGTTTATGTATAGCAAATGTATTTATAAAGCTGAGCATGGGAAATGCCCGCATCAGCTAGATCATGAAAAGAAAGTATGAAAAGATAATGTATTGTATTGTATTTTGTTACAGGTCACCTCCCAACGATTGAATGAACTTCGGATCCTCCTAATAAAGCATTTCACCCGATAAACGACCTCATACTTTAGGGGGCAACTGTTATAGACATTTTTGTGCCTTACAGCACGGAGCATGAAATGTCAATAATCTGAGGGATCGAAAGTCCCTAAACATGTTGTTCCTACCCCTAGAGGAACAAGGTCAGCAAACCACAGCACTTCAGATCAGTTCTCCACTGAAAAACACTCAAAAACAGGTCAATTTTGGATCAAATCAGCTGCTCCACTAAGCATCTGCGCTGAATGTCAAAAGCTCTATGGTGTACCTGTGCTGCATAGCAAGTGCAACAAAGGCTACCTGCGCTGGGCATACTTTGACATGTGGAGGAATCTTTTCTCAATGTGCCAGTGCCCAGGAAGCTTCCAAAATGACACTTGGATCAGAAGATTCGCCTAATGATGATTAAAGAGGTTCTAAAACTCCAAGTGGAAGGTAGAAACTCCGAGTGGACTCAAGGACTGAAGAACAACTGGAGTTGAAGAGGAAAACAAGTCACACATCAAGCTGACTTATCTTCACTCCAAAACTCTATATAAGGATCTCGTCCCATGGGATCTAGAGGCCGGAATTGAGTGCAAAGAATTGCTGTTGGTTTATAGTTGTGAGTATTGGGTGATTGCTTGAGGGAGGTGAAGAGGAGATTTCTTTCCGTCGGGAAGGTGATGCTGGATTGGACCTCTCACGGTTGTATCACCGCCTGAACCTTACTTCCTTATATTAATAAAGCATTTGAGGTTCTTCTATTCGCATGTGTTTCAATGGTGTATTGTCTTACTTGCGTATTTGATTTATGCTAATCCTTGAATCAATTATGAATGCATGCTTCTTGTAGTTTCCTTTTCTTGTCTTGTTCACAGGATCTCGTGTAGCTGGGCCCGTGAGAAGACTTGGAGCTGGGAGCGAACGGCAAATAGAGGAGATTGGATCGACCACTTGCGCAAGACATCGGTAAGTGGATCTCTTCCTTTCATCTCTTGCATGTCATAAAGAAGTAACTTTAGATAGCTTTGCTTCAGCTGTTGCTAAGGAACTATAACCCTTAGAGTGGGATAGGGTCATTCTGTGTTGGATACTTTTCCCCACAACAGACTGGCGACTCCGCTGGGGATCATGTCTTGTTGGTAGCTTGTGTTTCTTGCTATTCATTTCCTAAACAAAGGGAGTACCAAATCGAACTGCATTCGAATCCTTCGAATGCAAAGTAGAGGGCAGCTACTCTAGCTCAGTTCTGGGCATGTTTATGATTTGAAGAGCTGATCCACAAGGAATCTTATTAGCTCTTTGTGATAGTGTTCATCTTCCTTAATCATCCTCTAGTGTATACTTGGCTGATAGCCTCTGATTTGGCCAAAAACCATTGATTTTTGAGCAAACTGTGACCCGGAATCTGAGAGAGACGAGAGTTGTCTCTTCAGTGCAGCTGCAGCAAAGGCTACCTGCGCTGCAACGCAGGTCCCGAAGGGGCTACCTGCGCTGCATGTCAGATTGACAGTGCAGTACCTGCGCTGAACCAGTTTTGTCTTGTGCATCTGGGGTTCCCTACTGTCTGTTGCCCAGTTTTCAATATTGTTTTTGCAGCCTGTTGTCAGCCTGTATACCCAGCTGAAACCACCTTTCTTTGCCTTCATTCCGCCTCAGTTGTATGAAGAAACCGTGATTGTTCTTATTGTATTTCTTGCTTTCATTCACAGTTTCCCGTAGCGAAAGTGAACTAGTCTTGCTGTGACCTCTTGGATCTAGGCCTGTAAGAAAGTGTCGTTGTGATTCTAAGAGCTAGTTTATTGCTGTTCATAGCTGCTTGAACATTTGCTTTCGTTATATGGTTCGAATTTCAATATTTCTTGTGTTGAAACGAGTGAATCTTAAGGTGTTCTTTTGATTATTGGACAAAAACTTGTTTTCTTTCACTTGAAATTGAATTCGAAATTATACAATAGCTTTCTTTTTGTAATACATCAACATTAAGGAAGAAGAAAAGAAATACTTGCATTGTGCATGTGCATTTTGACAGTTTGCATGTCGATTTAGGAAAAGTGCATCAGTGTGTGCTCTATGATCTGTTTGAAAAGATGATGTCTTTCTTTTCCCTCAGTAGTTAAGATTTTCATAAAGTTGAAAGAATTGAAAAAGCTTGCTTATCATTCTTAGACTGCATTTAGGAGTTGTATCATACATCACGTGGTGATCCATAAAGGCAAACTGCTAAGCAAGATCAACCTAAAAAGAATTGAATTTATCTAACAACGCTTTGAAACATAACGAAACACAGTAGAGGTCTAGGTAGAGACGTGTTCCGGCGTCGTTAAACATAGTGACCGTCGATCTCTACGAAGGTGGGTGATTCCTCCTGAGGGACGATAGCACTAATACAGACTTGTGCCCCCGCGTACCGTCGCGTATATTGGGGGACCCCTATAGGAACAAAGCCTTTATCCATAGGAAGCCGTGTCGGCCGCCCTATTGATCACGATGCAGTGAACACAGCATTCACGAAGATCGACCACTCGTACCGTAAAATGTATTCTGTGGTTTCGCGAAAGGTTTGGCACACCCTCTGCCTAGAACTCCAGAGTAGTTTCTTTTGGCCTTTTTCAAACTCTATAACTGAAAAAGTACATCCAAGCATTTTTCACTTCGGGCTCGTTAATACATCGAAGGAGACCCGAGTCATCTTTAGCTTTTTCTCGACTCTTAAAAAGTGAAAAAGCAAGTTGTGTCTAAAGCGTCGTCATATAAAATTCATTCTAAACGGAACATAATCACCCCTTATTCCTGCGTTGATCTTGAGGTTGAGAACATGGAGCACGCCAACCAAGGGATTCCACATGATGGGAACCCTAGCCCTTTCTCCTCTTGGGGAGAAGTTGGCGCGCCCCACATGGCCACGTTGTCACTTCCAGGACTGACAATTGGCCTGCCAGTTTGGCTATTCTCAACCACTGTAGTTCAGACCACCGCGGTTCCTGAACAGTCGAGTCAATAGTTAGACCAGTCTAGAGCTACCCTCCAGCCTTCCGTTTCTTATAGATCTTCCTCCGATCCTTCCTCTTCGAAGGGTCGAGCCGCCGAAAGCCGAGCTCCCATAGAGAAGAAGAAGGATTCCGATCCTTCCTCTTCGAAAGGTCGAGCCGCCAAAAGCCGAGCTCCCATAGAGAAGAAAAAGGAGAAGAAGAAGAAGGAAAAGAAGCAGAAGGAGCCAAAGGCGCCTGGGGGCAAGCAAAAGGCATCTAACAAAAATCCACACACAGCACGGACCGGGCCCAAATCGCCATGTGTCATATGTAGAGGGGACCACCTCCACCGTGATTGTCCTGGTATTCCCCGGATACTAAGGGACTGGTCCCCTCGTTTGCACAGTTCGGAAGCGTCAACCTCTGACAACCAGGTGGAATGCTTACCGTCGACCAATGAAAGTGAAGGTTCTAGACAACGAAGGGGAATGAGATTCCCCTGCAAACTGTGTGAGGGCAATCACACCCTCCGCCGTTGTCCCTTTTTAGACGAAGCAAAGAGAGTTTTGGAAGATCAACCGGTTGCACCATTGCTACTTCCTCCTGGATACCAAAAACTCGCGCCCAATCCTTCGTTGGTCGAAAATACGGCTGCCCCGCTCATAGGACCAGCTGAAGTGTCAGTCACTGAAAATGAACCTACTGAATCCAGACCGGACGAAAGTCCAAAGGTCGAAACGGCAGTTGACCCGGTTCTCCCTTCAGAAGTTTCATCTTCAAATACCACAGTCACTGAGGATTCATCTTCAGCTGACACCCCTACCGAAGAGAGTAAGGATGACACCGTCCAGATTCTTTTCATCAACACCGATTCTGATGAACATCAGGGCAATGTGCCCACTCCTTTATCGCAGGAAGGAGCATCGTCAGGATCATACCCGGCTGTGTATTCGGTCCCACCACCAAGCAACCTGGTTGTGTCCTTTGATTGGAACCAACTAGGCAGACCCCGGTTACCAGCCAGTATACCATTTAGAATTATAGTCCAAATATACAAAATGGTGATGGCTGGGACTATCATTGATGAAGGGGCATCTGTGAGTATCCTGTCCTCTATTGCTTGGAAAGCACTGGGTTGCCCAGCGCTTTTGCCTAAGATAAGGAATCTCTCGGGTTTTGACAAAGGAACCAGTCGACCATTAGGGATTCTACCTAATGTGCCTATTACATTGAAAGGGAAGGCTGTCAAGATGAATTTGATGGTCGTCCAAGGACCCTTGGATTATAACCTACTCCTTGGACGAGACTACATATATTGCATGGAAGCAATAGTCTCCTCACTCTTTCGAATAATGTGTTTTCCATACGAAGGAAGAATGGTCAAGCTCGTAGACCAACTTTCATTTCCGGGATCACGCATCGCAAATAGTCACATACCTATCCTGAATGGTCTTTTCGATCAAGAAAGGTCTCTACCTCCGGTTCTTCTTCCTGATGAGTGCGAGTGATTCGGGAAAGTAGGGCCGGAACCCAGGGGGCATGCATCCTGGTCTGCTGGGGTCAGAGAAAACCTTGGGTGTAAAGTAGAATTTCCGCGAGAGAATATGACTAGTCCGTACCCCGTCTCCTCCTTCATCTTCGTAAGAGTAAGAGCCGGCAAGAGTTCGGCTCTCATGAGGAAGAAGGGGCTGTTAGGAAGTGGGGTTGTTCTGGAAAAAGATTCTTTTGTTAAAGTTAAGTGTGTGGCGGAGCATCGTCATTCACCGTCGCCTAGTCGGCGTCGTCGAAGAAAGTTCTGTTTGAAAGGATTAGCGGAACAATCTTTGGGTAAACTGAAAGAGGTAGGCCTCACCCGTTAAAAACAAAGGTTTTGACGGATGAGTAGGGGCGACCTTGAAATTAGACTTACACCTGGGGGCATGCAAACCTCTTGGAATGCAAGCACGGGCGGCTTTTTAGTTTTAGGTAGGACTAACCCCTCTAACTCGTAGGATAAGTCGATACCCAGCTTGCATAAAGAGAGTATATGGAGCAAAGCATAGCGAGATGAAGCTCCTTAAAAAAATAGCGAGCAATCTACCAGGAGACCTTCCTACTTTATGACTGGTAAAAACGAGCAGTTTTGGCAAAGTTCATGCTCGTTAAAAAATAAACGCAAGATCCGAGCAGTTTTAACGCGGACTTCATGTTCGTTAAAAAATAAACATAAGCATGTGAGCAGGCTTCCCCCCCAGAGTTCAAGCTCATCCAGGAAAAATGAACCAGTAAATAACCATTTGAGACCATAGATTCATCAGCCATAAAAAGCCTTGGTCGTGTTTGTGCGCGGTCACCTCCACTTTTCATTTGGCCGATCATTCACATCCACTTGCTTGTTTACCTATTTTGAGGAACAGCTGCGAAGAGTGATTTCACCTAGCCGTCCTTATGACACTGCCGTGATTGGAAAATTCCAACCTGTACCTGGAATCTGCTGCTATCCCTGTTCATCACTCGTTCCTCAAAATACGAGTCTTCTTTGAGCTCTTTTCACTGACTCGTAAAATATGAAAAGTTTGCCGAGTTTTGGCCTTCCAGCTCGTTAAAAGGACCGGAAGAGCTATCCCTCCTCTAGATTTTAATCTTTTTGGACCTAAGGGATTATTGCACAAAAAGATCGAGCGCTTGTCTAGTTCGGCTCGATAAAGATATCGAACATTCATCCCTTCTGTATTGTTTTATACTTTTTCGGACTTAAGGGATTAGATGACGAAAAAGGACCCCTGGAGTCCACTTTATGTACCCTTTTCAGACTCTCTAAAAATGAAAAGGACCGAGTTGTCTTTGTCGCTGGGCTCGTTAAAAATATTAGATAGTGACAAACTTGTCTTTAGACGAGAACGAGTTTCCCTATCGTTAAGCTCGTTAAAACATAGCGATGGGCTTGCCCGAAGGGCAGGTTATAGAACAAGCATATGTTATCCTCCTCAAGCTTGACAAAATAAAGAGGTACTGGTCAGAAATGACTGGGGAAAAATTGGGAAGAACCTCAAAGCTTAATGGTAGCAAGTCGCTCTTGAACATGACACTTTTGCCTCCGTAAATATCGGGTTGGGTTATTATCATTCACCGGTCCCTTCACCATGGTCTCGCCATACCATCCATACATGGGGTAATGCTACCGATCCATCACATCAGTGTCGTTATATGTTCAAGAGATGTCATTCAGAAAGTGTCAACCGGGTCCCATCCACTACCATACATCATCTTTCATCCTTCCATGACCGCCACCCTGAATCATATTTCACAGATCGTTTTCACCATCATCACTAGCTCCGTTCCGTGTCACTGATGTGGGATTCATTAAGGCCCTCCTTTGACGGATCACTTCTTGTCGACATCAGCTCGCTATCCAAGAAGTTGATCTAGGAACACCCCCTCAGTACTTTGAAGCTTGCATGCCTCAATGGCAAGTTTCTCACTTCCGGCGATAGGTATACATTAATGACCTTCGACCAGGAGACTTTGCGTGGTGTTCGACGTCAGATCCTATATTCACGCCACGTGAATTGTGCTACAGTACCTTGAGGGTCATCATCATTATCGGTGATTCCTCTCGCGCTTGTTAATAGTTTACATTATTGACTGGTAATCAAGCGATGTCTTTCCATGTTCGACTTCAAGAAATTCTCACATGGATTGACTTGTACTAGAGTGAAGATCAGACAAGTTTGAAGACCCCAGATCTAGTTTCATCCATCCGGGCTGCGATATATATTCAGGAGATAAAAACATAGACATGTGCAGCAGATGATCATCCTACTAAAAGGATGATAATTAAAAGCAGAGAATTATCAGTCTATTATCAGACGATCGTCTGTTTATGTATAGCAAATGTATTTATAAAGCTGAGCATGGGAAATGCCCGCATCAGCTAGATCATGAAAAGAAAGTATGAAAAGATAATGTATTGTATTGTATTTTGTTACAGGTCACCTCCCAACGATTGAATGAACTTCGGATCCTCCTAATAAAGCATTTCACCCGATAAACGACCTCATACTTTAGGGGGCAACTGTTATAGACATTTTTGTGCCTTACAGCACGGAGCATGAAATGTCAATAATCTGAGGGATCGAAAGTCCCTAAACATGTTGTTCCTACCCCTAGAGGAACAAGGTCAGCAAACCACAGCACTTCAGATCAGTTCTCCACTGAAAAACACTCAAAAACAGGTCAATTTTGGATCAAATCAGCTGCTCCACTAAGCATCTGCGCTGAATGTCAAAAGCTCTATGGTGTACCTGCGCTGCATAGCAAGTGCAACAAAGGCTACCTGCGCTGGGCGTACTTTGACATGTGGAGGAATCTTTTCTCAATGTGCCAGTGCCCAGGAAGCTTCCAAAATGACACTTGGATCAGAAGATTCGCCTAATGATGATTAAAGAGGTTCTAAAACTCCAAGTGGAAGGTAGAAACTCCGAGTGGACTCAAGGACTGAAGAACAACTGGAGTTGAAGAGGACAACAAGTCACACATCAAGCTGACTTATCTTCACTCCAAAACTCTATATAAGGATCTCGTCCCATGGGATCTAGAGGCCGGAATTGAGTGCAAAGAATTGCTGTTGGTTTATAGTTGTGAGTATTGGGTGATTGCTTGAGGGAGGTGAAGAGGAGATTTCTTTCCGTCGGGAAGGTGATGCTGGATTGGACCTCTCACGGTTGTATCACCGCCTGAACCTTACTTCCTTATATTAATAAAGCATTTGAGGTTCTTCTATTCGCATGTGTTTCAATGGTGTATTGTCTTACTTGCGTATTTGATTTATGCTAATCCTTGAATCAATTATGAATGCATGCTTCTTGTAGTTTCCTTTTCTTGTCTTGTTCGCAGGATCTCGTGTAGCTGGGCCCGTGAGAAGACTTGGAGCTGGGAGCGAACGGCAAATAGAGGAGATTGGATCGACCACTTGCGCAAGACATCGGTAAGTGGATCTCTTCCTTTCATCTCTTGCATGTCATAAAGAAGTAACTTTAGATAGCTTTGCTTCAGCTGTTGCTAAGGAACTATCACCCTTAGAGTGGGATAGGGTCATTCCGTGTTGGATACTTTTCCCCACAACAAGCAGCCTCTAAAAGTGCATGTTAACTCTCTCGAGGTTGGCCTCCCGATCCTCATTAATCTCTTGCTCCAATGACGTGAGCTCAACTCTTCTCCTTTGTGCAGCTTGGCGATGCTCACGAATGTCTTGTAGCTCCATGTTCACTTGCTGATCCTCAAGCTGTTTTTTCCTCTGCTCCAGATATTTCATGTTCCACTTAGCCCTCTCCAAGTCAAGGGATAAGGCTTCGATCTCTGATTGTTGCTCCGGATTATCTCTTTGAGCTGTGCACTTGTTGATTCTGTATCTGTATCCTCATCATGAAGGAGAACGAATTCGATCTCTCATTTACTTGATGGCTCACCTGAAGGCCCCTCATCCTGCATTGGCTCCTTACCTTTTTCCTGTTCCTGTGATGCTGATGGTGGAAGCGAGGCCCCTTCCACCTCGGGTGGAGATAACACTCGCTTTGTTGCTGCAAACAAATATCTAGCACCCCTATGATATGTGATGAAAACCGGCACACTAGCAGTCTTATGGCAGTCATACTGACGAGAAGGTTCACCCTCTTGCTTAACCTCTGATAATACCTGTGAAGTGCTGAAGAAGTCACGGGAGATGAAATCATCCCAAGTAATGCCCTGCAATCCCAGCTGATGAGCTACCAAAATCTTAATAACAGCAAAGTGATAAACACTATTAAGTTGTTGCTGAAGGGTCTTGTGCTGCATGAAGGTGTTCATCCTCTCTATGTTCCTGCAAATGAAAAATGGGATGTTCATCATCCTTACCCTGGTAAAGTGCATGAGCAACCTGATGTGATAGGCATAGATGAGAGAACCTCCCCTCATAGCTGAAGTACTTCATGATCAACTTCATGAGTGGAGCATATTCATATTTCAAATATCTGAATGGAAAGACTCTTGTGAGCTGCCTCAAGCAACTGGCCTTAATGTAAGGCTCATAATGCTGCCGCTCAACTTTCTATTTCTTGTGCCATGTTTCTCCAACATTCGGTATATCTATTGCCAATGAGACAGTTTCGGATGTCAGTGTGAAGGTGACCCCGACCAAGATAGAGTGATCTCCATGTAGGTGAAGCACAAAAAGAGGGGCCAACTCATGATGAACTCGAACATTAGCCACTCTTTGACAAAACTCAAAACACGATAGATGCTGGAAACATGACATAGAAAGAGGGCATGCTTGCAATTCTGTGAGGGTGGTTGGCTCATCCCTAACATGTTTTCCACTTTTATGATGTCTCCTGGGAGCCTTCTCTTCCGAGGATGAGTCACTTTGTGTCTCCATCTCATACTCTGATGAATGTTGTGATGCCATGACTGCTGTGTGATGAGCCCCAAAAATGGACAATTATTTGGGCTCATTCAACCTCCTAATTTGACTTAATCCACCATTCTCATTAGTTTATTGCATGTTTTTGATTATATTTATGCTAATAGAGTGAATTTGGTTAGTCATTATGCCAACAAGTCTAATGGGTGCTTTGTGTAGCCTTTTTGGTCAATTTGGAGACAAAATTGAAGGTCTTAATGAGCACTTGGCAGCCAAATTCGTGGGAGAACAAGGGAGAGGATTTGTAGGAAGGTGTCCCCTTCATTTATGGGCCCTTACCTCGAATTCTCCACCATCAGCTCGGAGTTCAAGGGCCACCAAATCAATCAACACAAGGGCAGCCAAGCAAGTCAAGTAGGACTGTTGTTAACTACAAGTCTTGGGCAGCTGAGTCCCTAAAGTTTAGGAGGACTGTTGGGGTCCTCAATTTGTATAAATAAGAAGGCTTAGGGCCTCATTTGGGTTAGCTAGTGGATAGTAATTTTCTAGCTGGTAGTTAGTCATTTCATAGTCTTGTTGTAGTCATTTTGTAGTTCGATTTTTAGGCAATAGATTAGTTTTGCTGTCAGCTCATTTTCAAGTTCTCCTTGTGGACAGTTTTGATGTAACTCTTCATTTCTTGATCAATAAAGATGAATCCAGCTTTGCACCAGCTCTAAATCTCTCTTAGGAGGCTGTAGCTCTTGGGGTTGGGCCCATCTCAAGCGCCCAGTACCTCCTTTGATTATCTTTATGTGTTTTTGCTGCATTCTTAGAATAAAATCTGCTATTTAGATCTAAATCTTGTTTTGTTATTTAGTTTGTTTTTTTGATGAGTAAAATAGCTTTTCATGCTCAGATTTAGTTGATAGGTTGTTAACAGAAAAAGCTTCAAGAAAAGGGCCAACAAACATCTGTGGTTTCACCTCTCCCTCAGTGGGATCAGGAGCTGTGACTAGGATGACTTTGCTGCCCACAAAAACACTGACTTTGCTTTGCCATGCAATCATTAGTGGTTGGTTTTCATTTGCAGAAGTTGGTTACATGTTCAGATCTTTGAATGATTCATTTCATAGTTAATATACGTGGTTTCCTTGCAAATAAAGCTGCTGTCCATTCTCATTACTGTTAGCCAGATCATATTAGGGTAGCATAGCTAGATCTTTGTTTTCTTGCATGTCTTTGTTGGTTCAGTTAGAAACACAAATTGCAGAGCACCTATACCACTTCTCTATCTGCCCAGACTCCCTCAAACCCATCTTTTCCATCTCCTAACTTGGTTTCTTGCCTCATGTTGGCACATTGCCCTCATAACCCTACCTTTTGTGCAACATTATTCCAGTCTTCTTAGAATAAGTCCAGCCATCTACACCTTCTCCTCAACTCCATCCTCCAAGTCTTCAACTCCCCTACACCCCTATTTCACCTCCATACTTGTTCCTCCACCTTTTTCCCTCCATCCATTCTCCAAAATCCTCTTTTCAGAACATCCTGTAGAAAAATTACAGAACATCCTGTAGAAATCCTAAACATCCTATAGAACCCCTGCAGACTTCCTGTAGAAGCTCACGAATGAGGTTTCTTGATAGCCAAACTCTGTGAAACTCTCTGGAAGGGTGTTGGGGACTCCTTAGACCCTCTCTGAACCTTCCCGACCTCTTCCAAGCATTTCTCCTCCTTGATCCAGCTCTGCACAGTCAAAAATAGTTAAAAGCACATGCATGATAATTCCAACAACTTAATCAAAAATACAAAAAGATGTTTTCTTCAGATAGAGGTAGTCTAGACACATGTATTTTACCTTCATATAAGTAATGGCATCTCTTTCAGTAGTTTACATGCTCTCCTTTGCGTCAGTAGGACTAGCTGGTAGAATTAGGGTTTGTTAGGGTTTGCGTTTCTTTTTGGCTTTCAGTTTCTTTTTGCAATTAGATTAGCTTCCTTCGAGTTAGCTTTCATCCATCAATTAAAAAGCTTCTTCTAAGAGATCATAGAAGTTGGCTTAAGCTCCTAGTGGACTTGTGCCAGCTGACCAAGTGACAACTGCGGCAAGAGCTAGTACTTGTGCATACAGCACCGTCGCTTCCAAGTTTGTTACGAACTACCGGGTTGATAAAATTAAAGAAGGGAGTTCCAGGAGTTGTAGCATTATTGCTACAATACTGGGGCTCACCACTGTGTGTACTGTATTTAGGCTGGCCTTTGATGATGGTGTGAAGCTGGGTGCTTTTGTGATATCTTCCACCAAGGGGAACAATGAAACAAAAGGGAGTATTAGGAGGGGAGTAATGTGATGGGAATAGGGGTTATGGGGAGAAGTTTGTTTAGGGATATGTAGGGGGTTTGGGTATTTGATAGGGTAGGTTTTTCGGGTGTTATGTTGACAAATAAGAGGAGGGGAAAGAGAATAGGGTTTGGTAGTGTTTTAGGGTGGGGATAATAGGAAAAATGAGAAAGGGAGGATAAGGAAAAATGGTAGGTGAGGGAAAAATGGTGGGTGAAAATGGAACTTTGGCCTCAATACCGCAATTATGCAACCCTAGCAACAATGGCCTTTGGTGTTTTCTTGTGGTTGATTTTATGAGTTTTGTTGCATTCAAACATAGCCATAAACCACCATATCATTTATAAACTTTGATGAACAAGTCATGTCATAGAGCCTACCTTTCAATTTGATGGGCTTCACAAGAAATTTTAGGTGATTTGGCATGGTTTTGGCCCTTTGTGGGTGTGCACCGCGCGCCAAACCCAGTGCCCCGTGCCCTAGGTGTGCGCCGTGCTTGTTGAAAACTTGAACTGAGGGGTGGCTCTGTGTGCGCCGCGCCCTCTGTGTGCACCGCGCCCCTATGTATATGCGCCGCGCTCCTGGTAACTGCCTCCAACTCTCTCCAAACACGCACTTCGCCTCTCAAACACTTTGTAATTTATCCCTATGCACTTGATTTGCACAATGCCTCTGATTTTGGTGAAAACTTGTATATAAAGACTAGGAAGACATGGGTTAAATTTTTTCTTCTCCAAAAACCCATTTTTCTAATGTTATGCTTTGACACTTTTTCACTGACTTAAAGCAACACTGATTTTCACTTTCCCTTTGAAAATTTAGCTCAAATGATGAAATTTTTGGCACTTTTTGTAGGGATTGCATGACAGGACATTTGGCCACGGAAACCATGCCTGCACTTGAAGAAATCAACTGACGACATTTTTTTTTGAAAATTTTATCACAAATGACACTGTTTGACTTTTCTTCAAAACAGAGTTTTGAAGAAGAGTCGAAGTCTATCCACATGACGATGAAACTCTCTGAATCATTACTTTGTAAGGGCCTCACTCTAGCCTGCATGGCTTTACTGGACATATTTAAAGACCAAATTGATTAATCCCGAGACCTAATGATCGAAAATGACTTTTGTCCATTAAAGGACCAGACCTTGACTGTCATGGACTTTGGTGATCATTGACAAAATACCTAAGCTACCAGGAGCCAGACATGGCGGGAAATGACTAGCAATGACCTTTTCCATCAGATTATGGAATGCCCCTAGTGGAATGCAGCTGAGTGAATGGAGCAGGACTCCTAAAAATGAAATGTATAAAGAGTTTTGATCTCTGATGGAGGACTGACCAGACTGACTCTAACAAAGACAATCATGGTGACGATGATGATCATGGTGAGGAATGAATGGAAAACCCTCCTATTTATAACAAAGTATTGAGTTAATATAAAAAATAGAGAATAATAAAATAATATTGACCAAATCAAGATCTAACAGCTAGGGATTTATTATATTTATTGGAGAGGGAAATATATTTAAAATGGTTAAATATCATTATTTATAAATAATTAACAAATAAAATTATTTATTAATTATTTCGCGAGGATTAAGAATGGTGTGAAATTGAAATAATTAATAAATAATGACTTAACAATTATTCCAATAATGGAAATAAGGAATAATAAATAAATAGTGATTTATTTAATTATTCCTAGGGGATTTAGTCAAATAAAATGACAAGGAATAATGATTTAAACACTGATTTAATAATTATTCCTAGAGAAAATTAAATAAATAATGATTTATCTAATTATTCTCATGGGATTTTTTTTTATTTTAATCACAAAATAATTTAATAAAAGTGGTTTACTAAATTATTTTCCATAGTGAAAGTGATTTTATTATGGTAAAATTAATCCTACATGGTGTATTTCGATTCTCCTAGTTAGAAATGGCTAGGTGATCATTTTTTGGTGATAACAGATGTCCCCCCAATGTATGAGGGTTAGTAGAAAATCATATCACTGAAATATGTTGTAGGTTACACTTCCACAAGTCACCAAAGGGGAGTCAGAGAGAGAGAGAGAGAACTGAAGCAATGCAAGGATGGACAATAATGGAGGCAGTGAGGCCTACTAAACTGATAGAAGTATCCTTTTATGGGTTTTTTGGTGATAACACCAACTCTCCCTCAAAGTTAACTTCTCCTTCTTCATCATCAGAAATAGCCTCGACTTGCGTAATTTTCTATGGCCATTAGCATGAATTCTGTAGGGATCTCATCATCTTTGTCCCCATCTGAGGATTGGCTAGGTTCACTTTCCAAGGAGCTCTTCTTGAACATAGAAACACCTTCACTTATCCTCTTTCTATCCATTTGAATTTTTAAATTTTTTTCTTTAAGATCATAATATTTCTTCTTCTTTTTAGGACACTTTGATGCATAATGACCAACTTTTCCACAATTAAAGCATCTAAATGGTAACTTACCATTATACTTTCTTGATCCTCACTTGAACCTCCTCACAAAGTTGGATTCTTCTTCATCTGATTCATAGCATGAGTCATCATGCTTATCCTTACACTTCTTTTTGGCTTTGAAGGTTGATTCTTTGGCTATGGACTTTCCTTTCAAATTTCTCATCTCGTAGGTAGTAAGTATACCAAGTAGTTGATATAGAGTGAGAGTGCTCAGACTTGGCATTTCTTCAATGGCTAACACCTTGGGATTAAACCTCTCAGGAAGAGATCTTAGTATTTTTTGAACTACCACATCTTCATCTAGCTTCTCATCAAGCCCTCTTATGGTGTTCACAACTTCATCAACTCTTAAAAAATACTTTGCAATATATTCATCATCATGCATGCTTAATGATTCAAATTGGATCCTACAACCTTGGAGTTTAGCTTTCTTTTCCTTGTTTTCTCCTTCATAGCAGTTGCTCATCTTGTCCCAAATTGCTTTGGCAGATGTGAAATCCATCACCTTTACAAGCTTTGAAGTAGGGAATTCATTGCTTTAGCATTTAATGTGAACTCCAACTTCTGATCTTTGGTAACCACTGCTGGAGATCTTTGATATGCTTATTCCACAACATCCCACACATTAGCTCCAAGTGATTGAATGTAGGTCTTCATCTTCACTTTCCAAAACACATAGTTTATTCCACTAAACATAGGTGCCATGTTGGTATGACCCCTTCCTAGTTTTCCATGGTACTTGATCTCTCTTCCAACTATTAAACCATTCTAAAGTAACATGCTCTTATACAATTTGTTGAAAAACATGACAATACTAAGAGGGGGCGGGTGGTGAATTAATATTGTAGAATTTTTACCAAAGTAAAACTTTCTTTTACTTTGGTACACAATGGAACACACAACAACAAGTAACTTTCATAACTGCTGTTGAATTCATTCATAGGGCAAGCTACAACTTGTTGTTACAATTTCTATGCGTAAAACCAGTAGGAAGCTACAACTCCCTTATTTATGAGCTACAACCAAAACTATTCTCCAACACCCATTGAAAGGAGCACCAACACCTAATTAACAATATACAACTTTATTTAGACACTCATTGTTCCATCTTTCATCCATTTTCACACTAGGATTAATGATTGCCTTCTCTCCTTTAAAAAATAATTAAATCACTGTCACCACTTTAGAAAAACACCTACAACAATATCTGATTAGTGTGAATACCATAACAACACATCGCTACACTAGAAGCTCTATCTAAATTTTTTTTTGTGTCAATTCTACTTGATTAGGCCTGATTTTATAGTTTTTTATTTTTTCTAACTTTTGATTTGTTTATTTTTGAATTTGTGCATGAAGCCTTATTTTTTTGCCTTTGTCTTGTTCATCTCAATCTTCTAGACTATGTTTGCTGTTCTAGGCTTAATCTCCAAGTCAAACTGACCTTTACTACCTTTTCTACAACTTGAACTGAGTTTTTCTACTTATTATTTTTATTCTTGCTTTTTATAGAATTTAGCAGTACCACTGTTATTTTTATCTATATTTAATTTGGCTTAACTGCCAAATTTCACTGCCAAAACTAACAGTTTTGTTGTTCTATGATTAATCTCTCTTCATTGGCTCCTTTTACTTGTTTTCCGCCATAGGACTGGTTTTCACAACCTTTGGCTAAATACTTTAGCCGCTTAAGCCCTTTGCGCCCTACGTGGGCCAATTTACTTTGTTAATAAATCTTATGTTGTTGGTATTTCTTCTACAAAAACCAACCACATCTAGTGCTAAGGATGGAGCTCCCAAGCTCCCAAATTTTTTAATAGTTGCAATTCTTAACAAGTTACAAGATTGTGAGTTCTGGGGATGGCCACACATGCTATTGTCATCGTGCCCTTGGTCACGTTTCTACGTGAAATAACCAAGGAACAAGTCTAGGTGCTTATCCCAACACCTCCTAAGAGCCTCCGCGAATATATTCTCTATGACCTATGTTCATTTCTACGTGAAATGTACCAAGCGTTGGGTTGAGGTACTAAGCCTAGAGCTCCCAAACCCAACTCCTTTTATTATCCGTCATGCCCCTAGTCTCCAATGGCTACACGAGACCCTATGTGGGCGAGTAACCTGAAACTCCCTTCCTTCTAGTGCATTCACTTATATGCACCACAATAACCCATCTAGGTCTAACCTCCATATTGACATGCCCATGGAGACTACTTGAAACCCATTTCCTTGGTGCCTCCATGGCCCGGCACCTGCCTCCCGATGATACCTCTTGCACACCATATTAAATCTTCCAAGATATATCCACTGGGATGAGGTCACAATGGTGTCACTTGTGCTACATGTAGGCCTATGATAGGTGACACGTGTCACTTGGAATTGACCCCTTTAGGTACCTGAAAATGCAAAAAAGGACTTTCACGTGTCCTGCTCTAATTGGGCCACATCATCAACCCACATCGTCTCTTGTTTTTGTGAGATAATAATATGCTTCCACCTGTCCCTACCAGTGAGGAGAAAGAAAGGGTCCTCAAGGCCTCGATTTACATTGAGTTCCTTTGTTAGCTTGAAAATCCACTAGATTTAATAACTCTTGTCCTCGACACCACTCTTGAGTGAACTATGGTTTTGGGAGGAGTGTCCCTGAAGTATCTATCTGTCATTGATTTGCGTGATCAAATGTGTGGGAAACCACTCCCCATGACCACTAAGACCTCTTTCTATTGTTTTGTCGGAAAGGTGCCATGTAGCTAGGCAATTTCCTCCTAGCGCTTAGCTGTGTGTGCCCTAAAAAAACTTCCAGGCTACCACTACCAAGTGCGCTCCACCCACTCATACATCCTGATGCTTTACATTTGTGCCATAGATGAATCCTTCGGGGTGCTCCCATTAGGGTACCACCATTAGGATGAGATCATCCCACTCCTCCTCTAGCGAATGAACATGCTTTATACTGCTAACATATCCACCACGTCTTCCCAGAGCTTCGCGTAGAGTCTTCGCCAATTTTTCCACACGGTTTTACCATTAAACCAACTTTAGCTATGTGGAAAACACTCATCCAACCACCTTTAACTCTACTATGAAGGCCTTGGGGTCACCAAAATGTGGCTGGCTCTATCTTTTTATCTAGAATTCCTTTTTAGAACTTCTATATATCATTGGAAAGCTCCTTCGGAGCGCTATCCTAGTTGCTTACACCTACAAATGAGATGATATAGTGCTCCAAAAATAGCTCCAAATCCACTGTATTAATTATGATTTTTTTCCTTTCTTGTGTGTCAGAAACCTGCTCCTTGAGGTATTTCTTTAACACCTATGCCTCCTGCTGCCACTTGTTGACATCGATGACAACATATTTCCAATAGGGGTAGTAGAGAAAGCTTGCTACAAATTTGGGAAACATGTAATATCTCCCCACATAAATGTAAACCATAATATAAGTGTAATGATCCTTGTAAAATATTTCCCTTTATTGTGAGGAAATGTTTCACATACTCAATAGACTATATAACTATTGAGGAAATGGGGTACTCAAAAGCACCAAATTCCATCAATTTCTTACTCTAATACAATATTATAATGTACTCAACCATCTAACTAGTTTGGAATCCATGTTATATAGCTCTAACCCCTCATATTCCTATTTTAAATTTATTAATGCATGCAATCATGACAATGTAGGTTCATGTAAACACATGTAATCAATCATAGATATGCATGCATGCAAAATTCATAACTTAAAAACAATAAATCAAAATAATCATGAATAAGTCATAACACTTACCTTTCTAGGAATTAACCATCAATTGGTTGCAAAAAAAGGATGTTCCACCCAACCATAGGCTCATATTTTCCCTTAATATTTCTATAATAGGGCCACCCTTCCACTGAGGCTATGAGTCCATAACAACAAAATAACATATATTGCTTATCTTTAAGCTTATTACACAACCCAATTCCTATAATTTCACAACCGATAACCTCTTAAAACAATCCCAGTCCACCAAATATCTTTCCCCTTCAACTTGCACAACCTAATAAATGAGATCTCCTTATCTACCAAGCATTCCCTTGGGCTATCCCCCTTACCTTGAGGGCCCCAACACAAACCAGCCAAGAAACATAGTCTGATAACCAACTAGGGGTTAAGTTTGAGTGTTGCATAGCTCATCTAGAGCCACAACTTTGACCCTTCCAAACTATTATACATTTCCTCCATGTGGCTAGCCCCTTTGCCATGAGTAACAAGGTTGACACAACATCCTCTTGAATCATGGTGGGAAAAATGAGAAGGGCAACTTCTAGGCACTATAACGTTTGCATACAAAACTTGTTTGATGTCTTTATTACATCATTGGAAAGGTTTATGAGCATAGAATCATGCCAATTGTTATGGAATAATAAATATTTTTTGGACCCCAAAAAAAATCATGTAATTCCTCGAACTACCTCCAAAAGGTTTCAGACCTCAATTCTCCAAACTAGGATCTACTAGTTAAAATGGCCCTGTAAGTTGATTCATACAATTTTTCCACTCTTAAAGCATAAAGATGGAAGAAAAATAATAATGATTTAATCTATATCACGCCCACTTCCATAATAATTAAAATTATTATTACATTTGTAAAACAACTTAATCTCTGAGATGGATTCCTGAGGAATAATGAACATCAACCTTCATTTCCCTACCTAAAACCAAGGAAAATAATTGCTTGCCAATCTTAAACCATGCATCTTCATAAGAAGCTTACATATCCCTTTTTGGGTAACTAATCCCAAAGTTGATAGGGCTTACAATAACATAAAGCAAATGATTTAGGCTCACATAAAAATAATATTATTTTTCCTTAGCCACCTCGAGCCCCATAATCCCCCTTTCTTTCCTCTCTCATGGAATCATATCTCCCCATGTTTTCTACCCTTATATGTATTTAACTCCTATGATGTATTTTTATTATCCCAATCTACAATCTATATATTACATCATTTGGATCTCAACCTTTCATCATGTATACATATACATATACATTACTATTCTAGGGATCAAAATTGGTGGTATTACAAAAGTATGGGAGTCCAATTTCATCTATCATGTTTATTTCTACATATCATATGTTTGATTCTCTCAATAAAAGCATATTTAAATTCTATAGAAATGAAATGGGTCCTTACGCCTCAATACAAATGGATACCGATGCTAAATCGATTATATATTAAACTTTACATCCTCTTTTGGAAATAGCTTCTCAAATGAATTACAAAATTCTAATGCACATACGAGATATGAAGACAAAATGAATCCTCTTAGTTTGGAAAAAAATGGCTAATTAGTGGGGGGACTCATTAGAGATAAACTCCCCACCAATAAAAAACTTCATCCCCATGTAGTGTGAAATACATTTTGTACAAAACATACTTGGGAACTTAGGCTGCAGCTTCTTAGCCAATCACTTGATAAAATAACCAATCTAATTCTAGATAGGACTTAGCTAATTATGTTTCTCTATCATGTATGTTTTTGATACCTCTACAGTTGGATGTAGTAGCCAATCCTTTGAGATAATGGTGCCACCCCTATGAGTATCTAAAAAATATTCAACTCAACAATCATGAAATGATTGGTTTGCTCTAGTAGCTACATCATGCTTCTAAATGTGAGCAACATGAGGGGAACAAGAGTCTTTTATTCTTCCTTATTTATCAATTGATTCTTGGTATCAAAGAATTTGGAGCACTAATGAATGACCTCCTTATAGTCAAAATATTTGGGCATGCAACGTTCTTTCACTAAGCCAATAGTCTAAATTTTCTTATTCCTCTAGTACTTTTCTTGCAATATCTTATAATAACACATATAAGTAGTAGTCCAATGATAGATACCTTTGTTATTCTAGAAAATTTAATGTGTCTTCATAATAAGGCACATACTTTATGTTAGGCATACTCTACCCTAACACTTTTTTTATTTCAAGGATATGTCACCAAATCATGCACAACTAACATCTAATTTTTTTTCTTGAAGTTCCCACCAAATCTCATATTAACATTATATCATTCATAAAGGGCTCTATCATCTTTTGTACACCATCGAACTTTGTATGGAATGAGAAAATATCACATATTGATGTAGAAACTCATCACTTAAGTTGGAGTATGTGTGTGGTAAATAGTGCAAAAATGAGTAGCTTTATGCATCCATATGCTAAATCAATGTTGCATGCATGCAACATGTAGAAGGTGGAGGGAATCCATAAATGGAATTTTGGAATGGGGGATTTGCATCCATAACAAAGTGATACAAGGAAAGGTAACGAGGAGGCATGAAGATGCGACAATGTGGAGTGGGGTACAAGGGGCATCATGCTTAGGTTTTCATATTCCATGTACTAATGAAGTGGTGAATATGGATAGCAGGAAGTGGAATTTTACGGGAATGTGAGAGTTGGAGTGTCATGATGTGGAACCTAGACCATTGTGCAAGACTTCTAGATTATACATTAACGAGCAATGTTGAAAGTGGAATTTTAAAGAATGGTCACTTATTAAAATTCCATATACTTTGTATTAGAGAATCCAATGTGAAATGAAAAACTTTAATTCTCTGTCCTTTTGAATAGATTGGTCTGCATGGGACAAAGATGTCCTCTTTAATATTTTCACTTTGACAGTTTTTGGAATGATTTCTCCAAGGCACTTCAAGACATCAAGGAAGAAAAATAATGACACATCCAAATTAAGGGATAATCCTTTGGCTCAGAAAGAAAAATCATTAAAATTCTGTTCCAACTGAGAGATAATGTCCTCTACCAGTTGTAAGGAATTCAAAACACCTTTCCTAGTGAAAATGGAGTCAATGATAAGTTGAGATTAGGGAAAAAATTCAAATCAAACAACAAAAGGGTGGAATATTTATTGATAAATATAAATTATGATACAATGCATAGAAGGTGGGGAAAACAACAAGAAGAGATGATTGATATGTTACCCATTTTCATGCAACTTCTCTACATTTCGATCCATTTTTTTATTGATAAAATAAGATTTTAATCCAAACTATTTTTATATTTGATAAGGACCAATCCAAAGACAATTTAACTTGAAAGCATCGATGGCTTCTACTTGGCCTTGTTCTATACTAAAACTAGTTGTCCCTTCTAAAAATATTGTAATGTCACATATTTCTTATTATGCATGGTCAACCAAGCTTGATTCCTTTGTTCCTTGAGTTATGAGTTGTTAATATCATGATTGCAAATCAATGATTCCTTCTTTCTCTTCAATTGCAGTGTCCAAATATATAACATTCAATTGCAAGTGTACTAGGATAATTACATCATTCACTTAAGCCAAATCATGGGTGGGATTATCCAAAGCTTTCTTTAGGCATGACCTTGTTTTCTCATAATTAATGCAACAATCTTGTATGCCAATTCACTAATTCCTCTATTTGAAGAGTTAGTCTTTTGTAAAATCTACATGAGCATTTAATTAGTAGATCTTGTGATCCCTTTACCTTAGGGGTAATAATAAATAGGCCACCCTATGGTTATGTCATGCTTATCACAAAATGTAGTGAATTGTAAACACATAAATACTAAACCATTATCAATTATGAATTTCTCAAGGCATCCAATCTTGGACACGATTTTTTCTTTCAAAAATTGAACGAATTGGGTAGAATCGTCAACTTCAAAACTATAAATTCAAGCCACTTCATGAAATAATTTTTGACATATGAGTGACACTTGCTCAACTTTGGATTTATGGGACCAATTACATCCATTCCCCATTGTGCAAAGGGAATTTTTACACCAAACTTTCTCAAAGTCATAACAACTCTCTTCATTTATCTTGCAAAAATTGTGTAGGCCATATAACTTCTAACCTTCTTATATGCATACATGAAGAGTGTTGGCCAATAAAATATTTCCTCAATCACTTTGCAAGTAGTGACCAATCCCATACTCCCTTATGCATTTCCTTAAGGAATTTAGTATATTTCAATCATCCCAAACATCTAAACAACATTCCATTGTCATCATAAAAATAACTATAGAATTAGTAGATAATGAACAAGTTTCATTTTCAAAGCCATCTACTCCTTGGATGATATTGCAATTCGAAACTATCCCCATCTTAGAAAAATGACAATGTATTTGTACTATTCAATCTTAGTGATCCATGGTTCATGCTTGATCTCTCTATTAGCCATACCCTCAAGGTATATGGTCAGTACCTTGACAACTGCAATAAACTTACGTAAACAATTTTTAATGGTTTAATATATATATATATATATATATATATATATATATATATATATATATATATATATATATATATAATATTCTTACAAGCTTTCCAACCAATTAGCCCATCTTCCCTCACTTAAATGTTGGCTTAAAATCATTTTAATTAAGGGAAAAGGTATGTCTGATACTATTTTTATAGCTCCAAATATCACCCTTGGTATTTGTGATGCTTGGTTTATGGCCTAGGCAACCCCTCCTTCCAGACTTGGTCCAAAGATTTTAAAAACATTGTTTTACTCCTTGTACGCTACTTTGCCCTGTGATAAAAGCGTGTACACGCGGGTTAGTCAATACCCAACCCGCGTATATTTGTTAAAACACTTAAAAAAAAATAAATTTCCTTAACTATGGGCGAAGTTCACGAGTTTTACTTGTTGATTACCTCGTAGTGTCCGTGGCCTAACTATTTCCCAATTGTTTCGCAACTAAAAAACTAATTGGGAGAAGTATAAATAGAGTTCTATGGGAAGGCCTTAAGGAAGAGAGGAGAGAAGAGATAGAATTACTATACTGAGATTATCCCATGACCAAGTCTAAAGTATCCTTGTGCTTCAATCACTTCCCCAAGTTCAGGAAACCCTTGTTTCCTTGAGTGTTGATATTCTCCCACTTGCTTGAGATATCATGGTATTGGTTATGGAAGGAGGTTGTTGAAGACTAGGACTGGATGGACCTGGAAGACGGTTTCGCTTGGAGCCGAAAGAAGAAGACTCAGGTGTACTCTTTCCATGTTTATTATAGTTTTCTACAATAAAAAGAAACGTTGTCTTGTTCCTGAGATTGACCTTTTATGCATCAGATGTTGTTGTAATTCATGTATGAATGAATGTTTTGATGTATAACTAACCATTTACTTATATGATATAAAGTTGATTTCATTAAAATGATTTATCTATATGTTGTTATGTGTGTTTGGATTGGTTGATTTGCAGATTCGAAGATCATCAAGAGTTGCAGAGGGTCTGAACCCTGCTGGAACTACCCAAACAAAGGACATCCGGGTATGTTCATCCTTACATAGTTTGTTTATTTAAGCATGTTTCTTGAGTTGTATGTGTGTTTCTTGCTGTAGATTACTCTTGCTCTGTTGGGGTTCTGATCCAAAGCCCTAGGGTACTTATTCCCTAACAGAATTAGCGACTCCACTGGGGATAAAAATCTTGTTATTCCTAGTTTGGGTTGTTCAGTGTCAGTCATGGCTCAGTTCTTGGTTTGCTTGCTGTGACAGTATTGCTTGCTCCTGTAGGAATTCAGACCTCAAGTCTAATATTTTTGATCAAGCCTTGTTTTTTAATTTTTCTTGCAAAGCTTTTTATATGCACCTTTGTCTGTTTACAATAGCATAAACACTCTTGTTTCTGTGAAGTGAACCCATGTATATGCGAGTTTCCTTTGCCAGAAGCGCATGTACACGTAACTATGCCTGAACACATTCGCGTATACATTTTTGCATACCTTTTTCAAATATTTCCAACCATAAAGATTTGTTTCTTGGTCTGTTTGGTTTCTAAGTGGTCAGTTTCTATCTTTAGAATTTAATTATTCAGTGAGCTTACTGTTTTGAATTCTCTTCTGCTATGAAAAGTTTTTGGCGTAGGTTTTATTTTGAGCGAGTTTTACAATTTGTGTTTTGATACACAAGACTTCTTATAGAATTTCTTGGTTGTTTTGGTCCTCTGGAACAGCAGATTGTTTTCAATCTTTGTGTCGAGCTTGATTATTGGTCTACTTGCTTTGCTTTCCATCATTTTGTGGCCTTGCACCTTTTCTTGATTTTTGAAACTTTCCATTTGATGAATTTGAAAGCATTCTTTCCTTACTTCTTGGTCAGTTTCTCAAAGTTATTTTGACTCTTTTGGATCGTTTAGTGCAAGTTGAACCCCTTTTTGTTCAAGTTTTCATTCGTGTCGAATTGGTAACTTACAAAGTTTCCTTGTGCTTTGCTTTCGGTCTTTGAGTCTTTGGTGGCATTTGGAGTGCTTTCGAAAAGTTGTTTTGATTGTTTCTTGAAAAAGAAAAAGTCTTAAAAAACATTGTTTTTCTTTTCTTTAGCCAAGTTTTTGGTTCCTTTTTCATTTTTGAAAGTGAATTGTGATCTTTTGCGATCTGTCCTTCTTGTTTGGAGAGAATTTTTGCATTCAAAATTTATATTATCTTCAATACTTAAGTTGGATTATTAATGGTTATAAACAATTGCTTTTGTTTTTAGAGTGATTTAGGATCTTTCATCTTCATTACACTTTGCATTAGTATAGTTTGCATTGTTAAAGAATTAGAAATCTTTTTAGTTTTTTTGTGTGTGAAGTGTGTTGCAAGAAAAGAAAAGAAAAAGTTTTTTACTTTCTAGAAGTTTCGTAGAACCCACGTAGAGATCTCTTTTCATCAAAGGAAAAATTATTGCATTCATGTAGTTAACTTTTCATTGATTTTGGTTGAGTCATACACACCTCATTGGTTTCACTTCCAAATTGTCCCTTTGACTTAAAAGAAAAACCACTTAAAATCAAGCACTTAATAAAATAAACTAGAACTTTTTGTATTGTCATCAGAATACACCAACAAGTTTTTGGTTTATTTAGGGCCTTGGATTAGGCGAGAGGAGAGTAAACTCTCCAAGGCCGCTCTAAATTTTAAAACATAGAAGTTTGATTAAACAGTGAAATCCAATAGCATTAGGGAGACAGGGAAAGCTCCATGACTGGGAGTACAGCACGAGGGTTAGTGAAGATAAGGACGAGAGATACCCCCTCTCTTACTTATCAGATCCTACTTTACAATTGTTCTGCCTGGCTTCTGATACGAGTTGGTGTCCATAGTTTCTTGTCCTATGAATCTACATGGGTGGCTATGGAGAGGAATCCCATGGCACCAGAGGTTGATGCTGCATCACGTTCAGCATTACTTCTAGAGGGCACCCTTGCGAAGCTTGGGGGCTTTCACGAGCAAAGGTTGTTGTTTGGAGGTCAGTGTAACTACCTCTGATACCTTCGCTAGTAGGCTTGGGTCGTCATTATCCCAGACAATATTCAGAAGGCCCCTTACTTCACTTTCTTGTATTTTGGTGTCCGGTCCTCATCACTCGGAACAAAAATACTTGGAAGTTGCTTGATTGGTTGTATCTTTAGGGACTTTATATTTGAGTGCTCTTTGCTCCTTGTATATAGTTGGCTTTAGGTATATTTGTCTAGTCACTTTTGGACTTTAGATTTTGAGTGACTGACCTACCACTTCACCGATCTTGAAAGGCTTTTCATCTTTCTTTCGAAAGTTGTGGAGTTGCCTCCTCAAGGGCAAAGGTTTTGATTGTGTATCTATGTTCCTTGAAAAGTCATTTGTACATTCCCATAAGGGAAGGATCTACGAATAAGTTAGATATGGTCTATATTCCCATGGAAACCAACCAAGGTACCCCCCCAAAAGGGGATCCTTGTGCTTTTCCTTTCTTTGGAAACATTGGTACTCCCTTGATGGCCACTTTGAATATTGCTGGATTGAATGTTGGACTACTAGTTTGGTTGTGGTCCACTCTAATAGTCCAGATGTTCTTGAAGCTTCTCAGATGAATGCTTTATTTCTGGGGAATCATATGGGTGTTAATTGTTCATATTCTTTCAAAGAGAAATCTAGGGTTCCTCTTTCTCCTCCTTCTTGTAATAAGAATTCTAAAAAGAGGAGAAAGAAGAAGACGAAGAAGAAGAATAATTCTATCCATTCATCATCAACCTCTACAAGTCATGTTGAAGATGAGCCTTCAGTCACTACAAGTCATGTTGGGGGCATAAGTCTAGTCACTGCAAGTCATACTAGCAATTCATCATCAACCTCTGCTAGTCATGTTGAAGATGAGCCTTCAGCCACTACAAGTCATGCTGGGGGCATAAGTCTAGTCACTGCAAGTCATACTAGCAATTCATTATCAACCTCTGCTAGTCATGTTGGGGATGAGCCTTTAGTCACTGCAAGTAATGCTGGGGGCACACATCTAGTCACTGCAAGTCATACTAGAAATTCATCATCAACCTCTGCTAGTCATGTTGGAGATGAGCCTTCAGCCACTGCAAGTCATGTTGGGGGCACAAGTCTAGTCACTACAAGTCATACTAGCAATTCACCATCCACCTCTGTAAGTCATGTTGAAAAAAAACATTCAGCCACTGCAAGTCATGCTGGGGGCACAAATCTAGTCACTGCAAGTCATACTAGCAAAGAGTCACTGACCTCTGCAAGTCATGTTTGGGACTCTCTGCAAACCACTGCTAGTCATGTTGGTGGAATGGATGTTGATAAGAAACCTGGACGTAGAAGTTTTAAACCTAAGTTCCCTTGTAAGATATGCAAGGGAGACCATCTTACTCATTTGTGCCCTGGTATTCTAGAGCTACAACGGATATCGTCTGAGTCTGATAGTTCTTCTACTCCTAGATCTGATATGGTTTCTCATCAGTCCCATCAACCATTAGTTGATAATGTGGTTGAGCCAGTGCAATCTCTGGCTGATTACACTCCTCTTTTGGGGGGTGAAGTTCCTAACAAAAGAGTCTATTTGATTTCTAGTACAGAGTCTTCTGGTATAGGGGGCATTTCGGTTTCTTCGAATGTTCCCCCTCCAAGTTCTAGGAGTGTCTCCTTTGTTTTGGATAGTCTTGTCGAGCCTCATCTTCCTTCCGCTACACCTTTCCAAATAAATGTCAAAGTTAATTCCACAAACATCTATCGATGTATGGTGGATGAAGGATCCTCTGCAAGTATTATATCCTCTTTGACTTGGAAATCTTTGGTTTCCCCAAAGTTGTTGACAGCTCAGAGTCAATTGTTAGCCTATGATAGAAGACCTGGTGAATCTATGGGTGTTCTTCCTCAATTGCCTATTACTTTAGGTGGGAAGACTGTTGTAATCGATATGATGGTGGTTGATAGCCCTTTAGACTTTAATGTGCTACTTGGGCATGATTATGTCTATGCTATGAATGTTGTAGTGTCTTCACTCTTTCAATTGATGTGTTTTCCTCATAAAGGGAATATTGTCACTATTGATCAGCTTGCATCTGTTAATCACCACCCTAATTCGAAGTTACTGCATAATACCCCTTGGTTTGTTCCAAGTGTTCAAGTAGACTCTACCCCTCCACGGGTGAATTATGTGGCATTGAATCCTCAATGTTCAATAACTTCTGAGAAGGATCCTTTAACCTAGTATTCTCCTTCTTGGGACTTGGTCTTGATAGTTGACCAAGAGATTCTTCCTATAGGGACATGGGACCCCTTAATTCCCTCTTTTGATCCTTGTAGTTCTCATGAGTTCTCGGAACTTGATTTGCCTTCACAGGAGGAAATCTTTGAAGCCATGAGTTTTGACTACCAAAGGAGTCCTTGGTTGGAGCCCTGTAAGGGGTTTGTTCAGAAGAAATATTCTGCGTAAGCCGCAAGGTTGCATGGTTACCTGTACCATATTGTATATATAAGGTACACATTTTCAAGTTTTGTATTCTATAACACAAGATTTTTTTTGAAGTTTATATGTGGGATGTATTAACTTCTTTTCTAGTGTTCCTATTTATGTTTACAGAACTTGGAAGATTTCTCCTTTGAATTTTTTATGATTGATCCGTTCTGATAGGTATTAGTTCTCGAAATTGGGATATAGGCTAGTTTTTTGCACCTGCATTGTGCACTTATCAATTTCCTTTCCCATTTTGGCCTTAGGATTGACCCCACCAAGTTATGGTGCAAAACCTTCTCATTGCTTAGAAGTATCATGACTTCTGTGGTAGAGCCTACCTTATCATGGGTGCCCTAGATAGTACCTTGTTGTCACTTGGCACCCATGCTTATTTTTTGTTCTTAGGCTCAGGAGTCTTCTTTAGTCCTGTCATGATTTGTGTGTTGAAGAATCATTTCTCTTTTCTTCTTTAGTTATTTTTGGCCTTATAGCCTAGAGGCTCCTTTGTGTTGAATTGTACTACTACATTGCATTTTTTACTATTTGCACCTTTTGGCCTTGAGCCGGCTTCAATTGGACTCGTGTTTAAGCCACTTATTTGACCATGTCTTCTGCAAACTGAAACCTATAATCACTTAGCTTCTACAACTTGACACACCCTTTGATCCATGGAAGGAACATCCCTTTGAGTGTCCTTGACTAGTTTCACCTCACTGGATTGAGCATAGGATTGTTCCCATCCTAGGATCTAGATCATCTATTTCACTGACACTCGTTCTTTTCTTTGTACTATAGCATTATTTTATTCTTTTTCCAGCTTAAATAAAAAGACAAAAAAATTATATATTCCAAAAAGAGCAGGAATGGGACAACATTTCCATATATTGTTGGCAGCTAGAGTTAGTCGTGTCAACCTTGAACAAAGCACTCAAAAGAAAGTTTGTCCTCCATTTTGTGCAGGATTTATTTTGACTTAGGTATGCCTTAACCTTGTTATTGAGTCAGTTCTCCTCCGATTGGTTACCTCTTCCAATCATATGGAGATTTTGCTCGTGCCTCCTGCATGACGAACTTATAAAGAGTTATCATATGCTGCCACATAGTCATCATTGTGATCCAGGTGGATATTGGTGGCCACCTGCCAAGTCCACCTGGACCCCCACCATTGTTTCTCTCAGCATTTTCAGTTTCCTTAATTGTAGCACAACTTACTATTTTTAGCAGTTTTTCGGGTTCCGAACTTCCGGAGCCATTTTGAGGCCCTAAACGACGTTTTTTGGGAAATCTGGGGCAACATGGGTCCATGGATCGATGTTGCCTCCCAAAGTGGCAGTGCTCGGATAGATCTTTCTAACGAGCTATTGTACGCGTCAAACGGAGATCGTATGCCAAAGTTACGACCCTAGGAAGTTGGTGTACCAATTTACCCAAATGGGGCCCACAGTTTGGCGTTTCATCTTCTAGGGTTAGGTTTTGGAATGTTAAGGGTTTTCCATTGTTTCTCAAAAATAAATAGGCCTTCGAGCCTCATTGTAACACAGTTCAGAGGATGTAGTCACCACATCTCTTCTCAGAGATAAGCTACCATCGCCTTAGCTGGTTTATTTCCATTTCTGGTTGTAAGCATATTTCTGTATTTTCCATTAATGAAATGAAGTATTATTTCCGCTGCATCTTTGTGTATATGGTTATCTCTGTAATTTGTTGCATTCCTGTTTGAATCCGGATCACATTGAGTCGTGCTTTTGTTCAAGGGAAGTAAACCTGAGTCGGCCTTTCTGCAGTGTCTCTTGACCTATTTTTCAGTTGGCCATCCCTGGTTTTCACTGTCATGTTTGTCATCACATTAGTTATATTGGTCCTTTTCTTGTGCTGGTTTAAGAAGGTCTCCATTGACTTCTTGCTGGTGGGCCTTGTCCTTATCTATGACGACATATTGGTCTGAGGGTAGGCCTAGAGCCACACCTTGGCCCTATTTTCATTATTGATAGGTCACCTTATGCTCTACATCGATTAGTATCACGGGTCTTTGACTGAGTGGTTTCCCTTGTGTTCGACATCAACTTTCATTATCACACATTGGGATTCGTGTAGTGCATTGGTTTCCATTTGACCCTATTGGTGGATTCCTCACCTCTATGTCAGCTTTCATTATTGGTTGGTTTAGAGGGTTTCTATCGTGCACTAGCTACATCTTGTGTACACTGGAAATGTGCTCCGGTTGGGTTACTACATCTTTTTTCATCTGACTCCTTCCACATTGTTGGCCTACGGTTTACACTCACGCTAGATTGATGAAGGATTCCTTAATGCCTTCCTTCTAGCGGATATTTTCCTATCGACTACGACTCATTTCTCTGGGGCAAAGATCTAGAGTCCATTTGGTAGTACCTTGGGGTTTGCAGTCATTAGTGGCAAATATTTCGCTATCGACAGTGGGAAACCATCATTGTCCCTTGATTGATAGATTCTTCTAGGTGTTCGACCTCAGCTCATTCATTTGCCCTTGTTAGATTGTACTGGGTACCTTGACTCTCATTATCATTATCGATGAGTAGTCTCACATTTGTTAACAGTATACATCAATGACCAGTAATCAAACGATTTCTCACATGGTCGACTTCAGATCATTTATTCCCATTGTGTATAAATGTACCACGACGGTCGGTGAAGACCTCGGGTTGCATCAACATTCTTTGGTTCACTTGTCAGTTGCTCCTGTTGCTGCTAGTTGACACCATCCACATTATATGTTGCAGTCCTTCACAACGACATCTTATATCTTGGCATCCAAGTTGCGATGTAGTATCGTATTATTCCATCATGTTCATTTGATACTATTGGGATTAGTTTTTGACATCAGTGATTAGCTTCATCTTTCAGCTTCATTGATCATCTTCTTATGTGATGTTCAGACATGTACTTGTTCAACCACGATCAGATGATCCATTATGTACTTTCAGTCTTTTGTACTTGTATACATAGTGGATCTGCTTCTACTTGATATGTGGGCATGCTTTACTTTCTCTAAGCATGGATATGCCCACCTCAGACAACTGTTTCTTTCTGATCTTCTTTTGATGGCTTGGCAAGCTAAAATCTGGTGAAGTCCTTCTCAATTTCGACAGGTTTCCTCTCCATATAATTAATACATTTCGGCCATCATGTACCCCTTCTGACCTCATATATTAGGGGGCATCTATTATAGCTCCAAATATCACCCTTGGTATTTGTGATGCTTTGTTTATGGCCTAGGGAAACCCCTCCTTCCATACTTGGTCCAAATATTTTAAAAACAATGTTTTACTCCCTGTACGCTACTTTTCCCTGTGATAAAAGCGTGTACACACGGGTTAGTGATAAATTTCTTTAACTATGGGTGAAGTTCATGGGTTTTACCTATTGATTACCTCCTAGTGCCCGTGGCCCAACTGTTTCCCAACTAAAAAACTAATTGGGAGAAGTATAAATAGAGTTCTATGGGAAGGCCTTAAGGAAGAGAGGAGAGAAGAGATAGAATTACTATACTGAGATTATCCCCTTACCAAGTCTGAAGTATCCTGTGCTTCAATCACTTCCCCAAGTTCAAGAAACCCTTGTTTCCTTGAGTGTTGATATTCTCCCACTTGTTTGAGATATCATGGTATTGGTTATGGAAGGAGGCTATTGAAGACTGGGACTGGACGGACCTGGAGGACGGTTCCACTTGGAGCCAGAAGAAGAAGACTCAAGTGAAACCTTTCCATGTTTATTATAATTTTCTACAATAAAAAGAAACGTTGTCTTGATCCTGAGATTGACCTTGTTTATGCATCATATGTTGTTGTAATTCATGTATGAATGATTATTTTAATGTATAACTAACCATTTACTTATATGATATAAAGTTGATTTCATTAAAATGCTTTATCTATATGTTTCTATGTGTGTTCGGATTGGTTTATTTGCAGATTTGAAGATCATCAGGAGTTGCAGAGGGTTTGAAACCTGCGGGAACTACCCAAATGAAGGACATCCAAGTATGTTCATCCTTACATAGTTTGTTTATTTAAGCATGTTCCCTGAGTTGTATGTGTGTTTCTTGTTGTAGATTACTCTTGCTCTGTTGGGGTTCTGACCCAAAGCCCTAGGGTACTTATTCCTGTAACACTATGTGCACTAAGAGGATATAACTTATGAAACATGTAATGACCTTCACCAATCAAAATGAATATTTCTCAATTTGGGATATATCAAATCATAGTTTTGAAATTCCTTATTTAAAAAAAAATGTGTAGTTCTTTTCTTTCCTAATTTCATTGGGTAAGTGCTTATATTTTTCCTATCAAGTATAAGAGTCAACCTCCTAGAGATATATCAAATAAATTATTAGTATCCCCTCTTTGTTTTTAGAGAGATGGTGCTCCTCTTTAATAGGTGAAAGATTTTTATTATTGTCTTAGATGAAAGAAATGGGTGAATTCTAAACAAAAAAACCCAACAAATATTCCAATAAAGCTCTCATATGGCTTATTAAGTCATTAAGCCTACAAGAAATGAATATGAAAGTAAATAAATACAAATATGTTCTAGGGTGTTCCTTGAAGATGTATTTTTCCTTCGTCTTTAAATTATTATGGATCTAGAATGAACAATTACTTTGCAAGATGAAATACAAATAAAAAGTATGGAAAGGTCTTCAAATAACTTTAAAGGACTACATATTTTAGAATAAAATGAGTTTTTAAAGCTTCAATTTCACAAGAATCCGATGATACATCAACATACATACTCATGCTTGCAACATGAAACCTGAATAGCTATTTAAGGGGATATTGATAATAGTATTCCAATGTGACAAGCTTAACGTTGTCTAAATGTTGAAATAACATCCTAAATGAAAACTAGATAAATAGTAATTAAGCTTCATTTTCTTTATTACAATTAGGTATCTTACTTCCATAGACTTGAAATACAACATGAAGTGTTTGAAAGAGATGAGAATACATAATTATACCTAGATCTTCTTGTAGCTAAGCACACATGGAAAATATAATGGAAATATAGATGTAGAAGAAAATATGAGAGGGAAATTTGAGTAGGCTTATTCACAAAATCTTCTAGAAAACTCATCTTCAACAAAAGCCCCAAGAAACAACCCCACCTTTCTGAATGTGATTTTCTCCCTTTATAATCTTATATTCATCTTTGTGACTACTTGATGGTTAGGTTTTTCCTGTCTATATTAACTGAAAGAAGATTCAATTTTAAATATGAAGTTAGAAATTCATCTTCCAAGATATATCTCACTCAAATATTTTAGATTTCCCTTTTTATAAATAATTTTCAAAAACTAATTTAGTGATAGGCCCAAAGTTGGTCACAAAAGTTATTTTAATTTTCTAAGGTAATATCTATAATTTTATCCCTAGAAATAACTCCCAACGTGTTCTTAATGACTATATCTTTCCAATGAATCTTCTTTTTTCAAATCGTACATAAAGAACTCAAGTGATGGCCTCAATAATTTCATGATTCAGCCATTGTTGATGACCTAGAATTTTATCTAGGACAAAGTATTAAAGGTATTACAGACTCATGTGCATGGATGTGCCTATGTTACTTTATGCAATGGATCGATAAGATTGCAAAATACACAGACATTGAGGCAGTTAGGGAAAACATAACAGGAAAACATGTAAGACAACAAGTTTAATAAGGAGTTCACCCAATGCTCCTGGGCTATGTCTCTTGGTCGAGCTCTCAGTGGTGGCCTCTCTATTATGTTTTAAGCAGGGCTTTTACAACAGTGAGCTCAATTCGAGTCTCATTAAATAGATGAAAGTCAGTAGGAATGGAGTGCCTAGACTCTCCTTACTGAAATTTGACCTCGGATGGTCACAATGGTATGACAGGCCTATGCTGAAGAGTTTGCTTGAACCTCTCAAGCCTTCTATGGAGTACACAGACTCTTTGACTCTCTTTGGCTCAGTCTGGCTCGATGTTTCTTTCAAGTCAGCTCAGCTTCTACTCTCCGTTTTCTACTCTTAGATATCTGACTTCTTGTGTTTTTTCTACTTCTATCAGGTCATAGATTTAAATCCAGTCTGTTCTTCTGACTATTCATTTCTACTTCCCGGCCTTCTAGTTTCCTTACCTCTGTCTATTCGAATTCCTCTGCTCTGCGTCATCATCACTAGATAATGCCTCGCAGGGAGGTGGCCACTTGTTTCCTAACGAACTAGGTGTCAGATTCTTTGAATCATTTTTGAATGGCCTTTAATTCTGTTTGCTTCAAGATCACCCACGAAACATGAATCGTTTGCCAACTCATCATCCACGTCAGACTTCAAATACCTTGTCATCTTGCTTTTTGACTTGTCAAATCCTGTCAATCATCGGGACACATCACTGGCATCAATCTGGACCTCCCAGATCCTATGGTCATCCTTCATACTGGGTGGAAAAGTTGCACGACGTTTACCCATCCGATGAGGGCAATTTTCTCTCTCATTCGCTGAACACGTGTCGCTTGATGTGTGGCATCGGGCGGGACTTAGTCAAAACTGCTTACCATCTCGAGGCCTTTCGATATCCTGCCAATTTTTGGAATCCCACGCTATGGAACCGAATGCATTACTTTTCCAAATTTTATAGTGTTTTCAGGTTCGGGTGCTTCGGGGCTTTCCTTCACTGAGGGGGACACCCTCCGATACATGATTAGCACTTTAACACTAATCGCGTATCAGAAATTACCCCCGTTTCTTGATTTGGCCTTCAGTTTTGCTAGTTTGCACCAGCGCGTGTTACCATGGGCCAACGGTCTGCACGCTCGACCAAGGGTCCTCGTTGCTCTGCCATGGCCACAACTGAAACTGTTACGAGGATTCCTTCTGATAGCTTTGATTTTTCTAAGACTTGAATCTTTTGGCATAACTTGAAAAAGTCATGAAAACTTAGAGAGTGTTTAGCATCCAATTCGGATCACAACCTTCCCACTGAAAACGCTTTTGGAGCACCAAAAGTTAGTTTTCTTTTAAGCATCAATCAAGAGAGGGTATTGCTTCCTCGCTTGCTGAATTTCACTGCTTGGCTTTGAACCTTTGAGTCCAATCCTAAGGTATTCAACATCCCCTCTACACATAGTTCTTACCTTCATGTCCAGAACTGTATCTTCCTGCAATTCATTAAGATATTCAGGCAGCAGATCATCAATAGAACACAATTGACTCTGCTCTTCAGGATCTTCGATTAATGAAGGTTCAAATAGTCTCAAGTTGTTTGCATTAACAATCGAGTAGATGTGCATGTAAGCTGGTAGATCAAGGCGAAAAGCATTCTCACCAATTTTCTCAAGTATCTTGAAAGGTACATATCTTATTAGCTTCAGCTTCTTATCTTCACCTTGCATTCTATCTTTGTTGATATAAAACTAGACTTGATCACCAACTTGGAAACTATGCTTCATCTGATGCTTGTCATGCCTTGCCTTGTCCTTGGCTTAGCTCTTTTCCACCTGTTCCTATACTGCCTAGTGAATTTCTTGGATTTGTTCAATGAACTTGGTTGCCTTGTCCACATCACTATGTCCATCAACTGCTATGTCTTTACCAAAGACAAAATCCAAGGGAGACCTTGGTGTGAAACCAAAACAGGTCTCAAAAGGAGATCTTTATTTAGAAGAATGTTTAGCTCAATTGTAAGCATGCTGCACATAACATAAATGTTCATCCCAAAGTTTTGGATGCTTGCTGCAATAGCCCCTGAGCAACTGGATCACTGTCCTGTTGACCACTTCTGTTTGGCCATCTATTTGCGAATGAAAATTTGTGCTCTTCTTTAGCCTGGTGTCCATCAATTCCCGCAAACTTGACCAAAATTTCCCAACAAATAGGGTATCTCGATCAAATATGATGGAAGTGGGTAATCCAAAATGAACCCATACATGCTGAAAGAACAACTTTGCAATTTGTTCAGCTGTAATTTGTTTGTTACAAGGTATTAAAATACACATTTTGCTAAACCTATCCACAACGCCATATAAATAGTCATGACCTTTCCTAGATTTAGGCTGTCCTCCAAAAAAGTCCATGGAAACACTTTCCCAAGGATGAGAAGGAACTGGTAGTGGAGTGTACAAGCCTAGTTTTCTATTGTTGGGTTTTCTTTTAGCACACATGGCACACTCTCTTACATATCTAGAAACCGTCTCATTCATTTTTGGCCAATAACAAAATATTTGCAGCCATGCAACTATTTTACTTACACCAAAGTGACCTGATATTAGAGAAGTGTGTGCTTCTCGAATTATCTTTACTCTTTCAGTTTGTGGAATGCATAGCTTCCCAAAATGGTACAAGAGTTGGTCGTTAACATGATAATCCAATTCTTCTACTCGTTTGCCTTGACTTAAAGTTGCATATACATCTTTAAAATCTATATCTTGAGCATATTGTTCAATGTAGCTTTCATGAAATACTAAATTATGCTTAAGTATAGTAGATGCATTTATAATTGGTCTGGACAACATTTCTGCAACTTTATTGTGTATGCCCTTTTTATATCTGATGACTAAATGAAACTATTGTAGAAAACCCATCCATCTATAGTGTCTTGATTGCTGCAACTTAGTTTGGGAGTGTAGATATTGAAGTGGTTGATGATCAGTATGTATAACTGTCTCTTGGCCCATTAAGTAATGTTTCCCATTTTTCACACTCTGTACTAGTGCAAACAATTCTTTTTCATATGTGAGATAGTTAACTACTGTAGAATTAAATTTCTCAGAATGATAACATATGGGTTTACCATGTTGCATCAACACTGCTCCCATAGCATAGTCACTCGCATTTCTTTCAATCTCGAATGGTCTTTGAAGATCGGGCAGTGCTAGTACTGGTGTTGTACTAATCTTTTCTTTCAAGGTGTTGAAGGCTTTTTGCTATTTGCCTCCCCACTAAAACACCTTGTTCAATTCTGTTAAAGCATGTAAGGGAGCTGCAATTAAGGAAAAGTTAGAAATGAAATTTCTCCAATCTTGTGCTGCTCCTAAGAAGCTTCTAACTTCTGTAACAGATTTGGGTTTAGGCTAGTTTACAATGACTGTAACTTTGAGGGATCTATCTTCAAATCACCACCCCCTACTATACGTCCCAAATAATTCAAATATGTTTTTGCATATTCACATTTTGAGAGTTTAACATAAATATTTTCTCTTTTCAAAACATCTAGAGTTTTGTTAACATGCTTTAAATGTTCTTCCCATGTTTTGCTGAATATAATAATGTCATCCAGCTATACAATAACAAAATCATCAAGAAAAGGTCTGAGTACATCATTCATTACTCTCATGAAAGTAGCAGGAGTGTTAGTTAAGCCAAAAGGCATAACCAGCCACTCATACAATCCCTGCTTTGTTTTGAAAGCAGTCTTCCATGCATCTTGCTCTGCAACTCTGACTTGATGATAGCCACTATGCAAGTCTAACTTGGAAAAATAAACAACTTCTTTCAACTGATCTAATAGATCATCTATGCGAGGAAGGGGATAACGATTTTTTATCGTTATCTTATTCAATGCTCAATAATCAATTCACATTCTCCACGAGCCATCTTTATTTCTCACCAAAACAATTGAAGACCCACATGGTGATGTGCTAGGTCTGATGAACCCCTTCTGGAGCAGCTCTTGTACCTGCTTCTTGATTTCTGCATTCTCTAAAGTGGACAACCTATACGTTCTGATGTTAGGCAATGGAGGATCTTGCTGCAAATTAATATCATGAACTATTTCCTTTTTGGGCGGCAGACCTTTATGTTCTTAAAAATTTATATCATATTCTGAAACAACTTTTTCTAAATCATCTTGCTGTTTAGCATCACAACCCTCAAATACATTGGTTTTATCAGGTTTCTTTTCCTTTACAACCATCAGTAAAAATTGTTTGCATGAATTTACAATTTGTTTCATCTGCCCTCAATTTATGAGAGTATAGTTATTCTTGAGCTTATGAGCTCTTCCAATATATTCGATTCCATCTTTAATGAGTAGATACTTGTTCTCAGCTCTATAGAAAGAGGCTTTTCTATCATACAAGTAAGGACTTCCTAAAACAATTCCACATATATCCAAAGGAAATATATCTAACTCAACCTCATCTACAAATGCTGAACCGAAAGAAAACTTAAGTTTACATTGTCTAGTCACTTGTAGCTTTGATTTATCACATAACCAACCTAATGGATATGGTTTCTTGTGAGGTGTGGTTAGTAATCCCAACTTATTTACAATTGCTTAACAAATTAAATTTACTTGTGAGCCACTATCAAACAAAGTATCAATCTTTTGATGATTGGAAATAACTCGAATATGAAAAAGCTCATGTCATTTTCTCTCATTTTCTTCATTATCAGTAGATTGTGCAAAATTACTAGTAGATGCTTCGGAATTTTTACCTTTTATACCTGTGGCTACGATTGTTTCTTCATCTCCTGAGTGTGACCCCAAATCCTTTTGAATAGCTGCATCAGTCTTCTTCTTCTTTCCCTCGAACTTCTTAGGTTTCATCTCTGGATGCAAAATCAAGTAGTGTTCATCATCATGCCCATCCTTCTTACAGTGAGTGCATGAAGACTTACTTTTCTGTACACTGTTTTTCTTCCTCTCTTTCCATTTCTGTTTTCTTTTCTCCTTATTTTTGCTTGCAGTGGGTTTGGATGATCCCCCAATTTCTAGGTTCCCATTCTTACGTCTAGCTTCTAGATGTGTAGCTTGAACGGATACCCCATCTATGCTAGTGGGATTAAACATGAGGATAGTGTGCCTCATGTAGCTGTGTAGACCACCTATATACTTCAACAGAGTCTCAGGTGAGTCTAAAGAAATTCCTAGAATCAAAGATCTTTTCCTAAATTCTTGGGTGTAACCTTGTACAATTTTCCCTTTTAGTTGTGGAAGAGTTTGCCATCTCATCATGGCTTGTTGCATGTAAGCTAGTGGATAGAATTGATTTTTAATTGCAGAAACAAATTCACTTCAAACAGAAAGAATCTTACCATGTTTCTTCATGTCAGCTTGTGTCTTGCCTTCCCACCATACCAAGGCAGTGCCTCCAAGGTGTAGGCTGGCCAGCTGAATCTTACTCTTGTTTGAGTCAATGCTCTGCACTCTGCAATAAACATCAATCTGTCTGATCCAATTATCCAGCTTCTCTAAATTCAACTCTCCATCATGTATTGCTAAATAAAATTTAACATCTAATTTAATCAAAGACGTCTTATTTTTATTTTGAGGGCTATTAGGAGGTGCGAGAAATTTTTCTTCTTTCCCTTTGCCTTTAGAGTGGTCATGGAGGAGAGATTCTTCTACTCCTTTGTCTTGTTTGGATTTTGATGAATCTTCATCTCTATTCTTCTTAAATTCCCTATACATTTCCTCCACCATGGATCTCATGGTCATAAAGCTATCCATGAACTGGGGGTCTGATTCCAAGGGATTTTCTTCTGACATTTTCCTCTTAGAATAGACTCTTCCAATTTCCAGGTTAGTTTTAGCCAACTCTCCTTCTCATAATTTAAGCTTTTATCTAGTTAGAATTCAACAACAAAATCCAGCACAAGCTTGTCTAACCTTAGTAACCTAGAGCTCTGATACCACTTGATTTGGAATTTATCCAAGACAAAGTATTAAAGGTATTATATACTCATGTGCATGGATGTGCCCTTGTTACTTTATGCAATGGATCGATAAGATTTCAAAATACACAGACACTGAGGCAGTTAGGGAAAACATAACAGGAAAACATGTAAGACAACAAGTTTAATAAGGAGTTCACCCAATGCTCCTGGGCTACGTCTCCTGGTCCAGCTCTCAGTGGTGGCCTCTCTATTATTTTTTAAGTAGGGTTTTTACAATAGTTACCTCAATTCGAGTCTCACTAAACAGATGAAAGTCAGTAGGAATGGAGTGCACAGACTCTCCTTACTAAAATTCGACCTTGGATGGTCACAGTAGTATGACAAGCCTATTCCAAGGAGTTTTCTTGAAACTCTCAAGACTTCTATGGAGTACACAGACTGTCTAACTCTCTATAGCTCTGTCTGGCTTGATGCTGCCTTCAGGTCTGTTTTCTGCTCTTAGCTATCTATCTTCTTGTGTTTTTCTGCTTTTATCAAGTCATGGCTTTAAAGCTAGTCTATTCTTCTGATTGTTCATTTCCACTTCCCGACCTTCTGGTTTCCTTACCTCTATCCATTCAAATTCCTCTGCTCTGTGTCATCATCACTGGGTAATGCCTCACAGGGAGGTGGCCACCTGTTTCCTAACGAACTGGGCATCAGATTCCTTGAATCATTTTTGAATGGCCGTTAATTCCATTTGCTTCAAGATCGCCCATGAAACATGAATCGTTTGCCAACTCGTCATCCACGTTGGACTTCAAATCCCCTGTCATCTTGTTTTTTGACTTGTCAAATCCTGTCAGTCATCGGGATGCATCTCCGTCGTTGATTTGGGGCCCCCAGATCCTATGGTCGTCCTTCATATAAGGAGGAAAAGTTGCACGATGTTTACCCATCTGATGCAGGCAATTTTCCCTCTCATCCGCTAGACGCGTGTCACTCAATGTGTGGCATTGGGCGGGACTCAGTCAAAACTGCTTACCACCTCGAGGCCTTCTGATATCCTACTGGTTTGTGGAATCCCGTGCTACAAAACTGAATGTCTTACTTTTACGAATTTTATAGCATTTTTGGGTACAGGTGCTTCGGGGCTTTCCTTCACTGAGGGAGATGCCGTGTGATACGTGATTAGCACTTTAGCGTTAATCACGTATCAGAAATTACCCCCGTTTCTTGATTTGGCCTCTAGTTTTGCCAGTTTGCACCAGCGCGTGTTACCATGGGCCAACGGTTTGCGCGCTCAACTGAGGGTCCTCGTTGCTCCGCTCTGGCCACAATTACAACTGTTAAGAGGATTCCTTCTGATAGCTTTGATTTTTCTAAGACTTGAATCTTTTGGCATAACTTGAAACAGTCATGAAAACTTAGAGAGTGTTTAGGATCCAATTCAGATCACAACCTTCCTACTGAAAAAGCTTTTGGACCACCTGTTGTGCCCTACAACAACCCCCCATTTCATATCATCTGTATTCATAACAATCAACATATGAAATGGGTCCCTTTTAAAAAATTAATTGGAATTTATGATTTTGTTCGAAAAGGATATGACAATCAAATGTGTTTGTGAATTGAAGCCTTTTTCGAATAACAATGTTCCCAAAATAAAACCAATCTTTCATTATTGCGATAAAGCGATCGCAAGATCGCATATCGCAATAACAAAAGAGACGCATTTAAATGGCACTTTGGTCTTTGCCGATGCGATATCGCTATCGGCGATCGGTGGTATTCAATGCATACACAAAAAGAGCACATATCTTACACCCCGATGCGACGCTATATCGGCGATCGGCTATCGGCACTGCCTCTTGTGGGAAAACACTTTAAGTTATAAACCCCGACCCGATGCGATATCGCTATAAGGCGCTCAGGTTTTTCCCCGATGCAATGCGATGTCGCTATCGGAAGTCGGTAAATCACTTAATATGCATCTGGTAATCTGTTCACATGCTAGTCTGATGCGATGTCGCAATCGGCATTCACCAGGACTTCTTTCAAACGATAGTGTAACTCTTTCCCCCGATGCGATGCGATATTGTTCATCGGTAATCGGCATTCTCAAAAAGTGATTGCTTTGAGCCTTAAAATTATAATTAAATACGGTTGATAAAGCGCAGATTTCAAAATGCCGTTAAATGCAGGGATAAGGTAATGCATGCGTATTTAATAACTTTGCCCCTTCGATTAACGAATACTTGCGTCTAAAACATTATCATATCTGTTGCACGCGTTAGGGGGTCATTCAGCTGAATCACAATGTAAAGGTCATTTAATGGGTAGCAGGCCTTAAAAACACCATTAATGCATATGCGATCTCTTACCAGTGATTGGATCCGCAGCCACTTTTTGAAAATTAATATTGCCACGCTTCAAGTGATATATATCTTTCCCATTATGCTTTGTCTTCATTATTTCTCGTGTTACGATTTCTCTTGCATTTGTGTAGAGTTCGTTTGTTGAGAAAAGCCTGAACATGATGGGGAAGAAACACAAGAGGACTGTTGGTTCCACTGCAACACCTGTTGCAGGTCAAGCTGCTACAATTTAGAAGAAAGGCCTAATCTCGGACACTACGTGCACTGGTCTTGCTAGGACCACATGGCAGGGCACATATAATCTGTTAGAGGCCGAGCAACCACAAAAGGTAGTGACAAAGGCTAGTGTGGATGTACTAAGGAAGTCTGATACAACTCTCAAAGACTTGGCCGACTCCTTTTTACATAGAATAGCAGCCATAGAGCAGGTCCTACCTTACACTGACGTAGTGCGCTGGGCAATTGAAGAAATCCCCATCACTGATAGAACTTTTCATACAAGGGATGGAAGGATTTTCGGGTCGTTCAAGCCTGATGACCTGAGGCGAATGTATCATTTGCCTGAACCAGAGCTAGTATATAACAGAGCCTTCGTGGAGAAATTTGCAAAAGAAAATGAATCACCATCCGAACCCCTCCGAGATTGGAGGCAGAACCCAGCCAAACACAAGCATGAAAGTTCGGGTAAGTACTCCAACGTTTCTTTGGCTTCTCCCTATTGCTATGCGGGGATTATGATGTGTAGATTGTGGGGATTACATGACTCCGTTAATATCAATATTGACATGGTTCCCCTAATGGAAGCAGCTGTCAATAGTATAATTATGGATTGGGCCACTATTCTTTCTGATAAGTTGGTCGTAGCCATTCGTGAATTTAGAGCCAAAACTATAGTCACCGAAAGGAAAATCCCGCCATTTTATTATACTGCTTACATTATGGATACCCTGTGTTTTAATTCTGAGTTTCCTGTCCTCGGTTGGAGATGGACCACCCAAGATCCAACACCCATTCATTTATACCATCAGAAATTGTGAAAGTCCTCTTACAAGGACCATTTGTACCAAATTTGTAATGGTTTCATGGTGCCCATTCACTATTCTATTTATGACAAACCCATTCCCAGAATTTCCTATGAAGCTTCTTTTGACTTACCAGCCGTAGCAAGTTGGTTCGGGGAAGAGCATTTCACCTATATCAGAGTTTTTGGGAGTAAGGCTAGGCCGCATGTCCTCCCTTTATATATCCCAGACAAACTGTTAGCCCGGGAAATCTGCTACTAGATTATGGCCGAGAGTGTCACACAAACTCTCAAAGAGGAGAAGAAGAAAGGTTGGCCCTCTTTTCCTTTAAGAATTCGGGTTTTTACTCTGCTTAATTACAAGCATGCAGAAAAAGAAGCGACAAAACTCCAAACTTTATCCCTGGCCACTATCCCAAACAGACTTTATGATCCAAAGCAAACTGCCTACACTGCCCTAGAACAAGCAAAATTGACAAAAGTTGATCATCAAGAGGATATGTTTGATGACCTGTTCGCAGGTGCCGATACAATAAGTCAAACCAAACAGCTTGCCAGAATGAAATACAATGATGAGGCGTTGATTGAGTTTAACAAACTTAGGGAGCAGAGGTTGCAAACTCTGCCTCTAGATTTATTATCCACAACCCCAGCGTCTTCCTCAAGCGAGCCTGGTCGGCAACAGATACATCCACCTCTTGTTACAACTAAAGAACAGGATAAACAACAGGAGGAAAGGTAGAAGAAGCTGCAGGCTGAGAAGCAAAGAAAAGAGCAAGCAGAGAGGCAGAAAAAGGAGCAGATTGAAAGGCAGCAAAAGGCACAGAAGGATCAAGAGCAGAGGAAGAAGAAGGAAGAAGAGAAACTAAAGAAAGAGCTGGCAGATAGGCAGAAAAAGGAATTGGAGGAGCAGCAGCGGAAAGCGCAAGAGGAGCAATAGCGAAAAGCACTTGAAGAACAGCAGAAGTTAGAACAAGAAAAAGAACGGAGCAAAGCCCATACAGAGCAACATAAGCAAACCTCCACCGATCCTGAATTGATTAAACAATGGAACCAATTCGATTCCATTATCAGTGGTAAGGAAGGCTCCAAAGACACAGACACCTCTAAAACAAGCAATGCGCCCGATACCACTTCTTCTCAGGTTCTAGGAGAAACCAGCGGCCCACCCATTTCACAGGATGTCAAGGTAATCAATAAGGACCCTTCCTATCAAATTGTTCTCCAGGTGGAAGAAATCCCTCCCCTGGATATTTTCTACAGCCCAAAGCATAGAGCCGTTATTAAGCGCTCTAAGAAAAGACGAAGGCTTGATCAACCTTCTATCTTTCCTGAGCAAACAGTCACGGGCAATATGGTCTGGAAGGAGGATTTGGATCCCTCCGATGATCTAACAAAGCTGTCGCAATTCGCGGGAGCTTATTCTGCAGCAACTATCGACAAAGCATCGGAGGTAAGTCTTCTATTGAAGACTAAGGACCATGAAATATATGCATTACAGGCAGAGGTAATTGAAGCAAAAAACAAAGCAGCACAGGTAGAAGAGCAGTTGCTGGCTCAACAACAGGAAAACAATTTGTTAACCCAGCAACTGCAAATTGAAAGACAAAGGATAGACCAAAGTGAAACTCAGAAGGCAAAAGAATTGTCGGAGGCATTGTCACAGTTGAAAGCATCAAATGAGCTGATGATGAAATTGAAAGATGAGCGAATAGCTCAACTATCAGCACAGCTCGAAGGTATCAAGAGCACACAGAATGTGAAAGATTTCAGAGCAGAGGCAACTCAAATAAATAGCGCATTACTGTCTCAGATCAGACTTCTATGTCAACAACTTGCTAAGGCTGAGCCATTATGCGAAATATCTACAACAATGTGTGAGCAAATAGAGAAGGCCAGAAATGAGCTAGATCAGGCCGAAGAAGCCATATCCGATTATCTTGAGTGGCAAGACACTGAAGAAGGGAAAGCGGCGAATTTGTCCCGAATCCATGAAGCGTACAAGGACATACTCTTCACGGAATGGAACACTCAGGTAATGAGAGCAGAAAGGGCGGCTTCCAGGTGTAAAATAATTGCCAGCAATATGATCGACCTAGTCAATGATACACTTTATTTGGCAAACATGATCTCCAAGTGCACACCTGGAAGCATAACAACAGCAGATATGCTTGAACAAACAAGTTATCATGGCTTGGAGGAACAGAGGAAGTTAATTACCGGAGTAAATACTTTAACCTCTGATGCATATTGGCTCTTTCTAGTCAAGCCACATACTCAAAGGTCTGCTCTCAAGTGTTTAACAGATGCCCTCGGATGCCTGATCCCCGACATTCAGGATGCTACATATGATGCCCAGCTAACTTCGCGTCTCAACACTCCACCAGAAGTAGAGCCAATGCTGGCAATATGTCAGCTAAGGAATAAAGGCAAAGAACCCACCAAATGAAGCATTGCCGCCAACTGCCAGATCGCCAAGAAAGATGGAAAAAACATTTATTGATGCCAATTTAATAGCTTTTCAGTTGTTTAGATATTTAGATTAGTATAGTATTTATAGACCCTTTCATTGTTTTGGAAAGGGTCGTAAAATTTTGTAATAGACTTAAAGGCTGAAGTTTGCACTATTGTGCTTCAGTCTATATTCTTTTGTGAAACTCAACCAACGGTTCTTAATTTTGATTAGAAGGCTGTTTTACACAATTGCGCACGACTGTCTGTTGTTGGGAATGCTTTCTGATTTGAAGGAAGGACTGCGACATAGTGATTAATATACTGGATTGATCGAGCAGCTTACATGGTACTATTATCTGTATCTGTGTTCTTTCTTATTATATGAATTGCTGTGTTATTATCTTTGCTATTGTTGAATGCATGTATGCGATATAACAGCGAATCTTCATTTCGTTTCACTATTGAATGTTTTGGTGATTTGTTATCTCTTTCACCCATGCATTTATCAATGATATAAACGATTAAGTGTAGTAATTCGCTATAATCGCTCTGCATAACTAATTATGCAGAGCAATTTTAAATGGTTTAAACATCTATGCTTAAGTGTTAGAGTCATCTATATGCCTGCCTTAAAGCACAGATCATCAAACGCTACGCTTTACTAAGTGATAAGTCCCGGGATTAGATTATAGTTATTACATTTCGCTTATAGTTTAGTTGTTCGCTTATTACCATCCTATATCATAAGTCACTCATCCATCCCATTTACTTATAATTCTTGGGAAACTGGTCCCATTATCCCTAGTCGGAACCACTATTCCAAACGGAAAAGGAGCTGCACTAAGGTCCGGACCGGGTGGTTTCCCCAATGTTGTTGCAACGATTTTTGGGGCATCAACATTTTTGGCGCTAGAAGGAGGGCCTTAACTGTGAATGGCAAGCAGACCCAAATCGGCAAGTCATTCTAAGAGTAATTCTCCCTCCAAATCTCCTCGTTCTTCTCAATTACATGCTGGTTCGCCAGCCCATAACCAAGAAGAAGAGGAATCTACCACCACTGCTCAATCCCATCATATCCCAAAACAGCTAAGTCTTGAATCTCCTGAAGTCCAGTCTCTAATCCATAAACTTCAGAGCTTCTCGATCTCACCACAGAAATCTGAGATATCAGAAAGCAGTGCGACTTCGCAGTTCAACCTCACTTATCCTCTTACCAGACTTCAGAGCGAAAAACTTGGTATTGAACCCACTGAGTTTCCTTTACCCAAAAGGAAAAAGCCAAAGAAAAATACTGAAGGATCTGATAGTGGGGATTTTTCTTCCACATCCTCCATTTCATCTCCTCATCTGCAAAGTCAACCACCCACTCCTCCATTATATATTGTTGTTCATCAGGGAACAAGAACCTCAATATCCCAACCTATTCACTCTTCATCTTTGATACCTCCCCAAACATCTGGAATTCCAACAGTAGCGTCAACCACTGTCGCTAGCATAATGGTAGATCCATGGACTAGGCCGGGTGCAGTCAACATACCTGGACCATTGCATGATCTACCAGATGCTCCCGAAAAATGGCTGCCTAAATTTAATCCAGATAACGGAACCCAAGCTGAAGAACATATTAACAATTTTATGTTAGCTGTTAACTTAAAAGGAGTGACAGAGCAAGATGTTGTTGTAAGACTTTTCCCCTACACTTTACAAGGATCAGCAGGATCCTGGTATTTTTCCTTACCTTCTGGTTCAATTACCAGTTGGAACACATGCCAAGAGTAGTTTCTTACCAAGTATGGAGATGATAGGTCCTTAGCTACTTTAATAAACGATCTCTCCAATTTGAGGATAGAGCATAGGGAACCAATAAAGGAGTTTAATGCCAGATTTAATAAACTCCTGAATAAAATCCCTACCGATTCTAAACCAAGTGAACAAATCCGAAGCGAATGGTATATTACCGCCTTACCTGCCAACATAGCTATTTTTGTAGACATGGCTGGGAAACCTACCTTAGCTGAAAACATGAAAGAAGCACTTGCTGTTGAAAAGCGCATTAATGCTCTTGAGAAGAAAGCTGCTCTAGAAGATCGAAAAGCCAAAAAAGTCTCGTTTAAAGAAGATTCCAAGAAGAAAACCCCAAAGGACCCCTATGACATGGAAGGTTTACAAAAGGTCCTTAAAACATTGTCTAACGAAATGGTTGATATCAAGAAGCAGGTGGCCGAAACCTCAAATAAAAGACCATTTAGAACTTACAAGAAAACTGAATCAAAGCCACCCAACATCATATCCAACGCAGATTCAGATCAAGAAGAAGAGGAAGAGGAAACGACTTCACAAACCGATGATGAAGAAGATGTAGCTGAATGCCATGGAATGTGGGATTTTATACTCCCAAACTCTGATACTGAGAATGAAGAAGAAGCCTTTCCGGTTACTACAAGAAGTAAAAGTACTTCTGAACTTCCCCAGGCAACCTCGAAGAAGAGAAGCGCAGGTGCTGCTACAGCAAAGGAAAAAGTTCCCCCTAAGAAGTCGCCTGTAGTAGCCCCCCAAAACCAGCCTTCAACTTCTAATACTCCTTCAACATCCAAGACATTAGTGATATCTGACTCAATGGAGTACAATATTGTTGATGATATGAAGAAAACTAAGGCAAATATAACTATGTTTGAGCTTAGCAAATTAAAACATCAACAAAAATTACTTCTCAAAGAATTAAATGCTGTTCCCTCTACTCCCCTTCCCAGTACAAGAGCTGCCAACGATCAAGGCCAGCCTCCTGCAGGTATGGTTGAAGCTACCGATTCAGTTCTAATTGGAGATAAATCAAATTCTCACACTCCACCCTTCCTCCTGACGTACGAGATTTATAATAGAAACATGCACAACTGTTTAATTGATTCAGGGGCTTCATCTAATATAATGCCAGCTTCAGTTTGTTCTAAGCTGAACATTGAACCACAGAAGTCAGCCACTCATATTGTGCAGTTGGATAGGACTAAAGTGCAGGTAGTGGGTGAAATTAATTCTGTAACCATCAGGTTGTCTGCCGACCCTAGGGTTGTCCAGAGAATTGATATTTTAATTGCCGACATACCTGAATTTTATGGTTTAATATTGAGCAGAGATTGGTCCGAAAAACTGCACGGGTATATTTCTACAGATTGGTCACATATGTGGCTTCCCTACAAGGGAAAGCCAAATCAAATAAGGATCGACCGTGAGAAACATATGACCCACACAGTTACTGAATTTGAGCAAGAAAACCAACCTGTGGCATTCAACAACAACATTTTGGGGAACTATTCGGCAGAATCATTCTTTGGCAACTTTGTTGCCCAACCATCTCCTTTTTCAGTCAATCATTTTACATCTCAAATAGAAAATTTTTCACAAACTGATAGGTCCAGATGTTTTAATGATGCTGAGAAAAATGTAGATACTTTTGTTAATATTCCTTTATTTTGGTCTCTGTATTTTGATGGCTCTAAGTCCACTGAAGGTTCAGGAGCAGGATGTATATTGGTTAGTCCGCAAGGAGAAAAGACAATGTTGTCTTGTAGGTTAGAGTTTGAGTGCACTAATAATACAGCCGAATATGAAGCTTTAATCCAAGGATTATACAAAGCAATCGGCCTGGAGGTGCGATATCTAAAGGTATTCGGCGATTCGGAAATCATTGTCAAACAGGTTAGAAATGCAATTCATTGCCTTTCGACTCACCTTAAACATTACCAATCGCTCGTTCAAGAGCTTACCTCACACTTTTTGGCATTCAACATTTCTTCTATACCTCGATCTCAAAATTCCGCCGCAGATTTACTAGCCAATGTAGCTTCAAAGCTTCTACCTTCTGAAGACTACAGCCTTGATAGATTTTCTGTAGAATTACTTTTCAGACCTTCAATTCTTGACAATGTCACTAATTGGAGAGTATTTAATCATGATGATGATATTTTGCAATTTTTAACTTCTGAGAAATCTTATGATAAGCAAGTTATTGAGGAAGATGATCATGATTCCCAGATGAAAGAAGTGCCCAAAGAAAATTCGATCCCTAAACTAGTGGTAAAATTAGAAGATCTTTATGATATCAAACACAGGTTTAAACCTGTAATTAATACAAAGCTTCAGAGTTCTACCCTTAGGTTTGAATTGATAAATCTAGGAACCAATGAGTCTCCTCAAAACATCAATTTAGGAACAGGACTATCTCAGAAGGAAAAGGAAGCATTTATTAAATTGTTAAGAAAAAACAAACAGGTTTTTGCTTGGAAATATGATGACTTAAAGACATATGATACATCTATTATCCAGCATACCATTCCTATGCTTCCTGATCAGAAACCGATTCAGCAAAAGTTAAGAAAAATACATCCAAGTTTGGAGAGCCAGATAAAGTCGGAACTTAACAAGCTCTTGAAAGCCAAGATTATCTTTCCAGTCCGACATTCAAGCTGGGTATCTAATATGGTGCCAGTCAGAAAGAAAAATGGAGACATTCGAATCTGTATTGATTTCAGGAATTTGAACAAAGCGAGCTTAAAAGACAACTTCCCATTGCCTACTATGGAGAAAATTCTCCAATCGGTGGCAGGTTCTGAATTGATGTCTTTTCTAGACGGTTTTTCAGGGTACAATCAAGTTCTGGTACATCCTGATGACCAACTTAAAACTACATTCAGAACAAAATGGGGAACCTATGCATATCAAAAAATGCCTTTTGGTCTTATAAATGCCGGAGCGACATTTCAGAGAGCTATGGACATGGCCTTCAGAGGGTTAATTAATCGATCAGTAGTCGTCTATCTAGACGATATTACTGTGGATTCTAAGAAGAGAGATAATCATTTGCACGACTTAAATCAGATCTTTCAGCGATGCAAAAGATATGGTATTTCTCTAAACCCAAAGAAGTCCTTCTTTGCCCTTGACCAAGGAAAACTCTTAGGCTTTATAGTATCCAAAGATGGTATTTATATTGATCCTGATCGGATTAATGAAATTTCTGAAATCCCTTTCCCACATAACAAAAAATCAATGCAATCATTTTTGGGTCAGATTAATTTTGTCAAACGATTTGTTCCAGATTTTTCGCAGATTGTATTACCACTTCAGACAATGATCAAGAAGAATTCAGTCTTCAAATGGGGATCAGAAGAAAAGCAAGCTTTTGATGTTATCAAACAATCAATAATCAATGCCCCAGCCTTGAATACTCCAAATTTTTCTAATCATTTTACACTATATACTATTGCATCCAACACTTCATATGCCGCAGTACTCACACAACTGAATGATAACAACTTAGAAGCACCCATATCATTTTTCAGTTCAAATCTTCAAGGTGCCGAATTGAATTATTCTGATGTGGAGAAACAAGCCTTTGCTGTGTTCAAAGCAGTCAAACATTATAGACCCTTCCTTTTGAAAACCCACACAAAAGTTATAGTTCCTTTCCCAGCGGCAAGACAACTATTAATTCAGAAATAATTGGGTGAAAAAAGAGCCAATTGGGTTACAACGCTTCAAGAGTATGACTTAGAAATAAAGCCAGCAAAGATTGTTAGGGGCCAAGGTTTTTGCAGGATATTGGCAGGAGCATCAAACATTCACGAATCAAGCGATGAGTATCAGATTGAATCCATCAATCAGATAAGTGTCACTGATTCTGAATCTCAATATGCTGATTTGATATTTTATTTGAAGAACGGTAATGCTCCTCCAAATTTATCTTACAAAAATAAAAGGGCCATTAGGTTAAAAGCTAAGAATTTCACTCTCATTGATGATGTGTTGTTTAAACAAAATTATGATTCTATCCTGTTAAGATGTCTTGAGAAACCTGAAGCTCAAAAGGTTTTGCAGGAGCTACATGATGGACCAGCTGGGGGACATTTTGGAGCTGACACAACAGCTCACAAGATTATTCATGCTGGATATTATTGGCCTACTCTATTTAGAGATTGCCATGAGTACGTAAGAAAATGCCTTAATTGCCAAACATCTGGTGGAAGACAACGAAAATCAGCTTTCCCTCTGCAACCTGTCAACATTGAACAGCCATTCGAACAATGGGGATTAGATATCATCGGGGAAATTACTCCACCATCTTCCAAACAACATAGGTATATCCTTACTGCTACTGATTATTTTACTAAATGGGTAGAGGCTATTCCTTTGAAGGCGGCAAATGCAGAGGCAATTATCGAGTTCATTGACCAATTCATCATTACCAGGTTTGGTGTTCCAAACGCTCTTGTTTTTTATAATGCTTCCTATTTCTCAGGAAACGCTATATATGATTTTGCTATTAAAAGGGGGTTTAAACTGAAATATTCTTCCAATTATTATCCCAGGGAAACGGTTTAGCCGAATCTACTAATAAGAATCTCATCAAAATCATTAAGCGAACTGTTGAACAGAATCATAGAAACTGGCATAAATCTTTGGTCTTTGCATTATGGGCTGATAGAATAACACAAAAGGCTTCTATAGGGACCTCTCCTTTCAATCTGGTATATGGAAAAGAAGCCGTGTTGCCTACAAATCTTGTTCTTCCATCTTTAGCCCTAGTACAGTACATTGAAGAGACTCCTTCTTCTTCTATCCAACTTAGACATGACCAAATTCTCAAATTAGAAGAAGAGAGGGAAAAAGCCAGAATCACTCATGCCAGACATCAACAAATCATCAAAGCATCCTTCGACTCAGCATCATCCGGTTCCAAACAACTTCAAGTTGGTGACTTAGTTCTCAAATGGGACAAGGCCCATGAAGATATAGGTAAGCATACCAAATTTCAGAAAATGTGGCTTGGACCATTTCAGATCTGTGAAAAGATAGGCCATTCAACTTTTATATTGCAAGACTTATCAGGGTTGAGAGATTCTCTCCCCGTCAATGGCCTGATCCTGAAGAAATTCTTTAATTGAGAAGGTAACCCCTTCTCCTTTTGTAGATTTGCGTAGTTTGTAGGATTGGTAGGAAATAAAACTGTAGAGTATCTCCATTGACCTTTTGTTGTGTTTGAGGAAGCTGTCTCACAAAAATAATATAAATATTTGTTTTTAGATAATAGAACCCTCAATCAAAAGAAATAGTTTCTAGGAAACTAGATATCCTTGTGTTCTGAAACTATAATTTAAATTTTGAAGACTCCTCTCAAGAGGTAAAAGTTCTGAATCATTTTCTGTTTTCAAAACTAGTCTCCAAAGGTTATCTATTAAAAGATAGAAACTAACCCATTTTCAGTATCTTCAACTCTTCACCTGTCATCCATTTGCTCTTAAGGAGAAGATTGTTCACCCCATTCACTAAAGGTTATGATTACTCAGAGTGTAATTCTAAAATATAAAAGATTAAAGATAAGAGGTCTTATCATAAGCCTGCTTACCATGTTCATAGGGAAATAGGTTGACTGACATTACCAATACTGCCTACCAAAACAGGGTAATGGCTTGAAATTTCAAGACAAGGGGTCTCATCACGAGCCAGCTTGATCAGTTAAATTATTACCAGTGAATGGCATTGTCATAAGCTGGCCACCAAACCAGGACAGTGGCTTTTTATCTTATTAATTACAAAGAAAAACAGATGAAAAATAAAATATGAAAACATTTTATGGATTCATTCTGTTAATCACACTCTTATGTGAATGGAAAAGTGGACAATACTATGGTTAAAAGGTATCCTTGTCGAGACTATAAATGTTTGCTGGCAACAGAGGCTCTACCTATGACAAAGGGGTTAATTATAAAAGTTGATGTGGGAAAGTTTTCTATTTTATCACTATGAACCAATAAAGACTTATTTTTGAAACTTATTATGTATTTGGTTTCTTGAAACTAAATGGGAAGAAGTTAACAAAATGAAGTTCACTTTAGTCAGAACACATGAATATCTAGTTATATTAGAAGTTCTCCTTCTGATTGAGTTTCTATTTTTGAAAAGCTTGAGTGTTTGTATTAATTTCAGAGATAACTGGTTCTACCAATGAATCGCCAATTGTTGTGCCCTACAACAACCCCCCATTTCATATCATCTGTATTCATAACAATCAACATATGAAATGGGTCCCTTTTAAAAAATTAATTGGCATTAATGATTTTGTTCGAAAAGGATATGACAATCAAATGTGTTGTTGAATTGAAGCCTTTTTCGAATAACAATGTTCCCAAAATAAAACCAATCTTTCGTTATTGCGATAAAGCGATCGCAAGATCGCATATCGCAATAACAAAAGAGACGCATTTAAATGGCACTTTGGTCTTTGCCGATGCAATATCGCTATCTTCGATCGGCGGTATTCAATGCATACACAAAAAGAGCACATATCTTACACCCCGATGCGACGTTATATCGGCGATCGGCTATCGACACTGCCTCTTGTGGGAAAACACTTTAAGTTATAAACCCCGACCCGATGCGATATCGCTATAAGGCGCTCAGGTTTTTCCCGGATGCGATGCGATGTCGCTATCGGAAGTCGGCAAATCACTTAATATGCATCTGGTAATCTGTTCACACGCTAGTCTGATGCGATGTCGCAATCGGCATTCGCCAGGACTTCTTTCAAACGATAGTGTAACTCTTTCCCCCGATGCGATGCGATATTGTTCATCGGTAATCGGCATTCTCAAAAAGTGATTGCTTTGAGCCTTAAAATTATAATTAAATCCGGTTGATAAAGCGCAGATTTCAAAATGTCGTTAAATGCAGGGATAAGGTAATGCATGCGTATTTAATAACTTTTCCCCTTCGATTAACGAATACTTGCGTCTAAAACATTATCATATCTGTTGCACGCGTTAGGGGGTCATTCAGCTGAATAACAGTGTAAAGGTCATTTAATGGGTAGCAGGCCTTAAAAACACCATTAATGCATATGCGATCTCTTACCAGTGATTGGATCCACAACCACTTTTTGAAAATTAATATCGCCACGCTTCAAGTGATATATATCTTTCCCATTATGCTTTGTCTTCATTATTTCTCGTGTTACGATTTCTCTTGCATTTGTGTAGAGTTCGTTTGTTGAGAAAAGCCTGAACATGATGGGGAAGAAACACAAGAGGACTGCTGGTTCCACTGCAACACCTGTTGCAGGTCAAGCTGCTACAATTTAGAAGAAAGGCCTAATCTCGGACACTACGTGCACTGGTCTTGCTAGGACCACATGGCAGGGCACATATAATCTGTTAGAGGCCGAGAAACCACAAAAGGTAGTGACAAAGGCTAGTGTGGATGTACTAAGGAAGTCTGATGCAACTCTCAAAGACTTGGCCGACTCCTTTTTACACAGAATAGCAGCCAGAGAGCAGGTCCTACCTTACACTGACGTAGTGCGCTGGGCAATTGAAGAAATCCCCATCACTGATAGAACTTTTCATACAAGGGATGGAAGGATTTTCGGGTCGTTCAAGCCTGATGACCTGAGGCGAATGTATCATTTGCCTGAACCGGAGCTAGTATATAACAGAGCCTTCGTGGAGAAATTTGCAAAAGAAAATGAATCACCATCCGAACCCCTCCGAGATTGGAGGCAGAACCCAGCCAAACACAAGCATGAAAGTTCGGGTAAGTACTCCAACGTTTCTTTGGCTTCTCCCTATTGCTATGCGGGGATTATGATGTGTAGATTGTGGGGATTACATGACTCCGTTAATATCAATATTGACATGGTTCCCCTAATGGAAGCGGCTGTCAATAGTATAATTATGGATTGGGCCACTATTCTTTCTGATAAGTTGGTCGTAGCCATTTGTGAATTTAGAGCCAAAACTATAGTCACCGAAAGGAAAATCCCGCCATTTTATTATACTGCTTACATTATGGATACCCTGTGTTTTAATTCTGAGTTTCCTGTCCTCGGTTGGAGATGGACCACCCAATATCCAACACCCATTCATTTATACCATCAGGAATTGTGGAAGTCCTCTTACAAGGACCATTTGTACCAAATTTGTAATGGTTTCATGGTGCCCATTCACTATTCTATTTATGACAAACCCATTCCCAGAATTTCCTATGAAGCTTCTTTTGACTTACCAGCTGTAGCAAGTTGGTTCGGGGAAGAGCATTTCACCTATATCAGAGTTTTTGGGAGTAAGGCTAGGCCGCATGTCCTCCCTTTATATATCCCAGACAAACTGTTAGCTCGGGAAATCTGCTACCAGATTATGGCCGAGAGTGTCACACAAACTCTCAAAGAGGAGAAGAAGGTTGGCCCTCTTTTCCTTTAAGAATTCGGGTTTTTACTCTGCTTAATTACAAGCATGCAGAAAAAGAAGCGACAAAACTCCAAACTTTATCCCTGGCCACTATCCCAAACAGACTCTATGATCCAAAGAAAACTGCCTACACTGCCCTAGAACAAGAAAAATTGACAAAAGTTGATCATCAAGAGGATATGTTTGATGACCTGTTCGCAGGTGCCGATACAATAAGTCAAACCAAACAGCTTGCCAGAATGAAATACAATGATGAGGCGTTGATTGAGTTTAACAAACTTAGGGAGCAGAGGTTGCAAACTCTGCCTCTAGATTTATTATCCACAACCCCAGCGTCTTCCTCAAGCGAGCCTGGTCGGCAACAGATACATCCACCTCCTGTTACAACTAAAGAACAGGATAAACAACAGGAGGAAAGGCAGAAGAAGCTACAGGCTGAGAAGCAAAGAAAAGAGCAAGCAGAGAGGCAGAAAAAGGAGCAGATTGAAAGGCAGCAAAAGGCACAGAAGGATCAAGAGCAGAGGAAGAAGAAGGAAGAAGAGAAACTAAAGAAAGAGTTGGCAGATAGGCAGAAAAAGGAATTGGAGGAGCAGCAACGGAAAGCGCAAGAGGAGCAACAGCGAAAAGCACTTGAAGAACAGCAGAAGTTAGAACAAGAAAAAGAACGGAGCAAAGCCCATACAGAGCAACATAAGCAAACCTCCACCGATCCTGAATTGATTAAACAATGGAACCAATTCGATTCCATTATCAGTGGTAAGGAAGGCTCCAAAGACACATACACCTCTAAAACAAGCAATGCGCCCGATACCACTTCTTCTCAGGTTCTAGGAGAAACCAGCGGCCCACCCATTTCACAGGATGTCAAGGTAATCAATAAGGACCCTTCCGATCAAATTGTTCTCCAGGTGGAAGAAATCCCTCCCCTGGATATTTTCTACAGCCCAAAGCATAGAGCCGTTATTAAGCGCTCTAAGAAAAGATGAAGGCTTGATCAACCTTCTATCTTTCCTGAGCAAACAGTCACGGGCAATATGGTCTGGAAGGAGGATTTGGATCCCTCTGATGATCTAACAAAGTTGTCGCAATTCGCGGGAGCTTATTCTGCAGCAACTATCGACAAAACATCGGAGGTAAGTCTTCTATTGAAGACTAAGGACCATGAAATATATGCATTACAGGCAGAGGTAATTGAAGCGAAAAACAAAGCAGCACAGGTAGAAGAGCAGTTGCTGGATCAACAACAGGAAAACAATTTGTTAACCCAGCAACTGCAAATTGAAAGACAAAGGATAGACCAAAGTGAAACTCAGAAGGCAAAAGAATTGTCGGAGGCATTGTCACAGTTGAAAGCATCAAATGAGCTGATGATGAAATCAAAAGATGAGCGAATAGCTCAACTATCAGCACAGCTCGAAGGTATCAAGAGCACACAGAATGTGAAAGATTTCAGAGCAGAGGCAACTCAAATAAATAGCGCATTACTGTCTCAGATCAGACTTCTATGTCAACAACTTGCTAAGGCTGAGCCATTATGCGAAATATCTACAACAGTGTGTGAGCAAATAGAGAAGGCCAGAAATGAGCTAGATCAGGCCGAAGAAGCCATATTCGATTATCTTGAGTGGCAAGACACTGAAGAAGGGAAAGCAGCGAATTTGTCCCGAATCCATGAAGCGTACAAGGACATACTATTCACGGAATGGAACACTCAGGTAATGAGAGCAGAAAGGGCGGCTTCCAGGTGTAAAATAATTGCCAGCAATATGATCGACCTAGTCAATGATACACTTTATTTGGCAAACATGATCTCCAAGTGCACACCTGGAAGCATAACAACAGCAGATATGCTTGAACAAACAAGTTATCATGGCTTGGAGGAACAGAGGAAGTTAATTACCGGAGTAAATACTTTAACCTCTGATGCATATTGGCTCTTTCTAGTCAAGCCACATACTCAAAGGTCTGCTCTCAAGTGTTTAACAGATGCCCTCGGATGCCTGATCCCCGACATTCAGGATGCTACATATGATGCCCAGCTAACTTCGCGTCTCAACACTCCACCAGAAGTAGAGCCAATGCTGGCGATATGTCAGCTAAGGAATAAAGGCAAAGAACCCACCGAATGAAGCATTGCCGCCAACTGCCAGATCGCCAAGAAAGATGGAAAAAACATTTATTGATGCCAATTTAATAGCTTTTCAGTTGTTTAGATATTTAGATTAGTATAGTATTTACAGACCCTTTCATTGTTTTGGAAAGGGTCGTAAAATTTTGTAATAGACTTAAAGGCTGAAGTTTGCACTATTGTGCTTCAGTCTATATTCTTTTGTGAAACTCGACCAACGGTTTTTAATTTTGATTAGAAGGCTGTTTTACACAATTGCGCACGACTGTCTGTTGTTGGGAATGCTTTCTGATTTGAAGGAAGGACTGCGACATAGTGATTAATATACTGGATTGATCGAGCAGCTTACATGGTACTATTATCTGTATCTGTGTTCTTTCTTATTATATGAATTGCTGTGTTATTATCTTTGCTATTGTTGAATGCATGTATGCGATATAACAACGAATCTTCATTTCGTTTCACTATTGAATGTTTTGGTGATTTGTTATCTCTTTCACCCATGCATGTATCAATGATATAAACGATTAAGTGTAGTAATTCGCTATAATCGCTCTGCATAACTAATTATGCAGAGCAATTTTAAATGGTTTAAACATCTATGCTTAAGTGTTAGAGTCATCTATATGCCTGCCTTAAAGCACAGATCATCAAACGCTACGCTTTACTAAGTGATAAGTCCCGGGATTAGATTATAGTTATTACATTTCGCTTATAGTTTAGTTGTTCGCTTATTACCATCCTATATCATAAGTCACTCATCCATCCCGTTTACTTATAATTCTTGGGAAACTGGTCCCATTATCCCCAGTCGGAACCACTATTCCAAACGGAAAAGGAGCTGCACTAAGGTCCGGACCGGGTGGTTTCCCCAATGTTGTTGCAACGATTTTCGGGGCATCAACACCACCAAAAGTTGGTTTTCTTTGAAGCATCAATCAAGTGAGGGTATTGCTTCCTCGCTTGCTCAATTTATATCCATTTTGCACTACTTAGCTTGGAACCTTTGAGTCCAATCTTGAGGTATTCAACATCCCCTCTGTGTGTAGTTCTTACCTTCCTGTCCAAAACTATATCTTCCTGCAATTCATTAAGATATTCAGGCAACAGATCATCAATAGAAGGAAATTGACTATGCTCTTCGGGATCTTTGATTAATGAAGGTTCAAATAGTCTCAAGCCGTCTGCATTAACAACTGAGTAGATGTGCATGTAAGCTAGTAGATCAAGGCGAAAAGCATTCTCACCAATTTTCTCAAGTATCTTGAAAGGTCCATACATTATTGGCTTCAGCTTCTTACCTTCAACTGTTGATCTACTCCACATCAATCTTAACCTTTTGATCTATAAATCCACCCTAATCATGTCACATGAATCATGGGATGGAATTTATATTTATTTATTAAAAAACCGACTCCTTATATTATTTTTTATATGAAGTAGAAAGGGACATGCAACCTTACATAGCTCATGCATAATATAGTGTTTGGTTACCACTTCATTTCCTAGTCATTTTGATAAGTCATTTCCTTGTCATGTATGTCCAACTAATACCTTCCAAGTGTCACCTCGAGATATTTCTAGTTGGCTACCGTGCATCATAAGGATATATTCCAAAATAACTTAGGATACAAATGATATGAAAAATATTAATAATGCGAAGGTGATATGTGAGGATTTGGAAAGTAAAAGTAAACAAAGGTAAAAATAACTAAGTAATAAAACATGAAGTGTGAGAGGGGTGCAAAGAAAAGGGTTGTGTCGAGGTTAAGTGATATGTGGAGGTAAAATTAATGTGTGGAGGTTAAGTTATGTGCAAAGAAATATGGTAATGGATATGTGGAATAATATGAAGTGTGTGGAGTAAAGTATGTGAGAAGGAATTTGAAGTGGGGAATTCTCCACACAACATGGAAAATGAGGAAGTAAAAAGAGGAGAGTAGATAAGGTAATTTCACATGAAATAATACTTAGTTCAGAAAATGGGAAACAGAGAAATGAGATGAATGATGGAAATAGTGATAAAAAATAAAGTAATGGAGATATGCTTGGAAAATGATGATATCTTTGGCATTTGATATTTGTTTTTGATTTTACAAAATGTTGGATGAAGTGGATACATAAGGCTATCCAATGAGAAGATGAACATGAAAAATTTATCTCTTTGTGATATAATTTGTTTTCTTATGCCTGTTCAAAACATAAACCATCGTTGTTTCCCTTGTGTGAAGAAGATTTGCAACATTAAAATTGACTAAAATATTATTTTTTTAGAATCACACTATTTGATGTGTGACATGAAACACATCAACAATAAGTATCATAGCCATAGTCTCCTCAAAAGAAAAAAAATACAATATGAAATCCCTATCTAAATCTTGACTAATCAAAAGTAAGAGTTTGTTATTATAAATTTGATGTTTTTGAAAGTTTCTTGAACTTCAAGGGTTTACTCAAATGATTAATCCTTCTTAAAATATTTATTAATGGGATTTATAATAAAAACAAAATTTAGAATCAATCTCCAAACAAATTTTATCTTCCCAAAGAAATAGGAAATTGTTTTTAGTAGGTGGGAGGTTTTAATTCATGTAGTACATTGATTCTCTCTAAATACACATAAATTCCATTTTCATTAACTACATGCCCCAACATGCCCCACCAACTTACCTTCTAAGGCTACAAACAAGCATTTATTTGGGTTCAAAGATATACCATACATTCTTCATTTACTAAAAACTTCCCTTCCCTAAATTTATAATATATTGTGAGATCATATTAGTAGCACAATGATTTCATTGGATGGAAAATATATTAATACATACATTCATATAGGGGGTTAAAAAAAGAGTAAAAGTGCAAAACAATATATTGTATTGTATTGCAGGGTAGAAAGGAATTTTTTATTACACACACATTATATACAATATTTTTTTTTATTTTTTTTTGGTTTTTATTTTGGGAGTTGGGGGGGGGGGGGGGGGGGGTTTAAATACCTATAATTAATATTTTTCTATTTGTGCCTATAAACTCAGAGTTTTCCCACTTTACTCCACTCTCCTTTCCAATGATAATGAATGAAATAACTTACATAATACATTTTAATCTATCATAATTAAGGCATTAAAGCTAGCACACATGGAAATGATTTAATTAAGTGTTACTAGTGACATTAATGCAGAACTAGTCATGTGGCATAAGTAATAACATTGGTGGTTTTTCAGCCTCAGGTGGTTTCAAGCCTTTGAAAATTGGGGAAAAACACACCTAAATGGCCCATCACAACAGAGGGTGGTTTTACCATTCCATCGTGACTCTTGACACTAAACACCAAGCATGTAGGGGTGACGAAATGGTCATGGATTGTCGAATGTGTAGAGTATCCAATCGTGCAATTTTGGTGTGGTGGATTGGTCCCAAGACCCACACTAAGATACATATTAGAGTGGGATTGACTGGCATTGCATTACATACTCTTACAATGAGAATGTATGGGTGATTTGTCAATGAAAAAAGTACAAGACTGCATTGGCAATGTGTGGGGGATATGGAAACTTGGATATGACACCTTCCTTGTTCTCTTAGCTCTATGTTGGTGTCCTTATTTTTGGGGAAATTCCCTTCACCTAAAACCAATAGTCTTAACTTGTCAAGTAGAATTTTTTGGAATTATTTTGTCATTCAATTTGTTTTTCCAAAAACTATACTCGATAATTGTGAATAATTTATAAGGAGATTACTCTTCTTCATTTTCCATTCTTTGGATGTATGAAGTTGGTTGCATTTTTTTTTTATTATTGGTTACATGATATAGGTTATAAGCAACAATCTCCTCCACTCCATATTTTATGTATTATTTCATCCATGAACCCAAAATACTTTTGGTTGCTACAAATAGTGGTCTTTCCTTTGGGTACTTCATAAGTTTTTTTTAGTAAATCTAATCGTAAGGAATGACTTCATGTTCATGCTGCATTTTATAAAATTTGATTATAAGGTTATTTTGCAAGAAGTTATAGACATCAATGTGGTATGATTGAATGTGTTATTTCATATAGAGATGCAAAACAAGTTTTTGTACAAGAATTATCCAATATGATTTTTTGCAGTTAAGTAAACCCCCTTCCTAAAAAAATGCAGGACCATGTATTAGACTAAAGAAAATGGTGAAAGTAGTATAACGCCAAACATGAATTCAGGGCTATATTATTACAATGGAATATACCATGTTGAGATGATAGTCCATTTGTTACTTATTTTTGGATCATTTTTGTGAATTGTAGGCATATAAATGTTCCATAATGTTTCCATACTAGGGGTGGAAATAAAAACGGGTATTAAAAATTCAACGGAAAAATGGATCCATAGGATATCTAGTAGAAAAGGGGAATTTAAAAATTTTAAGTATGTAAGGAATGGGGAAGGGGTCAGCAAAAGGAATTTTAGGAGTATTTTTCAATATCTACTAAAATTATGGGTGTTATTTAATGTCCCATGAATGAACGTTCTATGAGACATGTTCACTATGTGAATCCTCTGTGATTAGTAGTCTATCATGGTTTTACCAGTTAGAGCATGGAAGGTGTGATCCATGGCCATCTGAAAAAGTGACACCAATTTTCATAAACTAAAATGACCTCTTAACATAAGAATATGATTTCCAATGGGTTGTATAAACTATCTTATACCAATCACCCTCACACTAACACATAGTTGTAACTTGATTGGTACAATGATCCTTGCATTCAATAGCTTATCCAATTCAATATTTATAATGAGAGGTCTCAAATTAGGATTTACCATTCTAGGTTTCTACCTCACTAGTGTTGCACCTTGTTTTAGTGTTATGTTGTTTTGTATGGTATTCTTACTCATAGGTCTTGAAAATAACCATACACCCATGTGAAGATACCCTCAAAATCCCTGAAAAGATGGATGAATTGGGATGCTTCTTCATTAATGAAATTAATACCAAGATTCAAAAATCTGGAAAGACTATAGTGTCAATGTTAATCTTCCTTGTTTGCTATATCTTTTGAGGAAATGGTTCCTATCTATGTTTCCCGTTTTTTATCCCATCATCTCTAGTAAACATAGTCTAATTTGACTAAACCTCTTATAAGGATATTTTCTTGAAGATTTAGCACACCAAGCTCGTGACAATGGCAGTACTCAATGTGTTTGTCTTGAGATTCTATAATAGAAATATTTCAATATCTCTATTAATTCCTTCAGTTGTAGCCACAAATTTGATGATATATTCAACATTATAAAAAACTTGCAAGAAACTTTCATTATAAGTAACAAGGAGGAAAAAGACAAGCTCAACATGGTATGAAGTACTTGATAAGGATGGGAGAGGATTAAAAAGAGAAGTTGAGACTTCCAAGGAATATACTTTATTATTTTTTTCTCTATGGACAAATGTTGTTTTAAAATATTTGAAACTTTGAATAATGTCCCATGCTATTTGTACATATTCTTTTAGTCACCCTTTATTGACAACAAACATTCTCTTGAATTAAATAATAACAAGCTCCAAATTTCACATCATAATGAGGTCCCAAGTATATATTTATTAAGGGAACAACAACCCTTGAACCAATGCTTTATATTTTTCCACATTATTCATGCACTTGAACTAGAGTCTAAAAGAATGGATTGAAATTCTTTAGTTAAACTTTCATGTACCACTCTAGAACTTAAATCAAACTTATAACATGCCCAATAAAAATCTATCCTCCAAAATCCTTCGAAAGAATGGTACTCATATAGCACTTTTATTGTACTAATATCTTGTTCACCTGGTATGTCATAACTTCCCTATCATACATCCACATAATTCCCCAACTCTTTGATTTCATTTTCCTCTAAACATGCTAGTTTCTTTGTTTTTTGAGGGACTTTGGTGAATCCCTCATCCTTCATATTACTTATCATGTAGGTTCACATTGTGTACAATATATTCTCCTAGTGGGAAACATCACTCTTGTCTCAAAACCACTCCATGTGTCATTGGAAAATCAACCATGATGATAGTGGACATTTTATGAATGTTAAGGGTAGATCTTATCCAAGTGAAAAAAGTATTTAGTTTCCCCATAAGATAGAAATTTTATGGAATATATGGCATGGATTCCTTCTCCCACCTCATAATATTGAGTACATTTCATCCCCATTATAGATTACATGATAGAAAGAAACATGTTGTGTACTGCCACTTTCCACCATGTAATTATGCACGATAAGATCATTGATTTCCATGGAGATTAAAAAGGGGGAACTTTCTTGCAAATCATTTTGGAACCTAGCCCAAACTAATGCCACTAATTTGTGGCACATGATTCTACACTTTGATTTTCCTTCATTCCAACACTGAGAGTTTGTAATAGGCTTTATATTTGTTGAGGTAACTTAACCCCTCTATAAAATAGAGTGTGATCTATACTTTCTTGAGATATTCAAGAATAATATAAGTCATTTTTGGTGTAGTGTTGGTATTATTTTAATTCTTTCATGGGTCATCCAATTTATGTGATGTCGATTGTTGGTTTTGAGCTATACATTAAGCATGTTGTGTCTATATGATGATCACCTTAGGATCAATGGAGACCACACTAGTTTTATCAAGGTGAGGCTCTACAAGGTTCTTGTATTTTAAATTATTATATTGGGACTTGGTCTACACAATATTCTTTGATGACATCATTTTATTTCAAAATACATGTCTTCCTATTATAAATGACTTTCTAGGTAGGCATCACATAATCACTACATCCAGTAGAATATAAGGACTAAGAGACCACCCATTAACCCTATAATTATGAGTTAGGGGATTCATCTTTACTCTTTGGAAAGATTTCATCAACATGATCCTCATTTACCACCACTACTTTAGGCTAAGTAGTTTGTAGTGATCTAGGTCATCAATGGTTTCATCTCTTTTAGATTTATTTTCAAATTCTTCCCTGTATCTGAGCACTCCTACCTCTAGTGCAATTTTTTCCACCTTAGTATAATTATTCACTAATTTTTAGCTATATTAGCTCATTCTGGAGTTGATGCAAAATATTCTTTAACTAGTTGAGCTCTATATCAGTGGTTATGAAGTACAACCAACTACTTGAACATTCCACACATGGGGATGATAACCTTGGAACATTCCTCTACAACTACCTCTATATTTAATAGGCCTATTTGATTTAGAAGGTCCATGTGCTAACATTGACATGTTAGACATTTTTCTTCGTGCTCACCCAAATATGATATTGGGATTTGCGTATTTTCAAGCATTTCATTATCCATATTTTATGTTTTTCTCCTTTTTGTTTCAAGTATATATATATATATATATATAGTCATTACTAAATAATTTGAATTTGTTAGCATGGAATTCTTGTAATCCAGATATCACTATCTGACTAGAATATTAGGCTTCTCATGTCTTCTGTAATATTCTTAATAATATAGTATTATAATATTTGGTTCTTTCATTATTCTTTAAATATATTTAGGTGAATTAAGTGAGTATGGTATGATTTTTTTCTTAATAACATATTATAAAGCATTAAAACAAGTTATGGCACTATTTTATAAAGAAAAATAATAGTCATGCGATGGGCCAACTAAAATTTGAACACTTTTTTATTGCAAGAGAAGAATCGATACAAAGGAGAAATTCTTAAGGGACCCAAGGAATACCCTCTTTCATCTTTGAAAAGGTGGTACTCTTTATCATTAGAATAATTTTCTTGTTTATCTTAGTGAAATAGGAGGGGGAATGTTATACAAAAAAAACCTTAAAATGATCTTTAACTTCGTAGGAAATATTAAAAGAAAATAGAGATGGTTAGATATTATTTAAAGTAGTATGTTTCGTGAGAATGGACAAAGTAATTCAAATAATTAATAGAAATAAAATAAATCTCATAAGATGTTATAAAAATATATTTTCTCAAAACATAGATTTTTGTCTCCCTTTATCTCATATAAGCACATAATATAACCATGAATTTACAAGATAAAAGTAAAATAAAAAATGTGGAAATGGTTATAAAAGAACTTCAAAAGACTATTTAATTGCAATTAAACTAAGTTGAAAAGAAACATCTACTTAAAGTTCCACTAGTATCAACCACGAAATAGTTTAAAAAACAAAATGGCACTTAAATAGTTTTATATGGAATTGGATTCAAAGAATAAATTCTCAAATGTGAAATGTTCAAGACTATCAATAGTAATAGGGCTCAAAATCCTCAACAAAACTCCTATGACTAATACTTAAAGGAATAAATCAAATGTGTTTTCTCTTAAGATGTGGGATGGGGATCGTGATCTAGAATAGTAGAGAAATCCCTTATATATAAAAGGAGGAAAACTAGTCAATCATTGGTTTTCATTATGCAATCACATATGCAACTATAAGTTAAAATTCTACCAAAATATGTGAATGGAAAAGCACATTGGGGTCTCACTTAGAAAATTGAGAGACAGTAAAATTTTTGGGAGATTAATACTTTTCTTTCCAAAAACATTTCGTAAATATAACTTCATAATTCCATGAGTCATTCATCAACTTTATTTGTCATAATTGTTTCAAAAGGATTTAGATGTTTCTTCTATAGCTTTATTCACCCAAACTTTGATATGGTCTCTAAGGGCGACCAACCATTATGCTTTCTACCTTTATTCTAAGTGAAAAAAATCATTTTTTATCCCACTTAACTTATCTCATTGATTCCAAACAATAACATTATACTCAACATTGTCTATAACAAACTTAATGAACCATCTACATATCGTTCTGTGAAAAAGGATTGTAAGGCTGTCCAATTTTTCTCCCAAGGAGATCTTGGTAGCATCCAATCTTTCTTGAAACTTTTATTTAGTGAAAAAAATTGTAATAATGCATAATGGAGGGTCCCTCTAATCCTTTTATAAAATTAAATTAACTTAAATAAAATTTACTTCTCCTATTCTCCAACACTTTTATAGAGTCAAATAACTTACTATTCTCTACTTGTATTATTTCCAAATCAGGGAATTTTTGATAAACATCATCAATTTTCTTATTATTTACATTCTCATCAGATGTATTGACATGCTCTCATATATCACAGTTTTAAGATGTTTTTGTTTTGGGCATAGGGGAAATGGCATGTTGCTTCTCAAGTTTATAGTTATCTAGATCCTTTCCATTACCATCATCTCCTCATATATAGCTATATTATTTTGGTTGCCTCTTGCAAGCATGACATAGGGACCTTTTATAAGGGGACTTAAGGTTTTCTTAGTAGTGCATGCAATATAACTATCTTCTATTTACTCTAGATCTTCCTCTGTACCTTCCTTAGGGAATAGCTTCATCAACAACATCAAAAATTCCTTACCTACAAGGACCTTTTTATTTGATCTTGTATTGAAATTTCCTAATGTGTGGATATAGTCTAGGACACTTATCATATTTTATTTGTTATTGGAATTACAAATGGGATCATGTTCTTCATCTTTTCCTTTTGTCTCTATTCCAAGGTGCTTGTTATCTTTGACCCTTTCTGCTTGTTCGTATAGTGCAATAAAATATGTACCATACCTAATCTCAATCGTATGTGTATTCAAAACCCCTTGGGGGTTGAAGCCTCAAAATTCAACAACTTCCTTCAACTCAAAACATTAAATAACTTGCACTATTTTGGTTAGTTTTTTGGTGTTTTTCAAAGTGAAATCTATGCACTTGAAAGAGTTGAGATGAACTAATTTCTATTCTTTTGATTGAAGAAAACAAACCATTTTTCATAGTGATGATATAATTAAATTAGAAAATAACTTTCACACATAAATTTTGGTAAAATCTCAAGTTTCTCCTTCAAACCATAAAGCATCATACAAGTGTAAAGGTATTCTATCCGACGGAGAGGGAGGGTAGGGATTTTGGTTTCATAGTTTCACATTGTCAAACATTTGAACAAAGAAAATAATAGATGTCTAGTACCTGATTAAATTAATTATAAACCAAAAACAACCTTTCAATTAACAACAATCACACATGAATCATTTGGTCGTACGTTCGATAATATATATATATATATATATATATATATATATATATATATATATATATATATATATATATATATAGATATATTAGAACACCAAAACCAAATGTGTGAGCTTCTAAATGAGGACAAGCCTCGGATTTAGTTTCTGCGATGGAAATCAAAAGATAACAACAAATAAACAAACAAGGCTTCTTCAAATCATAGGATCGATTTTAGAGATGTAAAAGAAAAATGTGTAGCATGTACAGGCAGTTCAATAAAACAAGAAAATTCACACTTCTTTCAACACCCCCCACCCCCCCTCATGATGGGAAACCAAATTTTAAATAATAATTTAAAGAGTAATTGTCTTAGTAACCATCTTAACTATAATCAATTCAACTTCAAATTAAAATAAAATAATTTTGAATGAAATAACTAGTCATTGTGGTGCCTTCATGATTTAGGGGATTTGAATTTTTTCATCAAGCTCATGGGGGATAATGAATGAGCTCCACGCATCTTGACTGTTTGTGCTTGTGTGGTAATTAAAGGGATTTTGGCCCAATAATCCAGCTACTATGCCATGGACTGCACCAGTTGTACTGGGTGAACAACTTGTGACATGGAGGAAACTTGCTCTATCGCAATATTTCGTTTAAAATGTCTCCTCAACTTAACAAATTTGTCTCACTTTGAAGTAGACAACCAGGGTACATTCTTGTATTTGGTAATTACCACCACCAGACGAGATCTAATCTGATACCGAGCACCAAGAATATTTTCTATAATCTTATTGATCCTGGTAAGAATGGTAAAAGCCCTGCAGAGACAATTTACAACTATATATGAGTATACCACCTCTTCGCCTTGCATAGACAAACATCCCAAATCCTGCTTTGTACTCTTCATTTGAACACAATTTTTTTCCCAGGACACTACCCAATTATCTTTCCCCGAGAATGAGGACATGCCAAACCTTCTGAGATAATTCCAGTCAGTTATGAAATTATTTATCTCCTTGACGTCTTTTTTGAATTCATCCCACATTATTTTCATAGCAGCTTGTTTCTCCCTTAGCATGCAGAGGGATTAAATACAATTGTCTCTAGAGGGTAGATCTAATCCTACCAAAGTGTCATATTCTAATGTATCAATGAGGTCAATGAGCGAGTCAATATCCTTTAGTCTTTCATCAAGGGTTGTGGCAGTGCTCTTTTCTTTTAGATTCACACTTTTTATAATTCCCATTTTGTAATTTGAGAGGATTTTTACGTAGGCTTTAAATGTGGTGATTTTCTACCAAATCTCCCTCCATATCTCTTCTTTGGCTTGTACTAATATTTGTATGCCCAATATGAAAATTTGAATCTCTTCCCACAAAAACTTTACTTCATTATGCTCATTCTTCAAGGAATCTTGAATCTACTCAATTTCTTCATTCTTTCGACCTACCAAGTTATTCGCTCTACACTCAGCTCTTTCCTTCTCTACTTCGACCAATTGTAGCCCTTCATCGAGCTGGGTTATTTCGACGTGTAACAGTTTAGGATATTTATCTTCCAAAGTTTGGGAAAAATTAATAGCTTGATCGATTGAAGCTTTGTATTCTCCTAAAAGTTTCATATGGTGTTCCTCTTTTTCACGAGATTTTGCTATCAAAAGCTCCATCTGTTTAAGATTGTTCTTTCATTCTTCCTCTTTAAATCGTAAGGCCACTTCCATTTCTTGGAAGCGAGCTTCAATTTCTTCCTTCCTTTCGAAGGCCTGTATCAAGATGTGAGGATCATGATGGGGTCTCTTAAGGATCGACTGAAGGGCTTTGATTTCATTTTGTTTCTCCTCCAACAACTTCTTAATAGGCCCTGTATCCTTGGGTTGGCCAGATTGTCGAATGACTATATCCTCTAACTCCTTTATTCCATTAGTTTTTGTTTTCAAATTCACATGTGCCACTTGTAATTGTGCAGATACCTTCTCGAACATTGCTTACATCTTTCTGTTCCTAGCAGTGGAATCGAGTAATCATCAGGTCACTTTCTTGCTTGCTTGTTGATGAATGTTGTTGACATCCATATCCGACACTCTTCCCAAGTTAATGGTCAGAGAAGAGGTCCTAGAGCCCAACATCTGTTGATTATCCCCAATATTTTGTTGGAAAATGTAAGGTTTAAAACGTTTGTCTCGAAGTTGGTAGCAGAGATGAATATGGGTCCACTTGAGGGAATCGAATCCTTAGGTACTAAGGTGTCTACTAATTGGGATTGCTCCAAGAATACAACCAACTTGGAACTGGTTTCCATTATCTACTTCTTCTCAGTCAAAGTCTACTTAATGTCTAGGGCCTACATTCTTGAGTCCTTGGGTTTTATCGCCTCCAAGGTTTGTCAGATTTATTTATTTAGTTGTTCAATTTCCTATTGGAATATGTTAGCATCCACATCATTCTCCCTTGTCTTTACTCATCATTACACTTCAGATGGGATTAAAGCCTTTGGTTTTCTTTTGGATGTAGGAGTAGTGGGAAAATAGACCATAGGATTTGCATCCCCTTCGAGTATCTAGATTTCAGAATTACTCGAGCCGATTTGGGTAGCGGTCTTTGTCATTCCTATAAATGTTGTTGAGTGCATGATATCACTGACAAAAGTTGCAATATTTGCCAAATTTTCTTCTTCTGGTCTTTTCTCATGGACATAAGCTTATCATCCAACTTGCTTCTTCAAACATGAGATGATCCCCATGAGATCATAATGCCAAAGGTCATCCTTCAGAAACCCAAAAGACAACATTTCCTTTTCCAAAGAATCTATCTCATTCTTATTTTTAGCAATCAAAGGGGAAACATCATACGAATAACTAAAAAATGACCCATTTTTCTATGAAACAAAATGCAATTCATTTATATCATTTATTTACAATAATGGTGACACATACTTAGGTAATTGAAAGGGTTTCTTATTGAATATGTATAAGTGAATTACAGTGTAATCAGGAAATAGAAACCTACTCCTGCTACTATGTTCCTCTGTCAATCTTAATGTTTTAATTTGTTCTTCTGAAATCTTGTTTACCTCAGCCTCCATTAACCTAACCTTCAAAGTGTATGCAAAGAAGTTAGTGTAATGCGAATATGCATGAGGGACATGCTGGGGATATATTTCATCATACCAGCAGAAAATTTCTTTCTCTCCATGGTCAGCATTAGTAGTACTCAGGAGAAGCTTAGAAGATAAAAAATATGAAGGATAATTATAAATAATGAGATGAATGAGATATGAACAATGGCGGAAAGAACTAAAAGGAATAACTATGGATAAATCAACTGTAGGGGCTCAAGTCAAGTATTTGAGAAAATTGATGGTTTGAAGGTTAGGTTGGAGAGTAACGAGTCGTATAGCCAAGAAAATTGACTCATCCATTTTGGTATAATCAACCAAACAAAATATGATAGAGAAGATAGAGGTTAAAGTCTAGAATAAAGGTTTCAGGGACTTCGTAGGTATAGGAAACAATAGTTTCAATTCAGGGTCTGGGGTTTTGAACAAGGTCTTTAGAAATTCAAGCTTGTCATTCTCTACCCAAGTGATAAATTCGTAGTCCAACCCTTTGTCAGTTATGTCAATTCCCTGGGCAGGAATTCCTAGCATATTTGCAATTATTTCCTCGTCCAGCTTTAGAAAAAGCCCACAGCTAGACTTAAAAAGGAACATTTGGTGTCCGTGCTCATTTTTCTCAGCTAACAACTGAATTGAATCAAGGTCGAAGTAGACTCAAGGTAAAGTTTCAAATGAAACCCCGGACTTCAGTAAACACATATCATCATTAGATACAACCATAGAGAGGGTTAGATTTATTTTGAGGGTAAGAACGTTTATGAGACACACATTTGTGTCTCGAACCCCAGACAACTCGTTAACCAGAGCCTATTTCACGGATGAATTAGACATCATATACTCCTGTGATTGAATTACTAACCAATAACATAAAGCGGACTAGGGTGACTTACCGCACAAAGGAAGTTTGTTTCTCTGTTTGAGATCTACTTTGCACCTTCTCCTGACCATGGATAGGATTCCCTGGAGGACATGAAGAAATAAGGTCGAACAAGGGAATGGTGAAAGGTTTGGCAACAATTAAGGTTAAATTGGGAATTATGAGTATAATTATTTTTGTGGACAGGTGTCAATCGGCTATTGAATAACTAACCAACTGAGGAGAGGGAGACGTGCTCATCACATGAAGGTAAACGACTATATCGCATGCAAGTTTGGGTGTGATTGTGGTAGATCTGTGATAGATCAACGACTAGAATCACATTTAGTCAAAAGAGGGGGTCTAATGGTCATGCAAATTTCAATGTGATGAGACTCGATGACCTTCCAATTGGCTTATAGCCAATGGATAAGATCTATTGGGTGGGAAGTCCACATTTAAACCACGTGCTAGTTTGGTTTCAACGTTGAGGCTTAGCTATCAGATCAAGCTTTGAAAGGCTAACTCACAGTAAGCTAATCGGTGGTTAAACTCATCAGGGTTTCAACAAAACATTAAAAATGTAGCATAACTAAATGCGATGGGCATGTTTAGATCATCGATCTTCCACTTTTGGGACATTTTCCATTCATTTCTACATAGTCAAGAACGCCCACCCAACTTTATTCTGATTCGGGGATATATAGCTAATTGACTTTAGTTATATCATAAAGTTTGGAAGGGTAGGGGATTTTTGAGCACCTAACATGGGCTCCTTTTGGGGATGGTTCTACCTTGCGGAGAACCAAGAATGAAGACCAGGTGCATTTCAACTTGGTTATGGAGTTGGGATTAACTGGCGGCGATAATTCCTTGATAAGATAGATCTGTACAGATATGGAATGAGGGATATTTCTGCAATGCTATGGGTTAAAGTGAAGAATTAATGCAGAGATGAAGTGAACTAATTAGAGGAATATAAGGAAATGGTCGTGCTAAACGTCATTATTACCCGACTATTTGTGATAGGAGGAACTGATTATGATGACAGGTGCTGCGAGAAGTAGCAGAGGCAGGCGGGAGATGCTTCATGACAAGTTAGACAAGGTGTTTCACTTACATGAAGCAATGGAAGAGTGGATGGCTCATATGAAGACAATTTGGCACTTTTTCCCATGTTTTACCGGGGAATTTAGGGACTTCAAGCACGAGAAGATGCAGGAAGCACTTGCTTCACGGGCTCCTGTAATTTGGAAAAAGAGATAATGCAGGTTTCAAATAGCTAGATTATGTTAATGGAACTAGCTCAGTTTAACGTGTAATGTAAATTTTGAGCAGAATATCTTTGAACTGTAATTTTGTATAAACAATATATATTATTGATCCCTATGGCTCAGTCTATAGCCTTTTTAATGGGTGTTATGTTGGATACTTTTAGTTTATATGTGTATGAAGATGATATGATAAACTCGTGAGTAATTTACCGCAAGAATATTACTTAATTATGATATCAAGAATTCAGATATTTGTTTTTCTTGAGTAAGAATGTGTAATTTCATTTAGAGATAAATATAATTCTTCTCCTGTGGTTTATTGCAAATGATCACCAATTACTTATTATCCCTTTACAATTATCTTTTATTTTCTTCATATATGTGGCATAAATGGAAAATTTTCATGCAGTCATCAAAAAATAATTCATAAATCAGCTCATATATGGGTTTAGCGAGTGACAACAAGACTCTAGTGGCAAGGGGTGGAGTGGAGGAATGTTAGTGTCATTTGAGGGTTTAATAAAATTCTATGTAACTAGATTTCCTGTGAGAGTGCTAGGGTGTCACAATTATGAGATGTATGGGCTTGAAAACATTGAACATAATATTTTAGGAAACCCCTCCATAGTAGTTACCACTGAATGTTGCTTCGCTACCAGTGAGAGTCCATAGCCCTGACAATGTCATTCATTGTCCCACATAAAAGATTTTACTTATCTTCATATTTATCCAGATCATTGGGTTCATCATGTATTCATTTTATTTCTTTCATCATTTTATTTTGGAAAAATGGTGGGAAGAAGCCATGCTAGAAGGTTTTGGTGCTACTAATGTCGCTCCGCTACCAGCGAGCATTCACAACTTTAGCAGAGTCATTAGCATACCCCACAAAACCAAAATGTGAGAGGATAGGTAGGTTATGCACTGAATTTTCTGTACCACTGACCTTGATCTGTACATAGCCCTGACATAGGTTATTAGCATACCCCAACCTAAGAAGGAAGGTTAATGATCAATGAGAAACAAGCTAGTGATGGCACTTTCTCATGGAAAATGAAAACAATATGTTTTACAACTCCAAGGTTAAATAGGATTGCAACATAGAAGATATCTCGTAGGACTTTGAAGAATGCATATATGTATGGTGGCCTTTCAAGACATGGGATAATCAGATTGAATGAAATTATATTGTTTCTTGCATGTAACTCGCATGACCCTAAAGCTATTTATACTTAATAACTATTTGTGGTTTACCATAAGCATAGATAATATAAAAAATTTCACTTTTTTGATATCAATAGTAAAAAGGTAATCTTGGATGATGTAGTTCATTTTATTTTGTATTGACATTCCTTTATAATTAGGCTGATGTAAATTAAATGTACAAATTTCAGAATTTTGATTATATAAACAGATGATACAATTTCTTTCTAGCATTTATTTGATTATAGTTACTCCATTCATTTATTTTCTTTTAATAAAAATTCAGTAGGTGATATAATTTCCTAAGAGAAAAATAATTTTCTCCCTCAAACTTATCAATTACAAATGGGCCTAAAATTTATTTAGGGATGTGACACAAGATGGAGCTCTGGTGAAAAATTCGACTGTAGCCTGAAGCAGGTTAGGGTTAGATATTCTGTATTGTTTTGACTACACCGATCACTCCAGTCACAACTTTGCCTGCTCCCTGTCGTCGTTTCCTCCTGCTACCATCATACCCAGAGCGACCCTCCTGCCTGTTATTACTTTTTCTTTTGCAGAGAACCTCCAACATAAAGAATTTTCGTGGGATTTGTCGCAGCTAACACATATTTTTTTGTGGGATACAGTCATGGAGCTACACCAGGTAGACTATTCAGAGGATACCTTTGCCTCAGTTTCCATTTGGACGATGTATCCTCCCCCAATACCTAATGTGTCATTTTCCCAAAATTCCATCTCCTTTTTCTCCCATATGGTCCCCTTGCCCTCGCCTTTTGTTCCAGGATCCTCTTCTTGGGCTGAACCCTTGCCTAAGGACCCCCTATCATAGCCGATTTCCGCTACCCCCCCACCTTCACTGGAAACCCTACAGTTCATGGCCAATTGCATTAGCTTAGACCCCTCCATTTACCCTCTGGGCTATTCGTTGAATCCTCTAGTTGACATCTTGACCCATTTCCCCTCTTCTGCTCCTAAAGGTTGCCTCCCTAACTTACCCACTGGACCGTCACTCACCCCTACTTCAGTGCCTCCCACCTCTGGATATTTTGAAGGAATCATGTCCGAGGTTGAAGCGAACACATCTGCGCACCAACATGGAGAACATAATCCTCCTCTGGAAACCCCTTGGAACACCCATAGTGACAAGGGCCACAAATAAGGGAAGAAGACAAAGTGTGTGAAGGCCAAGTATCAAGACAATTCCCTTCATTTCAATGAACATCAAGATGGGAGATGTACTTGATATAGCAGACAGGGCCTTGGTAGGTCAGGTGCAAGGATGAAATTACTCCACGACCAGTCTCAAACAATGGACTTCCAACATTTGGGGGCACATTTTGATAGAACTCCTGTTTGTTCAATTATTGGCCCGGGGTTGGTTCACTCTACGTTTTGCGAGGGCTAATTATACCACATGGATTCTATCCAAATTTTGGCATATAGAGCACAGCCGTGTCCTGCTAAAAATATGGAGCCCTCTGTTCGATCCTGAGAGGGAGTAGCTTGGAGCAGAGCCATTGTGGGTAAGGCTCCCTAGTCTACCCCTTCACTTTTGGTCTGAGGACATCTTCCACCGTATAGGGAATGCTCTGGGAACCTATCTGGAGCATGACAACTCATATCTATCTTCTGGCAATATGTCTTTGGCATGGATTCTCGTACATATCAACATCAGGGAAGGCCTAGAGGAGCATATTACTCTCTACTGGAAGAATTACACGTACACTCGGATACTTGACTATGAGGGTGTCCCATTCCGTTGCAGATGGTGCCACAAGGTTGGGAATTTATTTAAGGAATGTCCACTGAACAAGAAAGCCACTACTTTAGAACACCAGTAAGAGGATCAAGTCATAGACTCAGAGGTACTTAATCATCAGGTGAATACCAGCACTGCTCTGAATAAAGCTGCCAAAGAGACTTCGAAGAAGCGCGACAATTCTCCCATTCGGCCTCCCTCACCTCCCTTGACCAGGGCCCGGGCGACTGTAGTGGTTGTGCTCTCTTCGGGTAATTCTATCCCTTTCTCCTTTTTTTTTCCATTTCTTCGTGTACATCTACATTTGACTCATCTAGGAAGCATTGCATTGTCTCTTCTATTCTGTCCCCACTCCTTGGCTTGTCCACTAAACCCTCTCCCTCTAACTATCTCTTATACCCCTCCCTCATTCCTTGAGTCGATCATTACTGCTAATCACTCCACCGATTCCAATTCTGGGAATCGCTCACACCCGTACAACCTCCATTCACTAAATCGGTCTTTGCCTCTGGACTCCATAGGCATTGGGATATTATCCCCTTCCATTCCCCTGAACCTCCACGGGGTAGACCTTCTTCAATATCCAAGGCCAAGATTCAGGTAGGCATGGATGTCATTGCAGGTCGTCAATTATCCATTGACCAAGTTCTCAGAGCACAGATCACATTGGTATCCTCACCCTCATGAATCTGCTCTCTTTCAATTGAAGAGAGTTAGCTAGTCCTACAAAAAAACTAGCATTCAATAGGCTCTTATACATTGAATGTGTAGATGTTATTTTTCTTTAGGACAATCTGGGTTTAGCTGAGCCCATCTCACACCTTCTTGAATCCATGCTACCTGGATGGAATTTCCATGCCCTAGATGTTAATGGGAGGTCTGGTGGCATTTTGCTAGGTTATAATACCAAGCTGATTAAATTGATCAATATTTTGGGGGGAACAAGATTCATAGGGGTGGATCTTTTCACACCTGAACTTGGCATTGAAATCAAAATTATCAATGTATATGTACCATGTCATAATCAAGTCTTCTTCTAGGATCAATTACTCAGATCCAACCTCCTCCAAGTGGATAATATTATTCTGGGAGATGACCTTAATTTTTCTATTGCTTATTCAGAATCTTGGGGCAAAAACACACAGATTGACTCATTATTGGACTTCTTTGAGAATATATTGGAGGATCATGGATTAATTGATATTCCTTCAGCTAGGCTCCAACCCACCTAGAGGAACAGAAGGACCGTGGATGCAAGGCTGGCCAGAATATTAGACTTTTTCCTCCTAAAATAATGATTGTTAGGACAAGAATGTATCTATTGTCAGTGGGTTGGTTTAGGGGTTCTTGCAGACCATTTGCCCATTTACCTTGATCTCAATGGTTGAGTCAACAAGCCCAAAGCACCATTCAAGTTTAATGCTACATGGCTAAAAGATCTAGATTACATCAAGCTTGTTACCGACTATTGGAAGACCCATCCTCCTAGTGTGAGAGGTAATCTATTAGAAGGGTTTGCCCACAATTTAATCAACCTGAAGCACCTCTCTAGGAGGTGGGCTCACAACAAGAGACTGAGAGATGTTGAAACCCTGAGAAACACTAAAGTAGAGATTGACATTATGGAAGATGAACATGGGAGTGGATATCTGACTCCAGATCACAAGGAGAAACTCACATCCCTTGTCTCTCAGAGGGATAATATCCTTAAAGACAGAGAAGAATCATGGAGGATCTAAAGCTGTGCTATTTGGCTACAAGAAGGAGACGATAACACTAAATTCTACCATAAATTTCCTAATGGCCACAATGAAATCAATACCATATGGAAAATGACTAATGAACAGGGCATCAAGGTACATTCCTTTCATCATTTGGCCTCCCTCAGCACCTCACACTTTAGGCAACTCTGCAAGGCCCCTCCCAATGCATCTCTAGCTGAAATCATTAGGGTCTCTCGAATTTTCCCTCGCTTTGTAAATCAGGAAGATGTTGATGACCTCATTAAGCCCATTTCGATGGGGGAGCTAGATTCTACCCTGAAATGGTTCAAGAAGGACAAGAGTCCTGGACCAAATGCCTGTCTTGTAGTGTTCTATACTTCATTTTTTAAAATCCTTAGAGAGGACCTCCTAAAAATCATTGAAGAGTTTTGAACTACAGGGTGCATGTACAAGGCCTTTAATTCCACATTCATTGTGCTCACCCCTAAATCTGACAACTCAGACTCCTTCAATGATTTTTTCCCTATCTCACTTTACAACTGTATATACAAAATCATTGCCAAAATCATTGAAAACTTTCTCCACCCAATTCTATCCTCCCACATCTCCTCTGAGAAATTTTCTTTCTTCAAGATCCATAGATACATGAAGCTATCAGTACAGTATAGGAGGTCTTGCATTCCATGTGATTAGGAGCTCAGTACCAAGTGTCGTAAAATGGTCAAAAATGAAAGTGCCTAGAACTGATTGGAACCTGAACGATTGGATAGAGCTCGTTTTCCTAATTTCGACGCCACAAACGGTTCGAAAAACGGTCGCCGTATGAGAAAGTTATGCCAAAAACAAAATCGCTCAATAACCCTTAGTTTTTTAATTTTTAAAAAAAAAATTTAAAAAGAATATTCCACAGAATATTCATTGGAATATTCCTTGAACAACCAATCAAAAATTGCCACGTGGCAGGCCCAGAGGGCACCACGTGGCTCAAGGATGACATCATCAAATGTTTGTTTGGGCGCATATTAAAATTTGTTGGAGCTGTTGAGGTTTGATCCCAAGACCTCCCACCTAACACCCAAGAGCCTTACCGTTGGGCCACAACAACGCAACTTGAGAAGAACACAAAACAAATATTATTTAAATGTTAAAAAAAAATTGGGCGGGAAAATGAAGGGGGCCAGCCCCTAAGCGCTAGCCCCCATGCCATACGACCTAGCGCCCAAAACCGTGGGCCTAGACCCTTAACCGCTCGGCGCGAAATCCTATGAAAACAGCCAGCACATTTAAACACTCAGTGCGCAATCCGAGGTAAAACCGCCAACTGGTCACATGCGCATTTATAACTGCAGTTAATTTGGTGGAAATTTTGGCGGAGCGCCAAATTTGGGTGGTCCCGCCATAATTGGCGGACTTATCTGGACCTCCACTACAGTTAGCTGGAGTTTTTCTAGGGGCAGACTGGAGAAACTTTAAATGGCCATAACTTTGGCTGGGAAAGTCGGTTTTGGACGAATTTGTTTTTGATTTTGGGTCTCTTCGACCTTCTGAAGCCATTGGCATAGGTTTCACAGTGATCAGAGGTCACTTGCATGTGTTTTTGCTTCGTGGAACTTCCAGGAGCCACGAGGGCCAAATCAGTTTGGGAGCTGCATTGGGAATTGTGCAGCCAGTGAATGTGGAACGAAGGTCATTCCTGAAGGTTTTAAGCATTTTGAATCCATTTCTACAGCTCGTCTTTCCTTCTGAGGCATTCTTCTCACTGTTTAGCTTCAGGGAAGCTTTTAAGGCCACCAGGGCCATTTCAGTGTTGGAGCTGTTTGGGGCCTATGTTCATCCATTTTTGGTGATTCAAAAACCTATGTATGCTATTTTCGAACTTCTGAGTCTAATGGTAGAGGTTTTAGAACTAATTGAGGTCATATTCACCTCGAAATTCTTCATGCAAGTTTAAAGGGCTACCAAGGCCAATTGGGGAAAGTACTGTATAAGGTACAAAATTCACTGTTTAGTGTTTGGGAAAGAGCATGTTTGGCTAATTCCTATCTTCTGATTCTGTATTTACAGTTAGATCTGTCCTTTGAGACACCCATATTCTTGTATTAGCCTTTGTAGCAATTTTAATACAAGAGGACAAGCCTGGTTGGAGAGGCTTGGTCCAGTAGATGTAGCCCAGAAGGGGTGAACTACTTTATCATTTTGATGCGTTTATTTGCTGAAGATGAGATGCTAAACAAAACTGATATAAAGTTTTAAACAACAAATAAATATAACTTGCATACAAACATAATCACCTGTTCAGCTGCAGAAAGTTACTTATCTTATTCCGCAAGACCTTAAACTTCAAGTATGTGTATGTCAAAGACTTCTAAGTGTTTACTTTGTTATTTCTTTAGGCAGATTCTGTAGAGGGCCAGGTAGCCTCTGGAACTCATCCTCTTTTTAGAGATGACATGTCCGGTGAATGCCCCTACAGTCTATCTCTGTATAAGAAATAAGAAGTTTATACATTTTTAGAGGTCATTTGGAGTGTCTAGCTCACAGTTGAAATTATTGGAAATGGATACCTTGCACCCTTAAACAAGTACATTCCATTTTCAGATCATTCCATTAAGACAAAAAAGCTAAAAGGTATTATCATCAAGGTAGATCTCTCAAAATCTTTTAATTGTGTTATAGGTTTATATATAAGAATTCTTTTAACTCATTCAGGTTTTCCTCCGGAGTTCACCAATTGGATTATGTGTTATATAGCAAATGTACCTTTCAGTGTTCTCATAAATGGTTTGGCTTCTTCCTTCTTTCACTCAGAAAGGGGACTCAGACAAGGCTGCCCCCTCTCCCCTCTATTATTTCTACTAATTATGGAGGGTCTTAGCAAGCTCATCTTGGAAGATCATAGGCTAGGTCACTTATAGGGAATCAAGATATCTAACAATTGCACATTTACTCATTTACTTTTTGTTGTTGATGTCCCGCTTTTCCTTAATGGTGGTATTGGGGATATGACGAGGCTACAATATATCATATCCGTCTTTGGTACTGTAACAGGTATGGAGATTAACAAAAATAAGTCTACCATCACTGCATTGTGTTTCTCTCCTCATGAAATTCAATTATGAGGTTTGTCTACATGAAATACATTCACCCCACAACACTTTGGATTAGATCAGACACCCCACATGGAACAGATCAGGTATATCCATGATATGGAAAGCAATTCTCAACTACTTGCCACTCATTAGGGAAGGGATTGCCAGGAAAATTCACTCTGGCACTTTGTTGTGCATTGGCTTAGATCCTTGGATAGGAAGTGGCAACATACACAGGCTCCCACGAGATTTAATCATGCTGCTCAACAATTCTATCATCTCACATTTAGATCACATAGCGGATCCTGATAACACCACCCGCTTCCAGCAAGCATGGAAAACGACTCACCGGCTAAACCTTCCTCAAATATAGCATCAAAATTGGGAATTATATTTAACGGCCCTCACAGAATGTCATATCAGGATCACAGAGGGTGAAGATGAACTAATTTGGGCTTTGGAAAAACATGGATTGTATTCTCCCAAGGAAGGATACCTAAGCATCTATGTGGACCATCAACCACAGTTATTGGAGAAATGGTGGAGTTAGCTTTGGAAATTAAAGGCACCACCCATAACGCGATTGTTCATGTGGAATGTGCTCAAGAACAAGGCCCCCACTGGGGACAACCTCATGAAACGAAATTTCCATGGCCCATCCTAGTGTTTCTTACACAGGAATAGCTTGGAATCCACACACCACCTTTTCTTTCATTGTCCTGTATCTGTGGATCTCTGCCTATCGATCCCCTCCACTACCCAAATACCTATCCAATGGCAGGGAATATCTATCTTAGATGCATGCAAATCCTAATGGGCATTGGGAAATCTGATCAAAGCCTATAACTTTCTTCTCCTCATCTGTTGGGCCATCTGGTTAGCCCGAAATCAGCTCATATTCTCAAATCAATTACCAAATTGGCACATTATCTTTACCCGAGTACTGGCCACCTGTCATCTTATCCCTGATGATGACACTACACCTTCTTCTAGGAATATTATTCCCGAAGCCATCAACAAAAATTACCCTTGGGCATACGTCGAGGGTCTGCACAAGATGGAGGTTATGGGGGGGGAGCTATCCTTTACCTATCTGATACAAATTTCTTTGAAATTTAATTAGGGCTGGGAATGGGTACTAATAATTTTGTCGAGCTCATTAGTCTCACACATCTTCAATTTTCATTAGAAAAACATTGCAGAAATATTCAAATATTTGGGGACTCAAAGATCATTATCAACTGGATCAACAATATTTCTATCTATCATGCTTATTCTCTGAGGCACATTTTGGAGGAGGCACAAAGACTCATAGCTCATTTTGACTCCTTTTTTTTCCGCCATATATACAGGGAACACAACCAAATTTTTGATTAGCTATCCAAGGAAGCTGTGATCCGGCCTAGAGGTGCATGATGATTAAGGAACAGAGGCATGGTGAACACTAGCAATACTATCATAGACCATACATGGACTTCAAAGTATAAAGGCCCTAGGGACCTATCTTTATACGGCTAATATTTTTGCTTATTTATCAGTACATATTTATTGTTTACTTGATGTATATAATGGAAGAACTAAAACTGTACTCCTTGTGAGGAGCATTTTTGTACTCTAATATTTTTTATGGGTGATTCACCCCACCTTACAGCATATGCTACACAACATCTACAATATTTAATTTTCCTACTATCAATGAAAAATATGATTTTTCCTTACGGGAAAAAAATTACAAATGGACCTAACCATAAGTTATTGAGCTTACCATGCTTACCTAGTTCCTCGTTTCTTTTCTCCCATTTGAGGACCCAATATCGAGGGAGAAAAATTCTATCTTTGGTGCACTTATGAAAGATCTGTTTAATCTTTGCTTGGTGCTCATTAATATATTCATACACCAATTCCCTTTCTTGTTGCTGCTGAACCATTTGGTTAATAGGCCTATGCAAGTTGTTAGGCTCTTCAATGGCTTCTTGCAGAGTCTTCATAACTTTGTTGCCTACGTATAATGGGAAAACAACATCTAGGCCATAGACCAGCTGAACAGGTGAAGTTCCAATAGATTTTTTAGTGTTGATCATGTAAGCCTAGACAACATATTTTAAACCCAAATGCCAATTACACTTCTTTGAATGCAAACATTTTTTTAATATTTTAATGATATTCTTGTTAGTGTATTCAACCAGCCCATTTCCTTGAGGATAATAGGTCGTTGAATTTCCTAATATTACTTCATAACTATCACAAAAATTCTGGAAGGGATCTAAACAAAAGGGTTTGGCGTTGTCCACTTTGATCTTTTGAGGGCAGCCAAAACGAGAAAATATTTTTTCTACTAGAAAATCCATCACTATCTTGTCATTAACTTTCCTTAATTGGTAATATTCGAACCGTTTCATAAATTAGTCAGTTGTAGTGATAATCAAACGGTGTTGGCCACTAAAGGAAGGGTGGATCTCTACGATGAAGTCTAGGCCCCATTGTGGAAGGGTGCTTTAGCTATGATAGGATTGAGGGGTAATGCTGCAAGATTTTGTTTTGTAGAAAATATTTGGCACTGGTAGCAAGCCCTTACTTTCTTTTTTACATCTCGAAAGAGGGTAGCCCAATAAAGCCCACTCCTTAAGATTTTATGGGCGGTGGCTCGCCAGGTGAAATGGCCACCACATACCCCATCATGATGCTGACTAATCAGGTAGTCAATTTGAGAGGGAAAAATGTAGTTCAAAAGAATGCATATTGGATATTTCCAGTACAGTTTACCACCTATAATACAATAATTTATAGCTTTTAACTTAAGTGAGCATCGTGCAACTTTACTCAAGGAACTAGGCAACTACATAGTTTGAAGGTAACTTATGATGTCCCTGTACCATCTAGACGATGAGAAATCTAGATGAACAGTAGTAGGGTTTGGCAAGGTAGCATCACCAATGGTTTCTTATCCTGTTGACCTTCACCAACTTCTGTTGAGTTCTTTGGAGCATATTGGTTGATGCCTAGTGCATCAAAATTGTCCTCAATTAACAACTTAGCTAGACCTTGCCCCTTAACAATTCTAATGGGCTTTATCTATAGCTCATATTCCTAAGAATTTTCGATCCATTTTCCCCTTCATCCTTTTGTATTGTGTTGTAAGAGTATATATCTTATCGCAGGATGCAGAAGATAGACTATAGACTTAGCTAACATAATATATTCCCTAAAATCCTTAAGGGTTTTAACTATATCATAGGCCTACTTCTATATGATATTATACTTAAGCTCTGTGTGTTGAAGGGCCTTACTAAAGAATGATACTGGTTGCTCGTATCCTTTTTGGTTCTTCTTAGTAGGACAATAGCGATGGTATGCTCTGAGGCAAAAGGGAAAATTATAAAATCTTTTGTATAGCCAGGGTTGATGAGGACAGGGGCCTCCATAATGGTAGTCTTAATTATAACGAATAATTTGAATCTTCATCCCATTTAATATCACTACCCTTCTTTAACATTTGCATGATATTATTTACTATTTTGACAAAATTGGGGATAAATCTTCTAAAGAAATTGATTTTTCCCAAGAATGCTTGAAATTATTTCTTTGTACAGGGTAGGGAAATGGTTTAGATTTCTTGCCCCCTTTTTGGGTTGATTCTGATGCCATGTTGTGACAAAATATGTCCCAGTAGTTTCTCTTAGGTCATAGAAAAGAAATATTTCTTAGGGTTCAATGACATACCAAACCTATGACATTTTTGGAAAATCACTTCTAAATGCTTGAGATGTTTCTCATCGATTGAAGCGAATAGGATCATGTATTCTAAATAAATAACTATTAGCTGATCTTTCTCATCAGTGAAGGCATTATCCATTTCCCTTTGGAAGGTTTCTCTAGCGTTCATCAATCCAAATGGCATTTTTTGATACATTTACATACTCCAGGGGGTGGTGAAGGCAGTTTTATAACTAGAAAAACAATCCATCATAGAGATGACGGTAGTGCCGACTACTCATTTGAGTATAACATCCACCTTAGGGAGAGGATAATTTTCCTTAAGTAAGGCTCGGTTGAGGTTCTTGAAATATATACACAATCGAATCTCACCATTCTCTTTTCTAACGAGGACCAAATTGGCTACCCAGGTAGAATAGCATAATGGGACAGTTATCCTTGCATCTAAAATATTTTTAATTTCCTTTTCAATAGGAGGGAGTAATAGAGGGTTAATGTGATGAAGCTTTTGCCTAAAAATCTTAACCCTTCCTTTAGAGGGATTTAGTCTTTTATTAAGCTTTGGTCATAGGCTTTAAGGTCATCATAAGACCAAGAAAAGGCGTCAGTATATTTTGAAAGAAGATGAATGTATTGATCTTCAACATGTGGCGGGGGTATCTTAGATGAAATTTTCACAACTTCTATCTCCATGTTTGGAGGCTTAAGGGTTGGGTTGGAAACGACGTCATTTTGGTCAAAAATATTTTCCAAAGGGATCAACCCTCTCGGAATGTAATCATTTTTCAACTGAATGACATCGTGCTTACTTATTTTAGTTTTTAAAGAAACAGTATTGGCATGATCCTCATCAATGTCTTCCTCTTCGTCTATGAAATGATCTAAAGATTTGGCAACCAATTGAATAAATCTCTTAATGCCTTGGTCGTCTTCGAATACCTAGCAATGTTTCACATTTTCAGATATAGAGGGCCTGTAGAGGACTTTAATTTAAAATTTAATTTTGAGTTCAGAGGGAGGAATGAAAGTAGTTGTCGTAACAGCAAGAGCATCTATAAATTGGTTCAACTCCCTAGGAATAGTGGTAAAGTTGATAGCCAAAAATAAATTATCTACTAGATCCCAAACTTGGTTTTTGTAGACATGCAAATGAGGGTGTTTGGTTTAGAATTTGTTCATCACTTTCTTGATTACTAAGTCGAAGTCATCGTATATTGATAAATCCTGAATATTAAGCTTGCATTTCATCTCTCCCAAGAACTAGGGCTTCATATTTAGTTATGTTATTATTGGTTTCGAAGTTCAGTTTGAAAGAAAAGGAGGTGTTTCTTTTAGAGGGAGGTATGAAAATGACACTGGCACCAAAACCTGCTTTGGAAGAGGCTCCATTGAAATACATTTTCCAAACCACGTTAGGGTCCAGGGGCAAAGAGATATAGGCATCCTTTCCAAACCTAAGAACTTTCTCTTCCTTTGAGATAACGAAAATGAAGTTTCCCATATTGTCTTCAAAAGTATATACTAGGGAATTTTTGGGGTGTTGTTTTGAACTAATGGTGTAAGTTAGACTAGAGTCCCTATATAAGCAACTAGTGCCTCCTCCAAACACAGGCATGGTGGCATAAGAGAGGTCTATTTGCAATGACCCACTGAGCTTTGCACCCCATCTCCTAGACAAGAGCATCTCGTAATTAGGGGGGACATCAGCCATGACCACGTCCATGGAAATTCTCTTGATTGGAACCTGGTCCAAAACTACCACTAGATCTTTAATTATACCCAAACACTTGACTCTGCGGGAATCAAAGGAATAAAAATCATGATATTCTCGAGTTATATTATGTCTTATTTTATCCATGATTTCCTTAGGCATAAGGTTGTGTGAGGCACCTGAGTCTAACATGCAATTGTGTAGGTTCCAGGCATGGATTTTTAAATTAATATAAAAAGGTGGAATCAAATTACCATTTTTTTGTTCCACGGGGCCGAGAGATATTTTATGGGTGTCGTCCTGGATGCTAATAACATCTATCAGCCCCATCTCCTGAGGTGGTTTTTGAGATTTTTTAAAGAAGGAATCAATTTCTTGCTTATAATTAGGAATCTTTACGACCTCTATTTACGGAATACTAATCTTGATCCTATTTAATGCAGGCTGATTGTTTTGGAAAGAGATGGATCTACCTCAAAAATATTAGGTTTGGGAGGCAATAAAGGTTCGTCCTTAATCAAGAGAGGTTGAGGGGCAGATTCCTTTTGAGGCACCTGATCTTTTCTAGGCCTGAGATTATACTTATGTTGAAATTGGGCTTCCAATTGTTCAACAAAGCATTGAAGCTGAGGGTCCCAAAATTCTTGCTCCAAATATTCAGGGGCATCTTACAATGGCATGTCAAGGGAATTAATATAATTTACATTTAGATACTCTCCTTTCTCAGGATTCATAAGATGACTAGATGCGTTGTCATCATACTCATAAATGATGTTGGCATTATTCCTAAAGGTAGGCTGAGTAGGTGGCTCATCTGGCCTCTGTCCTCTCTACAATATTTGCTAAGGTTGAGGACGATTAAAAGGGGCTTGATTCCTGGGGAGAATTTGGATTTCGATTCGGCAGGTTAGGGAAAAAATTAGGTTTCACTAAGGGATTTGGGGGAGCTGTAGAAAATGCTCTATTGCCCACCTCCAAGCGTTGGATTTTATTTTTTAAAGATTTAATGATCTTGGACATTTCTTTGATTTTATGTTCCTAGGAGGAGGTAGCATTAGGATGTTGGGGTGAGGTGTCAACCACCTTCTCCTTTCCCTCAAACCTAGTGTCTTGGGAGAGCTATTTTCCTATAGCGATAAGGTTACCTTCACAAGGCCAAGATTTAGCTTGGGCGTCGGCCAATGTGGTAGGTTCTATTTCTTGCAAGGCATAAGATAAATCATCATCAAGCACTGTAGAATATGCAACTAAATCATTAATATCATAAGGAAGAACAACAATAGAAAAATGGTTATAACATTTGGTAAATCGTTTATTAAAATCAGAGACAAATTCGTCATGTTTCAATTTAAGGGTAGAGAATTTTGTAAGCCATAACTAGTTACTTTTCTTAACACCATATTATTGAGAGAAGAGCTCAATAAGTCTATCCATGGTATTAATACTATTTGGTGGAAGGGTCTTGAACCACTTGTGAGACTCGCCCTCCAGGCTTTGCATGAACAATATCATGCATATATCGTCATACTCAGTGCCTAGGTTCTCACAATAGTCTGGGAATTTGACTACATGTTATTTCGCAGTTTGGTCCCCCTCATTATTGAACCTTGGCAATTTGTTTCCATATTTTGGTAGGAAATCATGTAAAGCCCATTATAAGTCAAAGGGGCGATAACGAGCATTCACCCAAGAATTCATGGGTGGAGGAGTTGGTGGAGAAGGAGGGGAAAGAGGTAAAGACTGGTATAAAGAAGGCAGTGGGCTATTCAAAGGTGTAGACGGAAGAGGGAAGGATGGCCTACTAGACTGAGAAGATGATGATGGAGCTATGGCTCACAAACTTAAGCGGAGAGAAATGGAGGACTTTGATATCCTCGGATTTGGAGACAGGGTGGTGATTCTACCTGAACTCATCAAGGCATCTCCTTCTATTTGTTATGGTAACTAGCAACTCAGGGTCCTCTAGAGGAGAGTGACTGACTTCAAACATGGATCTAGTCAACCTCTAGGGAGTATCTAGATTGAAAGTAAATAGGAATGCAAAATACCAAATATTTAACTATACAAATTTACAAGTTTATTTTTAATTAACTTCATATGAAAACTACAAGGCATGTTTGATGGAGTACATGGGTGGCGATGGATGTGCAATTTCATTGAAATCTTAGATCCTTAGTGGTTGTCGTCTTCCATGATTGGGGTTTGGTTGTGCTCGCTCGTCTTCTTGTGCCAATACTTCCCAATTTTGACAGAGTTCTTGGTGTGTTTGGGAAACCTGAAAGGAGAGTTCATATAAGTTGTTTAATATGTTGCATTTATAAGCCAAACCAAAAAGAATGTGTGGTTGAACAGGGTTAGAATTAGTCATCCATTAATTTAAACTAGTTGCTCCTCGGAAATGGTGCCAAAAGAATGTTGGTACTCAAATCGTCCCCACATATGAATGACATGAATACGCATTCATTGAGGACAAGGGATTCCTCCCACTCTAGGTGCTACGGTTGACCTCCTCTGCATCACAAGGGGTAACCCAAATAATTAATTCTAGGGTTTTCAATAAGTAAATAAAACAAGGTAATATACAGATAATTGTTTATTTTAGTGAATCATCACATTAACAGAAGTGAATAATAAAACTTTAGATTTAATAACAGTCTCATAAATCACGATCCTAATGATACAAAGAAGCTAATACATAAATGAAGGACAAATAAGCAAAGAGTTGGAGAAAGATAAAATAAACATAAAAACTAAACATAAAACAAAAAGCTACAAAATATTAGTCATTTTAGTATTAAATAAGATGTATGCAACAGGTATAGACGTTCTTATTATTCTCCTTTAAAAATTTGTAGATGGATGCATTCAATAATAAATATTGAAACTAGAATATACAAAGAAAAAGTAAAACTTTATGTTTTCTAAAACATTACTTCTATATGACATGCTTGTAATCGCTAAAGTAGAACATCGATTATCGCTGAGTCAAAGACAAGATTTCAATTAACAACAATCAAGCATGAATCATTTGGTCCTACATTCGATAATTGTGTGAGCTTCTAAACAAGGAAAAACCTTAGATTTAGTTTTCTATGATGGCAATCAAAAGATAACAACAAGTAAACCAACAAGGCTTCTTCAAATCATAGGTTCGATTTCAGAGATGTAAAATAAAATTATTTAACATGTACAAGTAGTTCAATGAAACAAGAAGATTCAAACCTATGTCAACAACCCCCCCATGATGGGAAACAGAGTTTTAAATAATAATTTAAGGAGTAATCATCTTAACTATAATCAATTTAGCTTCAAATTAAAATAAAATAATTTCGAATGAAATAACTATTCCTTGTGGTTCCTTTGTGATTTAGAGGATTTGAATTTTTTCATCGAGCCTGTGGGGGAGAATGAATGAGCTCCACGCATCCTAACTACTAGTGTTTCCATGGTAATTAAAGGGATTTCGGCCCAATCTCCAGTTGCTATGTCATGGACTGCATCATCTATACTAGGTGAATGGCTTGTGACGTGGAGGAAACCTACTTTATCACAATATTTCATTTAAAATGTCTCCTCAACTTAACGAACTTGTCTCACTCTAATGTAGACAACCAGGGTACATTCTTGTATTTGGTAATTACCACCACCAATCGAGATCTGATCTGATACCAAGCAGTAGGAATATTTTGTATAATCTTATTAATCCTAGAAAGAATGGTAAAATCCCTGCATATATCATTTACAACTATATATGAGGAGACCGCCTCTTAGCCTTGCATAGCCAAACATCCCAAATCCTTCCATGTACCCTTCAGTTGTTCACATAATTTTTCCTAGGACACCACTGAGTTATCATTCCCTCAGAATGAGGGCACAACAAAACTCCCAAGATAATTCTTGTCATTTATGAAATTATTTATCTCATTGACATATTTTTGGAATTCATCTCGCATTATTTTCATAGCAACTTGTTTCTCCCTTAGCATGCAGAGGGAGAAAATACAGTTGTCTCTGGAGGGTAGATCTAATCCTGCCAAAGTTTCATCTTCTAATGTATTGATGAGGTCAATGAGGGAGTCGAAATTCTTTAGTCTTTCATCAAGGGTTGTGGCAATGCTCTTTGCTTCTAGATTCGCACTTTTTATAATGCCCTTTTCACAATTTGAGAGGATTTCTACGTAGGCTTTAACTGTGGTGATTTTCTGCCAGAGCGCCCTCCATATCTCTTTTTTGGCTTGTACTAATATTTTTCTTCCTAGTAAAGAAATTTGAAGCACTCCCATAAAGACTTTACTTCGTTATGCTCGTTCTTCGAGGCATCTTGAATTTTCTCGATTTCTTCATTCTTTCAACCTGCCAAGTTATCCGCTCTACGCTAAGATCTTTCCTTCTCTGCTTTATCCAATTGTAGCTCTTGCTCTAGCCAGGTTATTTTGATGTGTAATATTTTAGGATCTTCAAATTCTAAATTTTGGGTGAATTAATAGCTTGATCAGTCGAAGATTTGTATTCTCCCAAAAGTTTCAGATGGTGTTCCTCTTTTTTGCAAGATTCCACTGTCAAAAGCTCCATCTGTTTAAGACTATTCTACCATTCTTCCTCTTTAAGTCATAAAGCCACTTCCATTTCTTGGAGTTGAGACTCAATTTCTTCCTTCGTTTTGAAGTCCTGTATCAATATGTGAAGATCATGATTAAGGATTTTAAGGTTCAACTAAAGGGATTTTATTTCTTTTCTTTCTCCTCCAACAACTTCTTAATAGGCCCTGTATCCTTGGGTTGGCTAGATTGACAAATGATTATGTCATCTAACTCCTTTATTTGATTAGTTTTTGTTTTCAAAGTCATGCATGCCACTTGTAATTTCTCAGACAACTTCTTGAACATTTCTTGCATCTTTTAGTTCCCAACAGTGGAATCGAGTAATCTTCGGGCCATAATCTTACCTACCTATAGATGCAAGTTGATGACAACCATATATGACACTCTTCCCAATTTAATGGCCATAGAAGAGGTCTTAGAGCCCAACATCTATTGATTCTCCCCAATCTCTGGTTGGATTATTATAAGGTTTAAAACATTCATCTTGAAGTCAGTAGCAGAGATGAATCGGGGTCCACCTATGGGAATCCAATCCTTAGGTGTTGAGGTTTCTACTACTTGGGATTTATTTGAGAATACGGCCAAATTGGCACCAGTTTCTGTTATATTCTTATGCTCAATAAAAGTATGCTTAATGTACATGGCCTCCATTCCTAAGTCCTTGGCTTTTATCTCCTTCAAGGTCTGTCAGATTTCTTTGTTTATGTGTCCAATTCTTTGTTTAAGTATGTCAACATCCACATCATTATCACTTTTCTTTACTCTTTGTGACACTTCAGATGGAATTAAAGCCTCTGATTTTATTTTGGATGTGGGAATAGTGGGGAAAGAGTCTGTGGGATCTGCATCCCCTTCGAGTATCTAGATTTCAAAATTACTCAAGCCGATTTGGGTAATGGTCTTTGTCATTCCTCTAGATGTTGTTGAGTGCATGATATCACTGAAAAGAGTTGTAATTTTTTCTAACCTTTCTGATTCTAGTCCTTTCTCATGGACATAAGCTAATAGTCCAAATTTCTTCTTCAAAGACGAGATGATCTCGATGGGATCATAATGCTAAAGGTCATCCTGTAGAAACCCAAAAGACAACATTTCCTTTTCCAAATCATCCATTGCATTCTTATTTTTATCAACCAAAGGGGAATAACATATGGATAACTAAACAATGACCCCTTTTTCTTGGAAACAAAATGAAATTCATTCACTATCATTTTCTATCTAAATACTTCATAAGAAAAAAATAATGGTGACACATACTTAGGTAATTTAAAGGGCTGCTTATCGAATCCATATAAGTGAATTACAGTGTAATCAGGAAATAGAAACCAACACCCACTACTCCGTTCCCCTGTCAATCTTAATGTCTTAATTTGTTCTTCTGAAAGCTTGCTTACCTTGGCCTTCATTATCTCAACCTTCAGAAGGTATGCAAAGCAGTCGGTGTAATGCGAATACACATGGGGGACATGCTAGGGATAGATTGCATCAGACCAACGGAAAATTTATTTCTCTCCATGGTCAGTGCTCATAGTAGTTAGGAAAAGCTTAGAAGATAAAAAAAATGAAGGATAATTAAAAAGAACAAGATGAATCAGATATGGACAATCGCGACAATAACTAAAAGGGATGGTTGTGGCTAAATCAACTTTAAGGGTCCAGTTCAAGTATTTGGAAAAATTGATGGTTTGAAGGTCAGGTTGGAGATTAATGATTCGTATAGATAAAAAAATCGACTCACCCATTTTGGAATCATCAGTTAAACCAACTATGATAGAGAAGAAAGAGGCTAAAGTCTGGAAGAAAGGCTTCAGGGACTGCGTAGGTATAGGAAGCAATAGTTTCAATTTAGGGTCTAGGTTTTTGAATAACATATTTAAAAATTAGAGCTTGTCATTCTCTACCCAGGTGATAAATTTGTGGTCTAGCAATTTATTGGTTATGTCGATTCTCTCGGCAGGAATTCCTAGCATATTTGCAATTATTTCCTCATCCAGCTTTAGGAAGAGCCTATGGCTGGAATTAAAAAATAATTCTTGGTGGGCATGTTCATATTTCTCAACTAACAACTAAATTGAATTAGGTTTTAAGTGGACTAGAGGTAAATTTTCATGTGAAACCCCAGACTTTAGTAAACAAATATCATCGTTAGATACAACCATGAAGAGAGTTAGATTTATTTTGAGAGTAAGAATGTCTGTGAAGAACATGTTCGTGTCTCAAACCCCAGACAACTCGTTAACCATAGCCTCTTTCCTGGATGACTCAGACATCGTATACTCCTGTGATTGAATTACTAACCAACAAAAGAAACAGGGCTAGGGTGACTTACCACAAAAAGGAAGCATTTTTCTTTGCTGAGACTTGCTTCGCACCTGCTCCTAACCATGGATGGGTTTCCCCAGAGGACATGCAGAAATAAGGTCGAACAAGGGAATGGCGAGAGGTTGGTGGAAATTAAGGTTAAATTGGAAATTATTAGGATTATTAAATGTCACAAAGAGGTGTCAATCGAATATTGAATAACTCACCAACCGAGGAGAGGGGGACACACTCATCGCATGAAGGTAAACAATTATATTGGCTGAAAGTTCTGGTGCCACCACTATATATCTGTGATACATCAATAATTAAAATCACATTTGGTTGGAAGAGGGGGTGTAACGGCTGTGCAAGTTTAGGTGGGATAAGATTGAGCGACTGTCTAATTGAACTATAGCCAATGACTGATATCTATTGGGAAGGAATTTTGTATTTAACGCACACACTAGTTTGGTTGCGACACTGAGGCTTAGCCATCAGATCTAGATTTTAATGCATAACTCACGATAAGATAATCGACAGTCAAATTTTTCTAGGTTTTAGCAACACGTAAAAAATGTAGCATAAGTGAATGTGATGGACATGTTTGGACCATTGATCTTCCGCTTTTGGGAAATCTTCCAATCATTTCTACACACCCCATAATTCCTGCCAGAATTTATTTTGATTCATGGATATATAACTAATTGAATTTATTTATATCATATAGTTCAGAAGGGTGGGGGATTTTTGAGCACCTAACACCCTCTTAGAAAGAAAAAGGGTTCTGAACAACCCCAATCCTGCTCCTATTTAGGAATGTAATTTAACAAAATTAACACTCCCTCTCACTTTTGTTGTTGCTACTGTAGAAACTACAACTGAGAGCAATCAAAATACTGAATCAATTGTCTCTATGAACTACAACTGTCTCCTAAGTCTTTGACTACTACTAGCCTTTGCACTGTCACTCAAGATCTAACTACGTCAACTAACATTAATCCTTCTGCTACTGAGTATTGTGGGCCCCTGTAGCAAGGTTAATTATCCATGAGAACAATATACTGCAACAACAACTACTCTCTTATGGATCCTACCCAAATCTTTGAGCCTCTAGGACTAAGGTTCTACATCGCCCCACCTCACTCCTGGAGGTATAGCTGTAAGCATGGAAATATACCTATAGCTTGTAGATATTTTTAACTCAAGCACATTTTTTTTTACTTTTCGAGTAGCAACATGCTTTAGATAAGTCTTCCCTCTACTGAACACCACATAATATCTACAATCTTCAAGTATAAATATAGAAATTAAATTTTTCTTCAGACTAGGCACATACAAAACATTCTTTAGGTGAAGATGGAGCCCAATTCTCTCTTAAAGGTGACAATGCCAATCCCTTTGGTACTATATCTCCCATCATCTCCATGTTGTATGGGTAATTACATGTCCTTCTTCTCTAGGTTGCTAAAGAACTCCTTATTTCCTGTCATATGATATAAAGCACCAGAGTCCAAGTACCACTCACTCCCTCTTACTATGCTTTCCATGCAAGAAATGAGGGTGAAATCCAACTTGAGTTGTGATGTGAGAGAATCTCGTCTTGTTTTTGTTGCAACTTTATTATGTATGCCCTTTTTATACCTAATGACCAAATGAAACTGTTGTAGAAAACCCATCCATCTATAGTGTCTTGATTGCTGCAACTTAGTTTGGGAGTGTAGATATTGAAGTGATTGATGATCAGTATGTATTACTATCTCTTTGCCCATTAAGTAGTGTTTCCACTTTTTCACACTCTGCACTAATGAATACAATTCTTTATCATATGTAGGATAGTTAACTACTGCAAAATTAAATGTCTCAGAATGATAACATATGGGTTTACCATGCTGTGTCTACACTGCTCCCATGGCAGAGTCATTGTCATCGGTTTGGATCTCAAATGGTCTCTAAAGATCAGGCAGTGTTAATACAGGTAATATTTTCTTTCAAGGTGTCGAAGGCTTTCTACTGTTTGCCTCCCCACTGAAACACCTTGTTCAATCCTGTTAAAGCATGTAAGGGAGTTGCAATTGAGGAAAAGTTAGAAATGAACTTCCTCCAATATTGTGTTGCTCCTAAGAAGCTTCTAACTTCTGTAGCAGATTTGGGTTTAGGCCAGTTTACAATGACTACCACTTTAGAGGGATGTCAATTCACCGCCCCCTACTATATGACCCAAATAATTTAGAGATGTTTTTCCAAATTCACATTTTGAGAGTTTAACATAAAGTTTTTCTCTTTTCAAAACATCTAGTGTCTGCTTAACATGCTTTAAGTGTTCTTCCCATGTTTTGCTAAATATCAGAATGTCATCCAGATACACAATAACAAAATCATCAAGCAAAGGTCTGAGTACATGATTCATTAATCTCATGAAAGTAGCAAGAACATTAGTTAAGCCAAAAGGCATAACCAACCACTCATACAATCCCTGCTTTTTTTTTAAAGTAGTCTTCCATGCATCTTGTTCTACAACTCTGACCTGATGGTATCCACTGTGCAAGTCTAGCTTGGAAAAATAAACAGCTTCCTTCAATTGATCTAAAAGATCATCTATGCGAGGAAAGGGATAAAGATTTTGGATTGTTATCTTATTCAGTGCTCGGTAATCAAAGCACATTCTCCACGAGCCATCTTTCTTTCTCACCAAAATGATTGTTGACCCACAAGGTGATGTGCAAGGTCTGATGAACCCTTTCTTGAGCAACTCCTACACCTACTTCTTGATTTCAGCATTCTCTAAAGCAGACAACTTGTACATTCCAATGTTAGGCAATGGAGCATATTGCTGCAAAATAATATCATGCACTATTTCCTTTTTGGGTGGCAGAACTTTAGGTTCTTGAAACAAGATATCATACTCTGAAACAACCTTTTCTAAATCAGCCTGATGTTTAGCATTACAGCCCTTAAATACATTGGTTTTATCAGATTTCTTTTCCTTTACAACCATCAGTAAGAATTGTTTACATGAATTTATCATTCATTTCATCTGCCCTGAGTTTATGAGAGTATAATTATTCTTAAGCTTATGAGCTCTTACAAAGTATTCGATTCCATCTTTAACAAGTAGATACTTGTTCTTGGCTCTATAGAAGATAGCTTTTCTGTCATACAAGTGAGGACTTCCTAAAACAATTCCACATATATCCAAAGGAATTATGTCTAACTCAACCTCATCTACAAACGCTGACCCAAAAGAAAACTTGAGTTTGCACTGTCTAGTCACTTGTAGTTGTGCTTTATCATTCAACCATCCTAATGGGTATGGTTTCTTGTGAGGTGTAGTTACTAATCCCAACTTCTTTACAATTGCTTCAGAAATTAAATTTACTTGTGAGCCACTATTAAACAAAGTATCAATCTTTTGATGTTTGGAAGTAACTCGAATATGGAAAAGCTCATGCCTTTTTCTCTCATTTTCTTCATCAATAATAGATTGTGCATAATTACTAGAAGATGCTTCAGAATTCTTACCTTTTATACTTGTGGCTGCAATAGTTGTTTCATCTCCTGAGTCTAACCCCAAATCCTTCTGAATAGTTGCAGTAGTCTTCTTCTTCTTACCCTCGAACTTCTTAGGTCTCACCTCTGGATGTCGAATCCAACAGTGCTCATCATCATGCCCATCCCTTTTATAGTGAGTGCATGAAGCTTTTCTCTTCTGTGTAGTATTAGCCTTCCTTGCTTTCCATTTCTGCTTTCTTTTCTCCTTATTCTTGCTTGTAGTGGGTTGGAATGATCCCCCAACTTCTGGATTTCCATTCTTTCCTCTAGCTTCTAGATGAGTAGCTTGTACAAATACCTCATCTATACTAGTGGAATTAAACATGAGGATAGTGTGCCTCATGTAGCTGTGTAGACCACCAATGTACTTCAACAGAGTCTCAGGTGAGTCTAATGAGATTCCTAGAATCAATGCTCTCTTTCTAAATTCTTGAGTATCCCCTTGCACATTTTCCCTTTCATCTATCGAAGAGTTTACCAACTCATCATGGCTTGTTGCATGTAGGCCAATGGATAGAACTGCTTTTTGATTGCAGAAACAAATTCACTCCAGACATAGATAGTCTTACCATGTCTCTTCAAGTCAGCTTGGGTCCTACCTTCCCACAAAACCAAGGCAGTGCCTCCAAGGCATCGGCTTGCCAGCTGGACCTTGCTCTTGTCTGATTCTATACCCTACACTCTGAAATAAACATCAATTTTTCCAATCCAAGTGTCCAGCTTTTCTGCATTCAACTCTCCATCATATATAGGAAAATCAAATTTAACGTCTAGTTTGATCAAATATGCTTTATTTTTATGTTTAGGGCTATTAGGAGGTGTGAGAAAGTGTTCTTCTTTCCCTTTTCCTTTTGAGTGGTCATGGAAATGAGATTCATCTTCACCTTTGTCTTGTTTAGAGCCTGATGCATCTTCATCCTTATGTTTTCTAAAGTCCATATACATTTTTTCTACCATGGACTTTATGGCTAGGAAACTATCTATGAATTGAGGGTCTGGCCCCATAGAACCTTCCTCTAACATGGTCTTTCGAGGATATACTCTCCCAATTTCAGGATTAGTTTCGACCAACTCTCCTTCTCCTAATTTGAGCTATGATCTAGTTAGCATTCAACAGCTAAACCAACACAAGCTTGTCTAACCTTAACAGCCTAGAGCTCTAATACCACTTGATCTAAAAATCACCCTTGAGTGATCTCAATTAGAAATTTATTGAATGAAGGTATTACAGACTCATGTGCTGGTGTGTATCTATGCTATTTTAGGCAATGGATCGATCAGATTTCAAAATACACAGACACTGGAAAATGGAAAATAGTAAGAGAAACATAGTAAGCAAATAGAATTACACAACAATTAATAAGGAGTTCACCCTATTCTCCAAGGCTACATCTCTGGTCCAGCTTTCAGTGATGACCTTCTTTTATTGTGTCTTTAAAGCACAAAATTACAATGAGGAGCTCAATTTGAGTCTCCTGAAACAGAGAATGTTTGGTAGGGTGGTTCTTGGATCCCCCAAGCCACTAGAGTGCATAGACTCTTCTCCTTGCCAAATATTGACCTTTCTGGTCTTTAATGGGAGGAGCCTAATGTGGTACTCAATTCCTGACAGATCCTCACAGGATTACTTGTCTGCTCGATGCTGCCTTACATTGTAGGTCAGCTTGGCTATCCGTCTTTCTTCTTCTTTCTTTACTATTCTTTTTTTTCTCCTTTCTCTGTCCTCTCCGTATTTTTATGCTATGTTTGTTCATGGCTTAATTCAGTCTGTCTCATGACTGCTCACCTCCTCTTCTGCCCCTTCGTTTCTCCTGCTGCTATTCACTTGTAGTTCCAAACTTGTGCGTCTTTGCCAACGTCTCACAGGGAGTGGCCACTTGTCCTCTCACGAACTACACCAGCTCGTCCTCAACAGTTCGGTAGTTTCGGTTACACTGTGGAATGAGTCATCTGCCCTCAGCGGTCAAATCATACATCAAATTCTTATCTATCCTGGCTTAATCCCTGTCAAATCCGGTTCCTTCATCAGGCGCAATCTCCACCATAGATCTGGAGCCCCTAGATCCTGTGACATTTGCTCATTTCACGCGGTTGACTTTCTCGACCGTTAGTGCGCGATGAGTGGCGGTTTTATCTCTCCTCCACCGAACATGCATCGGGTGCTGAATGGAATCGCACATTTTTCTCCAAATCCGCTTACTTCCCAAGGATGCCTCCAATATATATCGCTGGTTTTCGGAGCGTGGGACCCGCCTTTCGCCTTGGCGCTTTCCCCATGGTTTTCCTAGCTTCCATGTGACCGAGCACTCGGGACCTTTCCTTCTGGAGGGGTTTTACCCTAAGCACTAATCGCACATTAGAAATCCCTTTTTTTTCGATCCAGGCTTCCCAAGTGCCATTTTTTCCTCCTGCGTGGTCTGCATGGGCCTCGGTCAGCGTGCTTTGACCGAGGTCCTCGTCGTTCCTTGGTAGCTACAAACTGCCATTGTCCAAAGGTATTCCTGATCACTCTTTATCCATAAAGTTGAAGTCTATCCTGCTTTGATACATCCATGGCTCTTTAATAATATTCATGGATCCAATACAGATCATTTGGTTAGGCATTTTTTAGATTTACTAGCTCACTAGTTCTCAAATTTCTAGATTTTCGACTAGTAAAGTTTTTTTATTCTTTTGCATGGGTTAATAGAGGTATTTTTGAGTGATTCCACTTGTAATAGGTACCTACAACATCCTAGTTAATAAAAAAAATTGTCCCATCCAATTTGGATGTGATTTACTTGGTCATTAAACCCTCACCAACTTCATCATTTCACAAGGAAACTTCTCCAAGCTTTTTTGAGCAAATCCATCCATCTCCCAACTTTGGTTTTGAGTTATGAAGTTGTCCTAGGCACTCCCTTACCTTATTCCATCCACCAACCACCTTCCCTAAGCTTTCCATCACCTTCAACATCCATCATTTTTCTCTCAGCTGTATCCTGTAGGTTTTTCGGGGATCCTGTAGGTTTTTAAGGGATCCTGTAGGTTTTTAGTACATCTTGTAGGTTTTCCTGTAGTGGCCTGTTTTGAGGCCGAATTGAGGGAAAACCTCCAGGAAGCGACACAAGGTCACCTAAGGGTATCGAAGCCTTACAACCATCCACCATCATCTCCATGCCACCTACCACATCACCAAAAGAGATTAGCTTTCACACTCTCACATGAAAAAAAGACAAAAAGAAAAACATATTTATTTTATTCATTTACATGCACAGCAGTAGAAGGCTTGATGGTTTGAATCTGCATGCCTATGACAGTAGGATTGAATACATGTTAACTTAGCCTTATTTTGAAGCAAATACTCTTAGTAGTTAGTTAGAAAATGGTGTGTTTTAGCATTTGATTTCAATCTCTTTCCTTGTACTTTCTTTCTTACAATAGGTTAAGGTTCCATTTCAAACATTTCATTTTTTGCAATTAGTTTAAGATTTGACTTCAGTACATGCACTCCATTACATCATGATAGCAAAGGAAGGACACATTGTATGTTGCACATATAGTGCCGATACCTCTTAATTTTGTATGAACCTCGGGTTGATAATTAAAGTCAGTAGCCTTGGGAGTTACAGCGTTCTTGTTGCAATACTGAGGCTCATCACTTTTTTGGCACCCCTGCCGAGGAGGTGTCAAAGTATGCATTGTTTTCTTCCCTAGTTGATTCATTTCTTTTTACTTTTTGCAAAAACAAAAACTAGTTGCATTAGCCATATTTTATTTCAAAAATATAAAATTTCATTGCATTGTGTTTTCATTCAATCATAAAAACAAAAAAAATCTCCAACACCAACCCACCCCCCCATTTGATCACATGGTGTAGTAAGAGCCACATCACCATTCACTTTTGAAGGGAGAAGAAGAATATGGCAAATAATGTAGAAGAAATGGATGGAGATGATGACAATGAGGAAGATCCTCTCAGATTTCCCATTCAAAATACTGATGGTAGTGTGCACATGAAGAACATCCCTCCATATTTTCTTCCAAAATTTCATGGTCTAAGGTCAGAGGATCTAGAAACCTTTCTCTTTGAATTTGAAATTGTTTGTAGATCTTATGGTTACTTATTAAAAACTCAAAAACTGAGATTGTTTCTAGAAACATTGAAGGATAGAGCTCTTATATGGTTCATGATTTTTGGGACTAATTTAATAAGATCATGGAATGATATGAAAAATATATTTCTAGAAAAATATAAAGATCATGATCTTAAAGAAGAAATCTTTAGAATGAATAAAAAAGAAGATTAGAATCTAGAGGATCTAATAGAAAAGTTCATGTATAAAGTTAAAAGGGCAAAGCTACATCATTTAGGATCCGACACACTAAAAACCCTCTTACTTAGAACAATTAGGGATGAGTGGATTGATCTCCTTGATCTCATGAGTAGAGGTGATGTATACCAATTATCATTTGAGGAAATTTGTGAAACATGCAAAAACATATCAAGAGGAAAAACAAGAGTAGGTAAATCAACATCAAGATCGGTAAGTCAAGCAAACTTGGAAATTTGTTTGATGTCTTTAAAATAGAAATTCTTAGAAATCTAACCGAACAAGTAGAAATGTTAAGAATACAAAATGAGCAAAAAGAAGATGTTTGTGTTTTCCATGCAGAATCACATGATGTTAAATGTTGCTCCTCATTACCAAGGTTGAAGGAAGTTCACCAAGAGGACAATGGAGCAAGTTAATTGAATGCAGCAATGTTATGTAGCTCCAAGAGGACCATGGTAGCCTATTCAGCCTGATATGATGCAAGAACCTAATTCACAATTTCAAGCTTATGAACATACACCTCAAAGTAATTGGAGCACACCCTTTCCTTGACAACATTGGCCATCTCAACCCCAAAACCAATCTTGGCAACAAGGTTGGAAAGGAACTTATGGGAGCCATCCACAATATCCTCAGTATTTTCCTCAATATCCTCCATACCAAACTCCATTTTACCCTTACCATTCACCTCCACCACAAACATAACCCCAACCACATCCATCCCAAATATCCACTCCCACTCAACTACTTGTACGACTATTTCCAAACCCACACATTGAAGTAGCTTAGCCCACTTACAATGCTGAGGTACAACACTTCCAAACATCTCCTCTTGAGCTCCATCATGTTCACCATAGCTTAGGAAGAGTATTGAAAAAACGATATTCTCTTGATATCATTTAAGGACTACATCCAGAAGAAGAAGATTCGAAAGAGAAGATCAAAGAATCATGGGTTGCACTTGATGAAGAGCAAACATCAAAATCAGAGATCAAGAGAGCTCCCTCATGCTTACCATCAAATCCTCCATGTATTCAAGAGAACAATTAGAAAAAAGAGGAAGATTTGAAGGTCATGGTAGAAGAAGACATGAATAATGATCCAGATAAGCAATCAAACCAAGGGCATGAAAGTTATATTGAGGTTTGGTTCCAGATAGTCACTAAGTTGCAGCATCACTCTCTTCTTCAACTATGCTTGATCCTTTCAAAGTCAAAGCATTTGATCACTCAATCTAGTACATGTAAAAGCATACATTTCAAGCCTCCAAATCATTTTGTCTATCATCTTGACGTGCACATGGCTCCATTGGAAGTATTCTTATAATTGAAAGTGGTTTTGTTTATCAAGTAGGCAAGGGTTAAAAAAAAATGAAAAATAAGAGAAAAGATAAAAATCTCAGGTGAAAACCTCCTTGGAGGTTGTTATAGACATTTTTGGGCCCTACAACCCCAAGCATGAAATGTCCATAAACCAAGGGCTCCTAAGTCCCTAAAAGTGTTGTTCTAACCCCTAAAGGAACAAGGTCAACAGATTACATCTTCTCCCAGAAGTTCTCCATGAAAAACTGCTCAAAATTGGTCAAAACAGGATCATTTCAGCTGCTCCACTGGCCAAGTGCGTTGCATCTCACCTAAATACACTGTGTGGGTGCGTTGCATTTCAAAAATCCCTTCTGTGGGGTGCGATTGGCGAGAAATGACAAATGGTAGTGTCATTCCGCGAGGTGGAGAGGCAATGGAAGCTTCCAGAATCTTCTCCTGTGACACTTGCCTCATTGAATTCGACCAAGGATGAGTAAGAGACCATCAATCTCCAAGTGGAAGAAAGAACTATCAGAGGGAAGACACTAATCAAATCATGAGCTGACTCATCTCCATTACAGACATCTATATATGGATCCCTCATCCCAGAGATCCAGAGGCTGGAATTTTGCATATTGTAAGGTATTGCTGTTGGTTTCTTGAGACAAACATCAGATTGTTGGGTGATCTAAGCTTTGTTTGAGGTGAAGAGGGGCTTCTTTTTGGGAGGTTGATGCTGGGTCAGAACAACTGGTTGTAACTCCTCTTGGCTCTTTCTTGTTTTATCAATAAAATCTATTCAAGTTTTCCTCCATGCTCTTGTGTCATTGATTCTTGCTACATTTGTATGGTCAATTTACATCTGATCCTAGATTGTTTATGATTATAGATCCATGTCTTTGTATAGTGCTATGATTCTGTGATCTTACAGGTACTTTGTGAAGCTGGGAGTGCAAGGGAGCAGGTAGCTAAAGACTATCAAAGAAGAGGGGAATCAAATCAGGAGATTAGCGCAAGACAGAGGTTGGTCTTTTTGTTCCTCTCTATCTATAATTCATAAAGGAAAAACGAAAGTAGCTTTTCTCTATTTGTTTCTAAGGCAGCTGTCACACCTTAGTGGGATAGAGCAGTTCTATATAGACACTTTTCCCTGTAACAGAGGTGCCTCAGATTGGCTCATTGATTGAAAACCTCAATGAGGCAGTCAATGTGTTGGGAAAAAAGAAAAAAAGAGGAAAAAAGAAAAGATCCTAGGTGAAAGCCTCCTTTGAGGTACCTAGGTAGACCTACTAGTTGAAAACCTCCTTGAGGCAGCCAGTAGACCTAGAAGTCAAGCCTAGTCAAAAGAAGTAAAATTTTGACTTTCTCCTCCTTTGCTCAAATGCTCCAACAAGGCCAAGGCCATGCAAATGCAATACATACATGTTGTAACAATTTCACCTCATGTAGATCAAAATATTGCTCCATCTGTAGTATCCAATTTACCAGATCCTTACCATCAAAATTCCTCATATTGCCTTTTCTTGATTTTAGGAGATCGATATTGAAAGGACTAAACTCATAATTTCGGACCTTCCAGTTCTGAAATCGCAATCTGCAGTAGCCCTCTGCATCCTCTTTCTAATGCCACCACTCCGATCAAAATTGGATTCTCCAAGAAAGAGTTATGCACAATCTCCCAAGATGACCTAATTATATACCTTTTTAGAAGAGAGAACATGTATGAAGTGCCACATGTCACTATTTTCACCTTCAATTTGCAAAATATGCACAAGAATCTATAGTTTGTCCTCTTTCTAAAACTTCTTATGAAATTTCAATCTGATGCTCAAAACAAAAGTTATGACGATTTTTCTCAGGTCACCTATTTGGAAAGTAATTCGGGAGTCTGTAAAAACCCTAACTTCCTCATATCATATCTCCGCAAATATAGTGAGACAAGCTCTAAAATTTGGACCCGAATTTCAGAACGATTTCGGCTCAAATGGGTTTTTTTTTTAGCTTCTGAAACGTCACAAAAAACAAGTTATAGCTCAAATTCCGCGATGACCTATTTGGAGCAGTGAAACCCTAGAATCCAAAGCTCTGATACCAAATGTTATGAAATCAGCTCACAAAAAGATAGAAAAGAGCGATAAACGCCTTATAATTCAGCCTCTTCAAGGTAGCAACCTCCTTTACATTACATAAATGAACAATTCTTGGATGATACAAATGACAAGACCTCCTTTCTATATATAGGAGTCTAAGGGGTCATAATATAATCAGAGCTGACATAACAATAATAATGTAAGGGAACAATAATAACAATTGTGGGCTTCCATGGGGCACAATAATAACAATAAGGGGTTACACTAAACAATAAGGGTTACCTAACATACTACCTAACATGCAATTCACAGATTTTTGTGTTCAACCTCTGTAGGATAGGATCTTTCTGCAAAGTCATAATGACCTCCATAGACTGCTCAAAGAGTGCGGTGCAATCTGCCACCGTGACATCTTCTATTGTGACTGCATCTTCTACAATTGCCTCGCGTTGTTCTCTGATCTCTGGTGGAGTTGAAGGTTGTCACTTCAACTCAAGCTCTGTGATTTTAAGGTTCAACTCAAACTGAACATTGGTCACCTCTGTCTCTGCATCGCACACACCTGCAACCAACTTCCTAATCTTGGCCTCCAATGACACTTCTTCTAGGATATGCAGTTCTAGAATGGTTCTGCATGCTTTAGCTACCACTGCTGCAGTGCACTCGTTCTGCTCCTGAACCTTCTTCCATTCTTCTAGCACTGTTGTCTTTTCAATGAACATTTGTTTCTTGTTGACTTTTTTCTCACTGATCAAACTCAATGCGATCTGCTCTCAGGCCCTAATTTTTGTAATCACGCCTGCTTGCAATGTGTGAAGGAATTCACTGGGGAGCACGGCCAAGTTGAGGCCAACATTACTCAAAGCATTGACATTACCCTTGTCAATTTTTGCCTCCATGCTCAGAGCTCCATCAGGTAGCGCGATTGTCTGGAGATTCAAGGATCGAACCAACTCTACTGCTTGAGTGGTCCCAAGTGCCAAACTAGTTGATGTCATGCTACTCTGCCTGGAACCTGCCTGCATTCTAGTTATTTGGATCTGCAACTTGCATAGACCTGTTTGTATGTCAACCAACACTTGCTTCTACTGCTACTCAAACTGCTACATTAGTTCTGCAGTTGTATCCCTTACCTTATCGCCAATATCATATAAGTTGCCCTCTGTCAAGGTGATTGGGTTGAGTGACGAATTGGAGGCTTTGGTCTTCTTTCACTATCCCTCCTTTCCCTATTCCCTATGTCACTTTATGTGAAAATGAGTGCTCTCCTGATCTCTGTCACCCTGTTCTGATTGTTCTTCATCCTCCATTTGGGGTGAAGGAGATTTCTGACTTCTGTCAGAGCCACGCTCTTCCTGCTCCACTTGCTCCTTTTTGCATGCTACACTTCAACTCGGGCCTTATCCTTAGTCTCCTTCTTCCTCTTTTCTGCCAACTATTTAACCTTAAGTCGGGTTGCTTCCTTTTTCTGTTTTTTCATGGACTTGCTAGTCCCGACGGCCAAATCCAATGTTGTGTGCCAATTTGATGGCCATTTCTTGAGGACCTCTACAATGGCATCATCCGTAGCCAAGTAGGGAATATCATACCACTTCTGATCCGAATCCTTCAGCGCCCGGATGTAAACATGGTGGAAGTCCGCATTAAACTCCGTGTGCCGAGATAACTGCTCAAAAACAGTTGGTGACAACCACGAATTTCGGTTGATGGCTATGCAAATGCTTGCCTCCATTAGTACCCAAAAGATTTTTCTTTTGTGAACCCACACAACATCGTTTGTGGCCTAGAGAGAAGCAAACTTGGCTACTTCTAGTAAATCTGTCTTGATCAGAGGAAACTGGCTATCCTTTGGTAACTCCCACATGACCAACACAATTGATAGTAATAGCCATGAGTAATGAAAGGTCTTACTTTGGTCCTATGCCTCTCTACAATTCATGAGGAACTCATTGCACAGGT